>CM057455.1:1029552500-1031045000 GCA_016271365.2 Neoceratodus forsteri
AAATGTTAATTACAAGCTATACATAGCTATCTGGGTGCAATGGTTGGATCAGTTTCTTCCCACACTTATACGCATGGACCAATTAGGTTGTGTTAGAAAATGTCAAACTACCGATAACATCTGGAGCCAAAACTAGAACAATTCCATTAACAGTACTTAGTCTTGATGCAGAGAAGGCATTTGACAGGGTGTGTTGGAGTTTCCCCTGGAACACCCTGTCTGCCTTTGGATTCCCAGATACTTTTCTAGATGCTCTTTAGAATATCTACATGAACCCCTAAGCTTACATTGCTTACATCTCCTGGAACAGAATGATCTCCCAATTTATTTGGGGAGGCCACCTACCAGGAATCCTACATGCAATCTTACAACTCTCTTTAGCAAACAGTGGAGTGGACCTCCTCAATTTGGTTAATTACACAACGCCATCTATGAACTGTATATACTTGGCTGAACTCCCAAATTACTTCCTGGAAACATAGAGTTTACATGAATGATTTACAGTATTATGATATTGGTCCCCTTTATTTACTAATCGCATACACCTCCATACCACTGGTTGAATATGGCCACTTCACAGCAGTCGTGCTGCAGCTGTGGTTCTGTCTATATAAGCTGCCTAAATTTGCTTTTATATTTTATTACCTTCAGGTGTTGTCAGTAGACCCAGAATTTCAACCCCCCAAATAGATCATACCTTCGCCAGGTGGCAACAGCTAGATCTCACCTATAACTGCCAGTTCTTAAACACACAGGGTGTAGTCCCCTTTGAACACCTGCAGGCATGGTTTGGTCTTACAGGGAGAGAACACTTTAGATATTTACAAGTATGAATGTATTCTCTCCACAAAACCAAAGTGCGAGCTTCTCTTCCTGACCCCATACCATGGCTATTAAGGATGCTACTAGATGCAATGGGAGCACATACTGGTACCATTTAATAGGCCATTTTTGTAGTGGACTCCAAGAATATCTAGGAGATTCCATAATCCATTCTGGACTAATGGAATCAGGATTTGACAGTTCTGGTCCCTTACTCAGATTGGTTGAAATATACATTACTGGTGCTAAAGCAGATACTGTACAATGCCCCTAACAGCATGGATTTAGAAAGACGCACAGCACCACCACAGCTTTAATTGAGTTCACTGGGTACATACATAAGGCACTTGACCATGGGCAATTGGTGGGAGCATCCTTCATAGACCTCACCAAAGCATTCGACATGGCCAGCCACGCACTGCTACTTGAACAACTGTCCTGCACTGGGCTCTCCCCAACACCATGGGTTGGTTCAGTAGCTATCTCATGGACAGAATGTAACAGGTAAAAATAAATGGAATACTTTCTGAAAGCCATGAAGTGCGAACAGGGTTCCCCCAAGGATCCATTTTAGGTCCTCTGCTCTTCAGCCTCTTCCTGAACTGCCTTCCTTACGTGTGCCAAGGCAGTATTCTCCTCTATGCAGATGATGCGATACTCTTTACAAGTAATTCAGACCCAATTTATAGGAGGCAGTATAGCGCAGTGGTCTAAGGCTCTGAGCTGCAAATCTGGTGACATCCAGCAGACCAGACCTGGGTTTGAATCCCACAGCTTCCACTTGCATACTGTGTGACCCTGAGCAAGTCACTTAACCTCCTTGTGCTCCCAGGTCGCTCCTGTAAAAAAGCTTTCAGCTTAGTGTGCTATACCTGGTTAAACAATTAAATAAAAAAAAAAAAAAAAAATACTACTAGAGAAGCAGCTTCATAGGAATTTCTCCATAGGAATTTCTCCATAGTTGAGACCTGGTTCATGAATCATAAATTACTCATGAACTGCAAAAAGACCAAAACTATGATATTACGCAACCCACATAACAAGCACAGATCACATCAACTCACAATCTAAAATAACCTCGGCACCGCTTTAGGCCTTGTCCACACATTCAAATACTTAGGGGTTACACTAGACAGCAGCTTATTCTATGCAAACCATGTCGACTAGGTGGCCAAAGCTGTCAATGCAAAAATAGGCCTACTTTATAGGCACAAACACTGGTTGACTGACGAAGCACTCAGACTTGTAGTACATAGCTCTGTGACCTACATAGTTGATTATGGCCTGGTTGTATATGGCACCGCGACAGACTCCACCCTTAAAAGAATCTCAATAGCCTTAAACGTGGCCTGTAGGCTTGTCACAGGGGCCACCGGCTCACACACACCTGTGAGTTATATGTCCAAGCTGGTTGGCTCAACCGTCAAGGCAGAATGATGTACCAGACCTGCCTGCTTGTCAAGAAAACATCCTTGAGCCCAACCCCCTCAGGTGTCTAAAACCTTCTGTGCCCATCAACAGTCCCCCGCCTCACCACAGGAACAATCACCAGCCTTTCAAGGTCTCCTTCTATCGTACCTCACAAGGGCAAAGATCATTTGAGTACTGTGTCTTCAACTGGCTGAACTCCCTCTGCTTTGACATACTGCTGTGACATACTGGCTGAATCTAAAATTGACCCTTTTAAGCGGAAGCTGTGAGCTTACCTAACAGCAGTCAGTAGCTGTAACTGCCAAACCTAATCGGAATCTGGCTGATCTGTTTATACTGCCCAACTGTTGCAATTAGCCACTATAACAAACACCAGGGCACTCACCCCCTACCTCTACTTCCCAACTACCACTGTTCACCCCCTACACCTCTCTAGTTTGTCCCCTGCTCACCCTCTCCCACCTTATACTTTCCTATGCTTTTCACATTCAACTTCTTCCCTTTGGTCCTTATGCCCTCCTCCACCATCCACGGCTCTCCGGGCTCCTGACAAGGCCTCTTGGCTGCGAAGCTTAAGTCAGTATGAATAAAGTAAAATGTCTAATGTCCTATCCTACATTGTATGTAAGCATTATCACTTAAATTGTACTACCTGAAGTTTTTTGAATTGTATGAACTCTAATATGTTGCATTGGTTGTGTGGCTGTCCTTAATTGTAATGTAACCGAGCATTCTGTTCATTTACCCATTGTCTTCCCAAATCATGCATGTTGTCCTCTGTTACCCACTGATGTGGAACCTTTGTAAATGAGCCCCCTTTAATTTTTTTATTTATTTAGAGTCTAGGATTACAAGTACCTTTGAGCCAAGGCTCTTTTACAAAGGTTCCACATCAATTCAGGTACAATACAAACATTACATAGAGTTGAGTAACAATGCAGCAATGGTGCACAGACATTTTAAGCAGCTGAAATACATTACAATGAGTGAAAGTGAGTACCGGGGCAGGGTAGCCAGAGGTAATAGGCTTGGAATGGACACAAAAGATTGGTGCAGCTGTGGGCATTTGTCAGGCCTCAAAAAGTGATTGGGGGTAGTGGGCAAAACAGGAGGGAGGGTAGGCTCAGATTGAAGGACAGTCGCCAGGGAGCTAGAGGCAGCTAGGTGGAGACAAAGGTTGGCTTTTGAGCAGGCCTAGCTTTTGCAGAAGAGATGTCTTTGTTGAGTCCATTAATCCAGCTAGGAGCTCGTATGCAAAGGGTCTTTGGTCTCTGTGTGTTATACCAAGGATTGTGCAACATTTGATTTTCTGAAGCCCTGGTGAGACGGGGTTGGTGCTGTATGGAGAACACTTTGGACTCGGGGAAGCAAGATGTAACATAATTTTCTTAGCCATTAGACAAGTTTGGTACTTGATACGGTTTGATAACTGGAGCCACCCTGTTTGGGCATAGAGGTCACACGTATGGGTGAGTCGGTGGGATCCTGTGTTGAGTCAGCAGGCTTTGTTTAGGGCCAAAGACAAGCACCTGAGGGCTGTGTCAGTCGTAGAGCCATAAATAATCAGACCATAGTTGATTAGAGAGACCACTGAGCTCTGTACTGCTATCCTTAAGGCATCCGAGGTAAGGCATTGCCTGTGCCTGTAGAGGAGACCAATGCTCAAAGGTACTTGTAATCCAAGAATTTAATAAATAAATAAAAGTTACATTGTCTAATATTTGGTGTGAATTTGCTTGGAAATGCCGCTCCAGATGTTTTTGAACCTCTTCCACATTAACCACATATTTACTGGCTACATTTGGATGTTGCTGGCATAATTGCAGATGCCTGAGTACAGACCAGATCCATATATTTTGGTTCTGTCCTCTTCTCTTCTCATTTTGGAGAGATATAGTGCTCCAAATGGAACAACTGTCTCAACTTGACAGCCTGTTCTGCCCCAGCACGGTGCTTCTGTCAGTACCACCGCAGAGCCTACGCATTTCCCCCTGCTCTATGGCCTATGTGTACATTTTGGCAGCAAAAAAGTCTATAACCAGGAGGTTGATGCAATCTTACCCTCCCTCCAGAGCATCTTGGCAGGAGATTGTGAATGAAATTTACAGGATGGAATGCATTATGGCATATATACATGACAAACTCCCCATATTTCAAAGGCAGTGGCAAGGATGGGTAAAAATACTGATTTTGTTCCTTGAAGAGAACATTGACATATGCAAATACTGTACTAAAGATGGGTCTTCTTGTACTTGTGGACTAGGGGAAGACTGTTAACTGAATGTTGCCAGATCTGTGGCTTTGAATCCATAGCCAGGAAACAGGATTTGTGAATATACTGTTGTATTGTATATGACAAACTGGTAGTACTGTATGTAAAGCTGTGTTGAAGCTGTCACAATGCTCTCTGTCTAATCAAAAGAAATAAAAAAAAATCAATAAATCAATCTGGCGTTTCTCAATATGTAGACTCTGGTTGTCAGGAGTGAGAGGGTGGACATGAAGGAAACATACAAATACATTCTGGAAAACAATAGGTGGCCTCACAGAGTTCTTCAAGCTAATCAAGGAGCCTGCAAGGCATCGCAGCAGGTGAGACTTTGTCTGGGGGCATGGCCGAGGCCTCCAGGACAGACAAAGGGAGGCAGATAGGACCACCCAGAAGGGGGTGGGGGGAGTAGGGTTTCCGGGGGGAGGGGTTAAGCCTTTAAGAAGGGCTCCACAGGAGAAATCTTCACCTCATATCTCCCTGTCCTAGGACGCATAAGGAAACCAGGATCATCAGGACACACCAGACCAGAGGTAAGGCCTGGTCATGGCCCTTAGGCCGCATGGCCTTGGGTGGTGCACCAGGCAAAAGGTTATAGAAGTGATAAGAGATGCCTTGCAACTCTTTCAGCCGATAGCACTGGGTACCCCCTAAATAATTATCTGTCTTTAGTTTTAAGGGGATTGCTTGGCTGGGGTGTTCTCCTGCTGGCTTGTCTGAGAGGCCGAATGGCCCGTGGTGAGGAACCGCAGAGCTCATGGCCAGAGGCCGTGGCCAGCCGCTGAGGTTGCCCATTTCTGGGCCAGGCTTAGTTCCCCTGCTGCATGTACCAGTGGCCGCATGGTCCGAGCCGCAGTCCGTGTGGTTTGAGTCTCTGAGCTACAATCCTGGAGACCTGGGTTGGAATCCCACAGTCCCCACTGGCATTACTGTGTGACCCTGAGCTCGAGGTACTTTAGCGCTGTTCCCTCCCATCGGGGGCTTACCTGTGCTCTGTCTTCGGGCGATAGTCAGCGCTGAAATCAAAAGGTGGTGGGCCTGAAGTCGGAAGGCGGCATGACCCGGAGATTGTGGCGTGGTCTCTCCACTGCCGTGACCCGGGCCCCCCAAATGAATCCTCAGAGGATGAGTGGGGTCGCATAGTGGCTCTCGCATGGAAAGATAGGCATGGGGATGTGGGGGGACCGTTAAGCATTCGCATCCCTCCATCGGTTCCCCGGTGAGATCCTCTCTCTCTCTCTCTCTCTCTCTGTAGGCTGGTGCGGTGATGTCACTTGCCCATGCTGGCCAGGAAAGCAATGCCGAGGCATCAGGTGCACATGCGCCGAGGCTGATTCAGACTTGTGCATTCACATAGACGCGGTGGCTACCATCTTGTGAATGGGAGATGATTTGGGCATCTGGCAGGCATTTTTGCAATGCTTTAATGGGGTGTCGGTGTGGCCAGTTCCAGTGTCCAGTCAGGACTTGGAACTCTTCACAGATGCCTCAGGGGGCCTGGGGTTTGGGGCCTATTTGCAAGGTAAGTGGTGTTCGGGTCAGTGGCCCCCTGACTGGGTGAGACTAGGCATTACTAAGCAGGTCTTGGTCATGGAATTCTTTCCCATCATAGTGGCCTTGGTGATCTGGGGCAACCTGTTGAAAGACAAGTTGATCACCTTTAGGTCTGACAACACTGGGGTGGTGCATGCCATAAACAGAAAGTTGGGTGGCAAGGGCCTGATGGGCAACCTGATGCGGGTGTTTGTCCTAAAATGCTTGTTGCTGAACATCAGTTTTAGGGCTGTGCATGTTCTAGGTATTGAAAATGGCATCGCTGATGCTCTTTCTCGTTCACAGTGGCAGAAATTTAGAGAGCTGGCACCAGCAGCAGACTACCAACCCAGGGAAGTCCCAGCATTTCTTTGGGAATTGATAACCCAGAAGCATGAGAGTTAATAAAGAATTCACTAGTACCTAGGACATGAACAGCGTACCAGAGGTGGGCTGAACAGTTTTTTGGAGGTACAGCATGCGCTAGCATGGGCAGTAGCATGGCCTATCCTGGTAGCACAGTTGTGTGAATACATGCTGCACAAAAGATGTGAGGGGGCCACTCCAGCGATGGTGGAACAGCACTTAGCAGGCATAGCCTGGTTTCAGAAAGCCAGGGGCTATACTGACACCACAAGGGCTTTCCCTCTCCGAAAGATGCTGAAAGGATGGGTGTGCTTGGCTCCAAAGAGCTCAGACACCCATCGCCCTATTAGCCCTACCATATTCAAACAAATCTGGGACGTGCTTCTGACAGTATGCTCGTCCACAGATGAGATGGCACTATTCCGGACAGCTTACTTGGTGGTGTTTCGCGGGGTGTTTAGAGTATCAGAACTCGTGCAGCCCAGCAAGGACATCGGGATCACTTTGGCACTGAAAGATGATGACGTTGAGGTCTCAACATTGGGAGTCTTTGTCCATCACGGAAGAGCAAGACTGACCAAGATGCCCATAGGCGGTGGTGCAGCATGTCAGCGCCCCATGGGCTCCAGTGGACATCTGAGCATGGGTGAAGGATTATATAGAAGCTCTGCTTGGGGGGGCTTTTAGACACACAGGGATGGGGCCTCTAACGGTGAATCAATTCAGGCACATATTACAGAAGACACTGCGCCAGCTGGGCTTCACAGCAGGACAGTTTAACATGCACTCCTTTAGGATTGGTGCGTCGTCGTATGCAAGGGCAATGGGATTGTCAGATAATAAGATACAGGCACTAGGTAGATGGAGGTCACAGGCATTCGAAGATATGTCAGACCACATATGCTATAACTCTTTCTTTCTTTGTTTGCTACAGGTGTTGCAACCCAAACTGCGCAGATCTGGATTTGTGGCCCATACATCCATTGGGCAGCCATTCGAGCCAGGCAGTACCAGGGAGGAGAGAATCTATTCTTGGCACCTGAACAGGCAGAGGTGCTTTGGTTGGGATGGTGCAGGATGAGATGGGCCGAATTACTTGCAGCATTGCATTTCAAAGCCCGACAGAGGGAACAACCCATGGTTTTAGTCATCCACTTGGCGGGAATTACCTGGGGAATATAACTACAAGAGAGTTAAAGGATGGGGTGCGGAAGGACCTGGCAACATTGAAACAGTGGTGGCCATGGGTGCACATAATTTATTTGGACATAATTCAAAGACAACAATGGCGGCACACCCGGAACATCAGGGCAATGGAGAAGGTGCTCTGGCTGCAGAACTCATCAATGCAGCCAGTTATGGACTCTGTGGTGGGTCAATAGCAAGGCACCCAGATTTGATAGTAAAAAGACCAGGTCTGTATAGAGAGGATGGAGTACATCTGTCAGAAGAAGGTTAGATCTGTTCTTGGGGACATACAAAGGGCAGTGGAGAGAGCATTAGCGTGGCGTGCTTGTGGGGGTTGAGCTGGGTAGTGCTCACCCTATGGCAGCTTGGTAGTCTTGAAGGCTATTTGGAGGGGTAATGGGATCAGATGTCTTAACCAGCCAGATCTCCCTGAGGCTGACAGGAGGGTGGGCCTGATGGCTGGAGTTCGGATGGCACCCTCTTCGGGCATCTTCCCGTAGCATGGCGGGTCCTCTGATGGGGGAGGATTAAACCGCATCCGGTCATTGAGCCAACCCTCATGCCCCAGAGGTTGTTGCCCTCGCGGGGCCCTGGTTGATGGTAGTGATCCTCCTCTAATAAGGAGGAGGGTCAACCATCAATGATTTTATGCTCCATGGTGAGTGAGATTCTTCCAAGGCTACCTAGCTGTGCACATCATGCTGAGGCTAATATACATGGATAATTTGATTATTAATAAACACATGGCTGTGGCCATTTCTCCGAAGCTCGTTGTTGTGTCAGTCTGTTCAGGTAGGTGAGATATATGCCCTTAAAGACAATGAAGGAGCCTGCAAGGCATCGCTGCAGGCAGGACTTTGTCTGGAAGCATGGCCGAGGCTTCCAGGACAGACAAAGGGAGGCAGGTAGAACCACCCAGAAGGGGTGTGGGGGAGCAGGGTTCCCGGGGGGAGGGGGCTTGCAGCCAGAGACAGGGAGGGGCTAAGCCTTTAAGAACGGCTGCACAGGAAAAGTCTTCTCCTCATACCTCCCTGTCCCAGGTCACATCCTATCCGAACCTCACCCTCGTAAAACCAGGGAGGAACGTGGGGGGCATAGGGAACTTGCTGTCCCGCTTAGGGGGATCACCTTAGGGGTTGAGAAGGAATTTCCTGGTTTTTCCCACTGGTTTTCTGTTTTTTTGCCTTCTCCAGCAAGGGGGGGGGGGAATATGTTGACAGTTAAGGTTAGGCAAGGGACCAAGTAGGTAGCTGTCACAGTCATGCATATTTGTAAGTGGTGGATTGGTAGCCTTGGAAGGCTGTTTGGAGGGGGTAACAGGGGATCACATGATTTGACCAGCCAGATCTCTCTGAGGCTGGCAGGAGGGCAGGCCTGATGGCTGGTGTTTTGGATGGCACCCCCTTCGGGCATCTGCCCATGGCATCTTGGGTCCATTGATGGGGGGGGATTAAACCGCAGCCAGTCATTGAGCCTTCCCTCATGCCCCAGAGGTTGTTGCCCTCACAGGGTCCTGGTTGATGATATGGTGGCCCCTCCCCCCGATAAGGAAGGTGGGTTGACCATCAGTGATTTTTCTGCTCCATGGTGAGTGAGATTCCTCCAAGGTTACCTAGCTGCACACATCACACTGAAGCTAATGTACTTTGATAATTCGATTGTTAATAAACACATGGCTGTGGCCATTTCTCAAAAGCTCATTGTTGTGCCAATCTGTTCAAGTCCACCTCGAAAATGAGCATTGCTCAATGGTGATCACCTGGTTAAATAAAGATTTTGATTGACTGATTGATATGCCCTCAAAGACAAGTAACAGTGCAGCCACCAGGGGACACAACCATAAGTTAGAAGGAGAAAATTCAAAGGGCACTGAAAGTACATTTCAGAGAGTGGGTGGTGGATAGAAGGAATAGTCTACCCAGCAATTGGTCAAGACTGGGATACTTTCAGGGTTCAAAGTACAATGGGATATCTTCAAGGAGTTTATTAGGGAAAAAGAGAAGTAGGAGGCAGGAGGACCTGAGAGGCAAAGTCAGAGTCATGAAATGTAAATGCAGAGAAGGAGACTGCACAGAGAGAACTGGTGGATCCACAGTGAAAAATAGTCTCAAGATTCCTAAAAGAGCTGATCTCAACACCAAAGTTCACAGAGTCCAGAGACACATTGTTCCATTAGTGTCAACATTTATTTAGTTATAAAATGTAAACAAACAGCATTCCACACAAGCTGTAACCCCCACAGCACCAGTCCTCTACGTTTCAAGCCACACTGGCTCTTCATCAAGAAGTGCACAAATTACAAGCTATAGATATTAAATAGCCCGGGGGAGGGGGGGTGCATAGTTTAGCAAGTCACAAGATCAATGAATGACAAAGTAATATTCCAGCAGCTAACACAATTTATGTATATAATACAGTATGTGCTCATAAAAAATAGATACACCCCAAACTGCTGCTCTCATAACTAAGTACAGTAATATGAGCAGGCATTTTCACCAAGTGCCATAGCAGCCTGAATCTTTGCCATCGCGTTGCAATCTGTCATTGCCATACCAGTACAAGAATAAATGCAGCAAAATAAGTGGCATATTATAGGACAACCATACTATGACCAGATTGGACCAAATGCAAATGAATACGACTATATGTAACACTGAACATCGGGTCATACAAAACGCAGAAACATATTGAGATACAATAACACCACCAGACAGATCATAATGTGGCAACAGATAGGCATGTAATAATACGATTTTCCATACAAATTAATATATAAAACAGTCCTGTGTCATGTATTTATCCGTTGCATCCTTGGAGGTGTAGCAAATCCAAATTCAGATATAGCAGCCAGCACCTAGTGCCTTAGCATAAACGGAGACAGAGTTGAACAGTACGGGTGGATGCCAGTGGCAATATCGTCATACTCCTATTCTGAAAAATACAAGCTTGTGCGGGCGGATGTGTGCGTGTGTGTGTGAGTGTGTGTGTTTCTTTGGGGGTCACAGAGAACAAGGAGACTGGTCATGGAGTACAAATATTTGTTTTCAATGAACCACTCCATTGTCATGACGATTTTCGTATTCGTATAAAATTACCTCTGTCTTCGGGTGTATGGTAATGGTATTGCTGTGCACGGGATCAAATAAGGGTACAGTGTTGTTGATAAGCATACATTGTGTTTACTAATAAGACAGTCGCTGAAATAGTTTTTTAGCATACAGCACTCGAGGAACATATTCAACGTGTAACTAATTTTTTTTTGAGCACATGCTGCCAACCATGGAGAGAAGCACTTCAGCCCACTCCAATATGCCTTCACGAATGCCTATCTGCCATCACGGTGGCCTCTGTTGTGTCTGAAGGCTAGGGTACCAGATACAAATCTGGAACGATCTTTCACCCAGGGAGACTTTTGAGATGTTAGGATCTCGTCGCAGGGATGACTGCAACAGTGCACGGCACACCATACATTTTTGCGTTTTGTTTCTTTTTTTGGGGGCTGCAGTCATTACAGATCTGCCTTCTCCTATCCATGCCTCTACAAGGCAGACGCTGCAGTGCCTAACAGTCATTATAGATGTATCTGACAGTGACTGTCAAAGTAAAAGCAAGAGAGCGTGCTACAAAGAAACACACCAGTGCAATGAAATAGGTGCATGTATTGTAGCAGTTTCTTTACGTACAACTTTTATTATATATTTCAGCTATTTTTTTTTGAGCTGCCCTACTCCAAACTTAATTTGACACAGAGGAGGACCAGGACTAGATGAAATATGACCAGTTTGTATTTTTAGGGCACCAGTACAATTTTGAATATTGTTTCCACTGATTGTCAGAGTCCTCACACTCCCACTTGAAAGAAAAGTAAATTATTAAGCAGCAAAATGGGGTTGGATCTCGACTATGCATTCAATTACAAAATTAATCAAAAACAAAATAATGTAGGTTCAGCAATAGATTCATTCTAAATAAGTAGCAAGAGACTAAAGTGGATGCGCGATAGAAAAAAAGAACCACAATTACCAACTGCCGTGCCATTCGTGTACTGTAGACGAGGAACTAACTGATATGCTGCTGATGCCCTCAGAAACATGCAGTGAAGTAAGTGATAACAGAGTGGCCGGCAGCATAATATGAGGGCACAGAGGGGGGAAGGAAATAGTTACAGAGGCTGGTATGTGAATGCGCACCTTCCCTCCCCCACATTCTTACACTTGCGTGGACGTGCACGCCGGCTGTAACTTGCCTCATGGGTTAACAAAGAAGGTGAAGCGGGAAGCTCAGAAAAAATATATATTTCTATTTATTTCACTCGAAATGGAGAATTCGAATTGTGAGAGATTTTACAGGATCACATTAATTGTTGATAGGCATAGAAAGGAAGCAGGATACGTGAACTTCAATAACGTGTAAAATAATCTGACAGTGCCGCTTTAATTCAGCTTGTTACAGGTGTGGGGACTCTAGCAATTGAGCAGTATCCTAGTTGCATTAAAAACAATGACCAACATAGAACATATGAATAGATATAAAAAACTGTGCTTTAACTTGTGCATCCAAGCCTTCACCTGTATAAAAGGGGGCAGAAAGGAGTAAACATACATAAGAAAAGGGAGGAGGCGGGGAAGGGGGGAGAAGGAAAGAGGGTGGGGAGTGTTGGTATAGAAAGGTGGATCATGGAGTGAAGGGGAGGATAAAGTTTCATTTCTATCTTAGTCATTGTTTTTAATGGGACTAGGATACTGCTCAATTGCTAGAGTCCCCACACCTGTAACAAGTTTTGACTTGCTAAACTACGCCCCCGGGCTATTTAATATCTGTGACTTGTAATTTGTGCACTTATTGATGAAGAGCCAGTGTGACTTGAAAGGTAGAGGACTGCTGCTGTGGGGGTTACTGCTTGTGTGGATTGCTGCTGTGAAGGTTACTGCTTGTGTGGCATGCTGTTTTTACATTTTCTAACGAAATAAATGTTGAAATTAATGGAACAAGTGTCTCTGGATTCTGTGAACTTTGGTACTGAGACCAGCTCTTCTAAGGATACTCATAAAATGTAAAGCAGATTGGATTGGCTCATTGTGTTTTCTATCCTTATTCATCTTTGTATCTATGAAATACATTTCCAAGACTTGGCCAGTGCAAGAACTAAATATACATAGACATACATAGAGTTTGAGGCAGATAAGGACCAATTGGCCCACCAAGTCTGCACATTTTCACCACCTACTGTAACACCGCAGACCCTACTTGATCTTCGACTTTACCCCCCTTTCCTTACCACTAAAGTTCCCTTATGTTATGCCTATTCTATGCCATCTTGAATGCCATTGCAGTTTTTGCCCCTACCACTTCCTCTGGGAGACAATTCCAGGCATCCACCACTCTTTCTCTGAAGAAGTGCTTCCTTACATCTCCCCTGAGTCTGTCCCCTTCCAGCTTCATAGCATGACCCCTTGTTTCTGAGCATCTTTCCTCTGAAAAAGGCTACTGTCTTGAACCTTATTTGTACCCGTGAGGTATATGAAAGTCTCTATCATATCCCCCTCTCCCTCCTTTCCTTCAGAGTGTACAGATAGCAGAAGGAATTAAGAAGGGGGAGAAGGCTTTCTTTCGCTATGTAAGTGAGAAAAGGGACAAGAAGGAAGGGATTGTTAGGCTTAAGAAAGGGGTGGAGGGTAATGGGGGAAAAGCAGAGATATTAAATGAATACTTGTTCCGTCTTCACCAGGGAGAAGGATGGACCAGTACCTTCAGGAGGGAAATCAAATCAAATCATATTTTATTTATAAAAAGCACCTTTCTAAAAACCAAAGCACTTGTACATAAATTGAAATCAAACGTAAACAATAATAAACATTCATAACTAATCACATTTTTTTTTTAATTTATAAAACTGCAGCTCCATAAATATCAAATCAGTCAATCTAAAGAGAATCTGGGTAAGCTAGGCTAAATAAGTATGCCTGTAGTGCTGTTTAAAACTCTGGATGGTCAGGCACTCTTGTACCCGATGAGGTAGAAATTCCACAGGATCGGGCACTGCAAAAGCAAAAGACCGGCCCGAGATGTCTTAAGATGGGCCCTGGGCATTCCAGCAACCCCTCGCCGGTGGATCGAGAGGACGGAGGGGCAGTGGGGTGAAGGAGATCTTGCAAGTAGTGGGTTCCTGATTGTGTAGGGCTTTATAGGTCAGTAACCTGACCTTGAAGGTGATCGCCACCGTACTGGCAGCCAGTGCAGTCTGCGGATACAGTAGACATATGACTGGTCCTGGAAGTACCAGTCAGTAGCCTGGCTGCTGCATTCTGCACCAGCTGCAAGGGGCGGATATCAACCCCCGCTAGCCCTAGGTACAGGGTATTGCAGTAATCAAGGCGGGAGGTTACAAAAGCATGGACCATTTTTGGAAGATCATCAGGAGGAACCAGATGCTTCCCCCAGGTGATATTCCTCAGATGGTAAAATGAGGTCTTGACAACGGCAGACACCTGAGATTTAAGGGTCAAGTCATCGTCAAAAATAATGCCCTTGTTCTGCACCCAATCTGAGGTAGTCAGCTGAACACACCATGCTGAAGCCCAGGGGGTTGCCCTGCCAACAGACCCGCCTCCTGATGATCTGGGTCCTCAACCAGCACCTCAGTTTTAGCCGGGTTCAACCGCAGTCAGTCGGCACTCATCCAGTCCTGGATCTTGGATAGACAGTTGTTAAATACTGAGAGGATCACATCCTGTCTGGGCACAAAGGACATGTACAGCTGAGTATCATCTGCACAGCAGTGAAAACTCAGACCGTGCACATCTGCTGATCTCACCTGAAGACAGCATATACATTACGAACAATATGGGTGACAAGATGGAACCCTGCAGTACCCAGCAGGATAGGGGAAGAGGGGCTGAGAAATAAATCCCAGACACAACTCCCTGAGTCCTACCCTCGAGAAAAGATTGAAACCATCTGAGAACCATACCAGACAGTCCACAGATGAGCCGCAGGTGCTCCAACAGCACACCATGGTCCATAGTGTCAAATGCTGCAGAGAGATCAAGGAGGACCAAGGTAGAACAAGTCCTCCGATCTCTCGCTATTAGGAGGTCATTTAGCACCCAAACAAGGACCGTCTCGGTACTGTCTCTTCCTAAATCCTGACTGTAGAGAATCGTAGACATAGTGGCTGGACAAATGATTGTCCAGCTGCAGTCTGCCCTACTTCTCAGTAACCTTACCCACAAAGGGTAGGTTAGAGACAGGTCTATAGTTAACCAGACAGTCTGGGTCAAGGAGGGCTTTTTAAGGAGTGGCCAAACAACCGCCTCCTTTAGGGGATCCAGAAAGAGCCCTCTCCAATGACCTCGAGACTATCTTGGCTAGGACCGGCTGATTTCCTCAATGCACCCTACAAGAAGGCATGTTGGGCCCTGGTCCAAACTACAGCTAGCTGGCTGCAAAACTGGGCGATCCTCACAATATCAGTGATTTCCGGCCGGCTGAAGTCAGACCAGGCAAACTGGGCGCTCAACCTCCTGCTGACCTCCGCAATTCCCATTAGAGAGGGCTGCACAGATCCCGGACCTGATGGTGGCAACCTTATTCAGGAAAAACTGAGCAAATGTCTCATCTCCTGTGAAAAGGCTCCACCAGGCTGAAGACAGATTGGATTGCACAATCTGTCAACAGTCCGAAGAGCTGAGCTGATCGGTTCAGCATGGCAGCAATCTCCTGGATAGGAACTCTGCCTTCTTATGGGTGATGGCAGATTGATAGACCCTGTAGTGGTCCATCAATCTAAGTCCGTCACACTCAGCCAACTTTGCCAGCCCATCTCTAGCCTTCATCCCACTCTCCTCAGCTCCTTCAAGGTCCCATCAAACCATGGGGATCTTTGGCGAAGAGTGAGGGTGACACTAACAGGAGCTATGGAATCCAGGGCCACTATCATCACCTTATTATAGGCAAGTACTAGATTCCCTGGGTCCATGCATTCACTCGGTATACCTGATAGGTCCAATACCGCCATTAGCCCATCTGGGGTTACACCCCTCAAAGGGTGGTACCACACCATCTCTGTAGGGGCAGGCCTCCTTGGGGGGAGCCATGAAACTGAACCCTATGGTGTGATGGTTAGACCATCCAACTGGCTCCACCACCAAGTCGGATATCTCCATCCCCAGGAGGAACACCAAATCCAGTGAGTGACCATGAATGTGGGTTGCGGAGGTAACAACCTGTGTAAGGCCCAACAAACTCATTAGTTGGAGGAAGTCTTGACCAAATTGCGAGTGTTCATCGTTGACCCAGGCATTGAAATCCCCCAGAATCAACCATCTGGGGATCCCAATACCACATGACGATGAAGTCTCCGACTTCCTGCAGCAAAATCTTTCCAATCTCCTGGTGGACGGTAGATGAGAAGAATCCTGCACCCTACACACCTGTGCCACTATACATTCAAAGGAGTTGGTAGTCCCCACTGGGACATCCACAATGTTCAGTTCTGCTCTAAAACAGATGGCTACACCCTGCTCCTACGATCCATTCTTGCAGTATATCACTGAGCACCCAGACAGAATTGCTGAAGCCAACACAGGGCCAGCATTTTCATCCAGCCAGGTCTCGGTGATGCAAGCCAGGTCCATGACCCAACAAGATCCGCTATTAAAGCGGTCTTGTTCTTAATGGACCTGGCATTGCATAACAGAGTCCTAGTAGGATGAGCAATCGAGGAAAACTCGCGTCACTTGCCTGCATAGAGCAGAGCCCTTGGGTATGGAAATCAGGCAGGGAGAACCCCTCTCCTGAACCCATTTAGCCCCAGGGCATCTCCTTGTTCCCACTACCCCAATCCGCCCACTCCTTTCCATTCCTCCACCAGGCCCAGCCCCACCCCATCTTCCTGGCTAGCCCTAGAGCCTGACGCAACCTATATGCTTCTGAGGACAGTGGAGGACAATTAAAAGGACAGAGGTCCCTGAGCCTGGTAGGGGAGTAGTGCCTGACCATCGTCCACGTTCCCTGCACATCCCCACAAGCACAGCACACACCACAGTCTTCAAATCCACTCAAATGCTCATACATTCCTCAACTTCACACCCTAACACTTAACACCAATCAACACACTCACCTCCCAACTATCAAACTCAACAAACTTAAACTAAAATAAATGCAATGTTAAACCAAAATCATCTAACAGCATGTAAGTATAATAGACAAAGAGAGCAGTCACTATAAGCCTCTCAGTTTGAAGTTCAGTTTGATAGTCCATAGAACTCCCACCTCTTTGGACATAACCAGAAAAGGCTTGTCACAGTTCAACTCCACTTGAACCAAGAGCCAACCAGAAATTAATAGGAAGAATAAAACTATAAAGCACTCTCACCGCCAATAAGTTTAAGAAGATCTGAAACAGTCTGACCAATTGTAGTTCCATTGAAGGTCTATTAACCAGAAAACTAGTGTAACATACAGCTAAAGGCACTCTCACTGCCAAAACCATATGTATATAAGTTTAGGAAAAAAAATATTCTGACCAGTTCACAAAATTCCACAGGGAAGGTCCAGTAGCAATCCAAACTCTGGGGGAAAAATCCAGCAGTCCAGAAACGAAAAAAGATCTTCCAATAAAGTCCAAGTTCCAAAGCAGACCTCCAATAAAACCAATAGTGCAACACCTAACCCCCCCCCCCATGGCTGCCTCTGCTGCCATCAGGAATAGGGTGTAAAGTGGCTAGGGCCCTAATAAAGACCGGGCATACAGGAAATCCCTCACACTGACACCCAGGAGGAAGCCGACCACCCCACCCATGGAGCCTAAAGCTACAGTTCCCATTCAGGTCAGTCCACCAGCCTGCCCCCCAGGCCGCTTAGGAAATGAGGGTGAGTTTTGCCCACCCCTTTAGCCCACGTCAGGCCAGGTGGCCACCCCCCAGGCTGAGCAAGAGAACCCAACGCCCACACAATCTTTGGGTCCCTTTGGAGGTCAAGGTCTAACAAATGCTTTCCTGGTAGTCCATCGCTGATCAGGGGCGATGCTGTTCCAGGACTGATCCGTTAACCAAAACGTTCCCTACTATGTTCCAGCTCCCCAACTTCACTCCACTGGTTCCACTCATGCCGATGGAATGCCAGTCAACTGCTCTGGATCCTCTCCTCAACTCCTCTGATGCACACCTCACTCCAGCTCACAGGGCAGGTAGGCCGACTATTTTATCTTCCTAAACACCAAATTCTCCAGTGACAGCTGCTGCAATGCGGATACGGGATACGGGAGAAAACTTTGTAATCTTCAAATCCTTAAACTCTGTGGCCACCTCTATAACCCTTAATGCCAATACAAAACTTCCTTGCTCACTTTCATTCCCTAACTCACTACTGGTAACTAAAGACGAAAACAGAATACAAGCGGAGTACAAAGAAATGAACGAGACAGTAAATTAAATAAAAATATAAAATAAATCAAACAAATGCAAAACAAGTGCTACTGCTGCAAGTGGTCAGTCCAGCGTGGCCGCCATCTTTCTCTGTGTCCCCTTTCTCTTTTCTCCAAAAAGATGTTGCAGGGAAGGAGGGGAACACAGATGTAGTGATAGAGAAGGATAGAGTGAGGGAGGTTCTGCTGGCATTGAAGGTGAACAAATGACCAGGCCCGGACACAGTACATCCAAGGGTACTAAAGGAACTGTCTGAGGAGCTGGCAGGGCCACTGGCAGACCTATTTAAGGTTCACCAGTGTCAGGCATTGTACAGCAGGACTGGAGAACAGCACATGTAGTGCCCCTCCACAAAAGCGGTCCTAAGGATGACTCAGGGAATTACAGACCAGTGGTCTGACCTCCATTGTGGGCAAGCTCATGGAGACCATACTAAAAGAAAGGTTGGTGGAATATCTAGAGGATATTGGTCTCCAGGATGTGAGGCAGCATGGGTTCATGGGGAGGAGATTGTGTCAAACGAATCTGATTGACTTATTTGACTGTGTCACTAAAACAGTAGACAGGCTAAGCAGTAGACATCCTCTATCTTTATTTCAGGAAGGCCTTTGACTCTGTGACCCACAAAAGGTTGATCAGGAACTTGGTGGATCTTGGGGTTGGGGAAAAGATGGCCAGATGGGTGAAAAACTGGCTGAGGAGCAGAACCCAGAGGGTGGTTGTGGAAGGAGAGTTATCTGGTATCAGAGAAGTAACCAGTGGAGTTCCACAGGGCTCTGTGCTGGGGCCGGTGTTGTTCAATGTCTTCATCAATGACAGTGGGGATGGCATTAAGGGCAAAATGTGCCTATTTGCGGATGACACCAAGCTCTGCGGGAGAGTGGACACAGCTGAAGGGATACAGGACCTACAGGAAGATCTGGAAAAGCTGGGGAGGTGGTCCAGGATCTGGCAGCTTGGCTTCAATGCCACAAAATGTAAAGTTATGCATATTGGAGCCAAGAATCCCAGTACAGAGTACTACCTGGGTGAAACCCGAGTATCTGCATCAGAGGAGGAGGAGAAGGACCTGGGAGTGATGATCACTAGTGACCTGAAGCACTCCACGCAGTGCAAGAAAGGAGCAGCAAAGGCAAACAAGATGCTGGGATGCATATCTAAGGGGAGCAGTAGTAGGAGAGAGGAGGTTATACTGCCATTGTACAGGTCACTGATAAGGCCACGTCTAGAGTATGGAGTTCAGTACTGGTGCCCACACCTCAAAAAAGGACAGTAACCTGCTGGAGAAGGTCCAGAGGAGGGCTACGAAGATGATAGTGGGTCAGCAGGGTAAGGCATATGAGGAGAGGTTGAGGGCACTGAACATGTACTCCTTGGAAGACGGGGGAGATAGAGAGAGGGGACATGATTGGGACCTTCAAGTACTTGAAAGGGATAAATAAGGTTGATAAGGAGAGTTTCTTTAAGCTGAGTGTCAACCATAACACTAGGGGGCACAGTCTTAAGCTGGAGGGTGGGAGGTTTAGGAGGGAGGTCAGGAAGCACTTCTTCACAGAGAGGGCAGTGGACACTTGGAATGCACTGCTGGAAGAGGTCATCTCATTGAAGACAGTGGGCAACTTTAAGAGGCTGGGATAGGCATGGGGAAAAGTAAGGATCATGGGTAGGGAGGATGGGAGGCGTGGGGAGGGAGGGCAGGGACATTAGCTCAAGCTGTGGACCCTGCAATACGAGCAGACTTGCTAAACCAAATGGCTTTCTTCTGCTGGCTTCTTTGTATGTTTATATGTTCATATTTTGAGGTCCTTTAGTCTCTCCTCATAGGGCTTTTGATGCAGATCTTGCACCATTTTAGTTGCCCTCTTCTGGATTGCCTCTACTATGTCTGCGTTCTTCCAGAGATGAGATTTCCAGAACTTGACACAGTACTCTAGGTAAGGTCTCAGCAGGGATTTTTTACAGAGGTATCACCACCTCCCTCTTTCTGCTGGTGATACTCTTACCTACGTACCCTAGCATCCCACTGCCTTGTCACACTGTTTGACCACCTTTAGGTTTTCAGATAGGATTACCTCTAGGTCTCTTTCCTGTTTGGTGGTCGTCAGTACCACTTCCCTCATTTTGTACTCCACCCCTGGGTTTCTGCACCCCAAATGCATAATTATGCACTTCTTCGCATTGAAACTTAGTTGCCACACTCCTGATCACTCAAGCTTTCTTTGATCTCTCTTCATTTTTTCCACCCCCGCATGGAGTGTCTACTCTATTGCAGATCTTAGTGCCATCTGTAAAAAGGTATACCTTCCCTTCTAGTCCCTCTGCAATGTTACTAATAAAGATATTAAAGAGGACCAGTCCCAGTACTGATCCTTGTGGCACCTTGCTGGTACCCTCCCTTCCTCAGAGTAAAATCTTTTTACCATCACCCTCTTGCCTATCCCCCAACCAATTTCTTACCCAGTTTACCACTTTTGGACCCACTCCTACGCTGCCTGGCTTGTTTGTGATCCTCCTATGTGGAACAGTGTCAAGAGTCTTACTGAAATCTAGGTAGGCCACATCCACCACTCCACCCTGATATACTTCCCTAGTCACACCGTCAAAGAAATCTATTAGAGGTTAGAGATGACATCCCCTAGTGAATCCATGCTGCCTCGGATCTTGTAATCCACTGGATTCCAGATATTCCACAATCCTTTCTTTCAATGCGATTCCATTAATTTCCCCCACAGTCAGGCTGTCTGGCCTGTAATTGCCAACCTTCTCCCTGCTACCACTTTTGTGAAGTGGGACTACATCTGCCCTCCTCAGTCCTCCAGGACCCTCCTGACTCCAGTGGTGGTTGAATAGGACTGTCAGAGGAGCATCCAACACCTCTCTGAGCTCCCTCAATATCCTGGGATGCATTCCATCTGGCCCCCATTCCTTGTCCACTTTCAGATTTGCAAGTTCCTTCAGGACTCTCTCCTCTGTAAATGCTAGTGTCCACCTCCCTTCCATCTACAGGGTTCTGCTCCAGAGGTTGGAGGGATTGGGTCTAGATTCTGAAACACTGGGATGGTTTTCTTCCTACTTATTTGAAAGAACACAAATGGTTCAACTTGATGTAACCTCAAAACAGCTTAAAGTTGTTAGAGGGGTAACACAGGGGTCCATTTTGGGCCAGACTCTGTTTTTGATTTATGTTAATGATTTGGTAAAAGTAGCTATTAACACCAAAATTAAATTATACGTGGACAATACAGTTTTATTAGCGTATGGTACAAATGCAAATGAGATTGAAAAGGGACTTCAGGAAGATTTCACAGGGTTGGAAAATGGTTAGTAAATTCAAAATTAGTATTAAACAGTAAAAAAACAAAAACTTATTTTCTCAACACAGGAGGATAAAATAAATCATAAACAGGATTTGAATATAAGAACATTAAGACAGGAAATACTACAGCAGGTTTCTCTTTACAAATATTTAGGAGTCTGGGTTGACCAGGGACTGAAATTTGATATATATAGAGAGGAATTGGTGGGTAAAGTAAATAGAAAATTAGGGGCCTTTTGAAGAAACTGGTTTTGTACAGATATCAGTATGCTGAAATCAGTAGTAAATCAGTTATTAATTCAACAATAGATTATGGTAGTCATACATATGGAAAGGCCTCAAGATTTCTTTTAAGAAAGCTTGAGGTTACTTATAATAATTTAGTCAGATTCATTTTACAATGTAATTATAAAACTCACCATTGTAATTTGTATTTATCACTGGACTAGTTAACCCTTGAAAACAGGATAAAAATGATAAGGGCCCTACAAACGCATTAATTACAAATGACAGGAGAACCAAAATATATTAGGGACAAAACAGAGGAGAAAATGTTAAACATAAATACAAATTAAGAGATAATGAGGCTCACTCTATAAACCTAGGGTAAAAAATCATTTTACTGAAATGACATTTAGAGCTGAATATGCCTCAAATAGTCAATTTTGAATGATATAAAAAGTAAATTAGGCTATAAAACTGCTCTGATTACCATGTTTCTGACAGAGGAATTGAAAGTTAGATGTATGTGCAATGGATGAATAAGAAACATTTGGATTTTTTAATTGGTACTTTATGTTGTGAAATGAGTTGCACAAGTCTTGTTAGAATGCAAGTTTATTTATTACATGTTTGTAAGGTATTAGAGACTGAAAGAGATGTTTGTACTGTGTTTGTATTTGAACAATTTCAAAGTCCTATTGTCAGGACCATCTTGAAAAAAGGCTTTGGCCTAAGATGTGAAGAAAGAACTTATCCTGAATAAATTAAATCTTTAAAAAAAAAAATAATCTAAGCCCCTGGCACTTGTCTGTGGTCCCTAACCTTCCTTTTCCTTTGTGAACACTGAACAGAAGTATTCATTCAGGATGTCTGTGTCACAAACCCACTCAGCAGGTCAGGCCCTCTACTCCCAAAGTGCCAACCTCCGAGAGCAGTCTTGTGAACAGTTTAACAGAACAAGGTAACCCTCTTGTCTGTTTTGTGAGTTCGGATCAACCTTTGGTCTCAAGTCTTGGAGGGACTCAAACTGTGAACCTCTTGCTAGCATACCCAATGCACAGGCTCAGATATTTCTGTCTTCGGGGGGCCAGATATCTTTGCCTATGGGCACCTAACCAGATATACAGAGATGAACCCTTAAAAACTTTAATAAAGACCTCAGATTTAAAATGCTTCTCTTCCAGTTTGGTATCACCCTTCAAGCTATGCCTGGTGTCTGCTATAACCATATATACTTTTCTTACAAATAAAAGAAATTCAAAGACAGACCAAGTATGCTCTAAAAAGAATTTTACTACAATAGATAAAAATATGTTAAACACAAAATACATAACTGTTATATCACAAGACATACAAATCTTTTAAAAGAACAAGGTTTTAAACAGTGCAAATTCCTACTTACAGTACATAGAAACATAGAAGCTGACGGCAGATAAGGACCACAAGGCCCATCCAGTCTGCCCATTTCTTTTCTACCTTATAAATGTGCCATGACCTTTTGCTCTGTCAGTGGCCTATCTATTCATACTCATCTGTATTGCTCCTTGCCTATCCCATGCCTGTTTGAAGCCCTGCACTGTATTCATAGCCACCACTTCCTGAAGTAGGCTGTTCCATGCATCCACCACCCTTTCTGTGAAAAAGAATTTCCTCACATTCCCCTTAATCGGCCTCCCTCTAATCTCATGCTGTGTCCTCTTGTCCTGCTATTTTCTTATATTTAAACATGTTAGACTCTTTCACCTTGTTAATGCCCTTAAGGTGTTTGAATGTCTCAATCATATCCTCTCTCCCTCCTTTGCTCAAGGTATCATATTGAGCTCCATTAATCTGTCCTCATATGTCTTCTGATGCAGCCCCTGCACCATTTTGGTTGCCCTTCTCTGGACTGCCTCAATTTGGTTAATGTCCTTGTGAAGGTGTGGCCTCCAGTACCGCAAGTGCTTAGATTGACTCTCTTTCTAAATACCCGGTTTACAAGTGCTCAAGATGTTTTAGTTGTCAGAGTCTAGGTAAAATGTGTCTAAGTAACACAGAATATTCCTTAAACAAACTTTATTTGCCAACCCCTTTTTGTGTGAGGTCACTAGCTCCTCCTCTGTCAGAATATATATAAAAAAATATATATCTTATACAAAAACAGGATGCCTTTTCAAAGTATTACATTCTGCAACTTCAGCATAATTCATGTCCTTCAAATGACACTTCTTTTGATCTCATAATAAGCTTCCTCCTTCCAGGACATGAAAGCATCTTTATGATTTTCGCACTTCTATGTAATAACCTGGGTTTTCCCTCCAACGTCATAAAATGGATATGATTTAGCAACTACAGCTGTAATTAACTCAGAGAAACAGGAGGTCTTTGACTAAGGTCTTCCATGTAACACCTAATATCTAAAACTGTGTGTGATCTCATGCTGTTTTCAGCATTTTCTCATGGTTTTCATCTTTCAGCTGGAACTTGTGGGGGGGCGGGTCCTCTAAAGCACCAGATTTTCAGCGAGACATTCAATGTACATTTTATATTAAAAATGATACAGCACTCATAACTGGCTGTCCACGTCACAGTCTGCTTTTTCCTTTCCCCCTTCCTTGTGCTCCCCCTTTCCCTCTGTAGCCTTACAATCCCTCCCGTGGTTTTTCTCCTTTCACTTGCATACCTGAACAATGTCTTGTCTCCTTTCTTTACTGCCTAGGCTGTTTTCTCCTTCGTTTGTGCCTTTGCACTCCTGACTGCTTTCTCTGTCTCCCTCTGCTTTTCTGGTACACCTCCCTATCCTCTTCTCTCTGTGTCTCCTTATACCGCCTGAATGCAAATTTTTTTTGCCCTTATCTTCCCAGCCACCTCTTTTGTGAACCATAGTGGTCTCTTTTTCCTCTTGCTTTTGCTTATTTGCTTACTTGCCTGACACAGAGGTTTGCTGGCTTCACTATTCCCACTTTTAGTTTCACCCACTGTTTCTCCCCTCCACCTAAGTCCTCTCCCCACAACCAGAGCATCCCTGAGGCATTCCCTCATCCTTGTAAAATCAGCCCTGCTGAAGTCCAGGACCCTTGTCTTTGTGTGGTTTGCTTCTGCCACAGTTCTTATACTGAACCACACTGTATTGTGATCACTGTTCTCCAGGTGGTCACCCACCATGACGTCTGCAACACCGTCCCCGTTGGTGAGTACAAGGTCCAATATTGCTCCCTCATGAGTGGGTTCCACTACTAGTTGCCTGAGGAATGCCTCTGCAGGGAATCCAGGATGTCCCTGCTCCTAGCTGAAGCTGCAGCTGGGATGCTGCAATCTACATCCAGTAGATTGAAGTCCCCCAACCTCAGCACCTCCCCCTTATTTGCTGCCTTTTGGATGGCTTCCACCACAACCTTACCTATCTCCTCCCCCTGTGCTGGAGGTCTATAGAGCCCACCAGTGCTCCATTCCTCATCTGTAGGGTGACCCACAGTACCTCCCCCACATTTTCTCTGTATCTCTTTTGCCTTTATGCTCCTTACGTAAAGTTTAATTCCTCCCCCTTTCTTCCCCATCCTGTCCTTCCTGAACACAGTTTAGCCTGGCATGGCTATATCCCAGTCATGGTTCTCATTGCACCCTGACTCGGTAATGGCAACAATGTCCAGGTCAGCCTCTGCCATAATAGCCACTAGGTTCAGGATTTTATTTCCCAGACTTCGAGCATTTGTGCACATGGCCTTCCAAATTCTGCTACTACCCTGCTTGTCAAATCATCCTTTTCCCTTTTGCCTTCTATTCTTATCCCCTTTGTCCCATTTCCATCCATCTTCATTCCTACCATTTTGTTTTTCTTGTTATCAGGTACCCTTGGGAATTAGCTTTCGCCTCCCTTATGGTTCTCCCTACTGACTACTTCAGCTTGCTTGGGGGGAGCAGTTTACTTCTCCTTTCTTCCTTAATCCACCCCCCCTCAGCTAGTTTAAATGCTCTCCAATGTAACATTTGAACCATTCACTGAGGACCTGGGTTCCCCTTCTGGATAGATGCAGGCCATCTCTCTTGTATAGGCCTGTATCCCTCCAGGTGGGACGCCAGTCCCCAATATAGCTGAATCCCTCTCCTCTGTACCACTCCTTCAACCATTTGTTGAAGGTTCTGGTACAAGTACCCTATTCTCCCCCCTGTCGTAGACAGGCAGTACTTCAGAAAAGGTAACTGAGCATGTTACCTGCCTAAGACTCCTCCCCAACTCCCTAAACTCCTTCTGCACTATCCTAACCTCATCCCTAGCCAGGTCATTAGTCCCTAAGTGGACAATGACATCCAGCTCTCATTCCCTTCCTGCTGCACTAGCGATCTTCAGGATCTACTTTCCATCCCTCCGAGCCATGGTGCCATGCAGGCACTTAACCTCTTTCTCTCCCTCCCTTCTTGCCATCAAATCTATCCTCTCAAAATGGAATCCCCACCAAGAGTTGTTTCCTCCTCCTCTGGGGTCCTATGCCACCTTCCCTGGGGACTCCATTATGGAAGTCTTCCACATCCTTCCTGGTCACTACTGTGGCTGCCTCCATGGGACAGTCCCACTCTGCCAGGGTGGTGTAGGAATTGTGTAGTGGTACCATAGAAGGGGGGGAGATGTGCCTCCTGAAACTACCACCCTCACCCATCCCGAGCTCACCATGGTCAGATTGCTCCCTCCTGCCACCCTTTGGGGCAGCAGTGATGGATTTGGTGGTCCTTGGAGTGGGGAAGACCCTCTGAATCCTGGCCATCTTGGCCTGGAGTCTAACAACCTCCTCCCTCAGCCCAGAAAAGTGCATGCAGATGGGGCAGCACCACAGTCTCCTGAAAGTCGCCCTGAAAACTGCCGTCCACAGCCACTGCACTGCATCACTCCCAGCATATTTATTTACTACCCTGCCTGTGACTGTTTTTGCTTACTTGCTTACTTTGAACTCTTTTTTTACCCCTACCCTAGAAAGGGTGTTTCACCTTTTACCAAATTTATGTGTGACCCTTATTTACTTCAAACCCTTTTTTTACCCTTACAGTAGATAGGGTGTTTCACCTATTCTCAAATGTATGTGTGACCCTTACTTACTTCAAAGCATTTTTCTCTCTTACCCTAGGTAGGGTGTTTCACCTATTCCCTTATTTTGTGTGCTCTAACTCTCCTCACTCATGTGCAGTGTGAGCTCCTACATTAGTTTAGTAGGACACTCATACCTCTCAACTGTCCCTGATTTTCAGGGACGTCCCTGATTGCCTCAAAATTTTACTCTGTCCCTCCTAAAAATTGTATTTCTGTGACCAAACAGTGGAGGTTGGAAGCACAAAATAATGTCAAACATTAAAGCTAAAGAGTTGTTCTTCCTTAGAAAATGCATTTTGCACTAAGCCCCATATTCTACCAGCTTCCTGAGTGGATGTCACCAAGTTTTAAGATGTGTCCCTGATTTTCGTCCTTTGTCCCTGATTTTTTTAAGCCTTGTCCCTGATTTATGAGGCAGGAGGTTGAGAGGTATGAGGACACTTATCACGGTTGTGAGAGAAGTACCAGCTGTCATTACCCACCAGCTATTTGCGATGAATAATTAAGCAGGTAATGTCAGACAGAATGAGCTGATCCTAGATTAGGCTCATCTCACTCCCCCGTCACCCGACACTTATCTAATGCTCAATCTAAATGTGAGCTAACCCTAGAAGGGGATAAGATGGAATCCCCTCCCAACCTTTTACTACATCTATTTGGCTAGTTAAGTTAGGGCATTATCAGCTGACCCTAGAAAGGAATCAGCAGCAAACCCCTTAATATGTTTTGCTGTGCACTAAAGGGTAAATTAAATACAAGCTAACACTGAGCATTAAGCAGTCTCTGTACATTAACAAACTTAGATTACTACAACTAGGATGCATTTACAACCTAATTTAATTAATACAATGGGTTAAAGATTAGCAACAACTAACAGTAGTATACTAACAGGAGCTACATTTCAATATAAGGTAACAATACTTGTTCAAGAATTGGTAACTTACATAGTAAACAGCAAATTTCTAACATGCAGCTGGATTCTCTACTGCACTATGGGGAGCAGCATGGATGGCCAAATGACTTTCTCACATCTGTCTCCAGGTAGACTTCTAGTTGCCATTACGCTATGGCCCTTAAGCAATCGGACTGCAGTGGAGGCGGCTAAGCAACAGCCTAAAAGTAGAAAGAGCAGACATACCCCCAGCATCAAGAAAGCTCCTGACTGGAGCCCAGATCAAGGGGAGAGAGTTGCCACAGATCTTGGAAGGTTGCTGTTTGCTAGCAGCAGCCAAATGAAACAATCCAGCAGTCCCAAAAGCAGAGAAAGTCCCAAAGCTGAGCTCTCACTGCTCAGACACACGTAGATTTTAATATATAGCATGCTCCTAAGGAGCGCATACCCGAATCTGAGAATGGTATTGTATCAACTAAATGAGTAAATAACATCAAGGCCTGTTTATAATTTGTAAGCAAACTTGTTTAACTCTAATTAAATGTTTAATACCCTGTTTGTGTTAAAAGCCGAGATCAGCAGAGAAGCTAAGGTGTTGTCGGAATGCATCAGACAAAGGAAGTAATGGTTTGCAGTAGCAAGTTTCCCGTCAGCCAGCACTGCCTGTGGCTTTCCATAAGGGACATGCTATGGGGTTTCACCACCCCTGAGTGAGGTGTGAAATATAGAGTGCCAACACACCAGTCAATTTTACCTGAGGAATAGCAACTCTATTGAAGGTCGGCTGCCCAGAAAGGAATCATCTGGTGTGGATTCACCATGCTAATTCAGTTTCATTCACACTTGTTAACCTAGCCCAGGGTCATCTGCCCAAATGACAAACCCTCACTGTTTCTCAAATAATGCAATTTTGTGTTGCCGTAGAGCTCAGTTAAAAAGGGAATGTACAATTTCTTACCTTTAAAAAAAACATCTGACATGCATTTCAAGTTGAAATACATCTGGGATTTCATTTAATGAATGCAATGTGAAAAGTATTGTGTTATATCAGGGGGTTTTGGTGTAAATCAGGGGAGTTGCGCCCCTTGTTTATTCACTGTGCCAGGGCTTAGCCTAATGTAACCCCTAGACGGCGCTATCCCAGGGGCTACTACCCCTGCCTGATTTGCCACTAACAGGTTGAGGGGCCTGGATCCAATGGCGGATGCCTTCACCCAGAGGTCAGGGTTGCAATAGTTAAACTAACTTGGTCACAGCCTCTGGGACACTGCAACCCCCTTTCTTTCCCACTAGTGGCCCACACAATATATCAGAATTACCTTCACAGTATACACTTACCCCCAGGACTGGTTCCGCACTGGGACCTCCTGTGAAATGAGATACAGTGCAACAATCACAGTACAGTACTTTAACATAGACAAATACCTCAGGCAGTATAACTTTGCTGAAACAAGCAGCTCTGATTTATTTAGGGGATATAACAAGGACAGGGAAATCAGGTTAATTAGCTTATCACTCTAATAATCTACCTATGGCTCTGTGCACAGGCCTATCCCTATCAGTTACTGTCCCTGGTACCCAAGCCCTAGTGGCTAGTCCAAACCGTGGCAGCTGGTAGGGGCCCTTTCACACAGAGAAAAGGAGAATTAAACAGTCAGCAGTACAGTAATTCCATTTGGATTTAATGTGGCAATTCAACAGGAGCGACCCTGAATTAGTACTCATGACCTCCAAATAAGATAGGGTCCTTCAATGTCAGCAGGGCTCACTTGAGGTACACAAACCTCTTCACACATCCATATAAAAGAAAGCACTATACCAGGCAGGCTGCATCTGTATCCCGATCGCAATTACTGCACAATACCGGGAGAACACACAGCAGATTCAGTTCCTGACAGACCGAGTGCAATTTTCAGCAATTCTCCAGTCTTCTACAGGGTGAGCCTGGTTTCTACTCTTCAGAGATCCTTTGATTCTTTTCACAGGACAGATTCAGTCCTAACAAGCAGTTACACAAGCTGCAGACCGGAACTCTGGGCCTTACACACGTTTTTGACTAAAACTGCACACTGAAAAAGCACAGGGCTCCTTCCTTCTTCACTGCCAAAGCTCAACTGAAACTCCAACCGACAAAACCGGGCACTTCCTTTGAGTTCCTCCCAGTTCTTGACTGGATTGGCTGTCACTCACAATAGACTGCTGCTGTTGGTCCAAAAAGGCGCTGAAGTCTAAACTACATGTAACCCCCCTGCAAATGGGGGTTCCCAAAAGACTTCCAGGAGCTTGCTTGAATGCTCCAAGCCTGAATGGTGTTTGGCGTTTAAGCCATTTATCAGTGAGTGTTTTTAGAACCTCTGGTACTGTCTCTTTAAGAGCTGTCTGCTTGCAGACATAATTAGTTTGTATGGGGGACTGTGTGTTTCTTTGATTGAGTACCACTCAAGCTGCTGCCAATTCACTCCATTTTGCAGTCACTAGGAGTGCAAAGGGAACCTATCTGAAAGATGTAACTGTTTGCCAGAAACCATTTAGAGTAATAATGAAATTACAGTTTGTCTAACCTGCTTTCTTTGCAGTCAGAACAGTGTCTGCCTAGTTCCCCATTCTGGTTTTGAACTGCTGAACTGGACCAATCAGTGTGGGGTAAGCTAGCTCTAAAATGGTGCCTTGGACGAATCAGAACTTGGACTCATAATCTGAGCCAGCCACAAGAGGATTGTATGGGCAGTGACTCTGGGAGATGTAGTTTAGACTTCAGTGCCTTTTTGGACCAACAGCAGCAGTCTATTGTGAGTGACAGCCAATCCAGTCAAGAACTGGGAGGAACTCAAAGGAAGTGCCCGGTTTTGTCGGTTGGAGTTTCAGTTGAGCTTTGGCAGTGAAGAAGGAAGGAGCCCTGTGCTTTTCAGTGTGCAGTTTTAGTCAAAAACGTGTGTAAGGCCCAGAGTTCGGTCTGCAGCTTGTGTAACAGCTTGTTAGGACTGAATCCGTCCTGTGAAAAGAATCAAAGGATCTCTGAAGAGTAGAAACCAGGCTCACCCTGTAGAAGACTGGAAGAATTATTGAAAATTGCACTCGGTCTGTCAGGAACTGAATCTGCTGTGTGTTCTCCGGTATTGTGCAGTAATTGCGATCGGGATACAGATGCAGCCTGCCTGGTATAGTGCTTTCTTTTATATGGATGTGTGAAGAGGTTTGTGTACCTCAAGTGAGCCCTGCTGACATTGAAGGACCCTATCTTATTTGGAGGTCGTGAGTACTAATTCAGGGTCGCTCCTGTTGAATTGCCACATTAAATCCAAATGGAATTACTGTACTGCTGACTGTTTAATTCTCCTTTTCTCTGTGTGAAAGGGCCCTACCAGCTGCCACGGTTTGGACTAGCCACTAGGGCTTGGGTACCCAGGGACAGTAACTGATAGGGATAGGCCTGTGCACAGAGCCATAGGTAGATTATTAGAGTGATAAGCTAATTAACCTGATTTCCCTGTCCTTGTTATATCCCCTAAATAAATCAGAGCTGCTTGTTTCAGCAAAGTTATACTGCCTGAGGTATTTGTCTATGTTAAAGTACTGTACTGTGATTGTTGCACTGTATCTCATTTCACAGGAGGTCCCAGTGCCGGAACCAATCTGGGGGTAAGTGTATACTGTGAAGGTAATTCTGATATATTGTGTGGGCCACTAGTGGGAAGAAAGGGGTTGCAGTGTCCCAGAGGGCTGTGACCAAGTTAGTTTAACTATTGCAAACCCTGACCTCTGGGTGGAGGCACCGCCATTGGATCCAGGCCCCTCAACCTGTTAGTGGCAAATCAGGCAGGGGTAGTAGCCCTGGGATAGCGCCATCTAGGGTTACATCTTGGAGGCTCACCGCTGGGATTGTGTGTCCTCTAGTGGCCATATTTACGAACCACTGTTAAGAAAAAATAGGTACCCCGACAGAAGTGGCTGTGCAGCTGGTGGGTGGTGTACTGGGGAGGAGATCGACCCCAAAATGCTATGCTTATCCTGGACATCCCCTGGGTATCAATACGGACACTGTGCAGGGAGTACTTTCCAAGGTGGAAGGTTTACAAAACCCTGTGGTGGTGGGTCGCATGCTAATCTGCTCACCCACACTTTCCTGGCCCTAGTAGAGTTTAAGGATCCCATAGATAGCTCAAAGTGCCACAGACCATTACCCCAGAGGAGCCCTCACTGCTTGGAGTGATAACTAAGGACAGTAAAGACCAGGGGGAATCAGCCCCCACCACTATCTGAAACTTTTGAGGAGAAATTTGCTGAATGGTTGCTGAGAGGGAAACTGTGGAGGACTTGAAGAAACTATTCTTGCCACCTGGGGTGTTCCTCCCCAACACCTCTCCTGCTCCAGTGCCCGTATGGTGGCTGAACCAATGCAGACTCCTATTTCTGCACCCTGCCATTAGTCACGACTCTTACCGAAGGTTGAGGATCTTCTCTGGCACCTCCCACCCCAAGGGAGGATGACTGGGAGACCTGGATAGATCTATGTTGCCCCAAGTGCTAGAATGGCAATGCTCGAAGGAAGGCGAAAGAGGGTTAGTGAGAGCCTCCGAGGTCCTGCCCTGGCTACCATCCGCAAGCTAAACGGCCAGTAACCCTTGAAGCACTGCACAGGCCTATCTTGAGGCCTTGGAGAATGTGTGTAGAGCCCAGATTCTGATGAGGACCTATAGGTGGAGAGTAAGAATGCACAACAGTACCAAGGAGTTGTTGTCTGTGTATGTCTCTCGGCTGGAAAAATTGTTGCAAGATACCTCAGAAAGGGTAGTTTGCCAGCGATTGAACTAGACCAAACCAGACTGGACAGAATCCTTAAGTCTGCCCCTCTCAGAACTGCTGTTGCTTCAGTTACGCCTGGCAAATCGACTGGAATCCCACCCTCCTATGATGAGTTAATGAGAGAAATTGAGGAGTTGAGAAAAAGCGACCTCGGGAGGTACCTGCACCAACAGCTGTAGCTCACGACCGAGTGACTGAGGGTGACCCATCAAGTGAAGTTCAGGGCAGAGGTTGACAGTCAATGAGTGCTCTGACAAGAAAAAGATATGCCACAATGGGGCGAACTGTTGAGAGATCCGAGAATTCAAAAACAGTCCTTTATGAAGGCCACGCCTGCAAGCACGGGCCTGACCTATATCCGACTGCATCTGCTATGGGGTGGGGGTACCCACCTGTATCTCCTGCTGATAACAGCCCAAACTCAATTCCTTGACCATGGAAGTGGAGAACTGACGAGATGTCTCCAAATGCTTATCGCACGCAGACAGAGATGGCACCCAGGTTTCCAGTTAGTAATACCCCGCCCTAGCTCCCAGTGTGGCTCCGCCAGCTCAAACTCCAGAAAGTATGTTTTGCTATAATTGTGGGAAAGATGGGCACATGAAAGGGAATGCCAGTCCCAAAGACACCTGACAAAGTTGCATATAGGCTACAAGGAGAGCTTCGGAGAAGAAATCAGTGGTTAAGAGGTGCACGACATGATCCCAGTGAGGGCACCAAAATGCTAATTCACGTCCCTTTGTGGCAAGGTCAGTTGCCCAGGCCCCCACTACCGCCTCTCAGACTGGTCCAGAATAGTGGGTCCCTCCATGGAGACCACTGTAAAGGTGAAATGGAGTGTCTACAAGAGCTGTATTAGACAGTGGCTCCCAGTGACAATTATAGTTCCAGGATTGGTATCAGAAGCATTTGTCAGAATCCACTTACAACCATTAGAAGGACTGCATGTATGGGGGGTTAAGTGAGAAGGCCTACCCCTATTCCGGGTATATCCGAATTTGGCTGTCTTTCCCCACCTCCGTGGCTGGAGTGGCCGAACAAGTAGAGACCCTAGCCTTAGTGTGTCCCCCCACTGGACTGTATGATGGTGTCCCTTTGCTGATTGGAACAAATGCTCATATGTTCGGAAGGCTGGCACAGTTGTGTTATGAAAAACAGGGGTCAAAGACTAGTAGAGCTTTAAGAGTTCCGCTTTAATTAAGAAGGCCTATGAGGCACAGAGAGATGCTGAGAAAAAAGAACCAGAGGAACCGGTCGGAATTGTATGGAAGAAGGATCCTGAGTCTCTGATCCTGGCGCCAAATGCCCAGTGTACCTTACAGAGGAGAGGTCCGTATCAGAAAGGATGTTAAGAATAAAATATTAATGTTGGATGCACCAGGCGATGGAAAATTGCCAGAGGGACTGCCTGGTCAAGCCTAGTATTTTGCCCGCTAGAGCCCATGCTCTTATGCCAGAAGGGTAATGGTCCAAGTTCATAATGTGTCTGAAAGAGACATTCGAGTAAACAGAGGTTGCATCCTGGCTAATGTGCATTGTGCAGACACAGCAGTGCTACCCAGCAGCAAGAGTTCAAGGAAAATGACAGAGTAACGCCTGACTTGTTTGATTTCGCGACTCCCCGCTGCCAGCTGAATGGAAAGTGAAGGATCAGTGAGAAGCTGCCCAGAGAGACCAGGTGTTTTCTTTAAAGGAATGGGATGTAGGATGCGTGCAAGGAGCTGGCACAATATCCGGCTGCATGACGAAAAGACCATTCGTGAGAGGTCTCCGACGCCTGGCACCTGCTGACATAGATGATGTGAGACGGCATCTGCAAGAGATGTTAGCTGCTGGTGTAATACAAGAATCCAGAAGCCCTTAAGCTTCCCATTGTGGTAGTGAGGAAAAAGAATGGAACAGTAAGGATGTGTGTGTGATTATCGCACCTTAAACCGTCGGACTATCCTGATCAGTACACAATGCCCCGCATTCAGGATGCTTTGGACTGCTAAGCAGGGAGCAAGTGGTTCTCTGTGCTGGATCTCCATGATGCGTACTACTGATCCCGATGGCCCCAGAGGACCGTGAGAGAGACAGCCTTTATCTGTCCTTGGCTTCTATGAATTCATGAGGATGCCTCAAGGGATTTCAGGTGCCCCAGCCACTTTTCAACGATTGATGGAGCGTGCAGTGGGGGACATGAACTTACTAAAGTGCCTAGTATACCTAGATGATGTTATTGTGTTTGGCAGCTCACTGGAGGAACATGAGGCAGATTATTTAAGGTATTGGACCGACTGGAGGACTTTGGCCTTAAACTGTCCATTGATAAGTGTCAATTCTTTCAAACATCAGTAAAGTATGTGGGACACATAGTATCCACCGAGGAATAGAGACCGACCCAAGTAAAGTTGAGGCCTTGACCACCTGGCCACAGCCCAAAAATCTAAAAGAACTGCAAAGATTCCTGGGATTCTGTGGTTATTATCGTAAGCTTCATCAAGGACTATTCAAGAGTGATCCGCCTTTACTTACCTTACTCAAGGGTATCCCCAACCCACAAAAAATACCAAAGTCAGCGTCCCTCAAGACTGAAAAATGTATTTTTCATCAAGTGAAGTATTTGGGCCGCTGGACTCCTGATTGTGAGACTGCTTTTCATGAGATCATATATCAACTTACCCATGCTCCAGTGCTGGCCTATGCCCGATCCAAGAAAACCTTACGACCTGCACACTGATGCTAGCTTGCAAGGGTTGAAATAATGTTGTACAAGAGCACGAGAATGGCCTGAGACCAGTGGCCTTTGCCAGTAGAAGCCTGACCCCATCCGAAAAGAACTATCCTGTACATAAGTTAGAGTTCCTAGCTTTGAAGTGGGCTATTGTTGACCAATTCCATGAAGTACTTGTATGGGGCTAAAATAAGAGTAAAACTGACAATAACTTTGACCTATGTGCAGACCTCAGCTAAGTTGGATGCCACTGGCCATAGGTGGCTTTCTGCATTATCTACACATGACTATGCTCTCGAACGCCAAAGCAGGTCTAGACACATAGATGCTGATGCTCTCTCCGAGGCCTGTTCCCAGAATGATTGGGTCGATTGGCAGAACCTGATGACATTCGGGCACTCTGCCAAGTTTGACGGGAGGAACAAAAATAACACGGACCAGTGGACTGCATAGTGGTTGCTTGGGACCTCTGAGAATTGCATACCTGCTGCTTGTGCCACTTTTCTGCAACAGACATTGGTGCACTGCCTCAGCTGGACAATGACAGTATTGACGGGCTCAATCCCGGATCCCATGATCAAAGCAGCTTTAGAAGCCCCTCTACAGGAAAAGATGTGTCAAATTCGCTCCACTGATTGGAGAACTGCACTGTTATACAAAGAAGGTCCTAAGTTGAAACTGATTAAATCCAGTTATACAGAAAAACAGTAGACAGAGGGGACAAGTAGACAAACAACAACTAGTGCTGCCCACTGCCTTCGAGACTCAGTACTGAGGTCCTTGCACAACCACATGGGGCACCTTGGTATAGACAAACACTTGACTTGGTGAGATCCAGATTCTATTAGCCTAAGATGGGGGCTGATGTGGAGCAACACATTCTGAACTTAGATAGCTGCTTACAGAGAGCATTGCCCCAGAGGGCTACACCCCTGTTAACATCACCACCAGTGCACCCATGGAGCTGGTCTGTATTGATTTTCTGAGTTTGGAGTCAGATCAAAGAAATATCAGTATGTGCTGGTGGTCACTGACCATTCACGAGATATGCCCAGCTTTCCCACAAGACCAGAAAGCATCCACTGTAGCCAAAGTACTCATAAAAACTTTTATGTTCACTATAGGGCTCCACAAAGAATCCATTCTGATCAAGAGAGACTTTGAGAGTCGTCTGATCAAAGAGATGCTTTCTCTGTGGGGAGTGAGAAAGTCAGAACCACTCCTTACCACCCCAGGGACCCACAGCCTGAGCGTTTCAACGCGCACACTGACATATGCTAGGCACCCTGCACCCAAAGGACAAGCCTAGATGGAGCCAACAAATTAGCACCTGGTACATGCGTATAACTGCACCAGACAGTGCCACTGGGCTCTCCCCTACCGCCTGATGTTTGGAAAGAAGCTCGACTACGGTAGATGTGTGTTTGGGGTCTCTCTGATGGGAGTTCAAGCTGACAACTATTTACAGTATGTGCAAAGTTAAGGCCCAGCTAACTCATGCGTACCAACTGAAGCTCAAACCATGGCTGCAAAAGAAATCTAAGCCAACAAAGAAAAGTATGATAAAAGGTGAAAGCACAGGAACTCCGGGAGGAGATCGGTGTTGCTAAAGAAATCTGGGACTGCATGGCAAACACAAGATTGCTGACAGATGGCACCATCTCCCTCACATTGTAGTGGGCAAACTAGATGATCTGCCAGTGTACAAAGTAAGGCCTGAGAACAATTCAAAAGATGTAAAACAATGCATAGAAATCATTTACTACCCATTGGAGCAAATCTGATTGAGTCTGAGCCCCAGAAATGCCCCCTCTGGACCAGTGACTAGAGCTGCTGCTAAGAAAGATCAAGGAAGTCTGCACCTACAGAAGCAGAGTTAAAGTGTTCCCCTGCACAAGTCCCAGTTGAGCATGACTGTCAGTCCATATCAGAAGAAAGTAGAGTGACTTTCGAATACTATCCTTCTACGAACTGAGTCAATTGTTTCGGGCAATCCCTAGTCAATACTGGAGACAAAGCTGGGCCTTCTGGACTGTCTATGCCCCAGCTTCATCCCTGGAGCCAATGCTCCCAGAAAGTGAAGTGCAAAGCATCAGATCAGATGAAATGGAATCATTGTGCATGGTTGAACTGTTTGAGCTTTCAGGGAGGAAAATGATAGATTGGGGCAGACTGGTGATACACCCAACAAGAAGAGTATTTTGAGTGCCCTGACAGTCCACTGCCAGTGTCTGAAAGCTCTCATGCAGGCCAAATGTTGGACTCAAACTGTAACTCCTGGAGCTGAAAGTGCCCAAGTTCACAGCCTCTCTACCCCCATGGAACTCCCTGACAAGTGAGATCAATGCTGAGAAAGAGGCTCAGAGTGCAGAGACTGTAACAGCTCCCCTAGAAAGACTGGTCGAGCTGTAAAGCCTGTGGTGCACCTCAGTTATGATTCCTAGGCCGAGCAGTGGACCTGCCTCAATGTTGTCCATAAAGGAGTGTATGTGTCCCCGAGCTCATTGCCCAAATCTGAGCGTTAGTGCTAACTCCAAGTTACTTGTGTTGCTCTCTAAGTATGGTGCCCTCGCCCGTCCAGCCCCAAGGTAACTGATAGGAAGGGTCCCTCTTCAGGTTTCATGTACAAGAGGTAATAACTTGAGTTATGGTACAATGTGTGTGTTATACTGTGTAAAGAGTGATGTGCATGCAATGTTTCAGGAAATGGTTCTTGGTAAAATGATGTATTGACTGATGATTACATGTGTGAGCCTAATGCAAATGTATATGGTTGCAGTTGAAACTTATGGGGAATTTGCTTCTGGAGCGATCAAGCTTTCCCAGGCCAGGAAGGTGTAACCCCCTGCAAATGGGGTTCCCAAAAGACTTCAGGAGCTTGCTTGAATGCTCCAAGCCTGAATGGTGTTTGGCGTTTAAGCCATTTATCAGTGAGTGTTTTAGAACCTCTGGTACTGTCTCTTTAAGAGCTGTCTGCTTGCAGACATAATTAGTTTATGGGGGACTGTGTGTTTCTTTGATTGAGTACCACTCAAGCTGCTGCCATTCACCCTCATTTTTGCAGTCACTAGGAGTGCAAAGGGAACCTGTCTGAAAGATGTAACTGATTGCCAGAAATCATTTACAGTAATAATAAAATTACAGTTTGTCTAACCTGCTTTCTTTGCAGTCAGAACTGTCTGCCTAGTTCCCCATTCTGGTTTTGAACTGCTGAACTGGACCAATCAGTGTGGGTAAACTAGCTCTAAAATGATGCCTTGAACGAATCTGTAACTTGGGACTCATAATCTGAGCCAGCCACAAGAGGATTGTATGGGCAGTGACTCTGGGAGATGTAGTTTAGACTTCGGTGCCTTTTTGGACCAACAGCAGCAAGTCTATTGTGAGTGACAGCCAATCCAGTCAAGAACTGGAGGAACTCAAAGGAAGTGCCCGTTTTTTCTCGTTGGGGTTTCAGTTTGAGATCTGAAGTGAAGGGAAAGAAACCCTGTGCTTTTTCAGTGTGCAGTTTTAGCTAAAACGTGTGTAAGGCCCAGAGTTCCGTCTGCAGCTTGTGTAACAGCTTGTTAGGACTGAACTGGTCCTGTGAAAAGAATCAAAGGATCTCTGAAGAGTAGAAACCAGGCTCAACCCTGTAGAAGACTGGAAGAATTGCTGAAAATTGCACTTCGGTCTGTCAGGAACTGAATCTGCTGTGTGTTCTCCCGGGTATTGTGCAGTAATTAGCATCGGGATACAGATGCGGCCTGCCTGGTATAGTACTTTCTTTTATATGGATGTGTGAAGAGGTTTGTGTACCTCAAGTGAGCTCTCATGACATTGAAGGACCCTATCTTGTTTGGAGGTCGTGAGTACTAATTCAGTGGTCGCTCCTGTTGAATTGCCATATTAAATCCAAATGGAATTACTGTACTGCTGACTGTTTAATTCTCTTTTCTCTGTGTGTGAAGGGCCTACCAGCTGCCACGGTTTGGACTAGCCACTGGGCTTGTGTTTCAGGGACAGTAACTGATAGGGATAGGCCTGTGCACAGAGCCATAGGTAGATTATTAGAGTGATAAGCTAATTAACCTGATTTCCCCCTGTCCTTGTTATCCCTAAATAAATCAGAGCTGCTTGTTTCAGCAAAAGTTATACTGCCTGGAGGTATTTGTCTGTGTTAAAGTACTGTACTGTGATTGTTGCACTGTATCTCATTTCACAGGAGGTCCCAGTGCCGAACCAGACCTGGGGGTAAGTGTATACTGTGAAGGTAATTCTGATATATTGTGGGCCACTAGTGGGAAGAGGGGGGTTGCAGTGTCCCAGAGGGCTGTGACCAAGTTAGTTTAACTATTGCAAACCCTGACCTCTGGGTGGAGGCACCCGCCATTGGATCCAGGCCCCTCAACCTGTTAGGTGGCAAATCAGGCAGGGTGGTAGCCCTGGGATTGCGCCATCTAGGGTTACATACATCTCCCAGAGTCACTGCCCATATAATCTTCTTGTGGTTTGGCTCAGATTATGAGTCCAAGTTCTGATTCGTCCAAGGCACCATTTTTAGAGCTAGCTTACCCCACACTGATTGGTCCAGTTCAGCAGTTCAAAACTAGAATGGGGAACTAGCAGACACAGTTCTGACTGCAAAGAAAGCAGGTTAGACAAACTGTAATTTCATTATTACTCTAAATAATTTCTGGCAAACAGTTACATCTTTCAGATAGGTTCCCTTTGCACTCCTAGTGACTGCAAAAATGAAGTGAATTGGCAGCAGCTTGAGTGGTACTCAAAGAAACACACAGTCCCCCATACAAACTAATTATGTCTGCAAGCAGACAGCTCTTAAAGAGACAGTACCAGAGGTTCTAAAAACACTCACTGATAAATGGCTTAAATGCCAAACACCATTCAGGCTTGGAGCATTCAAGCAAGCTCCTGGAAGTCTTTTGGGAACCCCCATTTGCAGGGGGGTTACACCAACAAATGCTAACTGCTTTCCCTTGGAAAGGTAAGAGTGTCAGACACTCTTACTTGAAACTCTCTGCACCAAAAAAAGCAGGATGGACTATCAGTCCCTTCTTTCTTCTCCTACTACTGTCCTCACCACCTTAGTAAGCAGTCGTATTGTGCAAGGGAGGCATCAAGTAACGAACTGCAGGCATATTCACCCCTGTGGTTAGATAATAAACAATTTTTAGCAGCTCAATATCACTGTACCCTACCTGCCCTATTATACATCATGCCCAAAGCAATTCCAAAACCTCTTCAGAATATTCCTTTAGGTTGGTCTGGTAGGGTCTTACACCAACTGCAAATACATCTATCGCATAACTGGCATTTTCTGCTGGAACAACCTGTTATGGGAAATCTCCACTTTAAAATTGGACATAAACCCATCTCTCTGACCTTCTGGCCTCCTGTGAGCAACATGTAAGTTTCTGACGTATATGCTGATGCTAAAATAATTCCCTTCACCCTTTTTAGACATTGATTTAAAGTGCCTGTAACAGCCTTCTTTAAGCATATTCAGCTTAAAGATACTATTGTTGCCCACTTAGGTAGAAGAGGGATGAATTTGGAGTCCGTTGATGTTTTTAACAGACTCCTGCAGGCAGCTAGAGAACCCCATGCAGTGTCTGCAATCTATAAAGTAATCCAATCTGTTGACCCTAGCCTGCCCCAAGGGGTTTGTTACTATTGGTCACAAGTGCTTTCTCTTAGTACTGAACCTGATCTCTGGAGTAACTTATGGCTATCTCTATACAAATTTGTTAAACAAGATAGACTATGTTTGATACAATTCAATATCATGCACAACTTACATTTTACACCACTTAAACTCTGCAGACTGGGGACTCAGACTTCCCCTGATTGCTCTTGATGTGCAAACTCCACTGCAACATTATATCATATGTTATGGGCCTGCTCAGTGGTCCAGACCTTTTGGCAATCCATTAGACAGATGCTTGATCCTTTTTTGGGTCTTGACTCTTATTTTACTCCAGAGACTTGTTTACTATACCTCTTCCCAAAGGGTACTCCCAGTCTTAGAAAGGCACACCTAGCTTTGATTTTGGCAATAGCCAAGCTAATTATCATGAGACACTGGACAGATAATGCAGTCCTGTCAATTTTGGAATGGCATAAAGAATTGTTATTTGCCCTCCAGTTAGAGAAGCACATTCTAACTATGAATAACCATCCACATGTCTATCAGCTCAGATGGGGTGTTCTCTAGATGCTTTACTTACTGTATGGAAGCCGTGATAATTCATTTTATTGTAAATTTTGCATTAATATGCTTTGATGACCGAGTATGAACATGCATGATGGAGGGTGGGTTAGGGAGGTTCTTTAGAGGGTTAAAGAGGGAGGGAGGGGGATTTATTTTTAATTTTTGAATTGTATTCCATTTAGTTATAATTTAGCACTGATATGTACTCTGTACGGGGGTAACTTTCCTGTTTGCTCAACTGCTACCCATGTTTGTATTAATGATTTTCTTATATTAATAATAAGGAAAAATAAATAAAGCATATTGAATTATAAAAAAAAAAAGAAAACAATATTGAAGAAGTGGATAAGGACTTTATTTTTACAGGATAAGAATGCCAAAGAAAATGAGAGCCAAGTAAAGTGTGTAAAACTTATCCTACACAAAAAAACGAGTGAAAACACTTCAGGTAAAAGCCCAAGGGTCAGATATTCAAAACTTTGCCCAGGGGCTAAATTAGCACTGCCTGGTGGGCAAACTTAGCCTGGAGCACAGAGCAAGCTATATTGAAATGGAAATAGCCTGGTGCAAACCCTGCTGAATATTGCAGTCTAAGGAAGCCGGGCAAACTGGTCTGGGAGTGCAGGGCAAAAATAGCCCGGGAATAAGACAGCACTGAATAAAGCAACCAGGAAGTGCAACCCACAACAACACAGTGCACAGCAACGTGAGGGCAGGTACAGACGAACTACATGCCCAATGTGTGCACCAGCAAATGCATGGACTCAGTACAGCTGCAGGAAGCAGCAGATGTGAAAGAACAGTGATCAAAACTGTATATTATTCCCCGTACCATTAGTGCAGCATTAGTGTGGAGCTAAGCAGTTAGCCCAGTGCAAACACGTTTGCCCAGAGCTAAAACGTGCCATATTCAAAAGTGCCATGCAAATGAGCCTACTTAGGTAGTCTCTGGGCAAACAACCGGATTAGTATCTCATTATACCCTGATTTGCATGCAGTTTTCCCAGCGTTACTGCAGGGTCCCACAGAGCCACCTGTAGGTCAGTCTGGAAGTACAGGGGCTGACCAGGTCCAACCACAGCTCCACCTGTAGGTCAGTCTGGAAGTGCATGATGATAGCTGCAGGCTACATGTAAACAGTACAGCATAGCATAGCATATTGTACCCCAGGGGACAAGACAGCATAGGTGGTGGCGGTGCTGCATGCAACTGTCACACTGTAGGGCATGCTACAGTGCACAGAAGACACTACACCAGCAAGGGGGCCAGCAGTGTGAGTGACACAGCACTGCTTATGGTGTGTAGGGCAGTGATGATGACTGCACTGTACACAGTGACAGGCCCAACCTGCAGGTATTTACTGACAGTGGACATTACTGTTACACTGTTGTGTGACCCGCAGATGCTGTACCTGTGGCATGGGATGCTCACAGTGACATGTACATTTCTGGCTTTGTGTGCTGTGGCAGTTGTACAGCTGTGCGGTATGTGGCTTGGTGGGGGGGCATATATTATCCGAAAGGCACACTAGTGTTGGGGTATTCCCAATACTGGCCCATGTGCACTGCATGATGTGTCCCAGACTTGTGGCCACACCTGTTCTGTGGTACAGCCTCGCCACCCATACACGCTCCCCTCAACATCCTCCATGCCCACAGTGTTGCATGTGTGTGCTGGCATCTGTTCATGTCCACAGATGTGTGGTCCGCAGGTGTGTTCTGTATGGCCACACTGCCATGCTGTCCACTGGTGGCAGGGTCACCACTTACTGCCTGGCATGGCTGGGACTGGTGGCAGATGATGGCATCATTGTGATGCCATCAGTTAGCAGCTTGCTTCCTCTATGTTTGGTTTTATCTATGTGTCATATTTATTTGTTAGGGTCGCGCAAAACCCGCACTAAACCACGCAAACAACATGCAAAGCCAAAGTGTCACACAAAGCTGATTGCCCAGGGTTAACACAAGCTTTTCCTGGGCGGTAATTTGCACCACGCTAAGTGTCGTGCTAAGTCACACAAAACCACTTAGCGTGGCGCTAGTCGCTGAATATAGCATTGCACCTGTATTCATGTCAGTTTGCCCCTTGCATACATTATAGTTTTGCCCAGCACTAATGCAGTTTGCCTGTGCTATTTGGCCTTTTGAATACAGCAGACCCGCGCTAATCCCGCACTAAACCTGTGCAAACGGTTTTTGCCTGGCGCGCAAAGTTTTGAATATCTGGCCCCAAATGTCTAAGCGATGTCAGGTTTAAAACAGAGGTCACAAAATAACTGCATGATGAGCACATGGTTGGTGATTTATGTAAGAAATGTTATAAGAAAGTTAAAAGTCTAATGGGAATATTTAAAATAAATTATGTTGTATAACCCATAGGTGGCAAAGTAAAGCAGAAAAATGCAAAGGAATTGAACCGCACTGGTTTTACAAAGAAAATGAATGAACTGATACAGTAGGTTGGTACATATAGGAACGCGTGATAAATTAATATAATTAAGATATATCAGTAATTTGAACAACAGAAGAACAATTTACTTAAAATAATGTTGTATTAATATGCAGATTGATTACCCCTTGAACAAGCTCTATAAACAGAGTGAAACATAGGGGAAAATAAGAGATTGAAAAAGGACTCATAAAGTTGACTTGAATTTATTTAAAGGGCTCCCACCACATGCATTTCTGAATGTCTAAAGCACCTCTGGAAGCCAAAGAATATTTCCAGAAATAAGAGCAAGCATTCATTACCTACAAAGTCCAGTTTAATTCCCCGTTCGAACACCCTGAATTCTGAACCATCTTTAACAGCTTTCTTCACTGTCCCCTTTGACAGAGACTGCTGCTTACTCTGAGAGGCTGGAACCTCATCTGAGCCTTTTGGTGATGCAGAGGCTGACTGAGAATCCATAAAGTTGTCTACTTTTTTATCCCTTTTCTTTTGTGTTTCAGGGTAATATTTTTTACCCTGATCACAGTTCACAAAATTGTGGTCGTGACCCAGGCACTCTAAACAATACTCATGTCAGTCTGCCCTTGCCAGCAGCTGAAAACAAACTGTGGAATTTTTAAAGCTTGTAGATCCTGTCTTCTTTTTAGGTCTGTCAGGCACACCAAACACTGGAGGCCTACAAGATGTTTCTGGTTCACAATTTAAAACGACAATTAAACAGTAAGCCCAGATAAAGTTAAAAAGGGCTTATTAGAAAGCAAAGCAGTTCTGTTCCTCAAATGAGAACCGCAATTAGAAAATTCACCTCGAAAGAGGTTAGAAAATTTTCAATAAAATAATATTTAATTAAAAAAAAAAAACATTGTCTCAGTTCCCAGAAACTGGTACCGAGCATAATTTAGATTAAAACTTCATTTAACATTATATGGCAGTTCCCTAAAAGCAGGAACTACATCAAGAAATTATCTTCTCCCGTTCCTGGGAACTGATTGGGAACTGGAGAAATAACTGAAAAACTCACAAATACAAATCAATAATACCCTGACTAACACAGAATATCAAGAAATAAAATACTTTAACACTGATAAGAATTAAAACTATAAACCATAAACCGGACAGAACTGAGGAGATGACTTTGAGGTGACTGCATTCTTCAGCAGAGAAATAAATAAGACATTGGAGAGCTGGCATGAGCATCACCACACAGCAGAGTTTGAATTTCATTTTAAAGTTCCATCATTAGTAGGTGAGAATTACAATCTGGAGGATAAATTCAGCCACTCCTAATGTGTCCCATTCACACTCATGCCAGTCCACAAAGGTAAGGTGAAGTACCTGCACACTTGATACTGCCTGAGTAGGAGAGTACAGAGGAAGGTTAGGGGAAAACAGCTGTTGTGTGGGAAGGGAGGGAACACCCTATCTAGAGTAATAGTATTTTGGGGTAAAGATTAAGTCAAAAGAGGAAAACAAAAATCATCTGTGGTGTGGGAATAAAGGTAACACCTTATCTAGGGTAAGGGATAAAAGTAGACAAAAGGGGAAAACTTATAATACCCTATCTAGTGTCTATACAAGTAACCAAAAGGGGAACACTTAAAACACCCTATCTAGGGTCAAGCAACAAATGAGTTAAGTAAAATATAAATGGGGCATAGTAGAAAAAATCATATCTAGGTGTAACCCCCCTGCAAATGGGGGTTCCCAAAAGACTTCCAGGAGCTTGCTTGAATGCTCCAAGCCTGAATGGTGTTTGGCATTTAAGCCATTTATCAGTGAGTGTTTTTAGAGCCTCTGGTACTGTCTCTTTAAGAGCTGTCTACTTGCAGACATAATTAGTTTGTATGGGGGGACTGTGTGCTTCTCTGAGTACCACTCGAGCTGCTGCCAATTCACTTAATTTTTGCAGTCACTAGAGTGCAAAGGAACCTATCTGAAAGATGTAACTGTTTACCAGAAATTATTTAGAGTAATAATGAAATTACAGTTTGTCTAACCTGCTTTCTTTGCAGTCAGAACTGTGTCTGCTAGTTCCCCATTCTAGTTTTGAACTGCTGAACTGGACCAATCAGTGTGGGGTAAGCTAGCTCTAAAATGGTGCCTTGGACCAATCAGAACTTGGACTCATAATCTGAGCCAGCCACAAGAGGATTGTATGGGCAGTGACTCTGGGAGATGTAGTTTAGACTTCAGTGCCTTTTGGACCAACAGCAGCAGTCTATTGTGAGTGACAGCCAATCCAGTCAAGAACTGGGAGGAACTCAAAGGAAGTGCCCGTTTTTGTCGGTTGGAGTTCGGTTGAGCTTTGGCAGTGAAGAAGGAAGGAGCCCTGTACTTTTCAGTGTGCAGTTTAGTCAAACAACGTGTGTAAGGCCCAGAGTTCCGTCTGCAGCTTGTTAGGACTGAATCGATCCTGTGAAAAGAATCAAAGGATCTCTGAAGACTAGAAACCAGGCTCACCCTGTAGAAGACTGGAGGAATTGCTGAAAATTACACTCGGTCTGTCAGGAACTGAATCTGCTGTGTGTTCTCCTGTACTTGCAGTAATTGCGATCGGGATACAGATGCAGCCTGCCTGGTATAGTGCTTTCATATGGATGTGTGAAGAGGTTTGTGTACCTCAAGTGAGCCCTGCTGACATTGAAGGACCCTATCTTATTTGGAGGTCGTGAGTACTAATTCAGGGTCGCTCCCTGTTGAATTGCCACATTAAATCCAAATGGAATTACTGTACTGTTGACTGTTTAATTCTCCTTTTCTCTGGTGAAAGGGCCCCTACCAGCTGCCACTGTTTGGACTCAGCCACTAGGGCTTGGGTACCCAGGACAGTAACTGATAGGGATAGGCCTGTGCACAGAGCCATAGGTAGATTATTAGAGTGATAAGCTAATTAACCTGATTTCCCCCCGTCCTTGTTATATCCCCCCAAATAAATCAGAGCTGCTTGTTTCAGCAAAGTTATACTCTGGAGGTATTTGTTTCATGTTAAAGTACTGTACTGTGATTGTTGCACTGTATCTCATTTGGCAGGAGGTCCCAGTGCCGAACCAGACCTGGGGTAAGTGTATACTCGTGAAGGTAATTCTGATATATTTGTGGGCCACCAGTGGGAAGAAAGGGGGTTGCAGTGTCCCAGAGGGCTGTGACCAAGTTAGTTTAACTATTGCAAACCCTGACCTCTGGGTGGAGGCACCTGCCATTGGATCCAGGCCCTCAACCTGTTAGTGGCAAATCAGGCAGGGTAGTAGCCCCTGGGATAGCGCCATCTAGGGGTTACATCTTGGAGGCACCGTTGGATTGTGTGTGTCCTAGTGGCCATATTCACGAACCACTGTTAAGAAAAAATGGTACCCGACAGAAGTGGTTGTGCACCGGCTGGTGGAGTGGTGTACTGGGGAGGAGATCGACCCCAAAATGCTATGCTTATCCTGGACATCCCCTGGCATCAATACGGACACTGTGCAGGAGTAATTTCTCTCCAAGGTGGAAGGTTTACAAAACCCTGTGGTGGGTGGGTCGCATGCTAATCTGCTCACCCACACTTTCCTTGGCCCTAGTAGAGTTTAAGGATCCCATAGATAGCTCCAAAGTGCCACAGACCATTACCCCAGAGGGAGCCCTCACTGCTTGGAGAGTCGATAACCATGACAGTAAAGACCTGGGGAATCAGCCCCACCACTATCTGAAACTTTTTGAGGAGAAATTTGCTGAATGGTTGCTGGGAGAGGGGAAACTGTGGAGGACTTGAAGAAACTATTCTGCCACCTGGGGTGTTCTCCCCAACACCCTCTCCTGCTCCAGTGCCCGTAATGGTGGCTGAACCAATGCAGACTCCTGTTTCTGCACCTGCCATTAGTCTACGTCTCTTCACCGAAGGTTGAGGGATCTTCTCTGGCACCCTCCCCACCCCAAGGGGAGAGCTGGGAGACCTGGATAGACTATGTTGCCTCAAGTGCTAGAATGGCAGTCACTCGGAAGGCTAAAAGCTAAAGAGGGTTAGTGAGAGCTCCGAGTCCTGCCCTGGCTCACCATCCGCAGCAAACGGAAGCCAGTAACCCTGAAGCGACTGCATGTGCCTCATCTTGAGGCCTTGGAGAATGTGTGCATGGGGAGCCCAGATTCTGATGAGGACCTATGGTGGAGAGAGAAATGCACAACAGTACCAAGGAGTTGTTGTCTGTGTATGTCTCTCGGTTGGAAAAATTGTTGCAAGAATGCCTCAGAAAGGGTAGTTTACGCTTTATTGAACTCAGAATTCGAACCAGACTGGACAGAATCCTTAAGTCTGCCCCTTTCTCAGAACTGCTGTTGCTTGAAGTTACGCCTGGCAAACCGACTGGAATTCCCACCTCCCATGATGAGTTAATGAGAGAAATTGAGGAGTTGAGAAAAGGCACCTCGGGAGGTACCTGCACCAACAGCTGTGGCTACGACTCGGTGACTAGGGTGACCATCATGTGAAGTTCAGGGCAGAGGTTGACAGTCAATGAGTGTTCTGACAAGGAAAAGATATGCCACAATGGGGCGAACTGTTGAGAGAGATCCGAATTCAAAACAGTCCCTTTATGAAGGCCACCTGCAAGTAATGGGTCTCGACTCTATATCCGACTGTATCTGTTATGGGGTGGGGGTACCCACCCATGTATCTCACTGCTGATAACAGCTCCAAACTCAATTCCTGACCATGGAAGTGCAGAACTGACGAGATGTCTCCAAATGCTTATCACGCCGCAGACAGAGATGGCACCCAGGTTTCCAGTTAGTAATACCCCCGCCCTGGCTCCCAGTGTGGCGCTCGCCAGCTCAAACTCCAGAAAGTATGTTTTCTATAATTGTGGTATAGATGGCACATGAAAAGGGGAAATGCCAGTCCCCAAAAGACACTGGACAAAGTTGCATATAGGCTACAAGGAGAGCTCGGAGAAGAAATCAGTGGCTGATGAGGTGCACTACATGATCCCAGTGAGGGCACCAAAAATGCTAATTCAGCCCTTTGTGGCAAGGTCAGCTGCCCAGGCCCCTCACTACCGCCTCCAGACTGGTCCAGAATAGTGGGTCCCTCCATGGAGACCACTGTAAAGGTGAACGGAGTGTCTACAAGAGCTATATTAGACAGTGGCTCTCCAAGTGACAATTAATGTTCCAAGATTGGTATCAGAAGCATTTGTCAGACATACCCTTACAACCATTAGAAGGACTGCATGTGGGTTGGGTTAAGAGAAGGCCTACCCCTATTCCGGGTATATCCAATTTGGCTGTCTTTCCCACCTCCGTGGCTGGAGTGGGCTTGACAGGTAGAGACCTTAGCCTTAGTGTGTCCCCTCACTGACTGTATGATGGTGTCCCTTTGTTGATTGGAACAAATGCTCATATGTTCGGAAGGCTGGCACACAGTTGTGTTATGAAAACAGGGGTCAAAGACTAGTAGAGCTTTAAGAGTTCCGGCTTTAATTAAGAAGGCCTATGAGGCACAGAGAGATGCTGAAAACAGAACCAGAGGAACCGGGTCGGAATTGTATGGAAGAAGGATCCTGAGTCTCTGATCCTGGCGCCAAATGCCCAGTGTACCTTACAGGGAGAGTGTCCAGATTGAGAAAGGATGTTAAGAATAAAATATTAATGTTGGATGCACCAGGTGATGGAAAATTGCCAGAGGGACTGCTGGTCAAGTTTAGTATTTTGCCCGCTAGAGCCCATGCTTATGCCAGAAGGGTAATGGTCCAGTTCATAATGTGTCTGAAAGAGACATTCGAGTAAACAGATTGCATCCTGGCTAATGTGCATTGTGCAGACACTGCAGTGCTACCGTAAGCAAGAGTTCAAGGAAGAAATGACAGAGTAAGCTTGACTTGTTTGATTTCGCCACTCGCTCGCCAGCTGAATGGAAAGTGAAGATCAGTGAGAAGCTTGCCCAGAGAGACCAGGTGTTTTCTTTAAAGGAATGGGATGTGGATGCGTGCAAGGAGCTGAGCACAATATCCGGCTGCATGACGTAAAGACCATTTCGTGAGAGGTCTCATGCCTGGCACCTGCTGACATAGATGATGTGAGACGGCATCTGCAAGAGATGTTAGCTGCTGGTGTAATACAAGAATCCAGAAGCCCTTATGCTTCCCCATTGTGGTAGTGGAGGAAAAGAATGGAACAGTAAGGATGTGTGGATTATCGCACTTAAACCGGCGGACTATCCCTGATCAGTACACAATGCCCCGATTCAGGATGCTTTGGACTGCCTAAACGGGAGCAAGTGGTTCTGTGCTGGATCTCCGCAGGGGTACTATCAGATCCTGATGGCCCCAGAGGACCGTGAAAAAGACAGCCTTTATCTGTCCTGGCTTGGCTTCTATGAATTCATGAGGATGCCTCAAGGGATTTCTAGGTGCCCCAGCCACTTTTCAACGATTGATGGAGCGCAGTGGGGGACATGAACTTACTAGAGTGCCTGGTATACCTAGATGATGTTATTGTGTTTGGCAGCTCACTGGAGGAACATGAGAGCAGATTATTTAAGGTGTTGACTCGACTGGAGGACTTTGGCCTTAAACTGTCCATTGATAAGTGTCAATTTTTTCAAACATCAGTAAAGTATGTGGGACACATAGTATCCACCGAGGGAATAGAGCAATCAAGTAAAGTTGAGGCCTTGACCACCTGGCCTGCAGCCCAAAAATCTAAAAAGAACTGCAAAGATTCCTGGGATTCTGTGGTTATTATCGATGCTTCATCAAGGACTATTCAAGAGTGATCCGCCTTTACTTAACCTTACTCAAGGGTATCCCCAACCCACAAAAATACCAAAAGTCAGCATCCCTCAAGACTGAAAGAGGTATTTTCATCCGAGTGAAGTATTTGGGGCCCGCTGGACTCTGATTGTGAGACTGCTTTTCATGAGATCATATATCAACTTACCCATGCTCCAGTGCTGGCCTATGCCGATCCAAGAAAACCTTACGCCCTGCACACTGATGCTAGCTTGCAAGGGTTGGGGGCTGTGTTGTACCAAGAGCACGAGAATGGCCTGAGACCAGTGGCCTTTGCCAGTAGAAGCCTGACCCCATCCGAAAAGAACTATCCTGTACATAAGTTAGAGTTCTAGCTTTGAAGTGGGCTATTGTTGACCAATTCCATGAGTACTTGTATGGGCTAAAATACTAGTAAAACTGACAATCCTTTGACCTATGTGCAGACCTCAGCTAAGTTGGATGCCACTGCATAGGTGGCTTTCTGCATTATCTACATATGACTATGCTCTCGAATACCGAGCAGGTCTGAACCACATAGATGTTGATGCTTTCTCCCGGAGGCCTGTTCTCTAGAATGATTGGGTCCGACTGGCAGAACCTGACATTCGGGCACCTGCCGGAAGTTTGACAGGGAGGAACAAATGTCCACGGACGAGTGGACTGCATGGTGGATTGTTTGGGAGCCTCTGAGAATTGCATACCTGCTGCTTATTGCCACTTTTCTGCAATAGACATTGGTGCACTGCCTCAGCTGGACAATGACAGTATCATGGGCTCAATCCCGCGATCCCATGATCAAAGCAGCTTTAGAAGCCCTATGCAGGAAAAGATGTGTCCAAATTACGCCCACTGATTTGAGAACTGCACTGTTATACAAAGAAGGTCCTAAGTTGAAACTGATCAATAAACTGTTATACAGAGAAACAGTAGACAGAGGGGACAAGTAGACAAACAACAACTAGTGCTGCCCACTGCCTTTCGAGACTCAGTATTGAGGTCCTTGCACAACCACATGGGGCACCTTGGTATAGACAGAACACTTGACTTGGTGAGATCCAGATTCTATTGGCCTAAGATGGGGCTGATGTGAGCAACACATTCTAACTTGTAGTCGCTAAGCTTACAGAGGAAAGCTTTTGCCCAGAGGGCTGCCCCTTGTTAACATAACCACCAGTGCACCCATGGAGCTGGTCTGTATTGATTTTCTGAGTTTGGAGTCAGATCAAAGAAATATCAGTAATGTGCTGGTGGTCACTGACCATTTCACGAGATATGCCCAAGCTTTCCACCAAAGACCAGAAAGCATCCACTGTAGCCAAAGTACTGTAGAAAACTTTTTGTTCACTCATGGGGCTCCACAAAGAATCCATTCTGATCAAGGGAGAGACTTTGAGAGTCGTCTGATCAAAGAGATGCTTTCTCTGTGGGAGTGCAAAGTCCAGGAACCACTCCTTACCACCCCAGGGGGACCCACAGCCTGAACGTTTCAACCGGGACTTTGCTAGATATGCTAGGCACCTGCACCCAAAGGACAAGCCTAGATGGAGCTAACAAATTAGCACCCTGGTACATGCTTATAACTGCACCAAGTGATGCCACTGGATTCTCCCCACCGCCTGATGTTTGGAAGAAGCTCGACTACCAGTAGATGTGTGTTTTGGGGTCTCTCCTGATGGGGTTCAAGCTGACAACTATTTACAGTATGTGCAAAAGTTAGGTCCAGCTAACTCATACACTAACTGGCTCAAACCATGGCTGCCAAAAGAAATCTGGGCCAACAAAGAAAGGTATGATAAAAAGGTGAAAGCACAGGAACTCCAGGAGGGAGATCGGTATTGCTAAGAAATCTGGGACTGCATGGCAAGCACAAGATTGCTTGACAGATGGCACCATCTCCTCACATTGTAGTGGGCAAACTAGATGATCTGCCAGTGTACAAAGTAAGGCCTGAGAATAATTCAAAGATGTAAAACAATGCATAGAAATCATTTACTGCCCATTGGACAAATCTAATTGAGTCTGAGCCCCTAGAAGATGCCCCTCTGGACCAGTGACTAGAGCTGCTGCTAAGAAAAGATCAAGAAAGTCTGCACTCACAGAAGCAAAGTAAAGTGTTCCTCCACAAGTCCCAGTTGAGCATGACTGTCAGTCCATATCGGAAGAAAGTGAGAGTGACTTTGAATACTATCCTTCTACGAACTGAGTCAATTGTTTCGGGCAATCTCTAGTCAATACTGGAGACAAAGCTGGGCCTTCTGGACTGTCTAAGCCCTCAGCTTCATCCCTGGAGCCAATGCTCCCAGAAAGGAAGTGCAAAGCATCAGATCAGATGAAATGGAATCATTGTGCATGGTTGAACTGTTTGAGCTGTCAGGGAGGAAAATGATAAATTGGGGCAGACTGGTGATACACCTCAACAAGAAGAGTATTTTGAGTGCCCTGACAGTCCACTGCCAGTGTCCGGAAGCCTCCATGCGAGCCAAATGTTGTGGACTCAGAAACTGTAACTCCTGGAGCTGAAAGTGCCCCAGGTTCTAGCCTCTCTACCCCATGGAGACTCCCTGACAAGTGAGGACAATGCTGAAAATGAGGCTCAGAGTGCAGAGACTATAACAGTTCCCCTAGAAAGACTGGTCGAGCTGTAAAGCCTGTGGTGCACCTCAGTTATGATTCACTTGGGAGGCCTGTGGACTTGCCTCTCAATGTGTTGTCCATAAAGGTGTATATGTCCCCGAGCTCATTGCCCAAACTGAGCATCAGTGCTAACTCAGTTACTTGTGTTGCCCTTTCTAAGTATGGTGCCTTTGCCCATCCAGCCCCAAGGTAACTGATAGGAAGGGCCCCCTCTTCAGGTTTCATGTACAAGAGGTATAACTTGAGTTATGGTACAATGTGTATGTAATACTGTGTAAAGAGGACGACTGCAATGTTTCAGAAATGTGTTCTTGGTAAAATGATATATTGACTGATGATTACATGTGCGGCTTTCAATGCAAATGTATATGGTTGCAGTTGAAACTTATGATACTTGTTTGACGCGGACGCCAAGCTTCCCAGGCCAGGAAGGTGTAACCCCCGCAAATGGGGGGTTCCCAAAAGACTTTCAGGAGGTTGCTTGAATGCTCCAAGCCTGAATGGTGTTTGGCATTTAAGCCATTTATCAGTGAGTGTTTTTAGAGCCTCTGGTACTGTCTCTTTAAGAGCTGTCTACTTGCAGACATAATTAGTTTGTATGGGGGACTGTGTGTGTTCTCTGAGTACCACTGAGCTGCTGCCAATTCACTTAATTTTTGCAGTCACTAGGAGTGCAAAGGGAACCTATCTGAAAGATGTAACTGTTTACCAGAAATTATTTAGAGTAATAATGAAATTACAGTTTGTCTAACCTGCTTTGCAGTCAGAACTGTGTCTGCTAGTTCCCATTCTAGTTTTGAACTGCTGAACTGGACCAATCAGTGTGGGTAAGCTAGCTCTAAAATGGTGCCTTGGACCAATCAGAACTTGGACTCATAATCTGAGCCAGCCACAAAGAGGATTGTATGGGCAGTGACTCTGGGAGATGTAGTTTAGACTTCAGTGCCTTTTTGGACCAACAGCAGCAGTTCTATTGTGAGTGACAGCCAATCCAGTCAAGAACTGGGAGGAACTCAAAGGAAGTGCCCGGTTTTTGTCGGTTGGAGTTCGTTGAGCTTTGGCAGTGAAGAAGGAAGGAGCCCTGTACTTTTTCAGTGTGCAGTTTAGTCAAACAACGGTGTAAGGCCCAGAGTTCGGTCTGCAGCTTGTTAGGACTGAATCTGTCCCAGAAAGAATCAAAGGATCTCTGAAGACTAGAAACCAGGCTCACCCTGTAGAAGACTGGAGGAATTGCTGAAAATTACACTCGGTCTGTCAGGAACTGAATCTGCTGTGTGTTCTCCTGGGTATTGTGCAGTAATTGCGATCGATACAGATGCAGCCTGCCTGGTATAGTGCTTTTATATGGATGTGTGAAGAGGTTTGTGTACCTCAAGTGAGCCCTGCTGACATTGAAGGACCCTATCTTATTTGGAGGTCGTGAGTACTAATTCAGGGTCGCTCCTGTTGAATTGCCACATTAAATCCAAATGGAATTACTGTACTGCTGACTGTTTAATTCTCCTTTTCTCTGTGTGAAAGGGCCCTACCAGCTCGCCACGGTTTGAACAGCCACTAGGGCTTGGGTACCCAGGGACAGTAACTGATAGGGATAGGCCTGTGCACAGAGCCATAGGTAGATTATTAGAGTGATAAGCTAATTAACCTGATTTCCTGTCCTGTTATATCCCCTAAATAAATCAGAGCTGCTTGTTTCAGCAAAGTTATACTGCCTGAGGTATTTGTCTATGTTAGCAATTGTACTGTGATTGTTGACTGTATCTCATTTCACAGAGGTCCCAGTGCGGAACCAGACCTGGGGGTAAGTGTATACTGTGAAGGTAATTCTGATATATTGTGTGGGCCACTAGTGGGAAGAAAGGGGGGTTGCAGTGTCCCAGAGGGCTGTGACCAAGTTAGTTTAACTATTGCAAACCCTGACCTCTGGGTGGGCACCTGCCATTGGATCCAGGCCCCTCAACCTGTTAGTGGCAAATCAGGCAGGGGTAGTAGCCCCTGGGATAGCGCCATCTAGGGGTTACATCTTGGAGGCACCGCTGGGATTGTGTGTCCTCTAGTGGCCATATTTACGAACCACTGTTAAGAAAAATGGGTACCCGGCAGAAGTGGTTGTGCACCGCTGGTGGAGTGGTGTACTGGGAGAGATCGACCCCAAAATGCTATGCCTATCCTGGACATCCCCTGGGTATCAATCACGGACACTGTGCAGGGAGTACTTTCCAAGGTGGAAGGTTTAAAAACCCTGTGGTGGTGGGTCGGCATGCTAATCTGCTCACCCACACTTTCCTGGCCCTAGTAGAGTTTAAGGATCCCATAGATAGCTCCAAAGTGCCACAGACCATTACCCCAGAGGGAGCCCTCACTGCTTGGAGAGTGATAACTAAGGACAGTAAAGACCGGGGAATCAGCCCCACCACTATCTGAAACTTTGAGGAGAAATTTGCTGAATGGTTGCTGGGAGAGGGAAAACTGTGGAGGACTTGAAGAAACTATTCTTGCCACCTGGGGTGTTCCTCCCCAACACCCTCTCCTGCTCCAGTGCCCGTAATGGTGGCTGAACCAATGCAGACTCCTATTTCTGCACCTGCCATTAGTCGCGACTCTACGAAGGTTGAGGATCTTCTCTGGCACCTCCCACCCCCAAGGGAGGATGACTGGGAGACCTGGATAGACTATGTTGCCCCAAGTGCTAGGAATGGCAATGCTCTGGAAGGCGGCGAAAGAGGGTTAGTGAGAGCCTCCGAGGTCCTGCCCTGGCTACCATCCGTGCTAAACAGGGCCAGTAACCCTGAGGCGACTGCACAGGCCTATCTTGAGGCCTTGGAGAATGTATGGGAGCCCAGATTCTGATGAGGACCTATGGTGGAGTAAGAAATGCACAACAGTACCAAGGGAGTTGTTGTCTGTATGTCTCTCGGCTGGAAAAATTGTTGCAAGAATGCCTCAGAAAGGTAGTTTGCCAGCGATTGAACTAGACCGAACCAGACTGGACAGAATCCTTAAGTCTGCCCCTTTCTCAGAACTGCTGTTGCTTCAGTTACGCCTGGCAAATCGACTGGAATCTCCACCTCCATATGATGAGTTAATGAGAGAAATTCGAGGAGTTGAGAAAGGCGACCTCGGAGGTACCTGCACCAACAGCTGTGGCTACGACCCGAGTGACTGAGGTGACCCATCAAGTGAAGTTCAGGGGCAGAGGTTGACAGTCAATGAGTGCTCTGACAAGGAAAGATATGCCACAATGGGGCGAACTGTTGAGAGAGATCCGGAATTCAAAAACAGTCCCTTTATGAAGGCCACGCTGCAAGTACGGGCCCTGACCTATATCCGACTGCATCTGCTATGGGGTGGGGGTACCCACCCATGTATCTCCTGCTGATAACAGCTCCAAACTCAATTCCTTGACCATGGAAGTGCAGAAACTGACGAGATGTCTCCAAATGCTTATCACATGAGACAGAGATGGCACCAGGTTTCAGTTAGTAATACCCCTCCCTGGCTCCCAGTGTGGCGCCCGGCCAGCTCAAACTCCAGAAAGTATGTTTTGCTATAATTGTGGAAAGATGGGCACATGAAAAGGGAAATGCCAGTCCCCAAAAGACACTGACAAAGCGTATATAGGCTAAGGAGAGCTTCGAGAAGAAATCAGTGGTTAAGAGGTGCACGACATGATCCCAGTGAGGGCACCAAAATGCTAATTCACGCCTTTTGTGGCAAGGTCAGTTGCCCAGGCCCCCACTACCGCCTCTCCAGACTGGTCCAGAATAGTGGGTCCCTCCATGGAGACCACTGTAAAGGTGAACGGAGTGTCTACAAGAGCTATATTAGACAGTGGCTCCCAAGTGACAATTATGTTCCAAGATTGGTATCAGAAGCATTTGTCAGACATACCCTTACAACCATTAGAAGGACTGCATGTATGGGGTTAGTGAGAAGGCCTACCCTATTCCGGGTATATCCATTTGGCTGTCTTTCCCCACCTCCGTGGCTGGAGTGGCTGAACAAGTAGAGACCCTAGCCTTAGTGTGTCCCCCACTGGACTGTATGATGGTGTCCCTTTGTTGATTGGAACAAATGCTCATATGTTCGGAAGGCTGGCACAGTTGTGTTATGAAAACAGGGGTCAAAGACTAGTAGAGCTTTAAGAGTTCCGCTTTAATTAAGAAGGCCTATGAGGCACAGAGAGATGCTGAAAAACAGAACCAGAGGAACCGGTCGGAATTGTATGGAAGAAGGATCCTGAGTCTCTGATCCTGGCGCAAATGCCCAGTGTACCTTACAGGGAGAGGTCCGTATCAGAAAGGATGTTAAGAATAAAATATAATGTTGGATGCACCAGGCGATGGAAAATTGCCAGAGGGACTGCTGGTCAGCTTGGTATTTTGCCCGCTAGAGCCCATGCTTATGCCAGAAGGGTAATGGTCCAAGTTCATAATGTGTCTGAAAGAGACATTCGAGTAAACAGAGGTTGCATCCTGGCTAATGTGCATTGTGCAGACACTGCAGTGCTACCCAGCAGCAAGAGTTCAAGGAAGAATGACAGAGTAACGCCTGGACTTGTTTGATTTCGGCGACTCGCTGCCAGCTGGAATGGAAAGTGAAGATCAGTGAGAAGCTTGCCCAGAGAGACCAGGTGTTTTCTTTAAAGGAATGGGATGTAGGATGCGTGCAAGGAGCTGAGCACAATATCCGGCTGCATGACGAAGACCATTTCGTGAGAGGTCTCGACGCCTGGCACCTGCTGACATAGATGATGTGAGACGGCATCTGCAAGAGATGTTAGCTGCTGGTGTAATACAAGAATCCAGAAGCCTTATGTTTCCCCATTGTGGTAGTGAGGAAAAAGAATGGAACAGTAAGGATGTGTGTGGATTATCGCACCTTAAACCGGGCGGACTATCCCTGATCAGTACACAATGCCCGCATTCAGGATGCTTTGGACTGCCTAAGCGGGAGCAAGTGGTTCTCTGTGCTGGATCTCCGCAGTGGGTACTATCAGATCCCGGATGGCCCCAGAGGACCGTGGAAAAGACAGCCTTTATCTGTCCGCTTGGCTTTAAGGAATCTGCTGAGGATGCCTCAAGGATTTCAGGTGCCCCAGCCACTTTTCAACGATTGATGAGCGTGCAGTGGGGGACATGAACTTACTAGAGTGCCTGGTATACCTAGATGATGTTATTGTGTTTGGCAGCTCACTGGAGGAACATGAGAGCAGATTATTTAAGGTATTGGACCGACTGGAGGACTTTGGCCTTAAACTGTCCATTGATAAGTGTCAATTTTTCAAACATCAGTAAAGTATGTGGGACACATAGTATCCACCGAGGAATAGAGACCGACCAAGTAAAGTTGAGGCCTTGACCACCTGGCCACAGCCCAAAATCTAAAAGAACTGCAAAGATTCCTGGGATTCTGTGGTTATTATCGGCGCTCATCAAGGACTATTCAAGAGTGATCCGCCTCTTACTTAACCTTACTCAAGGGTATCCCCAACCCACAAAAATACCAAAGTCAGCATCCCTCAAGACTGAAAAGAGTGTATTTTCATCCGAGTGAAGTATTTGGGGCCCGCTGGACTCTGATTGTGAGACTGCTTTTCATGAGATCATATATCAACTTACCCATGCTCCAGTGCTGGCCTATGCCGATCCAAGAAAACCTTACGTCCTGCACACTGATGCTAGCTTGCAAGGGTTGGGGGCTGTGTTGTACCAAGAGCACGAGAATGGCCTGAGACCAGTGGCCTTTGCCAGTAGAAGCCTGACCCCATCCAAAAGAACTATCCTGTACATAAGTTAGAGTTCCTAGCTTTGAAGTGGGCTATTGTTGACCAATTCCATGAGTACTTGTATGGGGCTAAAATACTAGTAAAACTGACAATAATCCTTTGACCTATGTGCAGACCTCAGCTAAGTTGGATGCCACTGGCCATAGGTGGCTTTCTGCATTATCTACATATGACTATGCTCTCGATACCGAGCAGGTCTGAACCACATAGATGCTGATGCTCTCTCCGGAGGCCTGTTCCCAGAATGATTGGGTCCGACTGGCAGAACCTGACATTCGGGCACTCTGCCGAAGTTTGACAGGAGGAACAAATGTCCACGGACGCAGTGGACTGCATGGTGGATTGCTTGGGAGCCTCTGAGAATTGCATACCTGCTGCTTATTGCCACTTTTCTGCAATAGACATTGGTGCACTGCCTCAGCTGGACAATGACAGTATTCGGGGCTCAATCCTGCGATCCCATGATCAAAGCAGCTTTAGAAGCCCTCTATGCAGGAAAAGATGTGTCCAAATTACGCTCCACTGATTTGAGAACTGCACTGTTATACAAAGAAGGTCCTAAGTTGAAACTGATCAATAAACTGTTATACAGAGAAACAGTAGACAGAGGGGACAAGTAGACAAACAACAACTAGTGCTGCCACTGCCTTTCGAGACTCAGTATTGAGGTCCTTGCACAACCACATGGGGCACCTTGGTATAGACAGAACACTTGACTTGGTGAGATCCAGATTCTATTGGCCTAAGATGGGGGCTGATGTGGGAGCAACACATTCGAACTTGTAGTCGCTGCTTACAGAGGAAAGCTTTGCCCCAGAGGGCTGCCCCCTTGTTAACATAACCACCAGTGCACCCATGGAGCTGGTCTGTATTGATTTTCTAAGTTTGGAGTCAGATCAAAGAAATATCAGTAATGTGCTGGTGGTCACTGACCATTTCACGAGATATGCCCAAGCTTTCCCACCAAAGACCAGAAAGCATCCACTGTAGCCAAAGTACTTGTAGAAAACTTTTGTTCACTATGGGGCTCCACAAAGAATCCATTCTGATCAAGGGAGAACTTTGAGAGTCGTCTGATCAAAGAGATGCTTTCTCTGTGGGGAGTCAGAAAGTCCAGAACCACTCCTTACCACCCCCAGGGGGACCCACAGCCTGAACGTTTCAACCGCACTTTGCTAGATATGCTAGGCACCCTGCACCCAAAGGACAAGCCTAGATGGAGCCAACAAATTAGCACCCTGGTACATGCTTATAACTGCACCAAAAGTGATGCCACTGGATTCTCCCCCTACCGCCTGATGTTTGGAAGAGAAGCTCGACTACCAGTAGATGTGTGTTTGGGGTCTCTCTGATGGGGTTCAAGCTGACAACTATTTACAGTATGTGCAAAGTTAAAGGCCCAGCTAACTCATGCGTACCAACTGGCTCAAACCATGGCTGCCAAAAGAAATCTGGCCAACAAAGAAAGGTATGATAAAAGGTGAAAGCACAGGAACTCCAGGAGGGAGATCGGTATTGCTAAGAAATCTGGGACTGCATGGCAAGCACAAGATTGCTGACAGATGGCACCATCTCCCTCACATTGTAGTGGGCAAACTAGATGATCTGCCAGTGTACAAAGTAAGGCCTGAGAATAATTCAAAGATGTAAAACAATGCATAGAAATCATTTACTGCCCATTGGACAAATCTTAATTGAGTCTGAGCCCCTAGAAGATGCCCCTCTGGACCAGTGACTAGAGCTGCTGCAAGAAAAGATCAAGAAAGTCTGCACCTACAGAAGCAAAGTTAAAGTGTTCCCTCCACAAGTCCCAGTTGAGCATGACTGTCAGTCCATATCGGAAGAAAGTGAGAGTGACTTTGAATACTATCCTTCTTGAACTGAGTCAATTGTTTGGGCAATCCCTAGTCAATACTGGAGACAAAGCTGGGCCTTCTGGACTGTCTAAGCCCCAGCTTCATCCCTGAGCCAATGCTCCCAGAAAGTGAAGTGCAAAGCATCAGATCAGATGAAATGGAATCATTGTGCATGGTTGAACTGTTTGAGCTTTCAGGGAGGAAAATGATAAATTGGGGCAGACTGGTGATACACCGAACAAGAAGAGTATTTTGAGTGCCCTGACAGTCCACTGCCAGTGTCCGAAAGCTCTCCATGCGAGCCAAATGTTGTGGACTCAGAAACTGTAACTCCTGGAGCTGAAAGTGCCCCAGGTTCTAGCCTCTCACCCCCATGGAGACTCCCCTGACAAGTGAGGACAATGCTGAAAATGAGGCTCAGAGTGCAGAGACTATAACAGTTCCCCCTAGAAAGACTGGTCGAGCTGTAAAGCCTGTGGTGCACCTCAGTTATGATTCACTTGGGAGGCCTGTGGACTTGCCTCTCAATGTTGTCCATAAAGGAGTGTATGTGTCCCCGAGCTCATTGCCCAAACTGAGCATCAGTGCTAACTCCAAGTTACTTGTGTTGCCCTCTAAGTATGGTGCCCTTGCCCCATCCAGCCCCAAGGTAACTGATAGGAAGGGCCCCTCTTTCAGGTTTCATGTACAAGAGGTAATAACTTGAGTTATGGTACAATGTGTATGTAATACGTGTAAAGAGTGACGTCTGCAATGTTTCAGAAATGTGTTCTTGGTAAAATGATATATTGACTGATGATTACATGCGCAGCCTAATGCAAATGTATATGGTTGCAGTTGAAACTTATGGGTACTTGCTTGACGGACGCCAAGCTTTCCCAGGCCAGAAGGGTGTAACCCTGCAAATGGGGGTTCCCAAAAGACTTCCAGGAGCTTGCTTGAATGCTCCAAGCCTGAATGGTGTTTGGCATTTAAGCCATTTATCAGTGAGTGTTTTAGAGCCTCTGGTACTGTCTCTTTAAGAGCTGTCTACTTGCAGACATAATTAGTTTGTATGGGGACTGTGTGCTTCTCTGAGTACCACTCGAGCTGCTGCTAATTCACTTAATTTTTGCAGTCACTAGGAGTGCAAAGGAACCTATCTGAAAGATGTAACTGTTTACCGAAATTATTTAGAGTAATAATGAAATTACAGTTTGTCTAACCTGCTTTCTTTGCAGTCAGAACTGTGTCTGCTAGTTCCCATTCTAGTTTTGAACTGCTGAACTGGACCAATCAGTGTGGGGTAAGCTAGCTCTAAAATGGTGCCTTGGACGAATCAGAACTTGGACTCATAATCTGAGCCAGCCACAAGAGGATTGTGTGGGCAGTGACTCTGGGAGATGTAGTTTAGACTTCAGTGCCTTTTTGGACCAACAGCAGCAGTCTATTGTGAGTGACAGCCAATCCAGTCAAGAACTGGGAGGAACTCAAAGGAAGTGCCCGTTTTTGTCGGTTGGAGTTCGTTGAGCTTTGGCAGTGTGAAGAAGGAAGGAGCCCTGTACTTTTTCAGTGTGCAGTTTTAGTCAAACAACGTGTGTAAGGCCCAGAGTTCCGGGTCTGCAGCTTGTTAGGACTGAATCCGTCCCAGAAAAGAATCAAAGGATCTCTGAAGACTAGAAACCAGGCTCACCCTGTAGAAGACTGGAGGAATTGCTGAAAATTACACTCGGTCTGTCAGGAACTGAATCTGCTGTGTTCTCCTGGGATTGTGCAGTAATTACATCGGACAGATGCAGCCTGCCTGGTATAGTGCTTTCTTTTATATGGATGTGTGAAGAGGTTTGTGTACCTCAAGTGAGCCCTGCTGACATTGAAGGACCCTATCTTATTTGGAGGTCGTGAGTACCAATTCAGGGTCGCTCCTGTTGAATTGCCACATTAAATCCAAATGGAATTACTGTACTGCTGACTGTTTAATTCTCCTTTCTCTGTGTGAAAGGGCCCCTACCAGCTGCCACGGTTTGACTAGCCACTAGGGCTTGGGTACCCAGGGACAGTAACTGATAGGGATAGGCCTGTGCACAGAGCCATAGGTAGATTATTAGAGTGATAAGCTAATTAACCTGATTTCCCGTCCTTGTTATATCCCCTAAATAAATCAGAGCTGCTTGTTTCAGCAAAGTTATACTGCCTGAGGTATTTGTCTATGTTAAAGTACTGTACTGTGATTGTTGCACTGTATCTCATTTCACAGGAGGTCCCAGTGCCGGAACCAGACCTGGGGGTAAGTGTATACTGTGAAGGTAATTCTGATATATTGTGTGGGCCACTAGTGGGAAGAAAGGGGGGTTGCAGTGTCCCAGAGGGCTGTGACCAAGTTAGTTTAACTATTGCAAACCCTGACCTCTGGGTGGAGGCACCTGCCATTGGATCCAGGCCCCTCAACCTGTTAGTGGCAAATCAGGCAGGGGTAGTAGCCCCTGGGATAGCGCCATCTAGGGGTTACATAGGGTAAAGGCATGAACTTATTTCCAGTTATTTTTATTCATTTTCATTTTTTATACTTGTAAGCTGATGAGCAAAAATGCCCATTTTCATAAGCAACAAGTACAGTTAAGCAAACCAAACTGAATAAGGCAAAAATACAATGTGAATACTGTAAATATTAACAAGATATGATAAACACAGAAGATAAAATATGTTCAGTGATCACTAGGGACAAGAACAGGTACTTCTACTGAACAACCATTTTTTGAGTCTAACCTTGAATGTGTTCAATTTTAGACATTTTGTGATTTCAGTAGGAAGTGAATTATACAAAATGTTGTTGTAAGTGACCCTTAACTTGGACACAATTCATTTGTTAGTTGCAGTGTTGACCATTAGCCTATAGTCCACTACAGACAGTAGTAGGCTACGGGCCAACAGGCTATGAGACTCAGGCACCAGAGAATTACAAATTCTAAATAAGAATCCCAGCCTTTGACATATTCCCCAGTTGCGTGCTTGACATGTGGCTCAAAGGAGAGATTACTAAGATTAACACTAAATATATTATTAACAATCTCTTTAGCATCTCCCCTTAGATCTGTCACTACCTGGCTGATTTCTTGTTCTTTCCTGGTCCCTGAAAATATCATTAACTTTGTTTTTTAGTGTTTAAAATTATTTTAACACCAACCATTTCTGGAAAGACAAAAAAAACATCCTGAAGAGCTTTCAAAACATTGTTCAAAACTAGGCCCATCTCTAGTCAGTAGTTATACCACTGCATCATCTGCATGCACGATGGTTTTGGAATTCTTACTGGATTGAAGAGTCAAGTTTAGAAAAAGTGAGAAAAGTAAGGGACCCCAGATTTATTCCTGTGGGACCCCACAATGAATTGAACATGTTTGAGATAAAAAACCAGCAACTGTGGTTTTATGAAACCTGTCAGTTAAATAACTGCCGAACCATTTTGCAACATCTGAAGAAAAGCTGTAGTCATGCAAGGAATCCAATAACAAATCACGATCAGCAAGATTAAAAGCCTTGGTGAGGTCCACAAACATTGCTGCATCACCATGTCATTTATCAACGGCACTGTGCATGCAGCTGGAGAACCTCACCAAGGCTGTCTCTGTACTATGTTTGGATTGGAATCCATGTTGAGCATTAGTGCAGATAAATCATAACCTGATCAAAAACCATTCACTCAAGAATTTTTGATAGTGGGGCCAAGAGTGAAATGGGACGATAATTTGAAACTGTCTCCTTATTCCCATTTTTATAAATAGGTCAAATTATAGCCAGTTTCCATTGTCTTGGGAAAAACCCACAGCACAGTGAATGATTAAATAAATGAGCCAAAGGTCATGCTAATTCAGAAACTGTAACTTTCAGAATTTTGCAAGCAACATTGTCTGGGCCAGTGTTAGGATAGGGATTGTACTTTGTAACATAATTTTGGACCAATTTAGGTGTGACACAGTGGAAATAAAAATTGGGAACATTTTCAATACCATTAGATTTATTATCAACCCAGGGAGAAGACCCCTTAAATTGATACCTGAACCTCTCAAGGTCTCCAGAACTTTCATTAAATAGCTCTGCCACTTTTTGGGGATCATCATCAAGAGCAAAGTCACTTTTAAGCACAAAAGACTCATTCTTAACTTCCCTACCCAGCATAGCGTTCAGAGTCAACCCCTGTTTTCCTGGAATCACTCAGGTCCCTAACGTGTTTGGATTTTTTTTTTTTAAAGTATTTTTCGTGGTTCTAATTGCCAATTTGCACTTATTATGTAATGCATCTTATAATCCTGCAGTGTCGCAGGGTCACCAGTACTCCTAAAATTCTTCCACAGTTTGTCCCTTCTTTTCATTAATTTTTAGTTCAGAGGTTACCCATTTCTGTTTTTGAGCCTTTATTCTCAGTTTTCTCTTCAGGCAACTCCATCACAGGTTTCAACAAATAACTTAAAAACCCTATCCCATAGCTGCACCTATGTCCATGACTGAGTCCAGGAAGAACCAGTCAACCTCACTAAATGCATTTCCTAATGCTTCTGAACTGAGATATTTTGAGTTCTGAATCTAAGAATATTGAGGAGGCCTATTTGGACTCTTAACTGTCCATTGACAATAAATTGAACAGTGGTCACTAATGGAATAGGATAAGATTCCATAATTTACAGCACTATCCAATCCAGACTGGTGCCAGATCCTGATTAGTAATTATGTCTGTGATAAGTCCTAAATACTTGCAAACTGTGAGGCATGGTGTTGTGCACACTGCACATCAAAGGCTGGCAGGCCCAAACTCAACAAGGAAAGTTCCAAAAGGTCTGCACTCCAAAGAATAAACACAGCATTCGACCAAATGAGACTTTGCAGCTTTAATGCGCATTAGAAAATATGAGTGCAGACAAACGTATAAACACCACTGCTTGCCCTGGTGCTTCAGATAAACTAATTCCTCATCAGGGGGCATGGTACATGCAAGGCAAAGAATTATTTGATATGCAACAATAAACAATGTACACCTGGTGCTTAATTAATAGATTAATAGTGAACAAACCTACTTACAAACCAATAGATAGAAAAATGCATACAAAACATGATTTTAAACAATTTCATGCTGGTGTAGAATCAAAGTTCATTACTTTAAAGTATTTTACAAGTTTTAAAGAATTTAAATAGTATAATTCAAAGACATGATGTCTTATTTAAATAGAGAAACCAGAACTGAAGTGGTGCCCATACGTTTGTCTGCACTCACCTTTTCTAATATGCATTAAAGCCTGCAAAGTCTTATTTGGTTGAGGGCTGTATTTATTCTTTGGAATGATAGCCATGATAAGTTGCTGTATTACTAACTCAAGGAAGAGATGTTTGGCTCCATTAGCTTGTTCCTGTTCACAATTTAGATTAAAATCTCCAAGGAGAATCCACTATCTATTTATAGGTAGCTCCGCATAATGTCAGCTATCAATACAAGACCCTTTTCATTTAACCCTGGAGGAATATAGAATGATAGGTTTTTCAGTCCCCAGAAGAATATCAACAGTAACCAAGTCACAACCATTAGAGATGAAATGCTGGTGTAATTCCTGAGTTTCAAATTTAGATTCTGCATAAATTAAGGAGCCTACACCCCTACACCCCAGTTAATATAGTGAGAGTAGGAAAGGGAATGTTGGGACTGGTGCAGTGCAGTGGTTGTTGTGCAGTGTTTTTCATAGAGACTGTCTGGAGACTGAGGTGCTGCCCCATCTGTATGCACTTCTCTGGGCTGAGGAAGTGGGTCGCTAGGATCCAGATTGAGTTGACTAAGATTTGGGGGACCTGTTCCCCAACCCACAGGCCATCAAATGTACCATCGTTGTCCCAGAGGATGCCAAGGAGGAGGGCTGGTCAGACTGTGGTGGGCTCCAGGAGGGTGGGGGTGGCAGGACAGGAGCACACTCTTCAGCCAGTGCCACTACACAACTCATTCACCACTCTGGCCAGACAGGACTGCCAGGAGGAAGTACCCATGGCAGTCACCAGGGAGGATGTGGTGTTCCTCCATAAGGAAGGCCCCAAGGTGGGAAGCAGAGGACCCCAGCAGAAGAGGAAGCAACTTCTGGTTGGGGACTTGATGGTTAGTAGGGTAGTTTTGGGAACAGGAAGGGAGGGAAAGAGGGAAGTGAGTTGCTAACCTTGTGCCTTGGCACAGAGGGATGGAAAGCAGATCCTAGGGATCGCTAGGACAGTGGGACAACAGGGGGAGCAGAATATCATTGTCCATTTGGGGATGAATGATCTGGCTAGGAACGAGCCTGGGATTGTGTAATGAGCTATTAGGGAACTGGGAAAGGATCTTAGGAAGGTAGCATGCTCAGTGGTTTGCACTGAGGTGCTGTCCATCTATTAAACTGGAGAGGAAATGGTTCACCACACCATGAGTGTCAACTCATGGTTGAAGGAATAGTGTGGAGAGGAGGGGTTCAGTTACACTGGGGACTGGAGACCAAATTGAAGGGACAAGGGTCTATACAGGGGTGATGGCCTGCACCCACCTAGGAAGGGAATCGTATTCCTCAGTGGACAGTTTAAATGTTACTTTGATGAACATTTAAACTAGCTGAGGGGGATGGCAGAAGTATTCAGGCAGGCATAAACTGCCCCCTAAGACTCCATCAGGGAGATGGGAGCACTGGACGAGAGGTAAATCCACCAGGGTGTGAAATAAAGAAAAACGCAGACTGGTAGAAAGGAAAGAGGACAGGAACATGGGCTGCAAAAAAGGGAAAAGGAGGCAGGGCAAAGCTATGGGGCCAGATGGGGTTCATCCAAGGGTATTGATGGAGCTCAGGGTGGTACTACAGTCCCCACTGCTTATAAAGGGCGCTTCTGTGTAAGCACATTCTGCCTGTTATATGAGGTGGACGCTGTAACCAAGTACCACGTTGTTTGAATAGGCACCAACTTGCATCACAGTTACATGTTTATTTCATTTTAAGTCCCAAGTGCCAAACAAGTAACAGAAACAGTGCAGTACAGTCCCAGACATCCCCCAAACAGTCCCATTCTTAAACAAGAAACATTTAATTTTACTTTATTTTACTGTATTTCTAAAATGGAGCCAGTCTCAGCACTACCATAACTCAAATCCTAGTCCCAAACAGTCCCAGTTCCAAACAACAAACATTTTATTTTTTTACTTACACAGAGCCAGCCTCAGTGCTACAATAGCTCAGACCCTAGTCCCGAACAGTCCTAGTTTCAAACAACAAAAACTTTATATTTTTAAAACTGAGCCAGTCTCAGCGCTACTGTAGCTCAGTGGACAACAAACTCAGTCTCATTCAGTCTTACATACAAAAGGATAGGTCTTACCTGTGTGTGAAGAATTCAGTGATCTTCACCTGTACTGTTGTTTTCCTGCTGTATGGATCCCAGACCTTTTCAGCAGCAGCAAGAGCACCCCAGTCAGGCTCCATATCGGGCTGCTATTTCATGGTGTGGCAGAGTATGAACTGGGCTGTCCTCACATTGGCAGGTGTGACCTTCACTTCCTCCTTGCAGTCATCCAGGTCATCCTCCTCCTCCTGTGTAGCATTGTTACGCATGCCATCGACCACCTTGTTGATGTCATCCACTGGCAGCTCTGCTTCGTCATTGCCTATGTAACACAGCTGATCAAACTCCTCCATAATCATTCCATCTGGGGCTGGAATAATTTCTTCCACACCCTCCTCCTCAATGACTGGCAGCAGTTTGGCATTGGACGTGCCTTTGCAGGGGTCATCACCAGACACAAATCCAGCCTTTAGAAAACAACGCTGGACTGTGTGTGGGGTCAGTCCCAAGCATGTTTGAGCAGCCAGACCACATTGAGTAGAGAGATTTTTTTGGTGCATTGTGTTGCTATCATTTCTGAGTGTGAGTCCAGCTTTTCGATGACACATTGCCACATAGCAGGAACATAGTGATGCTTCATGCTATAGGTGATCTCTTGATTGAGGGGTTGTATAATGCAGATTGTGTTAGGTAGCAGGAAGATTAGGGAGATGTTTTGCAAACCAGGGATGGGAGGGTGCCCAGAGAAATTATTAAGGATGAGAACTATCTTTCACCCTCTTAGTTTCCTGTCCCATAAATGGACCTACTCAGTGAAGATATCTGCTGTCATCCAGGCAGACTTATTGGAGTGATAAATCACTGGCAGATGACTGACACCTCGGAAGCACTGAGGGGAAGCTGACTTGCCAATAATGGCAAGCTTGGATTTCTCTCTCCCATCCATATTCCAGCATGCCAAGACAGAGATTCCCAATTCAATTTTTTTCTGCCCAAGCAATGCCTCAGACTTAATGGTCAGTGTCCCATACCCAAGGCCCCTACTTTTCTGCAGCACAATGGGACCAAGTTCTGCGGCAAGACTACCATTTGCCGCAGAACTTCTGCGTCGGTGGTTTGTAATTTCTTCGGAAGTTCTGTGGCACTAACAAACTAACATATCACAGTGTCAGCTTGTCATCCAGACTTCATTTTCATGGCAGTGGTTATAGCAATCAGGATGGGGGAAAGCACAGTAACACTAGTTCAAAAAATAACAGACTTATAGAAATAATTTTATGTCTAAAAAATCAAAACAAATATCTCTCCCTTAAGGTCCTAGCCTATTGCATAATGAAATATGCAGAGGGGACTTTATGTGTTAAATAAGGTATTTCTATATGAATAGTATCTATACTACTAATGAGGTCACCACTGTGTATCACTTATATATTTATACGCAATCTGTAACATACATACAAATGTGTGTGTGTGTGTGTATGTAGTGAGAGAGAGAGAGAGAGATACTGTATATGTGTGTTTGTGTGTGTGTATATATATATATATATATATATATTTTTTTTTTTTTATTTCCATGAAATTGCATCCTGATTCATACAAGTCCCATTGGAAATGGAATAAACAGAATAGAGGAGTTATTGCAAAACTCATTTTTCATGCCAACCTGCTTCCCCTGACACCTTACATAACACCATCAGGCCATGACATACATGTGAATCAATTGTGAGATAGAGCTCTCCAACCCATCACAATGTGTCCACCATGTGACAGAACACTGCACCATACCTTCCCAGGCTCAGAGCAGTGATGTGTTCCCCCAATCCTTGTGCTGCCCAGCCAGCTCCCAGAGCTAATCTCTGAAACTGAGTTGCTGGTACGGAAACACAACATGCTACCCACTTGCCCAACAGCTGGCCCTGAACACATATCTCCATAACTTTTGGCTGACTCTATCAACGAGTGATAATATGTAATCAATAACCCTGGCAAAAACCTCAGCGCAATTATTTATTTAACAGGTCTCTTCTTTCAGTGGGTCTACACATTATTATATTCCACTTTTCTGGGCATAATTACTTTATTTTTCTTAAAAATGACTGGTAAATTCATTTTACCAGTTATTCATTTCAGATGGCATCTCTATACCTTAAAGGCACAAATAGGTTTGTACAAAGTAAGGTATGGACTTAACAGGTCTATGCTATTGACAAGGTTTTGTTTAAGTTGGCCTTAGTGTAATAACGTAAGACTGAAAATTGTATTAGGCTGTAGTGCAGGTTGAGCAAGTATCGCCATGCCTGATGTGCTGTACCACAGCCACTGGCAGTGGGAGCTGTGGTAGATAAGTGACTGTTCATTTCTGTTGCAGATTGCAGCCATTTCATTACCTAATTTATGATGTTATAGCAATGATAACATCACATTCTGAGCATAGAGGGATTTTGGATATAAAAAGAGGGAAAGGGAACCAGATTATATGGATAAACAGAAATATTAATAAAAAATCACTAAGAACAGTGAATTCTGCAGCACTGCAGAAGTTCTGCGGTAGATTGCAAGTTCTGCGCAAAATTCTGCAGCAGCAGAATTCTAGGGGCCTTGCCCATACCACACAATGAAAAAAAAGGTCAGTTTCATTGCAGCTGAAAATGTTTCAGGAACCCAGAAAGCAGTCCTGGCAGAACATCAGCCACCCATTGATGTGCACTTGCAGAGTCTGCATTTAACTCTTCCCATGGGCACAGCAAAATGGTGTGTCTTGTTTTCCACCTTTTGAAGCCACCCCTCAGATGGGTTAAAGTCAGGGTGCCCACAAAGCCTCAGCCAGTTGTTTTGCTTTTTGTGCCAACACAGGGTCACTTATAAAGGCATCTCGGCCATGGGCATTATGGAACCATCTTAACAGTGCGTCCTCCACTTCCCCATCCTTATCCCCTCTTTTTCACTTCCAATTAGGATTCGAGTTTTGGTGCCATTCATTAAACAGCTGCTCACTCTGCTTTTGTAAGTCAAAGATCGTGGACTTAGGCAGGTTTATATGCTGTGCTAAGTCCCTTTGGCTCACCTTAGGGAGCTCATCCATTTTTTTTTTTTTTTAGCATTTCTATTTTTGTGCTCCGTGACATGGCTTTACATTTAGCTGCCATTCTGCTTGCTTGCTCAGCTGTGCTCTACATTCAGTACAGTAGGTGAATGTGCTTGCAGTACACAGCTTAAAAGTGCTGCTGTAATTACACCTGACTGAGGTGTTAATTGACATCTGATAGCTCTTGTGTGCCTTGTCAACCAACACAGCTGATCACCGCTGATTGCACAAAATAGAAGGTACTTTTGAAATCAATATATATGGTGCCTATTACTATAGTTTCCTATGGAAATGGCAAGTGGAAACCCGGTTTTGCCTGCTATAGCTGACTGCCTGCCGTATTCGTGGTTGGTATAAGTGGTGGGGACTGTTGCACCTCTGACATTCCTACTTAACAGCCCACTGGAAATAGATGTGGTCCCAGAGAATTGGAGAAGGGCAGATAATATTTAATAATAATAATAATAAAAAACGTTATTTATCTAGTGCCCCATTCCGGAGGCTCTGGGCGCTGTACAGGCAGGCAGTAGTTCAAATTACATAAAATACTTAAATAAAAAACACATGTCAAAACAAACGATCAATGATAGAAAAATATAATCATCTGTTTCTTTTTTTTTTTTTTAACTCTTTTTCCTCCAGTCACAGCTTGGGGAACTCTCTCAGTCATCCTCCCCTTGTACCTGCCTACCTGAGATCCTACTACAGTCTTTGTGCCTTTCTATCTCCCCCCCCAACCCTGCTGCCAATACTCCTGATTTAACCTACCCAGGGAGGGTAGCCAGAACACTTACTTGGGCTCCTTATGAGACAGATTCTGACAGCAGGCAGGGCCCGGGTGGAGGAGCGATGAGGCTTCGGCCAAGTCAGATCTGGCGTTGGGCGTAGAGGGAAGGTGCCGTCGTTTATCCCTTGGGCCAGGTATTTCCTTTTTCTGTCCTTCCCCACGCCCCCATGTCTGCACACCCCCCCGATGCTTGGTGCACTGCAACCCTGCCAGTGTCGGGCACGCTGTAACATGCCACCTGTGCCTCTGCAGCACCCCCCGATCTCCACCAAGGGACTCCAGAGCACCGGGCATCCCAATGCCCTCCCTGGGACAGGAGAGCAGTCCTCTGGGCGCTGACCGAGTTCCACTCCCCAGCGACCTCGCGCCTGAAAGCTCACTTCTGAACCCAGGTCAGCTGCATGTCGCGAGGTGTAGCGCTCCAGCGCTTCAACCCTCAGTGCCATAGGGGCCAGCTACAATCATCTGTTTCAATCAAGAGTTTAGCAGATATAGTCCCTTCACAAAAGTGGTAGCAGTGTCTTAAGCTGGTACTAGTTAAAGGATCAGGAGGTTGACGAGGGCTCAGTGCTGGGACTAGTCCACTTTAATATCTTTATAAGTGATATTGCAGATGAGCTGAAAGGGAAAGTCTGCCTTTTGAGAATGACACCAAAATCTGCAATAGGGTATTCACTCCGGGGGATGAAATAAATGTGCAGAGACCTGAGAAAACTCAAGGAGAAGTCAAGGGTATGGCAATTGGGTTTCAGTCCAAAAAAGTGCAGAATCATGCACTTAGGGCATAAAAATCAGGTAGAATACAAAACTGGAGAAGAGGTATTGACTGTCACCAAATAAGAAAGGGACAGGGGTAATCATATGTGATGACAAGTCATGTTGCTGTTCCTCAGAAGAGAGGGCTTTATAGCAATCAGGATCACCCTTCCCCGCCCCCATCACCACCAAGCCAACTCAGGAGCTGCACAGGAGAGCTGCCTGAAGCTGCAGCCCAATCCAGCTCTACACTAATTCTCAGACTCAGGAACTAACCAACTGGGGTCCTCACTGTCTGAAGCCACACCACAGATGACCAGGACCCATCAATCAGCACCTGTCCTCTGTTCTTAGCAGGCAAAAAATCAGCTGCAGAAGGGTTTAAAGTCTGTACCTGCTGAATGGCCAGCTATAGTCGTGCTGTTGCTTCTCGGGGGAGAGAGGACTTGATAGCTATCAGGATGGCCCTCACCAAGCTGACTCTGGAGCTGCACAGGAGAGTGGCCTAAAGCTGCAGCTTGACCCAGCTCTGCACAAGTTCCTGGACTCAGGAACTAACCAGTCGGGGGCCTTGCTGTCTGAAGCCGCACCCCTGATGACCAGGACCCAACAATCAGTGCCTGTCCTCTATTCTTAGTGGACAGAGACTTGGCTACATTAATGTTGGACCTAGAAGCGGCCCAGAGTGCTGTGGCCCAGAGTGCAAAGGATGAGAGCAAAGGACATCACAGGTGTCTGCCAGGAGTCTGCAATGGAGACCACTAACAGCCAGAAATCCTGCCCTTCTCATCCCAGGTAATACTGCATTGCTTGTGGGACTGGGCTTGGCATGCTAACAGCTAGGTTGTCCTAACTGAAATCGGAGTGGATGGTGCCACAGGTAAATAGAGTACTCTGCCGCAAACACTATTGTCTATATAAGAAATATATAAAAAAATATTTTTATTATATCATACCTGTATCTGTGACATACTGTAGCTAGGGTAGTTTAATTACAGGGTTGTTTGGGGCATCAGTAACTCACACAACTTCACCTTTTCTGTGTTGTTGGAGAGGAATCCAAGAAATGCAGGGGCAGCAGGACTAGGGAATGTGGGGAGTGGTGCAATGCAGTGGCGGTGGGGGAGGCAGTCTTCAGAAAGACCTTCTGGAGACTGCAGTGTTGCTCCATCTGCATGCGCCTCTCTGGGTTAACTGAGAAGGTCACTAGAATCAAAGCTGAGTTGGCTAGGAGACTAAGGACCTTCTCCCTCACCCAGAGTTCACCAAGTCTGAAACCGTTACCTCAGAGGATGCCACAAAGGAGAAGTGGGTGAACTATGGTAGGCACGAGAAGGCCGGGTGTGGTGGGTTCTGGAAGGTTGGAGTGGGTGGGATACAGGCACAGTCCTCAACCAGGACCTCTACAAATTCCTACACTGCTCTGGCAGGTGGGGACTGCGAGGAGGAGGCATCCACGGTAGTGACAAAGGAGGATGTGGGGGACCTCAATAGGGGAGACCCCAAGGAGTGGGGGAGAGAACTCTAGAGGAGCAGGAAGCAACTTCTGGTGGGGAACTCAACTGTCAGGGAGAGAAAACTGAGAATAGGGAAGGGGATGGAGAGGGAGGTCAGGTGCCTGCATGGTGCCACAGCTCGGAGGGATAGAAAGCATATCTTACAGATCGCTGGCACAGCATGAAGGAAAGGGGAGCTGGAGGTCATTAGGAATAAATGACCTGGCTTGGGACAAGGCTGGGTTAGAGCAGGGGGAGTGTAGGGAACTGGGAAGTGTCCTTAGACAGGTAGCATACTCATAGATAGGGCCTATGGCCCACCCAGTCTGCCCATTTGAGCTCGTAAGTTCATTTTATGTTTTCCTAGAAGTCTGTTGCCCCTTACCCCTGACCTCCAGAATTCCTTTATGTCTATCCCATGCATTCTTAAATCCCGTGATTGTTTCAGCCCCCACCACTTCCTCTGGCAGGGTGTTCCACTTGTCCACCACCCATTCTGTGAAGAAATTCTTCCTCATGTTTCCTCTGAATCATCCTCCTCCAACTTCATCCCATGCCCTCTAGTCCTGGAACATCTTTTGCTTAAAAATAGTGTATTCCTGCACCCTGTTCCTCCTTGTAAGATACTTGTATGTCTCTATCATATCCCTTCTCCTCCTCCTCCAGGAGCATGTTCAGTTCCTTCAACCTGTCTTCATAGGACTTGTGATGCAATCCATGCACCATCTTTGTTGCCCTCCTCTGAACCTTCTCTACCCTGTCTATGTCCTTACGTAGAGTACGGTCTCCAGAACTGTACACTGTACTCCAGGTGGGGCCTCACTAGTGTCTTGTATAACGGAATTATGACCTCCTTTCCTGCTTGTGATGCCCCTACCTATACATCCCAGCATCCTATTTGCTTTACCTGCTGCCTTGTCACACTGTTTCCTCACCTTGAGGTCATCAGAGATGATAACCCCAAGATCCCTTTCCTGCTTGGTGCATGCTATATCTTCACCCCCAACTGATATATTGTGCCAGGGTTTTTGTGCCCTATGCATTATCTTGCACTTCCTTGCATTGAATTTCAACTGCCAAACCCCTGACCATTCTTAAAGTTCCTGCAAGTCCCTTCTCATTCTGTCTGCACCCTCTGGTGTGTCTATTCTGTTACAGAGCTTTGTGTCATCAGCGAACAGTGAAATTCTGCCTTCTAGGTCCTGCGCAATGTCACTGATGAAGATGTTGAATAGGACCGGTCCCAGCACTGATCCCTGTGGTACCCCACTGGTCACTCTTCTCTCTGTTGAGTGACAGCCATTTACCACCACCCTCTGTGTCCTGCCACCCAGCCAGTTACCTACCCACCACACTACTGTCCTGCCCACACCCATATTCCCCAGTTTGTTTAATAGTCTTCTATGTGGCACAGTGTCAAAGACCTTGCTGAAGTCCAGATAGGCCATGTCCACTGCCCTCCCCTGATCCACCTCCCTAGTCACCCAGTCAAAAAATTCAATGAGTTTGGTCTGACATGACCTCCCCCTGGTGAAACCATGCTGCCTTGGGTCCTGTAGTCCATTAATAACCAGATGTTCCACCAATCTCTCCTTCAGTAGTGCTTCCATGATCTTCCCCACTACCGAGGTGAGGCTGACTGGTCTGTAGTTCCCTGCTCCCTCTTTGTTCCCACTTTTGTATAAGGGGACTACATCTGCTGTCCTCCAGTCTTTGGGCACCTCCCCTGTTTCCAGTGATTGGCTGAACAGGATAGCCAGAGGTTCAGCCACCACCTCTCTTAGTTCTTTGGGACCCTGGCAGCACCCATCCTGGCCCCATTGCTTTATCAACTCTTATTACTTCCAGTTCCTTCAGGACCCTTTCTCGTGTAAAGGACTTGTGTCCATTTCTGCACCATTCTCACCCCTTGTACTCCCTTCAGACCCATTACCCTCCTCTTCCTCAGTAAAGACTGAGCAGAAATACCTGTTCAATATGTCAGCTTTACTGTTGTCATCCTCCACGCGGCCCCCATCCTCCTCCTTCAGTCTCACTATCCCTCCCTTTGTCTTTCTTTTTTCACTTATGTACCTGTAAAAGGTTTTGTACCCTCTACCCACTGATTTTGCAGAGGTGCTGCCTCTCTATGACAGGGGGAAGGCGAGAAATCTCTGCACCACAACCTTCAACTCATGGTTGAAGGAATGGTGCAGAGAGGTGGGATATGGCTACACTTGGGACTGGTGGCCCACCTGGTAGGATATGGGCCTATACAGAGGTGATGGTCTTCATCCATCCAGGATGGGAATCCTAGTTCTTAGTGGACAGTTTAAGTGTTACTTCAATAAACAGTTAAACTATCTGAGGGGGATGTGGTAGAAATCATGGTGGCAGAAACTCCCCCCCCAGGCTGAGATAGAGAGTAGGAAGATCCCATGGTGAGAGATTCTCCCCAGGGTGCAAGTTATTCAAGAAGCAGGGTGACAGGAAAGGGGGAGAAGCACTCAAAAGAGAAAGTGTAAATGGGGAGCATCAAGCAAAGAGCTAATAAAATCTGGAAGGCCACGTGTGCTAATGGCTGAAGTCTGGGAAATAAGATCCCAGACCTACCAGGCTACACAATGTTCAGAAAAGACAGGGTGGGAAGGAAAGGAGGAGGTGTGGTGCTTTATGTGAAGGAAAACAAAAGTGATGGCGATACAGAGAATTTGGAGAGGGGGAGGAGGCACTGTGGGCTACGCTCAAGTCAGGGAATGGAGTCACTGTTTGTACAGGTGTGATCTACAGGCATCCAGCACAGGCAGAGGAGCTAAATAAGGACATATTAGAGGCAACTGGCTGAAGAGAGAAGGTGCTGTTAGTAGGAGACTTCAATCTACTGGATGTAGACTAGAGCCTCCTGACTGCAGTATCAGCTAGAAGCAGAGACATCCTAGACTCCCTGCAGGGGACGTTCCTCAGGCAGTTGGTCAGTAAACCCAGTTGTGATGGGGCAATACTGGACCTGGTTCCCACAACAGGGACACTGTTGCAGACGTCAAGGTGGGAAGCCACCTGGGGACCAGTGATCAACGTACAGTGTGGTTCAACATAAGAACGGCTGCAGAAACAAACCACACAATGGTAAGAGATCTGGACTTCAGAAGGGCAGATTTTATAAAGATGGGTGAATGCCTCAGGAATGACCTAGAAGGGGTGGATGACTAGGGGATAGAGGAACAGTGGGTCAAACTAAAAGAGGGCATAGTGAAGGGAACAAACCTCTGTGCCAAACAAATGAGCAAAAGCAACTGGAACAGGAGACTGCTATGGTTCTCCAAAGAGGTGGAGGAAAAGGTAAAAGCTAAAAGGGTTGCATTCAGAAGGTATAAGGAGATGCAGAATGAGGAGAATAGGGAGACATTTTGGGGAAGCAGGAAAAGAAGTTAGGAGCACAAAGGCGCAAACTGAAGAGAGAATAGCTCAGGCAGTTTCAAAAGGGAACAAGACATAGTTTAGGTACGTTAGTAAGAAATGTAAGACTAAGGGATGGATTGTACTGTTAAAAAAGGAGGGGGAAACTATACAGAAGGGGGCCAAGAAAATGCAGACATCTTGAACAAATACTTCTGCTCAGTGTACACATGGAAGGGAAAGGGGAGGGACAACAATAAAGCATCAGGAGCTTTGATGGGAGTGAAGTGGACACTAGTCCTTTTTCTGAGGAGAGAGAGTCCTGTGAGTGGACAATAACCTGAAGGTGGACAAAGCTATGGGGCCTGATGGGGTATATTCAGTGGTGTTGAGAGAGAGCCCAGGAAGGTACTAGCTGCACCTCTGACACAACTATTAAACAGATCTCTGGAGACCAACGTGGTCCCAGAGGACTGGAGAAAGGCAGGTGTAGTCCCACTTCACAAAAGTGGTAGCATGGAAGAGGTGGGCAATTATAGGCCTGTCAGCCTAACATTGGTGGTGATTAAGTTAATGGAGAATTGTGGAATATCTTGAATCCAACAGGTTACAGGATCTGAGGCAGCATGAATGCACAGGTGGGAGGTCATGCCAAACAAATCTGATAGATTTCTTTGACTGGGTGACCAAGGAATTAGATCAGGGAGGAGCAATGGACATGGCCTACCTAAATTTCAGTAAGGCTTTCAACACCGTTCCACATAGGAGACTGGTAAGCAAGCTAGGTAGCATGGGGTGGGCAATAAGGTGGTAACCTGGGTATGAAACTGGTTAGGGGATAGGGGACAGAGTGTAATGCAAAAATAGTTTGCTCCGAGGAAGGGACAGTGACCAGTGGGGTACATCAGGGTTCAATGCTGGAACCAATCTTCTTTAGTGTCTTTATAAGTCACATAGCAGTGGACCTGGAAGAGATGGTCTGCCTCTTTGTGGATGACATCAAGATGTGCAACAGGGTGGACACTCCGCTGTGGTGAAATGAATGTGAAGAGATCTGAAAATTGGAGGAGTGATGAAGAGTATGGCAGTTAGGTTTTAATGCAAATGTAACCCCCTTGTTCCCAGGGGTTACTAGAATCTCAGTTAGAGCCAGTGGCAGGCAGGAAAAGTCAGCTAGTGAAATGCCAGTTAAATGGGTTTCACACTGTCATGCTCTGGTTTCAGTATCAGCTGAGCTAGAGGATGATGTAATCTTAGAATTCCCACAGCGGCATAAGCCACACTTCTTTGCTAGCTCTAGGGAGATGGCTTTAGAATGTTCAGTTAGAGTGTAGTCAGTCCTAAGCAGGAGTTCCAAGAGGAGGCCGCAGCTTGTTGTGCAGCTCCTCTGACAGACAGCTACCTCTTTGTCTTGGGTAGTTTGTTCTCACCCTAGAAGAAGAACATAAAAGACAGTGACTGAAGTGGTGGAGACCTTGCCAAGTGGGTTTTCCTCTGTCCCATCCCAGGAGGAATGGGAGCGATCTTCAGGGTTCAGGGGCAATCCCCTCAATCCAGTCTGTCTGGTGAAGCTGCTTTTGTACAACTTCAGAACTGTGAGTACTACTTTTGTGTAAGCCCAGGAGGGGCACCTGCAATACCTATGGTGAATTTCTCTGACAAAGAGACCTTGTCACCTAGACTGTTTCTGTTTTAAAAGTGTCTGCCTACATTTGGAGTCTAGTGACAGACTGTCCAAGTACAGAACTTTTAACTTTCTGACACCTTAGAGGTGTGTCACGTGGTATGTTAAGTGTGAAAAACATTTCAAGATAGCATCTACAAGTTTCTGTGAGGGTGTTATTAACTAGATAAATGGCTGAGTATAAACTTGGGAGCAAAAAGGTGGGAGACTCCCCATCTGGAGTAACCAGTTTACCTCTCTGGGTTCAGTTTGGGCACCAGTTCAATTTTCAAGTCAGTGCATTTGGCCAGTGCCTGATGGAAATGGTTACCCAGACATAGGTTTTGGATTCTCTGTTTTCAGTTCATCTCAGTATAATGGGTGTTGGAAGATTTTGACCCTGGATGTGCTCTTTTGTGGTCATGTGTACCATTTTCATTTCTCATGAAATATGGGAAAGTGTCCTAGTACTGGCCGTGTGTGCCTAGTCAATGGAAAATGTACCATTAACTGGCCATGTGTGCCAATCTCCATTTTCAGAACCAGAGTGTTCACTGTTTTGTGTCTTTACCCTGTGCTAAATGGGAATGTCAGGAATTTCTGTGCTCTGGAAAATCTGCAGTACCAGTATGTGTAGCACTGTGGGGATCCATCTTTGCTTTATGATTATTCCTACTCTGTTACATGAATAAAAGCCACACTGTAGAATCCCAACCTGGGGAACGTGGCTTGGCTCTAGAGGAAGATGGTGGTCTGAAACTTCTCTCTCCACAGCAATTCCTGGAATCCACCTTCATCCACATCATTCAAGGCAAGAAACTTGATATTTCAACAAAAATCTTATGAAGCTTACTCTGCTATATCATTTTTCATCTTCTTTTTTGATTTAAAACCTGCTCTTGTGGGATTATCTGAGCACTATAATCTGCATTAGGCCTCCGCAGCTACAGCTACAGCATGGCCGAATCTAAATCATACTCCATCTCACTACAGAAAGTTGAAAATATGTTTGAAAGGCTTGTACAAGATACGAATGAGCACAATTTAACAAATCAACAGAACACTAATTCTTTACAACCCATAGACACTTGTCTATTAATAACTGAAAAAAAATGAAACTGCAGTGCATGAGCTACAAACCACAATCAGAGAGCAAGACTGTACTATAAAAGAACTGCAAACCAAACTAGATGATATTGAAAATCGTAGTTGCAGAAATAATCTTCATTTTGTTGGGTTCCCTGAAGATGTTGTGTTAAATAATATAACTGCCTTTCTTCTACACCTTTTCCCTGCAATGTTGAACCTGCCTACTGAACTAGGCCTAACAATAGAAAGGTCCCACTGATCTTTAAGCCCCAAACCAGCACCAAGTCAAAAACCCAGACTTATTCTGGCAAGATTCCTAAATTATGCACATACAGAAATAATCCTACAGAGAGATTGGAAATATTAATTGGCAAGGTCACTGCATCTATATCTACAGAGACTTTTCCAGAGAGGTACAGGCAAAAAAGGAATGCTTTTACACTGATTAAGAAACTACAACATCAGCTCAACATAAAATTCGCCCTAAGATATCCTGCGACTATGACAATTTATCTAAAGGAGGGATATGAGGACTTTAGTACTCCAGAGGCCCTGGAATCATTCTTAAATAGCAATGTTCAATCTCCACCACAGGAGCATTCCTCCGGAAGATTTATGGCTCTCCAGGCTCCCTAATACACTCTTGTCCTCCTTATTGACAGATGTATCTTGTGCAACTACCTCAATAGTCAGCTTGACGGAAACTCAAATCTTACCCTTGCATGCTGATGTCCCAGAACCTAGGCAATCCTCTCACCTACAATTAAAAAATGCTTCTGGTACCTCTAAGACCAAAAATACATGCTGCAGCCCCGAGAGTGTGCTCATGATCACAGAGCCCCAATTGCACTTACCCAAGTGATCATCTAAAATCCAGCTGAGCAATAGATTTACCCCATTACAGCATCTGCGCTCATCTTCACAAGAAAACCTGCATCAAGAAACTACATCCAGCCAAACTGTTTTGGTGAATTCAGCACAATTGGAGCTTACCTCGGCAGAAACATCCTGGGCAGATGTTTTATCCAGTACCCCTTTAAAAAATATGGAGCCACTGAAAAAGAAGACACACAGCAAGGTCAAAGGTAAATGTAATGTAATGTATTTGTCCTCAATGTGACGAGATTTCATTGGAAATGAGCCTCTGGCTCAAAGGTTGTAAACTGATGCTCAAATAAATAAAATAAATAAATAAATGAACACAGCACCTTAGTGAGCTCTAAGGAGTTTGCTGACTCCATCAATAAAATGGCTGTATCACTTTGGAACTGGTACTCAGATGAAAACAAAAGAAAAATGCTGATATGCGAGTCAATGTGAAGTTTAAAGTATACACTACATTAAAATAATTTGATCATTTTAATTAAGTCAACTGCAAATGTGCAGTTCTGATCTGTCTGATATAGCAGTCACAGCTCAATTTTCACCTATAGTGGCCGCTAGAGGGCAGTTCTAGTACAAGCTACTGGGTAGAAGAAATACATTAAAGTTTCTGTACTGTTAGTGCAAGGATCTGGACAGAATTCTCGGGGCTTTTATCTGAATAAATTGGGAGAAGCATACACTACATAACAATACAAAGACTTGTCTATTAGAATTGTTATAATGAGCATCAATACTTTATATTGATATCACAAACTACATCTATTAATTTTTAAAGTAGAAGGGGAATATAATGAATACTCTTGTGAATATACTTGTTAATGGGAAAGACATTTCAAATTGTTTGTGATCTTGTTTTGTTATTTATTGATCCCCCTTCTCCATATATCTTTTGTATGTATATCCATAGGTCATTTTAATTCAATACTCTGTTCTTTTCAAATCTTTCTTTATGGGGAAATGTTCCAACCCCATATATTAACTCCTTTCTTAATACTTCTTTTTGTTATAGCCTCACCTCTTCCATACCCTTAAACACCTCTTTTGTTTTCCCTAATTAATCACTCCCTCTGTTCCCTTTTTATTATAATTCCAAGCTGCAAATTAAAGATATATCATATCTTAATGAACTCAGATATCCTGACCTATTTGTTATACAAGAACTAAACACAATCTACTAAAATGGAATACACCAACTGAGGTTTTATTTACATATATTCAGCTTATACCCACTATTGATTTATATACCCTTTTTTGTGTGTAACAATTGGGATAATTTATTATAGTACCCTCAACTCTATTTCAAAATATTATGTGTATGGCATATTATAAATTATTCTCTCTTATTGCTTTTCCTGAGGTTATGCTTATACCACATAGCAAAAGGTATTAAACACAGTTGCAGTTCTCAAAGCCTGTGTTGCATTTGGAAAGCCAATGAACATGACAGAATTTTCTGGTAGCAATTCTCAGCAGCTCCCAAGATATGTTTAACATTTTCTCCAGCAGGCAATTTTCGGGCATTAAGACATATTACAAACCTAGTACCAAGTTTGCTGTGGTGAATGTCCTCTCATATAAATTATTTACAGGAATAGCAGACTACAATAGATGTTAGAGTACTGAAACATTGCAGAAGATAAATGCAAACAATTAATAAGACTAAAATGCCTTATATAGAATATCTTATTGCAAACAACATTAACAGACTGCAACATTTTCTGATTATGGTCGGCTATTATAAAAGAATGTTTCACTTTCCCTACACTAACCCTCGCCTCTTCCTTTCCTTTACTTTTTCCCATTCCCCCTCCTCTCTTCCTTCCCTGCCCTGCCTTACTATTTGGTGCACATACAAAATACATATATCTTTTAAAGATTAAAGTACATATAAGCACCACATTACTAGACTGTTTTGATCATATACTGTTTTGTTTTTGTTTTTTCACATTCAAGGTGGCTGGCCTATGAGAATTGTGATGTTTGATTACAGTTTTCCTTATTATATCATTAAGATTAGATAAAAATAGTTCTTACTGGTTTGTGGTTATTAGTCCACACTCCTAGTTCTATTTACACACACCTGACGTGCTAAGGAAGGGTCTTGATCTGGTTCTCCTAATCAACTCATTTTTGTTTCTTCTCACGTCCAAAAGATTTTAGATGTTGATGTTAACTCTTATAACTAGATACTACATAATACCTAACTTGATAAATGTTTTTGATGTTGACATTACATTTTGTCTATTTTAAAGAGACTCTTTTAACAAAAACTGAAAAAGTCATAATTTTTTCCAAATATATTGCTCTTGGAAACAGATCCTTACTTGTTATCTCTGCCTACAAACAATGGTGTTTATGTGCTTTATATTTACCCATTTACCCTGGTGTGTTGGCTACCCTACATCTCATTACATTTTATAATAACCAAACTATACACATCCCTAAATGACTGATTTATCACTTTACACTGGGAATGTTAGGGGACTCAACTCACCAAATAAAAGGACCCAAGTAGTAAGGCATCTTAAAAAGCACAAAGCACAAATTACATCTATACAAGAGATGAAACTATTAATTCAGGATAATGAAAGACTTAAGAGACTGGGTTGGTCATGTTTATGCGGCTTCAGACACCTCTAAAAAAACATGGGGTTGCCATCCTAATCCATAAAAAATTAAAATGGACAGTATCTAATGTCATTCAGGATACTGAGGGCAGATGGGTTATAGCCTGTATAGATACAACAACTGGACCCCTCACTTTAATTAATGTTTATGTCCCAAATTTCGACTGTCCAGAATTCTTTCATAATATAACATTACAACTAACTACTTATAACTTATCTAATACACCTATATTAAGGGGAGGTGATTTTAATTTGACACTTGACACTTTTCTAGACAGAAGTAACTCTACAATTGATAGTCATCCAAGAAGTAAGGCTGCACTTTCCCTGCTAATGAAGGACTTTGGGTTAGCAGACATATGGAGATTATACTATCCTAAAGACTGAGCATTTACCTTCTACTCACCCTTTCACCACTCTTATAGCAGGATTGATTACTGGTTCGCTACACCTAAAGTTACTGAAAAAACACAAGATTCAACAATATTACCTATAGTTATTTTGGATCACTCACTTGTTAAATTACACCTGAACTGGGGACCTCCATCTCAAAGATCCCCCTCATGACGCTTAGACCCTCTTTTACTTAAGGATCCTGAGTTCATTCCGTGGTTCAAATGACAAATTCAAGACTTTCTATCATATAACCTTACCTCAAATACTTCTATGGGAATAATATAGGAAGCACCTGAAGTGACAATATGTGGTAAAATCATCTGCTTTTCTTCTCATAGGAGGAAGAAAAGAGAACAACTTTACAACCTAGAGAAGCAACTCAAAGACAAAGAAATACAATACCTTGCAACTAGGCATCCAAATCCCAATTCTCCTCTTCATCTAGAAATACTATGATTACGTACTCAAATAAATTAATTAATATCACATAAGACTGAAATTGCTCTTTTTAAAATTAAACAAAATATTGGGAACATGGCGATAAAGGTAATAAACTTTTAGCACATAGTCTTAACAGATGGAAAGAATCATCAATGGCCTGAAAGACACTGATGGTAACATATCCACAGAAAACTCTGATATTAATAGAATCATGACAGATTTCTATAAAAAAAACTATACTCTCCACCCTTGAACACACAATCTGACCAAATCCAGCATTTTCTTGAAAAACTAAACCTTCCCCGACTTCCCACAGAATTAGCAGTGCCATTAGATGAACCATTTACAGAAAAAGAAATACAACAGGTTCTCTCAAGTCTTAACTCAGGTAAATCCCCTGCTGGAGATGGTTTCTCTGTAGAATTTTATAAATCTTTATCCGACCTCCTCTCCCCATTACTGTGCAAAGTATGTCAAGAAGCCACCCAGTTGGGCAATTTACCAGCAACTATGACTGAGGCAGTAATTACTGTCCTCCCCAAGAAAGATAAAGACACATATCTCCCCTCTAGCTATTGTCCCATTTCCTTACTCAATACAGATGGCAAAATATTCACCAAAATCTTAGCCACACACCTTGAACCTCTCATCCCTCGATTAATTCATAGTTCGCAAGTAGGTTTCGTAAAGGGTAGAGTCAGAGCAGATAATCTAAGATCCCTTTTCAATCTTATGTATAAAGGCCAATTTCTCAAATCTCCAGCTGCAGTGATTGCAGTAGATTTTGAAAAAGCTTTTATCTCTCTACACTGGAACTATCTCTACTGTACACTTTCACAATTTGGTCTACCAGATCACTACTGTGCATGGATTAAATTACTCTACAACCGTCACTCAGCTAAAGTACTTACTAACGCCACTTTATCCCATCCCTTCTCATTAGCTAAAGGCACTAGGCAAGGATGCCCATTATGCCCGTCTCTTTTCATTTTGGCTCACAAACCACTGATAACCTCACTTCGACAATCCAATGATATAAGAGGCATATCACTTGGTAACACACAATATACCTCTTTAGCCTATGTAGATGATCTACTCTTCTTAGTAGAAAACTTGGAATCAAGTGCTCAGCCACTTATCCAACTACTTAACTCATTCATAAAACTTTCTGGCTTGACAGTGAATTACAACAAAATTGAGGTTTTACCTTTAAACAAAATATGTAAACCACACATGAATATCCTGCTTGGATTCCGCTGGTTTCCCCAAGGGCTTGTTTACTTAGGTATAAAGATTTTGCCTAATATAAATAAAATATGGGATGCTAACCTTTCTCCTCCTCTTACAGAAATTAAAACTATACTAGACAAATGGAAGACTCTCAATCTCTCCTTTACGGGGAAAAATAGCAGCTATTAAAATGTCTATAGCTCCAAAATATTGTACCTGTTTGCAAATATTTCACTGACATTGCCATCTTCCTTGCTAACAAAAATAGACAAAATAGGTAACTTTATTTGGGAAGGGAAAATCCAAAGAATTAGTCGAGTTAAACTAAAATCTCTTTGGTCTAAAGGAGGACTAGGTCTTCCTTGATTTCTGGCATATCTCTGGTCATTGTGTGCATCTCAAACAATTAAATGGATTACAAAACCCAACTCCAAAACCCCCTTATGGGTTGATATGGAAACATCTTTGATTACAGGTGCTTCTCCTTCAATCTTTCTTTTCAACCCCCTACCACATAAACTAAGATGGCATCCGACCGTAGCCCCATCCATCATTTACTGGCGGAAACTCCACAAGCAGATAAACTCCAACCCTACTCCATCACTATAGCCCCCCCCATTTCGGGCAATCACTTTATTACCTGAGAAGACCAATCATTATATTGCAAGTCCTGGAAAAATAAAGGTATTTACTTCTTGGATGATGTCCTCTCTAATGACCATCATACACTAGTCTCTTTCACCAACTTACAAATGAGGTGGGGCATACCTAAAAATGACTTCTGGAAATACTTACAACTAAGTCATGCATTATCTGGTCTACAGAATAAAACAAGAAGAATATCATCTTCCGACTCCCTTATCTCCTGTTGGTTGAGCAGTACCACTGCTCTAGTCAGCAAAATATATAAATCTATTAGAGATACATTACCAGACCAGTCTCTTAGGTCTAAAGACAAATGGAGTCTTGCATTACATTATTACATATCTGACTCTCAATGGAATAACTGTTGGTCTATCTGCCATCATTCCTATAAAGACACATGTAGCATGCGTATCCAATTCAAAATACTTCATCTATGGTACAGAACACCCACAGTTTTACATCACCTCAATTTATCTCAAAATTATTTCTGCTGGAGATGTAATTTTGCAGGTGGTGACTTACTCCACATGATCTGGTCTTGTAAACCCATGTCCAATTTATGGAAATCAATTCATAATCTAGCTGCTAAAGTAATTGGTCACAACATTCCTTTTGATCCTAAACTTTATATTTTAGGGATCAAAACTTCCAACAATAAATATACCAAATACCAACATAGATGGCTAAATTTATTATCTATGCAAGTGAAACACCTTTTACTTAGGAACTGCATATCCAATACAAAACCAATCCTTTCTGAAGTTCTTAATAACTTAACACATACGTTGAAAAAAATCTATTTGTCTCTTGGCCAGATAAATAAATATAAACTCTGTTGGCAGAATTATCTAGAATACTCGGAAGCTAATGGTTATGGATCTGTTTAATACATATCTCAATCCTTGTATATTATCTTGATTTCCAGGATTGCTTCTTTTTCATCTCCTGATCTTATTTTATTTACTGTAATAATGATTATTTGCACCTTTGCTTATGTTTTAAATAATGTCAAGGCAGCAAAGGACATACCACATTACATTAATATCTATACAAAACTATAACAAACCCTGTAAATAAATTAATGTCTGAATATGTATTGTACTCAAGCAATGTAATCCAGATAATGGACCTATTCAATGTATGGAAACTGTACTGACTGTCTGAAAATTTAATAAAGTAATTAGCTGCAAAAATAGAATCCCAACCTGGTTTGGACAGTATTGTTATTGCTTTCATTGTGTCTGGATTTACTTGGGTGCCCCTGGCCAGAAGTGCAAACCTAGCACAATTATGAGCAAATATTTTCTCCCAGGGACCTGGATTGCTGGCCATGGTAAATGGTCCCACCAGGTGTGTGCCAGGTAGTTGCCACAATTGGCTGCCTGCCTGTGATGGCAGGCTTTGAAAAGAAACGTGTGTACTTGTTATGTAAACCCCCATCCCTCTCTTTTGCCCCTAGACATTATGTGGTGAGAGGAGCAGCCCTGATAGTTAAACAAGGGGGGCCAGTAGGGGGTTGAAAAAATGGGGGCTTGTCCAGTGATGTGTTTTGAATTTGGGAGAAAACAAGAGATGTTTGCTCAGGTTGTGGCTAACGTTTTGTCTATCTGTCAGTTGGTAGCCCAAAATTGGAAGCTTTGCGCGTAAGGAGTTTGCCCAGAGTAGTGCCATCTGTATGTGCCACTGTGTGCCTACTGTTCTAGTCCTGCTATGATTGTGCCAACATTTACCAAGGAACTGTAAAGCCAAATAGTGTGTGCCCATTGTCCTGCATCAATTAGAATGTTTACCAGCTTTAATTTACAAGTTGTGACATAAAAAAGTATTGTGGACTTTGGGAAACAAAGAGAAATTGTGCTCTGAAAAGTTTCAGATGCTTGCTGTGTGAACTGGGGGAGTCACTAAAGAAATGACCAAGAAAAATGGTTCAAAATGGTGCTCCCGACATGGAAAACATCAGGTGAGAAAAAGTTGTTTTGCAGTTTAAATTTTGCCTGCTCGATGATCACCATGAAGGAGAAGAGCACGAGAAGACAGAGAGCCTAATTTGCATAGCATCGAGTGATTGGTGAGATCTCAATCAGCCCCACCCCCTAGCCAGCTTCAGAGTGCTGCCCAGTGTTTGAGAGGGAGAGAGCAAGTGGTGTGCGAGCTGGTAGCAGGAAAATTGCCACAGTCACTGTAAACATTCCAAATCTGTAAAATACAGACTATTTCTGTGCAAGTACGGGCTCATCCCATAATCCGACCAACTGGGAAGAAAGTGTGGTGTTCATAGTGACAATCAGATGGATCACCAGCCAGCTTCAACCCAGAGGCCTCCCAGGATTGGCTTTATAGGCTGAGATTTTCCATCAGAGCAAGCCAGCTACTGATTCAATGAGTACTGTCACAAAACCCACTCAGCAGGTCAGGCCCTCTGCTCCCACAGTGCCAACCTCTGAGCGCAGTATTGTGAACAGGTAACAGAACAGGGTAACCCTCCTGTCTGCTTTTGGGTCCAAATCACCTTTAGTCTCAAGTTCTGGGGGGATTCAAACTGTGAACCTTATGCTAGCATACCCAAATGTACAGGCTCAGATAATCTGCTTTTGGGGATGCCAGATATCTTTCGCCTAAGGGCACCTAACCAGGTATCCAAAATGAACCCTTAAAAACTCTATAAAAGACCTTAGGTATATTCTTATCTTTTTCCAGTCTGGTAACAGTCTGAAAACAGGCACTTGTGCCTAGTGGGCCTTACCAGGTTACCAAAAGACTAAAATAAAAAAAAAAAAAAAATACCATCAAGCTTATGAACAGTTGTCAAATTTAACCGTCTATACGTCACATACAAAAAGGATTTGGAAGACAAAGGCAGTATCTTTCAAATGAAAGGTTTACTTAAAAAATGGATACAAATATGTTACATGTAAACACAGAACACTATATCACAAAGCATACAATCACTTAAAAGAAAACAAGGAAAAGTACAAACAAAAACTCCTACCACAATACAATTAGACTTTTCTATCTAATGTATTACCTCTATACAGTGCTCAAGCTAGGTCAGAGATCTTGTTTCTTAAGAGTCCAACAAGAAATGTGTCACTAAGTTCAGCCACAGTATTCAGTTTAAACTGTCTCTCCACTCCTTTTGCGTGTCATCTAGCTCCTCCTTGTTGAATATAAAAAATGATACAATTAATAATCTTCCTGTCAGGAGATATTTTAAATACTGTGACTTCAGCAAAAAAATAAACATTTCCCAAATTATGACAGTCTTTAAATCAAGCCTTTCCTTTGATCTTGAGTAGTTCCTCTTTCCAGGACACATCAAAGGATTTTTATGACTTTTCCATATCTCAATTAGGTGCAATATAGCTTTTTAACACCAGCTGATATTAAATGTTCTTCCTCTTAAGTCGTCATAAAAGTTTATGATCTCCATCCTCTGGCAGATTCATAAAGTCCCATTTCATTTCCACTTCAAAGCAGCAACAGGCCATAAAATGCAATGTCTCAAGGAAGTTAATCACATTACAGAGATCTGCTGGTTTAATATATATCCTGTCATTTTAACTGAAACCTGGAGGGGGGGGCATCCCACAGGCTGTCTCATGAGAGACACTCACATACCATATTCTATATACAAATATCATAGAGCAATCATAACCAGCTGGCCAAGCATCACAATCCTCCCCACCTAGACTGAATTTGGGGGCTCCATCCCCTGCATGGGATGAGCTTCCCAAATCAGTTCACTCCTCATAAATGAATGACAAGCCATCTGTGTTCTGACTGGTCACTCCAGCCTATGTAAGATTGTCATGTCATACCCTTGTAAGGCAAGACTCCATCTTTACAGTCTACCATTAGTTTTTCCCATTTGGGTCAGCCAAACCAGGGGGTTGTGGTCCGTTTGTACCTCAAAATGCTGCCCGTATAAGTATGGCTCTAACTTGTTTAGGGCCCACACTATGGCAAGACACTCTCTTTTCCAAAGTACAGTATGTCTGCTCCCTAGGAAGTAACTTTTTACGCAGGTACACTACCGGGTGATGTTTCCCTTGGCTGGATGTCTGACTCAGTATTGCCCCAATACCCATGTCTGAGGTGTCAGTCTGAACTATAAAGGGTCTGCTATAGTCAGGACTTGTCAATACAGGAGCACTGCACAGTGCCTCCTTCAGTCTGGTAAAGGCTTTTTCACAGGCTGGTTCCCAGGTAATTTTCTTAGGCATCCTTTTCTTTACCAGGTCAGATAGGGGAGCAGCCAGAGCACTGTAATTGGGTACAAATTTCATTAAGCACCCTGCTGTCCCTAGAAAACTCCTGACCTGCATCTGCATTTCTAGTCTGGGCCATGCCTTGATCACTTCTATTTTTACTTGGTTAGGATGGAGCTGTCCCTGGCCTACAACATGCCCAAGGTATGCCACTTCAGCCATGGCCACCTGGCACCTTTCAGCTTTGACTGTGAGCCAGGCCTTCCGTATCCTGTCCAGCACTTCCCTAAGGTGGGACAGGTGTTCCTCCCGGCTGGCACTAAAGATGGCAATGTCATCCAGGTATGCCACGACGTACTCCTCAACACCATTTAACACCTGGTTCACCAACCTTTGGAAAGTGGTCAGGGCGTTCTTCATTCTGAAAGGCATTACTTTAAATTCAAATAAGCCTATCGGAGTGATGAAGGCTGACCTCTCCCTAGCTCTGTCAGTTAACTCAATCTGCCAATACCCCTTTGTCAGGTCAATAGTCGTAAGGTATGTCGCCCCTCCCAAGTTGTCCAGGAGTTCATCCATCCGGGGCATCAGGTGGGTGTCTGATTTCATGACTGCATTCAGTCCATGATAATCCACACAGAAATGAGTAGAGCCATCTGGCATGGGCACAAGGACTATGGGTGAGGCACAGGGGCTGTGGGATCTCTAGGATTACCTCTAAATCCAGCATTTCCTCCACCTCCCTCCTAATGTCCTTTTGGACAGCCTCTGACACCCAATATACTTTCTGCCGAACGGGTATCTGTGTCCCTGTCTCCACATTGTGCATTGCTAAGCGGGGTTAGTCCATGCTTGGTGCTAAACAGGGGGGCAAAGTCTGCTAAAATCTCCCTTACTTCCTGGATCTTGTCTGGGGCTAACTGGGGAGACAATATTACTGCCTCCACAAAGAATTCCTACTTGCTTTCTTCCAGCAAGTCCAGAAGGGGGTCTTCTATGTCCGTCCCTTCTCCAGGACTACATACTGTGAGCACCATGTCAGCTGTATTAGCATATGGCTTCATCATGTTTACATGGTATATTCTTTATGTCTGTCTTCTGTCAGGTAACTCTATGATATAGTTCACATCATTTACCTTCCTAACTACTTTGTACAGTCCTGCCCACTCAGCCTGTAGCTTGTCTTTCCGGACTGGAATAAGGACGACTTCCTGACCCACCGTGTACGAGCGAGCTCTGTCTCTGGGGTCGTACCACACTTTTTGTTTCTGTTGGGCAGCTGCCAGGTTGCTCTGAGCTGTCCCCATATGCTCCTTCAGCCTTTCCCCAAACCTAAGGACGTAATCCACTATGGGAGTTCCCTGGGTGGTGTGCTTGCCTTCCCTGTCCTCCCGGATCAAGTCTAGGGGCCCACATACCCAGCATCCATATAGGAGTTTGAAGGGGGAAAATTCTGTCAACTCTTGGCACACCTCCCTGTATGCAAACAACAGGCAGGGAAGGTATTTCTCCCAGTCCCTCCCATGCTGTTCAGCAAATGCTTGGAGCATTGAATTCAGGGTACCATTAAATCTTTCCACAAGCCCATTGGCTTGTGGGTGATAAGGTGTCATGCACCTCTGCACCACCCCACACCATGGCCTTAGTCTGGGTATCCTGTGACAGGCTAGTACATCTGAGCCAAGCCATTCTACGAAGTGCCACAGATGTAGCCATGACTCTAGATGAAACATCATTGGAGTCCACTGCAGCATGGAATTGCACCTTGGATGCCTCAATACCATCAGCAGCCACCTGCTCCAGCTCCTTGGCAAGCTGGCCAGGGACCTGTTTTGCTAAAGCCATGACAGTGTCCCATCTGGATTTTTGATACCTAGCAGTATAGGCCATAGTTGGCCTGTCTGAGTCCCAAGGATGCTGCCATGTACTGTTTCTTTGCCATGGCATCAATCCTCCTGGAGTCCTTGTCTGGGGGGTGTGAAGCCAAGAGAATATTTGCCTTATCACAGGCTGCAGCCTGCACTACCCCAACATGGCTGCATTGTTGTGTAAGGAACTCCGTATCTGAGCCTGACAGAGTATACCTCTTGTCCATTCTTTTATCCACAGGAGGTATAGTGTTAGGAGTCTTTAAAATCTTAAATGTCTGTTTCCCAAAAGATTTGTGTAAGGGAATAGACAGCCTCCTAGACTCTGGGATATCCATCATTTCCACATAGTCAGGGTCTTCCTGGTCATCCACAGCTTCTTCCATAGGAAGCTGGAGGGTTTTGGCCACTTTCTTATAAAACATGAAATGGGAGGGGGACTCAGAAAACCTAGGAGGAGACACTCCTGAAGGTCTGTCTGGGGAGATGTCCGGGTCAATGGGCACATCCAGACTTTCAAAACCACATTCACTTTCCTCATACTCCTCTTCCTCCTCCTCCGGTTCATAATATTTCTCTAAATCATAATCTTGAACCGGTGGAACCGGCCGAACCGAGCGCCTTCCTGATGGTGCCGGTTTGGTCGGAACCGGGGAAAGTGATTGTACAATTTTTATCGCTTTGGTTATTTCCTCAGTGGTTGGAGAAGAAACTTTTGGGTCCACACCAGCTGATTTTTCCTTTCTTGTTCTCTTATCCAGAACCGACTCCTCAGAATCAGTTCTCCTTTTGCCCGAAGAAGTCTCGCCCTGGTCAGAGGGCACTCCTTCTGGTTCGGTTTGAACCGAACTGGGCTGGCCATCCGGTTCAGCGGACTTTTTGGCCTCCCTTTCCCTAAGCCTACCAACTCTCTTCTCTAGGTAGCTGGAGGAAAAGTTTTACAAATCTGGCAGTCTGCATTGAGGTGGTCAAACCCCAGACAATAAACACAGGTGGTGTGGGGGTCAGCCTTAGCAAAGACTTCCCCACACACACTGCAGTGTTGAAACCCAGTGGGCCCGGTTTTTCTTTTGGGTTTCTCAGACATTGTGCCAGTCCTAACCAAACTTACCCTTTTAATGGCAATCCGCCAGGCAAGACACTCTTATCGGTTCCTGACCGTGTTACGGGTTGTGGAAAAAAATGTAATAAAATCCGTTTTTTTTAGAACCGATATGAACCGATAACCACACACTAAAAGTACAGATAAAGATTTTAACAACAACTTGATCAGTTCAAACCGAACCGATGAACCGATGAACCGTTTACAAGTTCCACACAGAATAGAAAACAATATAAACCTATCTAGTACTCACTAATACCACAGACAGAGACTGAACCGACAGGTTACGGTTTAAATTCGGTCGAAAACCAAGAAAAGCAGTACTTTAACTGACAAATTGAACTGAGCAGAAGGAGAAATCTCCGGAGCGACTGTCCAGTGGGGCGGAGTAAAGAATCTGACGGTTTGAGTTCAAACAGCAACAGACAGAGTCTCAACCGAGCTCGAGCTCATCGTTCCATGCCCGGCATGGAAAGTTAACTCTTTCATTTCCGGGGCAGTTCGAAGGTTGGGACTCACTGCTATTGTCAGAATACAGCAAGACTTCATGTTGTTTGAAACCTATACAGGAAAAAGGCTCTGTAGCACCGCCCTGCCGAACTCTGCATCCGATCGGGACTGCACATCCAAGCAATAAAGGTGAAAGTGTGGACCAATTTCCAAGTAGCTGCTCCACACACTTCCAGCAACGTGATATCCCCGGAAGCTGCCACTGAAGCAGCTGTTCCTCTGGTAGAGTGAGCTCTGAGCCCAAGAGGGTGCTGTCTGCCCACCTTGTTGTAACAGAACTGAATACAAGAAACAATCCAATGGGAAATGGCTCTCTTGGTCATCAGTTTTTCCCTGCCCACATCACCAAAGGTGAGAAAAAACTGGGATTGTCCATCTCTGAACTGCTTGGTTCTGTCTAAGTAGAAAGAAAGGACTTGCTTCATGTCCAGGCTGTGCAGTTCGGCTCTATTGGGGAGGACTTATCTGAGAACAGCACCAGCAGAGAGATAGACTGATTAAGGTGGAACTCCAAAACCACCTTGGGAAGGAACGTCCTATTTGTCCTCAGGGCAACCTTGTCCTTATGGGGAATGATGTAGACAGGATCTATACAAAGGGCCTGCAACTCTGAAATCCATCTGGCAGAGGTAGTGGCCACTAGGAAAATAGTCTTCCAGGTAAAGAATTTCAAGTCAGCCGTAGCCATAGGTTAAAAAGGAGGATCCTTAAGCTTGGCTATACAAAGGTTAAGATCAGATGGGGGAACAGGTTCCCTTACGGGGGGGGTGAAGGTGAAGAAGTCCCTTGAAAAACTTCTTGAAAATGGGTTGAGAAATAACCGATTTCTCTTTACCTGTAGAAAGGTAGGCTTAAATGGCTGCTAAGTGAACTCTTAGGCCATCCTCCTGAAGATGAACCAAATCACCCAACAAGGAAGGGGAAGATGTCTGTAAAGGATTTATGCCCTTTTCCCTGCACCAGACAGAAAAACATCTCCACTTAGAGGTGTAAGTTTTCCTCATGCTAGGTTTCTTGGCTATCCATAAGATTTTCAGTACTTGCTCTGAATACAAAGAGTCTGGGAATTCTAACTCCTCAAGTACCAGGCTTTGAGGTGAAGAGAATGGATGTTGGGGAACACTACTCCAGTCTGGGGAAGAGTTAGAAGTCTGAGGCACAAAAGAAGTCTGATGGGTTTCCTGACCAACAGGGAGCGGAGCAGAGAATACCATGGCTGTCTCGCCCAATTGGAAGCCACCAGGATCATGGTGGCCGGTTGTTCCCTTAACTTGAGAAGTACTCTGCACAGAAGAGGAAAGGGAGAGAACACATAAAGGAACCTCCCCGTCCAATCTAGGGTCAGTGCATCCGCAGGGATGGTCCCCAGAATTGGGGGCCTGCAACAGTACAGGAGTAACTGATGGTTCAGACTGGATGCAAACAGATCCAGATCCAGGATGCCCCATCTCCTGAACACCGATTGAAGGACTTGCTTGTTCAGGGTCCACTAGTGGTGGCCCTGACTGATGTGGCTTAGGGCATCCGCCAAAGAGTTGTCTTTGCCCTGGAGATGGATGACTGACAGTGACATGTCCAGGGAATAAGTTGATGTAGAATGGCAGTCATGTTGTCTGTCCTTACTTGCACAGACTGATCCCTGAGCTGAGAAGTGAAGGCCTTGATGGTGAGGAGTACAGCTCTGAGTTCTAGAAGATTGATGTGAAGGGAGGACTCCTTTGGTGTCCAAGTCCCGCTTATGGACAAGTCCCCCAGATGGGCACCCCATCCTAGGAGGGAAGCATCGGTAGCCAAAATTTGAGAAGGTTGGGGAGTTAAAAAGGATACCCTGACCCTGAGATTGTCTGCATCTTTTCACCAGTCCAGGGTTCATAGAAACATCTATGTGACTGGAATGAGCTTTGTAAAGGGACCTCTTCTCTGGGACCAATGAGACCGGAGGTAAAACTGAGTGTCCCTCATCTGGAATCTGACCCATGGCACTAATGTGACCATTGAGGCCATATGACTGAGAAGTCTGAGGAAATGTCTGGCTGATCTTGGTTGGCCTGGACTGAATGAGTTTAGCAGACAAAGGAAAAGGACGACCCTGTCTGAGGGGAGGAAGGCCTTTCCCTGCAGTGTGCTGAGCTCTGCCCCTATGAAGTGTAGAATTTGGGCAGGCTGAAAATGCAACTTTTGTTCATTGATAAAGAAGCCCAGGGACTCCAGGGTATGCCTTGTCCCGATTAGGGCCTCTGAAACAGACTGGGATGAGTTGGCCACAATCAGCCAATCATCCAGGTAGGGATAGACTGAAATTCCCTGTCTTCTGAGATGAGCTGCTACCACTGCCAGGCACTTGGTGAATACCCTGGGCACAGAAGTGAGCCCGAAAGGCATGGCTGCAAACTGATAATGGCAGGAGGGCAGCTGGAATCTGAGGAACTTTCTGTGGGATTGCCTTATTGGTACATGAAAACAGACATCTTTCAGATCCAGGGAGACTAGCCAGTCCCCTTGCTTTAATGAGTGGATGACCTGAGTCAAGGTTACCATTTTGAACTTTGGTTTAATCAGATGCTTGTTCAGGTACCTTAGGTCCAGAAGAAAAAATTACTCACCATAGTAATGTTTCTTCTAGTGGAGTCTTGCTGTATTCTGACAATATGCAGTTAGCCCCAGCACTTGAACTGCTCCAGAGAGGAAAGGGTTAACTCAGTGCAGCAGCATAGAACATTGAGCTCGAGCTCTGGTACATATCAATGTAACCATCCAATTCTTATGAGCAAACTAACTATAGCTATGGAAATTGCTTAACTTTAGGCCATAAGGTGACAAACTTGGGTCCAAAAGACTCAAGTCGAGAACCCAAGAAAAAAAGGTAGTGAAAAATATATAACTATAAAAGCAACAGTAATAAAAAAACTACCCCACCCTGAAGAGGGAGGGTACAAGGTACACACTGAGGTGCAACACTGTACCTGCCAGCCCACATCCCAAAAACTAGGTTCTGAGAGGGGAGGCAGGAGGGAGGTTAGAACACAGCAAGGCTCCATTAGAAGAAACAACATTACTGTGGTAATTTTTTCTTCAAACAACATGAAGTCTTGCTGTATTCTGACAATATGCAGACTACCAAGCAGTTCCCCCCCCCCAGGAGGAGGGGACACAGAACCTTACTTTGGGAACAAGCTCTGCAGTACTGCTGTACCAAACCTAGCATCACTCCTAGCCTGGATGTTCAGAGGGTAATGCTTGGTGAATGTATGGACTGTTTTCCAGGTGGCTGCTTTACAGATTTCTAGCAAGGGTATATCTCTGGCAGCAGCCAGAGAAGCAGCAGCTGTACTCCTAGTCGAGTGGACCCTCAGGCCTGAAGGGGGTTCTTTGCCTAACTTGGTGTAGCAGAATTGTACACAAGAGACCATCCACCGGGCAATAGTTCTTTTAGTAGCAGGCTTACCTTTTCCCACTTCCCCATAAGTGAGAAATAATTGAAGAAAGTCATTTCTGTGTGCCTTAGTATGCTGTATGTAGTAGCTAAGTGCCCTTTTAACATCCAAACTGTGTAATCATTTTCTGAAGAAGAAGAATGATCAGTAAAAGACACAGGTAGAGACACAGATTGGTTCAGATGAAAATCTGATACTTTAGGTAAGAACTTCCTATTTGTTCTAAAGACCACCTTACCTCTATGGAAGAAGATAAAGTCAGGTTCAACTGACAGGGCCTGTAATTCACTAATCCGCCTGGCAGAAGTGATAGCTACCAAGAACACAGTTTTCCAGGTCAAGTACTTAAGCTTGGCTGAAGCCAGAGGTTCAAAGGGTGGCTGCATAAGCTGAGCAATGTAGACATTTAGATCCCAAGCCGGAGTAGGCTCTCTAAAAGGCGGGTTGATGTGAACCAGACCTTTGAAGAACTAACTGAAAACAGGATGAGATGTTAGGGAAGAGCCCTTCCTTGCTGAAAGAAAAGCAGAGACAGCAGCTAGGTGAACCTTTAGAGTTGCCGGCCTAAGGCCTAAGCCATTAAGGTGAACCAGATAATCTGAGGCTGTAGCAATGTCAGCGGTATCTGGCTGAATGCCCTTCTGAGAACACCAAATGCTGAATCTTCTCCATTTGGAATTACAAGTTTTTCTGGTAGAAGGCTTCCTAGAGACCTTCAAAATATCCAGTACTCCCCAAGAAAGATGCAGGCATGCATATTCTAACTCTTCAAGAGCCAGGCTTTGAGATCGAGAGACTGTAGTACCAAATTCTCCCCTGAGAAGAGGTTAGGAAATTGTGTCTCTTGGGAGGAGACAGGGGAGAGACACTGCCAGGGACAACAGCAGAGGGTACCAAAGTTGTCTGGCCCAGTCTGGAGCCACTAGAATCATTGTACAGGGTTGAGACCTGATCTTGACTAGAACTCTGAACAACAGGGGGAAGGAGGGAAGGCATAGAGGAACTTGCCCCTCCAATCCAATATGAGAGCATCCAGAGGAACAGTCCCTAGGACTGGAGGTCTGCAGCAAAACAGGAGAAGTTGGTGATTGGCTGGGAGCTGCAAAGAGATCTATATCTGGAGTGCCCCATCTGGTGAAGATTACTTTCAGGATGAGAGGGTCCAGGGACCATTCATGATGGCCCTGGGAAATTCTGCTCAAAGCATCTGCTAGCACATTGTCCTTCCCTGGAAGATGAACTGCTGTCAGGGAAGCCTGAAGGAAGTAGGCTAGAGACCACAGTTACATGGCCTCTGTGCACAAGGCCATGGACAATGTGCCCCCTTGCTTGTTGATGTACCACATTGTGGTGGTGTTGTCTGTCCTGACCTGCACCACTTTGCCTCTGACTGAGTCTGAGAAAATCCGAAGGGCTAGAAATATTGCTTTGAGTTCCAGGAGACTGATATGAAGGAGAGACCCTTATGGAGACCTAACATCCTGAGCCATGAGGGCTCCCAAATGGGCTCCCCAACCTAGGAGAGAAGCATCTGTGGTTAGGACCACTGAGGGAGCTTGACTGAGGAATGAGACACCTTGTCTGAGATTGTCCTGATCCAGCCACCACTGGACAGCTTGGACCAAAGTCTGAGTCACTGGAACCACTTTGGTGAGAGAGTCCTTTTTCTGAGACTAAAAGGACCTTAGGTGGAACTGAATGTCCCTCATCTGAAACCTGGCTCCTTGTACCACTGCAGTGGATGCTGCCATGTGGCCTAGGAGTTGAAGAAAGTATCTTGCTGGATGAGAGACCAGAGGGTGAAATGAGGAAGTGAGATCTGTAAGGGCTTTTACCCTTGCTAGTGGAAGGAAGGCCTTTGCCTGGACAGTAACTAATTCTACTCCCATAAAAGTAGGGAGTTGTACTGGTTCGAGAACTGACTTGGGAAGACTGAGGAGGAACCCCAGAGAGCTGAGCAGGTTCTGAGTGATTTCCAGAGCTGACTTGACCTGGTCGGAGGACTGACCTACATGAGCCAGTCGTCCAGGTAGGGGAAGATAGATATACCCTACCTTCTGAGGAAAGCAACTGCTACTGCAAGGCACTTCGTAAACACCCTTGGAGCTGATGTTAGGCCAAAGGGCATGGCCCTGAACTGATAATGGCCTGAGGGCAACTCAAACCTGAGGTACTTTCTGTGGGAGCACTTGACTGTAATGTGAAAATATGCATCCTTGAGGTGCAGGGATGCTAGCCAATCCCCTGACCTTAGAGAGGGAAGAATTAGTCCCAGAGTCACCATTTTGAATTTTGTTTTTTGATGTGTTTGTTCAAATACCTTAAGTCTAGGATGGGTCACCACTCCCCTGTCTTTTTTTGGGTAAGAAAGTATCTGGAATACAGACCTTTGCCCCTCTGTTTTGAGTAGGAACTTTCGCTACAGCTCTGAGAGCCAGCAGGGAAGAAACCTCTGCTTCTAGAGCAATGGTTTCTAAGATGGTTGCAGGTGGAAAGGATCTGACCCTCATTTTTGGGAATGTTTTGAAACTGAGAGTCAGTCCCTGGCTTACTACCTCCAGGATGCACTTCCCTGAGGTAACAGCCTTCTAGTCCTGGAAGTAGTAAGCCAGCCTGACTCCTACTGGAACAGGGGAGTCGACCCAAGCTGACACATCAGGGTGTCTGCTTGGCAGCAGCATTGGGCTAGGAAGAGGAGGCAGCCCTGCTCATCCCCTTCCTACCTCTCCCTCAAAAGAAATCCCTCTGTAGGAAAGAAGAGGAAGCCTGGGCTTGGTAAAAAGGCCTGTGAAAAGGCCTGCCCCTGCCCCTAGACTGCTGCTTTTGAGGAGTAGCTTGCCTTTCTCTGGCCTGTGCACTCCTATAGGTGGTCCTATACTCATCCATTTTATTCATGCAAGCCTCTGTCTGCTCCCCAAACAGAGAGTTACCCACAACAGGGAAATGCATGGCCTTAGCCTGGGTGTCCTGGGAAAGGCTAGTACATCTGAGCCAAGCAAATCTCCTGCAAGACACAGATGTACCCATGACTCTCGATGCCACATCATTTGAGTCTACAGCAGCATGGAATTGTACCTTGGATGCCTCAATTCCATCAGCAGCCACCTCCTCCAGCTCTTTGGCCAGCTGGGGAAAATCTGCTTAGCCAGTTCCAGAACCGCATCTCACCTGGACTTCTGGTATCTGGCTGTGTAGGCCATATAATTAGCCTGCCTGAGCCCCAAAGAGGATGCCAAGTATTGTTTCTTGGTCATGGCATCCACCTTCCCTGGAGTCTTTATCTGGGGGGTATGAAGCCAAAGGAATATTAGCCCTGTCATAGGCTGCAGCCTGCACTACCCCAACATGGCTGCAATGACTGTATAAAAACTCTGTACCTGAGCCTGATAACATGTACCTCCTGTCCATTTTCTTATCCACAGGAGGTAAGGAGTTAGGTGTCTGCAAAATCTTTTGTGTCTGTTTCCCCAAAGATTTATGAAGAGGGACAGACAATCTCTTGGACTCTGGGATGTCCATCATTTCAACAAAACCAGGCTCTTCTTCCTTCTCAGCAGCTTCCACCATTGGGAGCTGGAGAGTTTTAGCCACTTTTTTGTAGAACAAACAGTGGGAAGGGGACTCAGAAAGCCTGGGAGGAGAGACACTGGAAGGTCTGTCTGGGGAGATGTCCGGTTCAATAGGCACATCTAGGCCACAAAAGTCATTATCATCATCATCATCATAGGGATACTCTTCATCTCCTTCCCACTCCACATCATAATATGCATTTGGATCGTAATCCGATGGAGTCGGATCTGACCGAACTGACCGCCTAACTGGCGGCGACAGTTGGGACGGAACCAGGCAAAGGGACTGAATAATACTGATCGCTTTGGCTATCTTGTCGGCGGCTGGAGTATGCGGCACTGGATCTGAACTGGGTGACTTCTTTTTTCTTTTAGCCAGAACCGACCTCTCAGAGTTGGATCTCCTTTTGCCCAAGGAGGTATTGCCCAAATCAGTGAGCATCTCCTCAAGTTCGGCCGAAACCGAACCGGGCTGGCCATCCGTATCAGCGGACTTCTCTGCCTCCTTTTCCTTTAGCCTACAAAATCTTTTATCCAGAGTGGTTTTATGAAAACCCTTACATATCTGGCAGTCTGTTTTGAGGTGGTCAAACCCCCAGACAATAAAGACAGATGAGGTGGGAGGTCAGCCTTGGCAAAGGCCTTCCCACACTCAGTACAGTGCTGAAACCCAGTGAGACCATTTTTTTTCTTGGGTTTCTCACACATGGCCACACTACACAATTTACCCTTTACAGTTTTCAAGCTAGGTAAAACTCCTCTATTGGTTACCAACTGTATCATCGGCTGTGTAAAAAAAACAGAAAAAGTAAATTTTTTTGAAACAGATAGAAACCGGACACCACTACTAAATCCCAGAAAAAATTCAAACATAAAGGTCAGTTTCCAACTGGACCAACCGATAGGAAACCGAAGAAAAAAACAATTTCCACAAAAACAATAACACTACCTGTACCACAGACAGAGCCTTGATAGCGAAAAATAATAAATCAGTTGAACAACCAAATGCTTTTTTTACTTTTACTGAACCTAAGTGAAGAAGAGATCTCTGGAATGACTTCTCAGTTAGGCAGAGTAAAAAAATCTGATAGTTACACTGAGATGTACCAGAGACAGAGGTTTGAAAACCAAGCTCGAGCTCAACGCTCTATGCTTCTGCATAGAGTTAACCCTTTCCTCGCCAGATCAGTTCAAGTACTGGGGCTAACTGCATATTGTCAGAATACAGCAAGACTTCATGTTGTCTGAATAGGTCACCATTCCCCTGTTTTCTTTAAGGTCAGGAAATATCTGGAATAAAGACCCTTTCCCCATCGGGGAAGCGGCACTCATTCCACGGCCTTGGCCCTCATGAGATTCTTGACCTCTACCTCCAGTAGCAATCGTTCTGCAGGGAGGAAGGTTTTGGTTGTAAGGGCCTGTGGAGAAGGGAAAATATTTTGAATTGAAGGGATATGCCCTGCTCCACTACCTACAGAACCCACTTTTCTGAAGTGACCTGATGCCAACAATGGAGGTAGTGTGACAGCCTGCCCCCCATGGGGAGAGGGGAGGCAACCAGCAAGGAGTCAGGAAGACTGCTGTCTAGACTGAGTAGAAGTAACAGGAGTGGGGTTAGCTGTTCTTTGGCCCCTCCTGCCCCTACCCTTAAAAAAACCTCTCATCTAAGAGAAATCCTGTTATATGGCATGGGGAAGAATGTCTTAGGGAAATAACCCCCGGCCCTTACCCTCTCTATGGTGAGCTCTCTGAGAGGGAGGAGGCTTTTCTTTCACTGAATTACTCTTGTATGTGTGTTTGAACTCCGTTCTTTTCATACAGGGTTCAGTATGGTCCCTGAAGAGAGAGAGTTATTCTCAAAGGAAGTTTTTAACAACTGGGTTTGGACATCCTGAGTAAGACTAGTAGTTCTCAACCAAGCAAAACGTCTGAGGGAAATAGCCTGAGCCATGACCCTCAAGGCTGTGTCGTTATTATCTACAGCCATGTGAAACTGGTACTTTGTGGCTTCCACGGCCTTTTTAACAGTTGTGGAAACATCCCCTCCCATATTGCACTATGGCAAGTATAGCTTTTAATAGAGCCCTCTGATATTTAGCTGCATATACCATGAAAGAAGACATGCGCAGCAAGAGAGAGGCAGTAGCATAAGATTTCTTACCCATAAGATCTATTTTTCTAGAGTCTTTTTCTGGTGGCAGCACAGATAGTGGCACATTAGCTTTGTCACAGGCCACTTTCTGAACTACCCCTCTGTGATCTGGATGTGTATAAAGAAAATCAGCAGTAGACTTACTTGAGCTGGTATTTCTTCTCAATTCTTCGGTCCACCCCAGTAGAAGTTGAAGGGATTTCCAGAACCTTAAAAGTACTTCTCTTCAAAGTGTTGTGGATAGGAAGGATAAGCCTCTTAGGAGGTGAAATGCTCATCATCTCTACGTAGTTGTCTTCCATCTCCTGATCAGTGTCATCCTGGAGAGGCAAGTCCAGGGTGTACACCATCTGTTTTAAAAATATAAAAAAGGAAGAGACTTCTTCACTTGTATCAGTATCATCATTAACACCAGCCCCAGGGTGGCTGTCAGGAATAAGAGGGTCCCCATGAGGTGATGCATCACCATGATCCTCTCCTCCATCAAAATAAAAACCCCGGGCATAGGGGTCCTCAAGAAGAGGGTCACTTGGTCTGGCAGGAGCTGAGAAAATATCACCCATAGATTGTAAAGTTTGATATAAATGTCAAGCTTTAGCTAAATCGTCTGCAGAGGGGACATTTTTATCAGCTACTGTTGTTTCTGAATGCCTTTTAGGAGGAGGGACAGTAGTGTTATTATCTTTCTTAGTCTTTTAGTAGGGGCAGGACCAGAAACCTGCTCCATAGTTCTTTTAGAGGCTTGGCTGGAATTGTTACTTCTACCAGACTTAGTTTCACTGGAGTCCCTAGAGAACTTGTCATTAATTCTGTGTTGACTTGAGGTACCCTCCTCAGCACTTTTAGAGGAGGAGCAGGTAGACTGAGAGGCCATGATAAAGGGATAGGCCAAAGCTAACAAAATCAAAATTAACCTTACTAGAGGTAATACGGTTTATATAGTTTTTTTTTTCCATAACAGTGGAAAAGAACAGAAACCACCTCCACACCTCTTGCCAACAGTAGCCCAATGCACAGTCAAACAAAGGGTGTCTCCTCAGAAAATGAGGGGATTACCCTTCAAATATAGTAAGACTTAGATAAAATAAAGAAAAAGAGGGTTCCAGAAATTCATGCGGGTACACAACGGTAATTAGCACATGAGCACAAAAAACAATTTAGTGATTTTAAAGCAAATAAACCACCAAAAATACTGAAAACTAACAATTTAAATAGAAACAATGTAATTTATCACATACGCGGGTGACTTTTACCTCATAAAAAACGTCAAAGAGGGAAAAACACCCGTGACTGCATGGAACCCAGCGCAGATGCAGTAAAAACAGATAAAATGAGTAAAATATAAAAAATACCTTGAAAGCAGCATTCAAAAGGAAAGAAAATGGCAAAGGAAGATCTCTGAAGAGGAGAGCTCTGAGGCAGTGTTGCCAATTCAGCAGAGAGAAAGTTCTGAGGTCCCTCAGGCTGATTGCAGGAAGCACTCTACTCCATCTCTATCCTGATTGGCCAATGCCTTCCTCATTTGCATGGACTCCTCCTCTCTGGGGCAGCTGAACCTAGCTGGCATACTGCATCTGTCAATAGATGCCATTGCTCTCTTGACGAGGTGCCTTTGTAAATGAGTCTTTGACTCAAAGGTCTGTAAACTGATGATTTAATAAATAAATAAATAATAAAAAAGATGTCTTGGAGTGAGAAAGTGGTAAATGCAACTGATAAATGTAAAGTTACAGATTTAGGCAGAAATAATATTTTCCATCAGTACAGATTTTGTGGGAAATACATTACTGGACACTGAATGAGAAAGGGTCTTAGGGGTCATAAGAAACAATTACTCATCGAAGTAATATTACTTCTTCCAGGGTATTCTTTAGCATTATTGACAGATGCAGTATGCCAGCTGGCTTCAGCTGCCCTGGAGAGGAAGAGTCAATGCAAATGAGGAAGGCATTGGCCAATCAAGATACAGTTAGAGTAGAGTGCTGCCTCCAGTCAGCCTGAGAGACCTCAGAATGCATTTTGGAGCTGAAAAAGAGCAAAAACTGTGCCTGCTAGGGGCAAAAAAACTGTTAGCAATAATCCACCATATATTCTAACCCACTATAAAGAAAAAATTATATATTTATTTATTTTTTAATCACATGAAAAGAATGACAGTCATCAAATTTGGTTAAATCCCCTAAAAGAGCCTTTAGATAAGGTTTCCAGGGGAGGAAGGGTGGGAGTGTCAATAATGCTAAAGAATACCCTGGAAGAAGTAATATTACTTCAGTGAGTAATTGTTTCTTCTCACCCAAGGAATTCTTTAGCATCTATTGACAGATGCAGACTTTGAAGCAGTGTAGTTGGGAGGAGGGCACAGAAGCCTATTTTAAGAAGAGGCTCTGAAGTACCATCCTGCCAAATTTGGCATCATATCAGACTACACATCCAAGAAAAAATCTTATTGAATGTGAGAAGCAAATTTCAAATAAGTGATCTATACACTTCTAGTAAGGATATAGCCTTGAACACTGCCGAGGAGGCAGCTGTTCTCCAGGAAGTAGACCCTAAGCATGAGAAGGACTGAATGTTAGCCTTGCTGTACCAGACCCGAAATATAGGAAAACAGTCCTATGGGAAAATACTCTTGGTCACTGGTTTCTCCTTTTCTGTGAAATGCATTAAAGGAAGGGATGATAATGACAGTACCTGAACTGCTAGGACTGCTGACACAGACCAGCAGGACTAATTCATGTCCCATCTGAGCAGTTTGAGATAGCCTAGGCAGGACTTGCCTGAGAGCAGTACAGGCAGGGAAAAAGGGCTGATGAAGGTGGAAATGGTAGACACTTGGGAAAAGGATTTCCTATCCATCCAGAGGACTGAATTGTTCTTAAAGGCATTGAGAGGATAAGGCCTAAAAGAAAAACCTGAAACTCTGAAAATCCATCTGACAGAGGAAAAGACAAGCAGAAAGGTTGTCTTCGATGTTACTCGCTTCAAGACAGAACTGTCACAGGTTCAAAGGGACACCCCATGAACTTGAATATTCAGAGGTTTGTGTTCCATGAGAAAAAAAACTCTGGTCCCTAGAAGAGTCAGGAAGTGAAATGTCCCCTTGTGGAATTCTTTGAAGTGGTCTGAGAAATGACAGATTTCTCTTGCCTCACAGAAAAAGAATTCGAGTAACTGCTAGGTGTACTCCCAAAAAAGAGGCCTACTGACCCACTGTAGATAAGAAAAAAAAATGTTATATTTTTACAGAAAACAAGTCACAAAGACCAAACTAGTTCCATGTACAAGATAGTAATGCCTGGATATGAACTACATAATCCAGTCATGAGAGGAAAGAGGGTTGAAAAACTCTAGGCTCTTGTCCTTGTACCCAGGGGAAAAAACATTTTCACTAGGAAACTGAGGTTTTCGTGGTACTAAAACTTTTTTTTTATATAGACGTTTCAGGCCTTATTTGGCTACAGGGACTCTAGGAGAGCTAGCCTCTCAAGAACCAGGCTTTGAGGAGAAAAGACTGGGAGCTGAGAAAAAACACTACTCCTGTGCAAGAAAGGAAGTAGCTTGTGGAAACAAAAGCAGCCAGAAGGCTGTTTAACTGAAACATTTTTTATCAGGAAGTTGTTTGTTTAAAACTTTATTTTTATACAGGAACATTTGATTAGTGCCAAAAACACTGTTTACAATCAAGTCCTGTGAAATAGTTTCACAAATAAACATTCAAATACACATACATTACAAACATAACAAAAATAAATAACATTATCCATAACATACACATTCACTCTGCAAATATTCAAATAATTTACCTTTAAAACTAGACAAGCTAACTATATTTTGCAGGCAATTTATTCCACAATGAAGCAAATCTATTTTGTAATTTCATTTCCCCTACATTACTACAATATTTGAGTATTGGAATTCTATTTTCTGAATTTCTCGTACAAAAACTTTGGCTATCCAAGTACTGTAATTTAACATACTTAGCTAAAGGATGAATACTTTTCGCATGTATGATCCTATAACAATTAATTAACCATGCATAATTTCTTTGCGCCTCAGGATGCAACCAATTTAATTTATCATACAACTTACAATGATGCATTTTATATTCACCTTTAACAATAAATTTACCTAATCTATAGACTGTTTGATTAACTTTTTTTAACACTTTCTGAGAGGCATTCATATAAATCAACGCATCATATTCAAGTACCGGTATTAGCATTTGCTTAACAAGTTTCTCTCTAGCTAACTTAGGCAATACATTTGTTAATCGTCTAAGGGCACCCAGTCTTTGATTGATTTTTTTATCTGCATATCAACATGATTTTCAAATGTCATACCAGAATCTATATACATACCCAAATACCTATAACCTTTTACTTCCTCAATTTGTGCACCATTTGTTAAATGGATATGTAATTGTGGTTGTATTTTCAACTTATGCCCTAGACTAAGCTTCATACACTGAGTTTTCTTTGCATTAAAAGACCAGAGTTGCCCATCCCATTTTCCAATAAAATTAAATCTCTCTGCAACTGTTGTTCTACAGATCCCATATTATCTGCAAGTACCAAGGTTGTCCAGAGCCACCGGGATCATGGTGACTGGTTCCTTAACTAGAAAGGTACTTAGGAAATGAGGGATATATGGGAAAGAGAGAACACTTCTCCGACCAGTCTTGAGATAAGAAAGTCCGCTGGAAGGAATCCCGAGCTCTGGCCTGCAACAGGAAAAAAGAAAAAACTGGTGGTTTGGTCTCGAGGCAAAATTTCAGATCTGGACCTGACATTACCACCTGAATGATGTGGCTAGGACTTGTGTGCTGAGGGCTCACTTTGGTGGCCCTGACTAATGCGGCTTAGAGGATCTGCCAAGGGGTCCACTTGCGGTGGCCCTGACTATGCCAGAGTGTTGTCCTTGCCAGACAGATGGATGAGTGACTAAGACACCTCCAAAGGAGCCAGCTAGAGATCAAAAACTCGTAGCTATTAAGAAGAGATTAGAAGCCTTGTGTCCCAGATGCTTGTTGGTGTGATACAGGGCAGGAATATCATCCGGTTCTCTCTGAACTAAATGACCTCTGCACTGAAATAAAGCAGGCCTGATAGAGATGGTCTGAGATTCCAAGGACTGACAAAAGAAGGATTCTCTCAGAAACCAAGACCCAATGATGGACCCCCCCCCCCAAAGGGAAGCGCCCTCTGGAAAGAAGCCTCTGTACCAAAGATTTGAAGGGGAGAGGTGTGAAGTTCACCGTTTCCTTACACCAGTCCAGCTTGTAACAGGGTTCAGGCTTCACAAAAAATTCTGTTACTTGGAATCTGACCTAGAGGTCTAGCCCCTGGGACTTTAGTGACACAATTATGCATCATATACAGGGAATGAACTTCCCCTGACAAGAGATGAGCATTGCCCCTTAAGAGTTGCTGAGATTTAGATGGTTAGGGAACTTTTTTTCTAGTAGGTATAAAAAAAAAAAAAAAAACAAGACTGTAGGAAATAACATGTCAGACTTAGGGCTTGAAAACCAAAGTCAAGGAGAATTGGCTAAGGACAGCCAAGACTCTGAGAAGGAAAACCAGGGATTCCCTGTCTTTAGGTGAGAACCGCCAACCTACCCAAATACCTGGAGAATAGCCTGAATTTTTACTCCGTATCTGAGAACACTCTGGAGGCATGGAAGAAAACTGGTAGCCACCTGAGAAAAAAACCCAGGCTAAGGGACTGAGAACAAGGATGTATCGAGAGAAACACCTGCATTTGCAAAAGAAAGACCTGAGTCAAGGAAGCATCCTGACCCCAGGTTGAGGAAGCTGATAACGATTTGCTGTTCCCTAATTTCCTTTAAAATTCAGGCAATAGCCCAGAAAAAAAGGTCCAACTCCCAAGGAGAAGGGAACCATTTCACGATTTTGAACCTCACGAGGTTCTAGTGCTATAGTGCCCACTGCTGACATGTTACTGGAGAAAAACAAAGAATGCAGCACTTGGAGGTAAACTTTAGTTATTACTTATCATGTACATTATATATATATATATGTGTAGATATTTATGTGTCAGTATCTGCATACATCTGTCTCCTTTTATTTATTTATTTTTACACCAACTAAAGAAGGGGTAAAAACTTGAACCATGAAGACAAGTAACTGAAGAAAAAGGGATTACCAGGAATGAAAAGAGCATTCCAGCCTAAACCCCTGGAAAATTTCACATTTGGAAATTTCCTAATGTGTTGGCATAGGGAAAAAAGGGTTAAAGGAAAAATAATTCCTACCCAAAGTCCCCCATATCCTGAGACTTCTGGGGAAGGAACGCTTATCTTTAACTGAGTACTAGGAGAGTTAAACTCAACCATACATGCCAGTCACCTTTAGTTTGCCATGAAGACAAACCAAAATTTGCACCAAAGCATAACCCAAAAGGCTGGAACTTTTCAGATAGGCAAGCCTGAGGGAAATGACCTACGCCTAGACTCCAGAAGCAGTAACATTATGACTTAAGGCTACGAGAGCACAGTGCTATCATATGCCACTTAGGTATTTCAGCAAACCTCCTTGTGAACAGTGCTCTAGAGCTGTCACACTATGGCATGGATAGGAAACATCAAAAAACTCTTAATATATAATAGTGTATGCTACAAAGGTAGGTGGCATCACATAAAATTTCTTACACATGGTATATGATTATCTAGAGTCTAGCTCTGGTGGGAAAGCAGACAGTGGCACAAGGCTGAGAAGCAGGCTGTTGTTTGCACTAACTCTCTTTAATCTGAAAGTGTACAGATAAAAACAGCAGAACACTTACCAAGCTGGTATTTCCTCTGAATGCTTCTGTCAACCCGGAAAAAGGAGGGGTTTCCAGAACCTACCTGTAGGAGTCTTCAAGGAGTTGTCAATTTCTTTGAAGGAGAGTAACCACCAGATCTACGGAGTTATCATCCTCCACCTCTTTATCGGTGTTGTCCTGGAGGAAAAAGTCCAGGGAGTCCACCGGTTGAATATGAAGCCTCGCTGTACTGCCCACTGATCACCAGACTGAAGGTACGCTGCAGAAACTAGACTGTCCAGAACCATCGACTCTGCCTGCTGACGGGCTGCTGCAGTTCTTTAATTCTTTGCTACTGCTGTTTCCTCTGGACCTTAAGCTAATGTTATATTCTGATTGTGGTACTTGTAAAGTCTCTCCAAATTGTCTTGTAAATCCTAACTTAAACACGAACCTAAGCCTGTTTACAGCAATTTTGCACTCCAAGGGTAGTTTGAAGTGCAAGTTCATTTAGGCTGCAGGTGTTTGTACATTGTAAAATATTACAGCTCTCTTTGTTTTAAGGTCCAGTGGTAAGCTACCCTGGATCAGAAACTAAGTTTAAAGTGATGCAGTTTTTTCTGTTTAGACCAGATTCCATTTGGGTCACAGTTGTAAGCTTTGCCCTGCAAATAATTCCATTTCTCTTTCACTTTCTGTCCCTCTTACTCCTTGCTGCTTGAATTTTTACGTCCATCCTCCCATCCCCCACCTCCAGACTTTATTAAATACTCTCCCTCCCCCCTCGGCACCACCCCTAGCAATGTTCATCCTCCCCTCTCACTAATATTGCAACTCCTCTTAAAGTTACAGAGTGCAGCTATTAGGCCTAACACTTGTCCTGTCTTCCCTTTAAAGACATCTTCCTATTTTCACCATCTGCTTGCCTATCAGCTTTGATTAGTGCCTGCTCTGCTATCTACTGTGCAATTCCATACCTGGGCTTCCTCTCTTGCTACTCCAAGTAATTTTCAAGTTGCCTTGGTACCCCCTGCCCTAGCTAATAACATCCTATCTTAACCTACATTTTATATCTTAAATTAGATCCACTGTGCCTGATCGTGCTCCCAGTGAGCTGCACGGCTAATCCTGCCAGCTGCCCGTACCTCCATCCTCCTGACGAACTGGGCACCTTCAAATCCGGTTAAGTGTCCGTCCGGGCTAGCACTGTGTGAGTTTGAGAGGTGGTCACCTGCTGCCACCCTCCTCTAACTGGACTGCTGCTCTCTGCTAGGCCACTGTTTGGCCCTGCCTTTTCTCTGTCGGATTATCAGTCTTAAGGCTTCGGTGCCCTCTGCTTTGCATTGACTTTTGCCGAACACTATTGCTGTCTAGTCTCCCATTGGTTCCTTATAAAATTCCGCCACTAGGGGTGCCATCTAACATATCTTGAATAGGTCTTCATTTCCTCACTGTAATCTTTATCACAAGTAGAGCCTCCAGCTGGTCTGCTTTCCTAATTAACCTTTGTGGGGCTTTACTTTCTGCTTCTCTGATCCACTTCTTCTAAATAATTGCTATGCTAGCAGGAAACACTTTGTTGTTTTTGCTCTATCTCTAATTTCGGCCAAGGATTAAAATGGTGGAACACGATCACCCTTGGCAGTCTTAATTTTACACACACTATCTCGTTATCCTGAAGAGCTAATCCTCTGTCTCAGTATACCACTAGCCTACCTACCCAAGTCAAATAGTAACACTATGGCGAAGTATAGTCTGCTATGGGCACTCTTGTCATTTGTCCTTTTACTCAGCCTGGACACTGCCACATGGTCTCTCCCATGTAACCAAATGGCAAAAGACTCCTCAGAGGCTTACTGCAACTATAGTTTCTCTAACTTGATTGCAGAGACAAAGCCTGATCTGCAACTTAACCCTATCCTCCTTGTTAGAGGCAGTATCTATTATCCTCTACATGCCAGGAGGAAGCTGCCATGGAGATGTGCTTTCATCCTTACCTGCCGCTGTGCAAGGCTTTGGTTCCTAGCCATGATCATTATTCTGCTATCTGGGGACGTCAAACTAAATCCAGGTCCACCTACCTGTTTCTTTTCCCCAAATGAGTTATCTGGCATGTCCAAGAAAGGATTATTAATTGCCCATATCAATATCAGAAGTCTTACCTTTCACCATGCAGAACTCGAGGCCTGGGTGAAACTCTACAATCCTGATGTACTCTGTCTCACAGAAACTTGGCTAAAACCCGGAATACCTGATGACGTATGCTCCTTTCCTAACTATTTCCTGTTCCGGCAGGATAGATCCTCATCCACGCGTGGAGGTGGAGTTGCCCTATTCTTCAAAAACCACCTCAACATCTCTATTGTCCCGGCATCTGCCTCTCCCGTAGTGTGCGAATTCATACAGGCAACTATTGTATTGGGGGAAAGAAGCTTCATATTATCTGTGCCTATAATCCCCCCGCTGGGGGAATAGTAGGTCTTCAAGAACTCCTTGACATCACCACCCAGACTGTAAATCATAATGAGGCTGTCATCCTAGGTGATCTTAACCTCAGTTGGTTAGGGTCAGCTCAAATATCCTTGCAATCACTCACACTTAGTTATAATTTTCACCAGTTGATCTCTGAAGCAACTAGAGCCATGTCATCCCATCAAACGGGCATACTCCTAGACTGGGTGATGGTTAACCATATGAAACATGTGTCAAAAGCAGGAATCCTTGCAGATGCACTAACAGACCACTGACTCACTTTTTGTATCCTATCTATGGTTGCGCCTCCATCTCCTCCATCAAGACTAATCACGTTTACAAATCTAGCTCATATTGACCAGGATGCATTTCTCTATGATGTCTCCAATATCGACTGGGCAGGTATCTATCAAACAAAGGATGTGGAGGTTGCTCTACAGATATTCATAAATGAATTTCTTACCATTCAATATAAATATACCCAAGACTACTAGGAGGGTCAGAGGAAAACAGACGAGGTGGCTGCATAAAGACCTCCTTGCTAATCTGCGCCAGAGGGACAAGCTTTGGCTTCGCTACAAACAAACTGGCCTACAGTCAGATCTTATTGTCTATCGTGAACTAAGGTACAGATGTAAGACAAGTTAGAGCTGCTAAAATCAAATACTGCAAGGACCTTCTACAAAGCTCAGCCTGCGACACAAGGAAATTCTGGGCCCATGTCAAAACATTTCTCAGTACCTCGCAGTCGGTCATTCCTGATGAAATGATCATAAATGGGGCACATTGTAATGACCCTAGGACCATCTCAAACAGTTTTAAAAATCTTTTCTCTGATCTGTCATACTATACCTTGGCTTTACAACCTAGTGGATCGCACTCCTATCTACCTACCACACTACCATCAGACAACCATACTGCCCTATTGTATGATGCTCCACCAGCGCCACCATTCTATTTCAAGGCTATATCAAGAGTAGAAGTTCTGAAATTACAGAGATTCATATCTGCCAATACCAGCTCTGGTTCTGACTCACTGGAACCTCGTCTTCTTAAGCTGGCTGCTCCACTCATTGCCTCTTCAATTGCCAGAATCTACACTTTATCCCTTATCCATAGCACTGTGCCGGACCTATGGAAATCTGCAAGAGTAATGCCTGTCTTTAAAAAGGTGACCCAAAGGACAAGGACAATTACAGACCTATAGCAATTCTCTCTGTCCTTAACAAGATTCTAGGGAAAATAGTTGCATCACAGACCACTGACTACCTTACACACTACAATCTCCTCTCAGACACCCAACATGGTTTCAGAAAAGGTCATAGCACCACCACGGCTCTTTTTCAACTAACTACTGATATTCTGTCCAACATGGACTCTGGAAAACTCACAGATGCCATCTTCATTGACTTCACTAAGGCTTTTGACCTTGTAGACCATCCCCTGCTTCTCTCCACTCTCCATAAATTCCATTTCTCTACCCCTGTTGTGGACTGGTTCTGTAGCTACCTGTCAAACAGGTTGCAAGCTGTCAAATTTAACTCCTCCCTGTCCAACATGTCTACTATCAACCCAGGGGTCTCCCAGGGCTCTATCCTTGGGCCCCTTCTGTTCTCAATTTGTATCAACAATGCAGCTGAGGTCCTGGAATCCTGCTCAGCTATTCTCTCGCTGATGACCTGATCATCTACACTAGTTCTTCTAGTATTGCCTGCATAAACACATTACTTACTTCAGACTTCAATACAGTCTTAGACTGGCTACTAGACCGTAAGCTTGTACTAAATGAAAAGAAAATGAAAGCCATGCTCCTAGGTTCTGCCCCGAAGATTAAGACCTGTTCTAGTTTGCTGGAGGTTCTTCACCAGGAGGATTTCCACTTGAAAATGTTACTTCCTTCAAGTACCTTGGGATCCTGCTGGACCAGTCCCTGGATTTTAATCTTCACATTCAGTCCTCGTGCAAAGCTGTAAACTCGAAACTAGGAGTAGCTTACAAAACGAGCTACATGCTTACACCCTCAGCTAAATTAGCAATTGCCTGAGGTATTCTGCTCCCAACCCTTACTTATGGTGCCTCTATTCTTACATCTGCCCATAAAACCTCCCTACTAAAATGGGACATAACTTATAACAATATATGCCGATTTGCCTCTTTGTCGCCTCAACTCAAACATCACTGCCTTCTTTATAAGGATCTGAATTGGCTCTCACCCTCTGCCAGAAGACAATACTACCTTGGATCACTAATGGACTCAATCATCTGGGGAAAAAAAAAATCCCAGCTAGCGGCATTGCTGGTCCCTCAACCATCCTCCCATGGCCTGTGATCAGCTGACAAATCCTTACTCTATGTTCCGAGATGTCGGACGACTAAAGGCACAGGGGCTCCAATTCTCTACTCCCAGGCTATGGAATGCTCTTCCACTCAACCTCCGGCTGTCTCAGTCTCACTTTGAATTTAAAAGTGAATATCGTCTATTCTATCCCAGCTGATGCTTGTACATGCTTTGACCCAACCTGAAGCTCCTGAGACTTACCAGTAATGTCACCCCTGCTCTAATCCAGCTCCAAGGCTGTCTCCTCTTCCCCTCCCCATATTTTTCCTTCTCTTTGTAAATAACTTCTTGATTACTAGCTCTCTTCCTTCTCGAACCTTGCTGCTGACCATCCACTGTTGTTTTGCCAATTACCACCCCTGACCTTCCTTCCTGTCAATCCTTCTTGTTATGTTTGAACATTCTTCACATTTCTCTCTATATAACCTTACTATCTTATTAACCCTTTCACTCCACAGGTCAGGTCCATGGTTACTGCACTTATTATATATCTTACTGCCATTATCTGTATCATGCTTGCCATTATTTTTTGTTGTTTCTACCCATTGTATTTTTATAGCACTGCTGTACTGTTCCTCTATTTGTATTATTGTACCCATGTTGCTGTTGTTCAACTGTACTCCTTTTGTTGTACTCTCCTGGGTCATGCCCGGAAATAGTCATTTTATGGCTAGTGCATCTACCCAGTTAACAAAAACTAAATAAATAAAAAATAAAATAAATGCCTCATTATACCATAACCTGAATCAACCTCAGGGTGACTGACTGGGATTAGTGGGCCCCAACAGGAGTTCATGAAGGAAAATCCTCTCCTAAATTACTACTAATAATAATAACAATAATATCCTTGGGTGTAAAGATTAACATGGAGAGGAATACTTGGACCCAAAGTAGCCGAGAACAAGCCCAGAAATATAAAGTCTGGAATAATTGCCAAGCTCACAAAATTCAGTTGCTGATGATGCCCTAAGTCCTTCACGAGGGAGGATCAGAGGAGATTAATCTCTATCTTTGTGCAGGGAAGAGGGCACCCTGCCTATTTTCAAATTAAAGGCTTGGACAGAAAAATAACTACTGCAGAACCAGACTTGTAATAATAGAAATCCCAAGGGGACTTGTCATTTCTAGTGTATTAACTTGAGGTACCCTCCTCAGCACTTTTAGAGGAGGGGGAGGTAGACTGAAAGCCCAGATAATAATAGTTAGGCCAAAGTTTAAACAAATCAAAATCAACTTTAAGAGATTTTATTTTATTGTATTTATTTTTTTTTCAAAGAGGAAAAAACAGAACCACCTCCACACCTCTTGTCAACAAAGCGCACTGCACAGCAAATAAGAGAGTCTCACCCCAAAAGAGAGAGGATTACCCTTCAAATATCAATCATTCTGAATTTAACTAGAGAAAAAAGGGTTCCAAGAATTCACGCTCATGTGCAACGGAAAAATTGCACAGGTACGCAAAAAAACAAATCAATGATTTTAGTGCAAAAGCATTAAAAACCACCAATAAACACTAAAAACTAACAAATTAAATAAAAAAGACACAATTTATCATGCACACGGGTGAATTTTACTTCATAAAAAATGGCGAAGTGGGAAAAACACAGAAAAATCCCACAACTGCGTGGAACTCAGTGCGGATGCGGTAAAAATAGATAAAATGAAGAAAATATACAAAATACCTTAAAAGCAGCACTCAAAAAGAAAGAAAATGGCACAGGAACATCTCTAAAAGGACAGCTCTGGGGCAATGTTGCCAGTTCAGTGGAGAAAGAGTTCTGAGGTCCCTCAGGCTGACTGCAGGCAGCACTCTAACTGTATCCTGATTGGCCAATGCCTTCCTCATTTGCATTGACTCCTCCTCTCTGGGGCAGCTGAAACTAGCCAGCATACTGCATCTGTCAATAGATGCTAAAGAATTCCTGGGGTGAGAGTATCAAATGACTTTGAAAATAAAAAACAAATTAATACGTCAATAAGCAAAACAAATAAGGTTTTCTGGACTATCAAAAAAAAGTAAAATCTAGACATAAGGAGGTAATATTTCCCTTATACAGAGCATATATATATATATATATATATTAACCTCATCTTGATCATGCATCCTAATTCTGGAGTCAATACAATAAAACATAAATAGCACACATTGAAAAAGTTCAAAGAAAAACAACAAAAATCATAGCTGAACTAAAAGATATGCCATATACTGTAGACAGAACTAAAGGATTAAACTTAATGACACTGGAATAGGGTAAGATCAGGAGAGACATATTATTAATGTATGATATTATGGCAGACCTGTATTTTATATTTGGAATGACCTTGTTTCAAACAGACATCAAAAAATTCAAGATGGCACCACTTCAGATAGTTGAGCAAAGATTCCATACTCGCAGAAGAAAATTACTTTATACTCAAGAGAATTGTAAATCCATGGAACAATCTACCCATGGAAATCATTACCAGTAAAACTAAAGTAGAATTTAAGAACAAAACTGACACATACATCAGTCAAGCATGTCTAAAACAATATTATTAAATATTATGGAGTAATATGGGTTAACGCCGTCATACTTCTATGCAGCCTACGTATGATCCTAAGTATACTCATATGGAATTGCCTTAGGCCCAGGAGCAATCATGAAATTGCTTGATCCAGGGACTAGTCATTTTTACATTGTGGAAAAGCTTTCTCCTGTTCATCTGAGATATCAATTTGCTGGAAAACTTATGCATAACAAAAGTCCACATCAATTGTAGAAAGCATGGATATCTGAGCAGCACCCTCCCAGATGGTTTCAGTCTTCCAAGCAATGAGGCTATACTTCTGGCAGCCATCCTCTCTGCTTCTGAAAGCTCTCCTGAGAAACTACAGCCAGTATCTTCAGCTCTTGTTTCTGAGTGACTCTCTCCAGTCAGACTCTATTCCACGTGGCCTTTAGTCAGAACTTTCTGTACCTGCCCAGAACTTTTCTTCTTCTCAGGTCTCTTGTTGACTCCCCAGTTTGTAGATGGAGCACTTTCTCCAGAAGAACTATGAATGGTTCTCGGACATCCAGAACCAACTGGTGTCACTTTGATAATCTGCAGAACTCTTGGTTGCTTTTAGGAATGGAGCTCCTGCATAGAAACATAGAAGTTGACGGCGGATAAGGACCGCAAGGCCCATCCAGTCTGCCCATTTCTTTTTCTACCTTATAAATGTGCCTTCGGCCTTTGCTCTGTCAGTGACCTATCTATTCATAGTCATTTGTATTGCCCCCTTATGCCTATCCCATGCCTGTTTGAAGCCCTGCACTGTATTCATAGCCACCACTTCTTGTGGTAAGCCATTCCATGCATCCACCACCCTTTCTGTGAAAAATAATTTCCTCACATTCCCCTTAATCGGCCTCCCTCTAATCTCATGCTGTGTCCTCTTGTCCTGCTATTTTTCTTATATTTAAACATGTTAGACTCTTTCACCTTGTTTATGCCCTTAAGGTGTTTGAATGCCTTGATCATATCACCTCTCTCCCTCCTTTGCTCAAAAGGGTATACATATTGAGCTCCGTTAATCTGTCCTCATATGTCTTCTGATGCAGTCCCTGCACCATTTTGGTTGCCCTTCTCTGGACTGCCTCAATTTAGTTAATGTCCTTGTGGAGGTGTGGCCTCCAATACTGCCGCGGTACTCCAGATGGGGCCTAACCAGTGTCTTGTATAGAGGGATTATTACCTCCCTCTTACGACTTGTGATACCCCTACTAATACACCCTAACACCCCCTAGCCTTACCTACTGCTTTAGAGGTCTGCATGGATGATTTTAGGTCATCAGTGATGATGATGCCCAAGTCTCTTTCTTCCTTTGTGACTGCTAGCAACTCCCCTCCCAGCCTGTAGGTGGCTTTAGGGTTTCTCTTCCCTATGTGCATGATTTTGCACTTCTTTGCATTAAATCCCAGTTGCCACTCTTCTGACCATTCTGCTAGTTTATCCAGATCTCTTCTCATTCTGCCCACCCCATCTGGATCATCTACTCTGTTGCAGATCTTGGTGTCATCTGCAAACAGACAAGCCTTACCCTCTAGTCCATCTGCAAGGTCACTAATGAAGATGTTGAAGAGGACTGGCCCCAGGACTGATCCCTGAGGTACCCCACTTGTGACTTGCATCTCTTCTGACTGTATACCATTTACCACCACTCTCTGTTTTCTGCCCGTCAACCAGTTTGCCACCCAGTTGACCAACTTCTGGCTCCTTGAGCCTACCCAACTTATTTATCAATCTTCTATGTGGAACAGTGTCAAAAGCTTTGCTGAAGTCAAGGTAGGCGACATCAACTGCTCCCCTTGGTCCACCACTCTGGTTACCCAGTCAAAGAAATCTATGAGATTAGTTTGACAGGACCTTCCTTTTGTAAACCCATGCTGTCTTGGATCCTGTGCCCCTATGGATTCCAGGTGTTGCACTATCCTTTCCTTAAGGAGTGCCTCCATAATCTTGCCCACTACTGAGGTAAGACTGACCGGTCTGTAGTTCCCCGCCTCCTCCTGCTACCACTCTTGTGAAGCGGGATCACATGAGCCCTTCTCCAGTCTTCTGGGACCTCTCCTGTGCTCAGAGACTCACTAAACAATTCTGCTAATGGCTCTGCTAGTTCCTCCTTTAGCTCCTAAGTACCCTGGGATGTATGCCATCAGGTCCCATTGCCTTATCCACCCTGAGCTTAGCAAGCTCTTGTGGGACCCTTTCTTTTGTGAGAGGGATGGTGCTCACCTCCCTCCCCACTGTGTCCATGATGCTGAGGCTGTGGGCCCCTGTCTACCTTCTCTTCGGTAAATACTGAGAGCAAAGTATCTATTTGGGATAGATGCCTTTACAGGGTCCTCCTCCTCACATGCTCCCTTTTCTCCATTAAGCTTGCAATACCCCTCTGGACTTTCTCCTTTCACTAATGTATCTATAGAAAGTCTTGTCACCTTCTTTTACTGTTAGTGCTAGTGTTTCTCAGTTTGGGACTTTGCCTGCCTTACTGCCTTACCTGTTCCCATGGGGCAGTTTGGTATGCCTCCTATCTTCATCCCTGTGTTTCCCTTATATTTCCCTGAAGGCCAGCCTTTTGGCTCTGACCTTTTCTGCTACTGTATTTGAGAACCAAAGTGGTTTCTCTTCTTCTTTTGCACTTCCTTTTCTGTCTAACACAATGGGATGTTACTTCAAGTATTGCATCCTTAATGCTTGCCCACTTTGCCTGTACCCCTCACCTGTGTTTCCTTTTGCCAGGCTAGCAACTCTGTAGGCCATCTTATCAAAGTCAGGCTCCTCTGAAGTCCCATATTTTTGCCTTGGAATGGGATGATTTAGATGTAGTAGCCAAACTGACCCATACCATGTGATGGTCACTGGCCCCCAGGTGACCTTCTACCTGGAGATCTGTGATCCCTTCTTTGTTAGTCAGTACTAGATCTAGGATAGCCCTGTCTCTTGTGGGTTGCTGTACCAGTTGTTTGAGGCCCTCCCCTGCAGGGAATCCACTATGAGTCTAGTTCTGGCAGAATGTTCCTGCTGGTATTGACCAATCTGTATCTGACATGTTGAAGTCTCCCATTATCAGAACCTCCCTTTAGCTGTCATGTTTTGTATATCTTCTAACAGTAATGTATCTATGTCCTCCCTCTGGTCTGGGGCCTGTAGACAACCCCAGTTCTTATGGCTGTCCCATTTCTGTTTCCAGGGTGACCCACAGTTCTTCTGGCTCCTTATGTGTATTCTGAATTTCTGTAGCTTTGATATTTTCATTAACATACAGGCCACTCCTCCCCTTTTGCACCTCGGTCTCTTCTGAATAATACATAGCCAGGTACTGAAGTCTCTCAAGTGTGGTTACTGGTAAACCACGTCTCACTAATTGCTACTATGTCCAGTTTAGCTTCTGACATTATTGCCTGCAGGTCTGGGATCTTATTTCCCAGGCTGTGAGCATTTGTGTACATGATTTTCCATTGGCCAGATTTTGGTGTGTTAGTTGTTGGGTGAAGTTTGGCATTACCCCTGTGCATCGTATGGGGAGACAAACCTTTTTTCTTACCTGGTGATGCAAATGAACGGCAAACATGCTGAATTCCTGTTTGACCACTAGCTGAGGGGGGAGGAGTGTTCTTCCCATTCGACGTATGGGGTGCTGCACCCCTCTCCCCATTTGCTAGTTTAAATATTCTGCAAAGACGTCAAACTTCTGCCCCAATGCACTGACTCCCTCTTTAGTCAGATGCAGTCCATCAAATTTAAAGAACTTTCGCTCCCAGAACTGTTGCCAGTTCCCTACAAATCTGTGTCCTTTTTCCTGGCACCAGTCCTTGAGCCACGTGTTTAGCTCCCCCATCTCCCCTTCTCTGACCTTCCGTCCATCTGCTCCCCTCTCCCAGACTGGCAGGATCTCAGAGAAGGAGATGCTGGACGAAATAGATGATAGTTTGTCACCCAGCCTAGTCAGGTGTTCCTTGGTCTCCACAACTGACCGGCTGGCGAGATCATTAGTCCCTATGTGTACTAGGACATCAATGTTTTCTCCTGCCTTGTGAACAATTTTAGCAATGCGGTCAGTGTCTCTCCATGCTGATGTACCTGGGAGACATCTGACCATCACCCTGGCTGGAGATGGGTATCAACTCCCGAATCATGGAGTCTCCTATGATCAGAAGTTTTTGGATTTCCTTTGTGCTTGTTTAGTTTTGGTTCCTGATTTGGGTGAGTTTTGTTGTGTAGCTCCTGTGCTGCAGTGTCCTGCTTTGCAGTGTTTTCTGCCTCTTTATTTGATTTCAGAGATAGAGGCAGATACCTGTTTGTAGTGTTTATATGGTTTTTGGAGTTAATGTGTTGGAGAGCAGAGAGTGATGGGGCACCTGATTTGCTCCTCCTAACCTCCTGCCAACCTCCTGGACCAATTACCCTCTGCGGTCGAGGTTTTTCTGTTGGATGCTGGGGAAATGGGGTGGTTCTTATAATGTATTTCTCTTCAATATGAAATTTGAGGCGTGCAATCTCTGCCCATGCTGCCGGAGCTGAGCCCTAAGATCTCTAAAGGCTCAGCATGTAGGACAGTGTCCTAAATCTTGTAAGACTGTCCTTCTGAAAATTGTTCCACAGTACCTGCAGTTAATGAAATCCATTCCAAATAAGTTGCTGGGTTTGTAACCTAGTCAGAGTAATTAGAAGGAAAAAAAGGAAAAAAATGCAAGTAATGGTTTAATTTTGCTTTGTTTAACTTGTTATAACATCGTTAAATTACTAGTGCCCCTGTAAATGATATCATTTTTGTGGAGGCCTCTACTGATCTGCTCCTTCCTGCTCTGCCACAGGATATGTCACAACTGTGGTACCCTATAAAAGGAGTGTAGCATGGGGTGGTTGGGGATGGGGTGGGTGGCTGGGCCCTTCCCCTGCCTAAAAAGAAGAACCACGGACGAAAGAACAAGGAGGTAAGAGCAGAAACAATCAGTCAACAACAAATGCAGTAACCCTGAAAGCTTATCCTAATGTTAGATAAAACTGTAAAACCTGTAAAGCACCACCTGTAATAATTTCAGAGAAGATATACCCTGTAAGAAATACTTTGCTCCACTTTGCATGTCAAGAAATAGTTCAGCCTGCTCTCAGTATTATTCCTACTGAATAGAAGAGACAGTGACATTTCTTAACTTTTATGCTTAAACTCATTGTACTTGGGGAATTTAATGGGTCTAATATCTATGGTATTTGTCAGTGTTTGCACTGGAGTTCTGCAGCTATGCTTAAAATATCCATTCCTAATGCGGCTGTCGCTATGCTGAAATGGCAGAAAGTGCAGTATATGCTGTATTGAACTGTTTTTCTGTACAAGTATCTCCCATGGGTGTATTGTCCTCCCACCCTGTGTTCTCTAAGTTGTCATGTACAATGCTCTTGGTCTTTGTTCACAGTGTTACTGTGAGTGCATATTTTTTTAATTGCAGTTTATATTACTAGGTATTAATCACCTTCAATATGAAAAGTGCCTGAAATAATTTGCTACTGACAAAGATTTTTCCCCATGTGCATGTAAGAAAATCAGCAACCTAGGGAGTTCTCTTGTATGCTGTTTTCCATACAAAGTTTCCTGTTTATAACTGACCTGTTCTGATACCACAGATGGGTCATCTTCAGCTGTTATCTCCTTGTGTATTTTACCTCCACCCCCTCTCCCTGCACTGTGGCAGTTGTTCTGGACAAACTTCAGATTGCTTGGTGTCCCCCCTACCTGATTCTACTCTGGCTGGTGACCATTGTAAGCCCAGTACTTTTGTGTGTGTTTGGTATATTTTGCTTTGAAATGTTTCCCATCTCTCATCCTCTCAGTACTGTATCTATTGCATTATCTATCTGTTTTGCATAATGTTGAGTTTAAATGCTGTTTGAGTAGTACTCACCTTTACTACCCCAACGGAGGTGCAGAGTAAAGTTAAGTTAAGCAGGAGGATGGCCTTTAAATGCCAACCCCTAGGGTGGTGTGCAGTAAAGTTAAGCACAATGCATGTCCCTTTAAATTCCTACCCCAGGGTAATGTGGAGTTGAGCACAGGGCATGCCCCTTTAGATGCCAACCTATTAAACCCTTAGAACACCAATACATCTGTTTTGCTGCTTGGCAGTGCCCTTTGGATGTCAGGGGCACTAAGTTGAAACTTTAAGGATGTACAGCAATTGCGTCATGAATAATTTTTGGAAGAAAACAAATCACAGGTTAATCATGGAAAAATTACTAAAATTGTGGCATTACACAGTGCTACTTTTTAAAGCAAAACATAGACAAAATACATTTTTATTCTTTTTTTTATCGCACCAGACATAGTATCAAGACACAGTATGGATAAATATAGGTGTATTTCCACATTATTTTGCCACTTATAGACATTAGAGCTTACTAATTTAAACCTGTATGAAAATAATATGAAAGCTGGAGCTTATTTTTCAGGAAAGTAAATTAAACATTACAATGGAAATGTGAAAAGTCTAACAAGCACTAGTATAAAATGGATGTAATTTTGTTATTCATAATTTAAAAGTCACGGGTTGTTTATGACCAAGGAAAGATTAGTTACCTACCGTAACAGTAGATCTTTGCGACAGCCACATCATGAAACTGTAAGCCATCTGTGTCAGGACCACATGGAAATTTCTTGCTGGCTGGGGCTGACCATGTTGACATGCCTCGTTGGTGTCTATATAACATAGACAAACATAGAAACATAGACAATGATGGCAGAAATAGACCAGAGGACCATCCAGTCTGCCCAAGTTCCCTATAATCCCCAGAACCTGCTTAATAGTGTGGGAGTCCCCAGCATGTCTCGGCTCCCCACCAAAGAGAGACAAGCTCAGAAAATCATCGGACTGGCAGGGACCAAAGCAACTAGGATCAAATCAGGCACGCATAAGAGGATATGGAAACTTGAGTACAGATGCCGTATGAGGCAGCATAGGAGAATCAGTTTGCAACAACAGTCAGTGTTGTCACCCATTACTCAAAATGGAGGGAAGGAGGAATAGAGAATTGGGGCTCAATTGAGGAGGTTCTCTCGAAGATCTACTGTTACATTAGGTAACTGTTCTGTCTTTGAGGATATCCTCCTCCACTGAGTCACATCATTCAATGATTCTCAAGCAGTACCAAGTACAGAGGGAGAATGGCAGAACCTGATTATTCTAAGTAAGGAGGCCTTATAGAACACTGAGTGCAAAGTCAACACATCTATGAGAGACAATGTCCAGCCTGTAGTGTTTAGTACATGTATGAACAGAACACCAAGTGGCAGCAGCACATATGTCAGCAGTGGACACATTTTGGAAACAAGTCATTGAAGCAGCCACATCTCAGGTGAAATGAGCACAAACAGGACCAGGCAGCTATTTATTGCCTTCTGGTAACAAAACATAATACAACTAACTAGCCATTTGGACAGGCCCTGTCTCAAAATCGGGGAGCCCACCATCCTGGGGGCAAAAGCTACAAACAGTTGTAAGGATTTTCTTCAATCCTTTGTACAATCCAAGAACCAACGCAGCATCCTGCAGACATCCAGTGTATGTAAACATACCCCACTATCTGTGGGAGATGAACAGGAAGGTCAATAGTCTGATTTAGTGTTCTTTCAGGCACTACCTTCAGAAAGAAATGCGAATTTGTGCATAATGTAACCCTATCCTTGTGAACAATAATAAAAAGAGGGTCTGCAACCAGGCTGCAGCTCTGAAATGTGTCTAGCAGATGTCATAGCCACTAGGAACAGTGTCTTTCAGGAGAAGCCCAGCTCACAAGTAGCAGCAGGCTCAAAGGAAGGTGCAGTCAGGCTCTCTCTAGAACCGAATGAAAGTCCCACACTGGAACTGGATTGCAGACCCGGGGGTGTAAGAGTAGAATATGTTTTGGGAATTTTTGGGAAACCTCCATCTTGGCCAATGTCTTGCCTTCTGTGAGGGCATGAAAGGCCGACACTGCTGCCAGGTGGTCCTTAATAGAGGAATACTATACCTCAGTCCCGAGTCCTTAAGGGACAAGAGGTAGTCCAGCACTTTAGGAACTGGACACGTAAAGGGATCGAGGGCATGCTGAGTACACCAAACTGCAACACGTTTCCATTTTTGCGAGTAGGGTGTACCTCATAGATGGCTTTTCAGCTGCCAGTAGAACATCAGCAACCACTGGGGAGACCCAAAGCAGGAGAGCTCTATGTCCTCAGCAGCTAGGAATGGAGGTGCAAGGATCAGAGATCTGAATGCACCATAGCACCCTGTTCCTGTGTCAGAAGTCCTGCTTGCAGGGCGAACGGGACATGCAGTTCCACTGCCAATGGCTGGAGCAGAGGGAACCAAATTTGTCTGAGCCAGTAAGGGGCCACTAGAATCAAGGTGGCCAGTTCGGCCTGTAGCTTGACCAGAACCCTCTGTATAAGAGGGAATGGGGGAAGTGTACAGAAACCTACCCTTCCAGGAGAGGGACAATGTGTTTCACCAGAAAATTCAGGCCCTGGACCGAGCAAGCAGGAACATGGCAGTTTTACATTGTATGAAGATGCAAACCGGTCTATGTCTGGTTGACCCCATTTTCCAAAAAGGTCATCCATGATGGAGTCTGAGACCTCCTATTCATGGCAGACTGCACGAGATCAACTGAGGCAATCTGCCACCACATTCAGGGCACTGGGTTGGAACACTGCTGACAGAAATATGTCGTATTCTGCTGACCAGCGCCAAACTCTCATTGCCTCTCTGCTCAGAGGATACGAATGCACTCTGCCCTGTTGGTTGATGTTGTACATCACCAAAATATTGTCTGTACAGATCAACAGCTGATTCCCTGGAAGGAGGGTGGCGAAGGCCTATAGACCACTCAGAACAGCCCCCATCTCCAGAGTGCTGCTGTGTAAAGCTGTATCCAGAGGGGTCCATTATCCTTGAGTTCTGAAGGGGCCCAGAGGGGCACCGCAACCAGAACCTGAGGTGTCCATGGTCCTCACCGGGGGATAGTTGAAGGAATGAAGACCTCATCTCTAGGTAGGAGTGGTCCAACTACCAGAGCAGTGAAAAGGAGGCATCACTTGTATGAGATACTCCAGCTCATTTGAGTGCTGAGTCCACTGCGCCCTGAGGAACCACTGAGGTATCCTCATGTGGAGGTGCAACAGTTGCATGGTCAGTATGACAGCAGCCAGCAGGATGATTAACCTTAAAAGTCATCTGGCCGAGATATAGTCACTGGACAATACCAGCTATGCCTGGGCCACCAGTGCTGTAGCATGGTCAGAAGGCAGAAATGCCTGACCCAGTCATGTATCCCAGACAGCACCTATGTACTGGAGCCTCAGGTAGGGGGTAGGAACCGATTTCAGTTCACTAACCAGTATGCCCAATTGATCAAACAACTGGTGGGTCCGAAACAATGTGCCAACTATGGTATCCTGAGGCAGGGCTTTCAGCAGCTGGTCATTTATGTAAGGGAAGACGTAGAGGCCCTGCAGAGGGCAGCTGCTACCATTGAAAAAACTTTGGTAAATACACGCGATGCAGAGCATAAACCAGAAGGCAAGGCACGAAATTGGTAGTTTGAGTTATGAAGCATGAAACTCAGGTGTTTTTTGTGTGACTTGCAGATCCTGACATGAAGGTGTGTGTCCTCCATGTCCAGAGCAACCAGCCAATCTTCTTTCAATAACAGGGAGAGGAGGAGCTGCAAAGAGACCATTCAAAACTTTTTATATTCTATGAACAGATTAGTCCTCAAAGGTCTAATATGGGCTTTAGATTCCTGGTCCATTTTGAGACCAGAAAGTACTGAGAATAATAGCCCTGGTTCTGTTCTGGAACTGGGATGAGTTCCACGGCCCTCTTGCAGGGGAGGATTTGAACCTCCTCCAGTAGAAGGGCAAGATGTCCCAGAGGATATCTGTTTAGCAAAGAAGGGGGTCACTGAAGAAACTGTAAGGAGCTCTATGGTGTGTCCTTGCTGAATCACCTCAGGAACCCAAGCACTGGTTGTGATCTCCCACTTCTTTGTAAGAAGAGGGAGATTCAGCCTTCCTTCAAAGTTTTCTGAGGCAGTGAGGCTGGAGGAAGAGGAGAGGAGTCAGAAAGTGCTTGGGGCGGAAGGAGTGCTGACCTTTTGTAGGTTTGCCATGGGTACTCGGAGTTAGGTTTGTAGCCTGGGAAGTGGAAGGCTGAGATCTCTGGGAGCAATGTCCCTGACCCCTTAAGTATCCATGACTTGGATGTGCACAGGGTCTGCAAAAGGAACCTCTACCCATACCTCAGGGTTTCGGGTTCAAAGAGTGTAGGAAATGTAAAGTTATTTTTGAGGACTGTAAATCCCTCAAGGCATTTTCCACATCACTGCTAAATAATTGCTTCACTCTAAAGGGAGTATTCATTACAAATTGTTGTACATCAGAGGCAAAGCCTGCTACCAGCAGTGAAGAGTGACTGTGGAGGCAAATCCCAGAGGCAACAACCCTTGCAGCAGCACCTGAAACATCACAAACAGACCTGAGCAGGTGCTTTCCAGCCTCTTGTCCATTAGCAATTGTCTGCGAGGCCAATATTTTGTCTTGGCCTTCTGGCATTTTCTAAGTCAGTGAGGTCATAGACTTCCACATGTAATTCTGCTATTTAATCATGTAAACTTGATAATCTGCAATCCTTAGGCTGGGGTAAGCAGAAACAAAGTCCTCTTCTGCATCACATCTAGTTTCCTCGACTCCTTGTCTGCAGAAGAGAACTCGTGTTTGGGTGCCTTTGATCCATCATGAGCAACCATGATTACTACTGAATCTGTTTCAGGCTGAGATGAATGAAAAAATTACTCACCTGAGTAATTGTATTTCTTCTAATGGAGTCTTGCTGTATTCTGACAATTTGCAGTTAGCTAAAGCTCTTGAACTGCCCCGGAGAGTGAAGGGTTAATTTCTATGCCAGGCATAGAACGCTGGGCTCGAGCTCACTTGAAAACTCTGTCTGTGTCCTTTAAAATCCACACTGTCAGATTCTTACGAGCTAAAACTCACTAACTAAATGTGGAAATTGTAAAAACTCCTAGTAGCCAACTGGCAACAAAGACTTTGGATTCCCCAAAAGACTCAAGTCAGGAAACCCAAAGAACCAAAAACCAGATAATAAGAACAAAAAACTCTTAATTAAACAATTACAACGCACCCCACACAACAAGAGTAGGGAAAAGGCACCCCGGGGTGCAACACTGCACCTGCCCACCCACTTCCCAAAAACAGGTTCTGAGAGGGGAGGCAGGTCAGAATACAGCAAGACTCCATTAGAAGAAATACAATTACTAAGGTGAGTAATTTCTTCTTCAAACAACATGAAGTCTTGCTGTATTCTGACAATTTGCAGACTACCAAGGAGGAGGGACAGAACCTACTTTGGGAATAGGCTCTGAAGCACTGCTGTGCCAAACCTAGCATCACTCCTAGCCTGGATATCCAGAGAGTAATGCTTGGTGAAGGTATGAACTGTTTTCCAGGTGGCTGCTTGACAGATTTCTAACAAAGGGATGTCCCTAGCTGTAGCCAGAGATGCAGCTGTACCTCTAGTGGAATGAGCCCTCAGGCCTGAGGGTGCAGTTTTTCCCAGCTTTTCATAGCAGAATTGAATACAGGACACAATCCACCTGGCAATGGTTCTCTTGGTGGCAGGTTTTCCCTTATCTACTTCCTCATAAGTGAGGAACAACTGAAGGGAGTCAAACCTGTGACCCTTTGTACATTCTATGTAGTAACTAAGGGCCCTTTTAACATCTAAACTATGTAGCCTCCGTTCACCTGAGGAGGTGTGATCAGTGAAGAACACGGGAAGAGACATAGATTGAGTTAAGTGGAAATCAGAAACCACTTTAGGTAGGAACCTTCTATTGGTTCTAAAGAACACCTTATCTCTATGGAAAGAGACGAAGCAAGGCTCCACTGACAGGGCTTGCAATTCACTGATACGTCTGGCAGAAGTAACAGCAACCAAAAACACAGTTTTCTAAGTCAAGTACTTGAGCTCTGCGGAGGACATAGGCTCAAAGGGGGGTTGCATAAGTTGAGCAATTCAAATATTCAAATCCCAGGCAGGAGCAGGATCCCTAAAAGGGGGGATTGGTATGAAGCAATCCTTTGAAAAATTTACAGAATACAGGGTGAGATGACAGAGAGGAAGACTTCCCCACTGACAGGAAAGCAGAAACAGCTGACAAATGAACTTTGAAAGTAGATGGTTTGAGGCCTAGGCCATTAAGATGGACCATATAATCCAAAACTGTAGACAACTCAGCAGTGTCTGGGGATATATGCCTCTTGGCACACCAAATGCTGAACCTTTTCTATTTGGAGTTGTAAGTTATTCTTGTGGCAGGCTTTCGAGAAGCTTTGAGAATATCCAGAACCCCTTGGGACAGATGCAAATCTGCATACTCTGACTCTTCAAGAGCCATGCCTTGAGATTGAGTGACCGAAGATTTGGGTACCAAATCTTCCCCTGAGAGGAGGTTAACAGGTTGTAATTCCTGGGAAGAGTTGGGGAAGATGGACTGCTAGGGACAGCACCGGGGGTACCAAGGTTGCCTGGCCCAATCGGGAGCAATCAGAATCACTTTGCAAGACTGTGACCTTACCTTGACTAGAACCTTGAATAGTAGAGGGAAGGGAGGGAAGGCATAAAGAAATTTCCCATCCTAGTTCAAAAATCAGAGCATCCAGAGGGACTGAGCCCAAGACTGGGGGTCTGCACCAAAACAGAGGAAGTTGGTAATTGTCTGGGGCTGCAAAGAGATCTATCTCTGGAGTGCCCCACCTTGAGAAAATCACCTTCAATACCAAAGGATCCAGAGACCATTCGTGATGGCCCTGGGAAATCCTGCTCAATGCATCTGCTAGCACATTGTCCTTTCCTGGGAGGTGGACTGCTGCCAGAGAGGTCTATAGGGAATAAGCCAAGGAACATATTTTCATGACCTCCGTGCACAAGGTGATGGACAGAGTGCCTCCCTGCTTGTTGATGTACTACATGGTGGTAGTGTTGTCTGTCCTGACCTGAACCACCTTGTTCTGTACTGACTGAGATAAAGCTTGTCGGGCAAGGAATACTGCCCTGAGCTCCAGAAGGTTGATGTGAAGAAGGGATTCCTGATGGGACCACAGTCCCTGGGCAGTGAGAGCCCCCAGATGGGCTCCCCACCCCAAAAGGGAAGCATCCGTGGTAAGAACCACAGAGTGAGTCTGAGAGACAAATGTAATACCCTGCCTCAGATTGTCCAGGTCCTACCACCACTGAAGGGCCTGAATTAAGGTCTGAATGACAGCAACTAGCCTGGTAAGAGGATCTTTCCTTTGGGACCAAAAGGTTCTCAGATGGAACTGAATGTCCCTCATCTGAAACCTGGCCCCTTGGACCACTGCTGTGGAAGCAGCCATGTGGCCCAGAAGCTGCAGAAAATGCCTTGCTGGTTGAAAAACCAGAGGAAGAAAGGAAAAGGCCAGATGAGAGATGGCTTTTGCCCTTTCCAGAGGAAGGAAGACTCTTGCCTTGAGGGTGTCCAACTCTGCTGCTATAAAAATGAGGAGCTGTATGGGTTCGAGAACTGACTTGGGGAGATTGAGAAGGAACCCCAGGGAAGTGAGAACTTTCTGGGTAACCTGCAGATCTGACTTGACTTGGTCTGGGGACTGGCCCACAAGGAGCTAATCGTCCAGATATGGAAAGATTGAAATCCTTTTTCTTCTTAAAAATGCTACCACTACTGCTAGGCACTTTGTGAACGCCCTTGGAGCTGAAGTTAGGCCAAAGGGCACTGCTCTGAACTGGTAATGGCCTCAGGGCAATTCGAACCTGAGGTACTTTCTGTGGGAGCACCTGATAGGAATGTGAAAGTAGGCATCCTTGAGGTCCAAGGAGGCTAGCCAGTCTCCTGGCCTTAGAGAAGGAAGAATTGTTCCCAGAGTCACCATCTTGAACTTTGGCTTTACTAGGTGCTTGTTTAAGTATCTTAGATCTAGGATGGATCACCACTTCCCTGTCTTTTTCAGGGTAAGGAAGTACCTGGAGTACAGACCTTTGCCCCTGTATGAAGTAGGAACTCTCTCTCTATGGCCTTTAAAGCCAGTAGAAACAAAACCTCTGCCTCTAGAGCAAGGGTTTCTGATGTATTTGCAGGTGGAAAGGCTCTGGGTCTCAGTTTCGGAAAACTCTTGAAACTTAGAACCAGCCCCTGGCTTACAACCTCCAGGACTCACTTGTCTGAGGTTACAGACATCCAGTCCTGGACAAAGTAAGCCAGCCTGCCTCCTACTGGAATGGGGGAGTCGACCCGGGCTGAAACATCAGGGTGTCTGCTTGGCAGGAGCCTTAGGCTGAGGGGTGGATGCAACCCTGCTCATCCCCCTTCTGCCTCTTCCTCTGAAGAACCCCCTCTGAGAAAAAGAAGAGGAGGCCTGTGCCTGGTAGAAAGGCATGTGAAAAGGCCTGCCCCTACCCCTAGACTGCGGCCTCTGAGGAGTTGCCTGCCTCTCCTTGGTCTGGGCACTCCTATAAGTGGCCCTGTATTCATCCATTTTCTTCATGTAATTCTCTGTCTGCTCCCCAAACAGAGAATTACCCACTACAGGAAAATCCATGGCCTTAGCCTGGGTGTCCTGCGAAAGGCTAGTACATCTGAGCCAGGCCATTCTCCGAAGAGCCACAGATGTAGCCATGACTCTTGATGACATCACTGGAGTCCACAGCAGCATGAAATTGCACCTTTAATGCCTCAATCCCATCAGCAGCCACCCCCTCCAGCTCCTTGGCTAGCTGGGGAGAAGCCTGTTTAGCCAGTGCCAGTACAGTGTCCCACCTGGACGTCTGGTACCTGGCTGTGTAGGCCATATAATTAGCCTGTCTGAGTCCCAAAGATGATGCCAAGTACTATTTCTTTGCCATGGCATCTGTCTTCCTGGAATCTTTGTCTGGGGGGTGTGAAGCCAAGGGGATGTTTGCCTTGTCACAGGCAGCGGCCTGCACTACCCCAACATGGCTGCATTGTTGGTAAAGAAATTCCGTATCCGAGCCTAACAAGGTATACCTCTTGTCCATTCTTCTGTCAACAGGAGGTACAGAATTAGGAGACCTAAGAATTTTTAGTGTCTGTTTCCCAAATGACTTATGAAGGGGAATAGACAGTCTCTTAGACTCTGGGATGTCCATCATCTCTATGAAGTCAGGCTCCTCTTGATCCTGTACAGCCTCCTCAATAGGAAGCTGGAGGGTTTGAGCCACTTTTCTGTAGAACAGAAAATGGGAAGGGGACTCAGAAAGCCTAGGAGGGGAAACACCAGAAGGTCTGTCTGGGGAGATGTCCGGTTCCACAGGCACATCCAGGCTTTCACCGTTGTAATCATCCTCTTCAAACTCACCCTCCTCATCAAACTCTGGTTCGTAAAAATATTCAGGGGAATAATCCTGAACCGGGGAACCCGACCCAACCTCTGCCAGAAGGCGCCGGATCGGTCGGAACCGGACGAAGCGATTCCACAATCTGAATTGCTTTGGCTATTTCTTCGGTGGTCAGAACATGCAGCTCTGGATCCGAACTGACCGATTTATCCTTTCATTTTCTTTTTGTAGGAACCGATCCCTCAGGATCAGCTCTACTCTTGCCCGGAGAAGTATCGCCCTGGTTTGAAGGCACTCCTGGTTTGGTAGGAACCGAACTGGGCTGGCCTTCTGGGTCAGCGGATTTCTCGGCCTCCTTATCCCCAAGTCTACCTAACCTTTTATCCAGGGTAGACTTAGGGAAATTCTTACAAATTTGGCAGTCTGAATCGAGGTGGTCAAACCCAAGACAGTAAACACAAAGACCTCCCCACACACACTGCAGTGTTGAAACCCAGTGGGCCCGTTTTTTTTCTTGGGTTTCTCGGACATGGCCAACCTAACCAACTTACCCTTTATATGGCAACCGCCAGGTAAGACTCCCCTATCGGTATCACACCATGTCACGGGTGATGGAAAAAAATGCTAAAATTACGTTTTTTTTAAACCGATATGGTCTGGTAACTACACACTAACTTTTTCCTTACTACAAGATCGGTTCAGCCGAACCGATCGGAAAATTTTCACAATTTCCACACACAGCTACAATGCTAAGTAATTACGGTACCACAGACAGAGTCTCGAACTGAAAAAACGGAACACAAATCGGACTACAACCAAAACTTTAACCGCAAAGAACCGAGCTGAAGGAGAGATCTCCGGAGCGACTGTTCAGTGAGGCGTAGTAAAGAATCTGATGGTTTGGGTTTGAAAGGACACAGAGTTTTCAACCAAGCTTGAGCCCCAATGTTCTATGCCTGGCATAGAAATTAACCCTTCACTCTCTGGGGCAGTTCAAGAGCTGGAGCTAACTGCAAATTGTCAGAATACAGCAAGACTTCATGATGTTTGAAAATAAAGCTTTGCTGTGGGGGCAGGATATTGTTTGTCAGCCTTTCTTGGAAATGCTGGCAATTGACATAGCCTATGACAAGCAGCCAAAGTAGCATCCTCCAACGTTGAAAATACAAGAGGGATGGAAGGAGGAAGGGGCCACTAGAGGGCATGGGTGGAAGCTGGAGGGGGGAAGATTCAGGGGAGAAAGGAGGAGGTGCTACTTCACTGAGAGGGTGGTGGAGCCATGGAATGCGCTGCCTAGGGGGCTGGTGGAGGCAGAGACAATGGAGGTGTTCAAAAGGGAGTGGGACAGGTACAGGAGAAGGGTTCTGGAAGCAAAATCCAATGCAGCAAGAATATCCGGAACTTGGAAGGGAGAAGCCAGAGAAGGCGAGGGAGGCAGCAAGGTCAGCAACCAGGGTGGGGGCTGACCAAATGAGCAGACACGAAAGACCGTTAGGCCTATTCTGCTGGCATTTTAGTATGTTAGTATGTAGGGAAAGCAGACACTTCCAAGAACTCATTAAGATTTTTCTTGGATGATTCTTCCTCTGCTTGAAACCCAGTTTAGCTTGTACTTGTTTAAAGGTGAAGTACACCCTCATATCTTGTAAATGGCTGTTCCTCTACTAAAAACCTGGCACTCTTGATTTCTTTTTAGTTATTATGTACCACACTGTTGGAACAGTCTGCCATTAGAATTTAGAAAACATACAAGTAAGACCCTATTTCAAAATTGAAAAAATGTTTGTACTCTTCTCAAATGTCTTGTAATTGTTTTTTGTAGTAAAATGAATTGTGTTTAATTGTTCTAATTATTTTGTTTGAGTATGAATGTATATATTTATGTAAAGTCACCATCGTGAATGAGTTTTATACTCAATGGTTTCAACCTTGAATAAACAAACAAAACCGTTATTTACAGTAATATACCCTCATATTCTGTAAATGTTATCTATTTCCTTATCAACAGATAACTGTTTTCGTGTAGCTGTTGGGGATATATGTGTTTGCTTTTGTTTGTTTTCACTGTTCACACCAGCCCCTGTAACTCGCCTGGGGGCCTCCATTTTCTGGCTGTTGAAATCTCACTACCCCAGAGAGTTGCATTAGCATATGAGAACATAATGTCACAGCACTCATTTACACCATGAATCTCTATGCTGAATGTACACATAACCTGAAAAAACTCTTTAGAAACACAAGATTGAATGCAGTTTAAAGGAAAATGCACTGCATTACATCTATGACAGTTTGTAAAGCTAACTGAAGGTAAATGTTGTATTTCACACCTTGCTGCAGTTTGTTTTGTTGAATTCTATGTAAGCAGACAGGCATACTGTAGAGTCTAAAGGGTGCTGACACATCATGTTCTCATATCCTAATGCAGTTCCTGGCACAATGGGATTTCAACAACTAGAAAATGGAGACCCCCCAGGCTAGTTACAGGGGCTAATGTGAACAGTGAAAATAAACTAAAGCAAACACATATACCCCAACAGCTACATGAAAAGAGTTGTCTGTTGACAAGGAAACAAATAACATTTACAAGATATGAGGGTGAACAACTCCTTTAACAAAGACCTGAAATGAGACTTTCCCAGGTGGAGACCTAGGAGTGTTTTTCACATTGTTTTCTGAGTAAGAAGAAAGTAGTGCTTGAGCCTACTATATCAATTACTTACTCTTCTTCATCCATGGCCACCCCCTCCTCCTCCTCTGCCATATATTCTGTATTATACCTCAGTAAATTGTCGACATCCACTGTCATCGGTAGAGGGTCAATGGGACAAGGAGATAAGGAGGAGGAACCATCGATGGGTGTCCCACCAACAGAGGCCATTCAGGGCCCGGCACTACCTAGGGAACAGAGAACTCAAGTGCAGATGATACATATGGTTGATGATGGCACAGCTGAGTGCACTGACGAAGGTGGCAACAACAATGGTAGTAGCAGTATGCAATGAAAGAACTCCGATATCATTTGATAAAGGAGCTATGTGCTAATTGGCCCCGAAGATGTCAATAGTGGGACCACAGATGGAACTGGCAGTATGAGCTATGAATCCCCTAGCAGGAGAGGAGAGGAGAGCCAGCACTAGACTTGGTGTCTGAGAGATGGTCGGAGGGGTGGCAGAACCCACAGCCATAGCCTGGCACCTGTCATTATCAACTGACTTACCTCTTCTTTGAAGTAAATGGGAATGGTCTGGGGAAGTGGCCTTTTCTTTGCACCACTTCTACTTCTCAGAGTGGCTGTGTTTCTCTACCGACTTAAAGAACTTGTCCTTTTTCTTGAATTAATCAGTGACAGATGCCATTGACCTTAGGCAATGGCACATCGATGGCGAACCAGGAACAGATGCAGTTGATGATGGTGAAACTGCCCTTAACGCAACCTGTTTCTCCATTTCTTTGACCTTTAGATGAAACCCTAAAGCCTTCTTGCGACATCTCCTGGTTACCTGATTAATGAATGCCCTTGCAGACTGAGCAGGGTTTAACATTTTGGTCTTTGCTAAGGCAATGAATACACATTGAGTGGTCATGGTCTTTATAAATCTTAACACTGCTGCAGCGGCAACAGCTGAACAATGGTCCTTATCTTTTGACAGTGACAGGAAAGACAAGTTTGAAATAAACGTGAGAGAACAGCAACAGCAAACTTTCCAGGTTCAACAGAGTCCTTCTGAAGCAGTGGACTGATTAGTGTCTGATGGCAAGATAAAGAACTGAGGCATGTCCACATTACATAAGCGCTGACAAAGCACGTCAACGTGCGCTGCCCCAGCCAGCAATACATTTCCGGGTGGTCCTGACGCAGACGGCTTACAATTCCATGATGTAGCTCAATGGAGGGAAATACCTTCAAAGAAGATCCCTTATTGTGCAATTTAATTAAAACAGTGAAATTCAAAGCATGTTTGAAAACAAAGCACAGGTCATGTTATCCATGACTTCCATGACAAACTTGTATCCTTACTCATGATGAACTGTAGCTCCCCGTAGCTGAATAATAAGGCTTTTGCTACAACCAGCTTTGCATTTGCCTTGTTATTTACATGACCTGTCCACTGAGCTGAAGTCCACAGGAGCAGCAACCATGGTGTTGAGACCAGTGAGCACAGGGACTTGACAGGCCTGAAGAGAAGGTAGGAGTCCCTGTGGCAGACCAACAAAGGCCACAGACCATATCAATGTTTGTGCTGTATACTACTTTACAAATTCAGTTAAAAATCTTAGGTTAAAAATCTGATGTAGAATGAACAGTCAAATACAGTACTATTGCTTAATTTTGGCTTTATTTTAAAACTAGTTTTAGAAGATAAACAATATGTACCTATGACACAAGGCAAAAGGTGTTTTGTAGCACCTACTGTAAGAATTACAGTTACTCAATTGTTACTTAAAACAGGCACTCTATAAAAAAATAAGCAAATACATATTATACAACTGTTGATTAAACAGCGTAGCTTGTTAGAAACCATTATGATATTGCATTGCTCAGGCTTCCAATTTGCAGAAAAATACAATTAAACTTATAGGTAATTCCTCCTGACAAGCAGGTCTCGTTTGGCATAACAAACGGAATGCAATAGGCCAGATAAAGTTTGTTAGCAACACCCATGTTAGGTAATCTTTATTCAGAGTGTTCCTGAATCCACTCTCTTGTTCTTCTTTGTCTTTTGGTTTTTTTCATACCTAATAGTGTCGCATTCTAGTGAGGCAATTTCAGACAGTCTCTGAATGAATGAGGCTGGAGCACCACTGATCGGGTCTGTGTAGGTGCAAGCTAGTGACAAAGGGAAAACGGAAAAACAAAGATTACACAGCAGGAAAGAATGCCACAAGGATTGAAATAAAACTATCCATATTATTTATAGTAAATATTATATACACTGGGTAAGGAAAGCCCTGCATCCTGATTTGCCAAGACTTGGTTCTAGTCCAAACCTTAAAAGAACACTACTAATAGCTAAAAACAAATTCCTGCCAGCCAGGACGAAGGGTGTTCCATATCAATGTGCCATCTAGAATTTTCATTTTTCCAGAAGTAGCCATTTTTGTATTTAATATGCAGTTACCATGACAGTTACTTGCAAAGCCCTCAAAAACCTCATACAGACTGGTTTCTTGTTGTACAGTACTTTTAAATTTCTATCTCATACTCTTTTCACATTTTACTTTCTAACTGTACATAGCATATTTTTTATTCCCTCAATCTATTGAGCACTGCTTGCCTGCCAGCTCTCACTCCTGCTTACATCAGACTACAAAATGTCATGTTCTCACTCTCTCATCCACACCATCTGAACCCAAATAAAAATGTAAAGATCAAAATGAAGAAAGTATGTGTATTGTGCCAGTGGTTTACCTCTTCCTTTCATATCTGTGAAAGTTTTCCACTAGTGGCAATAAGTGCCACTCCATCAAGACATGAGCAACCAGAAGTGTCTATAAGCCAATTTACACGGCTGATCAGAATGTCCAGCAGCCTGTTCCCACTCATGCTTTTGTAGTTAAGCAGCCCCAACTAATAACCTGCATAAAAGGAGTAAGTAAATCCTCTCCTGTAATTGGGCCATTCCCTTCCCCCCCTATCTACCCACTCACTTGCTAGCTTACATACTACTCACCATCATGATATCTCTCTTTCTCTCTCTCTCTCTTCTGCCCACCCACCCACTCACTCAATCCAGTTCCAGATCATTAAAACTCAATGGATAACCTGCACCAAAAAACAGAATGAGTTGTTTAATGGAAAAAGAAATGTTTATATAGGATTAATGATCCAGAAATTAAGATGGCCAGCCTGTCATGTGGCAGACAACAAATCACACAGCGCCTCTTGGTGGCACAAATAGGCAGAGGAACTATTTTACCTTATTTTTAAACATTTGAACAAACGTTAGTTTTATTTTAAAAGATTTTTTTTTAGTTCTTTTTAAATTTCATTAGTTACCCATTTTATATAAGCAATAAGGCACTCTGGGACATTGGTTGTACTACTAGGTTTACCCCAAAGTCAGGGTCTGAGGGCAAAAGGCGAAGCCCCTGACTGTGGGGTAACCTAGTACAATCAGCACCCCATTGTGCCTTATTGCTTAAATAAATATAAATGGAGGCTGACACATTGGCGCAGTGGTAGAATTACCACTCGTAATGCCAGCAACTGACTTTAAGAACAAGTCTGGATCATTGTGGGCCATGGAGGGGAGGAGGACTGAGTATCTCAGAGGATGTGCTACTCCTCTGGGAACAAAGAATTCCATTCTCCATCACAATACTGCCACCTAGGTGCAATCAGAGGACAGAAGAAGGGGATACTGTGGTTGGCAGCACAAAGCACATTTCGTGTGCACTTGCCCCTGATGGCACTACAAGCAACATCCCGAGGGAGAACATGAGAAAATGGTCACAGCAATTACCAAAAAGGACCCAGAATAGCCAGCAGCCACACTCCCACAACAGCACCTCCTGATGACAGAATTAAGCTCAGGGGTAAACCCCCACTCACACTCTATCACCGCCTGAGGGAAATCCAAGGATACATGGAGGAAAGGCAGTGCAGGTAAGGCAGTGCATGGTGTCGGGTGTACTATGGAAGTTCCAGAGGGAGATGGGAGCTAGTCGCAGGAAGAGAGCATGAGCAGAAAATGTATATATTCATGGAAAAAACTTGTTTAATGCAACAGTTAGGGTTGTTCCACAGCAACAAAAGCAAGGAAATTCGATGATAGGGTTGAACCCCCCCCTTTCACCCCGCCCCCCAACCAGCACTGGGGTGTGCATAGGGGTCATCAGTCCTAACTCTCACCCCATCCCATGTGTAAAGAAGCCAAGGTGGTGAAGTATAGGAGAATGGGGTGAGAGTTAGGATTGATGACCCCAACACACACCCTGATGCCGGTTGGGGGGTGGAAGGGGGGTTTCAACCCTAACATCAAATTTTCTTGCTTTTGTCACTGTGGAACAACCCTAGCTGATGCATTAAACATAGTTTTTTGCCATGAATTTCCCTTCTTTTTGAGAATGAGGAGTATAAATAATGAATGGAATGTGGTGGTGGGAGCGTGAACCCCACATGATTTTTTTGTCACATAGGAACGGTAACTGCAACACAAATGCAAGCGCAAATGGTAACGTACATGATGATGCAAACATAAATGGTAACACAAATGGTAATAGAAACGCAAGTGCAAAGTGACGCCAAAGCTAATAGTAATGTAAACAGAGATGCAAATGCAAGCACGTACGGAAACGCAAGTGGTAACGTGCACGGTCACGGTAATGCAATTGGAAATGCAAATGGTATCGGTAACAGCAACAATAACACCAAAGGAAACAGAAATGGAAACGCAAATGCAATCACGTACAGAAACGCAAACTGTAATGTGCACGGTTACGGTAACACAATTGGAAACGCAAATGGTAACAGTAATGGCAACTATGACGCCAAACGAAAGAGAAATGCAAATGGAAGGGTGGCTGCAAATGCAAATGAAAATGCACATGATGACACAAATTGAAATGCAAACACAAACAGTAGTGGAAACACAAATGGTAACAGTAACACAAATGAAAAATCAAAGGGTAACGCCCACGGTGGCGTACACGGGAATGCTAACGCAAATGGGTACGGAAATGCAAGTGGAAACGCCAAGGGTAACGGTAACAGAAGCACACACCCTGGTTTTCCCCAACAGCTGCATAGAGAAACACAGTGAGTAAAAAGAATGTATGCATAATAATGGACCATGGACGAGAAAATGAGCACTTGGAATACTAAAGTGCTTATATCTCAGGAACCGTACAATGTACAAAAAAAATTAAAATTTCATATTATTTACAATTTTCCTGGCTAGTTTTGACATAGCAAGAGCTAAGCATTTTAGCGACGAAAAGTCTGTATCTCGAAGCGTTTCTGAGATACGAGCCTCGAACGTCGCGGCGGACGCCGCAATGTTAGTCTATGGGAAGAAGCATCAACTTTGGAGCACCATAACTTTCCGTGCGTGCAATATTTTGTCACCAAACCACTGAAAGGCACATCTGTGGGATGTTGGTTGTCTTCCCTCCAAATTTCAGCCCAAAAGACCAAACCAGTGTTTTGCAGCAGGCTTGCAAAGAATTCCTGTTATTTTCCCCACAGTGTCGAATAGTAGTGTCGCAAATCACGACACTTTTGCAAAAAATATCACAAAAGTGTTGCAGGTTCGACACTACTTTGCAACACTACTTTTTCCAAAACATTTCAAAAACATATTTCTGGGGTGTTTAACCCCAAAATAAAGACATGCCTAGCATCCTCAGTGCTCGACTAGGAAAACACAAAAAGAATTGTGTCCATAGAGGGTTCCAATTTTAAATGCCAAGGATTTCTGTGATCAGTAACTGAAAACAAAATGGCAGATTTGCGACACTACTGGGGTCATTTCAGACACTAAAATCTGCATTTGTGACACTGTTGAACTTTTTGTTAACTTTTCCCCAGTGACTATAATGGGAAACTTGTTTTTTGAATAACATTTGAACCGTTCAATAGTTTTTCACAAAATCTTCAAAAGCCACATTGGGGACCCCGGCTGCATGTTCCCTGAAGTTTTTAGACTGATCGCACAAACCGTGCGACCTGTAGGCGCGAGCAAAGAATGCGCAAAAAAGCGTAAATGCGCTACAGAATGTCACTTAACTCCGCAACTGTATACCTCACCGGTACGGCACTTAGCAGATCCCAAGATTTATGCTACCCTCTGTGCTTCCCAAGTTTCAGGCAACTCCGTTGAACGGTGGCAAAGTTATTAAGGTGCAAAATTTCACACTTTAACCTTAAATGGGGTACTCAACCCTAACTATAGTGGCACTACTGTGCCACTATAATATATATATATATATATATATGCATGCTGAAGGGGTAGGCAAGGCCACAGAAGTCTGAGAAATACAGAATGCAAACAGTACACTTATTTACCATTTCAACTACACCGCCTCCAGGGAATTCCCAGAGCAAAATTATTATTATTATTATTTGTTCTAATGCATACGTTCTTTTGTTGGGAATTTGGTATGTAGCCTGGACATGCAACCAACACACACCACGGACAAATACTGGGGTTCCAACAAGCCAGTTTTATTAAAGAGACTTAATACATCTAAAAAGAAGCATATACATACCATACAAAAAATTATAATATAACTAGTGTGTGGTGGACCACCCATGTTGAATAAGGACTCCAGGAACTAATTCTTTAGCTTTCTAATATTTTCATACCTACAAATCTACTGCGCAGTAGCATCTCTATTCTTAACTATACTTTTCCTAGGTTACAATGGGTTGGCCACCTATTGTGACCCTGTCCTATACACTAACTTATTCCTATCTTTGAGTATTTCCTATTTCCTTTCCTTCTTTGGGGACCCTATCAGTTAAGTGCCTGAGGGAATAAAAAGGCACTAGTAATTATGCCAATATACATACAGATTGCATACAGTAAGAGTGCACTTAGGAAAATCTAAAAGAAATGGTGCCTATATGGCGCTAACGCTACAACCATGTATTTAAAGGTGAATCATGTTAAAACATGATAAAATGAATCCACATTATACAATGGCAAGGAAATTTCCTGGACTGTGATTGGTCAAACTGGGACTGGGGCCGGGATGTTATCCCAGCATAACATCCCGACTGTAGTCCCAGTATAGACGGGACCGCATCAATAATTTAAAAACAAATGCTCCGCAACCTTGTCTACCAGCAGCTTCAGTAACCCGTGTGCTGCTTGAAATCGGCTGTCCCGGCCCAGCTCACCAGTGACACAACATTCAATTTTTCTGCCTAAAACAAAGATAAATGGGCCACCCCACCACACACAAACAAAATATTATTTAAAAAAGCGATAACATGGATTCGAGAGTGCTGGCGGTGAGCGAGAGTAGCAGCTATTCAAACTGCCACCACCAGGCTCTACGCTCTCACGCTCGCACTTGAACGAATTTGCTGACATAATTTTATTTCACATGAAATCTCCTCCCTACCAAGTCCCGACGTTCATTTAACTCAGCACTTCCTCCTGGCACCAGTCGGACACCGGAAACAGCGCAAACCACACGTGGCGGGAAAGATCCGAAACACAGACACGGAAGCAAGAAACAGCGCAAACCACAAGCGGCGGGAAATATCCGAAACACAGACACGGAAGCAATATTAAAAACCGACGTTACTGTGGGGAAAAAATAACAAACGAGGACGTTACTGTGGGGAAGTACAAAACCAGCAGCTTAGTCAGATATAAAAGACATTAACAGCAGCTCCACCCACTGGTCACAACAGTAAAACAGCACTATTTTTTAATAAGTACACCTACACATGAAATAAACAGCAAAAATCAACTTTTTAAATATAGTTTTTATCTTTTCATTTTTTTACAGTGAACCATTGTATAATAGGAATAATGCCCTCCAGGGTGGGTGTTATGCTGGGATAACATCCCGCCTTGGGTGTTGGGCGCCCTCGGCCGTTGGCCTCGGGCCCAACCCCCCAAGGTGGGATGTTATCCCAGCATAACACCCACCCTGTCGGGCATTATTCCTTTAATATTGTAAGCATGTGTATAAATTGTAATTAGCCAGGTGGATTATAAAGCCTAGATGACGTATAAAAATAATGTTTTATTCTAGAAAGAACCTCGTTAAATTGCTACATGAAAGTTTATAGTATGTACCCTTTTTCTGTTCAAAACATTGCAGGTTTGAGTATGAAAGAACAAATAACAGAAATAAAGTTTATCTCCTGTGGTTTGCCAATGTTGGGAGCCCTAGGAAAGAGGCCCCAGCATGAAGGGTTTAAGGTATGAGAGCCAGCGGTGGTGAGAGAAAACCCGCCGCTCTTGACTGTTAGAAACTCCCATTTATTTATGTTTAAAAAATACCCCTGGAGGAGCGAGACAGATGCGGAGCACTGAATTTCACTATTTCTTTCCCTGCTCCACTTTAACAAAGGTCCGCTTCCTCTCGGTTGAATGTTTACATATTCTACCTTCTAAATAGCTGTTAAGAGAGTTCAGCTATTGAGCAAGGAGGTAGAATAAGGAGCTATAAAGAGCTTCATTTAAGTTTATTTTGAGAAGTTGTGCCACGGCAGGAGTGAATGGCTGGCATAGTGCCAATTCTGATATTTCAGCTGCTGCTCCCTGCCCAAAAACAAAACTTTTTTTTTTCCTTTTGAGAGTACATGTAAGAAAGGTACTCTCAAGCCTCACATCAAGCCTGTAATAAATATAACTAAACAAATGAAATAAGCCGCTCCTTACCAGATCCCCTTGCTAAAGAAATGGGGGTTCTTTAGAAATAACTACGAGCAGGTGGTTGTGAGGCTGCTATTTGATATTTCAGCTGCCGCTCTAATTCTAGCACAAAAAGGTACCTGTATCAGAAATTACCAAGCAACATCTCACTGAGTCTCAGGTAAAGAGGCCCCTTTCTTGAAAAGGAGGAAATATAGGCAAACATTTTTTGTACAATTCATTTATCTGGCCCTACCAAACACACTGTCCCAGGCTTACTTGCATCTGGGAACCACGCTATAGTATAGGGGAAACATGGCTATTTTTACACTATGTAGGACTGTCACTCAAATCAAAACGGGAGGAGCCTGAAGCTCATTTAGGGTCAATCATCTATGTAAAGCACTTTTTAGACCTCTAGAAAAGCACAATGGAATTATTATGATTTGAATTGCTGCATATGTGTGTTATTATTTAATTATGGGGTCATCCTGCCTGATTTATGAAATGTATAAGTAGCTACATGAATGTCTAGCTTAAGGGCCAGGTCAGGTGACCCCTGTGTTCCTTATAAATACTCCTGCTAGAGAGGACAAGTTTAGTGGAGCCTTGGTAATGGTAAAGAAAAAAGCTACCTAAGGGAAGTAGCCAGAGAAAGTCACAGAGGTAATGTACCTGGATTAACAGGTCAAAACTGTGAAAGCTACCGAATGTAACGAACTTTTGCTTCTTGCACTGATTTTTATTTTGGTTGCTTATTTTGAGTATAAATAAAAATCACACCAAGGTGTGTTTTAAAACTTAAAAAGCTGTGTCCGTCTTATCTATCCCATACCCATTTACATAATGGTGACCTGAAATAAAATTTTGCTTCAAATGGTTACAGCATTCTCTGCCTAAAACAGACATCCTGGAGCCCTCCAAATGCCTTAACAGGCCACGGGACTTCTCCTGCAAACATCACAGCATTCTCTGCCTGAATGGACATCCTGGAGTCTGCTGACTGCCTTAATAGGCCGCAGGACTCCCCCTGCACACACCACAGCATTCTCTGCCTGAAATGGATGTCCTGGAGCCCCAGTGCCTTAATAGGCCACGGGACTCCCCCTGCACACACCACAGCATTCTCTGCCTGAAACAGACGTCCTGGAGCCCGTCGAGTGCCTTAATAGGTAACTGCACCCACTCCCCTGGACTGCATCTCTGAGTGGTGTTGTATTTATCCTTTTCTGTCCCCCCACAACTACTGATTGTCTCTGGATGCTGCCCTGTGACTAGATCCTGCCGTGCTTTCCACTATTTCAAGTTGGTGCTTTAAGACATTTCTCTCTGGCTTGGTAGCTCTGTTTGCACAGCTGCTGCTTACTGGGGACATCCATTCTATCTGTGTTTCATTCTATGTACTGGGGATGTTGCGCGACTTTGCTTAGTTTGGGTGCTAGTTCTGTTAATGCATGTCTATCTGCCTTACAAGGTTTAGCGACTGTTGATTTGTACTGCTTACCTGTGTTCTGGTCTGGGGGGAGTACGAGTCCCTTGTAGTGTTCTCCAGCTTCTCCTACAAGGCTGCGCATGTGCAGTATGGAGCGACCCTCTCCCACAGTATACTAATCAGATTTCTTTTGTTTCCCCTCTCCTCTTGGGCCGTGGGACTTCCACCTGCACACACCACAGCATTCTCTGCCTGAAATGGATGTCCTGGAGCCCGCCAAGTGCCTTAATAGGTAACTGCACCCTCTCCTCTGGACTGCATCTCTGAGGAGTGTTAGCTCGTTGACGCTGCGCATCGACTGCCCTGCCCACCCCAGCCACCCTCCCACCCACGGGTGTCCCTTAATTTAAGGACTTCTCCTGGTCATGTGACTTCCTGCCTAAGTCCCTACTTTGCCATTTGCAGGTTGTATTGTTCCTCCACTTGAGGGTAGTATTATCGGCTACTGCTCCTCACAGTCACTCCTCTCTATCCAGCCTCTTTGTCTTGTCTTCCCACCTACTCACCTCTCTTCCATTCACTTCCACCCCTCTGTCCTCACCTCCAGTGCTTTTCCTATTTTGACCACTAGGAGTCACTATTTCTAACTCTTTTTTCCTGCTTTTGTCTCCTTTATCCCACTCCCTTTCCCCCTCTGCCTCGCTCATCCACCTTGTCCGGTCACTTTTGCCCACCTTGGGATTTGAACTGTCGACCATTTGCACCACAGTCGGTGACCCTTCCACTGTACCATTTGGTCGGACCTACTGTTTCCATTCCTTTTGTTCTCCTTGTGTTTGCTTCCTCCCTTAACTATCATGGTTTCTTTTGCTCCTTTCTCCCGCACTGCCTCCCTCCTTCCCCATCTCGCCCTGCTCCTCCTCTCATTAATCACTCCTCATCCTCCAAGCAATCGCTCTAGTCTTCCCCCCCTCTCTCTCCCACCTCTTCTCTCCCCTCTATCACCTCTCTATACCTGATTCCCCTCTCCCCTCTACCCCTCTGTCTCTCACCTACTCTGGTCCACTCCCAGCCTCCTCACCCCCTACCATCTAACCCACCTCTGTTACTGCTCTCCTTGTGCCCACCCTCCTCACCTACACTGTCCTTCGCTCCCTTCCCATCCCTGTCACTACCTCGGTAACCCTCTCCTCTTGCACCACCCCTTCCTGCCGCATGCAATACTTTGCCACTCTAAGGGTACTCACTCTCCTCCTCATGTTATCTGGAAATGCTCGCCCTAATCCTGGGCCCTCCTCTATTACCCCCTCTCACACTCCAGTGCCTCACTCACTGTGCTTTGTATCCATGAACATATGCAGTTTGCTAAAGAAATTCCCTGACCTACAGGGTTGGACTGCACTACATCAACCTGATATCTTGGTCATTGTTGAAACCTGGCTCACCAAGGCCATCCCTATTGCAGCTGTTGCCCTCCCTGGGTATACTCTTTTTAGGGGGGCCCGGATCTCTAAGCATGGAGGGGGTTGTGCCATATACCTCCGCAATTCAATCCAAGTTCACACCCTCCCCCCCCAGCTCAGCCACAGTGCTCAAGCCATTTCCTTTAAACTTACTCCTGACCCCTCTAGAGTCCCTTTATATCTAACTGCATCCTACATTCCTCCTAGGCACCAACACTTTGCCTTCCAATCCCTCATCGATCATCTTTCCACCTTGCCCCCAAAGATGGAGCAAATTTTACTTGGTGATCTAAACATTAACTGGTTTTCTGACTCCGCCTTCCAGGCTAGGGATGCCACTGCAGCCTTAGCCTTACTCAACTTGTCACTGGTACCTCGATCTTACTGGATTTTGTTCTATCCAACAAGCCATACAAGATCTCCAATCTCACTGTGCTCCCTGACGTGCTCAGTGAACACTCCCATATCACCTTCTCCTGGTCATGTATGAGGCCTATAAAGCCACCCAAACCATCCACTCATTGTCTCTTATGCCCTGGTAAACTAGCCCAACTAAAAGAGTACCTTGCTGGTTGTGAATGGTCCCCCATTGATCGTGCCCCTAACATTGACTCTGCTCTTCTCTGTTTTATCAAAGTTTTCAACAAGACCTGAGACTCCTTTGCTCCCCTTTCCAAAGTTGTCACCAAGGACCGTGAGTCTCCCTGGGTCACTCCATCTCTGCTTGGTCTCATGTGCCACAGAGACGACCTCTGGCACAGGGCTGTTGAATCCGGCAGAGCTGCGGACAGGCAAGCTTACCATACTGCCAGAAATAGATGTACCTGGGCTATCCGTAAAGCCAAGCCTGAACACTACAGGTCCACCCTTGCCTCCTCCTGGGGCTCATCCCGTAATTTCTGGAACAATATCAAGGCTCTCAATGGTAAGGCTGTGACCCCTCCTCCTGCCCATCTCTTTGTTAATGACGCCTTGTCTACTGATCCTATAGCCATTACTGACTACCTAAATAGTTCCTTCTCTGACTGCTCATCTGTCTTCCCTCAAAATTTTTTTGACTCAGTCCCATCTCCCTCCTCCAATCCAGTTGCACATCCCTTGTTCTATTTCAAAGCCCTCTCCCCTCATGAAGCAAGGAACTACCTTCTCACATCACTTAAGGGCACGTGTCATAGCAGTGACTCCCTTGACATTAAACTGCTTAAAAGAGTCCTAGATGTTGTCCTCGGCCCCCTTACCAACCTGCTGAACCGCTCCCTTTGCCTCAGTCAATTCCCTCTAGCCTGGAAAACAGCAGTGACCCCCCCCTTTATAAATCTGGCAACCAGTCCTCCCCAACAACTATTGCCCGATCTCAATCCTCCCCCTATCTCCAAGGCTTTGGAAAAAATTGTGGCCGATCAGCTCTCTGACTACCTCTCTGCCCATAATCTCCTCTGCCATGAACAACATGGCTTTCGTCGTGCTCAGAGAACCACAACCGCACTTACTGAATTCTCCAACTTCCTACACTCTGCTCTTGACAAAGGTCATGTTGCTGGCTCTGTCTTCATTCATTTGTCTAAAGCCTTCGACACTGTCCACCACTCCCTTCTCCTCTCTTCTCTCCAGCTCCTCGGCCTCTCACAGGGGGTGTTAGATTGGTTCTCCAGCTATCTTTCCTCTCGAACCCAGTGTGTTAAAATTGGGTCTACTGTCTCCTGCCCCCATCAGGTTCGTTCTGGTGTTCCCCATGGCTCCATCCTGAGGCCCTTGCTTTTCAGCCTCTATCTGAATTCTCTCCCCTCCGCTTGTAATGGAAACCGTCTACTTTACGCAGATGACGCTGTCCTGTTTGGCTCACACACTGACCCTCTCCTCCTACAAACACCCCTCAGGACTCTTTTTACCCAGGCTGAACGCTGGTTCTCTGACCACAGGCTTGTTTTAAACCTTAAGAAAACTAAAACCATGCTTTTTGCTCATAATCAGAGTAAACGCAAGAATTATCCACTCTGTATTATATCTAGTACCCTCTTCCCCCTTGAACAAACCTCCTTCAAATATCTCTTCATTCTCTTTGATCCCTCCCTATCTTTCATGACCACATCTGTTCCCTCTGCTCCGCCATCAACTCTAGGACTGGCCTACTGTATTGCCATAGTGACTGTCTCCCCACTGAAGCATTTAGGCTGGCCATCTCATCCTCGATTCTGTCTCTCATGGACTATGGTCTGCATATTTATGGTGCCGCTGACAACACTGCTCTGCACAATATTAAGCTATCCCTCAATAAGGCCTGCTGGCTGCTTACAGATTCCCCCCACCTTACCCATACTTGCACACTGTATTCCCTCGTTAACTTCCTTAACCTGGAAGAGAGGCTTATCTATCAATCATGCCTTTTGACCAAAAATAATCACCTCAGGTTTAACTCCCCCAGGGCTGTTCTCTACCATATGCCATTCTAACTCCTCCCTCCCTACCTGTAGTACTGTCTGCTCCCCTCTGAAAGTCCCCAGAGTTAGGACCTCTCTTGCGCAGAGATCTTTCTGCTACCATGTCCTGACCTGGTACAATTCCCTGCCTGCAGCTGTCGCCTCCCTACTAAGACTTGTGCCTTTCAAAACTGCTCTCATCAAGACCCACCTCCTCTCCTCACACTGCTGTAACTGTCCTGGCTGAGTTTTCCCTGGCTTTACTCCTCTCAGTCTGTCTAGTTTGTTTCTGTCCATCGTGTGCCTTTAGTCTACGTTGTTTATAGTCCACATTATTTGTTATGTCTGTTTACAATTGCTAAGTACCTTGAAGTGGGGTCTTTGTAACCAGCCCTTAATTTGACTATCTTTTATTGATCTCATGTACTTCGTCATCTGTAGCTTGTTATTAATGTATTTGTTCCTCCTGACGTGGAGCCTTTGTAAATGAGTCCCTGACTCAAAGGGTTGTAATTCCAATTTCTTAAATAAATAAGTAAATAAATAGAATAAAATAAAAATCTTTTCCCAGATTTTTTCAGTGTGACCAGCTTCCCACAGAAAATAAGTAAACTATTAATATTTTTTTTAGAAACAAAAAACAATTCCTGGTCCAGAAACAATGGGCCAAAATGATACCCTCCCCTGGCAATCGGGCATTAGGGCACCAGAAGTACAAGCAGCAACTAGGGCTAGCATTTATATGATGTCATCACTAACCCTTAAGTCATAATGAGTAAGTAAAATAGTTTCAATCTTTATCCACCAACATAACAATTATTTTGTACTTAATTCCATTTTCAGTGATATCAATTAGCATCTAAACAGTGGACCACATTCTGAGTAGTGCAAGAGCTTTTGCACTGGCATACATAGATGACATCGCCATCTATAGGCAGACCTGGGAGGATCACGTGAGGCACGTGACCGAGGTGTTCCACCTACTGCTGGCTGCTGGGCTGACAGTCAAGGCAGAGACATGCCAGGTAGGAATGGTAGAGGTGTCATACCTTGGGCACAGGGTGGGAAGTGGGTACATCTGGTCTGAGACAGTGAAAATTGAGGCCATACAGGGATGGGACAAACCCATGACTCCTTCCTAGAGACAGCAGGGTAATATGTGCCAAATTTCAGCAGCACAGCCAAACCCCTGTTTGATCCCATCAGGAAGAAAATGCTGGACAAGGTTCAGTGGATGGAAACCTGCGATCCCGCATTCCGTCAACTGAAGAAGGTACTGCGTCAGGAACCTGTTCTTGCCAGCCCAGAATATTCGCTAAGGTTCACTGTGAATGTAGATGCATCTCATCATGGACTAGGCACAGTTCTGACTCAGGTTACACACTCTGGAGAGGAACACCCAGTTGTGTACCTGAGCAGGAAGCTGCTGCCCAGAGAGGAGGCCTATGCCATAATCGAAAAAGAGTGTCTAAGTATTGTCTAGGCTTTGCAGAAGCTGCAACTTTATCTGTATAGGAGTGAGTTCACCCTGATCACTAACCACAACCCCCTCACATGGCTGCACAGGATCAGCAGGCAAAACCCCAAATTGCCAAGGTGCAGCCTGGTGCTGCAGTCCTATAATTTGGACATTAGGCCTCACAATGGGTCACAGAATGGAAACACTGATGGGTTGTCTAGACAACAGCTAGGACCAAGAAGAGGAAAAAATTGGGGGAGAGGTGCTATGAGGAATTGGTATAGAGTTCACACAGAGAGTGGACCAAGGGCACAGCAAGTGGAGCCAGCCAGCTCACATTAAAAAATAAACATCCTTCAGGGGTGCTAAGTAATGTGTTTTTCATTTCTGCAGAGGGAAGGGGGTGTGTGACAATAATTTAGTACTTTTTTTTAAATTAATACTAACTGCACTGATATCAGAATCTAATCAGCTGAAGGGACAAATTACGCTTCCTGAAAATAAAAGGAAGATTTTTATCAGAAGCCAGACTAGCTGTCTCTGAAGGTAATGTCATTCTCTTTGTCTGCTAAATGACAGAACCCACTGGTCAGTTAATGGGGGAATTTCAAAGCAGAGAAGTCTATTTCATGTCGGAAACTCGTCTTGGGCTCTCAGACAATTCCCTATAGAGTAAGACAACATGTAAAACAATGATAGGTGTCCTGGATTACACAAAATCCATGGGTCCCATTCCTGGTCTTGGAAATGATGCCACAGAGCAGGGGTGAGGAGGGTGGGTGGAGACATGCTTGCAAGCAGACTTAAGTCTGCATGTAGGACGTTTATGTCAGTCTCGGCTAGAACTCTGGACTTACACCATCTAACAGCTAGAGTCTACCGTGGCTCAGTGAGGTATCTTGTGTGGTAAGGATCTTTCTATTTCCTAGCATTAAGAAGCTATAGGGAGGTTTTTCTATTTATTCTGTCTGGTGTGCAAACAACTTATTTTTCATTTCTGTAATAACCCCATGATTTCCATAATCTTGTGAATGTGTGATATCCTGTAGAATGTAGTAGTAAATATTATTTGTATATACTTCATGCCTCTGTGACTGAATCTTTTGGAAGAATAGATAACTGCTGGAATAGACAAAGCCATGATCCATCTCTAAAGAGAGAAGAGAAAGGCCATGGTTACAATATTCTAAGAAGTACAGTGTTTTCTCAGAATTAAGTGACTGGGTAAGGCTGTTTGCCTAAAGTCCACGTTATAGTTCAGAAGACAAAAATTACTCACCTTAGTAATGTTGTTTATTCTAATGGAGTCTTGCTATATTATGACATATGCAGTGAATCCCAACCTTCGAACTGCTCTGGAGGTGAAAAAGTTAACTTTCTATGCCAGGCATGGAACGCTGAGCTTGAGCTCGGTTGAAAACTCTGTCTGTTGTTCTTCAAACTCAAACTGTCAGATCTTTGCGAGCTAAACTCACTAAGGTCCTGTGTGGAAGCTGTAAACCTACACTAGCTAACTGGCTACTAAATATAAGAACACATTTTTTGGTCCCAAAACAAAGACTCAAGTCAGGAGACCCAAAAATGAAAAACACAACACCCAGTCACCCCAAAAAGGAGGTGAAAATAACAAGGTGGGCATCTACTAAGTGCCAACACTGCACTGCCCACCATCCCAAAACAGAGGTTCTGAGAGGGGCAGGCAGGGAGGTCATAATATAGCAAGACTCCATTAGAAGAAACAACATTACTAAGGTGAATAATTTTTTCATCAAACAACATGAAGTCTTGCTATATTATGACATATGCAGACTACACAGCAGTACCTCCATGGAGGAGGGACAGACCCTATTTAGGAAATAGGCTCTGAAGCACAGCTGTGCCAAACGAGCATCACTCCCTAGCCTGGAAGTCCAGGAGTAATGCTTGTAAAAGTGTGAACTGTTTTCCAGGTAGCTGTTGACAAATCTCTAGAATGGGGATGTCCCTGGCAGCAGCCAGGGAAGCAGCTGTACCTCTGGTAGAGTGAGCCCTCAGGCCTGAGTGAAGAACCTTACTCAGCTTTTCATAACAGAATTGGATACAAGAGACAATCCACCTGGCAATGGATCTTTTAGTGGCAGATTTCCCTTTACCAACCTCACCATAAGTGAGGAACAGTTGGAGGGAGTCAAACCTGTGACCCTTGGTACGCTCAATGTAGTAACTAAGGGCTCTCTTCACATCTAAGCTGTGCAGCCTCCTCTCACCAAAGAAGGAATGGTCAGTGAAGTACACTGGAAGAGATATAGATTGATTAAGGTGGAAATCTGAAACCACCTTAGGCAAGAACTTCCTGTTAGTCCTGAGGACCACCTTATCTCTATGAAAGGAGATAAAAATCAGGCTCCACTGACAAAGCTTGTAATTCACTTGTGCGTCTGGCAGAAGTGATGGCTACCAGAAACACAGTCTTCCAAGTCAAATACTTAAGCTCTGCTGAAGACAAGGGCTCAAAGGGAGGTTGCATAAGCTGAGCAATGCAAACATTAAGATCCCAGGCAGGGGCAGGGTCCCTGAATGGAGGGTTGGTGTAAAGCAATCCCTTAAAATACTTAGAGAATACAGGATGAGCTGAAAGAGAAGAGGGTTTACCTGCTGAAATAAAAGCAGACACAGCTGCCAAATGCACCTTTAGGGTAGCTGGTCTCAGCCCCAAAGTGTTTAAATGGACCATATAATCCAGGACTGTGGGTAAATCAGCAGATTCTGGGAAATATACTTCCCAGAGCACCATATGGAAAACCTCTTCCATTTGGAATTGTAAGTAGCCCTGGTGGAAGGCTTCCTAGAAGCCTTCAATATATCCATTACACCTTGGAAGAGTGTGATCAGCAGACTCTAACTCTTCAAGAGCCAGGCCTTGAGATTGAGAGATTTGAGATTCGGGTACCAAACCCTTCCCTGAGTACAGGTTAACAGATTGTGATTCCTGGGAAGACACAGGGGAAGATGGACTGCTAAGGACCGTAGGAGTGGATACCAGGGTTGTCTGGCCCAATCTGGAGCAATCAGAATCACTTTGCAGGATTGAGATCTGATTTTGACTAACACTTTGAACAGGAGAGGGAAGGGGGGAAAAGCATAGAGAAACTTCCCTTCCCAACTGAGAACTAAGGCCTCCAGAGGAACTGAGCCCAACACTGGGGGCCTGCAGCAAAAAAGGGGAAGTTGGTGATTGTCTGGGGCTGCAAAAAGATCAATCTGCGGGGTGCCCCATCTGGCAAATATTACCTCCAGGACCAGGGGATCCAGTGACCATTCGTGATGGCCCTTGGAAATCCTGCTAAGAGCATCTGCCAGGACATTGTCCTTGCCTGGGAGGTGAACTGCCGTAAGGGAGGTGTTCAGGGAGTAAGCCAGAGACCACAACTTCATTGCTTCGGTGCACAAGGCCATACACCGAGTGCCTCCTTGCTTGTTGATGTACCACATTGTGGTGGTGTTGTCTGTTCTGACCTGTACAACTTTGTTCTGAACAGATTTGGAAAAAGCTTGAAGTGCTAGAAAACTGCTCTGAGCTCCAACAGATTGATGTGAAGCAGAGATTCCTGAGGGGACCACAATCCCTGGGTAGTGAGGTCGCCCATGTGAGCTCCCACCCCAAGAGGATGCATCTGTAGTAAGGATTAAAGAGTGAGACTGAGTGACAAAGAGACCCCTTGTCTCAGATTGCTCTGATCCTGCCACCACTGTAGGGCTTGGATCAGGGTTCAGTTACTGGGATCAACTTGGTTAGAGGGTCCTTTCTTTGAGACCAAAAGGCTCTCAAATGGAACTGGATGTCCCTCATCTGAAATCTTGCTCCTTGCACTACAACTGTAGAAGCAGCCATGTGCCCCAGGAGCTGTAGAAAATGCCTTGCTGGTCGAGAGACCTGCAGGGTGAATGAGGAGGCCAGAGAGACCAGGGTCCTTGCCCTGTCCAAAGGAAGGAAGGCTCTGGCTTCCTCTGTGTTCAGCTCTGCGCCTATGAAGGTGAGGAGCTGGACAGGCTCTAGAACTGACTTTGAAAGATTCAGAAGGAAACCTAGAGGTAAGCAGTTGCTGAGTTATCTGAAGATGTAACTTGACTTGGTCTGGAGACTGGCCTACTATGAGCCAGTCGTCCAGGTAAGGGAAGATGGCAATTTTTTGCCTTCTTAGGTAGGCAACTGCTACTGCCAGGAATTTTGTGAATACCCTTGGAGCAGAGGTGAGGCCAGAGGGCATTGCTCTGAACTGGTAATGGCCTGAGGGCAGCTCGAACCTAAGGTACTTTCGATGGGAGTTTCTGATGAGAATATGGAAGTAGGCATCCTTGAGGTCCAGGGACGCTAACCAGTCCCTGGCCTTAGAGAGGTAGAATAATTCCCAGAGTCACCATTTTGAATTTTGGTTTTAAAGGTGCTTGTTTAAGTATCTGAGATCCAGGATGGGCCGCCATTCTCCTGTCTTTTTTGGGGTGAGAAAGTACCTGGAGTACAATCCTTTGCCCTGGTGTAGGGGTGGAACCCTTTCCACAGCTCTGAGAGCCAGGAGGGAAGAGACTTCTGCCTCTAGGGCAAGTGCCTCTGGTGGATTTGCAGGTGGAAAGGATCTGGTTCTCATCTTTGGAAATATTTTGAAGCTGAGAACCAGTGCCTGGCTTACTACTTCCAGGACCCACTTGTCTGATGTCAGAGACTTCCAGTCCTGGATAAAGTAAGCCAGCCTGCCCCCTACAGGTAGTTGAGAATCGGCCCTGGCCACCCCATCAGGGTGCCTGCTTGGCAGGGGCTTTAGGCTAAGGGGTGGAAGCAGGCCTGCTTGTACCCGTCTGCCTCTCCTCTAAAGAACCCCTCTGGGCGTAAGCAGAAGAAGGCCTGGGCATGGTAAAGGCCTATGAAAAGCCTGCCCTGCCCCTGGAAGGCTGCCTTTGAGGTGGCCTGCCTTTCCTTGGCCTGTGCACTCCTATAGGTGGTCCTATACTCATCCATTTTCTTCATGTAATTCTCTGTCTGCTCCCCAAACAGAGAATTACCCACAACAGGAAAATCCATGGCCTTAGTCTGGGTATCCTGTGACAGGCTAGTACATCTGAGCCAAGCCATTCTGCGAAGTGCCACAGATGTAGCCATGACTCTTGATGACGCATCATTAGAGTCCACTGCAGCATGGAATTGCACCTTAGATGCCTCAATACCATCAGCAGCCACCTGCTGCAGCTCCTTGGCAAGCTGGCCAGGGACCTGTTTTGCTAGAGCCATAACAGTATCCCATCTGGATTTCTGGTATCTAGCAACATAAGCCATATAATTTGCCTGTCTGAGTCCCAAGGATGCTGCCATGTACTGTTTCTTTGCCATGGCATCAATCCTCCTGGAGTCCTTGTCAGGGGGTGTGAAGCCAAGGAATATTTGCCTTGTCACAGGCTGCAGCCTGCACTACTAACATGGCTTCATTGTTGTGTAAGGAACTCCGTATCAGAGCCTGACAATGTGTACCTCTTATCCACAGGAGGTATAGTGTGAGAAGTTTTTAGAATTTTTACTGTCTGTTTCCCAAAAGATTTATGCAAAGAAATAGACAGTCTCCTAGACTCTGGGATATCCATCATTTCCACATAGTCAGGCTCCTCTTGATCATCCACAGCTTCCTCCATAGGGAGCTGGAGGGTTTCAGCCACTTTTTTATAAAACATAAAATGAGAAGGGGACTCAGAGAGCCTAGGAGGAGACACTCCTGAAGGTCTGTCTGGGGAGATGTCCGGTTCAATGGGCACATCCAGACTTTCAAATCCACATTCACTCTCCTCATACTCCTCTTCCCCCTCCTCCAGTTCATTGAATTCCTCTAAATCGTACTCTTGAACTGGTGGAACCGGCCGAATCGTACGCTTACCTGATGGTGCCGGTTCGGTCGGAACCGGGGAAAGCAATTGGACAATTTTAATCGCTTTGGCCATTTCTTCAGTGGTTGGAGAGGAAAGTTTTGGCTCCACATCAGCTGATTTCCTAGTCCTTTTTGCTGGAACTGACTCCTCTGAGTCGGCTCTCCTTTGGCCCGAGGAAGTCTCGCCCTGGTCAGAGGGCACTCCCTCCGGTTCGGTTGGAACCGAACCGGGCTGGCCATCCAGTTCAGCGGACTTTTTGGCCTCCCTTTCTCTGAGCCTACCAACTCTCTTTTCCAGGGTAGCTGCAGGAAAATGTTTGCAAATCTGGCAGTCTGCATTGAGGTGGTCAACCCCAGACAATAAACACAGGTGGTGTGGGGTCAGCCTTAGCAAAGACTTCCCCACAGACACTGCAGTGTTGAAACCCAGTGGGCCCGGTTTTTCTTTTGGGTTTCTCAGACATAATGCCAGCCTAACCAAACTTACCCATTTATGGCAATCCACCAGGTAAGACCCTCTTATCAGTTCCCAACCGTGTCACGAGTGCGTGGAAAAAAGCGTAATAAAATCCGTTTTTAGAACCGATAAGAACGATAACCACACTCTAAGGACAGATTAATTAAGCAATAAGCCACGGTGTGGGTTATCGAGGGGATTTACCATTTAGGCGTGGTTTGCCGAGGCGTGGCAGTGAGCAATCTCGCCAGCTGTGAATAATCCCGATAACACACCCGAAAATAACTTATCGATATCTCAACACATTTTGTCGTGGATGAAAGTTTAAATTGTTTAATTCTTTTTCCTGTGGAAAAAAATAATTCTAATAAGAGATATCCTTCCATGAAAAAAAATAGTCCATGTTTTTAATGCATTTAGCCAGTCACACAAGCAGACTGGCACCTCAACCCTGTTGTAAATGGTATGATAATCACTGGCAAAGGTGCCAGCCTGCCACATCCTCGCGCATACCGTAACTGAATCAGTCGAGCCCCAACATGCAAACTGCCATTTTCCTCTAACGCTAACGGTAACTACTACGCCTTGCACAGTAAAACAGTTAAAAAAAAATGGATGCCTCGTTTGAACTCATCGACCAAACTGAACTCGATAAACTATTCGAAAGCCTTCAAAACGAGTACGTATATTCTCCTGAAGTAAATGTACCTCAGCCAAACACAGTAGTACGGTTCAGCGCTCCGGCCCCACAGTCGGAAACCACGAGTCTCTAGTCGCCTCTGCAGCCGACTACATCACCTCAGTGTCTGTGGACTGGAGACTTCGTGATTTCCGACTGTGGGGCCGGGCGCTATGCGGTACTACTGTGTTTGGCTGAGTACATTTACTTCAGGAGAATATACGTACTCCTTTTGAAGGCTTTCGAATAGTTTATTGAGTTCAGTTTGGTCGATGAGTTCAAACGAGGCATCCATTTTTTTTTTAACTGTTTTACTATGCAAGGCATAGTAGTTACTGTTAGCGAGAGGAAAAGTGGCGGTTTTGCGATGTTGGGGGGCTCGGACTGATTCAGTTACGGTAGCGCGAGGATGTGGCAGGCTGGCACCTTTGCCAGTGATTATCATACGATTTACAACAGGGCTGAGGTGCCAGTCTGCTTGTGTGATTGGCTGCTGATTTATGTATGTGGTATAATACATTTTAAACAACCTGATCGGTTCAAACCAAACCGATAAACCATTTACAAGTTCCACACAGAAGAAATAAATGTAAAACCTATCTAGTACTCACAAATACCACAGACAGAGCTTGAACTGACCGGTTGCGGTTTAAATTCGGTCAAAAAACCGAGAAAATAATACTTTAACTGACAAAATGAACCAAGCAGAAGGAGAAATCTCCGGAGCGACTGTTCAGTGAGGTGGAGTAAAGAATCTGACAGTTTGAGTTTGAAGAACAACAAACAAAGTTTTCAACCGAGCTTGAGCTCAGCGTTCCATACCTGGCATGGAAAGTTAACTCTTTCACCTCCGGAGCAGTTCAAAGGTTGGGACTCACTGCATATGTCATAATATAGCAAGACTTCATGTTGTTTGAAAGAGGATGCAAACTTCAGTTCCTCTTTTCTTTGGCAGTAGTCCTCCAGGTCAGCTCCACCCGGACAACAGATTCGGCAGTGTCCCTTCTCTCTTTCTAGTAGGGGGTTAGGCCTGCACATAGCCAGCACTGATTCCCCCCCATATTCTCTTCATCTCCTACTTGGAAGTTTGCAGCTCTACTTTTATAGCCCTCCTAGGGTCAGACAGCATCTTTCCAGAGTGTTCTCCAATAGTCTGGTGCTCTTGGGCTTCTAGCATATTCTTAATGGGTTTCTGTATTCTTCCACAGGAGACTCACACCATTGGACAGGACAGAAGGCAACTGGCCAATGGGGAAAAAGTGCATTCAGGTTACTGTATCTCTTTCTCTCTCTCTCTCTCTGTCTACCTATCTCACTGGGTTGGTTTGCTATCAGCTGGTCCTTCTCCCTCTGTTTGCTCTCATCAGCATAACCTGGATTTGTGGGGCTATGCGGGTCCCCTCCCACTCATTTGCATTGCGGCCCTCTCCCTACTTTGCCTGGGCTCAAACCCAGTTTGCGCTTTGTAAATACCAGCTAATCATAAAGACCAGTTTTCCCCCAGGCAAACCGGGTTTGTGCCCAGGCAAAGCTTTGTGAATCCTGCCCCAGCACTTTGCTGTAAAAGAATCCTTTTATGTTTCACTACTGAATCATCATTCAAGTCATTGTTTCATAAATGGCAGGCGGAGAGTGCTTTGCTTTTGTGTTTTTCACACACTGGGTAATGTGTATCAAAGGTGCCTGCAGTTCACTATGGGCTTTCGTTCTGGACAATGAACTACAAGGGTGAGAGTCCTACTTTATATAATAGGATAATGTGTTTTATTTCTCAGTCGATGGTTAGAACAAACCCCTGTGATTGTAACAAAATTTCGGGTTGGTTATCACTTGATGATTGTTGTACATATCTTGTGTGTATATTTATGTATGAAACTGTATATGGATATGCTCTTTTTAATCAGTCTGACTGATTTCCTCTTTCTAAATCTAAACATTTTACAAGATCACAATGTAAATTTTATTTTGAGATTCCATTTATTTATTTAGTTTTAGTTTACCAGGTACTATAAGTGGACTAGACAAAGTAATTGCCTATTTTAGATACGAACTAGGAGATTACAGTAGGTAGCCAAAAAACAGGTTACTCACATGTAACAGTAGTTCTAGGAGTGGTATATGATGTTCATCCACACTTCTGGCTGTTGCCTTTCCCTTTAAGACTTCACTGGAAACGTCTTCAAGCTGGCTCCTCCCACCCACCTGGGTGGTAACTCCCTTGGCTCCACCACATGACACCAGATTTTGCCCGCTGGAACAGTGTTGTGCGCCAAAGCCAGGGGAGGTCGGGTGGGTCCGTGTGGATGAACATCATATACCACTCCTAGAACTACTGTTACAGGTGAGTAACTTGTTTTTCTACGGACATGGATATGATCTATCAACACTTCTGGCAGAATCCTAGCAGTTCTCCAGGAGGAGGGAGGCAAGGCGCACAACCCCTACTTAGGGAACAGAGATTGGAGAATTCAGGCCCCAAAATCAGCATCCTGGCATGACTCAAGGTTGATGTGGTAATGGGAAATGAAGGTGTGTGCTGACCTCCAGGTAGAAGCTCTGCAGATTTCCTGGACAGGGATGTTCCTGGAAGCAGCCACCGACGCAGCGGTATGACAGGTGGATTGAGTCCATAGCCCTACGGGAGGCTCCCTACTGGCCAACCTATAGCAGAGATCAATGCAGGATACTATCCACCTGCCAGTCATCCACTTGGCTGCAGGTCTGCCAGGTGTGGCTTCAGCATAGGTGACAAACAGCTGGCGAACCTCTCCCCAAACTCCAGCTGTGCGCTCCATATAAGAAGGAACTAGAAGGGGGACAGGATCAGATCTACAGTACAGTAGCTTCTTGTTTTACATTGTTTTTCATGGATTCTACTTGGTAGAACGTTATTTCTTTTCTTTCTTACTACTAAGGGGCTAGCAGGGTATTGTTTAGGGTTGTTGGAATTTTGAAACCTGTTTTGGTAGCTATAAGTGGGCTCATTTGTTTGGTTCACTGTGTGGCAGGCTGCATTTGTAGAGGCCTATTTCTTCTTTTTTAAAACATATTTGGTGTAATTTAACTGGGTCTGTTTCTTTGAATTGGAGACCTATATCTTCTAATTCCAAGCCTATTTTGATATGCTGTTGGTGAAGCTGTATGAATTGGAGTCCTGTTTCTTTGGGTAGCAAACCTATTTTGGGGGCTTTGAGTAGAATTGGGATTCACTGTTGCTGGCTTCACTAGCTGCAAAGTTGAGTGCACAGTGGGGGAAGGGTGATAATGGTCTGACCAGAGGCCTCAGATACCTGATTGTTTCTGGAGGACTTGGGCTGGTCCCACCCCCAAACCCCTCACCCCACCCACCCCATGTCCATTATTTCCTTTATACTAGGGGTTCTGACATCACTTCCTCAAACAGGCAAAGGATATGCACCTGTCATAGCAAAAGCAGACATCCAGGAAAGGAACAGCAGCAAGTGAAGAGGAAACTGCTCTCTCAGTGGAAGGGAAGTAAATGCAAATCTAGGAGCTTTCATTATTATTTCTTCGCATTGAAATTGCATTGGGAAAAGGAGGAGTAGGAGTTTGAAGAAGGTTGTGCAATGGCTACTTAAAGTCTCTTTTTGAGTGTGGATAGGAAGGATAGGAATACAAAAAGCAGTTGCTCAATATATCTAAACGTATGCAAAAAAGGAGGTAAGGGAAATAAAGAAAATGTTTTGCACTGGTAGAGGGGGGACTCTGTGGAGTGTTTGGTATCCTGCATCTGGAAGGGTGGGGGGTCGCTGGTGGGCAATGACAGCAGTGGGTAGGGTGGTAGGCTGCAACCACTGTGGTGCACCAATCTTTCTAAACATTGTCTGGAGTGTGGGAGGATGTTTAGTGTGCAACCACATAGAAAAACTTAGAAAGGAGATTGAGGGTCTACAGGAGGAACTAAGACAGGCAAGGCAGATTGGGGGTGGGTTTAGCCCAATACTGGAGGGAGGAAGAAGGGGGGATGAGGGAGGGCGATTTAAGCCAACAGTGGTGAGGAGAGGGTCAGAAGAAGGGAAGCAGAGACAAAGGGGCCCAGGCCAGGAAGAACGATTGCCGGGGAAACCAGGTCAGGAGACAAACGACAAATGGAAAGAGGAGATAGGGACTTGTGAGAGGAGGCAAAGAAGTGGCAAAAGTCATGGAGTGGGAAGGAGAGAACAGGTTACTATGAAGAGACAGGGAGCGGGCATGTGTGAAGGGTCTTCAGAAAACAGCTGTGCACTGCTAGAGAAGAAGAAAGTGGAGGAGGGAAATTATGAAATTAGAGGGTAATTGATAAATGCCTGGACCAAACTGGAGGGGGGAAGTTCTGCTGGGGAAACTGCAACAGGGGCAAAGGGGAAGAAATGCAGGAGGAAGAAGAGCTGGAAATGAAAGAGGGAGATGAATGGAAGCAAGCAGGGAGTAAGAGGGTGGAATCTTAGTGCTGGGGGACTCAATACTAAGAGGAGTTAGGTGGGGTAGCAGGGGAGAGGCATGGTCGCATTTGGTGGAGGCCATGCCAGGAATGACAGCGAAAGGGTGGGACAGTCTGTTCTGAAATATGCTAGAAGGGTAGGACAAGCTCATTTAATTATACATCTTGGGACAAACGACCTGGCTGACAAGACAGTAGATATAGTCCAGAGGAGGTTTGAGGAACTAGCACAATTATGTGAGGGGCAGGAAGATCAGTAACTTTTCTGAGATACTTGGTGCCAAAGGCAAGCACAACAAGAAAGCTGAGAATAGAGGAATTTAACGGATGCCTAAGAACCTGGTGTTGTGCTAAAGGGTATGGGCTGTTGGGGGGTGGGGAGGAACCTGGGAGGACAGTAGTCTCTATGCCAAGGACAGACTACACTTGAGTGAGGAGGGAAAGAAAGTGTTGAAACAGAGAATGGAAGAGTATATAGAGGAAGTTGGGAATTTAAACTAGGAGTGGGGGGTGGCAGTTGGGGAAGAGATATGCAGAGACCACAGGTTGGGAAAGCATATGAGCTTACCCCCCCCCCATAACAGTGATAAAGGGCAAATGGCAAGTACTATTGGTGATGCTAGGAAAGGAGGGCAGGATGGGAGGGGGGGAGGGTGGAAGGTGGTTACCCTTAATGCTAGGAGCCTTGGGAGGAAAACTGCAGTTACAGGTTCTCATGGCAGAGGGAGAGGTGGACATTGCAGCTATCATGGAAACATGGGCCACCCAATATAATGACTGGGACCTGTCTGTACCAGGGTACAGGTTATTTCGTAGGGACAGGGTGATTGGGAAAGGAGGGGAGTGGCACTATATGTGAGGGAAGGACTGAAGTGTGTAAGGGAGGAAGGAAGGAGGGTAGTACGGAGTCACTTTGGGTGCAAATCCAGGATTCCAAGAATAGGATTCTTAGAATGGGAGTGGTGTACAGGCCACCATCTCAGACAGAGGAGTCAGACAGGGAACTAGCGGGACAGATCAGGAGGACCTGCGAGAAGGGTAGTGTGGTGATTGTGGGGGACTTCAACATGCCAGGAGTGGACTGGAGCACCCCAACAACCAGGAACAGAAGGGAGCAGGTACTGCTGGATGCCTTCCAGGACAGCTTCCTGCTGCAAATGGTCAGTGAACCAACCAGGTTAGGGAATACCCTTGACCTTGTGCTGGCAAATGGGGACTTTGTGAGAGAACTTACAGTGGAGGAACCGCTGTCAGGGAGTGACCACCACTCAGTATGGCTCGCATTGGATATGAGCAAGGAAGGAGTGGAATCTGGCACAAGAGTGCTGGACTTCAGGAGGGCCGACTTTGGGAGGATGGAGGAAGTGGTAAAAGGGTACCTGGCCAGAATTCAATCTAGTATGGACACTAACCAGAGGTGGGAGCTCATAAAGCTGGGGATAGTGGAGGCAACCAAAACCTGCTGCAAAACCCAGAGCAAGAAGGCTAGGGCTAAGAAACCGAGCTGGTTGAGCAAGGAGGTCATGGAAAGGTAAGGAGGAAAGAGCTGCCTTTAGTAAGTACAAGAAAACAGGAGGGGGAAGACAGAGAGAGTACTTGACAGAATCGAAGAAGGTGACAAGGGTAAGGGGAGCCAAAGCATCTACGGAACTCAGGCTGGCACAAGGCATTAAGAAGGGGAGAAGGACTTCTTTAAGTACATCAGGAGAAAAGGGGCTATAGGGACCACATTAAGGATTAGGAAGGAGGGGTTGGGTGGAAGCAGAGATGCGATAAGGCAGAAGCACTAAATGAGTACTTCTGCTCAGTATTTACTAAGGAGAAGAGGGGTTGACACCCATGGTGGGAGAAATGGCAGCAGGTGGAAGTGGTGACAGATGGGGTAATCATGGAGGCAGAGTTCGAGAGGGTTTGAAGGTCTAAGGGTGGACAAGGCGCCAGGCCCAGATGGCATCCACCCCAGGGTATTGAAGGAGCTGGCAGAGGTCCTTGCAGGACCTTTGGCAGACCTGTATTTAATGCCTCACTACATTCAGGGTGTGCACCTCAGGACTGGAGGATGGCTCATGTGGTGCCCCTCCACAAGAGTGGCCCCAAGGATGAACTGGGCAACACAGACCAGTGAGCCTCACACATCCATCGGGTAAGCTAATGGAGACTATCCTGAAGGAGAGGCTGGTGGCCCTCCTAGAGGCCAAAGGACTACAGGACAGCAGACAGCATGGTTTCATACGTGGCAGATCCTGCCAAACCAACCTGGTTGAGTTCTATGACTGGGTAACTAGGCAACTGGACAGGGGCCATGCAGTGGATGTCCTGTATCTGGATTCAGTAAGGCATTCAACTCGGTGCCACATGGAAGGCTGGGAAGGAAGTTAGCAGGCACAGGGGCGGGTGCAAAGCTGGTGAGATGGGTAGGAAACTGGCTGCAGGGAAGGCAACAGAGGGTGGTGGTGGGTGGGAAACTCTCACACCCAAGGGCAGTGACGAGCGGTGTCCCACAGAGCTCGGTGTTGGGACCAGTGTTGTTTGGGATATTCATTGCAGACATATCATGGGACATCAAGAGCAAGATCAGTCTGTTTGCTGATGATACCAAGGTTAGTGCGGTGGTGGATGACCTAGGGGATGGCAGGGGTTGCAGAATGATCTGGCAAAGCTTGAAACTGGTCAGACACCTGGCAACTGGGGTTTAATGCCAAAAAGTGCAAGGTGCTGCATTTTGGGATGAAGAACCCAAGGAGGAGTTACCAGCTAGGGGGACTGCAGCTAGCCCAGACAGAGGAGGAGAAGGATCTGGGTGTGCTCATTACAGGGTCAATGAACAACTAAGCACAATGTAGGAAGGCAGCTGCAAAGGCCAACAAGATGCTGGGTTGTATTGCAAGGGGTATATCCTCAAGGAGGGAGGAGGTGATTCTGCCACTGTATAGGTCATTAGTTAGACCACACCTGGAGTACTGCGTGCAGTACTGGCGTCCCTATCTAAAGAGGGACATTAAGTTACTGGAGGGGGTGCAGCGCAGGGCGACAAAGATGATCAAGGGGCTGGGGGACTTATCATACGAGAGGAGGTTGAAGGAGTTGAACATGTACTCACTGGAGGAGAGGAGAGCGAGGGGTGACATGATTGAAACCTTTAAATAAATGAAAGGAATAAACAAGATGGGTACAGAGGGGCTGTTCAAAGTAAGGGAGGGCCACCAGGGGCCATGATATGAGACTGGAGCGAGGAAGGTTCAGGAGGGAGATGAGGAGACACTTTTTTACAGAGAGGGTGGTGGCTGGGTGGAATGCGTTACCTGCAGAAGTGGTATGCAGTAGAACAGTGGACTGCTTCAAACGAAGATGGGACAGGACAAGGGGGAGGGTTAATGAAGGGGAAGGGTGGAAGGGAGGGGCAGCTGCAGAATAAGGGGTGCTAGCTGCACATTCGAGCAGACTTGATAGACCTCTAGGCCTTTATCTGCTGGCAAATTTCAGATGTTCAGATAAGTTCGGGTAATAGGTTAGCGCTATTGCTGTACCAAAGTATGGAGCCTGTGCTTACCTCCAAGATATGGTTGGTAAAAAACACAGAAGATCAATCACCTGGTTAAGGTGAAAATCTAACACAATCTTCGGAAGGAACTTCGGGTTGGGGAGCAGAACAACCTTGTCTCTATGGATGACCAGGTAAGAAGACTCCACCGAAAGTGCCTGGAGCACACTGATCCTCCTGGATGATGTGATAGCCACCAAGAAGGTGGTCTTCCATGACAGGTTAGACATTTCACACCTGTGCATAGGTTCAAATGGCGTGGCCATGAGCTTTTCCAAAACCAGCAGCAAATCCCAAGGTGGTGGTGGTTCACGCACTGAAGGGGAAATATAATCAAGCTCTTTAAAAAAGAGCCAGAACACCTTCTCCTGCACCACCAACTGCTAACTGGCCTACACCCAATGTGCAGAGATGGCTGCCACGTGCACCATAAGGGTCATCAACCAAAGGCCCGACTTGGAGAAGGACCATAGGTAATCAAGGATGCTAGCCACTGGACAGGACAAAGGGTCCAACCCCTTGCCCCGACACCAAATATAGAATTGCTTCCACTTGAAAGCATAGCATTTCCTGGTTGACTCCTCCCGAGATGCTTTCACGACAGTAAGAACATCAGAGAGGCTCAAAGCCTGGAACTCTAGCCACTCAGGAACCATGCTGTCAGGTGCAGGGATTGAAGGCCCAGATGAAGAACCTTCCCCTGATTCATGGAGAGCAGGTCCGGGCATAGAGGAAGACGTCTCAGGAGCCTGCTGCTGAGGCTGAGGAGATGGGGTATCAAAACTGGCGCGGCCAATCCGGAGCCACCAGAATCACCTGTGCCTTGTCCCTCCTGGCCTTGATGAGCACCTTGTGGATCAAGGAAAGTGGAGGGAAGGCATAGAAGAGGCCTGGGGTCCATGGCCTCTGGAAGGCATCCCCCTGCAGTGTTCCCTGCTGAGGGGGTGGGCACAAAACAGCCTCAGCTTTGCATTCTCCCTGGAGGTAAACAAGTCCACCTGAGGGGTGCCCCACTGGGAGAACTGACTGTGTACTATCTCTGGGTGGAGACCACTCGTGAGACACCTTGCCCACCTGGCTGAGGGTGTCTGCCAGCTGGGTGGAAGCTACTGCCACATAGATTGCAACGTGAACAGCCTCCAGGCTGCACACGAGGGTGTTCACACATGAAGAACTTCCTCGCACAGAGGTAGGGAATGCATCCCACCCTGTTTGTTGAGGTAGTACATAGTCGTGGTGTTGCCCATCTGGACCTGAACAACCTGACCCCGGATGTGAGGAGAGAATGCAGTCAGCGCCAGCTGAACTGCTCAGAGCTCCAGCAGGTTGATGTGGCATCTAGACTCCTTGGGGGTCCAGAGCCCATGGACTCTGTGTTCCCCAGGTGGGCACCCCAGCGCATGAAAGAGGCATTGGTCATCAGGATGATTGTCGGCTCTGGGCGGACAAACAGGATCCCTTCCTACAGATGCTCTAGGACTAACCACCACGGGAGGGCGTCCCACATCCGTTGGGTCATAGTGACCAGCTGGTCGAAGTGATCCTTGCGTTGAGACTACTGGTTGGCCAGCTCCCACTGCACAGAGTGCATTCTCCAGCAGGCCCATCGGACCATGCTGGTGCAGGCTGCCATGTAACCCAGCAGGCGCAGGACATCCCGGGAAGGGTGCAACTGCCCAACCTGAAGTGATTGGGCAAAGGAGGAGAGAGAACCTCTGCTCTGTCTGCCGGGAGCCAGGCTCTAACTCTGCAAGAGTCAAGCTCTGCTCTGATGAAGTTGATCACCTGTGAAGGCATGAGTTCCGACTTGGCCTCGTTGACCAGGAGGCCAAGGTCGATGCAGGTCTGGAGGGTCAGGTCCCTGGACTGCTCCACCTCCTGCCTGGAGGGACCTGCAATCAGACAGTTATTCAGGTAGGGGTAAACCCAGACCCCTCAGCACCTCAAGTAAGCTGCCACCACTGCAATGCACTTGGTTAAGGCCCTGGGTCCGAGGACACGCTGAATGGAAAGGCCTGGAACTCATAGAGAGTTCCCTTGGCTCAGAAGTGGAGGGACCTTCAGTGTGACAGATGGATCGGGATGTGAAAAAACGCATCCTGAAGATCCAGGGAGCAAAACCACATGTTCTGCTCTAGAGATGGCATGATCTGAGACAAAGTTACCATCCTGAAGGTGCACGACTTGAGAAACTTGTTCAGATCGTGCAGATCTAGAATGGGTTGCCAGGCCCCCCTCCCCCGTCCATTCAGGCACCATCAAGTACCTGGAGACAAACTCTGGGTGTTCCGGAGGATCCGCAACAGGAACCATGACCTCCTTGCAGAGAAGCTGGGCTATGTCGTTTCTGAGAGCGGACAGAATGTCTGCGGATACCAAGTCCTCCCATGGGGCGTGGACTCAGCAAGGAGGATACGGCTCAAATTCCAGAGGCACACCCTGACCCCCCACCTCGAGGACCCACCAGTCTGTGGTGACAGTAGACCAGGCGGAAAGGAAGTGGCAGAGCCGGCCCCCCACAGGAAGACCCAGGGGAGGCTTGATGAGCACGAGGGAGTCACCCCTCATCCTGTCACTGAGCAGGCTTGGAGGAGGAGGAGGAGGAGGGTCCAACTGAGGAGCCATAGGAGCTTCTCCCTCCAGGCTAATGGACAAAAGAGGCCACTGACTTTGGCCGAGGTTGCCAGCCCTGGGCCTGCTGAGAAGTCTGGGGCTGGGCTAGTTTGGCTGCAGAAGTAAAGGTGGATTGAAAGGGCTTCCTTTTCTGCTGCTGCTTAGAGCCCTTGGGGTCCTTTTGGGCAGATTTCACACAGTCCAAGATGGCACTGGATTTCTCGATGCAGGTAAGGTGACCCTTGACCCCAGGCCCGAACAGGTCAGTACCCAGGAAGAGAACATCTGCCAGCTTGTGCCGAGTGTCCACCATCAAAGTCGAGATCCTTAGCCAAGCCCTGCGGTGCATGGCCACTGAGGCCACCACAGAGTGAGCACAGGAGTCCCCAATATCCATGGCAGTCTGGAGCTGTTGCTTTGCTACAGCCCGGCCCTGGTCCTGGACCTGCTTGACCATGGTCTGGAGGTCCACTGGCAGATGAGGAAGCACTTCATCCAGGGTGCCCAGAAGGGCATGGGAGAATTGGGCCATAAGGAGGGCAGAGCTCACCTGGTGAAGACCAAAGCAAGGAGGCAGCATAGACCTTCTTAACTGCATGGTCCAGCTTTTTGGACTCTTTGTCAGGCAGCTTGTCGATGTCCAAAGTATTGCCCGAGCACCTGAACACTGAATCAGCCACCAGTCCCTCAGCTGAGGAGTGTTCAGTGAATCCTGACAGGGAACCAGTAGATACCTCATACTTGCAGGTCATCCAGGAAGAGAGCAAAGGGCAAGAAGCTGGGCGCTGCCAGAGTTCCAGGGCAGGGCCAAGAATGGCCTCTGCCACTAGGAAGACCTCCGTAGGAGAATCCCCCCACTCAAGAATCTCTGTCAGCGGGCTCGTTTCTGGACGGGCTCCATTTTAAGACCTGTGAACTCAGAGATCAGCTGAAGAAGACCCATAAAGGAAGTACAGCCTTCTTTGGTTGAGAGAGCCCCACTGACTCCTCGTCGACGGGATGGAAGTGCAAGGAGGAACACTCGTACTCTGAAGAGTCATTGAAAAGTGGTAGGCCACCAAAGCCCCACTAAACCTCCAAGGGCAGTTAGGGGTAATGGTGAACAACAGCCGATGGGGAAGCCCCTTGGCCAACTGAGACTTCCTAATCGGAGTGTCAGACATTGACTGTTTAGGCAGCGGCTCCACAGGAATCGGTGGAGACCTCGGGGCTGGCCGAGATGGGACCATCTTGGTCGGCTCTTTAGGTGGAGAAGGTGTCAGACTGCTGGGCAAAAGCCAAGTGATGGCCTTTGTAGAAACCGGAGCCGGCTTCATACTGAAGAACACCAGCTGTTGCCACGAGGTCCTCATAGTGTTGACGCAATTGCACTGAAGTCTCTCCTTACCCAAGGAGGATGAGGATGAAGAGTAGCGGTGGTGCCGCTTCCGATGGTGTTGAGAGCATGAGCACCGATGATGGTGGGAGCTACTCGACCCATGTAAATAGGACCTCAAACGCCGAGAGGACCGGCAACAGGGCTCGGAAGGGGTCAGCAAATGCTGTGGCTCCTCTGGGTCTTGGTCGGAGGCCAGAGGCAGCGGGTCAGCGGATTGATCCATCCCTCCAACGATCTGAGTCAGGACTGGAGTCCTGGATAAAGAAGTGTTGGCCTCTTCAGTTGTCAACTGGTCAGTTGGTTTGAGAAAAATCTCAGCTGGGACTTCAACTAGCGTCTCGGCCAACTGGCCCGAGGATTCGACCGAAGTCGGGTCTGGAGAAGTGCGGGAGTCAAAAGCTCTTGACTGAGAGTGCTACCGATCTCATAATCAATGGTGAGTCCTTTCTTTTTCTTTTTTAGACTCTTTCTTAGAATTAGATTTGTGCCCAGAAGTGCCTGACTGAGGGTCGGCAGGGACTGACACAATTCCTTAAAGGACCCTGTGAAAGTTGAGCCCAGCTGGAGTGGCTCGAAAGCAGAAGCCAAAAAGGAGTGAGCTGCAGCCTGGGCCACCACCTCCTTAAACGCCGCAAGCTATTCAGTGGACCCTGCAGCCGCAGAAACCACCCAAGGGGCATCCTTTGACTTGACTGGCGGGTTCCGTTGGCCCAGGTGGCCTAACTTGAGTCAGGCGAGGTGGTCCTCAAGAACAGTCGGGTGAAACGAGCAACAGAAGTCGCAGGCCTGGGGATCGTGCTTGTGCCCCAGGCAGCAGACGCACTTGGAGTGCGGGTCCGTTCGAGACATCTTCTGCCCGCAAGGGCACCAGCAGAACCTGGGAGCGGACTTGTCATCCACTGGGGTTGTGATTGACTTGAAGACAAACTCTAAATTTAAATCTGGAAGTAAATCTGAAGATTTTACAGGAAAGGGCCTACTCAGCATGACAGCGGTAAGGAGGGAACCTGCTTCTTCCCGTGGAAAGGAAGATCTGGCATCATGGAGAGGAGCTGAGGGAGTTACCAGCCAGGTGGGTGGGAGAAGTCAGCTTGAAGACGTTTCCAGTGAAATCTTAAAGGGAAAGGCAACTGCCAGAAGTGTGGATAGAATATCATATATCCATGTCCCTAGAACATCAGGATACAGATATAACTTGAGAAGAATTCATGAGAACTACTAGAGGAAAGAAATCTTTACAGGGTAATAAGCAGTTATAATTTATTTTTTTTACACCAAAGTCCTTAATGAACTGTGTATCGTTTTAAAAAGATTGTGCCTGGGCAACAACAAAAAATTACTACCTAGTAATATCTGTACCTGGTTGGTAACTGTTGAGTATTTGAGTATGTTTGTATTTTTTTTATTTGCTGCCTTTTCTGTTCCTGGTTACCCATGAAAATCGGCAGAATCTGCCAACCATGTTAATAAATATATTAAATCATATCAAAGTTACATCTAGTTAATTATTCATGAGCTGAAGCAAATCTCTGATTGGCTACTGTGCTGGTATAATCTCTTAGCAATGCCTGGCACAGCCGCAATCAACTAATCATCCACATCACCTGACAACAAATTACAGCTCTGCCATTCCTGGTATCAAAGAAAGATAGAATTTGATGGTAGAAAAGGACTGTTACTGGCCTGCCGGTGCAGCGGTATGGCTACCACCAATGGCACCAACAACCCGGGTTTGGGAACAGACTCAGGCGGCTGGAGGGTCGGCTGGGGGGAGGAAGACTGAGCACCCAGAGGCTGCTCTCCTTCTCCGGGGTGGGTGGGCCACTTGTCCAGCCGCTATACCATCACCTGGGTGACCATGGGTGAAGGTGCAGTGGGACGACTGGAGGAAGGGAGGGAGGATGTCGGCCGGGAGCCGGAGCGTATGCATGTCCTGACATGCTCCGACCCTAGGCTCTCCCAGCAAGCCAACGTCCTGAAGGGTGGACCAGAAAACCAGGAAACACCCCGCAGCGCTCCCAGTAGATGGAGCACCAGGCCCCGATCCACAATGCCCCTACCGGCGACAGCATCCCTGATGAAACATAGACATGTCGAGGTGTAGAGGGCTCCACCTCGTACCCGCCTGGAGGGTATAACCAAGGCTCCATGGGGGGGTGGACTGTGCTGGTGGCCAGATAGATGAGCGGGGACATACAAGGTTATAGGTGTCTCCCAAAGAATGGAAGTGCTGCGGTGAGAAGGGGACATAAAGACAAAATATGAAAAAAAAAGGACTGCTTAGCATACCTAGTTGTTCCAGATGTTCCTTACCTATTCTGTCCTCACAGACCCTATCCAGTCTCCGTTGACCCTGCCCTTCCCTGTATCCTAACAAATATACCCATGTGTCCATCCCATACATGCTTGAAGGCTCCCACTGTTTTGGCTTCCACTAATTCTGCCGGCAATTTATTCTAGACATTGACTACCCTTTTACTGAAGAAATATTTTCTCACATCATTCTTGAATTACCCCTCTTGAGCTTCACTGCATGTCCCCCGGTCCTGGTGCTTGCTCTCATTGGAAAGAGACTCTCCACATGTACCCTGTTCAGTCCTTTCAGGTATTTGTAGGTCTCAACCATATCCCTTCTCTCCTTTCTTGCAGGGTGTACATGTTGAGATCCCGCAATCCCTTCCCATAGGACTTCTCATACTAACCATGAACCATTTTTGCTGCCCTCCTTTGGACGCCTCCACTCTGTCTATGTCCTTTCTGAGGCGCAGTTTGTAAAACTGAATACAGCAGTCCAGTTGTGGCCACAACAACGAGTGTTATAATGGCAGAACCATCTCTCTCCTCCACATGCAACCCAGCACTCCATTAGCCTTACCCACTGCTTTGGCACAATGCACTGCCACCTTAACTCATTGTCTCCTAGCCGATGCCTGTAGGCTTCAATAAAATACACTGGTGTGTCCTGAGGATGCCTACAGAAGTCAGCTACTGACTTCCTGTGTGCCCTGGCAACGTCTGGAGAAGTCACTTATATATTTTAAAATATAATGTAACAGAATATAATATATATTTGACTGCATAGCATCATTGGAAAGGTAATTTTGTGCTGAACAACTTTGCCACTGATATTCTTTGTATATCATGTATACTTTAGGAGTTATTCATATTTGTTTATGGTATGGTGTATATGGCTTATGTAGCCTGTATTAGTGAAAAAAAAATGTTTGCTGTTTCAACCAACATGGAAAAAAATGAAATTACATATTATTTGCATACCACCACTGGAAAGGTAATTTTGTGCTCAATAACTTTGCCACTCATACTTTGTGTCTAGCACTTACGGTTCTTGAGCTATTAGGATTTGTTTGTGGCATGCTGACTATAGCTTGATTTTGCTAAGAAAGGCATAGGATTTACTATTAACAGTATGCAGGAGACAAGTGGTGCAACTTCAGAGAGCTCCTGTGGAGGCAATGCGTTAAGGTCCTCATATGATCATCCCATTATACCTTTCATACTTGGTGCCTGTTAGTACTACTATCCCCCCCCATATTTTATACTCAGTGCCAGGGTTTTATATCATCCTAGGTGCATAACCTTGCACTTTATGGCATTGAACCTCAGCTGCCATGCTTTAGACCATTTCTCGAGTTTTTCAAGATCCCTTTACATTTTTATACTCATCCTTAGTGTGTACCCAATTGCAGATCTTGGTATCATCTGAAAAAAAGGCATACACCTTCCCTTCCAGCTCTCTCTCAATGTCTCCAATGAAGATACAGTATTTATTCATCTTATTTTGAACATTTTTCACCAGGAAAGACAACATGAGCTGTAGCACAGCTTGTTTTGAGAAGTATCCGGTGGTGGTGGGGGAGTACAGGTGTTGGTAGAAACAGGAATACACAGCAATAAACTGAGAAATGCAACATACAGTTATATAAAAAAAAAAAAACCCACAGGAATGGTACCTGTATATCTATATAAGGACACTAAAAAATACAGTTAGAAACAATTAAAACACAAGTAAGGTGCAATTATGGATCAGAGAAACCCCAGCCTAACGGCTAGGGTGGACAAAATCAAATATGAAACAAGGCATAATTTGGAACAATACTCAAGAGAAGTGCTAGAGATCCTAGTTTGAGTACAAGCCTCTTATTGAAGAGGACTAGTCTTAGTACTGAGCCTTGTGGTATCACACTCCCTTCTTTAGAATGAGTGTCATTAACTACCACCCTCTGCTTCCTATCCTTTAGCCAATTTATAACCTAATTTACCACTATGGATCCTACTCCTGTGCTGGTCAATTATGGATCAGAGAAACCCCGGCCTAACCACTAGGGTGGACAAAATCAAATACGCAACAAGGCATACTTTGGAACAACAATCAAGAGAAGTGCTAGAGATCGTAGTTCGAGTACAAGCCTCTTACTGAAGAGGACTAATCTTAGTACTGAGCCTTGTGGTACCCCACTCATCACACTCCCTTCTTCAGAATGAGTGTCATTAACTACCACCCTCTGCTTCCTATCCTTTAGCCAATTTATAACCCAATTTACCACTATAGATCCTACTCCTGTGCTGGTCAGTTTCCTAATCAGCCTTCAATGGGGCACTATGTCAAAGACTTTGCTGAAATCTAAATAGGCCATGTTCACTGCTCTACACTGATCAATTTTCCTGGTCACCCAGTTAAAGAAATCTATTAGTTTCATTTGGCATGACCTCCTCCCTGTGATACCATGTTGTCTGCGGTCTTGCAGCCCATTAGACTCAAGATATTTTATTATTCTTTCCTTTAGTAGTGTTTCCATCAATTTTCCCACCACAGAATTGAGATCGACTGGCCTATAGTTGCAAGCCTCCTCCCTACTACCGCTCTTGTGTAGGAGGACAACATCAGCCCTTCTCCAGTCCTCTGGAGCTACTCCTGTTTTCAGTGAGTCACTGAACAAGGATGCCAGTGGGGCAACTAGAATCTCCCTCAGTTCTTTAAGTACCCTTGGATGAATCCCATCCAGTCCCACAGCCTTACTCACCCTTAGGTTTTCAAGTCCTTCCGGCACTTTTTCCTCTCATAATGGACCTGTGTCCACCCTCCTCTCCACCCTACCACTGTTTCTCCTTGGTGGCCAGTCCCCTCCATTCTCCAATGTAAAAACTGAGCAGAAGTAGCTGTTTAAAATGTCAGCTTTTATTTATTTTATTTTATTTAGCTTTTGTTGACCGGGTAAGTGCACTAGACAAATCCTGCCTATTTTCAGGCACGACCCGGGGGAGGGGGATACAGATGAATGCCAACTGACCTTGAACCAGATTAAGCTGTTGGTGGTATTTTTACTGAATGAGGGAAATTTAGCCAGGACACCGGGGAAATTCCCCTACTCTTTTCGATAAGTGCCATGGGATCTTTAACATCCTCCTGAACTACCACCAATCCAGGCAGATGGGACCTCGGTTTAACGTCTCATCTGAAAGACGGAACTGGTTTTAACTGGTTCCCTCTGCACAGTCTTCCCCCTTCTGCCCTTTTAAGTCTTACAATCCCTCCCCTTATTTTCCTCTTCTCACTTATGTACCTGAAGGGGGTCTTATCCCCTGTACCTATCCCTTTGGTGATTCTTTCCTCTGTCTGCACCTTTGCCCCATTAGGAAATCTGGTGTACAATCATCTCATCACCCCAGGATCACCTGTGATCTCATTAATTTGTGCAAGACTCATGACCAAGCCTGGGCCAGACACAAATTATGCTGCTCCCTACACAACCTCCTCTCCTAGAGAACGCTTAGGAGCTCTTGCACTAATGCTCTTTATATAGTACTGCCAAGTCCCTCTATTTCAAGGCCAACCTCCAGAATACCAATAATGTCCAAGTGAAATTCTGGACAGTGATTCACTCCCTCTTGGACCCCCAAGCCAAGTCCTCTCCCCGGTCCTCTTGGTAAATGACTCACCAGCATCTGACTCTGCTTCTGTTGCCGCTCACTTCAAAGAGTTTTTCACCACATATGTCTCTCCTCCCACACTCCTCCTGGCTCCTCCCCTCTCCCCTCCCTCCCCTGGGTTTTGACTTTCCCCCTGTTACGCCCCAGGAGATCCTACTCACCCTTTCCTCACTCAGCCTTTCCAAATATAGCCCAAATGGTCTGGACCTTAAACGTCTTCATCTGTGAGCTCCAGCCATTGCTTCCCTCCCGACTCACTTCCTAAATCTCTCCTTCACCTTTTGCACTGTCACCTCAGTCTTGGAAGTTTGCTAAGATTCTCTCCCTACACAAAATAGGTGATCCCCCCACTGCTTGCAATGTCTGCCCAGTCTCCCTCCTCCCGTCTTTTGCAAAGCTGTAGAAGAGAACAGTTACGTAAGAACTTACCGTAACAGTAGATCTTCAAGGGGATCTCAGCCATCAGGTAACACCGTAGGAACTTTTGCCATCGATGAAGGAGAATCCACACAGAAGATTATCAGCAGTACAACTGGGGCCACCCACACCGTCATCGTCACCAACTCTATACAGGCATGGGTGGCTCCACTCCCTCCTCATTTCTTTCCCCCCCAGAGACTAAGGGAGCAAGGCTCTTGCCCTGGGGGACCGAGGAGAGAAAGAGACCTAAAAGGAAAGCTGGATACACCAGATAGCCAATTCCTAGACAGGAGCCCCAAGAAGGGGGGATGGTGGGAGGGAAAATATACCTGAAGACTGAGATCCCATCGAAGATCTACTGTTACGGTAAGTTCTTACGTAACTGTTTTATCTTCCTCAAGAGTATCTCCATCATCAGGTAACACCGTAGGAATGAGTACCAAGCAGTTACAAGTGCAAACAGACAGTTTGGGAAGAGGGCTCTCCACAAACTTAAGACAGGAGTTCCTGTAACACAGCCCTGCCAAATCCTGCACGGGTTCTAGAAGCAATGTCCAGACTGTAGTGCTTGGTGAAAGTATGGACTGTACTCCAGGTGGCAGCCACACAAATGTCAATGGCTGAGACCCCCTTTGAAACAAGCCACCAAGGTAGCCATTCCTCTGGTGGAATGAGCTTGGACAGCACCAGGCAATTCTTTGCCATACTTGTTGTAGAAGAACACAATGCAATTTGCCAACCATTTGGATAAACACTTCTTAGAAACTGAAATGCTCTGTCTGCACGGGGTGAAGGAAACAAACAACTGTTCTGCTTTCTGGACTCTTTAGTCCTAAGCAGGTAGTACTTCAAAGTTCTGTGCACATCTAATGTATGGAGCAGAGCTTCCCCTGGATTGGCAGGTCATGTCTGGTAGCCCAGATGGCAACCCGCTTCCACTTCATGGCATATGCAGCTTGAGTGGAAGGCTTCTGGGCGGCCACCAGGATGTCCGCTACACTGTTAGAAACCCCAAACCTAACGATGGCTACATTCTCAGGAGCCAGGCATGCAGATGGAGGGACTTGAGGTTGGGATGGACCAGGGTCCCCTGATCCTGGGTTAGCAGATTCCTGCAAAGAGAAAGAGGGACCAGAGATTCCTCCACACCTGGTGAAGTAGAGGGAACCATATCTGGTGTGGCCAGAATGGAGCCACTAGAATCATGCTGGCCCCCTCCATCTACAACTTGATTAGCACCTCTGTATCAGAGGAAATGGAGGAAATGCACAAAGAAACCTCCCGCTCCAAGAGAGGGACAACTCCAGATCCTGGATCTGGCAAGCAGAAATTGGGCAGTTTTGTGTTGAGTGGGGATGCAAAAAAGGTCCAACTCTGGATGACTCCATCTATCGAACAAGTCTTCTGCGATGGATGAGAGAAGCTTTCATTCATTCATGTTGGACTGAGTCCTGCTGAGACTGTCCACCAGGGTGTTTAGGACACCTGGCATGTGGACTGCACAGGGTGTCAGACTATGATCCAGCACCCAGTACCACACTCTCATGGCCTCCCGGCAAAGGGGGTATGAGTGAGTTGCGCCCTGCTTGTTGATGTAGTATACTATACTCAAATTGTCCGACTGCCTCAGCAACTAACCCGGAGCAAGATGCTCCTGAAAAGCCTGCATGGCGTAGAGCACCGCTCTAATCTCCAGGACATTATATGCAGAGAGGCTTCCCACTGGGTGAAGCAGCCCTGAGTTTGAAGGGGCCCAGGTGTGCCCCCCAGCCCAGACATGATGCATCTGTGGTTAGGATCTGATGTGGGGAAGAGATCTGGAATGGAATGCCTTGAAGCAGATTTAAGGGGTCCATCCACCACTGCAGTATCTTGCGTACTGGGGAAGAGACCAGGACTAGATGGTCTAACTCATCCATATGCTGGACCCACTGTATATGGAGAGTACGCATATGGAACCTGGCCAGCGGAATGGTGGGTATGGCAGCTGCCATTAGGCCCAGCAATCTGAGGTACACCCTGGCAGGAATGTACTGGCTCTGAGCGACCTCCTGAGCTTGGGCTATGAGGCCATGTGGACAGAACATCAGATTGGTAACACTAGAGCCACTCACTAAAATAGTATACAAAATATAATGAATTTATTATATTTATGAAAATATATTAGAGAACACAGTGTCCCAAATGCTGCAATCTTTTCGGACAAAAAAATCCTTCATCAGTGATAGACCACTTGTGTTAATCTAAAAATGTTTTTATTTAAGCTCATTTTTTCGGGTTGAATCACCACAGAGATAAACATGTTACTGAAAGTATTTTTCTGTTTTGGTTATAGATTTAACTTTATTATATTTCATTTAACATTGAACAACAGAGGATGTACGCAGAGTTATGAAGATTAGGTATGCCTTAATAATTTATAAACCATTAACTTAGTTCAATATTTTAACTATAAGGCTGCTCTATACTATCTGGGTAACATTACTGAATTTGTATTTTGTGAATATAATATTATAGTTGGTTATAGATCACTGGGTGAGATGATCGGCAATGAGTCATTTAAAATATTTGTGTATGAAATATTGTTCTACATAAAAAATAGATGTTTCTCTTATTTTTAGATTGAACACAAGTGGTCTATCACTGATGAAGGATTTTTTGGTCCGAAACGCTTGAAGCATTTGGGACACTGTGTTCTCTAATATATTTTCATAAATATAATAAATTAATTATGTTTTGTATGCTATTTTGGTGAGTAGCCTCTATTATTACCAATCTGTTGTTTTGTTCAGTTTGCTTCGATTGGTATTGGGCTACTCCCATTCAAGTTTATTCTTTTGTTTTTTACCGAGGTTGGCTAGGCTAGAACCGCTCCAAGATTCTATGAGGCAGTCTGCCCTGTTTTGGGATAGGAAGGCTTTCCCTTGCACTGAGTCCAGAATCGCTCCTATATACTGCAGCCTTTGGGATGGCACTAGAATTGACTTGGGCAGCTGATGGTAATGCCCAGGAAGTGGAAGCGCTGCAGAGTTCGCTCCAGAGTTACCAAAGGCTGTTCCCTGGATGGGGCCTTTAGGAGCCAATCGTCCAGATAAGGAAAAACATACAGTCCCCTCTCTTCTGAAAGCTGCTGCGACTGCTGCCAAACACTTGGTAACGACTCATGGTGCAGAGGATAAGGCAAAGGGCAACAGTTTGTACTGATAATACTCACCCTAAAGGCAAAACAGAGAAACTTCATGTGCAGAGGAAAGACTGTGATGTGCAGGTATGCATCCTGGATGTCCAGTGAGCAGAGCCAGTCCCCTGTCTTGAGGAGGGGCCTTAGGCCTGTCAAAATTACCATCCGGAACTTTTTTTACTGGACAAACAGACTGAGGTCCTTTAGATTCAAAATGGGACTCAGATCTCCAGTCTTTTTGGGGACCAGGAAAAACCTGGAATAAAACCGCTTGTTTCTCTGGCGCCTGAGCACTGGTTCGATGGCCTGCTTACACAGAAGAGACTGCACTTCCTCCCGGAGAACAGACAAGTGAGCTGGGGGGTAACTGGAGGGTGGAGGCAGGGTGTCTGGAGGCTGTTCTATGAGTTCCAGTGTATGACCCTATTCTATGATCTGCAGAATCCATGCATCCGAAGTTATGGTTCTCCATTGGTCAGATGGAGAGAGAACAGACCTCTAATCACCACCTCCTGGGCCAGGACCAGAGGAGAAGGGTCTGGCAAGGAGTCAAGCAGAGGTGCAGCCAGCCACAGGGGCTGGTCCCTCACTTCTAGTGGCACTTGGCCACCTCTCCAGCACTGGAAGGGGCAGGCAAGGGGGCCTGGGTGCAATGCTTTCCTTGGGGACAGGGAGCTGTACTGGCCTAGTGTTCTGTTTGCAAAAAGGAGGCCGCCCTCTACCCTTTGGCTCAGTGTGGTAGAGGGAATGGACCGATCTGATGGCCCTGCCCAAGGCTTGTAGATCATTTATGAGGTCCTGGACATCAGGATCAAACAGCTTAGTGACACTGAAAGGGGCATTAAGCACTTTCTGCTGCACATCAGCTGCAAATCCTAAACCTCTGAGCCAGGAGTCCTGAGGAGGTATATGCTCATGGCAGCTGCTCTGGCAACGTTGTCAGCCATGTCATACAGTGCTCTGAGGAGATGTTTGCTAACATCCTCAGCTGCCTGGAAGCACTGAAGTAGCTCCTGCTTATCAGTGCCCTCAGGAAGGGCCTGGACCACAGCCTTGCCCTTCTTCCAATTGGTATTTTGGTATTTTACCATGTGCGACAGGTAGTTAGCAATCCTCAGACCTAAGGTGGAGGAGGCATAAACCCTTTTTCCTCATAGAACAATTCTATGAGACTCATTGTCTGGGGGAAGGGAACTAAGGTGTTTAGGCAACTTAGATCTGTCATGAGCTGCCTTAATGACCACTGAGTTAGTTTCTGCCTGGGCAGCATAACAAGGGAGACCCTTGGGGGGGGGCATGATAAAGCTTGTTCACTCTGCGAGATATAGCTGGCACCATATCTGCTCTGTGCCAGGCTACTGTGGCTGCATTCTTCAATGCTGGGAGCATTGGAGGAATGATCTTTGAAGGATATTCTGGAATCTCCAGGAAATCCACCAGATCTTTCCTGGTGGCATCCTCTTCCTCAGTGTGGAAGCCCATGGCTGAGGGCAGCTGTTTCATTGCATTAAAAAATGTGGGGTCCTCAGTAGGAGATCTGGGAGTATGCTTCACAGAGTCCTTGCTGAGAGAGGAGGCTTTAGACCTGTCAGAGACCAGGAACTCTTCCTCTTCTTCCTCTTCATCCTCAGGAAGAATGAGGTCTGGATGGTACTCCTCCTCATTGTCCACCTCTCCAATCTCTGGGTCTGGCATTGGGTGCACTGTTGACTGCCCACGGGGAGCTTCCTGTGGACCGAAGAGTTGGCATCGATGATGAAGCTGTCATTGATGGCACTGGCGAAGGGGGCATGTTTAAGGCACCCAGTTGCTGCATGAGCACACTGATGAACTTCATTAGGACTTCTCTGAGGTTGACAGTAGGCGTTCGATGTCACAGGTGTCAACAACCCACCTGCTGTGTCCCGAGAACCCAATGAGCCTGTAGCCCTGATGGGAGGGGCAGGCCTTGATGGGAAGGCCAACGATGACAAGCCTGTTGTCGACGATGGAGGGGCCGATGACCCGGAGGTAGGCTGAGGTGCTGTCCGTATGGGTCTGGTGGGCACAGAGATCTGGACAGCAGTTTCTTTGTTGAAGCAGTCGCAGCTGACAGAGATCCCCCAGAAGAAGGAGAGGCAGACAGGGAGTGAGATCGACCCCGGGGGGGAGCGGTTGTCATCTCGGTCTTCCTTATGACTTTTCCCTGAGGACTTGTCTCAGGCCTTGGAGGCCTGGGAGCTCAAAGAACCAGCCAGTGACTGGGGAGCCAGGGCCCTGGAAGACCCCTGCACGGAGCTGGCTACCTGTTGATCCATCAGGAATTTCTTGAAAGTCTTTTTGTGTCGCCGAAGGGCTGTTTGATTAAACTTCTGACAGACCTCACGGTCAGAAACTTCATGGTCTGGCCCAAGACAGCAGACACAAATGGAGTGTTCATCTGTAGAGACAATCTTCTTTCCATAGCGGCAATGATGGAAGACAGAAGTAGAAGGATTAACTCTCGACATAAACAAAAAGAAGAAATCTCTTAAAAAGAGATTTTTTTACAAGATAAGTGAAAAAAGCCATAGGCTGAAAAAAAGGCACAAATACTGTGCCGAAGCTTCCACAGAGACCCATGCAAGCAAGCCGATGGTGGTAAAGAACTGAGGAGGGAGCAGGGCCGCCCACGCCTATATAGTGTTGGTGATGCTGATGGCGTGGACGGCCCTAGTTGTACTGCTGAAAATCTTCTGTGTGAATTCCCTTTCACTGATGGTGAAGGTTCCTACAGTGTTACCTGATGACTGAGATACCCCCGAATAAGATAAACTGGTTTATTCATGACTTGCTGACTTCCTCTACTCCTCAAACTTCCAGTCTGGTTTTAGGAAGGATCACTCTACCATCACCACCCTACCTAGGGTTACTGATTCCATCCTCTCAGGGATGGATTAGAGGCACATTACTGCAGACGTTTTCATAGATCTGGTCGAAGCCTTTAATTTGGTGTCCCATTCTCTCCTCCTGGATAAGCTGAGCACTGCTGGCGTCTCAGCCTCTGCTGTTAACTGTTTCTGATCCTAACTCTTGGGCCATCAACAGTCGGTACAAGTAGGAGGCACCCTTTCACCACCACTCCCTATTCACGCCAGGGTCCAATCCTATTCTCAGTCTTCCTAAATGACATCCCCTCTGCCTGTGCCAACTCGCATATTAACATGTATGCAAAAGACACAGTCCTCAACATCTCAGATCCCTCAATTGCTTCTGAGGAAGTCTTGCTCCAGTGTGACTTTCTCAGTGTTCTGCACTGGTTCCAGTCCCAGCAGCTATGGGTCAACACAAAAATGACCGTGTCGATGACCCTTGGTACCAGACAGAAACTGGCCCGACTCACAATCCTCCCCATTTTCTCCATGCTGGATGGCTCCCCACTTAAGGTTGTCCCAAACTATCTCGGTGTGCGGTTAGATAGCAGGCTTGACTTCTCTACTGACATTGATGCTATCCATGCCAAAGTGTGCCCCATACATGGTGCCTTTCTGCAACACCTTCTGCCACTTTGCTACTAACTCACCCTCTCACACCCATCACTGCTCCCTATCCATCCTTCTGCTCCCCTTGTCACCAATCCCACTGTGCTTCCCTCATCTCTAAATACTGATTTGGGTCCCTCACCTCCTACTTACCTATCTCCTCTCCCCCATCTCCTCCTCCTCCTCCTATTCCTTGCACTCTAGGGACCTGCCCACTTCCTCCCTCCCCTACCCACACTCCATAGCTGGAAAATCTGCTTTCTCATACTGTCTGCCTTCCCTCTGGAACAAGCTACCTTCCCTTCATCTGTCTCTTCCCTCCCTCAGATGTGAACTAAAACTCTTCCCCCTTGCTCCTGCCAAACCTCTTCCTGAACCCTCCCTTACCTTCCCTGACTAGGCCTCTCGGCACTAGTTCAGCATCCCATCATCCTGCACCCTGCACGTTTTGAATCTGCCCTATTTGCACAACTGTTTTTGTATGCTATTTATTTGTCACCCAGCTGCAAGGTTTTGACATTACTGTCTGTACTGCACTTGACTTCTGCGCTTTATGTCATCATTCTTGTAACCTAATCATCATCAGTCTGGTTTGTATTTCTCTGCAACTGTGTTCTCCACTTTCGCTTCCTCCAGCTTACACCTGGAAACAAGTCAGCTCATTGTGCCTTTCCTGGTTACCAATTTTAAAGCAAATAAATAAACCACACCCCTAACCACCTTTCCTGCTTCCTTCTGCTTTTTAATGTATACCCTCCCTGTCCTCCTCTCTTTCTGTTTTCTTATACCTTTTGAACGCTATCAGGTCAGAACAGTATAGTTCCTAAATTTTATTTTAGATCACTGAGGCCAAGTCAAGTGCAGCAAGAAATAAGTAAACTGAATTCTAAAAAAAGTCACTGGCCTGGATCAGGTGGAAATAAAATTTCTAAAGTACTCGGCAGATCTCATAGCCCACGTTCTTTCTCATTTTTCAATTTAAGTTTGCAACAAGCAACTTTTCCTGATTGCTGGAAAAACTCCAAAACAGTCCCCATTTTCAAGGGATATGGCAAAAGTAAACTCTTCCAACTATCGGCCTACAGCACTCTTTTCAACTGGTTCAAAATTATTTAAAAGGCTGCTCAGCAAACAGCTTCATGAATTCCTCAACAAATACAATTTGCTGACCCCTTTTCAAGCAGGTTTTAGGGCAGAATGGTCACTGGGCACCGCACTAGCTGGCTTCACAAACATAATTTCTATCGGGCTCAAAAGAGGGGAATCGGTGGGTATGATATTCATCAGTTTCTCCAAGTATTTCAACCTGGTCAATTACAATACACTGATGTTACATCATTCACCGGTTAACATGTCTCCAATAGTAATGGATTGATTTAGGTTCTACCTTGTTGAAAGAACTAAACAGGTATCTTTAGGGAATGTTCTGTCAGATAAGGAGCAGCTATTTAGGGGTGTCCTGCAAGGATCCATTCTAAGGCCTTTGTTGTTTCTAGTCTATGTAAACTCACTCCCAAAGCTTTTAACAAACTGCAAATTCTGTCTTTACACTGACGACACAGTACTTATTGGTAAGGCAAGTTCTAAACTGGATTTACAAACTAAACTACAAATACACTTTGATATACTGCAAAATTGGTTTACTAATTCGAACATAGTCTTAAGTACCCCCAAAAAAAAAAGGTTATGGAATTTTCAGTGAAAAACAAATTAGTAGCAAGGATTTAGAAATCTATTTTTTAAATGGGTAAAAACTTATAAACACTAAGACTTAGAAATACCTGGGGGTGGACATAGACCATGAACTAGCGTTTAAGGAACATTCTGGAAAAACAGTACAATAAGTAAACATAAGGTGGGGGGGTGTCTTAAAAAGAAAGGCATATATCCCACCAAGAGTGACAAGAAACAAAATGACTATACAATTGTTATTACCCATATTGGAGTATGGCAGTATAGTTTACCAACATACTAATTAAATGTTATTATGCAAACTTGATTAAACATATTTTAGAATGGCACGTTTTGTGCTGCACTGTTGTTTTGACTGTTACCATCATCATATGTTTGAGCTGCTGAGATGGGACTCCTTGGAGTTGAAAAGGAGGTAAATGCTCACAATGGTGGCCTTCAAGAAATTGAAAATAAATAACAGTAAATGTCCAAAACTCACTGAATCTGCATATCCAAACAGTTTCACCACCATCTTAGATCAGTTAAAAACTGAGGATTAAATGTCCCTACGAAGATGAATATTTACACTACAATGCAAATTTTTACCTGCCAAAACCTGGGATGAACTATGAACTTATGAAAATGCCAGCAGAAACATGCCTCATGGTCTATCGAGTCTGCTCGAGTGTGCCGCTAGCACCTTATAATGCTGCTGCCCCATCCTTCCCCCATCCTGTCACCCCTTCCCCTATGCCAACCCCTCTTGAAGCTGTCTACCATCTTGCAGGCCACTACCTCACCAGGCAAGGAGCTCCACTTGCCCATCACTCTTTCAGTGAAAAAATGTCTCCTCATCGCTCTTCTGAATCTACCTCCCTCCAATCTCAGTTGGTGTCCTCTCATGTCCCTCCCCTTTTTCCTCTGGAAAATCCTCTCTGTATTAGTCTTGTTTATTCCCTTCAGGTACTTAACGGTCTCAATCATATCTCCCCTGTCCCTCCTCTCTTCCAGAGAGTACATATTCAACTCCCCCAGCCTTTCCTCGTATGGCCTGTCCTCCAATCCCTGGATCATCTTTATAACTCTACACTGTACCCCCTCCAACAATCTGATGTCCTTTTTCAGGAACAGGCACCAGTACTGCATGCAGTACTCCAGGTGAGGCCAGATCAGTGACATATATAGGGGCAGGATAACCTCCCTACTTCTGGAGGAGATCCCTCTAGCTATACACCCCAGCATTTTGTTGGCTTTTGCGCCACTCTTCTGCATTGAACAGAGTTGTTCATGCTTCCTGTTATGATCACCCTTAGGTCCTTCTCTTCTGTGGAGCAACCCAACTGAACCCCATTTAAGTGATAATCCTTCCCCTGTTTCTGGGCTTTGAAGTGCAGAACCTTGCACTTCTTGGCATTGAACCTCAGCTGCCATTTATCTGCCCACTCCTGCAGCTTATTCAGGTCCTTCTGCAACCCCTTCCCCCCCTCCATGTTATCTACCACAGTTCCCATCTTAGTATCATCTGCGAGCAGACTGATTTTGTTCTGGATCCCATTCGAGATATCTGCAATGAAAATCCCGAATAGTACAGGTACCAGCACAGATCCCTGTGGTACCCCACTCGTCACTGCTCCCTGTGATGAGACCCCCCCACCACCACCACCCTTTGCTGTCTGCCCCTCAGCCAGTTCCTGATTCAGGTCACCATTTTGGGTCCTTCCCCCACATACTCCAGCTTCCCCCCCAATCTCCCATGCAGCACTGAATCAAAGGCCTTACTGAAGTTCAAGTACAGGACATCCACAGCATGGCCCTAGTCCAGTTCCCATGTCACCCAGTCATAGAACTCTACCAGGTTTGTCTGGCAAGATCTGCCCATGACAAACCCATGTTGCTGGCCATCCTGGATATCATTTGCTTCCAAGAAGCTCATAAGCCTCTCCTTTAGGATGGTCTCCATGAGTTTGCCCACGATCGAGGTGAGGCGCACTGGCCTGTAGTTCCCTGGTTCATCCTTTGGCCCGCTTTTATGGATAGGCACCACGTGGGCCATCATCCAGTCCTGTGGTACACATCCTGTGTCTAGGGAGGTACTGAACAGGTCTGCCAGTGGCCCTACAAGGACCTCTGCCAGCTCCCTCAGTACTTTAGGGTGAATGCCATCTGGCCCAAGCTCTCTGTCCACTCTTAATTCCCTCAACCCCTCCAGCACCATGCCCTCTGCAATCCCTACATCTGTTGTCCTCTCCCCCACTTATCTGAGGTATTTGTTCCCCCTTCTCCTGTGTGAACACAGAGCAGAAGTACTCATTCGGTGCCTCTGCCTGCTCCACCCCTTCTCCACCTACCCCCATCTTTCTTGATCCTCACAAGCTGGTTTTTGCTTCTCCTTTTCTTGCCTATGTAACAGAAGAAGTCTTTTTCTCCTCTTTTGATCCCCTGCACCAGTCTCACCTCTCTAGACGCTTTGACCCCTGACCAGTCTGGTGACCTCCCTAGACTTTCCTCTGTATATATCTTTATCTTCTCCCCTCCCCATTTTCCTATACTTCTGAAATGCCACCTTCTTGGCTCTCAGCCCTTCTGTGACCTCCAGTGACAGCCAACTGGGTTTCTTTGCCCTTCCCTTGTCTTTTTCCTTTTTTAGTACAGGTCTCTTTTGCCTCTGCCAGCAATCCCCTTATTATATTCCATATCTAATCTGCATCCATATGTTGTTGGATGTCTGCCAGATGCTTGCTCAGAATTTCCCTCATAATCCTAAAGTCCACCCCCCTAAACTTAACCACCCTTGTACCTGTGCCCCCTGTGTCCCTCCCCATGTTTAGCGTGAACCACACCAAGTAGTGGTCACTCCAAGCAAGCGGTTTCCTCACTTCTAGGTTCCTTACAGCTTCTCCATTATCCAGTACAAGGTCCAAAGTCCTTTCCTGCCGTGTCAGCCCCTGTACCAGCTGGGTCAAGAAGCTGTCCTGAAACGTTTCCAACAGGACCCCCTCTCTTGCACTCATGGTGGCAGGTGTGCTCCAATCCACCCCCGGTAGGTTGAAATCCCCCACCACCACCACCATGCTTCCCTTCCTACTTACCCTTTTGAATTTGATCTGCCAGTTCCCGGTGCAAGTCACAATCCTGTGATGGTAACCTGTACACTACCCCCATCCGCAGTGTCCCGTTACTCGCATCCTGGAGCTGCATCCAGAGAGCTTCTGTCCTCCTCCTCCCCTTCCTCCCTTATGCACTTAATCTCCTCCCTCACATAGATCGCCACCCCCATTCCCCTTGGCCCTATCCTTTCTGAATAGCCTGTACCCTGAGATCATCATATCCCAGTCCTGATACTGGGTGGCCCATGTTTCCGTGATGGCCACTATGTCCACCAATTCCACCGCCAAGAGAGCCTGTAACTCTGCAGTTCTGCAGTAACTGGCCCCCAAAGTGAGAGACAAACAAATTAACAATCTTATACCCAAATGACTGTTTTTTTTTTTCAGAGAGCTGCAGTGCGGCTTTCCTCAGCAGCTCCGTACCACACATCAACTGCTTCTGGCTCATTTCATCGAGATTTGCTTGAGCAATTTAAAACAAAGAAATATCTGACCATTAACGGAGATCAGAAGGTGGTGGGAGGTGCTGTCACTGTAACTTTTGCACCTCAGAAGGCTCTCCATATGCCTAATGTAGGAGATTCCGAGGTCACAAAATGTTGTAGTATCATTGTGATGTCACAACGCTTCTACAACAACTTTCAATGACCTTTGAAGTGTTCTACAACAACTTTTAGAAAGCCACTAAATTCCATACACAAGCCCTAACCATATACTACATATAGAATAACGGATAGGGAACCGTGCACAATAAGGCTGTATTTCCATAGAATGGGTTGATGACATCATAGACCTCGAGAGCGAAGTTCGAGAGGTCCCTATGATGTCATCAACACCCCAAGAAGGAAACACATGGCCTTGTTGGTGCACAGTTTCCTATCTCTCATTTTATACAGTATATGGATCCCCCCAAATTTGGCTGGTTTAATTTCACAAGGTTTCAGGATTGGGTGTAGTTTCATACCTTGTGTTCTCACTGCCGCTTTCTCCCCAGTCCTCGCCGCTGTGCTGTCGACCCCGAATATCTCGGTTCTTGCTGTTGTCCCGCTGTGCTCCTGATCATGAAGATTACTGGGGACAGTGATTTTAAAACAATAAAACTGACAAACTGATTGTTTGGAAACAGGGAGTCGACAATGGCAGTCCATGTCCAAACAATCTTTGACGCGCTCTCCCAACCGCTAGCTAAACAGCGCCACCATGTTGATCAGTATTTTGTGTGAAATGCGATGTCTCAGCCAATCAGGGAACAGTTCAAGGCTAAAAAGAAGTTGTACTACCGATGTGATATCAGAACAACAGTACAACACCTTTTTTTTTGACCTTTGAATTGTCCTACAACAACATTTTCAGAGCCACTGATTTTCACATAGAATAAGCCCTAACTGTATACTTATAAACTGTTTGCATCACGGGAGAACAATAAACTGAATCTGTTTTGCTGCAAGCCTCCACTAGTGGGCACAATAGCAGAGGAAGCCATTTTCCCCATTTCCTCTACTTCTGTCAGTCCTCAAATTCAGAGAACAGACTGCAGAAATTATTCTAACAGCTTCAGATTGGGCCAGGCAGCCCTGGTACCATCTGCTCCTCAGACTGTCAAGAGATCTTTGTGTCTCCTTCTGAGGAAGGGTCTCCTGTCTCTGTGTTAAGGAAGGATGTTTCACCCAAATCACAAAGCCCTTTTCCTGAAAATATGGTTCTCGAAGCGCTAACTCAGATGTTGGACGTTTTAAAATTAGTCAAAAAATCAGCAACTAAAAAATATTTCTATTTCATCTAAAAGCAAAGCCATTTTTCCAGATAAGTACGTGGTCTCTGACATTCTTGTATAATTACTGTACTTATAAGTGGAAGGCCTATATCCATCACCTCTCAGCTAAGTCTTACAGAGCCCCACAGTGTGAGAAATCCATAGCCTTTAACAGCATTTTTAAAAGATTTCTCAAAGGTCTCAACCACATTTATCCTCCAGGTAAGCAACATTGCACCTCATGGTATTTGAACGCAGGACCCTGGAGCTGTAAATGCACAAAACAGTCCAAAACCACTAACACATCTGCATCCACTGCAGTGGTGTGGTGTAAGCTGCACTAGAAACTGAATATCTTCCATTTGGGCATATATGTTCTTCTTGTTGCAGGTGTCCTAGCAACTTTCAAAACTTCCATAACTGGATTTGACGGGCTTAGACTAGAATACCATACTCTAGCTCTTCAAGAACCATGCTCTTAAATGAAGTGTTTTGAGCTCTAGGTGAGTCACCCTGCTCTGAGACAGTGCCAGAAGATTCTGTCTCAATGGCATATAAGAGTGTTTACTTAAGAGGAAAGAGGGGGTCAAAACTAAAGGGCACAGCCTCAGACTGCAAGGAAAAAGATACAGGGGCAATGTGAGAGGGCATTTCTTCACAGAGGGGGTGGTGGAGCCCAGGAACAGACTACCAGACAGAGTGGTGGGGGCTAAATCGGTGGAAGAATTCAAGCGGGCAAGGGATAACCATATGGGGCTGAGTATCGGGGGCTGGCAGGGAGGGGGAGGTGTAGGGGGACAAAAAGGGCAGACTAGATGGGCCGGTATGGTCCTTTTCTGCCATCAAGGTTCTATGATTATTGGTCTCTGACATTGTCAGCAGAAGTGAGTACCAGGCTTGCCTTACCCAGTCTGATAATCTTAGAAGTAGAGGTGGGATAACCTCAAAAAATTCTGAGGTTCTAAAAGATTCTGATAGGCATCAAAAGGTTCTGATACTTATCTAAACCTTTTAGATTCTTTATGTATTAGAGTAACTATATGTTAAAAAATAGTTTTAAACAGTTTTAAATCCCCATATATGTAGAAAAAAGCAATTAAACCACTGTTTAGTAGCAGAAGCACAGGGAGGTACTTAAGGGACTCGTTCAGGGTCACACAGATAATATGCAGCTGATGGGATGAGAGTGGCTGGTACACCCTCTGCTAAGCGAAGATTTCAAATTTAAATCAGGGGTCAGTAAGCTGGCATAACCACCTCCAAGTCCTTTCAAAGCAAGGAACATTTTCTTTTTTAATTGGTCACTAAAGGCCCGCTGAGCCGAAGCTTCGATATGTCACAGGAGGGAGGTACTTAAAGGTCTTGTTCAGGCCCGTGTCACACAAATAGTATGCAACTGGTTGGTGGGTATGAGAGTTTGTTAATTTTATTAACACAGGGCTGCTATATTCTGATTCACACTGGTGCTCTCTAACCTCTAACCTATAAGGGCTGGTGCCATCCACTGCCAAATCAGGGGTAAGCAACTTGGGAAGCTGGCACAACCCTCTCTGAGTCCAGGGATTATATTTTTTTATAATCAGCCACAAAAGCAACACTACAGGTATTAATCTCAATCTCAGTCTCCTCTCCTGTCTTTATCTCCCTCTTTCTCTTTCTTTCTTTCCTTCTGCTGTTTCACTTTCCCTTCCTCCCTTGCCTAAGAAAGAAAAGCTGCACTCTAAGGAGGATTCAGCAATGCCTGTTAGCTCTGTAACTGCTGATGCTGCTTAATATTACTATTTTTATTTTACTATGACTACTGGCTTGAATGATTGCAAAACTGCAGCAGTAGCACCTGTAGCTGTAGTCTATACAGTCTGCCTACCATATGACAACAAGCTCAGTTACTCTGTCTTCTCACCTCCCCCACCCTCCATTTTTTGCCTCAATGAAACATTTCCTTTTTTTAATCTAATGTAGCATGCTTGACCCCTAAATGTATTCCCATGTGTATTTTTTAGCTGGTAAAGACAAAAATGAGTCAGGAGGTCTCCAAAAGAAGCACTTTTGTTTTTTTTTTACTTTTCTAACTCTCTGTTAGCCTTGATGAGCTGTTGCTGGCTGTTGAAATGTCTGTTAAGCAGTGCATGCACTGACACGTGCAGACTTGCTGTACTGAGAACCATATGGGCTATCTGTGCTACAAACTAATTAGGTTTCCTACCGTGCACAGAATCCCTCCCCCACCACCACCAACCGCGCTGCTTGAGACGTGTCTGTACTATCTTGAGTGAGTCCTTCCTTTGCTAGCTTCTCAGAGTCCCTCCAACAATCCAACTGCACTGCTCACGCTGACAGTCTAGTCGCTTCCTTCCTCCCATACCATGTTCAGCGAGATGCTCCTTTCTTGTGCTCACCGAGATGTCTGCTGCCGGTGATGTCTTCTTCTTTCGCGCCTCAAATTTCGTATTCAAGAGGAAATACATTATAAGAACCACCTGCCATTTCCCCAACATCCAACAGAAGAACCTCAACCGCAGAGGGTAGTTGGTCCAGGAGGTTGGCAGGTGGTTATGGGGGGCAAATCGGGTGCCCCATCACTCTGTGCTCTCCAACATATTACCTCCAAAAACCATATAAAGACTACAAACAGGTATCTGCCTCTGTCTCTGAAATCAAACAAAGGGGCAGAGGACACTGCAGAGCAGGACACTGCAGCACAGGAGCTAGCACAACAAAACTCGCCCAAATCAGGAACCAAAACAAAAAAAGCAAAAAGGAAATCAAAAAAACTTCTGATCATAGGAAACTCCATGATTCGGGGAGTTGATCCCCATCTCCAGCCAGGGGTAATGGTCAGATGTCTCCCAGGTACAACAGTGTGGAGAGACACTGACCACATTGCTAAAATTGTTCACAAAGCAGGAGAAAACATTGACATCCTGGTACACATAGGGACTAATGATCTTGCCAGCCAGTCAGTTGTGGAGACCAAGGAACACCTGACAAGGCTGGGTGACAAACTATCATCCATTTCATCCGGCATCTCCTTTTCTGAGATCCTGCCAGTCTGAGACAGGGGGGCAGATGGACGGAAGGTCACAGAAGGGGAGCTAAACATGTGGCTCAAGGGCTGGTGCCAGGAAAAAGGACACAGATTTGTAGGGAACTGGAAACAGTTCTGGGAGCAAAAGTTCTTTAAATCTGATGGACTGCATCTGACCAAGGAGGGAGTCAGTGCATTGGGGCAGAAGTTTGACGTCTTTGCAGAATATTTAAACTAGCAAATGGGGAGAGGGGTGCAGTACCCCATACGTCGAATGGGAAGAACACCCCTCCCCCCCTTCAGCTAGTGGTCAAACAGGGATTCAGCATGTTTGCAGTTCATTTGCATCACCAGGTAAGAAAAAAGGTCCATCTCCCCATACGACGCACGGGGAAATGCCAAACCTCACCCAACAACTAACACACCGAAATCTGGCCAATGGAAAATCATGTACACATGTTTGCAGTTCATTTGCATCACCAGGTAAGAAAAAAGGTCCGTCTCCCCATACGACGCACGGGGAAATGCCAAACCTCACCCAACAACTAACATACCGAAATCTGGCCAATGGAAAATCATGTACACAAATGCTCACAGCCTGGGAAATAAGATCCCAGACCTGCAGGCAATAATGTCAGAGGCTAAACTGGACATAGTAGCAATTAGTGAGACGTGGTTCACCAGTAACCACACTTGGGAGACTTCAGTACCTGGCTATGTACTGTTCAGAAGAGACCAAGGTGCAAAAAGGTGGGGTGGAGTGGCTGTATGTCAATGAAAATATCAAAGCTACAGAAATTCAGAATACACATAAGGAGCCAGAAGAACTGTGGGTCACCCTGGAAACAGGAAATGGGACAGCCATAAGAACTGGGGTCGTCTACAGGCCCCCAAACCAGGGGGAGGACACAGACACATTACTGTTAGAAAATATACAAAACATGACAGCTAAAGGGTAGGTTCTGATAATGGGAGACTTCAACATGCCGGATACAGATTGGTCAATACCAGCAGGAACATCTGCCAGAACTAGACACATGGTGGATTCCCTGCAGAGGGAGGGCCTCAAACAACTAGTACAACAACCCACAAGAGACAGTGCTATCCTAGATCTAGTACTGACTAACAGGAAAGGGATCACAGATCTCCAGGCAGAAGGTCCCCTGGGGGCCAGTGACCATCACAAGGTATGGTTCAATTTGGCCACTACATCTAAATCATCCCATTCCAAGGCAAAAATATGGGACTTCAGAGGAGCGGAATTTGATAAGATGGCCAACACAGTTAAGCTAGCCCTGGCAAAAAGAAACACAGGTGAGGGGGTACAGGCAAAGTGGGCAAGCATTAAGGATGCAATACTTGAAGCAACATCCCATTGTGTTGGACAGAAAAGGAACTGCAAAAAAAGAAGGAAACCACTTTGGTTCTCAAATACAGTAGCAGAAAAGGTCAGAGCCAAAAGGATGGCCTTCAGGAATATAAGGGAACACAGCGGGATGAAGATAGGGAGGCATACCAAACTGCCCTAAGGGATGCAGGGAAGGTAGTGAAGCAGGCAAAGTCCCAAACTGAGGAAACACTAGCACGAACAGTAAAAGAAGGTGACAAGACTTTCTATAGATACATTAGTGAAAGGAGAAAATCCAGAGGGGGTATTGCTAAGCTCAAAGGAGAAAAGGGGGCATGTGAGGAGGACCCTGTAAAAGCATCTATCCTAAATAGATACTTTTGCTCAGTATTCTGCGGAAGAAGATAGGGCAGGACCCACAGCTCAGCACCATGGACACAGGGGGAGGGAGGTGAGCACTACTCCTTCACAAAAGAAAGGGTCCTACAAGAGCTCGCTAAGCTCAGGGTGGACAAGGCAATGGGACCTGATGGCATACATCCCAGGGTACTTAAGGGCTAAGGGTGGAACTAGCAGAGCCATTAGCAGAACTGTTTAGTGAGTCTCTGAGCACAGGAGAGGTCCCAGAAGACTGGAGAAGGGCTCATGTGATCCGCTCCACAAGAGTGGTAGCAGGGAGGAGGCAGGGAACTACAGACCAGTCAGTCTTTATCTCAGTAGTGGGCAAGATTATGGGGTACTCCTTAAGGAAAGGATAGTGCAACATCTGGAACCCATAGAGGCACGGGATCCAAGACAGCATGGGTTTACAAAAGGAAGGTCCTGTCAAACTAATCTCATAGATTTCTTTGACTGGGTAACCAGAGTGGTGGACCAAGGGGGAGCAGTTGATGTCGCCTACCTTGACTTCAGCAAAGCTTTCGACACTGTTCCACATAGAAGATTGATAAATAAGCTGGGTAGGCTCGGGATGGGTCCGAAGTTGGTCAACTGTCAACTGTCAGGGGTAAGGGGCAACAGACTTCTTGGAAAACATAAACTGAACTTACAAGCTCAAATGGGTAGACTGGGTGGGCCATAGGCCCTTATCTGCCGACACTGTCTATGTATCTATGTATCTATGTAACTGGGTGGCAAACTGGTTGACGGGCAGAAAACAGAGAGTGGTGATAAATGGTATACAGTCAGAAGAGATGCAAGTCACAAGTGGGGTACCTCAGGGATCAGTCCTGGGGCCAGTCCTCTTCAATATCTTCATTAGTGACATTGCAGATGGACTAGAGGGTAAGGCTTGTCTGTTTGCAGATGACACCAAGATCTGCAACAGAGTAGATGATCCAGATGGGGTGGGCAAAATGAGAAGAGATCTGGATAAACTAGCAAAATGGTCAGAACAGTGGCAACTGGGATTTAATGCAAAGAAGTGCAAGGTCATGCATATAGGGAAGAGAAACCCTGAAGCCATCTATAGGCTGGGAGAGGAATTGCTGGCAGTCACAAAGGAAGAAAGAGACTTAGGCATCATCATCACAGATGACCTGAAATCATCCAAACAGACCTCTAAAGCAGTAGGTAAGGCTAGGGGGATGTTAGGGTGTATTAGTAGGGGTATCACAAGTCGTAAGAGGGAGGTAATAATCCCTCTTTACAAGACACTGGTTAGGCCCCATCTGGAGTAGTGCATGCAGTACTGGAGGCCACTCCTTCACAAGGACATTAACTAAATTGAGGCAGTCCAGAGAGGGCAACCAAAATGGTGCAGGGACTGCATCAGAAGACATATGAGGACAGATTAACAGAGCTCAATATGTCACGCTTGAGCAAAGGAGGGAGAGGGTGATATGATCGAGACATTCAAACACCTTAAGGGCATTAACAAGGTGAAAGAGTCTAACATGTTTAAATATAAGAAAAATAGCAGGACAAGAGGACACAGCATGAGATTAGAGGGAGGCCGATTAAGGGGGAATGTGAGGAAATTCTTTTTCACAGACATGGTGGTGGATGCTTGGAATGGCCTACCTCAGGAAGTGGTGGCTATGAATACAGTGCAGGGCTTCAAACAGGCATGGGATAGGCACAAGGGAGCAATACAGATGAGTATGAATAGATAGGCCACTGACAGAGCAAAGGCCGATGGCACATTTATAAGGTAGAAAAAGAAATGGGCAGACTGGATGGGCCTTGCGGTCCTTATCTGCCGTCAACTTCTATGTTTCTATGTTACTACGGGGCCAGGCACAGCATGGACAAGAAAAAAAACATGATCCGATCTAGTCCGAAGAGGAAATGCCATTTGGAAGTTGCTCAAGTGCCACTTAAGCTGCTATTGGGGGGTTCAAATTTTGTCCAAACCAGTTCACCCACCCCTAAATAGAATCACTGGTGCTGAGTCCCTTCTCAGTTTCGACAAAACTGTGTGGATTAGTGGGAATGGAGCAAATTCATAGATGAATTTGTCCTTCAGTGGGAGGGACAGAGCATCCCATGGGATTGTTCCCAATAAAGGTGGCTGGAGTAGAACTGGAGGAGCTTTCTGTTCTCCCAGGATGCAAACAGGTCCGCCTCTGGTACTCTCCATCTCTGGAACATTGAATTCAGCTCTTGTTGGTTCAGACACCATTCATAACACATCCTGCTGAGTGAAACTGCAAGTACATTGAATTTAGGGTCTGTAGTAGTAAGCCTTTTCCGAGGCAAATTTTATTTAAAAGGACACCCATCCCAGAGGCTCTGGGTGCCAAACATGTTAAAATTGCATACAAAACACTATCAATAAATTATATATACAAAATAACACCACAATGTACACACTATATATTCTACACTATAACTCAATATTATCACATTTATAAATAATACAATCAGCAATAACTACTAGTTGAAAATATAGCCAGGGACCAATTTAAACGCAAAAGTCAGGAATAAAAAAAAACTATAAATCAAAGTCCAGGAAGGCCTGATTGTACAAGTAAGCCTTGAGGTGGGCTTTGAACACTTCGACAGAAGGGGCCTCTCTTACAGCTGGAGATAGCAAATTCCACACGATGAGGGCGGCGACACTGAACGCTCTCTCTCCTGCCGTTTTTAGCCTCATCCTGGGAATCGCAAGGAGGCCCCAAGAGGAGGAGTGGAGGGAGCGGACCGAGATAGCAGGTGTAAGAAGGTACTTCAGGTACCATGGGCCCAGGCCATGTAGGGCCTTAAAGGTTAGCGAGCCCACATTAAAAAGGACCCTTCACCTGACCGGCAGGCAGTGCAGTTCACGCAGCCCTGGGGTGATGACAGTACAGATATCTCCTCGTTTACATGTCCTATATGGCAAGGAGCACCTTGCCTGCTTGGATTCTGCAGATACATTGCATTCAGAGTGCATGCCAGGTTCCACATCTGCATCAACTCTGCAGAGTTTTGACGATCTGGTACTGCACCTCCTTGTTTGTTTACGTAATACACTGGAGTTGAATTGTCTGTGTTTGTCAGAACTGTTTGGTTTTATAACAGGGAAGAAAAAATTACTCACCTTAGGAATTGTGTTTCTTCTAATGGAGTCTTGCTGTACTCTGACAGATGCAGTGATCCCCTACCTTTAAACTGCCCCGGAGAACAATGAGTTAACTTTCTATGCGGAGCATAGAATGCTGAGCTCGAGCTCGGTCAGAGTCTCTGTCTGGAGTGTTTCAAACTCAAACCGTCAGATTCTTATGAGCCAACTAACTAAAATTCTATGTGGAAATTGTAAAATTCTACTAGCCAAATGGCAATAAAAAGTTTTGGATTCCCAAAGGAAGACTCAAGTCAGGAAACCCAAAAACCAAAAACCAATCTAATGAGAATAACAATAATAAATCAACACCCAAACAAAAAGAAGGAGGGCGTAACAAGGAGCACCCCTGGGGTGCAACACTGCACCTGCCTACCCACTTCCCAAAACCAGGTTCTGAGAGGGGAGGCAGGAAGGGAGGTCAGAATACAGCAAGACTCCATTAGAAGAAACACAATTACTAAGGTGAGTAATTTTTTTCTTCAAACAACATGAAGTCTTGCTGTATTCTGACAGATGCAGACTACCAAGCAGTACCTCCATGGAGAAGGGACAGAACCTACTTTGGGAATAGGTTCTGAAGTACTGCTGTGCCAAACCGAGCATCATTCCTAGCCTGGATATCCAGAGAGCAACGCTTGGTAAAGGTATGGACTGTTTTCCAGGTGGCTGCTTGACAGATTTCTAAGAATGGAATATCCCTGGCAGCAGCCAGGGAAGCAGCTGTACCTCTTCTGGAGTGAGCCCTCAGACCTGAGGGAGGAATCTTTCCCAGTTTTCCATAGCAGAATTTTATACAAGATACAATCCACCTGGCAATAGTTCTCTTGGTGGCAGGTTTACCCTTACCCAGTTCTCCATAAGTGAGGAACAACTGGAGGGAGTCAAACCTGTGACCCTTGGTACACTATGTAGTAGCTGAGGGCCCTTTTAACATCTAAACTGTGTAGCCTCCTCTCTCCTGAGGAAGAATGATCAGTGAAAAAAACAGGAAGAGACAGACTGGTTCAGATGAAAATCTGAAACCACTTTGGGCAAGAACCTTCTATTGGTTCTAAGGACCACTTTATCCCTATGAAAGGAGACAAAATCAGGTTCCACTGACAGGGCTTGCAACTCACTGATACGCCTGGCAGAGGTAATGGCTACCAAAAACACAGTTTTCCAAGTCAAGTACTTAAGCTCTGCTCAGGACATGGGTTCAAAGGGAGGTTGCATAAGTTGAGCAATGCAAATGTTCAAATCCCAGGCAGGGGCAGGGTCTCTAAAGGGGAGACTGGTATGGAGCAATCCCTTAAAAAATTTACAGAATACAGGTTGAGAAGCTAGTGTGGAAGACTTTCCCACTGATAGAAAAGCTGAAACAGCTGACAAGTGTACCTTGAGAGTAGTTGGTCTGAGGCCTAGGCCATTAAGATGGACCATATAATCTAGGACTGTAGGCAACTCAGCAGCATCTGGAGAAATATGCTTCTTGGAACACCAAATGCTGAACCTCTTCCATTTGGAGTTGTAAGTCTTTCTGGTGGAGGGCTTTCGAGAAGCTTTGAGAATATCCAGAACCCCCAGAGACAGCTGAAAATCTGCAAACTCTAACTCTTCAAGAGTCATGCCTTGAGATTGAGAGACTGAAGATTGGGGTACCAAATCCTCCCCTGAGAGGAGGTTAACAGGTTGTGATTCCTGGGAAGAGACGGGGGGGGTGAACTGCTATGGACAGCAGCAGAGGGTACCAAGGCTGTCTGGCCCAATCTGGAGCAATCAGAATGACTTTGCAAGGTTGTGACTTTATCTTGACTAAAATTTTGAACAGAAGAGGGAAGGGGGGAAAGGCATACAGGACTTTCCCTTCCCAGTTCAGTACTAGAGCATCCAGGGGGACTGAGCCCAAGACAGGGGGTCTGCAACAAAAAGGTGGACGTTGGTGATAGTCTTTGGCTGCAAAAAGATCCATCTCTGGAGTGCCCCACCTTGAAAAAATCACCTTTAGTACCAGAGGGTCCAGAGTCCATTCGTGATGGCCCTGCGAGATCCTGCTCAGTGTATCTGCTAGTACATTGTCTTTTCCTGGAAGGTGAACTGCCGTCAGGGAGGTTTGCAGGGAGTAAGCCAGGGACCACAGCTTCATGGCTTCAGTGCACAAGGCTATAGACCGAGTGCCTCCTTGCTTGTTGATGTACCACATGGCGGTGGTGTTGTGTGTTCTGACTTGAACCACCTTGTTTTGTACTGACTCAGAGAAAGCTTGCAGGGCCAGAAAAACTGCCCTGAGTTCCAGGATATTGATATGGAGAAGAGATTCCTGAGGGGACCACACTCCTTCGGCAGTGAGAGCCCCCAGATGGGCTCCCCAGCCCAAAAGGGAAGCATCCATGGTAAGAACCGCTGAATGACACTGAGTGAAGAATGGGACCCCTTGACTTTAGTTGTCCAGATCCTGCCACCATTGAAGGGCTTGGATCAGAGTCCGAGTCACTGGAATCAGTTTCGTGAGGGAATCCTTCCTCTGGGACCAAAAAGTCCTCAGATGGAACTGTACGTCCCTCATCTGGAATCTTGCCCCTTGGACCACTGCTGTAGAGGCTGCCATGTGGCCCAAGAGTTGGAGAAAATGCCTTGCCGGTCGAGACACCTGAAGGCTGAAGGAAGAAGCCAGTTCTGTAAGAACTCTTACCCTTTCCAGGGGAAGAAAGGCTCTTGCCTTGACAGTATCCAGCTCTGCTCCAATAAAGGTAAGAAGCTGTACTGGCTCGAGAACTGACTTGGGAAGGTTGAGAAGAAATCCTAGGGAAGTGAGTACCTGCTGAGTTACCTGCAGGTCTGACCTGACTTGGTCTTGGGACTGCCCCACTATGAGCCAGCCATCAAGGTTTGGAAAAATGGAGATCATTTTTCTTCTTAGGAAAGCAACCACTACTGCCAGGCACTTTGTGAAAACCCTTGGGGCTGATATTAGGCCAAAGGGCACTGCTTTGAACTGATAGTGGCCTGAGGGCAACTCGAACGTGAGGTACTTTCTGTGGGAGCACCTGATGGGAATGTGAAAGTAGGCATCTTTTAGGTCCAAGGAGGCTAGCCAGTCCCCTGGTCTCAGAGAGGGAAGAATTATTCCCAGAGTTACCATCTTGAACTTTGGTTTTAAAAGATGTTTGTTCAGATATCTTAGGTCTAGGATGGGTCTCCACTCCCCTGTTTTTTTGGGGGTAAGGAAGTACCTGGAGTACAGACCTTTGCCCCAGAGTAGGGTAGGAACTCTCTCTATGGCACTTAAGACCAGAAGAGACGAAACCTCTGCCTCTAGGGCAAGGGTTTCTGAGAGACCTGCAGGTGGAAAGGATCTGGTTCTCATCTTTGGAAAATTTTTGAAGCTGAGAACCAGTCCCAGGCTTACTACTTCCAGGACCCATTTGTCTGAGGTAACAGACATCCAGTCCTGGACAAATTAAGCCAGCCTGCCTCCTACTGGAATAGGAGACTTGACCCGGGCAGACCCATCAGGGTATCTGCTTGGCAGGGGCCTTAGGCTGAGGAGTGGATGCAGCCCTGCTCATCCCTCTTCTGCCTCTCCCTCTGAAGAACCCCCCCTAAGAAAAGTGAGAAGAGGCCTGTGCTTCATGAAAAGGCCTATGAAAAGGCCTTCCCCTGCCCCTAGACTGCTGCCTTTGAGGAGTTGCCTGCCTTTCTTTGGCCTCAGCACTCCTATAAGTGGTCCTGTACTCATCCATTGTCTTCATGTAATTCTCTGTCTGCTCCCCAAACAAAGAATTACCTACTACAGGGAAATCCACGGCCTTGGCCTGGGTATCCTGTGAGAGGCTAGTACATCTGAGCCAAGCCATTCTCCGAAGAGCCACAGATGTAGCCATGACTCTTGATGATGCATCATTGGAGTCAACAGCAGCATGAAACTGTAGTTTTGATGCCTCAATCCCATCTGCAGCCACCTCCTCCAGCTCCTTGACCAGCTGGGGGGATGCCTGTTTAGCCAGTGCCAATACAGTGTCCCACCAGGACTTCTGGTACCTGGCTGTATAGGCCATATAATTCGCCTGCCTGAGTCCCAAGGAAGATGCCATGTATTGTTTTTTTTTGCCATGGCATCAATCTTCCTGGAGTCCTTGTCTGGGGGGTATGAAGCCAAGGGAATATTTGCCTTGTCACAGGTAGCAGCCTGCACTACCCCAACATGGCTGCATTGCTGGTATAAGAACGCCGTGTCTGATCCTGAAAGTGTATACCTCTTGTCCATTCTTCTGTCCACAGGAGGTATAGTGTTAGGAGACTTTAGAATTTTTTGTGTCTGCTTCCCAAAGGATTTGTGGAGGGGAATAGACAGTCTCCTGGACTCTGGGATGTCCATCATTTCCACATAATCAGGCTCCTCTTGATCCTCCAATGCCTCTGCCATAGGAAGCTGGAGGGTTTCAGCCACCTTTCTGTAGAACAAAAAGTGAGAAGGGGACTCAGAAAGCCTAGGAGGAGAAACACCTGAAGGTCTGTCTGTCTGGGGAGATGTCCGGTTCCAAAGGCACATCCAGACCCTCACCTTCACCGTCATCATGATCCTCAAATTCCCCTTCCTCCTCAAACTCCGGTTCATAAAATTCTTCAAGGGTATAATCTTGAACCGGGGGAACCAACCGAACTGAACCCCTGCCAGAAGGGGCCGGATCGGTCGGAACCAGGCAAAGCGATTCCACAATCCGAATCGCTCTGGCTATCTCTTCGGCGGTCAGAACATGAACCTCTGGATCCGAACTGGATGATTTTTCTTTGCGTTTTCTTTTTCTCGGGACCGATCCCTCAGAATCAGCTATCCTTTTGCCCGAAGAAGTATCGCCCTGGTCAGAGGGCACTCCTTCTGGTTCGGTCGAACTGAACCGGGCTGGCCATCTGGGTCAGCGGACTTCTCGGCCTCCTTTTCCCTCAGTCTACCTAATCTCTTCTCAAGGGTAGATTTGGGAAAATGTTTACATATTTGGCAGTCTGAATCGAGGGGGGTCAAACCCCAGACCATAAACACACGTGCTGTGGGGATCGGCCTTAGCAAAGACCTCCCCACACTCACTGCAGTGTTGAAACCCAGTGGGCCCGGTTTTTTTCTTGGGTTTCTCAGACATGGCCAACCTAACCAACTTACCCTTTTTATGGCAACCGCCAGGCAAGACTCCCTTATTGGTTCCTAACCGTGTCACGGGTATTGGAAAAAAACGTATTAAAACACGTTTTTTTTTAGAACCGATAAGAACCGGTAACCACGCTCTAAGTAAAATACAAAACACAAGATATCACAATCAAATGGTTGGTTCAGCCGAACCGACCTACACTTTTACAAGTTCCACACAGAAAAAACAGAACAATTCCTATCTAGTACTCACGGCACCACAGACAGAGACTGAACCGACTATGCGGATAACTTTTTCGGTTTAAAACCGACGAAAAACTGAAACTTTAACCGACTTTCGAACCGAGCTGAAGGAGAAATCTCCAGAGCGACCGTTCAGTGAGGCGGAGTAAAGAATCTGACGGTTTGAGTTTGAAACACTCCAGACAGAGACTCCAACCGAGCTCGAGCTCAGCATTCTATGCTCTGCATAGAAAGTTAACTCATTATTCTCCGGGGCAGTTTAAAGGTAGGGGATCACTGCATCTGTCAGAATACAGCAAGACTTCATGTTGTTTGAAGAGGAATATGTCATGACTTGGAACACAGCCCTGAGCTCCAACAGGTTAATGTGCTCCTGTCTTTCTTGGGGATTCCATACTCACTTTACGGTTTTACCCTTCAGATGTCCTCCCTACCCAAGGAGGGATGCATCTGTTAGAAGATTTGTGCGTGAGCACTGAAGGAAAGGAATACCCTCTCAGAGGTTGCTCAACTCTTTCTGCCATGCTAGTGTTTGTGTCAGCTTGTGAGATACTGGTACTTGATGATGCAGTAGTGTGCTTCTTTTGTGCCAGCACCTTCTGAGGTGGTACTGAACACTTCTCATTTGCAGTCTTGCCCATGGCACTACTGCTGTAATAGATGCCATGTTGCCTAAAAGCCTCAATAGTTCCTGTGTGGCATTTTCCTGACCTGCCTGGATTGTGTCCTAACAGTCTCAGAAATGCCTGAGCAGTGTTTATCTGACCATCCTGGAATGTGACTGCACAGTGAGTCAGAACTTCTAACCTCTGTGGAGGATGATAAGCTCTTCCCATTTCTATGTTCAGTTTTGTACCTATGAATGCCAGCTCTTGTCTGGATTCCAAGTGAGAGTTTTCTAAGTTTAGGAGAAAGTCTAAGCTTTGCAGTATGCTCCGTGTGGCGAGCTACCCCACTGCTAGCCCTTATTTGTAGACAGTATTCTGTTGTATATATGCTTTTTTATGTAATTCTATGTACATGCCAGTGTTAGCAAAGGCACATAGAGAAAAGACAGTTTTTTTTAAAGGGGGGTTTGACCGTCCTCTGACCTACAAGCCCAGCCTTGCTTGCAGGAATCTGACAAGTTCTTGTCAAAAAGATTGTGGATACTTGATCAAAGAGTATTCCTCTAATGTTAACTAGCCAAGGGAGACAGAAGTAATACAATCAGTTTGTATAATCATATAACTTACAGGATCTTCCTTATAACTAATTAAATTAAACCAGTTCAAAATCCCAGGATGAGAGACGCTATTTCCACTGTTGTAAACCCTTAAGTTCAAAAGGGAAATGGTCTTAGACAAGAGGTGATGGAAAAGGTTCCCCACAGTACAGTGACATTTTTTTTATAAGTGCCAGGAAACATCCTTCTAACAGGCTTGTGTGAGATTATAAACCCTGTGCTAACTATGAGAATCTGACATCAAAGATTATCAGGAAAATAAGACTTTGGGAACACGCAAGAGTGATACCTGGTGGCCTAAAGTGGAAGGACCAGCCTTTATTCACAGAAGGGCCCATCTTTATTTACAGACTGGGGTGGGGTGGTCTTATATATAAACTCTTCAGCACAGACACTCAGTGCAGTTTTTGCCATTTTGCTTGCACCCTCTCCTTACCACAAGCAAGAAGCTGCCAGAAGAGACTGCCTAAGAGCTGCAGATCTGGAGACCTGGGCTTGAATCCTATAGCCACCTAGGTGCATACTGTGTGATGCTGAGCAAGTCACTTAACTTCCTTGTGCTCCCAGGTCACATCTGGAAACAAGCTTCGGCTTAGTGTGCTACTCCTGGTTAAACAATGTTCCCTTTCCTTTCCCCTAAGAGCCAAAGGCTGCTACAGAAAGATTGCAATATTTTGCAAACCAGTGATTCTGTGGACTTTTAAATCTTCATACCTCAGGTAGATTAGCTAACAGACTTAATGTGTTCCGTTGTACATTTTTTCCATTTTCTTTTCCTGCATACTGTAACCCAAATTAATATTCTATTTTTAGTTGTACATGTATTTAAGTATTTTAGTAAAACTTTTGTTTTCCTAAAGAAATTCTGCCTGCGTGAGAGTTCTTATATTGCATGTGTGACTGTAGAAGGTTTATTAATAATTTGTGAAAACTGTTATTGAAAGAGGAGCCACCATAAGCAACCAAGCTGAAAAGGGGTCGGGAAGGGACATCTGGAAGAAGAAAAAATTACTTACCACAGTAATCTTGTTTCTTCTAATGGAGTCTTGCTGTATTCTGGCTATATGCAGTTAGCCCTTCCATTTCAACTACCCCAGAGATGAAAGAGTTAACTCTATGCAAATACATAGAACGTTGAGCTTGAGCTTGGTTTTCAACCCCCTGTCCCTGGTACATTCTATGTAACCATCAGATTCTTTACTCTGCCTGCCTGTGAAGTCGCTCTGGAGATTTCTCCTCGCTCTCTTTGGTTCAAAGTGGTGTTTTTCGTCGATTATTTCAATCGTGTTTCATTTTTGGTTCTTCAAACCTTTGTCTATGGTACAGGTTAGACTAGATTAGAGTGAAATTCCATTTTGGTATGTCTCCGGTCCTTTTTTGATCTGAGTACTGAGAGATAATCGATTTGATTATTTCTTTGAGGTAAAATGTTAGAGTTTAAAGGGAAACGTCCATCTAGGATTAAATTAATCAATATTGTTACCAATGGAAATCTGTTTTACATAAGTTATTGACCAAACCTGTAACACTTTTAGGGCCAGAATTATAACCCATTCAGTTGCCCCTCCTTTTATAGCTGCAGGCATCCATTTTCTAAATCACAGGCACAGGAAATGACATCACATCAGGGGAAACACATATAGTCAATAAATATTTTAACCAGGAGAGGCACACTAAGTGGAAGCTTGAGTCCAGGTGCGACCTGCGAGCACAAGAAAGTTAAGTGACTTGCTCAGGATCATACAGTAATGTAAGTGGGGACTGTGGGATTCAAACTCAGGTCTCCAGCTTTGCAGCTCAGAGCCTTAAACCACTGCATTATACTGCCTCTTTCAAGGTAAGAGGAAAAGAAGAGTTAGGTCTCTTGATGAGCTGTCACAACCAGCCATTCAATAGTTTAGTGATTGCACCTGGGAGCATCAGAGATGTCAAAAGGTGCTGTCTCAAAAAAAAGGGACTACTGGAGATTTCCTGTTGGAAAGACAGAGTGAAACAGTTGGAATCATGAAATGAAAAAACAAATCTGCTGTGTTTTTTTCTTTTACTTTGGTGAAAGGAAAGCTATTTCTGGATTGTGTTCAAATAAAGATTGTTTTTATGTTGCAACCTTCAGAAGGAGTAGTGCTGGAACATGGGGGAAAGCAAGTGTGTATGTGTGTGTGTGGGGGGGCACTGCAGTAATAAGAGACCATGATTGCATCCCTTCTGACATTGCATGCATTTAGGGGCACTTTGAATGCTCATGGGCAAAAGTCGGGGTTGTCCACCCCCCACTCGAACCTGTAGGTTCTGGCACCTATGTTCAGTAGGGTTCTGTATTGACAGCCATCTATCCTATCACACACCAACACAAAAAAAATATTTTGTTACAACTTATTTACCTAGGATAGTCCAGCTGAGATGTGCCACCTCATTTCTAGTGGGGTCCTGCTGCTATTCATTTCTGCTGCTAGGTGGACAGGAGCACTGGAGGGTTATGTGACTTACTCAGGGTCACACAGTTAGTATTTGACTTTACTGAGATTTGAAACTCTCATCTTCTTGGTCTCAAACTTGTGCTCTAGCCACTAGATCACACTCCGACAAACTACAGAATATGATGCCAACAAAAAAAAAATGTAAACACAACTGCTTCAGTGCTAACAAATACTGGAACAAAATAGGTACATGAATAAAAATCATTTACAGTGTCACCACAGTAGAAGAATATTCTGCAAATCACACTGGCACTAAACATTTTATTAAACCGAAATGTCCACAAAGAATAAATTACTCACCTTAGTAATTATGTTTCTTCTATTGGAGTCTTGCTTTATTCTGACAAGTGCTGTATTCTGACAAGTGCAGTTAGCCCCAGCCTTTAAACTGCCCCGGAGAACAAAGGGTTAAACTTTCTATGCAGAGCATAGAATGCTGAGCTCGAGCTCGGTTGATGTCTCTGTCTGTTTCCCTTTGAAATCTAACTGTCAGATTCTTACGAGCAAAACCCTAATAGCTATTCTATGTGGAAATTGTAAACGTTTTAATACCGAACTGGCAACAAAAAGTTTTGGATCCCCAAGGAAGACTCAAGCCAGGAAACCCAAAACTCAAAAACCAAACCAAACAAGAACAGTAATAAAACAACACCCAAACAAAGAAGAGGGTGTAAAAGGAGCACCCTTGAGGTGCAACACTGCACCTGCCCACCCACTTCCCAAAACCAGGTTCTGAGAGGGGAGGCAGGGAGGGAGGTCAGAATACAGCAAGACTCCAATAGAAGAAACATAATTATTAAGGTGAGTAATTTTTTCTTCAAACAACTTGCAGTCTTGCTGTATTCTGACAAGTGCAGACTACCAAGCAGTACCTCCATGGAGGAGGGACAGAACCTACTTTGGGAATAGGCTCTGAAGTACTGCTGTGCCAAACCGAGCATCACTCCTAGTCTGGATATCCAGAGAGTAATGCTTGGTAAAGGTATGGACTGTTTTCCAGGTGGCTGCTTGACAAATTTCTAAGAGAGGGATATCCCTGGCAGCAGCCAGGGAGGCAGCTGTACCTCTTGTAGAGTGAACCCTCAGGCCTGAGGGTGGAATCTTTCCCAGTTTTTCATAGCAGAATTGTATACAAGACACAATCCACCTGGCAATAGTTCTCTTGGTGGCAGGTTTGCCCTTTCCCACTTCTCCATAAGTGAGGAACAACTGGAGGGAGTCAAACCTGTGACCCTTGGTACGCTCTATGTAGTAGCTAAGGGCTCTTTTAACATCTAAACTGTGTAGCCTCCTCTCTCCTGAGGAAGAATGATCAGTGAAGAAAACGGGGAGACATAGACTGATTCAAATGGAAGTCTGAAACCACTTTGGGCAAGAACCTTCTATTGGTTCTAAGGACCACTTTATCCCTGTGAAAGGAGATAAAATCAGGTTCCACTGACAGGGCTTGCAATTCATTAATACGCCTGGCAGAGGTAATGACTACCAAAAACACAGTTTTCCAAGTCAAGTACTTTAGCTCTGCTGACAACATAGGCTCAAAAGGAGGTTGCATAAGTTGAGCAATGCAAACATTCAAATCCCAGGCAGGGGCAGGCTCTCTAAAGGGAGGATTGGTGTGAAGCAATCCTTTAAAAAATTTACAGAACACAAGATGAGATGATAGTGAGGAGGACTTTCCCACTGACAGAAAAGCAGAAACAGCTAACAAGTGTACCTTGAGAGTAGCTGGTCTGAGGCCTAGGCCATTAAAATGGACCATATAATCCAGAACCATAGGCAATTCAGCAGTATCTGGGGAAATATGCTTCTTAGAACACAAAATGCTGAATCTCTTCCATCTGGAGTTATAAGTCTTTCTGGTTGAGGGCTTTCGAGCAGCTTTGAGAATATCCAGAACCCCTGAGAAAGATGCAAATCTGCAAACTCTAACCCATCAAGAACCATGCCTTGAGATTGAGAGACTGAAGATTGGGGTACCAAATCCTCCCCTGAGAGGATGTTAACAGGTTGTAATTCCTGGGAAGAGACAGGGGAAGATGGACTGCTAGGGACAACAACAGGGGGTACCAAGGCTATCTAGCCCAATCAGGAGCAATCAGAATGACTTTGCAAGGTTGAGACCTTATCTTGACTAGCACTTTGAAAAGGAGTGGGAAGGAAGGGAAGGCATACAGAAATTTCCCTTCCCAATTCAGAATCAGAGCATCCAGGGGGACTGAGCCCAAGACCGGTGGTCTGCAACAAAATAGAGGAAGTTGGTGATTGTCTGGGGCTGCAAAGACATCTATCTCTGGAGTGCTCCACCTTGAAAAAATCACTTTCAACACCTGAGGGTCCAGGGATCATTCGTGATGGCCCTGAGAGATCCTGCTCAGTGCATCTGCTAGCACATTGTCCTTCCCTGGAAGGCGAACTGCTATCAGAGAGGTCTGCAGAGAATAAGCCAGGGGACCACAATTTCAGGCTTCCGTGCACAAGGCCATGGACTGAGTGCCTCCCTGCTTGTTGATGTACCACATGGCGGTGGTGTTGTCTGTTCTGACCTGAACCACCTTGTTCTGCTCTGACTGAGAGAAAGCTTTCAGGGCCAGAAAAACTGCCCTGAGTTCTAGGAGATTGATATGGAGAAGAGATTCTTGGGGGGACCACAGTCCCTGGGCAGTGAGGGCCCCCAGATGGGCTCCCCCAGCCCAGAAGAGAAGCATCCATGGTAAGGACCACTGAATGAGACTGGGTGGCAAATGGGACCCCTTGTCTTAAACTGTCCTGATCCTGCCACCATTGAAGGGCCTGGATCAAGGTCAGAGTCACTGGGATCAGTTTAGTAAGGGATTCCTTTTTCTGAGACAGAAAAGCCCTCAGGTGGAACTGAATATCCCTCATCTGGAATCTTGCCCCTTGGACCACTGTTGTTGAAGCTACCATGTGGCCCAAGAGCTGGAGGAAATGCCTTGCTGATCGAAATACCTGAAGGCTGAAGGAAGAGGCTAGTTCTACAAGAACCCTTGCCCTTTCCAGAGGAAGAAAGGCTCTTGCTCTGACTGTGTCCCGTTCTGCCCCTATAAAGGTAAGAAGCTGGACTGGTTCAAGAACTGACTTGGTAAGGTTGAGAAGAAATCCTAGAGAAGTGAGCACTTGCTGAGGTCACTTGCAGGTGAGACTTGACTTGGTCTGGAGACTGGCCCACTATCAGCCAATCGTCCAGATATGGAAAAATGGAAATCTTTTGCCTTCTTAGAAAGGCAACTACTACTGCCAGGCATTTTGTGAAAACCCTTGGGGCTGAGGTTAGGCCAAAGGGCATTGTTCTGAACTGATAGTGGCCTGAGGGCAACTCGAACCTGAGGTACTTTCTGTGGGAGCACCTGATGGGAATGTGAAAGTATGCATCTTTGAGGTCCAGGGAGACTAGTCAGTCCCCTGGCCTTAGAGAGGGAAGGATTATTCCCAGAGTTACCATCTTGAACTTTTGTTTTAGAAGATGTTTGTTTAGGTACCTTAGGTCTAGGATGGGTCACCACTCCCCTGTCTTTTTTGGGGTAAGGAAGTACCTGGAGTACAGCTCTTTCCCCAGTGTAGGGTTGGTACTCTCTCTATGGCTCTTAAGGCCAGCAGAGATGAAACCTCTGCCTCTAGGGCGAGGGTTTCCGAGAGATTTGCAGGTGGAAAAGACCTGGCTCTCATCTTTGGAAATTTTCTGAAGCTGAGAATCAGTCCCTGGCTTACTACTTCCAGGACCCACTTGTCTGATATAATAGACATTCAGTCCTGGACAAAGTAAGCCAGCCTGCCGCCTACTGGAATAGGAGAGTCGACCCAGGCAGGCCCATCAGGGTGTCTGCTTGGCAGGGGCCTTAGGCTGAGGAGTGGTTGCAGCCCTAATCATCCCCCTTCTGCCTCTCCCTCTGAAGAACCCCCTCTGTGAAAAGGGAGAAGAGGCCTGTGCTTGGTAAAAAGGCCTATGAAAAGGCCTGCCCCTGCCCCTAGACTGCTGCCTTTGAGGACTTGCCTGCCTCTCCTTGGCCTGAGCACTCCTGTAGGTGGTCCTGTACTCATCCATTTTCTTCATGTAATTCTCTGTCTGCTCCCCAGAGAATTACTCACTACAGGAAAATCCACGGCCTTAGCCTGGGTATCCTGCGAGAGGCTAGTACATCTGAGCCAAGCCATTCTCTGAAGAGCCACAGATGTAGCCATGACTCTTGATGATACATCATTGGAGTTCACAGCAGCATGAAACTGAACTTTAGATGCCTCAGTCCCATCTGCAGCCACCGCCTCCAGCTCCTTGGCTAGCTGAGGGAAGGCCTGTTTAGCCAGTGCCAGTACAGTGTCCCACCTGGACTTCTGGTACCTGGCTGTATAGGCCATATAATTCGCCTGTCTGAGTCCCAAGGAAGATGCCATGTACAACTTTTTTGCCATGGCATCAATCTTCCTGGAGTCTTTGTCTGGGGTGTGTGAAGCCAAGGGAATGCTTGCCTTATCACAGGCAGCAGCCTGCACAACCCCTACATGGCTGCATTGCTGATATAACAACTCCGTATCTGAACCTGAGAGTGTATACCTCTTGTCCATTCTTCTGTCCACAGGAGGTATAGAATTAGGAGACTTCAGAATTTTTTGTGTCTGTTTCCCAAAAGATTTATGTAGGGGAATAGACAGTCTCCTGGACTCTGGGATGTCCAACATTTCTACAAAATCAAGCTCCTCCTGATCCTCCATTGCCTCTTCCATAGGAAGCTGGAGGGTCTCAGCCACCTTTCTGTAGAACATAAAGTGGGAAGGGGACTCAGAAAGCCTAGGAGGGGATACACCAGAAGGTCTGTCTGGGGAGATGTCCAGTTCCACAGGCACATCTAGATTTTCACCATCACCATCATCATCTTCAAACTCCCCTTCCTCCTCAAACTCCGATTCATAAAATTCTTCAGGGGCATAGTCGTGAACCGGAGGGAACCGACCGAACCGAGCCCCTGCCAAAAGGTGCCGGATCGGTCAGAACCTGGTGAAGCGATTCCACAATCCGAATCACTCTGGCTATTTCTTCGGCGGTTGGAACATGGAGTTCTGTATCCGAACCGGACGATTTTTCTTTGCGCTTTCTTTTAGTCAGAACCAACTCCTCAGAATTGGATCTCCTTTTGCCCAAAGAAGTATCGCCCTGGTCAGAGGGCACTCCTTCTGGTACGGTCGTAACCAAACCGGGCTGGCCATCTGGGTCAACGGACTTCTCAGCCTCCTTTTCCCTCAGTCTACTTAATCTCTTTTCAAGGGTAGATTTGGGAAAATGTTTGCAAATTTGGCAGTCTGAATCGATGTGTTCAAACCCCAGACAATAAACACAGGTGGTGTGAGGAATCGGACTTGGCAAAGACCTCCCCACACTCACTGCAGTGTTGAAACCCAGTGGGACCATTTTTTTCCTTGGGTTTCTCAGACATGGCCAACCTAACCAAACGTACACTTTTTTTGGCAACCGCCAGGCAAGACTCCCTTATCGGTTCCCAACCGTGTCACGGGTCTTGGAAAAAAACGGATAAAAATATGTTTTTTTTAGAACCAATAAGGACCGGTAACCACACACTAAAGTTAACACAAGAATTTAAACAAATGACCAGTTCAGCCGAACCGATTCACACTTTTTACAAGTTCCACACAGAAATACAGTACAAAACCTATCTACTACTCACGGTACCACAGACAGAGACCGAACCAACTATGCAGAATAACTTTTTGGTTAGAAACTGATGAAAAACCAACACTTCAACCGACTTTCGAACCGAGCTGCAGGAGAAATCTCCGGAGCGACTGTTCAGTGAGGCGCAGTAAAGAATCTGACGGTTAGATTTCAAAGGGAAACAGAGACATCAACCGAGCTCGAGCTCAGCATTCTATGCTCTGCATAGAAAGTTTAACCCTTTGCTCTCTGGGGCAGTTTAAAGGCTGGGGCTAACTGCACTTGTCAGAATACAGCACTTGTCAGAATACAGCAAGACTTCAAGTTGTTTGAAACATTGTACAAAGCGATTTTGTTTATAGCAACCCCTTCAAGATTACAGACAAGTTCACATCCCAATGGACTGGGTAAAAGCATGTTTTGTTTAATTTCCTCTGCCCTTCAAGGAGGCAATATAGCGCACTGGTTTAAGGCTCTGAGCTGCAAACCTGGAGACCTCTGTTTGAATCTCACAGTCCCCACTTGAATTACTGTATGACCCTGAATTTGTCATTTAACTTTCTTGTGCTTTCAGGTCACACCTGGACTTAAGCTTCAGCTTAGTGTGCCTCTCCAGGTTAAAATATTTATTGACCATATGTGTTTCTCCTGATGTGATGTCATTTCCTATGCCTTTGATTTAGAAAATGCATGCCTGCAGCTACAAATGGAGGGGAAACTGAATGGGTATAATTCTGGCCCTAAAAGTGTTACGCGTCCAGTCAATTGCTTATGTAAAGCAGATTTCCATTAGTAACAATATTGATTAATTTAATCCTAGATGGACGTTTCCCTTTAAGTGTTTACTTGGAATCTGGTGGGTTTTCGGTTTAAAAAAATCTGAGTTTTTATTGTTTTTTCCATCTACCACTGAACCGGTCGTTAACTGAAAACTAATTCAGTTATTTGGGCCTGACCACCAAGCAAAGGGTAACTTTGGCTTCAGTGCGTTATGTCTGAGAAACCCAAGAAAAGGCCCTGTCCCACTGGGTTTCAGCACTGTACAGAGTGTGGGGAGGTGTTTGTCAAGGTGGATGCCCATCTCATGTGTGTTCATTGCCTGGGGTTTGACCACCTGAAAACAGACTGCCAAATCTGTGAAAATTTTCCTAAGGCCACACAGGATAAGCATTTAGCTAGGCTGAAGGAAAGAATGGCCGAAAAAACTGCTGACCCAGATAGGGAGAATAACAAAGTCCACAAAGATTTTGAACCAGGCTGTTGCATATCCTTTAAGGAGAAGGCCAAATCAGGTTTTTACACTGCTACCATGAAGTGAAAGTGATACCTGGGTTTTCCTCCTGTGTGTAATACCCAAGGAAAGGTTCATATTTGACCACAAGGCTTGAGACTGGTATTGTGCCCTTATCCAGAGCTAGGGGGATGCCCTGGATCCTCATGGCAGAGGTGTAGTCGTGACTATGGTGAGCATTCTAAAGGACGAGGAGGGTATCCCTGTCCACCCCTGTCTCAGACTGCACTTAAGGCCGGGCACTGTGAGCTCAGTGGGCCTGACCCCCAGGAGTGGGTTTGTGACAGATCTGGTGCACAGCGTTGGGATCTGAGAGAACTGGTTGTATAATGTTGGGATTCAAGAGATATTGGTGGCACAGGCATAACAGTTGGATTCAAGCCCAGTGTATCAGATTGATAAACTTTAAGCAGTCCACACACAATTAAGGCAGAGATTTTAAAATACATAATTTGGTTACAGTATAAAGTTCCCTACCTATTATTTTTTTTCCTCAGGTGCAGCTAGTGCAGCAGTAGTCAGGCAAGAAGATGACTTCCATCTACAGTGAATACACTGCAGACTACCAGAAGTAGTTGTGTCCGTGGAGGCTCTTGTGGCAGCCGATGAGCAAGCGACTGCCCAGGACCTCAAGTCACAGCCGGTGACTGAAAGTAACCAGACCTTGGGCGTGGAGGTGCCAAGAGATGTTGCAGAGTCCAGTCCCAGGAAGGAGGACAGCGAGACCAGAGGGAACCCTGAGCCACAGCACCAGGGGAGAGTCACCACACCATTGGAGCCAGAAGTGATCAGGCTGCAGCTAGAGTTGAGGAGACTAGAGCTGGAATTCGAGTGGAGGAAGTTCCAGATGGAGCTGGAGAGGCAGGAAAAAGAAAACCAGCCTCGGAGAGAGGCTGAGCAAGAGGAAAGAGAGCACCAGAGGGAATTCGAACTAGTGAAGCTAAGACTCCAACTATCAGCACCAAAGGAGGTAAGTGGCAGGAGAGAACCTAGAATTCTAGGATTGGGGCATAAATTAAATTCTAAATTAATACCTGAATTTAAAGAGGGGGAGGATATGGATGCATTTTTGAATTCATTTGAAAAGGTATGTATCCAGGCTAAAATATCCTGGGAGTCCTGGAATTTCCAACTATCCCCACTGCTTACTTGGAAAAAGTGTGAGGCACTAGGCCAAATGGACAATCAGGACAGTAGTAATTATGAGAAACGTAAAATTGCATTGCTTAAAAAGTATGAATTAATGCCTGAAGCATACAGGGTTAAGTTCTGTAAGCTCTGGAGAAGCCCTGACATGAGCTATGAGGAACTTGTCACAAAGCAATGTCAGTTTTTGAAACACTGGTGGGAGGGAGTGAAAGCAAACTGTAGAGAAAATTGAGGAAGTTGTACTTCTGGAGCAATTCTTTTGGACTTGCCCAGCAGAGCTAAAAACCTGGTTAGAGGACCAAGACCCCAAAACAGTGCAGCGGGCTGCAGAGCTCTCTGACACCTATGGCAGAAGCAGGCCTGCTCTGAAAGGGAGTGGGGCGGGCGTGAAAGCACAGAAGGGAAAAAGCATACCTTCAGGGCTGCTAAAATCCCTCACTGCCTTCATAGAAAGGGAGAAGCCCCAGCTTACAAAAAAAGATTTATCAAATAAAAGAAATGATGATTGTTGGTTTTGCAAACAGCCAGAGCATCTTGTTAGACAGTGTCCTAAAAAGGCACAGAAAATGACAAAGTGGTGCTCAAACAGAGTTGGGTGCACTGTGTATCCCTGAAAGCATGCCCATAAATATGAGGGTGCACATACACCCAGTTACTGTAAATGGGGTGCACACCCATGGGTTAAGGAACACAGGAGTGTCTCTTGCCTTAGTAAAAGGGGATTTGGTTGAGCCTGAACAGCTTATACCTAATCACTTCATAACAGTAAGGGGATTCACTGGGGAGAAAAAAAAACTACTACTTGCTAGTGTTTTCCTGGACTGGGGTGAGACAGGAGAGAGGGTGCAAAAAGTGGCCGTGGCAGACAACCTCACCCTAGATTTGATTATAGGAAACAATCTCCAGAGGGGGGTGGTGTGTGCAGTTACCCGCAGTCAGACGGCAAAGGTCGGTTGTTGTTCCCTAGACCCCATAGAAGCGCCCGTGGAAAACAATGGGAAGCTGGTTCCCCAGCCTGTGTCTCTTGAAATGGAGAGTAGTAAAAAACAAGTAGGACTTCCCGAAGTAGCAGTTCACAAAACAGCCACAGAAGGTTACTCTGGGGGGGGGGTTAACCAATGATCAGAAGGTTAGGGATGGCAGTGACCCTGATTGCCATGACACTAGAGCTATGGACACAGTTTAGGAATTGAAGGGACATGTCCCATGCCTTAGGAAAATGTGAAGAATTTGCAGCTGCTCAGAGGACTGAACCTAGTTTGGAGAGGCTGAGGGCTTGTGCAAACTCTGATGGGACACAGGGAGGTGATGTGAGACAGAGTATTTTGGGACAATGGACTGTTGTATACGCAGGATGTAAGGAGTGAGGGAGGGGTGATGGGCAGGCAGCTTGCCATTCCCCAAGGGTACCGTGAGTGGTTGCTCCAGAATGCTCATGATATCCCCATGTAAGGACTTCTGGGAATCATGCACACCATGCAGTGATTGGCCCAGAATTTCTATTAGCCCAACTTCATCCAGCAGGCGAAGGAATACTGCAGATCTTGTCACCGGTGCCAACAAATAGGGAAGGCACATAGTAAGACCAAAGCCGCCCTAATTCCCTTGCCCATTGTGGAGGAGCTGTTCCAGAGTGTAGGAATCGATATTGTGGGACCTTTGAGCACCCCAAGCTCCTCCAGGAAGAGGTTTATCCTGATGGTGGTGGATTATGCCACCCAATACCTAGAAGCAGTCACCCTTTCCTTACTTGGGACAGACAAAGTGGCAGACGCATTGCTAGGGGTTTTCTCCCATGTCGGGTTTCCACAGGAGGTTATCACTGATCTAGGGGGAACCTTCATGTCGGACCTGATGAAGTGTTTGTGGGAGAAGTGAGGGTGGTGCAGAGACACAAGACACCTTCTCACCCGCAAGCCAATAGGCTTGTGGAAAGGTTTAAAGGTACCCTAAAATGGATGCTCCAAGCATTTGCTGAACAGCATGGGAGGGACTGGAAGAAATACCTTCCCTACCTGTTGTTTGCATACAGGAAGGTGCCCCAAGAGTTGACAGGGTTCTCCCCCTTCAAGCTCTTATATAGATATAGGGTGCATGGGCACCTAGACTTGATCCGGGAAGACTGGGAAGGCAAGCACGCCACCCAGGGAATTCCTGTAGTGGAGTATGTCCTAAAGTTTAGGGAAAAGCTGAAGGAGCTTATGGCAGCAGCCCAGAGCAACCTGTCAGCTGCTCATCAGAAGCAAAAGAGCCAGAGCTCGCTTGTACAGTGTAGGTCAGGAAGTCATGGTCCTAATCCTTGTCAGGAAGGACAAGCTGCAGGCTGAGTGGGCGGGACCATACAAGATAGTCCGACAGATTAAGGACATGAATTAGGACAGATTAAGGACATTGTAGAACTGCCCAACAGGAGACATACCAATAGAATGTACCATGTTGACATGATGAAGCCATATGCAAATAGGGCAGACATGGTATTTGTAGTGTGTAGTTCTGGTGAGGGGACTGACAAAGAAGACACCCTACTGGACTTGCTGGAGGAAAGCAAGTGGGAGTCCTCTGTGGAGGCAATCAAACTGTCACCCCAGTTGACCCCTGAACAGACCCAGGAAGTGAGGGATGTTTTAGTGGACTTTGCCCCTTTGTTTACGGCCAAGCCTAGACTAAGCCCCTTAGCAACACACGATGTAGACACGAGAATGCAAGCGCCCATATGACAGACCGCCTACCGGATGTTTGAGGCTGTCCTAGAGGACATTAGGAGGGAAGCAGAGGAAATGATGGATTTAGGGGTAATCCAGAGATCCCACAGCCTCTGGCCCTCACAAATAGTCCTCGTTCCCAAGCCGGATGGCTCTACTCACTTTTGTGTGGACTATAATGGACTCAGTGCAATTACAAAGTCTGACGCCCACCCAATGCCATGGACGGATGGATGAACTAATGGACAAGTTGTAAGGGGCATCATACCTTACCACAATTGACTTGACAACAGGGTATTGGCAGGTGGAGTTAACTGCCAGAGCTAGGGAGAGGTCAGCCTTCATCACTCCAATAGGATTATTCGAGTTCAAGGTAATGCCTTTTGGAATGAAGAATGCCCCTGCCACCTTCCAAAGGCTGGTCAACCAGGTGTTTCATGGTACTGAGGGTATGTAGTGGCATATCTGGATGATATTGCCATCTTCAGTACCAGTTGGAAGGAACATCTGTCCCAGTTGAGGGAAGTGTTGGGCAGGATACAGAAGGCAGGGCTCACTGTCAAAGCTGAAAAGTGCCAGGTGGCCATGACAGAGGTGGCATACCTAGGACATGTAGTAGGGCAGGGGCACCTCTGTCCCAATCAAGCCAAGACTGAGGTGATAGAGGAGAGGCCCAGGCCTGAAACCCAGAAGCAGGTTCAGAGTTTGCTAGGGACCGCTGGGCACTTTTGAAAGTTTGTATCAAATTACAGTAGCTTTGCAGCTCCCCTCTCTGGCCTGCTAAAGAAAAGAATGCCCAAAAAGGTAAAATGGGAACCAGCCTGTGAATGAGCCTTCACACAGCTAAAGGAGGCACTATGCAGTGCCCCTGTGTTGTCCAGTCAAGACTACAGTAAGCTATTTGTAGTCCAGACAGATGCCTCAGATGTGGGGATTGGAGCAGTCCTCAGTCAGACCTCTAATCATGGAAAAGATCACCCAATAGTGTACCTTAGCAAAACATTGTTTACCTGGGAGCAGGCACATTCCACAGCTGAAAAGGAATGCCTTGCGCTGGTATGGGCCCTGAAGAATTTAGAAGCTGTACCTCTATGGGAGGCACTCTGAGGTACAGACTCATCATAACCCCCTGGTGTGGCTGACACAGATGGGGAAAATGAATGGTCATCTTTTAAGGTGGAGTATTGCCTTACAGGGCTACGATATGACCATTACCTACACGGCCAGATCAGCCAATGACAACGCAGATGGGCTATCTTGCCAGTTAGAGCAGTGAACAGAATTTGTGAAAATCATACCCTGCACAAGGATGGATTCCCACAAATTCAGTCTAGGAGGTAGGAGTGTGGTGAGCTACCCCACTGCTAACCCTTATCATAGAATGTTAATCTGTTGTATATATGATTTTTTTATGTAATTCTATGTACATGCCAATGTTAGCAAAGGTACATAGAGAAAATACTGTTTTTTTGTTTTGTTTTTTAAAAACGAGGTTTGACCTTCCTCTGACCTACAAGACCAGCCTTGCTTGCAAGAATCTGACAAGTTCTCATCAAAAAGCTTGTGGATATATGATCAAAGAGTATTCCTCTAATGTTAACTATCTTCCTTATAACTAATTAAATTAAGCTAGTTCAAATTCCCAGGATGAGAGAAGCTATTTCCACTGTCGTAAACCCTGAAGATCAAAAGGGAAATGGTCTTAGATGAGACGTGACAGAAAGGTTTCCACAGTACACTGACATTTTTTTTTATAAGTGCCAGGAAACAGCCTTCTAACAGGCCTGTGTGAGATTATAAACCCTGTGTTAACTATGGGAATCTGACATCAAAGATTATCAGGAAAATAAGTCTTTAGGAAAGCACAAGAGTGATACCTGGTGGCCTAAAGTGGAAGGGCCAGCCTTTATTCACAGAAGGGCCCATCTTTATTCACAGACTGGGGGGTGGTCTTCTATATAAACTCTAGCACAGACACTCAGCACCATTTTTGCCATTTTGCTTGGACCCTCTCCTGACCACAAGTGAGTAGCCAATATTTTGCAAAACAGTGATTCTCTGGACTTTGAAATCTTCATACTTCAGGTAGATTAGCTAACAGTCTTAGTGTGATTCAGTGTACATTTTTTCCATTTTCTTTTCCTGCATATTGTAACCCAAATTAATATTCTCTTTTTAGTTGTACTTGTATTTATTTAAGTATCTTAGTAAAACTTTTATTTTCCTAAAAGAATTCTGCCTGTGTGAGAGTTCTTATATTCTATGTGTAACTGTAGAAGGTTTATTAATAATTTGTGAAAACAGACCAGGAGAAAAAAACAGATAGGGAGCTGATGTTAGCCATCCAAAGGATGGCAAACAAGGGTGAGGTGGTGCTGGTTGGAGACTTCAATATTCCAGATGTGGACTGGAGCCTCCAAGCAGCAGCATCAACCAGGAGCAGATTTATCCTGGACTCCCTTCAAGGTGCCTTCCTTAAGCAACTGGTTATGGAACCAACTTGGCAGAAGGCAATACTGGACCTCGTGCTCTCAAACGGGGACAGTGTGATGGAGTAACAGTGGGGAAGCACCTGGGGAACAGTGACCACCAGTCACTGTGGTTTGAAATCACAGAAGGAGCAGAACCAAACTGCACAAAAACACGTATCCTAGATTTTAGGGGGGCAGACTTTGGGAAAATGAGGAGATGCTTGAAATAGGCATTAATGGGAATGGGGCGGGAATCAGGGGTTGAGGAACAGTGGGCAATATTTAAAACGGGGATTACAAGAGCAACAGAATTATGCATTAACTCACTCAGCCCCATAGCGCATATGTGCGTCATCAGGAAAATTCCTCTAGTCCCCATAGCGCATATGTGTGTCAGGTATTCACTTCATCTCATCCCCATAGCGCATATGTGCGTCCTGCACTTAGTATGCACTTTCTGGATCAACCAATCAGGGACAAGGTTATTGGAAAGTGCAGGTTGGTAGGAAACATTCTTACCTACCAGAATACCGACTTTATATTCGACACATTGCTACCTTTCAGATTTATTTTAGGTTTTAATTTGGGTTAAAAAGTGAAGAAAATTCAATTTTTCTCCACCGCAAGTACCGTAAAAAAAACCTGTAAATGCTAGAAACATGTGATGCCTGGTTTGAAAGCTCTTTTCATTGTGAAAAATTAGTATGCTGGTGTCTGGGAGCTAGGATGTGTAGTTTTTTGGGGATTAAAAAAAGTGTAAAAATGTGATTTTCCTCCATTTCAAGTACTGTAAAAAAACTGTAAATGCTAGAAACGTGTGTGACCCACCATTTGAAAGGTCTCTTTAATGTGGACAATTATCATGCTGGTGTCTGGGGTCTAGGAGGTGTACTTTTTATGATGTAGGTTTTTATTTGGGAACAAAATGTAAAAAAAAATGCTCTTTTTTTCATAATTTCAGGAACTGTAAAAAAATATCAGCAAATGCCACTAACATGAGTTACCCATCATTTTAAAGCTCTTGTTATTGTGAACATTTTCCGTGCATGTGTCTAAGGGCAAGGAGGCATACTTTTTTAGTTATCGTGGTTTGTGCATCATGTGGGCAGTTGTGCAGAGCATTTTTCTGAATTCAGTGGGTTTACTGGCATTATGTGTTGGCACATGCCTTACTTTATGGTCTGTTTTATTATGTAAAACAGCTCAGAAATACTCTAAATTGTTGTTTATTGTTTATTGAATAGAATCAGAATTACAATCGACTTCTAAGGTGTGTTTTTTTTTGAGTTTAAAAAAAAAGAAAAGAAAAAAATGTAAATTTTCATTGTTATATGCTCTGTAAAAAAAAAAGGTTAATTCTACTAACATGTGTGACCCCTCATTTTAAAGATTTTTTTATTGTGAGCAAACTTAATGGTGTAAGTATTGTGACAAGAGTTATACTTTTTTAGTTATTTATTCTCCAAGTTGGAGAGTTACCATTTTAGTTCCGAACATTCTAACTGCTCAGGAAAACAGCCATTTTTACACAGGAATACAGCACTCACTCAATATTCCATTCTAGAGCTGAGTGAGTTAAGCTGGTTAGCAAGGGGAAAAGGAAGAGGAGACCATTATGGTTTTCCAAGGAGCTAGTGGAGAAAGTAAAAGCCAAAAAGATTGCATTCAGGCAATACAAAAAGACGCAGGCAGATGGGGATAGGAAGAAGTACCAGGAGAAGCAAAGGGAGGCAGGGAGGTCAGTAAGGGAAGCCAAAGCTCAGACAGAAGAGTGTACTGCAAAATCAGTGGGTAGAGGGAACAAAACCTTTTAGAGGTACGTAAGTGAAAAAAGAAAGGCAAAGGGAGGGATAGTGAGACTGAAGGGGGGAGGACGGGGGCCGCGTGGAGGATGACAACAGTAAAGCTGACATACTGAACAGGTATTTTTGCTCAGTCTTTACTGAGGAAGAGGAGGGTAAAGGGCCTGAAGGGAGTACAAGGGGTGGGAATGGCACAGAAATGGGCACAAGTCCTTTTACACGGGAAAGAGTCCTAAATGAACTTGAAGGAATAAGAGTTGATAAAGCAATGGGGCCAGATGGGGTGCACCCCAGGGTCCTAAAGAAACTAAGAGAGGTGGTGGCTGAACCTTTGGCAATCCTGTTTAGCTGATCACTGGAAACAGGGGAGGTATCCAAAGACTGGAGGACAGCAGATGTAGTCCCCTTATACAAAAGCGGGAACAAAGAGGAAGCAGGGAACTACAGACCAGTCAGCCTGATCTGAGTAGTGGGGAAGGTGATGGAAGCACTATTGTAGGAGAGATAAGTGGAACATCTGGTTGCCAACGGACTACAGGACCGAAGACATTATGGTTTCATCGGGAGGAGGTCATGCCAGATGAACCTCATTGAATTTTTCGACTGGGTGACAAGGAAGGTGGATCAGGGAAGGGGAGTGGATGTGGCCTAGCTGGACTTCAACAAGGCCTTTGACACTGTGCCACATAGAAGGCCATTAAACAAACTGGGGAATATGGGAGTGAGCAGGACAGTAGTGTGGTGGGTGGGTAATTGGCTGGGTGGCAGGACACAAAAGGGTGGTGGTAAATGGCTGTCACTCCACAGAGGGAAGAGTGACCAGTGGGGTACCACAGGGATCAGTGCTGGGACCGGTCCTATTCAACATCTTCCTCAATGACATTGTGCAGGACCTAGAAGGCAGAATATCCCTGTTCGCTGATGACACAAAGCTCTGTAACAGAGTGGACATGCAAGAGGGTGTAGACAGAATGAGGAGGGACCTGCAGAAGCTTTAAGAATGGTCAAGGGTTTGGCAGCTGAAATTCAATGCAAAGAAGTGCAAGATAATGCATATGGGGCACAAAAACCCTGGAACAACATATCAGCGCACACCAAGCAGGAAAGGAACCTTGGGGTTATCATCTCTGATGACCTCAAAGTAGGGAAACAGTGCAACAAGGCAGCATGTAAAGCAAATAGGATACTGGGATGCATAGGCAGGGGCATTACCAGCAGAAAAAGGGAGGTCATAATTCCACTATAAAAGATACTAGTGAGGCCCCACCTGGAGTACAGTGTACAGTTCTGGAGATTTTACCTACGTAAGAAAAAATTACTCACTTTAGTAATCTTGTTTCTTCCAATGTATTCTTCCATATTCATAACTCTCTGCAGTTAGCCTGCTCAGTAGAACTGCCCGGAGAATGGAACTATATGTTAATGATGGAATCATTGGCACGTGCCAATATTCAAACTGCTGCCCTCATCTGCTGCACATTCTATCAACGTCTCAGATTTCTAGGAAGCCCACAAGGCAGCCTAACTAAGTGACTCAAGCTAAAAACTGCTTGATACAGACAACTATGTACTATCACTACCCCTACCCATGATATTAATGATTGAGGTATCAGACCTACTTGAAACACCCAGAATCACCTGGGGAAAAAGAAACGTAAGTAAGAAAACTACTCCACAGGATTAAAATAAGTGTGCCTGTGTTTGGGACTGTCAAATAAGAAGACCATTCAGAGGCTCTGGTTCTAGAAGGGGAGGTAGGGAGGGAGAGATATGAATATGGAAGAATACATTTGAAGAAACAAGAAAAGGTGAGTAATTTTTTCTTCTAACCCCATGTATTCTTCTCATATTCATAACTCTCTGCAGACTTCAAAGCAGTACCTTTGGAGGTGGGCAGAGAACCTACTTAGGAAACAGACTCTGCAGGACTGCTGTGCCAACCCTGGCATCACTTTTGGAATGCAAGTCCAAACTATAATGTTTAGTAATAGTGTGAACTGACCTCCAGGTAGCTGCTTTACAGATCTCCAGTAAGGGAATATCTCTAGAAGCTGCTATAGAAGCAGCTGTGCCCCTAGTGGAGTGGGCCCTGAGGCCTGCTGGGGCCTGTTTTCCAGATTTTGTGTAACAAAACTGAATGCATTGAACTATCTAGCAAGAGATTGATCTCTTAGAGGCTGGAGTGCCCTTTCCCACAGTCCCAGAAGTGAGAAAAAGTTGCTGTTTATCAGCTCTGTGATCTTTGGTGTCAGATAATAACTCAATGCTCTTTTAACATCCAGACTGTGGAGCCTGTGCTCTCCTGAACTAGCATGTTCTGTGAAGAAGACTGGCAGTATCATGGACTGGTTCAAGTGGAAATCAGAAACCACCGTAGGGAGAAACCTTCTGTTAGTACGAAGTACTACTTTATCATTATAAAAAGATAAATAATCTTTTTCCACACACAATGCTTGCAACTCACTTATTCTTCTAACAGAAGTGATTGCTACCAAAAACACAGTTTTCCATGTGACATATTGTAAATGTGCTGACTGCATTGGCTCAAATGGAGGTTTGATAAGCTGAGCAATGCAAATATTCAGATCCCATACTGGGACTGGTTGTATGAAATGATGGCCTTGAAGACAAGTTCTTGAAGTTAGTAGCCTTTAATATAGTACAAATTATTACTTATCTATTTAACTGGAGTCTTCAAGTTGGTTATTTTCCTTTATCTTGGAAAGAAAGTAGAGTAAAACCAATTTATAAGGGGGGGTGTGGTTGAAGTAAATAATTATAGGCCTATAGCCTTATTACCCCTTTTTATCAAAAAGTTTGGAGAAACTTATCTCTGTACAGGTTATGGATTATTTAGACAAATATAGTTTGTTAACATCAAAACAATCTGGTTTTCGAAAAAACTATTCCACTACAGTATCCCTTTTGGAATTAGTGACCTGTTAAATAGGTCTTCAGGAAACAACATGGAGACAGCGGTAATTTTTGTAGATCTTTCGAAGGCTTTTGACCTGGTGGACCACCCCTTATTGATCGAGAGATTGCAAGAGATAGGTATCAGAGATGGCCCTTTAAATTGGTTAAAATCATATTTGGGTAATCGATCTCAGAGGGTGGAGGTACAGGGTTGCTTATCGGAGAGTAGAAGTGTTAATAGAGGTGTTCCACAGAGATCGATCCTGGGACCTCTTATGTTTCTTATATTTATAAATAATCTTCCACTGGTGGCTGAGCACACAGAGATTCGGTTATATGCCGACGATATGGTAATTATTGCATCTGGTAAAACAGAAGATGTATTGCAATCAAATCTGCAATCTGACTTCTCAAAGATCGAGGCGTGGTTCACCAGGTCAAAATTGATCATGAATACAAAGAAAACGAAATGTATGAAACTTTCATTGAAAAAAAAGTGGTGATATCATTCATAAACTTTATAGTCACACTGAAAATTTAACTAAATTAGAACAGGTTAAGGATTATAGTTATTTGGGAGTGATATTTGATGAGCAAATGTCCTTTTCTTGTCATATTACATAGTTGGTAAAAAAAAAGTTAATAAAAGGGTGGGGGCTTTAAGGAGAAGTACAGAATGTTTAACAACAACAGACAGGAAAAAGTTGGCCGATCAGTTAATTATTCCAGTGTTAAGATTTGGTGAATTGATATATAGGAAAACTAATGAAACACTTTTGGCCAAGTTGGATAAAACTTATTTTTCAGCCATATGTTTTAAAGGGAACTATCGTACTCATCATTGTTTATTGCTGAATAAAGTGAATTGGCTGCCTTTGGATACAAATTATTTATGTCACTGGTTAACTTTAATTCATAAAATGAAACATCTTTGTTTAAATCATCCAATTTAATTACTGCTGTTTCCAGTGAAACAATATTCTAAAAGGTTATTAACTAGATCAGTTCATTTAAATAAGATTACTGTAGAAAAATCATGAAACAAATATGGGGATTGGACTTTAACTTATCAAGCTGCCAGTTTTTGGAATCTTCTTCCTGTAGATATAAGGGAAATCACTAATCATTCTACATTTGTTCATATCATAAAGGAATTAAATATCCATGTTTGTAAGTGTTGACTATTTGTTTTAACGTACTGTAGAATTAGATAAGATTTCTTCCTTTATATAACGATAAAGGAAGTATTTTTTTATAATTTTTTTGTATTTTGTTATTTTGGTATTATTTATATTGATGTGTTTGTCTATGTGTTAATATGGAACTTTATTGTATGTATTTAGATAGGGATTGCACAGGTCTGTCTTGTAAACTGGACTTTTTGTCCAAATGACATGTATTACCTGTATAAAAATAAAAATGTTATCTACCTTTTACCTTTAATAGGAGAATGTAAGTGGGCTAATCCTTTAAAGAATTTTTTGAAAATAGGGTAAGATACAAGGGAAACAGTTTTCCCTGCTGAGATAAAAGTTGAAATTGATGCCAAGTGTACCTTCAGGGATGTATGTTTGAGGCCTTGAGAGTGCAGTTCAGTACGATATTCCAGTAATAGTGGAATCTCTGCCAGAGAAGGAGAAACATGTTTGGCATCACACCAGACAGAAAACCTTTTCCATTTTGCATTATAGGTTTTCTTAGTAGAAGGTTTTTTTTATATTGTTTTAGGATATCCGGAACAGCATGGGAAAGCTGTAAATTTGCAAACTCTAAGTCCTCAAGAGCCAGGCCTTGAGTCTGAGAGACCTGAGGTTCGGATACAGGATCTTCCCTTGGTGGGAAGTTAACAGGTTGTGCCTTTTGGGTAGAAGGATTGGTGTGGACACTGACATTGACAGCAGGAGGGGATACCATGGCTGTCTGACCCAGTCTGGTTCTATCAGAATCATGGACGCAGGCTGTGACCTGAGTTTGAGTAACACTCTGAAGATGAGCGGGAAGTGAGGAAAGGCATATAGATGCTTTCCTGACCAGTCCAAGGCCAGAGCATCCAGGGGAATTATGCCCCTGACTGGTGGCCTGCAACAGAAGAGGGGCAACATGTGATTCTCGTGAGAGGCAAAGAGATCTATCTCTGGAGTGCCCCATCGTCTGAACACTGAATCCAGTACCCGTCTGTTCAGAGGCCATTCGTGATATGCCTGGTTGATCCTGCTTAAAGCATCTGCCAGAGTATTGTCCTTGCCTGGTACATGAATGGCTTGCAAGGAAGCTTTTAGAGAATAAGCAAGTTCCCAAATTTTTATGACCTCTATGCACAGAGGATCCAACCTTGCTCCCCCTTGCTTGCTTGCTTATGTAGAACACTATAGTGGTGTTGTCTGTTCTGACCTGCACCACCTTGCCCTGTATTAGCTGGGAAAAACTTTTTAGAGCCAGAAACACTGCTCTGAGCTCTAGGAGATTTATGTGGAGGAGAGTCTCCATGCTTGACCGAGTGCCGTGGGTAGTGTGCTCTCCTATATGAGCACCCCATCCTAACACAGAAGAATCTGATGCAAGGATGACTGAGGGATTTTCCCTCTGAAAAGGAACTCCTGCCCTTAGAGTGTGGATATCTGTCCACCACTGCAGGGACTGGATCACTGACCTTGTTACAGGGATCAGTTTTGACATATGGTCCTTTCTTTGGCACCAGTGTGTCTGTAGATGAAACTGTATGTTTCTCATTCGAAGTCTTGCTCCCAAGACCACTCCTGTTGCTGCAGCCATATGTCCCAGTATTTGCAAGTATATTCTTGCTGGATATGGCTTTCCCAATTTGAATGAGGCAACAAGTTGCAGTATGGACTTGACTCTGTCCTCTGGAAGAAAAGCTCTTCCTTTTAAGGTATTCAGTTCTGCTCCTATGAAATGCAGGACTTGAATCGGTGTGAGAATGGATTTTTCCTGGTTTAGCAGGAAGCCCAGAGACTGTAACAAATCTTTTGTTATTTCCAGGTGTGTTTGCACCTGCTGGAATGACTTTCCCACTATTAGCCAGTCATCGAGATAGGGAAAAACTGTAATACCTCATTTTCGTAGGAATGCCACTACCAGTGCCAGGCATTTTGTGAATACCCTTGCTGCTGAGGTTAGACCGAAGGGCAGAGCTGAGAACTGCTAATGACCTGAAAGGAGTCTGAACCTGAGATATTTTTTGTGAGACTCCCTTATGGGGATGTGAAAATAGGCATCTTTTAAGTCTAGAGATGCCAGCCAATCTCCCTGCTGAATGACAGGTAAAATTAAGGGTAGGGTCGCCATCCTGAATTTTGGCTTTCCCAGATATTTGTTCAGATGCCTTAGGTCCAGAATAGGCCGCCACTCCCCATTTTTCTTCTCGGTAAGAAAATTCCAGGAGTAAAACCCTATGCCCCTCTGAAGGATTGGCACCTGCTCTACTGCCTTTATGCTTAGCAGGGTCTGACCCTCCTTTTCCAGGAGCTGTTCTTCGAGAAGAGAGGCTGGTTTGAATAGCCTTGACTTCAGAGGAGGGAAGGACTTGAAACTTAGGGAGAGTCCCTGGCTCACTAATTCCAATACCCACTTGCCTGTGGTTATGGCCTGCCAGGCCTGGAAGAAGTGAGCCAGTTTGCCCCCTACTGGTATAAGGGAGGCGGCCTTGGCAAAGGAGTCAGGGATTTTGTTTCGGTGGGGCCTCAGCCTGGGCGGATTGGGAACCCCTTCTGGAGCACCTCCTGTCTCTGGCCCTATAATACCCAGTCTGCTGTGGGTATGGCTGCAGCTGTGAAACAGCTTGAGGCTGATAGAAGGGCCTACCATAGGACCTTGCTCTACCTTCCCTTCCATAAAGCCTATAAGAAGTAGAAGGCCTGTCCTTGGATGAATTACTCTTACAGGTAGTTTTGTATTCATCCACATTTTTCATATACTCTTCAGTCTGTTTGCCAAAGAGAGAATGATGCTTAACAGGAAAGTCCACGGCCTTAGCCTGGGTGTCCTGTGTTAGATTTGTAGCCCTTAGCCAAGCAAACCTTCTCAGGGCTACAGTCAGAGCCATAATCCTAGCAGCATTATCACTGGCATCTGCTGCCATCTGGAACTGGTATTTGGATGCTTCCAGTCCAAATCTGGCCGTTTCTGCTAGGTCATCAGAGATAGGAGAGGGAACCTTCTCTGACATAGCCAAAACAGACTGCCACAGTGTCTTTTGATACTGTGCAGCGTAGGCCTGGTAATTAGCTTGTCTGACCCTCACATTCTCACAGGCTGCCTGCTGTACTATACTCTGATGATCAGGGTGAGAATAAAGGAATTCAGCCCCTTTCCTGTCCAGTTGGTACTTCTTGTCAGCCTTCTAATCCAGAGGTGTGACAGAGTTAGGGTTCTGCAGGACTGTGAATAAATCCTTTTTGAAGAATTTATTGATAGGCAGAAAAATCTTTTTAGTGGGTGTCAACCCCATCATTTCCATGTATTCTGCCTCCTCTTCATCCTCAATGACCTCGGTGGTAGCCAGGTCAAGGGCATCTACTATTTTCCTCACAAAGGAAAAGTGAGAGCAAAATCCTCAGGCCTAGGAGGACAGCCAAATTCCTGCTCAGGTGAGATTTCCGGTTCAATAGGCTGAACTTCATCTTGCTCTGGTAAATCATACTCCCCAGTATCCATCTCTTGAGACTGGGGGTTCGGGCAGTGAGTAATCTCCTGAACCCTTTGAGGAGGAAGGGTTGGAGAAGGCATAAACCCCTTAATTGCCTCAATGTCTTTAATAGCCTTGGCTATTTCCTCAGCAGTAGGCAGACTGTGAGGCACAGAAGAATCCCCTGTAGGCTTAGCCTGGAGTTCGACGTGCTTGGTCTTCTTTGACTTTTTGGAGGGGACTAGAGAATCAGCCGGCCCACTCTGTCTCTTTAAAGAGGTTGATTCGCCCTTGTTAAGGGGGGTAGAAGAAGAAGAAGCTTCGGTTTCACCCGCTGATTTGGAAGGTGTTGGCTGGTTAGAGCCTGAAGCACCTCCTAACTTTTTATTCAACCGCTCCATCCTTTTTTCCACAGTTTTCTGTGGGAAAGATTTACAAATCTCACAGTCAGAATTCAAATGGTCAGTTCCCAGGCAGAATACACAACTGTCATGATTGTCTGCCCTGGCAAACACTTCCCCACACTTCACACAGTTTTTAAAACCTGAGGCACCAGTCTTTTTCTTAGGTTTTTCAGAGTGCTCCATTTTCAGGAGAAAAACCTCAACTGCAAAAGATAAACTCTTTTTTTTTTTTTTTTTTTGCGGTCGGTTCAGGAACAGATTAGGCCCCAAAAGAACTGATAAATACAGCGAATTCGGAACCGGGTCAGCGGTTCTTGGAACCGATACAATGGTTCACAGTAACCAGGTAGCGGTTAAAAAGAAACTGGATTAGCGGTTTCAACAAAACCACATATAACTTTAAACAGTAAAAATTTTAAAACGAAAATATAGAAAATAAAGCAGAAAGAGTCCACAACTAATAATAACTACTCGGTTCCTCAGCGGTTATACTGAACTGTAAGAAACCAAGAAATAAATGCTAAATCTCACTAAAACTAATATAAACTAGACGTTAGAGTAAAATTAAACAATAAATGAAGGCTGCAGAAAGAAAATTATGTATAATTGAAAAATTATACTTCACAATAAGCCAACAACAACCTGAGGGATCTCCTGGGCATCTAGCTTTGTGAGGCGGAGTAAGAAATCTGAGACGTTGATCGATTGTGCAGCAGATGAGGGCAGCAGTTTGAATATTGTCATGTGCCAATGATTCCATCATTAGCATATAGTTCCATTCTCCAGGCAGTTCTACTGAGCAGGCTAACTGCAGAGAGTTATGAATATGAGAAGAATACATGGCTTTAGAAGGACATAGACAGCGTAGAGAAGGCTCAGAGGAGGGCAACAAAGATGGTACAGGGATTGCATCACAAGTCCTTTGAGGACAGGTTGAAGGACTTGAACATGTACTCCCTGGAGGAGAGGAGGGAGAGAGGGGATATGACAGAGACATACAAGTACCTTACAGGGAGGAACATGGTGCAGGAATACACTATTTTCCAGTGAAAAAGATGTTCCAGGACTAGAGGGCATGGGATGAAGTTGGAGGAGGGCGATTCAGAGGAAATATGAGGAAGAATTTCTTCACAGAACGAGTGGTGGACAAGTGGAACACCCTGCCAGAGGAAGTGGTGGGGGCTGAAACAATCACGAGATTTAAGAATGCAAGGGATAGACATAAGGGAATATCGGAGCACAGGGGTAAGGGGCAACAGACTTCTAGGAAAACAAAGTGAACTTACAAGCTCAAATGGGCAGACTGGGTGGGCCATTGGCCCTTATCTGCCGACAGTGTCTATGTATCTATGTTATTGCCAGTGGGACCACCATAAGCAACCAAATTGAAAAGGGGTCTGGTAGGGACATCTGGAAGAATAGGGAGAATACCAGAGTCTACAAAGATTTTGAACCAGGTTGTTGCATGTCCTCTAGGAAGAAGATCAAATCAGGTTTTTACACTGCTACCCTGAAGAGAGTGTGATACCTGGGTCTTTCTCCTGTGTGTAATAGCCAAGGAAGGGTTCATATTTTGTCACAAGACTCGAAATTGGTATTGTGCCCTTATCCAGAGCTAGAGGGACACCCTGGATCTTCGTGGCGAGGTGCAGTCGTGACCTTGATGAGCATTCTAAAGGACGAGGAGGATATCCCTCCCACCCCCATCACAAATTGCACTTAAGGGCGGGCACTGTGAGTGCAGTGGGCTTGACCCCCAGGAGTGGGTTCATGACACTCTTTACTGTTTGACTTGTGGTCACTGTATCCTCCTGTGTTTTCCTACATACTAGCCAGTCACCTAAGTCAGGTACCACTTGTGCAGATGTGCTGCCACCAATGACAAGCACTTTCTGAACACCCTGGGTGCTGTGGGCAGGCCAAAAGGCATTGCTTTGAGCAGGCAGTGAGCAAGCCCTACCCTGAATATCAGATATTTTTTGAAGCAGGGTCTTATTGTGATGTGGAAATGGGCATCCTTCAAGTCCTATGCCCTTAACTAATCCCTTTTTTTGCAGGTATGGGATCACTGCAGTGTTAGCATTCTGAATTATTTTTCTGGTGCCTGTTCAGGAATCTTAAGTTTACACTGTGTACTTATCTATGGTAGTCCTTTTCTAGTCCAAGAAGTAGTAAAACTGACCCCTTCTACTGAAATGGGTCTATGGAGGCAAGGGAGAATTGTCAGGGGTTGGACACTGTCTGGGCTGGTTGAGATGACGCAGATTTCTCTTTGATCTTCTTCTGCCTCTCAGAACAGGGTATTCATGGTGCATTTAGGGTATGCAGTAGTAAACCCTTCTCATATCTCCCCTTTTATATGGCCTATATGGTAAACAGAACCTCTCTTTTTCAGTTAAATTCTTAAAAGTTGCTTTTTGTTCATTAACTTTCTTCACGTATGCCTCAGTTTTGTCACCAAATAAAGAGGTGCCCTTCACGGCGGAAATCAATAGCCTTGTTCTGCGGTCCTGTGATACCCCAGTTGCTCTAAGCCACGCAAATCTCCTGGCAGACACTGAATTTTCCAGAGCTCAAGAAGAGGTCCAATCCCTCCTATGGGCTCTGAAAGACAAAGGCTCAGGAGGTCCTGATGGGATAAACCCTCGGCTACTTAAGGCTGGCACACCATCCTTCACCAGACCCCTGACCTGGCTCATAAACAGATCCCTACTTGAAGGGACTGTTCCAGACCAGTGGAAACAGGCCAACATGGTCCCTATTCACAAGGGTGGCTCCAGGGAAAACATAAGCAATTACAGGCCTATTTCCCTGCTCAGTACACTTGCAAAGCTACAGGAAAGGTTAGTCTACGGCCAACTCCTTGACTACCTGGAGTCCCATCAGCTAATTGCACGTTCACAGCAATGTTTTAGAACTAACCATGGGACTGACACAGCACTCACCCATCTCTCGAATGACTTGCTCAGAGCAATGGATAATGGAACACCCACTGGCACCGTCTTTATAGACCTGTCCTTGTGGGTCACAAACTTCTGCTACTAAAACTAGGTAAAATTGGCCTAGACCCCCTCACCCTCAAATGGTTTGGTAGTTACCTATTGGGCTGATCCCAGAGGGTAATCTGGAAGGGTGCCGCCTCGGGTCCTCTACCCCTTACAGAGAGAGAACCGCAGGGCTCGATCCTCGGCCCACTTCTTTTCTCCATATTTACTAACGACCTAAGCCTTCACTGTGGGGGGAGCTCAATCGTTCAGTACACGGATGACACCATCATCTACTGATCCCTGGAAAACATTGCAGCTCTAGGTCCCCTTCTCCAAGCCGACCTAGCATCTCTCGAGGCCTGGCTGAGAGCAAATAGAATGGTCCTAAATGCAGGCAAAACTAAGGTGATGCTATTCGGATGCAATGCCCTTGGACACGACGGGTCTAAATCTCTGCAACTCACTGCTCTCTTGGGAAACAACATCGAGGTTGTGCCCTCCTTAAAATACTTAGGTCTAACATTGGACCATTGTCTTACCTTCAGGTACCATGTGGATCAGGTCACCAAGACCATACACCTCAAACTTGGTACTCTGCATCAGCTAAAAGACCAGCTCACCCCTGAGGCCAGGACCTCAATTGCCACGATTGTCCTCCTCCCCACCCTGACTTACACTGCCCCAATCTTTCAGGGCATGGCCAAGCAGGAGGTCACCAAGATGCAAATCCTGTATAACAAGGTAGCCCAGTTTGCTACCCAGGACCACTCACGAAGGCAGCATTGTGACACACTTGCCCAGCTACGCTGGCCCTCGCTGACCTCTTGTCTCCACTACTCCCTGCTCTGCTTGACCTTCAAGCTTCTCAGCCCTTCAGCTCCACCCAGCATTGCTGGAACTAACACACTCAAACATAACCCCAGGAGCCTATGGACATCTGGATGTACACTGCTTGAAGATCCCAGAGTCAGAACTAACGTTGGTGGCAGGTCGTTCTCCTACTCAGCCCCCTACCTGTGGAACAAACTCCCACCCCTAGTGCAGGAAGCCTCTTCACTGATGAACTTCCACACCAGACTCAAAGCCTATATGTCTGATACTAGCACTTGTCAATGCCACGGCTCATGACCCCACTTGCTTCTATCCTCCTAATATCCAGATCCTCCAAGCACCTTATCAGGTTCCATGGTGCTTCCCTCTAGGCACAGTACCATAGCTGACTTTCCACTGAACCATGCCAGTAGTAAACAATGAGCTTACGATGTAAAATTACATTTCTTCTGCACCTTTTGTTAATTCTACTGTCAACATATTTGTAAGGACTGATGCATGATGATAACTATGGCTGTAATCTGCTCACACACCTGAAACTACTCTGTAACCCAAGTCTTTCTCTGTATGAAAATATGTATTGTTATCCCGGGTCGCCCCTGAAAAAGGGACCTTCGGGGCTCAGTGGGCATATCCGGTCACCAAATTTTAAATAAATACATAAAATAAATAAATTCACATCATCAGCCATTTGAAACTGGCATTCTGCAGCTTCCAAACCAGCTTTCACAGTATGAGCAAGGTGCATTTTCTCCTAACAGGCACACTCACACAGAGATAGCACTGTATTCCACAATGCTTGCTGGTAATGTGCAGTTTTGTTAAAGTACAGTTAAATAAGAACTTAATGTAACAGCAAATGTTTGAGAGAAGCCAGCACTGGTAGGACTAAGCCACCAGTCACAAGGACCACACGGAAAACTTTCCAGCTAGCAGTTTACCAAGGGGGACCACCCACTGCTGACGTCAACCACTGAGGTCAGATTATCCTATAAAGGCAGGTGGTCCCCCACACTCTCCTCTGTTGTCCCACTGGAGACCCAACATGGGCAGCAAATGGAGAACCAAGGATGTTCCCGAGAACCAAGGACGCAAAGGCAGAAGTAGTGCAAGAGAAACAAGAGCCCTGTCATCGATAGGAAGAAAGATGCACCTTGAGTGAGGAGTATCCCAAGCCCGAATCTGAGAGGGAGAGAAGGTACTGTACTTCAACACCTGATTCACCAAGCAGGTAAAGGGGTCCAATTGGCGGGAAGAAGCACAAATGGTGAAACACTTCCATTTCATGGTGTACGTGGCCCTGATGGAGGGTTTCCGAGCAGCCACCAGGATATCTGTGACCCAGAAGGATAACCTGAAGTGGGTGATAGCTAGATCAGCAGGAGCCACACATGGAGATGCAGGGACTTTAGATCCAGATGAACTAGGATGCCCTGGTCCTGGGAGAGCAAGCCGGTATACTGGGGCAAGGGCACTGTGGGGCAAGGGCACTGGAGGTTTCACTGCCAGCTGTTGCAGTAAAGTGAACCAAATCTGGCACAGACAGAAGGGACCAATGAGAATCATCTCCACACCTTCCAACTGAAGCTTGAGCAGAGCCCTCTGTAGCAGAGGAAAGGCATACAGAAACCTCCCCTTCCAAGAGAGGGACAATGTGTCTCGCCAGAAAACTCCAGGCCTGGGATCAAGCAAACAGAAAAGCAGTAGTTTTGCATTGAGTGGGGATGCAAAAAAGTTCAACTCTGGATGACCCCACCGGTTGAACAAATCTTCGAATACCATGGTCAGAAGCTCCCACTCATGAGCCTGCAACCGGGAACGGCTGAGACTGTCAGCAGGATGTTTTGAATGACTGGAACATGTATGGCTGAGAGCTCCAGCCCATGCTTGATGACCCAATACCAGACTCTCATCGCATCCTGACACAGGGGGTAAGTGCGAGTCCCTTCCCCCTGCTTGTTGATGCAATACACCACACACGTTGTCAGTCTGCATCAGCAGCAAACCGGGGAGGAGATGAGTCTGAAAAGCCTGCAGAGCATAAAAGACTGCCCACATCTCCAGGACATTGATATAGAGACCCTGTTCCAACTCTGTTCAGGAGCCCTGGATATGGTGGTCAGCCAGATGAGCACCCCATCCCAGGCCTGATGTGTCTGTTGTGAGAATCTGATGGGGGGTCAAGAGTTGAAAGGAGACCCCTGAAGGAGGTTGGCCAGCTCCAGCCACCACAATGGGATTCTCCATACCAGGTTGGAAACCCAGACCAACAGGTCCAGGTCATCCATGCACTAGTCTCACTAGACCTTCAAGGTCCACTAAGGAACCCGCATGTATGGGCAGGCCAGGGAAACAGTGGCAATGATGGCCGCCACGTGGCCCAGGAGATGCAGGAAAATCCTAGCGGGGACCTGATGACTGGAGGAAACCAGATGGACCTGCTCCATCAGTCGCTCCGCCCTGTCCATGGGCAAAAAGGCCTTGCCCTAGTTGGTTTCCAGGACTGCTCCTATGTACTGAAGGTGCTGGCAAGGAGACAGGCAGAACTTTGGCAGACTGATAGTGATCCCAAAGGCCTGAAATAGATGTAAAGTGTATTCCAGAGTCTGAACCAGTCAGTCCCTGGAGGGGGCTGCTAGCAGCCAGTCATCCAGGTAGGGGAACATGTAGAAGCCCTGCCTTCTCAGAGCAGCCACCACTACTGCCAGGCACCTTGGTAAAAACTCGGGGGGGGCAGAAGAAAGGCCAAAAGGGAGGGACTGGAAGTGAAAATGGGTTTCCTGAAAGTGGAAGTGGAGGAAGCGACGCTGGGCAGGAAAAAACTGAGATATGCAGATAGGCATCCTGCATGTCCAGAGAGCAGGGCCAATCCCCCTGATGCAAAAGGGGTAACAGCTCCTGGAGAGTGACCATCCGGAAGCACTTGTACTCGATGTAAAAATTCAGATGGCTTAGGTCCAGGATGGGCTGAAGATCCCCGGTCCTTTTGAGGACAAGGAAGAAGTGGGAGCAAAACCATCTTCCCCATTGAGCCAGAGGGACGGCCTCTATGGCCCTTTTTTGAAGGACCCGGCTATGTACTGTTTGGAAGAGACTGAGGTGCAAAAGGGGGGGTGGCCCTTTATGTCAATGAAAATATCAAAGCTACAGAAATTCAGAATACACATAAGGAGCCAGAAGAACTGTAGGCCACCCTGGAAACAGAAAATGGGACTGCCATATGAACTGGGGTTGTCTACAGGCCTCCCAACTGGGGGGGGACATAGACATATTACTGTTAGAAGATATACAAAATACGACAGCTAAAGGGGAGGTTCTGATAATGGGAGACTTCAATATGCCAGATACAGACTGGTCAATACCAGCAGGAACATCCGCCAGAACTAGACACATAGTGGATTCCCTGCAGGGAGGGAGCCTCAAGCAACTGGCACAACAACCCACAAGAGACAGGGATATCCTAGATCTAGTACTAATGGGGAAAGGATCACAGATCTCCAGGTAGAAGGTCACCTGGGGGCCAGTGACCATCACATGGTATGGTTCAATCTGGCCACTGTAACTAAATCATCCCATTCCAAGGCAAAAATATGGGACTTCAGAGGAGCTGACTTTGAAAAGATGGCCAACAGAGTTAAGCTAGCCCTGGCAAGAAGAAATACAGGTGAGGCAGTACAGGCAAAGTGGGCAAGCATTAACGATGCAATACTTGAAGCAACATCCCATTGTGTTAGGGAGAAAAGCAAGAGCAAAAGAAGGAGAAAATCACTTTGATTCTCAAAAACAGTAGCAAAAAAGGTCAGAGCCAAAAGATTGGCCTTCAGAAAATACTGTATAAGGGAACGCAACGGGATGAAGATAGGGCGGCATACCAAACTTCCCTAAGGGAAGCAGGGAAGGCAGTAAGGCAAGCAAAGGCCAAATCGAGGAAACACTAGTACAAACAGTAAAAGAAGGGAGGACAAGACCTTCTATAGATACATTAGTGAATGGAGAAAGTCCAGAGGGGGTGTTGCTAAGATCAAAGGGGATAAGGGGGAGTGTGTGGAGGAAGACCAAAGAAAAGCATCTATTCTAAATAGATACTTCTGCTCAGTATTTATTGAGGAGAAGGCAGGGCAGGGCCCACAGCTCAGCACCATGGACACGGGGGGGAGGTGTGCACAAGTCCCTTCACAAAAGAAAGTGTCCTACAGGAGCTCACTAAGCTCAGGGTGGACAAGACAATGGGACCTGATGGCATACGTCCCAGGGTACTAAAGAAGCTAGGGGTGGAACTAGCAGAGCCATTATCAGAACTGTTTAGTTAGTCACTGAGCACAAGAGAAGTTCCAGAAGACTGGAGAAGGGCTCATGTGATGCCGCTCCACAAGAGTGGTAGCAGGGAGAAGGCAGGGAACTACAGACCAGTCAGTCTTATCTCAGTAGTGGGCAAGATTATGGAGGCACTTCTTAACATAGAAACATAGATTTTGATGGCAGATAAGGACCGCTTGGCCCACCTAGTCTGCTATTTCCCTATCTACAGGATAAGCTGCAGATCCTAGTTAACCAACAGCCTATTTCTTCCTACCCCCCACAAGAATTGCTTTATGTCTGTCCCAAGCATTCTTGAATTCTCCCACAGTTTTAGACCCCACAATCTCCTCAGGAAGGCTGTTCCATGCATCCACCGCCCTCTCTGTGAAAAAAAATACTTCCTCACATTGCCCATAGCTGTCCCCCCCTCTATCTTTAAATTGTCCCCTTGTTCTTGCACATATCTTTTTCTGAAAGATGCTACCCTCTTGGACTTTGTTGATTTCACTGAGGCAGCAGCAGTACTAGTGACTGGCCAGCGGTCATCAGTCAGAAGTGCCCGGGGGAAGGATTTGCTGGCACTGGCTGAGCTGGAGAAGCAGGCACCTGGGGGAAGGAGATCTCCCAGGTGAAGGCAGAGGTGATGCTGGAGTAGAAGGAGCGGTGGCAGCCTGCTGTGGGTGCTGCCCTGAAGGACTGATCTTGGGTCCAGTAGAGGGGACAGACATAGGCAGTGCCTTGGTCACGGATAGGCAACGGTGCAGGAACCAATGCCTGAGAGACCCCAACACTGGCCGAGCCTCCTGGCTGAGAGCCCGTGGATGAAATGGGCCTGAGTGTCAGGGGCTGGGAGACAGGAGACAAGGTTCCCTGCCCCGAGGAGCCACCACCAGAAATGGCAATGAGTGCAGGCAGCTGAGTCTCCAGAAGCCTGGAAGAAGATAGGGCTGGCCAGGCTGATGGGGCCGACCCCCCTGTGAGGACAACCCCCGATGTGGTCGAGGGTTTGTGGGGTGACAACAAGCTAGGAGAACACCTAAATTTTGGTGTTTGTCCCCATGCTTATGCTTCCCACCAGATTTCTGAGAAGAAGATGAAGCCTTGAAGAACTGTGCTGGTAAGGCTGAAGATCTCCTGGCCTGCAGCTCCTTTTCAATTGTGACCAACTTCTGCTTTATAAGATGTCTCTCTAGAATCTGAAGACGAATTCTCCGAGAGGCATGACTGAATTTCTGGCAGGCTTCAGTGCTGTGGCTGGGGCCTAGGCAAATGATGCATGCAGAGTGGCCATCTTTTTCAGGAATCTGTTTGCTGCAGGCACACTTTGTGGAGCGGTTAGAAGATGAGGCTGGTGGAGAAGACATAAACTCAATGGCTGAAATACCAAAAATTTGATGTTAGACACTCAAAGAAAAAGGAAAATAAAAAAGCAGCAAGCGCGAGTAATGGTGGTCGACTGTAGCTGAGGCATCCACTAAGGTCCGATGTGCACTGGTCAGTGATGGGAAAAGAACTGGGGGGTTGTTGGGGACCACCCCTTTACTGGATAGGCTGATGCCAGTGGCTGACGTCAGCTGTGGGCGGTCCCCTGTGATAGACTGCTAGCCAGAAAGTTTTCCTTGTGATCATGGTGCCTGGCTGCATAGTCCTACCAGTGTTGGCCTGCAGCAGGAGCCTTCCTCAAAGTAAGATCATAGGTTGCCTGCCTCAATAGGAGGGTAGAGGTAGCGTATGTCTTTCTTGTTATATTGTACAGCATTCTGGAATCCTTTGAGAATTCTGGACATCTTTGAAAAAGGGCTCTTGAGCTCAAGGGTCCTCTGAATGCAATAAATAAAAATCCTTATCAGAGTGATGAAGCTGTAGGATTAACCTCTGCTTTCTTGCAAGCAGATGTCTAAATCACTCCTTCAGGATCACGGTAGGTATAACAAAAACTCAGCATACTCCCAGGTTACTGTTGGGATTGGGAGGTCATAGGGTTTATGAGCATATCACTAGTCAGATTTATAAGTGCATTTGTTGGTACATTTTTTTATTAGATTCTATGAGCACAGAACACCTATGAGGTACTGTGACAAATACATTATTTATTTAGATTCTTTGAGCACAGTGTCTTCACACTGTGACAGATAGTTTTTGGATCTTTTATATTATTAGACATTATGAGCTCAGTGTGTGTTTCCTAAAAACACATACTGAGACAGCTAGAAAACTTAATATGCTTGCATTAATATATATTAGCCTTATAAACCTTAGCATTAGTTCATTAAACACATATTATTAGACATTTATGGGGTTAAATATAGACAGTTAGAATGAGAGGAAATCACCTCGAATTATAAACCTTCAAAAGTGATGGTGGAAGAATAATACGTTTGTTTATGCCTCAAATGTCCCATAACACAGATTGTACCACACATTTCCCTTGAAAAGGCTGCCTTGTTTAGGAATAGTCCGGATATCTTGTCTACATCTCTGGTAAACATGTTACTCCTGTACCAGCGAGAAGGACACTGCACCTGTGAGGTCATTTTTAACCCTCATGGAAAACGGATCTACGATCGGTCGTCGACAAACATCTTATCGAACGAGCGAAAAGAGAAACCGTTATGTTGACCATATTTGCAGTCAGCATACCGTTTCTCACTGCCTACCATGTTTTCTTCAGGGGGAGATTCACCTCGAACCCCCATGCAGGGAGCTGTGCCTCCCCTCCCCCACTAAATATAATCAACTCCGAGTCTGAGCCAATTAGAGGAGGGGGTGCAGGACCCCCAGAATACAGTACTGTGGTCCAGCGCTGACACTACAGCGACCTGGTGCTGTAGTCGCTGTAGTGTCGGTTGCTGTCAAAATGTCGCTGTCGGAGAGATATACCATGGAAAACATGTAGTTTTAAAATCATGCAAAGCCTGTGGAATTAGAGGAGACAACCTGTCTATGGAAGAACATATAAATATGGGCTAAACTGTTATCTACGTTGTCCACACAGTCTGATAACATCACTATAGCCCTTCCCGCTGTGCGTGACCATGCTAATAAAGTGAGTATGAATTAATTATACTTATTTAGCAGTAGCCAAGTCAGGTAGGATGCTTTAACAATATAATTAAGATCTATTGGTACCCTGTGTTTGATGTTTATTTCAGCTGATATGATGGTTTTGTACAGGAAATGTCATATTGGTAACTGTCTTTCTAACTGGAAACTGTATAATAAATTAGAGTTTTGTGTTTCACTTTCACAGAGTTGTGCAAGACTCTCATTAGACTATAAAAAAAAATTACTCACCTTAGTAATGTTGTTTCTTCTAATGGAGTCTTGCTATATTATGACAATTGCAGTGAGTCCCCATCTTCGAACTGCCCCGGAGGTGAAATAGTTAACTTTTCCATGAAGCATGGAACTCTGAGCGTAAGCTCGGTTAAAAAGCTCTGTCTGTTGTGCTTCAAACATAAACTGTCAGATCTTTACGAGCTAAAATTCACTAAGGTTCTGTGTGGAAGCTGTAAACCTACACTAGCCAACTGGCTACTAACCTAAACACACATTTCCTGGTCTCAAACAAAGACTCAAGTCAGGAGACCTAGAAAAAGAAAAACACAACACCAGTTCACCCCAAAAGAGGGTGTAAAAAACAACAAGGTGTGCATAAATGAGTGCCAACCCTGTAAGGCCCAGCCACACCCCAAAATGGAGGTTCTGAGAGGGGCAGGCAGGGAGGGAGGTCATAATATACAGGAGGTATAGTGTGAGGAGTTTTTAAAACTTTTACTGTCTGTTTCTGAAAAGATTTGTGTAAAGGAATAGACAGTCTCCTAGACTCCGGAATATCCATCATTTCTACATAGTCAGGCTCCTCTTGGTCATCAACAGCTTCCTCAACAGGAGCTGCAGAGTATCAGCAACTTTCTTATAAAAAATGAAATGAGAAGGGGACTCAGAAAGCCTGGGAGGAGAAACCCCTAAGGGTCTATCTGGAGAGATGTCCGGTTCAATGGGCACATCCAGATCTTCAAAACCATATTCACTCTCCTCATAATCCCCTTCCCCTTCCTCCAGTTCATAAAAATCCTCACAATCATAAACTTGAACCGGTGGAACGGCCCGAACCGAACGCCTACCTGATGGTGACGGTTTGTTTGGATGGGAAAGAGACTGGACAATTTGAATTGCTTTAGCTATTTCTTCAGTAGTTGGGGAGAGAACTTTTGGCTCTACGCTAGCTGACTTTCTAGTCCTTTTTGCTGGGACCAGCTCCTCAGAACTGGCTCTTCGTTTGCCAGAGGAAGTATCGCCCTGGTCAGAGGGCACTCCCTCAGGTTCGGTTGGTACCGAACCGGGCTGGCCATCCGGGTCAGCGGACTTTTTGGCCTCCCTTTCCCTGAGCCTACCAACTCTCTTTTCTATGGTGGCAGCAGGGAAATTCCTACAAATCTGGCAATCTGAATTGAGGTGGTCAAACCCCAGACAATAGACACATGTGGTGCATGGGTCAGCCTTGGCAAAAGCTTCCCCACAGACACTACAGTGCTGAAACCCAGTGGATCCGTTTTTCTTTTAGGTTTCTCAGACATAATGCCAGCTAACCAAACGTGCCCTTTTATGGCAATCCACCAAGCAAGACACCCTTATCGGTTCCCAACCGTGTCACGGGTCGTGGAAAACACCGTAATGAAATCTGTTTTTTTTAGAACCGATAAGAATCGGGAACCGCACTCTAAAAAAGGACTAGCAATTTTTCAAACAACCTGATCGGTTCAAACCGAACCAATAAATGTGTACAAGTTCCACACAGAAATTTCAATGTAAAACCTATATCTATTGCCGTTACCACAGACAGAGCTTGAACCAACCGGTTGCGGTTTAATTTCGGTTAATTTTCACTAAAAACCGATAAAATAACACTTTTTAAACCGAAAAATGAACCGAGCAGAAGGAGGAATCTCCGGAGCGACTGTTCAGTGAGGCGGAGTAAAGAATCTGACAGTTTATGTTTGAAGCACAACAGACAGAGCTTTCTAACCGAGCTCGCCCTCAGAGTTCCATGCTTCATGGAAAAGTTAACTATTTCACCTCCGGGGCAGTTTGAAGATGGGGACTCACTGCAATTGTCATAATATAGCAAGACTTCATGTTGTTTGAACAGTAGTTCTAAAGTAACAGCAATATAATAAACAAACATGTATCTAACATTTTGGCACCTGAAAGGTCTCTTTCAGACAGACACAGACTTGACCCCATCAAACATCTTTTATCCAGGTTCATAACCTATGTTAACAGTACTATCACTGGAGCTTTTGTCCTTACACAGCTCTGAGAGGCTAAAGAAATGGGAACGGCAAAGCAATATAATTCATAACTGACAGTTGTAGATTGTGTCGAAATATGTAGTGGTGGGATGGATTTGCCTCCCCCACCATGTAAGTATGGGCGTACAATGAAGCCTGATTTGGAGGTTCTTTGTTCTAACTGCAGTGACAAGGTACTGCAGCTCCTTGTGTTTGCTTGGGCAGACACACATTATGGGCACAAAGTAATGTTTAAACACTAGGGTTAACTTGACATTCTTATATCTCATCTACACTTTATCAATTACTGCAGTAAACCTTTTGTCTCCACTATACTTTACATGTGACTTGATCAGTCATGTCTGCAGGATTCTCCTGCTAATTTCTCTCTCTCGACACATAACCCTTAAGACAGCCTCACAGACTTGCGATGAATCTCTGTGTTTTGATTCAAGGTTATACAAATGATGATTTTCTGTCGACTGTTTCAGTAAATCATTACACTGAATCTTCTGCTCAACAGTGAGGCATGCTATGTTACACATAACTTGGGTTATCTTAGAAATTTTTACAAGATCTGTGATATGCCTTTTACAAATTTTCTTCTCTGCCAGGAAAAAACTGTTAATTAGTTAACGCATATTTTTCTCCCTTACAGTGATGCGTATTATAGCAGCTGAGTTATTCTGCTGTTTGTGGTACACGATATGATGTGCTTTGCAATGTTTTACTTCTAATAGTTCTGTTTTATGATTTTCCCCCTTTTACAGAATGGTTTCTAGGATATATGAGATGTAATCCACATACATTAAGGTACTCAGTAGAAAGGTTTGTGTATGTGATAAAATTGTGTGTTATTTACATGGTTTAATCCTGCATAGTGCCTGGGTAATAAATTTAGAAGTAATAAAAGTTTTGCATTATACCAGTGGTTTGGGCAGGGAACTGCTTACAGTAACAAAAGTGTTTTATAACTGTTTCACCTTATTTTTCTATTGGGACCTTCCCTTCAGTGGCACAAGGCCTGGATAACTCCCGGTTTGCCACAGGCTTTAGTTAGTTTTCATATACTGTTTAAAAAAATGGTGGAGGCTCAACACTTATTTGTAACTTTGAACAAAGGAAGTTTATCTTCAACTGTAAAATTTATGGGTATTTCAATTTATTTGTAGCTATTCTGTGACAAAGGCACATTGCACCATCTCAATCACAAGGGGATCCTAATGTTAAGCACCACTGTTAAGTTAGAAACAGTTTTGTTTCTAGTGCTAGTTAAGCATAAGATTTTAACTTTTTGTGGTTTTGTTTGAACCTTTTGATTCATTTCTTATTCTCAGAAGAGATAAGTGGATGCTTCTTTAAGAGGCATGTTTCAGTTAAAACCTACGTCCTTAGTTAGCACCTTTTCTCTAGAAGACACTGGCGGCAATCCAAAGCCAGCTGTTAAGGGGATGTTTAATGTAAAATGCTCATTACAGAGTCTTGCCAGCAATCGTAAGTTTAAATCCTTTTTCTACTAAATAATTTACAGTGTTACTGTACTTAATGAGCCCAAAGCGTAATTCTAACACTCTGATTAGCCGTAAAGGATTTTACTGTTGTCAAAGGGCACACCCTTATATTTTAATGTGTTTAAGTTTTAATGATCTTTGCAGTTTGTAACTTTTACGTTAGGTTTTCATCTACAGTGAAATGCTAGATCCAGATACTTACATCATAATGAGCTCGTGGAGGCAGAAGACATGAATTGCCCCCATCCCATTAACTAACTGCTTTAAGCAGTAGCATCTTATACAACTGTTTTTGAATGAGGCATAAACGACTTAATTGATGTATGTATACTGTTTCTGTAAGTACACACTCACTGATAAGAAGGCTTTTACAGTTTGTCAGTGATGGGTATGTGTAAAGCTGCAACTGTTACCATTCTTGGTGTGATACACTATGTCTATAAAATGTACATGGACATTCAATGCCATGAAATGTAATTATAAGCAAGACCCTCACCATATGATGGTGTAACAGGCAGACATAGGTTACTACCTCAGCAAGCTTTGTTTGCTCCAATACCACCTCGAATGTGGTGCAGATGTGTAAACTTGAAAGGTTTTGCAACCCTTGTTGCTAAATTTATCACCTGTGTTCTCTAAATGAGAAACACTCATATTAACAGTTTTCATCTACTGCATTTAGACAACTAACAACTTTTAAGCATTTATTTTTCAGCCTCCTTTGTCAGAGAAATTGCTGCTGTTACATCAGCAAGATGAAGCATTCAGTCCTGCCACGGAAAGGGGCTGCACAAGCAGTGCTCATTTCTACTTCATCCTTGGGTTGCCAAAAATCGCAAATTACATAGTGGTGGAGAAGGTCCAACAGAAGAAAAGCTTAAAGGTAATTGCCTAGTGTAAACTTTACACCTGTTTTGCAATACCAGTAACAGCTCCGGTCCTCCAACCAGGAGAAAGATAAGGCAATCTGGATACATTTTACCCACACATTTAAATTAGCACTATGGTATGACTAACATGGTATTCATTGCATAGGATATGTGTTTTTTTTGTATGTTTTAAGTTCTAGAGCACTAGAAAAGTGTAATACAACTGTGTAACATAATTTAAATTATTACCATATCAAGTGTGGGACCAATTATTCTAGGCAATTACTTATGCTTTCTCTATTAATCCGAATCATCTTGCACCCTGATACTTTTACAAATTTCAGCCATGCTTCTTTTATTGTATAAAATGAAGTAAATGATTATTTTCTAAAAATTCTGCAACACCAGTACCAGAAATTGGGTACATTTATTTTGCACTGAAAAAAGTCGTGTTTATAATGAAGTGCAATGCAAATGTATTTGTTTTGTAAAATTTGTCAACTACTGAGTGGCTACAGCATATTTGCCCTCAACTTTTAACTCAGTTATACAAATGTTTTTATTACAAATCTGTGAGTTTATTTTAGAAATCAAGATATCAGAATAAAAGCCTCTATGCCTTCCACCATTACTGGGCAAAGGTCTAGTTGGGGGGGGGGGTAAGATCTTACTGATACACTTGGGAGTGTGGAACACTATATATTTAGAAACAGTAAAGAGAGTATCAGATACATTTTGAGACTATGCTTAAACAAGGAATGTTAAGCAGTGTAGTATACCTTAGTTGACATATGAGTAATATTGCATGATTTTCTGATCCTACTAAACAGTTTGGCTGATGATATGCTTATAACAAAAATGATTAAATTTGTGTTATATGTGGTACCTTTTACTGTTGAGTTAGCTTTTTGAAATATTGAGACAGCTAGGCTTTATGCTTTAAAAAAACGAAAATATGAACTTTATTTTGCTGGACATAAATGAATTAATTTTCTCATTGCTCACTTATAATATCTGAGTAAGGTGGATTACTCTTGTTTTACATAGCTTGTGCCTGCTCCGATCTCCATCACGCAGGTGCATGATGAATGGGTTGAGTCAAATCTTTTATGTTAAATTAAATTGCAAGTGTTGTATATTGCTTTGGAGAGTCGCTTTCCTTCTAGCACTTCTGGTAAAGCTAAAAACTGTTGCTTGCAATTTAAACTTCGGACTGGAATTTGCAAGTGTGTGTTGCTCCAGCAGAAAATGGACTTTATTGTGTTACTGCTAATGTGGATCAACTGACTTATGGACTCAGAAATGACCTCATAGGTGCAGTGGCCTTCTCCGTGGTACAGGCATAACATGTTTACCAGAGAAGAAGATCTCTGGACTATTCCTAAACAAGGCAGCCTTTTCAAGGGAACTGTGTGGTACAATCCATGTTATGGGACATTTGAGGCATACACAAATGCATTATTCTTCCACCATCACTTTTGAAGGTTTATAATTCGAGATGATTTCCTCTCATTCTAACTGGTCTATATTTGACCCCATAAATGTCTAATAATATGTGTTTAATGAACTAATGCTAAGGTTTATAAGGCTAATATACATTAATGCAAGCATATAAAGTTTTCTAGCTGCCTCAGTATGTGTTTGTAGGAAACACACACTGAGCTCATAAAGTCTAACTAATAATATAAAAGATCTAAAAAACTATCTGTTACAGTGTGAAGACACTGTGCTCAAAGAATGTAATTAAATAGTGGTCCTGTCACAGTACCTCATAGGTGTACTGTGCTCATAGAATCTAATGAAAACTGTCACAACAAATGTTCTGCTCACAAATCTGACTAGTGATATGCTTATGACCCCTATGACCTCATATTCCCAACAGTTACCACATACAGTATCTTAATCTGATTTCTTTTCCATGGACACTGTAGCAGAAGACATAGCAATAATTTTCTTAGTGGATTTTCAAAAGTTTACTGAGGGGAATAGATATTCTTTTTAATGAGGTCAGGACCAGCATTTTTGGATTTAGTCAGGTGGAATGCCGGAGTTGGAGAGGGCTGTTTGTTATCACAGCCTGAAGTTGTGAAACTCTGTTTGGCTTGCCTGGTTGGGACCTGACGTTAGGAGTCGGGCAGTCCTGGGTTAGCGTCTCTCTTTCTGTGGGGGTCAGTGGACTACTGGAGGGTGGCTGTTCTGCCTCCCGGAGGCCGGTGTATCAGTGGGTGGCTGCTGTGTCTATCAGGGCTAGCCTGATCCCGGCATTGGGTTTTGCCTTTAACCAGGTTTCGGACATATTTTCTTCTTTATTGTGAACTCCTGAAATCCCTGCCTACTGGTCTTTATCTCAAGAAGTGGTCTGAGGAGAATGTCCTTTCCTGCCTGGAGGAAATTTTGACTCTGCTGTTATCAAACTGGTGGTCTGCTTTGACGGTAACTGTATTAATTTTGCATTTTGAGCTGGTCAGACTTTTTATATTTCATGGTTCCTGAGTTGCCTCTATGTAGACTCCAGACTGGATAGTGAGAGTACCCTTAATTTCATCCATTCTCTCTTATTTAGTCTGCATTACTCAAACTGTGGTTGGTGAGAGCATTCCACAATGAGCATGAATTTGCATATGGTTTTGGGGTGTGTGAGACCCTAAAGCCTAAATTTGAAAGACTACAAGGGGTTTCTTGAAGCCCTTAACTGTTCTAGAGGATTCTTCTGTTGTTTTGGACTTTGTTGGACTTCTGGAACTGGTTATACTTTCTGGTTTTTGGATACTACCAGATATTTGAGTTTATGATACGTTGGGTTGTTTTGTGGGGTTATTTGATATTTGATACACTTTGTTTATTTTGTATTTATTTATTGTATTGATTTGGGGTTAATGGTGGGGTTTTATTAGTTATTATTTTTGTTTGTGTGATTTAGTTTGGCTATTTAGTAACATAATGTGCTGGGAGGGAGTAAAAATGGTCAGGCATTATTCCCCCACCAGGCTCAGAGAAATGCGCCCCTTTGAACATCCCCCTTTATCAACCGACATCTATTTATGATGTCAAGCTTTGGGGATTACTAGATGACAGAAAAAGTGGAGGACTGGGCCTGGTGGGGCAATGGAAAGGGGGGTACGGATAGAGGTGGTAGGGACCAAGAGATGCCCTGGGGAGAAATGGAGACAGGATAGAGGTATTTCTTGTCTTGTCCCCATACCCAAGGGCTCTACTGTTTATGGGCAGGAGCTGGGGTATTCCCCAACTGCTCATCCTACTCAGGCAGTTTTATGTAATGCCAGATCTATTAAAAACAAGACGGCTATTATAGCTGATCTTATTGAAACAGTAGATCTGGCTTGTATCACCGAAACCCGGCTGGACGATAATGCAGGCCCTATACTGGCCTCTGCTGTTCCAGCTGGGTACTCAGTGATACACTGTCTGAGACTTGATCGTAGGGGTGGGGTGCTGCCATTATATTTAGAATGGAACTGGGCCTTGTGGATGTGTCATTGGGATCTACCAGATCCTTCGAGTGTATCCTAGGTGAGGGTGCAGGGTGGAGGATACTCCTGATTTACTGTCCACCCGGTGATGGAGAATTCCTGCAGAAGATAGCGGATTTCATCATCGACGTGGCGCTGGAGTCCCCCAGATGGTTGATTCTGGGGGACTTCAATGCCTGGGTCAACGATGAACTCTTGCAATTTGGTCAACATCTCCTCCAGCTAATGACTGTGCTGGGCCTTACACAGGTTATTACCTCCTCGACCCATATAGGGGGTCACTCGTTGGATCGGGTGTCCCTCCTGGGGATGGAGATAGCTGATCTGGGGGTGGAACCAGTTAGTTGGTCTGATCATCACACCATATGGTTCAGTTTCAAGGCCCCCCCAAACAGACCTGCCACTATGGAGATGATCCAGTACTGCCCTTTAAGGGGTGTGACACCAGAGGGTCTGTCGGCAGTACTGGACCTATCGGGCATGTGAGGTGAATGCATGAGTCCAGGGGATCTCATACTAGCTTGTAATAGAGCAGTGGGAGAGGCCCTTGACAAGATTACTCCAGTTCGAGTTTGACCACTCACCCTTCGCCCAAGGAATCCTTGGCTTGACGGTTCCTTGAAGGAGAAGAGAAGAGCTGGTCAAAGGCTACAGAGAGCATGGTGAAGGTTGGGCCCTGATGCTGACAGGCTTAGATTGACAGCTCATTATAAGGGCTATCAATCAGAAATCACCAGAAGGCAGAATTCCTGTCCAGGGAGATTTCTGCTGCACAGAATCAACTGGCTCAGCTCTTCCGGACTGTGGACAGACTGTGCAATCCAGTCTGTCTCCAGTCTGGAGTGGCATTTTCTCAGGCTAAATGTGAGGAGCTTGCTCGATTCTTTGCAGATAAGATTGCCAGCATCTGGTCCGGCATTAACCCTACTCTCCCTATGAGGGACTGCGGAGGTCAGCGAGAGAGGCTGTACACTCAGTCTGTCTGGATGGATTTTAGCCGTCCGGAATTCATGGATCTTGTGCAGATCATCCAAACATTGCGCCCAATGAGCTATAGTATGGATCCAGGCCCTACACCCCATTAGTGGGTTGTGTAGATGTCATCTCCCTGAGGCTCTTTGGAGAGGGGTGTCTTTCCAAATCCCCCAAAGGAGGCAGTCGTACGACCACTGCTAAAAAAAAAAAATCCTGGATCCAGACTGCTAAGCTAACTACAGGCCTGTCTAGAACCTCCCTTTTATTGGGAAGGTTATTGAGAAGGTGAGTTGTGTTGCAATTGGACGATCACCTTGTGACCCACAATGTCTATGATGCTCTCCAGTCTGGATTTCAAAAGAGATATAGTACCGAGAGTGCACTTGTCTGGGTATTGAATGACCTCCTAATAGCAAGAGATCAAAAGGCACATACCTACTTGGTCCTTCTTGAGCTCTCTGCAGCATTTGACACTGTGGACCATGGTATGCTATAGAAGTGCTTGCGGTGTCTCTGTGGACTGTTGGGGATGGTCCTGGAGTAGTTTCGATCTTTCCTCACAGGCAGGACACAGAGTGTGGTCACCGAAATTTATTCCTCTGATGCCCTCCCCCTGTCCTGTGGGGTCCCGCAGGGCTCCATATTGGCACCCATGTTGTTTGCATTGTACATGCTGCCATTGGGAGATGTCATCAGATGATATGGTTTGAGTTTTCACTGCTATGCAGATGATACTCAACTGCATTTGTCTTTTCTACCCAAACAGGGGGATGTAGTCTCGCTATTTAACAACTGTCTCACCAAGATTAGGGACTGGATGAGCACCAGCTGGCTGAGACTGAATACCTGACAAGACTTAAGTGTTGGTTGTGGACCCTGGCCATCTGTGGGAGGGTTGGGGGCTGGACAGCCGTCTAGCATATGGATTGACGGTGTACAGCTCACTAACTCTGACTGGATGCGTAACTTGGGTGTTATTTTTTTAAGACGGCTTAACTCTGAAATCTCAGGTGTCTGCCGTTGTCAAATCCTCTTTCTACCATCTGAGGAATATTGCCCGAGTGAAACATCTGGTTCCCCCAGATGACCTTCCAATACTGGTCCGTGCATTTGTCACCCCCCGCCTTGACTACTGCAATGCCCTCTACCTAGGGCTTCCAGGGGTTGATATCCACCACTTGCAGCTAATGCAGAGCACGGTGGCCAGGTTATTGACTAGCACATTTAGAGCCAGTCATATTACTCCAGTGCTGTGTGAACTGCACTGGCTGCCTATTCGGCGGCGAATCACCTTTAAGGTCAGTCTTCTGACCTTTAAAGCTGTACACAAACTGGGCCCCGGCTACCTGCAAGATCTCTTGACTCCCTACTGCCCTTCCCCCCTCTCCAATCTGCCAACAAGGGATTGCTAGAGATTCCCAGGGTATGTCTGAAGACATCTGGCACGCATGCTTTTTCTTTCGCAGCCCCTACCCTGTGGAATTCTCTACCTCGTCTGTTAAGAGAATGCCTGACTGTAGATAGGTTTAAATCAGATTTTAAAACATATTTATTTCAATTAGCTTTTCCTGCTGTTTTTAATTGAATTATATATTTGTAATTTTATTATCTTATATGGTTTGTTTTATCTGTAAAGTGCCTTAGTTTTGAAAGGCACTATATAAATAAAGTTTAACTTACTTACTCTTAAGTTCAGCCTCCTCTATATCTGCTTCTATTTCAGTGGATACCAGATTAAGCATACTTGCCATCTGACTCACAAATGTAGTTGTGACAACCCCATCCTGCTACTAGGGAGGTTGGGTACTAGAAATACCAGACCCAGAGCCTATTCATTGGTAGTGACTCTGACTTAGTCAGTCCAGTTGGTGGAGTTTAGTCACAAACAGAAGGGTGTCAGGGTGCCCTTGAGGTTACTTGTTCTCAGTGCCCTGAGGTGGCAAGGTCCTTACACCTCCAAGCTGTTGACGGATCCAGCCTTTTCAGACCAAGTCACCTTTATGCCTAGTCACCTGGTAGGCTCCAGGGACAGGACCAAGAATACAGTGTAGATCCCAAGGAAGGGATCTAGGGGCATTTAATGTAGATTACTATTAATTCCTGAGAGTAGATAGGGAACACACTGGGAGGGTATGGGAACTTTGAGGGGCTTCCCTCAAAGGGAATACATGGCAACCTTGAAGTGCAGGAAAGATCCCACAAAAGAGGGGTTGTCAGCCTTTCGGAGGCATTTGCTATCTGTGCCTGAGATGCTATCAGCTAAACTGCTGATGGAGAAAGACCTGGTGAGAGAAAGAGACAAATTTGCTGGCTAAAGAAGGAGAGATATCTGTGCTGTGTACAGGAGATCCCATGTTGGAATGTATACCAGAGCTGCTGCCTCTAGCAGAGTGACTGGAGCGCTTGCCAGCCACTGCCAGTAAGCAGGCTGGAGTACATGCTGCTGAACTATACCCAGCACACCTGCTGGTGGGTGAGGAGATGCTGATGTGAGGCTTCAAGCACAGGAGTGGCCTCTGGGCTTCAACAGAGAGACTAACCTTGCACAGAGTGGCACAGGACCAGAGAACCCCTAGAAGCTTGCCAGTAAATGTGATGTCCCTACAACAGTGATGCCTCCTGGATGGCTAAGGAAAAACACCTAACTAAATAGCACTAAGATTACATACAAAAGTCAATATGGAGTGTTCAAGAAGGAAAAATCACTCACCATAGTAATGCTGATTCTTCTAAAGGGATCCAGAATACAGAACACAATGCACATAGAATAGAATACAGACAGGATACAGAAGCGGAACAGGATATAGAAGTTATCATCAGTAACTCCCTTAAAAACAAGCCAGTGCAACAAGTTCTATAGCAAGGCACACAGAATGCTGGGATGTGCAGGGAAGGGTACTGATAGCAGAAGAAAAGAGGTAATACTTCCCCTATACAGATCTCTGGTGAGGCCTCACCTGGAGTACTGCATCCAGTTCTGGAGCCCTCACCTCAGAAAAGACAGGAAAAGGTTGGAAACAGTGTAGTGCAGAGTAACAAAAATGATTCAGGGCCAGCAGGGCAGATCCTATGAGGAGTATCTCAAGGCAATACATATGCACTCACTGGAAACCGGAAGAGAGAGGGGAGATGTGATAGAGACCTTCAAGCTTCTTACAGGAATTAACAAGATAAACTGTAGGGAATTATTTACCCTGAATGCCAACTCCAGGTCACATGGTCCCAAGAGGAAATTAACAGGAGGGAGGTTCAGCATGGATGTGAGGAAGTACTTCTTTATGGAAAGGGTGGTGGAACCTTGGAACAGTCTGTCAACTGAGGTGGTGGGTGCAAACACAATCTGGGGATTCAAGCAGGCATGGAACAGAAGAAAAAATTACTCACCTTTGTAAGTGTGTTTCTTCTATTGGAGTCTTGCTGTATTCTGACATATGCAGTGATCCTCAACCTTTGAACTGCCCCGGAGAACAAAGAGTTAACATTCTATGCAGAGCATAGAATGCTGAGCTCGAGCTCAGTTGGAGTCTCTGTCTGGAGTGTTTCAAACTCAAACCATCAGATTCTTACGAGCCCACTAACTAAAAATTCTATGTGGAAATTGTAAAATTCCTACTAGCCAACTGGCAGGAAAACGTTTTGGATTCCCAAAGGAAGACTCAAGTCAGGAAACCCAAAAAACAATCTAATATAAATAACAGAAAGAAATCAACACCCAAACAAAAGGAAGAGGGTGTAAACAAGGAGCACCCCTGGGGTGCAACACTGCACCTGCCCACCCACTTCCCAAAAACAGGTTCTGAGAGGGGAGGCAGGGAGGGAAGTCAGAATACAGCAAGACTCCAATAGAAGAAACACAGTTACTAAGGTGAGTAATTTTTTCTTCAAACAACATGAAGTCTTGCTGTATTCTGACATATGCAGGCTACCAAGCAGTACCTCCATGGAGGAGGGACAGAATCTACTTTGGGAATAGGCTCTGAAGTACTGCTGTGCCAAACTGAGCATCACTCCTAGCTTGGATATCCAGAGAGTAATGCTTGGTAAAGGTATGGACTGTTTTCCAGGTGGCTGCTTGACAAATTTCTGAGAGAGGAATATCCCTGGCAGCAGCCAGGGAAGCAGCTGTACCTCTGGTGGAGTGAGCCCTCAGCCCTGAGGGAGGAATCTTTCCCAGTTTTTCATAGCAGAATTGTATACAAGACACAATCCACCTGGCAATAGTTCTCTTAGTGGCAGGTTTGCCATTTCCCACTTCTCCATAAGTGAGGAACAACTGGAGGGAGTCAAACCTGTGACCCTTGGTACGCTCTATGTAGTAACTAAGGGCTCTTTTAATGTCTAAACTGTGTAGCCTCCTCTCATCTGAGGAAGAATGAACAGTGAAGAAAACAGGGAGAGACATAGACTGATTCAAATGGAAGTCTGAAACCACTTTGGGAAAGAACCTTCTATTGGTTCTGAGGACCACTTTATCCCTGTGAAAGGAGATAAAATCAGGGTCCACTGACAGGGCTTGCAATTCACTGATACGCCTGGCAGAGGTAATGGCTACCAAGAACACATTTTTCCAAGTCAAGTACTTTAGCTCTGCTGAGGACATAGGCTCAAAAGGAGGTTGCATAAGCTGAGTAATGCAAACATTCAAATCCCAGTCAGGGGCAGGGTCTCTAAAGGGAGGATTGGTGTGAAGCAATCCTTTAAAAAATTTACAGAACACAGAATGAGATGATAGTGAGAAAGACTCCCCCACTGACAGAAAAGCAGAAACAGCTGACAAGTGTACCTTGAGAGTAGCTGGTCTGAGGCCTAGGCCATTGAGATGGACCATATAATCCAGAACCATAGGCAATTCAGCAGTGTCTGGAGAAATATGCTTTTTGGAACACCAAATGCTGAATCTTTTCCATTTGGAGTTATAAGTCTTTCTGGTGGAGGGCTTTCGAGCAGCTCTGAGAATATCCAGAACCCCCTGAGAAAGATGCAAATCTGCAAACTCTAACTCTTCAAGAGCCATGCCTTGAGATTGAGAGATTTAAGATTGGGGTACCAAATCCTCCCCTGAGAGGATGTTAGCAGGTTGTAATTCTTGGGAAGAGACAGGGGAAGATGGACTGATAGGGACAACAACAGTGGGTACCAAGGCTGTCTGGCCCAATCTGGAGCAATTAGAATCACTTTGCAAGGTTGAGACCTTATCTTGACTAGAACCTTGAACAGGAGTGGGAAGCGAGGGAAGGCATACAGAAATTTCCCTTCCCAATTCAGAATCAGAGCATCCAGGGGGACTGAGCCTAAGACTGGGAGTCCGCAACAAAAGAGAGAAAGTTGGTGATTGTCTGGGGCTGCAAAGAGATCTATCTCTGGAGTGCCCCAGCTTGAAAAAATCACTTTCAACACCTAAGGGTCCAGGGACCATTCATGATGGCCCTGAGAGATCCTGCTCAGTGCATCTGCTAGCACATTGTACTTCTCTGGAAGGTGAACTGCTATCAGAGAGGCCTGCAGGGAATAAGCCAGGGACCACAACTTCATGGCTTCTGTGCACAAGGCCATGGACCGAGTGCCTCCCTGCTTGTTGATGTACCACATGGTAGTGGTGTTGTCTGTTCTGACTTGAACCACCTTGCTCTGCACTGACTGAGAAAAAGTTTTCAGGGCCAGAAAAACTGCCCTGAATTCTAGGAGATTGATATGGAGAAGGGATTCCTGAGGGGACCACAGTCCCTGGGTAGTGAGGGCCCCTAGATGGGCTCCCCAGCCCAGAAGAGAATCTTCCGTGGTAAGAACCACTGAATGAGACTGAGTGGCAAATGGGACCCCTTGCCTTAAGTTGTCCTGATCCTGCCACCATTGAAGGGCTTGGATCAGGGTCCGAGACACAGGAATCAGTTTGGTAAGGGAACCTTTCCTTTGGCACCAAAAGGCCCTCAGATGGAACTGAATATCCCTCATCTGGAATCCTGTCCCTTGGACCACTGCTGTAGAAGCTGCCATGTGGCCCAAGAGCTGGAGAAAATGCCTTGCTGGTCGAGATACCTGAAGGCTGAAGGAAGAAGCCAGATCTATAAGAACTCTTGCCCTTTCCAGGGGAAGAAAGGCTCTTGCTTTGACAGTATCCAGCTCTGCCCCTATCAAGGTAAGGAGCTGCACTGGCTCAAGAACTGACTTGGGAAGGTTGAGAAGAAATCATAGAGAAGTGAGCACTTGCTGGGTCACTTGCAGGTCTGACTTGACTTGGTCTGGAGACTGGCCCACTATGAGCCAGTCGTCCAGATATGGAAAAATGGAAATCTTTTGCCTTCTTAGAAAGGCAACTACTACTTACAGGCACTTTGTGAAAACCCTTGGGGCTGAAATTAGGCCAAAGGGATTTGCTCTGAACTGATAGTGGCCTGAGAGCAACTCGAACCTGAGGTACTTTCTGTGGGAGCACCTGATGGGAATGTGAAAGTAGGCATCCTTGAGGTCCAGGGAGGCTAGCCAGTCCCCTGTCCTTAAAGAGGGAGGGATTATTCCCAGAGTTACCATCTTGAACTTTGGTTTTAAAATATGTTTGTTTAGGTATCTTAGGTCTAGGATGGGTCACCACTCCCCTGTCTTTTTGGGGGTAAGGAAATACCTGGAGTACAGACCTTTGCCCCTGTGTAGGGTAGGAACTCTCTCTATGGATCTTAAGGCTAGAACAGATGAAACCTCTGCCTCTAGGGCAAGGGTTTCTGAGAGACCTGCAGGTGGAAAAGATCTGGCTCTCATCTTCAGAAATTTTTTGAAGCCGAGAACCAGTCCTTGGCTTACTACTTCCAGGACCCACTTGTCTGATGTAATAGACCTGCAGTCCTGGACAAAGTAAGCCAGCCTGCCCCCTACTGGAATAGGAGAGTCGACCCCGGCAGACACATCAGGGTGTCTGCTTGGCAGGGGCCTTAGGCTGAGGAGTGGATGCAGCCCTGCTCATCCCCCTTCTGCCTCTCTCTCTGAAGAACCCCCTCTGTGAAAAAGGAGAAGAGGCCTGCGCTTGGTAAAATGGCCTATGAAAAGGCCTGCCCCTGCCCCTAGACTGCTGCCTTTGAGGAGTTGCCTGCCGTTCCTTGGCCTGAGCACTCCTACAAGTGGTCCTGTACTCGTCCATTTTCTTCATGTAATTCTCTGTCTGCTCCCCAAACAGAGAATTACCCACTACAGGAAAATCCATGGCCTTAGCCTGAGTATCCTGTGAGAGGCTAGTACATCCGAGCCAAGCCATTCTCCGAAGAGCCACAGATGTAGCCATGACTCTTGATGACACATCATTGGATTCCACAGCAGCATGAAACTGTACTTTTGATGCCTTAATCCCATCTGCAGCCACCTCCTCCAGCTCCTTGGCTAGCTGGAGGGAGGCCTGTTTAGCCACTGCCAGTACAGTGTCCCACCTGGACTTCTCGTACCTGGCTGTATAGGCCATATAATTCACCTGCCTGAGTCCCAAAGAAGATGCCATGTACTGTTTCTTTGCCATGGCATCAATCTTTCTGGAGTCCTTGTCTGGGGGATGTGAAGCCAAGGGAATATTTGCCTTGTCACAGGCAGCAGCCTGCACTACCCCAACATGGCTGCATTGCTGGTATAAGAACTCCGTGTCTGAGCCTGAAAGTGTATACCTCTTGTCCATTCTTCTATCCACAGTAGGTATAGTGATAGGAGACTTTAGAATTTTTTGTGTCTGCTTCCCAAAGGATTTGTGGAGGGGAACAGACAGTCTCCTGGACTCTGGGATGTCCATCATTTCTACATAATTAGGCTCCTCTTGATCCTCCCATGCCTCCTCCATAGGAAGCTGGAGGGTTTCAGCCACCTTTCTGTAGAACATAAAGTGAGAAGGGGACTCAGAAAGCCGAGGAGGGGAAACACCTGAAGGTCTGTCTGGGGAGATGTCCGGTTCCACAGGTACATCCTGACCTTCACTTTCACCATCATCATCCTCAAATTCCCCTTCCTCTTCAAACTCTGGTTAATAAAAATTTTCAAGGGTATAATCTTGAACCGAGGGAACCAACCGAACCGAACCCCTGCCAGAAGGTGCCGGATCGGTAGGAACCAGGCGAAGTGATTCCACAATCCGAATCACTTTTGCTATCTCTTCGGCAGTCAGAACATGAACCTCTGGATCCGAACTGGATGATTTTTCTTTGCGCTTTCTTTTTGTCGGAACCGATCCCTCGGAATCGGCTCTCCTTTGCCCGAGTATCGCCCTGGTCAGAGGGCACTCCTTCTGGTTTGGTCGAAACCGAACCGGGCTGGCCATCCGGGTCAGCAGACTTCTTGGCCTCATTTTCCCTCAGTCTACCTAATCTCTTTTCAAGGGTAGATTTGGGAAAATATTTACATATTTGGCAGTCTGAATCGAGGTGGTCAAACCCCAGACAATAAACACAGGTGGTGCGGGGATCAGCCTTAGCGAAGACCTCCCCACACTCACTGCAGTGTTGAAACCCAGTGGGCCCGTTTTTTTCTTGGGTTTCTCAGACATGGCCAACCTAACCAACTAACCCTTTTTATGGCAGCCGCCAGGCAAGACACCCTTATCGGTTCCTAACCGTGTCACGGGTATTGGAAAAAAAGTATTAAAACACATTTTTTTTAGAACCAATAAGAACCGGTAACCACACACTAAGTAAAACACAAAATTTCACTATCAAATGGTCGGTTCAGCCGAACTGACCTGCACTTTTACAAGTTCCACACAGAAAACAGAACAATTCCTATCTAGTACTCACGGCACCACAGACAGAGACTGAACCGGCTATGTGGATAACTTTCTCAGTTTAAAAACCGAATCAAAACTGAGACTTTAACCGACTTTCGAACCGAGCTGAAGGAGAAATCTCCAGAGCGACTGTTCAGTGAGGCGGAGTAAAGAATCTGACGGTCTGAGTTTGAAACACTCCAGACAGAAACTCCAACCGAGCTCCAGCTCAGCATTCTATGCTCTGCATAGAAAGTTAACTCTTTGTTCTCTGGGGCAGTTCAAAGGTTGGGGATCACTGCATATGTCAGAATACAGCAAGACTTCATGTTGTTTGAATGACGGGAATAGGGGTCACCCAGGGTGACAAGCCCGAGGGGTGGGTTAGTACCCTAGTAGAGGAGCAATAGGTTTCAGGGATTATAGGGAATATGGGCAGACTGGATGGACCTCTGGTCTTTTTCTGCCATCATAATTTATGTTTCTATCCCTCACTGTGCTTAACAACTGCAATCATTCACCTGGAATTTGCTGCCCTGGAGCTTACAATTTTATGCTAATTTGATGATGTTAGAATGAAATTCAAAACTCTGCTGTGTGGTCACACTCACCCCTGCCTTCTAAGGGCATATTTATTTCTAAAGACAGGGTGAACAGTGACCACTAAACTAGCTAAATGGCTACCAAAAATATATCAAAAACCAATTTAAAAAGTTTTCAAAACTTTTTCAGCATGGCAGAATAATTTCTTTCAAAATGTAATGAAAGATTTTAAACAGTTCAGATCACTGATTATCAACTGTAAGGCACTATAACAAGTCATGCTCAAGAAAATGTAAAGAACTGATTCTTGTGTGAACCTTTTCCAGGTTCCGGAAGGGGAGATAGGGATTGGGATTGTTAAGCACAGTCAGGGATCCCTTTGAAAGAAACATTACTATGGTGAGTAATGTTTTCTTCAAACCCCAGGAATCCCCTGTTTCTGCTTAACAACCACAGACTCCATAGCAGAACCTTGAGAGGCTGGGTACAGAACCTATTTAGGGAAAAGATTCTGCAAGACAGCAGTCCCAAAACTGGTATCCCTTCTAGACTGTATCTTCAGACAGTAGTGCTTTGTGAAAGCATGTACTGTTTTCCAGGTTTCTGCTATACAGATTTCCTGCAGGGAAACATCTCTTGATGCTGCCACAGAGGCAGAGGTGCCCCACGTGGAGTGTGTCCCAAGGACTTCAGGTGGCGGTTTGACAGTTTTGCCAAATCAGAACTGTATGCAAAAACTATCCAATGAGAAATGGTTCTCTTGGATGCTGGACTTTCCTTCCCAATCTCACCATAGGTGACAAACAACTAAGTGCTAGTAGACCTTACATCTTTTATGTGGTGCAAGTAGATGCTCAGAGCTCTCTTGACATCCAGACTGTGGAGCTTCTGTTCTCCTGAGCTGGATTTTGCTGTAAAGAAAATTAGAAGTGTAACTGACTGATTCAGATGGAATTCAGACCACTTTGGGGAGGAATGTTCTGTTTGTTCTCAAGACTACCTTGTCCCTTTGGACAGCAATACAGTTATAATCAATGCAGAGGGCTTGCAGCTCGCTCAGCCTCCTGGCAGATGTCAGTAGTCAGTACCACCAGGAAAACTGCTTTCCAGGTTACATACTTCACAGCAGCAGTTGCCATAGACTTGAAAGGAGTCTCCACCAGCGGGACAATACACAGATTCATGTCCCCATGGATTGACAAGGTCCCTTACTGGAGGGTACATGTGATTAAGGCCTTTAAAGAACTTCTTGAAAATGGGTTGTGAGGCCACAGACTTGTCTTTGCCAACTGAGGAATATGCTGACACTGTTGCCAGATGAACCTTGAGGGTTGATGGCCTGAGACCTAGGGACTGTAGGTGGGCTTGGTAGTCCAAGATTGAAGCCAGACTCACCTATAAAGGACTGAGCTGTCTAGAGGAACACCAAACAGAAAATCTTTTCCACTCTGAGACATAGGTTTTCACTGTTGTCAGTTTCCTGGAAACCTTAAGCACTTCCATAACCTTTTCAGAAAGATTTAATCCAAGCTGGACCGGTGGCGAAGGGTTAAGGCGCTGGATGCCACACCTCGTGCTATGCCGGTGACCTGGGTTCGGGAATGACCTTGGGTCACCAGGGTGCCGGCATGGGGGGGGGCAGGATCGAGCATTGGCTCTCCTCTCCATGGTAAGGGGTGGGGTCACCTGACCATAGTCCTGCCATCACCGAATGGAGGTTCGGTGCCAGTGCAGGTGGCCAACAGTGCAACTGGAAGGGAGGGGCATTCCAAACGGTGTGCACGTGCGTGCCTCAACACACGCACATAACGTTGGGGACATGTGGGTGTACGGATTGGGAGAAAACCCACAAAAACCCAGAAATTACATATGAAAAAGGAAAAAAAAGAAAGATTTAATCCAGAGACTCTAGCTCTTCAAGTGCCATGCACTGAGACACAGAGTGCTTGGATTTAGGAATGTTATCCTGCCCTGAGACAGTCAGTAGATTGTAGAGTGCTTGGACCTGGGAATGTTATCCTGCCCTGAGACGAAGTCAGTAGATTGTATCTCAGGGGAAGACTGATTGGATGTCTGGTGGAAAGGGACAGGAGCAGGGAGTACCAAATCTACCTGTCCCAATCTGGAGCTATGAGAATCATTGTTGCTCACACCCTTCTCAGTTTTAGCAGTATGCTCAGGAAAAGTGGGAAAATAGGAAAGGCATAAAGGAACTTCCCTGACCAGCTGAGGACTAGAGCATCCTCTGGGACTGCACTAACCATCGGGGGCCTGCAACAGAACAGCGGAAGCTGACTCTTTTCCCAGGAAGCAAAGATGTCGGTCTGTCTGTGACTACACAGAGCAGATAGTTCCAAATTCCATCATTTGTATAAATTTTAAAAGCTCCGGGGCTGTTCATTTCAGAGGAATGACTGTTGTTGTTAAACTTAAGTGAGGGATTCCTGGGGTTTGAAGCCCTAATTTTGCATTTATATGTATTTGCTTTACCAAGAAAAGCTTCAGTGAGCAGTGCTCATTTGCAAGGTGGTCCTGGTAAAGACAGGCAGCAGTACATAGAAACAAAGGTATTGCATAATAGGTTACAGAATACAGGAGGATCAATTACACATAATATGCAAATGATGATATACAGCAGTGACAGAGGATGGAATACAGAGATTGAAATAGCATAAATGAAACCATAAAGTACAACAAGACAATTATAAAATGGCAGGGTAAAATCATGATCAATGGGCATTTGGAACACAGGCATTTCAGTTAGCCCTCTACTGCCAGAGCTGATCTTCCTCCACAAACATGGCTGCTACCTTTACACTATGAAAAAACTTCAACTGGGCCCTAAAAAAAAAACTACCTTAAATAAAAAATAAAACAAATGAATTAAATGCTGTTTCCCTGATCGTCACACTCTCCTTACATATATAAACAAATTAGAAACAATAAGTATTGTTTATAGTTTTCACAACGGTTTCTTTGCTGACAGTCAAAAATCCCCCTTCTATCTTTAACTGCTTATAAGGGAACTGTCTTCTTCTTGCCCTGACAGTGAGATAACTGAGTCTCTGGCTGTAACAAAGGCCTTTATAGTATATGACTAACTCCCTATTGTGCACGGAATTCAGCAGCTGCTCCAAAGCTGTTGTACTACAGTTCAAAGGTCAGAAAAGTTGTTGTAGTATCGATCTGATGTCACATCGATAGTACAACAAGTATTCTGTAATTTGAATAGTCGTGCTCACAAGCCACAATTCCAAAACTGAGTTTGAATTCAGTGTCTCTCACTACCGAATAAATCGCAACCAAGCAGAGACAAAATAACAAGGGCATGGCAGCAGCAGTGTTTTCGAAGCCGACCACAGACAGACTGCAATTTACAGCTGACCAGGAAAATGCTAGGACAATCCAGAAAACGGCAGCTGACATAAAAATAGTTCAGAACTACTTACAAAATGTAGACGAGCATCGCCAGATATACACAATTCCACTAGAAGAGCTAGACATCCTCCTGGCTGAATTTGTGCTTAAAATTAAAAGAATAGATGGGTCTGATTATGAACTGGGAACAATCAGAGGCATATTAGGCAGCGTTGATCGATATTTAATAAAGCATACGTATGGTCACTCCACCTACCATGGTAAGAACAGTCCATTCGTGGAAACATTAAGAACAATGACAGCAAAGCTGGTGTAACCCCCCTGCAAATGGGGGTTCCCAAAAGACTTCCAGGAGCTTGCTTGAATGCTCCAAGCCTGAATGGTGTTTGGCATTTAAGCCATTTATCAGTGAGTGTTTTTAGAGCCTCTGGTACTGTCTCTTTAAGAGCTGTCTGCTTGCAGACATAATTAGTTTGTATGGGGGGACTGTGTGCTTCTCTGAGTACCACTCGAGCTGCTGCCAATTCACTTCATTTTTGCAGTCACTAGGAGTGCAAAGGAACCTATCTGAAAGATGTAACTGTTTGCCAGAAATTATTTAGAGTAATAATGAAATTACAGTTTGTCTAACCTGCTTTCTTTGCAGTCAGAACTGTGTCTGCTAGTTCCCCATTCTAGTTTTGAACTGCTGAACTGGACCAATCAGTGTGGGTAAGCTAGCTCTAAAATGGTGCCTTGGACGAATCAGAACTTGGACTCATAATCTGAGCCAGCCACAAGAGGATTGTATGGGCAGTGACTCTGGGAGATGTAATTTAGACTTCAGTGCCTTTTGGACCAACAGCAGCAGTCTATTGTGAGTGACAGCCAATCCAGTCAAGAACTGGGAGGAACTCAAAGGAAGTGCCGGTTTTGTCGGTTGGAGTTTCAGTTGAGCTTTGGCAGTGAAGAAGGAAGGAGCCCTGTGCTTTTTCAGTGTGCAGTTTTAGTCAAAAACGTGTGTAAGGCCCAGAGTTCCGGTCTGCAGCTTGTGTAACAGCTTGTTAGGACTGAATCCGTCCTGTGAAAAGAATCAAAGGATCTCTGAAGAGTAGAAACCAGGCTCACCCTGTAGAAGACTGGAGGAATTGCTGAAAATTGCACTCGGTCTGTCAGGAACTGAATCTGCTGTGTGTTCTCCCGGGTATTGTGCAGTAATTGCGATCGGGATACAGATGCAGCCTGCCTGGTATAGTGCTTTCTTTTATATGGATGTGTGAAGAGGTTTGTGTACCTCAAGTGAGCCCTGCTGACATTGAAGGACCCTATCTTATTTGGAGGTCGTGAGTACTAATTCAGGGTCGCCCTGTTGAATTGCCACATTAAATCCAAATGGAATTACTGTACTGCTGACTGTTTAATTCTCCTTTTCTCTGTGTGAAAGGGCCCCTACCAGCTGCCACGGTTTGGACTAGCCACTAGGGCTTGGGTACCCAGGGACAGTAACTGATAGGGATAGGCCTGTGCACAGAGCCATAGATAGATTATTAGAGTGATAAGCTAATTAACCTGATTTCCCCTGTCCTTGTTATATCCCTAAATAAATCAGAGCTGCTTGTTTCAGCAAAGTTATACTACCTGAGGTATTTGTCTATGTTAAAGTACTGTACTGTGATTGTTGCACTGTATCTCATTTCACAGGAGGTCCCAGTGCGAGAACCAGACCTGGGGTAAGTGTATACTGTGAAGGTAATTCTGATATATTGTGTGGGCCACTAGTAGGAAGAAGGGGTTGCAGTGTCCCAGAGGGCTGTGACCAAGTTAGTTTAACTATTGCAAACCCTGACCTCTGGGTGGAGGCACCCGCCATTGGATCCAGGCCCCTCAACCTGTTAGTGGCAAATCAGGCAGGGGTAGTAGCCCCTGGGATAGCGCCATCTAGGGGTTACACTAGAATACCTAAAAAAGCAGGGAAAGGGGAATAAACCTAATAGGGCTGAGGCTCTAACCGACACCGACATCAATCAGCTGTACAATTCAGGCACACTTGGTCTCTCAAATCCATCATCCCTCCTCAGCATGGTATTTTTCAACGTTGGACTGTATTTTGCGCTCCGTACCATGGAGCAGTACAAGTTAAAGTGGGGAGACCTAACCCTGTTAACTGACACCAACAGCCAAAGATACTTGGAGTACAACGAGCAACAGACAAAGACTCGTTCCGGGGAAAATCCCAAGGACATCACGCCTGTGAAACCCCGCATGTACGAGAACACCATAAAGAACCGGAACCGATCTCCGCCTATCTGAAATATGCCTCCCAAAGACCACAAGCAATGAATACCCCCGATGCACCTTTTTATCTGGCCCCCAACATAAATTTTAAGCCAGGAGTCTCCCTGTGGTATAGAAGTATGACCATAAGAGAAAACAAAATTAGAAACATGATGAAGCAAATGAAAATGTCTGCTGGCTTGCCTGAAAGTAAAAAGATCACAAATCACTCCACCAGGAAAACATCGATCCAGGTGTTGGTAGATCATAACGTCCCTCCCACAGAAGTGGCACAGGTCTCCAGGCATCGAAATATCCAAAGTATAAACAATTACAGCATGATCTCCGGTTCAAAACATCAGAGACACTCGTCAATCTTCTCGGCTCTAACTTCTGAAACTGCACCTAGTGTCAGCCCCAATAAGACAGCTCATGATTGGATGGAAACAGGAAATACATCAGTGCCTGTCCAGCATCAAAACAGCCTCCCAACAGAAAAGCTGCCTTTCCAAATATCATTTGGGGAACATTGTGTTTTTCAGCAAGGAGTCACAGTCAATGTAACACACTACTCGAAACCGGAAAAGCACAGGCGAATAGCAGTGATCGTGGACACCAGTGACTCTGAATAAGTAAGTAAAAAACACAGTTTTTTTGCATTTTGCCCAGAAATTGAAATAAAAATAAAGATGGGTAGCACTAATAGCAGTTACGTTTTAGATCTAGAACAATAGGTGGGGGGAGGGGCAGGGGTTGCTCTGCCAACCGACAAATGCTGACATGATTTTTTTTTTCTTGCTCTCACAGAAATGCCGAACAACGACGCCATAGTGATCGTATTCTTTCTAATGAATTTGCGATGGCATATTTGTGCCTGATCTGTAATGTGTTTCACAATACACGGCTGACTACCACTCGTCTGTGTCATGTTTTTTTTTTTGCCACCCAGCTACTGAAAATCCGTGCACAATAGGGGGTTAGTGACATACTATACAAAACAGTGGATGATTAAGCATACACAGCAATGCTGTGTTTCCATCTCGGGTTGTGTGATGACATCCTAAGACCTCTCGAGCTTCGCTCTCGAGGTCTCTATGATGTCATCACACAACCTCGATGGAAACACAGCCTTGTTGTGTATGCTTAATCATCCACTATTCTATATGTTGTCTGTGTGTACAGTGTGTTGGGAGAGAAACATTCTGCCAGTGGAACTGAGCAGAATTTTGAATCCATGTATTCTGTGGTAAACATTCGATGATAAACATTCCATATCTTGAATGTGGGGGAACAACAAAGAAAAAAAATAACAGGAAGAAGAAAGTAGGCAATAATACAATGACATCATCAATGACATCACTTGCAGTGGGAGGAAGAATTATTTTATCCCAAATGCACAAAGTAAATCTATTTTTCTACATGTAAACATGCTTTTTCCAATAGTCAAAAGTGAAAAAAAAAAAAAAAGTCAATTTTTTAATCGCAATAAGGCACTCGGGTGTGTGTAAACCATATTTTACAGCACAGCCAGCAGTTGAAGTCACTCAGCCGTTGGCCTCGTGCCTTACTATGCCCCTAAAAATATGGTTTACACACACCCCCTTTGTGCCTTTTTGCTTACTTAGAGGGTTCATGTGTCCATACAGTAATTTTCTAACAACAGTCTGAATGAACAGAAGTTAACCAATGTGTTAAGTTTAAGGGAAGCTTGTAACTTGTTCCAGAATGTTGGGGCTAGCCAGCTGAAGACCATTTTGCCGTGTTTGGATAAATGCCTGAGGATGATGTCATTAGTCCCCAGATTGTATAGGTTAGAGGTCCTGTGGAAAAAGGATGAGATACATGGTGGCAAGATATTACGAAGTGCCCGATATGACTAGATATACAGATTTTTTTTGCCATTTATCCAAATGCGATTCTTTTATCGGCGATAGTGGAAGACTCCAGACCCACAGAAATAGCCTAGCGGTACATCATGGAATTTGTATATATACTACCACTATGCTACTTGCATGACTTAGAGCTGAGCGCTACCTGACTGATCACCACCCTTGTCAGCGAGGGAGAAGCTGCCACACCGAAAAATAAAAAACAGGGGGTGTGGGGCACAGCCCCCCATGTAACAAAACATATAAACTGGTTTTGTTAAGAAGAATAGGAGGTTTGCCCCACATCTCTTTTTTTTAAATTTAAAGGGTAGCATGTTGGGTGTGTATGCCAGTACCTCACTACTTCTACACCTCAGTGCATACAGCTGACCCACAGAACAGCGGACATGGAGTTGAGCTTTGCAGAGTTAAGAGAGTACTGAGTAAGTGGGTCCAGAGTCCTCCACTATCGCACTTTTGTTGATCATAGTTAAAAATAATAATAAAAAAGCTTAAAATTATTTTTTTTGGTTTTTAACAGATATTTGCATTTCCCTCATAGTAGGTAGGAACCACTGTAAACTGTAATTTCTTTGTTTCCTGGAACCAATGGGAAAACCACAGTTTAAACAAAAGAATATAAAATTACTAAGGTACCTGACACAGAGTGTCAAAACACTAACTTAAATTTAGTTAAACGCTCTTTAACTGTATAAAACAATAATGTTAGCCACAAGGACTGGAGCAGGATTCTGGGTTGTCTGCTCTCTTCAGTGGAGAAAACAAATCTGACCAATGGAGGGAGAGTACCCAAAATGTGGAGTTTGAACTGAATTATATTCTAATTCTAAGGTCCAGTCTCTGGGGCAACATTTAAAGCAGTAAATAATGCCCAGTTGTATTATATCATTATTGGACTCCTGCTGTTAGAAAGGTAAGTTTAGTAACTGGGGCCGGGGGGTGCAGAGCTGGTATACCTTGTGGAACAAGAGCCCGTTGAACTGGAGAAAGAGTCTGAGTTATAGGAAATGGTGGAGATCTGGGCTAAGCAGCTAAGTTATGAACCAGAGAAATGCACAAAGAAAGAAAAGCTGCCCTGATGAGGACTGCGGGGGCTCTTCTTTGGTTTTCCTTTGCAGAACTGGAATTAAGGGTTTACCCCTGCCCTTTTGAAACAAGACATACCGTAGGTATGAGCCTGGTGCTCTCTCTCTAGAGTGATCACTTTCAGATCCTAAAAGATTGCTCAGGTCCTGTTTAGTGTAAGAAAATGGAGATGTAAAGTTCTGGGTTCTGAATCATTTGATCTTCTCTAATTCCATGTTACCCTTGGAGGGTATGGAAAACACAGGTCAGTGCTTCATATTCCAGTTAGGCCTGAAACCAGAATGCTTCTGCAGTTATAGAGGCCTAAGGTATATTTCTAGGCATGAACTAGAATTTGAAGTCAAGGCCAAGTATTCTATCCTCTCATGCCATCTCCTATAACACGTTTTCTTAATTTTGTATAAGTATCAGAGGGGAAATGTATGTTTTGTTTTGAACTTTCATTTCTAATGTTGACAAAAAAGATACTTCAATGGTGGTGAGTGCACAGGTCCAGATTCTGATAAAGGGCAGAATCTTCAAAGAACTGAAGTTGATTAAATAAAGTCTTTCTTGAAGACAACACTGGAGGGAGCTGTGTTCAGCACAGGAAAACAAATCTAGAGAGTCAGAGGGTGCTGGACAAAAAAAGCATAGAGTGGTTACAAGAAGTACTAGTGAGCACTGAAGGCTCATTAGGAAACTGGGCAGCTTGGAGGTGGGTCCTCAGGGGGTAAACTGGGTACAAAATTGGCTGATGGATACTGACAGAGGGTGGTGGTAAATGGAATTCACCCGGGGGAAGGGAGAGTGAGCAGCAGGGTATATCAGGGTTCAATACTGGGTCCAGTCCTCTTTAATGTGTTTATTGTAAGTGACATTGCAGAAGAGCTGGAAGGAAGATATGTTTTTTTTTTTTTGCAGATGACATCAAAATCTGCAATACACTGCATACCCCAGAGGAGGTGGAGAGAATGTGCAGTGTCCTGAGAAAATTTGAGGAGTGGTCAAAGTTATGGAAGCTGGGTTCAACACACAAAAAAAAGCAAAATCATATACCTAGGGCACAGAAACCCAGAATCAGAATATAATATGGGGGAGAGGTACTGAGAGTCACCAAACAGGAAAGAGACCTGGAAGTAATCATATCTGATGACCCCAAGGTAGTGAGACGGTGTGACAAGGCAGTAGGTAGGGTCAGTGAGATGCAGGGGTGCATAAGGAGGGTATCACCAGCAGAAGGACGGAGGTGGTGCTGACACGGTATAAATCATTGATGAGACCCTACCTGGAGTACCGTGTCCAGTTCTGGAGAACACGGGACAGATTTTCAAAGAGGCTGAACTGCCACAAGTCCCAGGTGCACCACATACATGGTGTACTGGGCTTGTGGCCACTGCTGCAAGTTTGATCAGCTTTCTGTGGTATAGCTTGCATCAATCCTGGGGACCCTTTTTACAGTGCTTGCACCAGATGTTTGATGCACTCTGAAGTAAATCAGGTAAACTGTCACAACTGCATCCGACCTACTAATATCGGATGCAGTTGCGGCAAAAGTGTTTGGTGCACTGGCAGATTCAAAGTGTTGTGGCGCAGGGCTTGTTGCAAAACCTATGCGATCCTTTGAAAATCTGGTCCTACATCTCAAGAAGGACACAGACAGAGTGAAGGGCTGTCCAGAGGGGAGCAAATAAAATGATTCAGGGACTGCATCAGAAACCCTCTGAGGAGAGACTGTGGGATCTCAATGTCGTTGAGGTGCAGGTCAGGAAGAGGAGGAAAACCAGGAGCAATTATAAAATTTGCAAGTAGCATTTTATTTAATAACTGAAAAAAAAAAAGAATAACAATTGTTCAGTATAACTATTTACAAAGGCAGTACAGAGAAAACAGTCCTTTATCTGAGGGTATCTCTAATTCCAGGTTTCAGTCTCTCAGTCTCTCACTAGCAAACATTATTGCTGCTCTTTTTATAACCAGTCTTTGCCTGGGAACTCGTTAAAGAGACACCCTGTTTCTCACAAAATGTTCTTGTCAGTTTCCTTGCAAGTGCTACAAAATAGAAGATGGTGTCCCAGAACTAACCTCCAGCTGACAACTCTGCAAAAGAGTTTGCAAACAAGCCTGAGAGGAGCTCAAACTGCATCTAAGGTTAACCCACTAAATTCCAGATAGCTTTTTGCAATCATGTCTATAGTATAAATACAGGTATATAAATTTCAAACCAAGGGTTCCCAGTTTCACATAAACATTCACATATATTTTTATAACTGCAGATATGCAAGGGGAAAGAAAAGGCAGAAACAACAAGTGAATGCAGAGAGATAGTGGGAGGGGAAGAATCGCAAGATCATCAGAATGTTCAGTTCCTAGGTCTCATGAGAACATTTGGTTGCACAACCAGACACACAAGAGACAGAAAAGGAGAACACAGAATAGATCCTTACATTTTACTCTTTCTGTATAACATTTGGGGCAGGGTCTTATTCAACCCTGTCACATACCCCTCTTTAAGACTGAATCTGTTTAAAAAAACAGGTTTCCAAAATGTTCTCTTAATTCTCTTCTAACATTAGCTTATAACTTATACAGTTCAGATACAGTGGAATGGTGCTTTCTGAAACCTGACTGGTATGAGGAGAGGAAGTTAGTGGCAGTAAGGAAGTCTGTCAGTCTGGATTGAACTAGCGATTCTTGCAATTTGGCAAGAGCTGGGAGTAGTGAGATGGGCTGGTAGTTGCCAGGTACTGTGGGATCTCCACCCTTGTGAAGAGGGATAACGCACGCAGATTTCCATGCTTGAGGTACCCTGCCTGAGGAGAAGGAGAGGTTTAGAATGTGAGGGGACGGACAATAGCAGGAGCGGATAATCGCAGAAGTCTACAATGGATGTTGTCTGGGCTTGATTTTGAGATGTTTAAGGAGTAGAGGGTGTGAAGGACCTCAGTCGGTGAGGTAGGAGCTAGAAGGAATGTATTTCAGGGGAGTTTTCAGTTAATTTCACTGTCTTTGTGTTTGGGTTCAGGAGTTTCAGTCTTCTGGAACTCTGGGCTGAATTTGTGGAAGCTTGTAGCAGCTTGTAAAGGGGTGTGGCTGGCTCTTCAGCTGCTGCATTTCAGGGGAGTTTTCAGTTAATTTCACTGTCTTTGTGTTTGGGTTCAGGAGTTTCAGGCTTCTAGGACTCAGTTTGTTTGGGCTGAATTTGTGGAAGCCTGTAGCAGCTTGTGAGTGGGAGTGGCTGAACTAGCCACTGCCTGGGAACTCCTTGGCTGATTGCTTTTGGATACAGTCTGTGGGGTTACAAGGGGAGTGCCCAAATTGTTAAAGGCTAGGGAGACTGGAGCAGGAGCTATCACGACTAAAGGGAGAAATGTCTTGGCTAAGGGGGGATATGTCTTGACCAGGAAGAGGAATGGAAAGGAGAAGCACAGAAGGCAGCGGGGTAGGGTACAAGAGGCAGGATGAAGATAGGGGCAGAGTGTGGAGAGTGCAGACCACACGGGGGTCTGGCGTGGTGGTATCAATGCAGGAAATGGGGGCACAAAGGGTGCTAGCTGGAATGATCTTGGATATACAACAGGCTTAAACAGGTATTGGCCATTGACTGAGATGACAGGCGAGGGAGGTGAGGAGGAGGAGGAGCATCCAGCAGTATTGGAGGGAAAAAGGACAGAGGGAGAGTATGGAGGAGCAAATGGGGGGTGTCAGGAAAAAATGGATGGGGGGAGTACTGATGAGTGAGGAAGAATGGGGCAGACAGAGGGAACAAAGTGTAGGAGGTAGAAGGAGCAAGGGGTGGGAGGAAATGAAGGAAGCAGAGGGAGAAAGTGGTGGAATCTTAGTGTTAGGGGACTCGTGTCCAAGAGCTGCTGGACAGGGAAGGGTCGACGACTGTGACAGGGGTGGGGATGGAAGGAGGGTGCAACTGGGGGCGTGGAGAAGGAGGTGTTATAATGATAGGGGATTTTCTCCTGAAAGGGCTTAGGTGGGGGGGAATGGGTGAAAGATGCAGTTGGATATGGGTGGAACCTGTACCGGGCTTGACAGCGGACAAGGCAGGGTAGGCTCTGATTAAGTGTGTTGGGGGGGGAGGAAGAAGCCTCAAGTGGTGGTACATGTAGGCCCTAATGAGCTGGAGGGCTGCACAGTAGAGGAGGTAAAGGAGAGATTTGAGGAACTGGGGAAGTTATGCTCGGAAATTAGGAGCTCTGTGGCCTTCTTGGAGGTGCTACAAGTTTCAAGGGCTAACAGTGCAAGAAGGGTAATGATTGTGGAGTTCAACTGCTGGCTGAGGGAGTGGTGTAACTCACAAGGGTATGGGCTGGTAGGAGGATGAGGGAGACATGGAATAACAGGGAACTGTATACAAAGGACGGTTTATACCTGAATGGGGTGGGTAAGGGGGTGCTAAAGAGTATGCTAGAAGAATATATAGTTTCAAGGGAATATTTAAACATAGAAACATAGAATTTGATGTCAGATAAGGACTGCAAGGCCCAACCAGTCTGCCCATTTCTTTTTCTACCTTATGAATGTGCCATAGGCCTTTGCTCTGTCAATGGCCTATCTATTCATACTCATCTGTATTGCTCCCTTATGCCTATCCCATGCCTGTTTGAAGCCCTACACTGTATTCATATCCACAACTTCCTAAGGTGGGTCGTTCCATGCATCCACCACCCTTTCTGTGAAAAAGAACTTCCTCACATTACCCCTTAATCGGCCTCCCTCTAATCTCATGCTGTGTCCTCTTGTCCTGCTATTTTTCTTATATTGAAACATGTTAGACTATTTCACCTTGTTAATGCCCTTAAGGTGTTTGAATGTTTCAATCATATCACCTCTCTCCCTCCTTTGCTCTAGGGTATACATATTGAGTTCAGTTAATCTGTCCTCATATGTTTTCTGATGCAGTCCCTGCACCATTTTGGTTGCCCTTCTCTGGACTGCCTCAATTTGGTTAATTTCCTTATGAAGGTGTAGCCTCCAGTACTGCACGCAGTACTCCAGATGGGGCCTAACCAGTGTCTTGTAAAGAGGGATTATTACTTCCCTCTTCTGACTTGTGATACCCCTACTAATACACCCCAACATCCCTCTAACCTTACCTACTGCTTTAGAGGTCTGCTTGGATGATTTCGGTGATGATGACACCCAAGTCTCTTTCTTCCCTTGTGACTGCCAGCAGCTCCCCTCCCAGCCTATACGTGGCTTCAGGGTTTCTCTTCCCTATGTGCCTGATCTTGCACTTCCCTGCGTTAAACCCCAACTGCCACTCTTTCGACCATTCTGCTAGCTTATCCTGATCTCTTCTCATTCTGCCCACACCATCTGGATCATCTACTCTGTTGCAGATCTTGGTGTCATCTGCAAACAGACAAACCTTACCCTCTAGTCCATCTGCAATGTCACTGATGAAGACATTGAAGAGGACTGGCCCCAGGACTGATCCCTGAGGTACACCACTTGTGACTTGCATCTCTTCTGACTGTATACCATTTACCACCACTCTCTGTTTTCTGCCCATCAACCAGTTTGCCACCCAGTTGATCAACATCTGACCCACCCCGAGCCTACCCAGCTTATTAATCAATCTTCTATGTGGAACAGTATCGAAAGCTTTGCTGAAGTCAAGGTAGGCAACATCAACTGCTCCCCCTTGGTCCACCACTCTGGTTACCCAGTCAAAGAAATCTATGAGATTAGTTTGACAGGACCTTCCTTTTTGTAAACCCATGCTGTCTTGGATCCTGTGCTCCTATGGATTCCAGGTGTTGCACTATCCTTTCCTTAAGGAGTGTCTCCACTACTGAGGTAAGACTGACTGGTCTGTAGTTCCCTGCCTCCTCCCTGCTACCACTCTTGTGGAGCGCCATCACATGAGCCCTTCTCCAGTCTTCTGGGACTTCTGTGCTCAGAGACTCACTAAACAGTTCTGATAATGGCTCTGCTAGTTCCACCCTTAGCTCCTTTAGTACCCTGGGATGAATGCCACCCGGTCCCATTGCCTTGTCAACCCTGAGCTTATCGAGCTCTTGTAGGACCCTTTCTTTTGTGAAGGGACTAGTGCACACCTCTCTCCTCCCCCGTGTCCATGGTGAAGAGCTGTGGGCCCTGCCCTACCTTCTTTTCAGTAAATACTGAGCAGAAGTATCTATTTAGGATAGATGCTTTTACATGGTCCTCCTCCTCACATGCCCCCTTATCCCCTTTGATCTTAGCAATACCCCCTCTGGACTTTCTCCTTTCACTAATGTAGCTATAGAAAGTCTTGTCCCCTTCTTTTACTGTTCATGCTAGTGTTTCCTCACTTTGGGCCGTTGCCTGCCTTACTGCCTTCCCTGCTTCCCTTAGGGAAGTTTGGTATGCCTCCCTATCTTCATCCTGCTGCGTTCCCTTATATTTCCTGAAGGCCAGCCTTTTGGCTCTGACCTATTCTGCTACTGTGTTTGAGAACCAAAGTGGTTTCCTTCTTCTTTTGCACTTCCTTTTCTCACTAACACAATGGGATGTTGCTTCAAGTATTGCATCTTTAATGTTTGCCCACTTTGCCTGTACCCCCTCGCCTGTATTTCTTTTTGCCAGGGCTAGCTTAACTCTGCTGGCCATCTTATCAAAGTCAGCTTCTCTGAAGTCCCATATTTTTGCCTTGGAATGGGATGATTTTGTTCTAGTGGCCAAACTGAACCATACCATGTGATGGTCACTGGCCCCCAGGTGACCTTCTACCTGGAGATCTGTGATCCTTTCCCTGTTAGTCAGTACTAGATCTAGGATAGCCCTGTCTCTAGTGGGTTGTTGTACCAGTTGTTTGAGGCCTTCCCCCTGCAGGGAATCCACCATGTGTCTAGTTCTGGCAGATGTCCCTGCTGGTATTGACCACTCTGTATCTGGCATGTTGAAGTCTCCCATTATCAGAACCTCACCTTTAGCTGTCATGTTGTATATATTTAAACTAGATGGGGGGGAGGCGAGTGCACAACCAGCATGCAGGGTCACCACAATGGGGAGCCTAACGAGTTGTCTCCCCTAGAAAACAGTGAATGCAAGGGGAGGGGGTCGCAGAAGGGAGGCAGGCAGTACAAGGGTCCATGGTGGGGATTGATGGGAATGGGTGAAGGGCGGTCTCCTTAAATGCGAGGAACCTTTGTAATAAAATAGCTGAGCTTAACTTACTCTTAGCTGACGGGAGGGTGGATGTCGCAGCTATAACTGACCCAACACCAGGACTGAGATCTGGCAATCCCAGGGTATAGAATTTATAGGAAGGACCGAGGGGTCGGGATGGAGGGAGGGGTGGCGCTCTATGTGAGGGATGGGATCAGATGCACGAGAGACAAGGACGTGAGAAAGGGAGGGCTGAGGTGCAGTGGATGCAGCTCCTGGATGCCAAGGGTAGAAAGCTGAGGCTGGGGGTGGTGTACAGACACCCTTCCCAATCTGAGGAGTTGGACAAGGAGTTAGCAGAACAGATTAGGAGAGTATGTAGAAAGGTGAGTGTGGTGATTGTGGGGGATTTCAATCTGCCAGGGGTGGTTTGGAGCACCCCTGCCAGGGAGCAGGTACCCCTGGACGCATTCCAGGATGGTCTCCTGACACAGCTGGTCAGCAGGCCAACTCAGTTAGGTAACACGCTGGCCCTGGTACTGTTGAATGGGGAGGCTATGAGAGAAATAAGGGTGGAGGACCCACTAGCTGGAAGCGACCACCAATCAGTGTGGTTCGCACTCAGTTTGAGTAAGGAGATTGAGGACTCAGTAACAAGGGTGGTGGACTTCCGGAGGGTGGACCTCGTGAAGATGCAAGAAATACTGTAGGGGCAATTAGTAGGGATTAGGCCAGAGATGGACACACAGCAAAAGTGTAATGATATTAAAATTGGGGTAGCAGAGGCTACAGAGGCTTGCACCAGGACCCAAAGCTAGAAGAACAGAGCCAAGAAGCCAAGCTGGCTGAACAGCAGGGTTATGGAGAGGGTGAGGCAAAGAGGGCTGCATTCCAGAGATTGGGGAGGACAGGGAGGCATATGAGAGTTGGTCTAAGGAGGTTACCAAGCGGGTGAGGGAAGCCAAAGCCTCCAAAGAGCTAAGGTTAGCTCAGGGCATTAAGGGAGGGGAAAAAGGCTTTTTTAGACATGTCAGGGAAAAAAAGGAAGTGCAGAGACATAGTGAGGATAAAGAGGGGTGGGAAGTGGGTGGAAAGAGGAGCGGAACAAGCAGAAGCACTGAATAAATACTTTTGTTACGTGTTCACGCAGAAGAAGGATGGTCCACTACAACTGTGAACAGGGAAAGTGGGATCGGGGGGATGACAGATGGATGGATTGAGCAGAATAGAGTGTTAGAGGGTCTGAGAGAACTAAGGGTGGACAAAGCACCAGGTTCTAATGGTACTCACTGCAGGGTGCTGAGGGAGATGGCAGAGGTGTTGGCCAGGCCGCTGGCAGACCTGTTCGGCACCTCCCTGGACACGGGTTATGTGCCCCAGGACTGGAGGATGGCCCATGTGGCGCCCATTCAAAAGAGCGGCCCACGGAACGAACCAGGAAACTACCAATCTGTCAGTCTCACGTCCATAGTGGGTAAACATATGTAGGCAATACTGAAGGGGACAGACTGGTGGCATTTCTGGAGGGAAATGAACTCCAGGATGGGCAACAGCATGGGTTCATCTTGGGGAGGTCTTACTTACCATAGTACTCTTGTTTCTTCCAGGGTATTCTCCAATATTCAGAACTCTTGCAGTGTCCCTTTAAGGCAGAGCTACCCAGAGAAGATGAGACATATACTAATGTAACCCCCCTGCAAATGGGGGTTCCCAAAAGACTTCCAGGAGCTTGCTTGAATGCTCCAAGCCTGAATGGTGTTTGGCATTTAAGCCATTTATCAGTGAGTGTTTTTAGAACCTCTGGTACTGTCTCTTTAAGAGCTGTCTGCTTGCAGACATAATTAGTTTGTATGGGGGACTGTGTGTTTCTTTGATTGAGTACCACTCAGCTGCTGCCAATTCACTCCATTTTTGCAGTCACTAGGAGTGCAAAGGAACCTATCTGAAAGATGTAACTGTTTGCCAGAAACCATTTAGAGTAATAATGAAATTACAGTTTGTCTAACCTGCTTTCTTTGCAGTCAGAACAGTGTCTGCCTAGTTCCCCATTCTGGTTTTGAACTGCTGAACTGGACCAATCAGTGGGGTAAGCTAGCTCTAAAATGGTGCCTTGACTAATCAGAACTTGGACTCATAATCTGAGCCAGCCACAAGAGGATTGTATGGGCAGTGACTCTGGGAGATGTAGTTTAGACTTGCCCCTTTTGGACCAACAGGAGCAGTCTATTGTGAGTGACAGCCAATCCAGTCAAGAACTGGGAGGAACTCAAAGGAAGTGCCCGGTTTTGTCTGTTGGAGTTTCAGTTGAGCTTTGGTAGTGAAGAAGGAAGGAGCCCTGTGCTTTTTCAGTGTGCAGTTTTAGTCGGGAAACGTGTGTAAGGCCCAGAGTTCCGGTCTGCAGCTTGTGTAACTGCTTGTTAGGACTGAATCCGTCCTGTGAAAAGAATCAAAGGATCTCTGAAGAGTAGAAACCAGGCTCACCCTGTAGAAGACTGGAGAAATTGTTGAATTGCACTCGGTCTGTCAGGAACTGAATCTGCTGTGTGTTCTCCCAGGTATTGTGCAGTAATTGCGATCGGGATAGAGAAGCAGCCTGCCTGGTATAGTACTTTCTTTTTTTACCATATAAATGTGTGAAGAGTCTCGTGGAGCTCAAGAGTAGCCCTGCTGACGTTGAAGGACCCTATCTTGTTTGGAGGTCGTGAGTACTAATTCAGGGTCGCTCCCTGTTGAATTGCCACATTAAATCCAAATGGAATCACTGTACTGCTGACTGTTTAAACTAATTTTTCTTTCACTGTGTGAAAGGGCCCCTACCAGCTGCCACGGTTTGGACTAGCCACTAGGGCTTGGGTACCCAGGGACAGTAACTGGTAGGATAGGCCTGTGCACAGAGCCACAGGTAGATAGTAAAGTGATAAGCTAATTAACCTGATTTCCCTGTCCTTGTTATATCCCCTAAATAAATCAGAGCTGCTTGTTTCAGCAAAGTTATACTTCCTGAGGTATTTGTCTATGTTAAAGTACTGTACTGTGATTGTTGCACTGTATCTTATTTCACAGGAGGTCCCAGTGTGGAACTAGTCCTGGGGGGTGTATACTGTGAAGGTAATTCTGATATATTGTGTGGGCCACTAGTGGGAAGAAAGGGGGGTTGCAGTGTCCCAGAGGACTGTGACCAAGTAAGTTTAACTATTGCAACCCCTGACCTCTGGGTGAAGGCACCCGCCATTGGATCCAGGCCCCTCAACCTGTTAGTGGCAAATCAGGCAGGGGTAGTAGCCCCTGGGATAGCGCCATCTAGGGGTTACACTAATGATGGAATAATTGGCTCATGCACATTTTCAAAAGCTGCTTTTACCAACTGTTGAGTTTTACTGCCCTAGATTTCATGCTGAGCTTGCAAGGACAAGACGCACCAACAACTACAGCTATCTAATGATAATAATAAAAACAACAATAATAACAGATTAACCTAACAAAACCCCAACTGGGGTAAAAACACTCCTCCCATAAAGTCAGGATTGCCTGAAGAAGAGGAAACAGTGCCCTGCAGGGCTAAAAGACATGCCAGTATGTGGCACTCTTAAACAAGTTTACTCAGCCTGTATTTCAGAGGATATTGGTTCTAGAAGGGGAGGCAGGGTGGGTATGTTCTGAATACTGGAGAATACCCTGCAAGGAACAAGATTACTATGGTAAGTAATTTTTTCTTCTCACCCCAGGAATTCTCCAGTATTCATAACTCTTGTAGACTACAGAGCAGTACCTTTGGAGGTGGGCACAGAACCTACTTTGGAAATAGAAACTGCAGGACTGCTGTGCCAAATCTGGCATCACTTCTGGACTGTGTGTCCAGGCTGTAATGCTTTATAAAGGTGTGTACTGTTCTCCAGGTAGCTGCCTTACAGATCTCCTCTAATGGGATATCCCTGGCAGCTGCTATGGTAGCAGATGTACCCCTTGTAGAATGAGCCCTTAACCCTGCTGGGGGCTCTTTTCCAACTTTGGAATAGCAAAACTGAATGCACTAAACAATCCGGTGAGAAATGGACCTTTTAGATGCTGGATTTCCTTTTCCTACATCTCCATAAGTCAGGTACAGCTGCTTTCTGTCCTGCCTGTGGTCCTTGGTGGCTGTCATGTAGCAGCTAAGGGCTCATTTGACATCCAGACTATGGAGTCTGCACTCACCTGAACTAGAATGTTCAGTGAAAAAGACTGGTAGGGTAATGGACTGACTGAGATGGAAATCAGAAACCAATTTAGAAAAGAATTTCCTGTTTGTTCGAAGGATTACCTTATCTCTGTGGAATGAAATATAATCCTGATCAATACACAGAGCTTTCAGTTCACTAATCCTTCTTGCAGAAATTTTTGCCACCAGAAGAATGTTTTCCATGTGACATACTTCAGATGAGCTGATGCCATAGGCTCAAAAGGGGGACCTATGAGCTTGGATATACAGACATTCAAGTCCCAAGCTAGCATCGGTTCCTTATGAGGGGGGTGTAAGTAAGCCAAGCCTTTCAAAAATCTCATGAATAAGGGATTTGAAGCTAAAGTGGCACCTTTCCCAGCTGAAATGCATGCAGACACTGAAGCTAAGTGAACCTTCAAGGTAGAGGGTTGCAAACCCAGGGAGTGTAGCTGAATAAGACAATCCAGCAAAAACAAAACTCTTGCCTTTGCTGGGACCACATCATTGTTGGAGCACCAAATAGAAAACCTTTTCCATTTTGAAGCATAGGTTTTCTCAGTAACTGGTTTTCTGTAACCCCTTAACACATTCAGAACACTCCGAGAGATGCAAGCCTGCATACTCTTAAGTCCTCAAGAACCATGCCTTGAATCTGAGAGATCTGAGATTCGGATATAGGATCCTTCCTGATTGAAGGTTAAGAGGTTGTGCCTCCGAGGAAGGTGAATTGGTTTTGCTATGGACATAGAGAGCAGCAGAGAGTACCATGGCTGCCTGGGCAAGTCTGGTGCTATCAAGATAATTGAGGATGACTGGGATCTGAGCTTGATCAAAACCCTGAACACCAGAGGGAATGGAGGGAAGGCATATAGGTACCTGCCTAACGAGACCAAGGCCAAAGCATCCAGGGGCACTGTCCCCTGGAGTGGTGGTCTGCAGCAGTACTTTGGCAGGTGGTGGTTCTCATGGGATGCAAAGAGATCCATCTCTGGAGTACCCCACCTTCTGAACACTGCCTCCACCACTTGTCTGTTGAGGGACCATTCATGATGGCCTGGTTGATTCTGCTGAGGAAGTCTGCCAGGATGTTGTTCTTCCCTGGCAGATGGATGGCAGGCAGGGAAATTCCCAGGGAGTAGGCCAAACTCCAAATGTTCATGGCCTCTGTGCACAAGGGCCTTGACCTTGTTCCCCCCTGCTTGTGGATGTAGTACATTGTGGCGGTGTTGTCTGTTCTGACCTGTACCAGCTTTCCCTGTACCAGTTAGGAAAAGGCCTTTAGGGCCAGTAACACTGCTCTGAGTTGTAGAAGGTTGATGTGTTGAAGTGACGCTGCACTTGACCACAAACCGCGGGTGGTGTGATCTCCCAGATGGGCTCCCACTCTAGAAGTGATGCGTCTCTCGTGAGAATCACTGATGGGGGCTTTTGATGGAAAGGGACCCCTTCTCTCAGGTTGGCCTCTTCTTTCCACCACTCAAGGGCCTGAAGTAAAGTTTTTCTTACTGGAATCAGCTTTAAGAGAGGGTCTCTTCTCTGGCACCAGTGTGCTCTGAGAGGGAACTGAATGTCACTCATCTGGAATCTGGCCCCTGAGACTGTGCCTGTGGCAGCAGCCATGTGACCCAGCAACTGAAGAAACTGCCTTGCAGTTTTTGGTCTGTTTTGGCTGAAAGAGTCTGCCAACTGAACAATGCTTCTTATCCTGTCTGGGGGCAAGTAAGCTCTGCCCTCCAGGGTATTCAATTCTGCTATGAATTGCAGAACCTGTGCAGCTTGTAAGACAGACTTTTTGAGATTTATCAAGAACCCTAGGGACTCCAAGGGGCACTGGGTAAGCTGGAGGTGTTCCCTTACCTGTTGTGGTGAATTTCCTACCACCAACCAGTCATCCAGATATGGGAACACTGCGACACCAAGCCTTCGCAGGTGTGCCACTACTACTGCCAAGCACTCTGTGAACACTCTTGGGGCCAAAGTGAGGCTGAATGACAGTGCTGAAAACTGGTAGTGACCTGAAGGAAGTCTGAATCTGAGATATTTTCTATGAGATTCCGTTATAGGGATGTGGAAATAGGCATCTTTTAGGTTCAAGGATGCCAACCTTTCTCCTTTATGGGGGTTGGCAGAATCATTGCCAATGTTACCATTTTGAACTTTGGCTTTACCAGATGTTTAACAGTCTGAGGTCTAGGATAGGTCACCACTCCCCATTTTTCTTTGTAGTGAGAAAGTATCTTGAGTAAAAACCATTTTCCTTTTGCTGTGGAGGAACAGGTTCCACTGCTTTTGACAACAGCAGGTTTTGAACTTCCTTTTCCAATAGCTTCCTTTCTGTTATGGAAGCTGGCTTGAATACTCTGGATCTTAGGTTTGGGAAGGATTTGAAGCTTAGGGACAAACCCTAACCCACTACTTCCAATACCCACTTGTCTGTGGTGATGTTTTTCCAAGCATGAAAGTAATGGGCCAGTCTGCCCCCACTGGTAGTTGGGGGTGGCCCTGACAATGGAGTCAGGGGTCTGTTTTGCCTGGGGCTGAGATTGGCTAGCCTAGGAACCTTGCCTGGATCCCCTTCTGCCCCTGCCCCTGAAGTATCTTGCTTGTTGCAGGAACTGCTGATATTGTGGCAAAGCCTGGGCCTGGTAAAAAGCCCTGCTGTAGGGAGATCTACAAAAAAACATAGTAATGGTGCACTAAAAAGAAACGGAATAAAGTAGGAGCTGCTGCTAATCAAAGGCTAGTAGTACCATTCAACAGAAAAGAAAGCAGCGCTACACAAGGCTCCAAAAACTAATCAAAATGTATCCAAAAGCTTCCATACAAACAATTACCCCAGTGTTTCGAGAGATCCAAGCCCTCTTCATCAGGGGGTGGAGATCTACCCCTGCCTCCCCCTTTCATAAGGCCTGGTAGAAGGGGAAGGCCTTTCCTTGGCTGAATTACTCTTATAGGTGGCTTTGTATTCATCCACCTTTTTCATATATGCCTCTGAGAGATAATTATTCTCTACAGGGAAATACATGTCTTTATTTTGTGTATTCTGAGTGAGGTTTTGTGGCCCCGAGCCAAGCAAACCTCCTCAAACACATTGAATTTGCCATCCCTCTAGCAGCAGTGTCATTTGTATCAGCTACCATCTGGAACTGGTACTTTGCAGCCTCCAACCCACACCTGGCAGTCACAGCCAAATCCTCTGAGAGACTTGACTGAGCCTTATTGGACATATCCAAGACCGATTGCCACAGTGATTTTTGGTACAGTGCTGCATATGCCTGGTAGCTGGCCTGTCTAATTGCTAAGGAGGCAGTCAGATATTGTTTCTTTGCCAGGATATGTATTTTTCTTGAGTCTTTCTCAGGAGGGTGGAAGGCTACAGGCACTTTTGCTCTATCACAAGCTGCTGTTTGTACCACTCCCTGATGGTCAGGATGGGAGAATAAAAATTCTGCACCATTCCTGTCAAGCTGATACTTCTTTTCCAATCTCATATCTACAGGGGAGACAGAACATGGAATTTGCAGGATTTTAAAAGCATCTTTTTTGAAAAACTTACAGATGGGGAGCAACAGTTTCTTAGTAGGTGCAAGACCAATCATTTTGAGGTATTCAGCCTCTTCATCATCAGCTACTGCTTCAGTAGTAGTAAGGTCCAAGGCATCTACTATTTTTCTAACAAAAGAAAAATGAGATGAAAAATCTTCTGTAGTTCTTGAAGGAGAACCAAACTCTTGTTAAGGGGAAACATCTGGTTCGATTCTTTCTTCCTGTCCTCAAACTCCTCATAGTCCTCAACCTCCAGTCTCTCAAGGGTTGAGGGCTGTGAAGAAGAAGAAGTGCATTGAAGTCCCCTTAGACTTTTTGGCAGGGAGTTCAAGATGCTTAGTTTTCTTTGATTTTTTAAGGGAACCAGGGAGTCAGACAGCTCTGCAGGTCTCTTGCCTTGTGCACCCTTATCAGGGGTGGTATGTACATTATCTGCGGTTTCACCCGCTTTCTTTGAGGGTGTCAGCTGTTCCGAGCCAGAGGGACCCTTTTGTAATTTTTTCTGCAGTCTCTCCAAATGTTTTTCCACAGTTTTAGGGGGGAAAGTTTTACAAATCTCACATACTGCAGAAAAATTATCCTGGCCAAGGCAGACAACACAGAGTGCTTGTCAGTTTTTGCAAAGATTTCCCCACACTGGGTACAGTTCTTGAAACCGGGTTCACTGGTTCTCTTCTTCGGTTTATCTGACATTATGTAAACCGTTAACAAAAAAGGAACCGCAAATAATATTTTTTTTAATTTAGAGTGTTTTTGCAGTTGGTTCAGGAACTGATAAAAGTTCCGGAAAGAACCGAGAACCGCTAGTAAAGGAACCAAGGTTATCGGTTATTTCTATACAATCTAGCGGTAAAAAATAAAATTATAAATAAAAACTAAATCACTAACTAATCAGAGTTTTAAACTCAAAAAATTCTGGAAATAAGCTAAAGCTCAGTTCCCCACCGGTTATCCTGAACCGGGAGAAACCGAGAAAATAATATAAAAAAAACTACAAACTAACTTAGCGGTTAACTATAAACAAAAGATAAAGGCAGCAAATTAAAAAAAATTTTAAAAGGTACTTAAGTTCTTTTAATTTTAGCACCACAGGAATGACTGATGAGGACAGCACTCTGAGGCGTCTGTACTTGTCAGATGGAGAAGGAAATCTGAGGCAATAGAACTCAACAGCTGGTAAAGGCAGCTTTTGAAAATGTGCATGAGCCAATGATTCCATCATTAGCATACATTCTATCTTCTCTGGGCAGCTCTGTCTTAAAGGGACACTGCAAGAGTTATGAATATTGGAGAATTCCTGGGGTGAGAAGGGGAGGTTCTTATGGCGTTGATACCTAGCAATCAGTACAGCTCCTTCAGCAAGGCAGCACCACAATTACTACCCTGATCAGTAATCTCTTTAGTTATGCCCACCCTGCCAAAAATTTTGGCAAGCTCTGCTGCCACTTTTGGAACTGTAACAGTATGCATAGGAACTGCCTCTTGGTGTCGAGTAGTATAGTCACATACTACCAGAATGAATTGTTTACCCTTTTCACTTTTGTCTCAGGGGCCAACCACATCCATTACAATTCTCTCAAAAGGCACATTTGTCAAGGGTAGGGGCATCAGGGGCACCTTCTCTTTTTTAGTCACTGGGTCTACCTTCTGACACTCAGCACAGGAACTGAAATAGGTAGCAACATCTTCGTGAATTCCAGGCCAGTAAAATCTGTACAGCAATATGGCAAGGGTGCGATCCATCCACAACTGACCAGCCATAGGACAATCATGTGCTAGCTGTAACAACTCAGATCTATATTTTTGTAGTATGACCAACTATTCTATTTGTTCCTGTGTCTGAGGTTTAAACCAAACTCTGAACAGTAAGCCATTACATTTTTTAAACATTGGTTCACCCTGTTTTGGTTTCACCCCCAGCTGCTTAAAATAACCCAGGAGAGAAATATCGTTAGAATGCTCTGAAGCAAAATCACTATCAGTTATCAGGTTAGTTTCAGCATTTTCATATATTAACCCCTTATACCCATCAGTCTTTTGCTGTCACTCTTTCTTCAGGCAACTTCTTTCTTTCCTGGACTTCCGGGTCTTGGAGCTATGCTGAAAACAAGTCTGAATCAAAGTTGTCCCCACTATCTGAGATTTTCTTTGCCTGAGCTTTTGTCATCACAGCTGCTGAAACTCCAGCTTTTGCTTCCAATGTGACTAGTTCAACAAATCCCAAAAAGTAATTTCCAATAATCACAGGTACAGGTAACTTAGCTACTACCTCCACTTTCATTTGGTGTGACACCATTAATATTCAGAGTCACTTGGGAGGTGGGATAGTATTGAGTGTCCCCGTGGATGAAGATGACACCAGTACTTGGTCCCTTGGCACAGTGTTTTTCCAGCACTTCAACATGCACTAGAGTCTGTCTGCTTCCTGAATCAATAACTTCCTTCACAGTCTTATCTCCCACCTTGACATCCGTTAAATACTTGCCCCAGTTTTCTAAGGACAAATCTGCTTGAGTGTAACCCTCCTTATTTTTTATGGTAGTTTATTTCAATATGGCCTGGCTTATTGCAGTTATAGCGAGTAAAGTCTTCAAGTGCAGATTTGTTACCCTCACCAGAGTTCTTATCAGACTTGGAGTTAAATTGGGAAAAAGAGGGTCTCGGCTGTTACTTCACTACTGTGATGTTTGTCTGGCCATCTGATAGTCTTCAGTCAAAGAAACGGCCTTTCACCCACTTTCTGGTCGGTATTCATTTACCCAAAGCTGCACATCTGTAGGTAGGATGTTGATGAACTGCTCCATTGCAAGTGTGTCAATGATCTGTGGGACTATTTTGCTCTCTGGTCGGAGCCAATTCATTAGGATTTCTCAAAGTCCGGTGAAGACTTCTCGAGGATCGTCGACTGAGTTGTAATTTAGTGACTGGAATCTCTGCTTTTAGGCTTCTCCTGAGATGTCATATCTTTTCACCAGGTCATAATTTTCTGACTGTGCAGTATCCATATTACTGTAGGCAAGTTAGGCTTTACCTGTCAGGTAAGGTACGAGCCTGATGGCTCATTGCTGCTTTGGCCACTGGCAGGCTGTGGCAACCCTTTCAAAAGTTATTAGGTATGCTTTGATATCATCCGAGGGACACGACTTTGTAAGTTTAATGTTTTTTAATTTGCTTGTATCTTGCTTCTCTGCTGGACCTGTACCAGGTCCTCCAACTTTGATAGCTTGCAAGGCATCCAGTCATCACTGCTCCTGTCGCTGCATCTCTTCTCTGCTGCTCTGTCTCTCTTTCTTGTATAGCCCACCATTTGAAGAAGGCTGAACGGCTTTCAGATTCTGTCCTTGCCTGTTCCTCTTCTTCCATCATTGGTTTCAGCTGTACAGTCTCAATCTGGACTTTTGTTTCTGCTTCTAGTTTGGCTGCCATTCTTTTGGCAAGCACTCCTGGGCTTGCTGTTGCAGGATCCATGCCTTTCTTCTATGCTTCCCAGGTACCAGGTCTAGTACCCATGTACAAAACTCCTAGCTTAGAATATGCACGGCGTAAATCCCATTGCTGACACCATCTGTTGTTGAGGCACAGGTCAGGAAGCATAGGAAAACCAGGAGCAATTATAAAATTCTCAAGTAGCATTTTATTTAATAACAGCAAAATAAAAAATAAAAAAATGTTCAGTATAACTATTTACAAAGGCAGTACAAACAGAGAAAACAAAGTCTTTCATCTGCGGGTATATCTAATTCCATGTTTCAGTCTCTCACTCTCGCAAAAATTATTGCTGCTCTTTTTATAACCAGTTTTTTGCCTGGGAACTCATTAAGGAGACATCCTGTGTCTCACAAAATGTTCTTGTTAGTTTCCTTGCAGGTGCTACAAAATAGAAGATGGTGTCCCAGAACTAACCTCCTGCTGACAACTCTGCAAACAAGCTTGAAAGGAGCTCAAGCTGCATCTCAGGTTAACCCCCTAAATTTCAAATAGCTTTTTGCAATCCTTTCAACAGTATAACTATATACATTTCAAACCAAGGGATCCCAGTTTCACATAAACATTCACATATATTTTTATAACCGCAGATATGCAAGGGGAAAGAAAAGACAGAAACAGAAAGTGAAGGCAGAGAGATAGCGGGAGGGGAAGAATCACGAGAGCGTCAGAGTGATCAGTTCCTAGGCCTCACAAGAACATTCGGTTGTGCACCCAGACAGATAAGAGACAGAAAAGGAGAGCATACAACAGATCCTTGTGTTTAACTTTTTTCTGCATAACAAATGGGACAGGGCCTTATTCAACCCTGTCACACTCAATACGTACACCTGGAAGAGATGAGGGAGGGAGGATATGACAGAGACCTATAAATACCTTGAGGTGTTTATCAAGGTACAGGAAGGGAGTATTTTTCAGAGGAGAAGGTACAAGAGAACATGGGGACATATAATGAATCTGGAAGGGGGGAATTTAGGAGGTACAGTATGTGAGAAAGTACTTCTTTACTGAAAGAGTAGTAGATGCTTGAATGGCCCTGTAGCAGAGGTAGTGGGGAGAAAACAGTGGTGGGCTTTATGCATGCATTGAACAGGCATAAGGGAACTTAGTTGGGAAATGGGGGGGACATCAGGTAGGATCTCGTGTAAAAGTATAGGCAGGGAAAATGGGCAGACTGAGTGGGCCAAGCAGTCCTCATCTGCCAACAGATTCTATGTTTCTAGTAAACTAATTCCAGAAGAACAGATCATTAGTAAGACTAAGTGTAAGAGCAAGGAGCATTAAATTAATCACTGTTAGAAATGTGCAACAGTCCTTAAGTATATAGATTCACTAAGACTTACATTTTTGGTTGCTCAGAAATGAGGTCATGCTGTATGATTGGTTGTTTGTTCTTGACCTACAAAAAGAACAGGTTATCTTCATAGAGTAAATCCTATTTATGTAAGTGAAACTGCCCATTAAAGATATAACTGTTTTAAGCTGGCACCAACAAAACACATTACTAAATTTTCAAGCATTTACTGAGATAGAAACAGGAAATTTAAGGGTAAAAAGACCACTGGACCATCTAGCCCATCTTCTTCTTGTCCAAGTAGTTATATCCAGAAAAGTGTTTTTGTCCAAAGCATTTGTTCAATTTTGCCTTAAACATATCTAAGTAACATGCCCTTACTACCTTCTGTGGTAAACTCTTCCAAGTATATGCCCTCTGAGTACAATATTTCCATATATCCCTTCTGAATCTTTTTTTCTCTCAGTTTAACCCCTTCAATGTGGGCATCCCATACAAACCATTTAACTACATGATAACAGGCAGAATATACTCTGCTCCTGCACTGGACGGGTGACATTCATTCTCCCTTGTTCTGTTTTCCTGTATCAATACAGTACAAATAGCCTGGCTGAGTCCCAATTTCCGAGCCTTACCACTTTGAATACCTCCATTATATTGCCTTTATGTCTTTCTTAGTCCAATGAGAACAGTCCAAGATCCTTAGGTGTATCCCTGATCACCTGTATAGCTCTTCATTAAACCTTTTCCAGTTCTGGTATGCTTCTTTTTCTCGTAGTGTGGGTTCCAAAACTGTGCACAGTATTCTGGGTGGGGTCTTACCAAGTCCCCAAATTGGGACATGTGCACTTCCTTTGATTTACTCTCCACTACCCTTCTTATGCATCCCCAAACTATTGCTGCTCTTCAAGGATATCAGACACTGGCTCAAAATCTTAAGCAATGTGTCACTTATGACACCCAAGATCCCTTTCTCGAATGTACTTGGTCAGTATTATCCCATTTAACCTATAATCCCTCTCCTTGTTTCTTATCCCAAAGTGTATTAATTTTTAAAAACTCTACCTTAATATCCTCCCCTCATTTCCACACAGACCCAAACCCACACCCAAGCTCAAAGTTTCTCCATGAATCTCCTCACAGAAGCGCTCTCCACTGCTTCTGCTTCCCACATGTCCAACCATGGGTGCCCTCCTATGCCACCCTCTTAGCATCCTGCAAATAATCTCCACTGGTGCAGGCTCCCTCTGGGTAGAGGACATTCCTGGCATAGCACAGAATTCTAGTAGGGCCCCTCATGTGTGACATCAACAAGGGGAGTGAGCATGCAATGGCATGCACAGCTTCTCTGCTCTAGCACAGCCTCTTTTCTGTAAACCCATAGTGACGTTTCCATTGGCTTAGATCTCTCTAAATGCTCCAGTACCTTGTCCTTGATAACAGATTCTAGAATGTTATCTAGTACTGATGTTAGACTAACAGGTGTAGAGTTACCTGTACCCCTCAATGTCCATTTTAAGCAAGGGCACCACATTTGCAATTCTCCAGTCCTCCAGTATCACCCTCTCTTCTAGTGAACTAAAAAATACCATTGCTTGGGTATCCAGCACCAAAACCTGGGAAACTCTACTCAGAAAACCTCTTCACCAAGAATATTCCTGTGGGAGGGTAGATGAGTAAGATCCCAGAAACCCTAGTCACCGAAGTTGGCTACTGGGGTAAAACTACCTGTGTCAGATGTATTTGCATAGAAACATACAACATAGAATTTGTCAGCAGATAAGGAACGCTTGGCCCACCCAGTCTGCCCATTTTTCTCTATGTACAGCATCACTCCAGACCCTACTTGATCTTTGATTCATTCTCCTTCCCCCCTCCAATCTGAATTTAGGCCCAAACATAGTGCAACCTCTGCTCTAGCCCTCATGACAAACGAGTGGTACACTGCCTTAGACATCAAACTAACAGTTGGAGCTGTGTTCCTAGAGCTGAGTAAGGCATTTGCCACCATAGACCATAACTTGTTAATATTTAAACTGAAGGAACATAGCCTGTATAATACTGTTCTGCGTTGGTTCTCCAGTTATCTGACAGACAGGCTATAGCAAATCAAAGCTGATGGATTGCTGTCCTCTACACTCCCTATCACCAGAGGGGTACCTCAGGGTTCCATCCTGGGACCACTGTTATTCATGATATACACTTAGCAGTAACATCAAGAATGCAAAAACCCATTTCTTTGCAGGTGAGACCCTATTTTACACCACTAAACCCTTATTAGCCGACGTCTGTGCTGAACTTCAACTGGACTTTGACCAACTTCAAATCAACCTCATCCAACCTAAATTGCTTCTAAATGTTAAAACAAAAACAAATTGATGTTCTTCCACCCCACAAATTCCCCACCTGGCCTCAAAAATAGTTCAACCACCACACCCATCACTACCCTCCTAGGGGAAACACTTGAAGTGATGGATAAGTTCAAATATCTAGGTCTCTGACTCGATCACAATCTCTCGTTTTCAGCCCACATTGAGGCACTCACCAAAAAATTAAGGATAAGACTAGGATTTGTGTACCGCAACAAATCTTTATTCCCCAGCAAGATCAGGAAACAATTGGTCCAAGCCAATCAAGCCCTACTAGATTATGCAGACTTTATCTATAGTTGTTGTTCATCCGCAAATCGGCATAAGCTGGATATGTTATATCACTGAGCAATTTGTTTCATCACTAATGCCCCCACCAGAACCCACCATTGCAAACTCTATTTCGATGTTGGATGGTCCTCACTTGCCACCAGAAGACTTAAGCAAATCTGCACATAGCTCTATAATGCCATACTTGACAAACTACCTCCTATATATCAGACCTGTTCCGCCATGCCCAGAGTTGCTACTCACTCAGAAAAACCTCAATTATTACTCTTGAAGTACCCAGGTTCCGCAAGCTCTATGGTAAGGCTGCCATCAGCTATGCCTTGCCATCAGCATGGAACAAACTACAAACTATGATTAAACCGACTTACCTTGTACCGCTAACTGCTTTTAAATTCCTAATCAATACTCACGTGGCGGATACATGCAACTGCCAGCTATGAACACTACGCCCTGCTTAGCTGACCCATTCTCCTCTGCCTCATCCATCTCATCCCCTCCACCCCTCCTTCCCATTACATACCACCTCCCTCTGTCTCCATGATCTGTATGCCACCAGGTCTCAGTCTTTGCAACGTCCAAATATTGCCATAGGCTTCCCTATTGTTACACTATGAATACTGTACAGTTCCTCTACATTGCTAGGCAAAAATCTGTTACATTTTCAGGCAATGTCATTTGTACAACTCCTGCTTATTGTTCATTCTTGTGTTATTATTTATGTTTAGCACTTCTCACATTTAAGCTACTGCTTTGTATTGTTAGGCAAAAATCTGTTATTTTCAGACATTATTTGTATAGCTCCTGCCCATTGTTCATCCTTGTTTTACTATGTATAGTATGTGTTGCACTTCTCACATTTGTTAAGCTACTGTTTTGTATTGTTAGGCAAAAATCTGTTTTGTATTGTTAGGCAAAAATCTGTTATTTTCAGGCATTATTTGTACAGCTCCTGTCCATTGTTCATCCTTGTTTTACTATGTACAGTATGTGTTGCACTTCTCACATTTGTTAAGCTACTGTTTTGTATCATAGAGTATTGTTTTGAGTCTCATGGGATCTCCTTGAAAATGAGCTAGCTCAATGGAGTTTTCCTGGAAATAAACTTGAACTTCAACGAGTTGAACCCTTCATTTTTACTAAGATTCCCTTATGCCTATCCCATGCATTCTTGAACCCCACCACTGTTTTCACCCCTTCCACCACCTCTGCTGGTAGGCTGTTTCAGGAATGCACCACTCATTCTGTGAAGAAGCACTTCCCTACATTTCTTCGGCATCTACCCCAGCTTCATAGCATGTCCCCTTGTTGTTGATCACCTTTTTTTCTGAAAAATACTTTCCTCCTGTACCTTATTTCACCCCTTGAAGGGGGACTGTCTAACCAGGAAAGGCACACTAAGATGGAGCCTATTGCCAGGTGCGTCCTGGGAGCACAATGAAGTTAAGAGACTTGCTCAGGTTCACACAGTATGCAAATGGAAGCTGATGGGATTCAAACCCAGGTTTGCAGCTCAGTGCCCTTAACCACTATGCTATACTGCCTCCTTGAGGTATTTAAAGGTCACTATCATATCCCCCTCCCTCATTTGTTCTAGGGTGTACATATTGAGTTCCTTAGTCTCTCCTCTTAGGGCATTTCATGCAGACCCTGAATCCTTTTAATTGCACTCCTCTGGACTGCCTCCACTCTGTCTGTGTCCTTCTGGAGATGTGGTCTCCAGAACCGGATATAGTATTCTAGGTGGGGGTCTTACCAGCAATCTATACTGAGGCATCACCACCTCCCGCTGTCTGCTGGTAATACCTCTTCCTATGCACCCCAGTATTCTGATGGCCCTTTCTACTGCCTTGTCACACTGAAGTCATCAGATATGACTACTCCAAGGTACTTTTCCTGTTTAGTGATCATCAATACCTCTTCCCCCATTTTATACATCTCTGAGTTTCTGTGCCCCAGGTGCACGACGAAGCACTTTGCATTGAAATCCAGCTGCCATACCCATTTCCACCCTTGAGTGATCTTAAGTTTCTGATCACTCCCCGGAGTGTCCACCCTATTGCAGAAATTGATGTCATCCACAAAGGGAAAGGGAAAAGGGGAAATTGTCTAACCAAGAAAGGTACACTAAGCTGAAGCTTGTTTCCAGGTGCAACACAAGAGCACAAGAAAGTTAAGTGACTTGCTCAGGGTGACACAGTATACAGATGGGGGCTGTTGGATTCAAACCCAGTCCTCCAGGTTTGCAGCTCACTGTTACATGTACTGTGTCCAACGTATTGATGCTTGATGTTTCCCCGACCCCCTAACATGTCTCCAACATGGCCCTAACCTTTCAAAATGTTTCTGTCATGTTGCAAACCCCAACACCAACACAAGAAATCTTCCTAAATGGAAACTTTAATACTGACTGGGGAAAGGTTTGTTCCTTACCCGTGACAATAGAGTTTCGAGAGGATCACCATAGAGCCATAATGCATTGGACAGTAAGCTGTCTGTGTCAGGACTACACGGGAAGCTGTTGCAAGAAAGGGCCACCCATGTTGATATGCCTATGTGTACGCCATTGGAGCTCACCATTGCCTATATAACGCGGGCAGGTCCCAGCCACTTCAGTTCTCAATGGTGAAGGGAAATGGAGCTGCCCCCACCAATCATGCATAGAGAGGCATAGAGAGCAAAGCATAGTGGTAGTGGCACTGATGTAAATGACCATACCATGAAGATGAAAGAGAAAGGGACACCACCCCAAGGGAAGGGGATGTGGAAAATATATAGCACAATGGAGATCCTCTGTTACTGGTAAGTTATGAACCTATCTTCTTTGAGGGTACCTCCAAGGAGTTATAATACATTGGACGATTATCAAACAGTATCAACCCCAATTCGGTGGCTGGTAAAATGACAGACCAACCCCTAAGGAAAGCAGGCCTTGTAAAACAGCAAGGCCAAATCCCACCATCCTCCAGGAGATGAGATCCAGATGGTAATCCTTAGTAAAAGTATGGTTTGCATGACAAGTAGCAGCCCTGCAATTGCCAGCAGCTGAAACAGACTGGAAACAGGCCATCAAGGCTGCCATGCCCCGAGTGGCATGCCCTTTAATGGCACCAGGTAGGTCCTGTCCTGCCTGCCTGTAACAGAACAAGATGAAAGAGGCAGATCCATTTGGAGAAGCACTTTTCAAAGACAGGTTTACCCCTGCTAACTGGCCCAAAGAAAACAAACAAATGAGAAGACTGGGTACAGCTCTTGGTATGGTTCAGGTAGTATCAAAGGATCCTGTGCCTGTCCAAACAGAGCAGCAACAACAGCTCTCTCGGGATCTAATGGAAAAGCATGGGTAAATCAATTAACTAATTTAATGTGAAATCAGACACCACCTTGGGCAAGAATTTGGGATGAGTATGCAACACCACCCTACCACTATAAAACACCAGAAAAGGGGGTTCATGAGCCAAGGCCTGTAATTCAGACATTCGCCTGGCCAAGGACATAGCTACAAGGCATAGAGCCTTCCAGGACTTCATGGAACAGGACGATGTGGGTTAGAAAGGGGCTTTAATCAGAGACTAGAGCACAAGGTTCAGGCCCCAGACCAGAACAGACTTACTAATGGAAGGGGCCATATGCAACAGGCCCTTCAGGTACCAGTGGATCACAGCCAACTGGGCCACAGTCTTGTCCCTGAAAGGAGCATGAAAAGCCAAAATGGCTGACTGATGAACGTTCACTGAGGAATCCAGCAATTCTGACAGTGACAGGGTAAGGAGGTAGCTCATCACTCTGCACAGGGCAAGTAAAGGAGTCCAGGGATGCTGCCTGGCACCAAGCATTGAAATGTTTGAACTTCAGGAAGTAGGTGTGCCTGGTGAAAGGATTCCTAGCAGCAAGCAGAATAGTCAAGGCCCAGGCTAAGACCCCAAAACCAAGAGATCTCTACATCCTTAGGAGCTAGGCATGGAGTAGGAGGTGCAGGAGGCCCGGATGCAGCCGCAAGCTGGACTCATGGGATAGAAGACCTGACTGGTGGGGCGGCAGAAATGGAGCTTTGACTCCAGTCCCCACACTAAAGGAGACCAGATCTGCTTGAGCCACAAGAGTCCCACCAGTATTATTCAGTTTGGTTCCAGCCTCAGCTTGGTCAGGGCCATCTGAATCAGCGGTAAAGGAGGAAAGACAAAGAGGAATCTCCCCATCCAGAAGAGGGATGTGTTTGCCCTGGGGCAAGCAAGCAAGAAAGTGGCAGTTTTGCATACTGTCCAGATGGAAAAAGGTCAAGCTCTAGCCTTCCTCACATGCTGAACAGTTGGTTGGCCATTGTTTGACTGAGCTCCCACTCATGGGGCTGAACCACGGACCAGCTGAGGCAGTTGGCTGGGACATTTAGCAGCCTTTAATGTGGACGGCATGGAGCAAGACCTTTTGGTCTACCACGGCACCACCCATTCCACACCATCCTTGCCTCTTTGCACAGAGGGTGGAAATGAGTGCCTCCCCCCCATCCCACAGTTTTTCAGGTAATACAGCACACACCAATTATCTGATTGTACCAGAAGACATTTTCCCTAAACCTGAGTGGCCTGAGCCCGACTCCATACAGAACCACCCTCACTTACAGCACATTTATTTGAAGGCCATATTTTAGCAGTGACCAGGACTAGGTCTGGTGAGAACCTGTGTTGACGCCCCTCCCCAAGATGGAGATATCCATGGTTAGGATCACCTATGTCTGGGGATTCAGAAAAGGAGACATCACAAGCAGGTGTTCCCTGTCCTGTCACCACAGCAGTGCTACCCACAGGGGGCAGCAAAGAGCAATAAGGTGGTTCAGCTGCTGCAAAGTCACAGACCACTGTGCTTGCAAGAAATATAGAAACAGAAACACAGAATTTGCTGGCAGAAGAGGACAGCTTGGCCCACCCATTCTGTCCAGATGTTCCCTGCCTAGTCTCTCTCCACAGACCCTTACTAGTCTCTGGCAACCTTCCCTCCCTCCTCCCTGTCTATTTATTAATATAACCCTATGTCTAGCCCATGCATGTTTTTTTTTTAAGTTCAGGATGCTTTATTCAAGTTTAGTACAATACATGAATAATGTATGGCAAGTGAATAAACATCCAAGAAGCAAAACGTGATACTAATGCCATGAGGTTACATCGGCTCAATTATATCTTCTATTCTACTTGGACTATCACATGCATGTTTGAAGCCCACACTGTTTTCACCTCCACCGCTTCTGCTGGCAGTCTGTTCTAGGCATCTACCACCCTTTCAGTGAAGTACTACTTCCTTGCATCCCTCTTAAACTTCCCCCTCCAGCTTCATTGCATGCCCCCAGTGCTGGTGATTTTGCTCACTTTTAAGAGACTCTACTCCTTACCTCTATCTGTCCCATGCATGCTTGAAGCCACCACTGTTTTCACCTCCACCACTTCTGCTGGCAGTTTGTTCCAGGCATCTACCACCCTTTCAGTGAAGTAGTACTTACTGACATCCCTATTAAACTTCCCCCTCCAGCTTCATTGGATGCACTCGGTGCTGGTGCTCTTACTCACTTGAAAGAGACTTTACTCCTGCACTCTGTTCACCCCTGTGAGGTACTTATTGGTCTCTATTATGTTCCACCTCGCTCTCATCTCTTCCAGGGTGTATATGTTGAGACCCCTCAGTCTCTCCTCAAAGGGCTTCTAATGCAACCCCAGCATCATTTAGTTGCCCTCCTCTGGACTGCCTCCACCCTGTCCATGTCCTTTCTGAGGTGCAACCTCCAAAACTGGACAAAGTACTCCAGGTTGGGGTCTCACCAGCGAGTGAAACAGTGCCAACATAACCTCTTTCCTCCTGCTGGAGACACTCTACCCTTTGCACTCTAGCATCCCACTAGCCCTACCCACTGCTTTGTCACACTGCCCTGCCACTTTGAAGTCATCAGTTATGAGAACCCCGAGGTCCGTTTCCTGCTTAATGCCTGTCAGTACTCCACCCCATCCAATACTCAGTTCCTGGGTTACTATGCCCTAAGTGAATGATTCTGTATTTTTTGGCATTGAACCCCATCTGCCATGCTCCTGACCACTCCTCAAGTTTCCTGAGATTCCTGTGCATTCTCTCCATCCCCTCCCGAGTGTGCACCCTAATACAGATTTTGGTATCATCTGCACAAAGGCATAGTTTCACTTCCAGTTCTTCTGCAATGTCCCTTGTGAAGACATTTAAAAGAACTGGTCCCAGTACTGAGCCCTGCAGCACCTCACTGGTCATTCTCCCATCATTAGAGTGAGTGCTGTTAACCACCACCCTCTAACGCCTATACGTTAACCAGTTTCTAACCCAATTCACCACTTTGGATCCCATCCCTAGGCTAGCCAGTTTCTTTATCAGTCTCCTGTGCAGCACAGTGTCGAAGGCCTTGCTGATGTCCAAATAGGCCACGTCCACTGCCCTGCCCTGATTTATTTCCCTGGTCACTCAGTCAAAAAAATCAATCAGATTTGTTTAGTATGAACCCCCCCCCCCAAATGAATTCATGCTGCCTGTGGTCTTGCAGCCCATTTATTTGTTTCGTTTTTGTTAACCATGTAAGTACAATAGGCAATCAAATGCCCATTTTCAGGCATGACCCAGGAGAGTATCCATAACTGATAACCAAGGCAATACATACAGTATGATAACAACAAGATACAATAAACAAATGAAGTGTAAGTGAGATTAACAAGGCATTACATTGTTACAAATTAGGTTCAAGATACTCTTAACAGTATTCTGTAGCAGGGGTTCCATTCATTTCCCTACCACTAAAGTAAGACTGAGTAGCCTATAGTTGCTAGCCTCCTCCCTGCTGCCACTCTTATGTAGAAGAGCAACTTCAGCTCTTCTCCAGTCCTCTGGAACCATGCCTGTTTCCAGTGAACTGTTGAATAAGGCTGTCAGTGGGGCAGCTAGCACCTCCCAGAGTTCCTTTAGTACTCTTGGGTGTATCCTATCCGGTTTCCATAGCTTTGTCCACCATCAGAGCTGCAAGTCTCTTCAGAACTCTTTTCTGTGAAAATGGACTGTCTTACTCCCTCCCTCCATTCCTGCTATTCCATGGTGGTCCTTCCCCCTCCCAACTGTGAAGACTGAGTGGAAATACACAATGTCCCACAAACATAGACAATGAAGAAAAAGACTATTGGTCCATCCAGTCTGCCCATAAACCCTAACAAATTTGGGACCTGTAGTCCCTCCAGGGTTCTAACCACACAATCCACCACCATGCTCCCTGCCCTACTGCTACCACCTTGAGCAACCACTAAGCCCTTCAGTCTGTCCCAGCTTTGTCTGAAACCACTGATGGTCTCTAGCACCCACCACATCAGCTGGCAGTGTTCCACAGCTCCACCACCATTTCTATACAGCAAGACTTTTTCACTTCCCTCTTGAACCTCCCCCTGTAAGTTTTCACTAATGTCCCCTGTGTTTTTGATCCATTACTTAAGCTAAATAGTTCCTCACAGTTTACCTTGTTCATTCCTTTCAGGAACTTGAAGGTCTCTGTGATATCTCCACTCCTCTCTTCTGTCTGGCTTCCAGCAAGTACATGTTCAGTGTCTTGAACCAATCCCAGTACTGACACTGTAGTGCAGCATGAGAGGGGTGCTGCACTTCCGAGGTGCCGTCTTTCGGATGAGACGTTAAACCGAGGTCCCATCTGCCTGGACTGGTGGTAGTTCAGGTGGATGTTAAAGATCCCATGGCACTTATCGAAAAGAGTAGGGGAATATCTCTGGTGTCCTGGCCATATTTCCCCTCATTCACTAAAAATACCACCAACAGCTTAATCTGGTTCAAGGTCAGTTGGCATTCATCTGTATCCCCCTCCCCCGGGTCGTGCCTGAAAATAGGCAGGATTTGTCTAGTGCACTTACCCGGTCAACAAAAACTAAATAAATAAAATAAATAATCCTCGTAAGAGCACCCCTGCTTGCTCTTAATCATTCTGTTCACCCTACGTTGCACTGTCTCTAGCCTGTCCTTATCTTTCCTTAGGTGAGGACTCCAGATCTGGGCACAGCACTCAAGGTGGAGCCTCACCAGTGATCTACAGAAAGGTAGTAATACCTCCTTCCTTCTGCTGTTAGTACTCCTTCCTATACACCCCAGCATCTTGTTTACCTTACTGTAAGCCATGTTATATTGGTTTAATTGTTTTAAGGAGTCACTGGTGATGACCCCAGGTCTCTTTCCTCAGCAGTCGTGCCCAGTTTTAGTCCACCATACAGTACTCTGTCCTCGGGTTCTTGTTCCTTTTGTGCATCACCTTGCACTTCTTGGCACTGAATTTCAACTGCCAAATTTTGACCACCTGTCTAGCTTTTGCAAGTCTCTCTGCATCTCCCTTGCTGTCTACCTTGCCAAACAGCTTAGTGTTATCCGCAAAGAGGCTCTTCTTGCCCTGGATTCCTTCTCCCATGTCACGGACGAACATACTGAAAAGGAGTGGACCCAGGACCAATCCTTGTGGTACCTTATTAGTGAGCTGTCTTTGGGGAAGAAGGCCTTCATCTGGACTGTGTCCAGAACACCATCCCAATGTACTGGAGCCTCTGACAAATAAACAAAACAGACCTCTACATTCACCAGCATCCCCAGATGGTCTATCAGTTGCCTGAACAGTACTCTTCCCTGGCTAGTGAAACTTCTTTCAGGAGCCAGTCATCCAGGTATAAGAAGATACACAGCTTCTTCAGGTGTAGTGCTGTGGCACCCACAGAAAAATATTTGATAAAGACACACGGCACTGATAACAATCCAAAAGGCAAGACCTGGAATTGGTAATGCTGCCCTTCCAGGTAAAACCTGAAGATCTGCCTGTGGCAACTCTTGGTTTTTACATACATTTAGGCATCCTGCAGATCCAGAAGACACAGCCAATGTCCACCTGATAGGACAGGAAGGGGGAACCAAGAGACAGCATGTGCAACCTTTTGTACACCACATGTTCATTGACCCTTCCGAGGTTCAGGATAAACTGCAAGCTGCAAGTCTTTTGGGGTCCAAGGAAGTACCTAGAGTAGAACCCCACATTCACTTCTAATAGGGGAACTGACTGAATAGTGTTTTGTGCACAGTGTCTGCATCGCTTCCCTCATTACAGTTAAGTGCTCGAGGGAGTAGCAGAAGGGCCTTGTTAGTGTCACTTAAGGTTGTGACACTAATTCCAGGGTATATCAAGTGCTGGACAATGTCCAATAACCATCTGTCTGTGGTCACTGCCTACCACTGAGGCAGAAACAGAGGGATATTGCCCCCATGTCCCCAATGGGGGATCTGTTGGAGAGGGGAGGGAGTCAGAAGGAAGGGGAGGGTGGCTAATGGCACCATTATCTATGTCCCTTGGGGGGTTTGTAGGAAGCCCAATGAACTGCTGCTGCTGAGGCACATATCCCTACCCATGACCACAGGGAGGCTAGCTGCATGTGAAAGCTTCTACGAAAGGAGCCCCTGACATGGCCATTCTGGGTGTCATTTAGTTTCAAGGATCAAATAGTCCCCACAGATTTTTGTGAGGTCTCATATTTATTGAGAATGACTTTAACCACTGGCTAAAAGAGATTCAAGCCCTTAAAAGTGCCAGTCAGAACCAACTATTGCACATTCTTGCCAAACCTACAACAAGGAGCCAGGAGTGTCATCTAAAGCAAATGCCAGAGGTGGTTGCCCTGGCTGCAGCATTGGAGGTGTCACAGATGAATTTCAGGAGATGTTTACCAGCACCAGAGTCCAGAGACACATAAGTGAGGGCTTCTGCCTTCAGAAGCCCATCAGGCAAACTGCTGACAATGCAACTCAATTCCCTCCATATGCAGTTGTGATACTTTGAGCCTCATGGGGTGGAGAACATCAGGATCTTCTTTCCCAAATTCCTCTCCTCTCCCAGGATGTCAGGATTGTAAACATCCTCCTCCTCCTCTAGGGGAGGGGGTAGGTGGGAGTAACAGACCTCGGGGGGGACACAGGCAGTCCAGCAGGTCCAGCTAGCACCACTTGAAGAAGTAGCTAAGATACAATCTAAGTAGAGAAGGCCTCAGTCTCTTTATCAAACTGAAGCATTTTGCCAGAACAGCACCTGGAATGGTGACGATGGCCAGATCAGGAAATTGGGCTGCCACGGTTAGAGGTGTAGATGAAACAGAGCTCATCAAGGCAGCTCCAGACATGCAAGTAGGAGGCTGAGGTACCTTTGGTATTGATCTGAGCATTTTGCAGGATAGGGTTCTGGCCCTGCAGAGGCTGAACCTGCCTGTTTCACAGGTGAACCAGATGAATCTTTGCACTTACTGTCCCCTTTTGGGACAGGGATCTGGATTGCTGATGGACAGGGGAGATGCACTGACTCTCCAAAGTTCTCCACTGATGAAGGAGCGGAAGAATATGACTGGGATGCCGACTTCTGCGGCCTCTTTAATGCACCCCTTCACTTCTATCATAAACAATTTCTGCCGAGGCAGCAGAGGAATTGGTGCCTTGGCAGACACTGCAGCAGTGTTGTTTTTCCCTACAAAATGCTCCTAAGTTTTCTGACTACATCTCATCTTGTCTTTTATGTTTTTTTCTTTTTTCAAGAGATGCCGACAGTTTATTATTTTACTCTTCAATAACCAATGAAATGTGAAATTCTTACAAAGACAGCTTCGTAAATATTTTGTTCTAGAAAGAAAAGAATGGAAAAATAGTTAAGATAAAAAAATAAAAAATATACATTTAAAAAGTATCTTAAAATGAATATTGAAAGATGTATTTTATGATTTCAGATAAAAGACAAAAGTCCTTTGAAAAAGCACTTTGAAACTATCCGAAACGTTAGGGCATATTATCAAGCAAAATAAAAAGAAGTGTGAAGTCGCTTGAAGATTTCTTTGCATCCCTCAACATCATTTTTTCTTGAATTTGTGGACACTTCAGGGGTGCATACCCTACCAGAACTATCACAATTTCCCTGGATACCTGCCTACATAGGTTATTTTCTGTACATCTCTGTGTAGCCTGGTTGCAATCCTACTAGATGCCACACTTTTGCATGTTGTGGGCTAGGCCTAAACACCACACACACAGCTAATGGGCTTCCTCATAATACATCCACTTTCAGCACTGACAATAACAAAAAGCACCGTACTCATCGATGATATACACCAGCAAACAAAATTTCCCGAAAAGTAGCTACAGTACCAGAAAAAAAATATATTCCACTGGTGAAACAACAGCAATGGAAAAACACTGATCTAAAGTCCACTCTCTTAACAGTGGGAGAAAAAGACATTGAAGTGGTTGGGACCCACCTACTTTGTATTGGCGATGCTGTGTGCTGACAATGTGCATGTAGGCAAGCGGACATGGGCAACCCCATTTTTCAAAAGCTTTCTGCAAAGTCCAAACATCGACAGCTTATAGTCCAATGTATTAAGACAGTAAGGAGATGCTCTTTTTTTTTTCCCCCTGATCCGAGCATCACACTCTTGAAGATTCAAAGCTTCTAACCATGCAATAGATTGGGCTTGAGGGAACCACCATACTTGACATAATCCGTACCTCACCAGGCTGAAATTTAGAAATAAGACCGGAATCTGTATATAATTACAAACAACTATCTAGACAGGATAGCTGAGATGGGAGGCTACTTAGATGCCACCATCCAGTGATCATGAAAGGAAATTTTGCACTTGGCACTTTAAAACTACCAATTCTCCCCCAGACTGATTGATACAACTATTTAGCTTGAGAAAATCTGGAAGACATCTTAATAGAACATTGTTTTTTCTATTTTCTGTTTTATTGCATTTTCAGTCAGCTGATGTGATAATGTATACAAGAAATGGCATTATATTATAAAGTAATGCACAAAAGTTAACACGATCTCTGGAATCACTAATTTCTTCTTGGTGCCACAGCAGAGGCCTGCACAATGAAATTACAGTCCAGACAGTCTTTCACATTGGAAGCACTCAGTTCAGTCAATGCTCTCTGATTATACCCAAAATAGCTTCACAATATATTAATTCCAGCCCTTGTGGCACATTTAAAAACCGAGTAGAAACAAATGCTTACATCTTATTATTAGGGTATTCTATAGAACTCAACTGCATCTAGTATATATAACTTTAAATGATGTGTTCAGCTACAGAAACAACATTAACAAACAACTGTCTCAGAATTTCTAGGTATCTTAGTAAAAATCCCAGGTTATAGTGTTAAACGGCAAAAGTTCCCTATTTATAACACATTTTGCATATATTTGGCACAGTACCTGATAGGGATGACCACTCAAATTATATACCACATGGGCCATATGGGTGGGAGGTCAAAGGATCTAGTGATCTGGTTGGTATGCAGAACTAAAGAATTGAGAAAGCTGCATTGTAGTGCTCTGCTGGATGAGTCCCCTAGCCTCCATATAGAGGGTTAATCTGCCACTTTGTAAGGCCAACTGTAGTGGACTGCTTGCATGTAGCATGCTTACTTTGCCAGGTTTTTCTTTTTAATAACTTGAAATTTTTTACTACATTTTTCAGACGACAGCTTATAACACACAACACCACATTCTGTATTTGGCCTGGTGGCACGAAAGGTTGAGGCACTGGACACCACACCTTGTGCCATGCCGGCGACCCGGGTTCAGGAACAAGCTAGGAAGCCGGGGGTCAGTCAAGAAAGGAGAGGACTGAGCGTCCACCAGACTTGCTCTTCTCTCCTAGGAGGGAAGGGGGGTCCTTGTCCCACAATGCTAGTGGCACCCAGTGGAGACTGGGGGCACAGCAGTTGGGGACGATGTGTGTAGGGGTGACGTCAGGTGTGGGCAGGAACATACACATCTCGCGCTGTATGGCACTGCACATCCTGCGTCAGGCAGGGACCGAACAAAGGAAAATCCCTGGGGATGGGGAGGCAAAGGTGGAGCCCAATGACCATGTTCACATGCCCAATGCTGGCCCGAAACCCGATTTGGCTCTCCGTAGTCCCCTGCTTCTCTCAATGGGTGAGGGGGGCCCAACATACCCAATTTCCTGGTCAGGCAAGGGTTCAGGTGGGCGCTGGAGGCACGAGACTGAGTGGGTCCACTGGAGAGATGCCTTTGAGCCAGAGTAAGGAGAAGAAACAGAGTCTACAAAGCAAATAAAAAAACACCACATTTTGTATACAGGAGCAGAGAAGGCTATATTACAATGTCTACAATCATCACAATAATTCATTCAACATAGCTTTCCTATGGTTGTGAGGACTGATATTCTGTCCCCGGGGGTGCGGGGGGGGCATCCCCAGACTACAAGAGCTATTTCAGGCTCTCAGGACTGGATAGTCACCCATTCCTTCTGAACCAGGTGTCCTCTGTTTCTCTCATCTTTGGTATGATGTCTGGCTTGGTGTTCATTATATGAAGTAGCCAGGGATTCCACCTGGTTTGGTGTTTGTGTTCTGAGTTTTGCAGCTGGGCTGTAAGTTTCTCCATTTTATATATTTCCCAGATGTTATCCTGCCAGTGCCTAATTGTGGGGGGCTCGGTTTTCAACCACAGTCTAGTTATCCCCTTCCCCGGTCAGGAATATTTCCAGTGGATAAATATGTACTGTATTTATAAGGTGTGAGGGATAATGGAGAAAAAATGTTGCAATATGTGGTTACAGTACCATAATTTGTAATGATAGCATTTAGCTCAGATTTGACTGTGGTTCAAAATGGGATTAAGATAGGGCAAGACCATAGGATATAAGTCTGTGTAGCTCCTTCGCATCCATATCACCACCAGTAGGAGGAGTCCTGCGATGGAAGAAATCTGGCAATGATTTGTGGGATACAAAAAATCTTATAGTTGTCTTCTAGCTAAATTCTCGACATTGGTATGACTCAGTGTCTTTATGATGCCTGAACCAGATAATAGTCCAGTCAGCCGGTTGAAGGGTCACATATAATTCTGCCTCCCAAATACAGTACTTTTGGGTTTGGGATAAGTCAATTTGTTGGCCTCCCTGCAGAGCTTGGTAGCAAACTGAGATAAACTGGTATGGTCATGTACCACTTATAATAGACTGAATTAGAACTATTAAAGGTGGAAATTCTGACTTGTCTATTGTGGTACCTATGGTAGAATTAAAAAAATGACAAAGCTGCAGTAATCTACAGTGGTCTCTATTATCTAGGCCAAACAATTTAAAATGAATATTGTCACAATACTGGAATATGTGTTTCTATCCCTGTTGGGCCCAGGTCTGAAATTTGTGATCTAATCCGACCGGGACAAAAGAAAAAAATACTCACCTTAGTAATTGTGTTTCTTCTAATGGAGTCTTGCTGTATTCTGACAATCTGCAGTTAGCTCCAGCCTTTAAACTGCCCCGGAGAGTATAGGGTTAATTTTCTATGCAGTGCATATAACATTGAGCTCGAGCTCGGTTGAGGTCTCTGACTGCAGCCCTTTGAAACCCAACCGTCAGATTCTTACGAGCAAACACTCACTAACTACACTATGTGGAAATTGTAAACTTTTTAACAAGCCAACTGGCAACAAAAGTTTTGGATTCCCAAAGGAAGACTCAAGTCAGGAAACCCAAAACCTATTCAAATAAAGATTATAATATAAGCACCCAAGTAAAAGGAGGGTGTGCTGAAGACACCCTTGGGGTGCAACACTGCACCTGCCCACCCACTTCCCAAAAACAGGTTCTGAGAGGGGAGGCAGGGAGGGAGGTCAGAATACAGCAAGACTCCATTAGAAGAAACACAGTTACTAAGGTGGGTAATTTTTTCTTCAAACAACATGAAGTCTTGCTGCATTCTGACAATCTGCAGACTACCAAGCAGTACCTCCATGGAGGAGGGAGAGAACCTACTTTGGGAATAGGCTCTGAAGTACTGCTGTGCCAAACCGAGCATAACTCCTAGCCTGGATATCCAGAGAGTAATGCTTGGTAAAGGTATGGACTGTTTTCCAGGTGGCTGCTTGACAAATTCTTAACAGAGGGACATCCCTGGCAGCAGCCAGGGAAGCAGCTGTACCTCTTGTAGAGTGAGCCCTCAGGCCTGAGGGTGGAATTTTTCCCAGTTTCTCATAGCAGAATTGTATACAAGACACAACCCATCTGGCAATAGTTCTTTTGGTGGCAGGTTTGCCCTTTCCCACTTCCCCATAAGTGAGGAACAACTGAAGGGAATCAAACCTGTGACCCTTGGTACGCTCTATGTAGTAGCTAAGGGCTCTTTTAACATCTAAACTGTGTAACCTCCTCTCTCCTGAGGAAGAATGATCAGTAAAGAAGACAGGGAGAGACATAGACTGATTCAAGTGGAAGTCTAAAACCACTTGGGGCAAGAACCTCCTATTGGTTCTAAGGACCACTTTATCTCTATGGAAGGAGATAAAATCAGGTTCCACTGACAGGGCTTGCAATTCACTGATACGTCTGGCAGAGGTAATGGCTACTAAAAACACAGTTTTCCAAGTCAAGTACTTAAGCTCTGCTGAGGACATAGGCTCAAAAGGAGGTTGCATAAGTTGAGCAATGCAAACATTTAAGTACCAGGCAGGGGCAGGATCCTTAAAGTGAGGATTGGTATGAAGCAATCCTTTGAAAAATTTACAGAACCCAGGATGAGATGATAGTGAGGAAGGCTTCCCCACTGACAGAAAAGCAGAAACAGCTGACGAGTGTACCTTGAGAGTAGCTGGTCTGAGGCCTAGGCCATTAAGATGGACCATATAATCCAGAACTGTAGGCAATTCAGCAGTGTCTGGAGAGATATGCTTTTTGGAACACCAAATGCTGAATCTTTTCCATTTGGAGTCATAAGTTTTTCTGGTGGAGGGCTTTTGAGAGGCTTTGAGAATATCCAGAACCCCTTGAGATGGATGCAAATCTCCATACTCTAACTCTTCAAGAGCCATGCCTTGAGATTGAGAGACCGAAGATTGGGGTACCAAATCCTCCCCTGAGAGGAGGTTAACAGGTTGTAATTCCTGGGAAGAGACAGGGGAAGATGGACTGCAAGAGACAGAAACAGAGGGTACCAAGGTTGCCTGGCCCAGTCTGGAGCAATCAGAATCACTTTGCAAGGTTGTGACCTTACCTTGACTAGAACCCTGAACAGTAGAGGAAAAGGAAGGAAAGCATACAGAAATTTCACTTCCAAGTTCAAAATCAGAGCATCCAGAGGGACTGAACCCAAGACTGGGGGTCTGCAACAAAACAGAGGAAGTTGGTGATTGTCTGCAGTTGCAAAGAGATCTATCTCTGGAGTGCCCCGCCTTGAAAACATCACTTTCAACACCAGGGGGTCCAGGGACCATTCGTGATGGCCCTGGGAGATCCCGCTCAGTGCATCTGCCAGCACATTGTCCTTTCCTGGAAGGTGGACTGCTATCAGAGAGGTCTGCAGGGAATAAGCCAGGGACCACAATTTCATGGCCTGCACAAGGTCAGGACCGAGTGCCTCCTGCTTGTTGATGTACCACATAGTGGTGTTGTCTGTTCTGACCTAAACCACCTTGTTCTGCACAGACTGAGAGAGGGCTTGCAGGGCCAGAAAAACTGCCCTGAGTTCCAGGAGATTGATATGGAGAAGGGATTCCTGAGGGGACCACAGTCCCTGGGCTGTGACAGCCCCCAGATGAGCTCCCCACCCCAAAAGGGAAGCATTCGTGGTAAGGACCACTGAATGAGACAGAGTGACAAATGGGACCCCTTGCCTTAAATTGTCCTGATCCTGCCACCAATGAAGAGCTTGGATCAGTGTCAGAGTCACTGGAATCAGTTTGGTAAGAGGGTCCTTCCTTTGGGACCAAAAGGTCCTCAGATGGAACTGAATGTCCCTCATCTGAAATCCTGCTCCTTGGACCACTGCTGCAGAAGCCGCCATGTGGCCCAAGAACTGAAGGAAGTGCCTTGCTGGTCGGGACACCTGAAGGCTGAAGGAAGAAGCCAGTTCTATGAGAACTCTTGCCCTTTCCAGGGGAACAAAGGCTCTTGCTTTGACAGTGTCTAGCTCTGCCCCTATAAAGATAAGAAGCTGCACTGGTTCGAGAACTGATTTGGGGAGGTTGAGAAGAAATCCCAGGGAAGTGAGCACTTGCTGGGTGACTTGCAGGTCTGACTTGACTTGGCCTGGAGACTGACCCACTATGAGCTAGTCGTCCAGATATGGAAAAATGGAAATCTTTTGCCTTCTTAAAAAGGCCACTACTACTGCCAGACATTTCGTAAAAACCCTTGGAGCTGATGTTAGGCCAACGGGCATTGCTTTGAACTGGTAATGGCCCGAGGGCAACTTGAACCTGAAGTACTTTCTGTGGGAGCACCTGATGGGGATGTGAAAGTAGGCATCTTTGAGGTCCAGGGAGGCTAGCCAGTCCCCTGGCCTTAGAGAGGGAAGAATTATTCCCAGAGTCACCATCTTGAACCTTGGTTTTAAAAGATGTTTGTTCAGGTATCTTAGATCTAGGATGGGTCGCCACTCCCCTGTCTTTTTTGGGGTAAGGAAGTACCTGGAGTGCAGACCTTTGCCCCAGTGGATGGTAGGAACCCTCTCTCTATCGCTTCTAAGGCCAGAAGAGATGAAACCTCTGCCTCTAGGGCAAGGGTTTCGGAGAGACTTGCAGGTGGAAAAGAGCTGGCTCTCATCTTCGGAAGTTTTTTGAAGCTGAGAACCAGTCCCTGGCTTACTACTTCTAGGACCCACTTGTCTGAGGCAACAGACACCCAGTCCTGGACGAAGTAAGCCAGCCTGCCCCCTACAGGGATAGGAGAGTAAACCCGGGCAGGCCCATCAGAGTGTCTGCTTGGCAGGGGCCTTAGGCTGAGGAGTGGATGCAGCCCTGCTCATCCCCCTTCTGCCTCTCCCTCTGAAGAACCCCTTCTGTAAAAAGGGAGAAGAGGCCTGTGCTTGGTAGAAAGGCCTATGAAAAGGCCTACTCCTGCCCCTAGATTGCTGCCTTTGAGGAGTTGCCTGCCTCTCCTTGGCCTGTGCACTCCTATAAGTGGTCCTATATTCCTCCATCTTCTTCATGTAATTCTCTGTCTGCTCCCCAAACAGAGAATTACCTTCCACAGGGAAATCCATGGCTTTAGCCTGGGTGTCCTGTGAGAGGCTAGTACATCTGAGCCAAGCCATTCTCTGAAGAGCCACAGATGTAGCCATGACTCTTGATGACACATCATTGGAGTCCACAGCAGCATGAAACTGTACCTTAGATGCCTCAATCCCATCTGCAGCCAACTCCTCCAGCTCCTTGGTCAGCTGGGGGAAGGCCTGTCTAGCCAGTGCCAGTACAGTGTCCCACCTGGACTTCTGGTATCTGGCTGTATAGGCCATATAATTAGCCTGCCTGAGTCTCAAAGAGGATGCCATGTATTGCTTCTTTGCCAAGGCATCCCTCCTCCTCGATTCTTTATCTGGGGGGGAGGTGAAACCAAGGGAACATTAGCCCTGTCAGAGGCTGCAGCCTGCACGACCCCAACATGGCTGCATTGCTGGTAGAAAAACTCTGTATCTGAGCCTGATAAAGTATACCTCTTGTCCATTCTTCTATCAACAGGAGGTACAGAATTAGGAGACTTTAACATTTTTTGTGTCTGTTTCCCAAAAGATTTGTGCAGGGGAATAGACAGCCTCCTGGACTCTGGGATGTCCATCATTTCAACAAAATCAGGCTCCTCTTGATCCTTTGTAGCTTCCTCCATAGGGAGTTGGAGAGTTTCAGCCACTTTCCTGTAGAACAGATAGTGGGAAGGGGACTCAGAGAGCCTAGGAAGGGAAACACCAGAAGGTCTGTCTGGGGAGATGTCCGGTTCAATGGGCACATCCAGACTTTCTGCTCCATCATAGTCGTCACCTTGTTCATAATCTCCCTCCTCCTTAAATTCCGGTTCATAAAAATCTTCAGGGGCATAATCTTGAACCGGTGGAACCGAGCGAACCCCTAGCTAACGGAGCTGGATCGAACGGAACCGGGCGAATCGATTCAACAATCTGAATCGCTCGAGCAATCTCATCAACGGTCAGAACATGAACCTCCAGATCCGAACCGGTTGATTTGTCTTTTCTTTTCCTTTTCATAGGAACCGATCCCTCAGGATCGGCTCTCCTCTTGCCCAAAGAAGTATCGCCCTGGTCAGAGGGCACTCCTTCTGGTTCGGTCGGAACTGAACCGGGCTGGCCATCCGGGTCAGCGGACTTCTCGGCCTCCTTTTCCCTAAGTCTACCTAATCTCTTCTCCAGGGTAGACTTAGGAAAATGTTTAACAAATTTGGCAGTCTGTATCGAGGTGTTCAAACCTCAGACAATAAACACAGGTGGTGTGGGGATCGGCCTTTGCAAAGACCTCCCCACACTCACTGCAGTGTTGAAACCTAGTGAGCCTGGTTTTTTTCTTGGGTTTCTCAGACATGGCCAACCTAACCAAACTTACCCTTTTTTTGGCAACCGCCAGGCAAGACTCCCTTATCGGTTCCTAACCGTGTCATGGGTATTGGAAAAAAAACGTTTAAAACATGTTTTTTTTTAACCGATAAGGACGATTAACCACACTCTAAAGCAAAGTACAAAAATTCAATATAAAGGAAAAGCTTACAATTTCCACAAAATAAATCAGAAAAACTATCTAGTACTCACGGTACCGCAGACAGAGCCTGAACCAACAATACGGAATAATTTCGGCTTAAAACTGACACTTTAACCAACTTTTTGAACCGAGCTGAAGGAAAAATCTCCGGAGCGACTGTTCAGTGAGGCGGAGTAAAGAATGTGATGGTTGGGTTTCAAAGGGCTGCAGACAGAGACCTCAACCGAGCTTGAGCTCAACGTTCTATGCACTGCATAGAAAATTAACCCTATACTCTCCGGGGCAGTTTAAAGGCTGGAGCTAACTGCAGATTGTCAGAATACAGCAAGATTTCATGTTGTCTGAAAATGTGGTATAGGCCAGGATGCTAAGCCACTGGGTTTCTCGTTTATAATTTCCCTGCGAGAGAAGATGGTGACAGTTACAAAGTATTGTCATTGTAAGACTAGTGGAGATTGAACTGAACATTGTCCGACCCTCACAGCCAAATAAGTGGGCATCTTCTGGTGAACCCAGTGTGATGATCTCCAGGTCTTCCCACCTTGGGTGCATCATCGGAGACTTTCAAGTCAAAAGATGCTTAATCAGATTGACTTGTATATATCAAAAGAGACCAGGGAGAGCTAAACCTCATTCAGTTTTAGGGAGTTGCAATTCACAGAAAACTATGTGTGGTCGACCTCTCCCCATATAAATCTAGAAATCCATTTACTCCATCAGTAGAGGTCTCCCTGCCCTGGTATCACTGGGAGGAACTGAAAAAGACAGATATATCTCAGAAGGAATTTCATCCAGATCCAGTGCATTCTGTTAAAAAGAGTGAGAGGCAACAATGCCCAACATTGTAAATCATCTGAGATGTCTTGCTCAAGGGCTGGAAAATTAAGCTGATATAGGGATTCGAGTTCTGTACCTTTATGGACACCCAAATACTTAATATTTAGTCCACCCTATTTAAATGGACATTTAAGTTTGGTCCTCTGGTCAGGTTGGTAGTGTAATTGTATGATCTCTGTTTTATCTTCATTGGTCTTGTAGCCTGCTAACTGTTCCATAGTTTTAAGACAGTGTAATAAAGCTGCCAGCGACTGTCCTGGGTCAGATAAATATATAAGCAAGACATCTGCCTAGAAAAAGAAGAATCAGCATTTATATACCGCTTTTTTCATACACATCATATCCCAAAGTGCTTTACGAGCAATGCTAGACTAGTAGTGAAGTGACTAAATGTGTAGCGGCAGCCATTTCGTACATCAACACCCACACACAGCCTTGGAGAGTTGCATGAAATGGTTTTATGGGAAGGGGAATGTTGGCCAGTACACCAGGGAAAATCCCCTACTCTTTGTCAGTGGGGGCCGTTGCTGACTTCCGGTCGGGTGTGCATTCGGTGAAGATGACAGTATGGAGGAGCGGTGGAGGAGACTGCCTCTCTCCCCACCCAAGCAAATCCTTAGGCAAAAGCAAATGTTTTTGAAAGTTCCGACGCGGCCACTGGTGAATCACTGGAGCATCTCATTATTGTCTATGCAGTTTTGGGTGGTAAGATGCCAGATCGGGCGGTATGTGCGGCGGGAGTGAAACCCGTCAAAAAAAGGATTTTGCCTCCAGGAAAGAGTACTTGCTGTATCTACTGGAGTTAGAAGAAAAGAAGTTGGGTACTATTGATAATGCCTCAACATCAGGGATATCTACATCAGGACGGCGAAATGTTCTAGTACACTTGGATACTCCTGGCCATGATGGGAAACAAATGATAATGGCTGTTATTTGAAGGGAGAATGAAACACAAGGTACTGTTATGCAAACAGAATTTTCAATATCTACTGCTGCAAATGTGGGGCCTATGGACGTGGGTTCACCACAACATAACCCAGATAGACCATCTTAGGGTAGCTGGTTCATTCCACTGGGGTGTCAAACAGACGAGGCATACTGATGAGTCCTGGTAGGACGAAACACGTGTCTATATCTTCTGTTAGCACCCTTTGCAAACTGTGTGAGAGACCTTTCGGCATCATGCATTTCTACTTAAAGTTGAACCAGCATAATATTCAGTGGTGATTTACATATGCAGCCCATGATGCTTTGCATTGTGGGGGCATGTGTGATTTTGTATTTCTTATGGACATGAATGCTGAACAAGAGAGGGAATGGCAGAACCAGAGTACAGAGTTGATGGAAAATTCCCAGGCACTTCAAAGGGAAGTTTCTCCTGCAGGAAAAGATGGAAATGATAGGGGAGATATAGAGCATATGGAGATGGTTGGAGAAGATGATTATGGCACAAATCATGGGGCAGGAGGGAGCACAGGGGAAGTTCTATTACTAAATAACTCCAACTTCCAGATGGAGAACTCGAGTCCCCCACGGCCTGATTAAGATGATAATATTTCTGCCTTTGTGTTTACTGATTGCTTGTGTTATGTTCATCTGGTTCTACCTGATTCTGTGTAATGCCTAACTTGTATCATGTTGTCCTCTGTATGAACTTGTATTTCATTGTACTCTCTTGGGTCGTACCTGAAAATAGGCAAATGTCTTGTCTAGTGTACTTACCCGGTCAACAAAAGCTAAGTAAATAAATAAATAAAAATTTCAGATGCCCTAAGAAATGCTGGCTGGGTCAGGCCTGATAAAAATCAGACAGACAGAGAAGTCTTGAGGGCTGAGGGCAGTATAACAGAGAAGATTGACTGTATAGATCCCTCTACAACTTATAATTTAACACAAAATCCTATATTACGACTCAAGATTGATACAAATAACATTTACGGAAACTCAAACGCCTACTGAGAAGGAATCCATTGACGGTGCTCCTTCTACCTCAGAGGAACCAGTGCAAGGCAGGGATGGGTCATCCCCCCAACACACACATTCTCATGCACAATCATTAGAACCTACAAATGATACAAAAGTTGGAACTGGGGCTGATGATAATACCCATCAGAGGTCACACCCTCCTCCTCGTACGTATGCAGGCCTGTTTCATGCTCCACCAGAACAGGCTAGGAGATGAAATGCAGTCCATATAAGATATGGGGAGGCCTCGAGACTTTCCCTGATCACATTTATGTGGGGCGTAAACTGGTTAAAGAAAGCCTGCAATTTCTACCAACGGATATCTATGCCCTGATTCACACATCAGGAGACTCGAAATTTTGACATCAGTTTTAAGACAGAAACACGCCTGGAAGCATTCTGGCACAGATACCAACTGGTTAGACATACCCCACTATGGTCACCTTTCATTGCCATCCCTCCTTCTAAATCCTCTGTGAGGACTGTCACTGTCCTATTTAAAAATGAAGGAGAAGCAGTAACAGATATATTCCATTGGATGAAAGCAAAATGTACAGTCTTAGCACCTCCAGATCCTATCATCGACTCTGAACAGCTGTAGATGGTGAGAGGGGGGTTAGCGCATAAAAGTATGGCTGCCACAAGTAAACGGCATCTCTCTAGTTGCTTCTATCTCGGGAGAGATAGAGGCTTCATCTTTTATGCAAGACAGACAAAATCATGTTTTAGATGTGGAGCCTACACACATCTAAATAATGCATGTGACAAAATGAAATGTTCCCTTTGTGCTGGGATTGGGCATCTAAGTATCAACTGTGCTAACCCAGTTCATTGTACTCTTTGTGATGAAAATATCCATGATTTTAAAAATTGCCCATGGGCCTCCCACAATAATCCAACACAGAACCAGGAAGATCAAGAGGAAGTAGTTTCAAAGTCTCAGCAACAGTCCGCTGCCAGACCCTCTACAGCCCCACGACCTGAAAGGCTCTCGGATGTGACCGGGCAAAGAGCTGAGAGGCACGGGGTCAAAATGTCGCATGGCAGAATGCTGTGCGACTTAATCGCATTGCGCGATTTATTTATTTAATTTGATCTGTGGGGGTCTCTGCCCCCCACTCTCCCCATTACAGGGGTCTGTGCCCCCTGGACCCCTCCCACTTAGGATTATAACTCTGGGGGGTCCACACGAGAGTGTACAGGTCCAGGTTCGTGATACAATGTCGCACGCTATTATGTGTACGACATTACGATCCGGTAGGGAGCTGAGAACACTCTACAACCTGAAGACGATACCCCTGCTTAAAGCATGGCATCTTCTGAGACCCTGACAAGATCACCTACTGCAGACACCTCTACCTCAGTTATCTTGTTAAGTGAAGCTTCGACCTCAGAACACCAGATTGGAGCTGCTAATATAGAACCAGAAACTGCCCCTGACCCTCAATCAAATAATTCAGCACAGGGTAAGCCTCCCCCTGAGGACACTCTGTGAAAACTGAGATCTTCTCAAAGGGTAACAAGAAGCAGAACAAACAGAAATACATTGGGTGTTAAATTATATGCTGAAGACTCACTACAGACAAGGAATGGATACACCCCATTAGCCAAAAGGAAACAGTGGCCCGACTCTGAAGATGACTCGGATGCTTCTTCAGTTGCATCTTCTCAACCGGAGGTTATGACAGACAATGATTTAGTCTCTAGTGACTCTAAATCATCAAGTAAAAATAAAAAAATAGGCTAAAATCTCCAGGGAAGTCAGGTCAAAAATGATTCAGTACACATTCCCTTTTGAATCATGGCTAATCAATCCACTTGTGGGACACTTAATGCAAACAGTATCAAAAATGGGGAAAAAAGGCGCATAACCTTTTCAATACTAAGGAACTTAGGGCAGGAGATGTATTTTTGCCAGATACATGCCTACACTCCATAAATGAAACCACTCAGGCCTCCCATGATGGGATCGGTGGTCCATCTTTTTGGTCCCTGGCAGAGGAATCTTGTGCAGGGGTTGGAATTTTGGTTAACATTCAAGGTATACAGGTCACAAGATTATTATATTTAGTACAGGGGAGGGTTCTTATGTTTGACATTATATTCAAGCATCATGAATGGAGACTAATAAACACATATAATGCCCAGATAAAAAAAAAAAAAAAAGTGGACATTTTTAAAATATTTCAACCATACCTACGCATGTCTATATCAGTAATTTCTTTTGGGGGGAGAGGATTTTAACTGTGTCCTGTCCTTATCTGACGAAACAGGAGCCATCCCTAAGCTATATAATGATTCAAGTTATCTACGTTCTATGTGCACAACAGCTAGGTTAGTGGATAGTGTGTCCTATGGAGCTATACCTCCTGATCACACATTTCATAAAGGACGATCCTCTTTGAGAATTGATTTCCTTTTTTATCTGAATGGATACCATGTGATAGCTGTACAGTTATTCCCATAGAAACTTCTGATTATTCCCTATGGAATATCCAAATAGGGTTTGCTCAGAATAAACCTGGCTCCCAAAAGTTTTAAAAAATGAAAGCCTCAATTTTAGGAGAGGTGAATGGGGGGGGGGGGGAGAGAATAGGAAGAGGTGATTTCTGCAAAATTAATTGTTTTTGATCTATACGATAATCCACTGCTTTGGTGGCAGGAAATAAAGCTGGAAATTAAAACCCAGTGTATAAAAGCGGCAAAAGCTATAACTCAGGATAAATATGTCCAGTATTTAGACTATAGAAGACAGCTACAAAAATTAACCTCTCTCACAGCTGAATTTGGCTTAGACTACTCTTTCCAAATTTCTAAAATAAAGAAAGAAATGTGTGATGTACACAGTACAACACAGCTACTGTAACTCACTTTTTTGGAACAGAAATTTGGTATGCAAGGTAAAACGCAAGCTGTAATCCCGTATGGCAGCTGTAACCAAAGGGTGGAAAAGAAATACATGGCGCAACTAAACGATTCTTCAGGGAGATTAGTAAAAGAGAATGAGGAGATTTTAAATATTGTAAATTCTTATACAAAAACCCAATTCGGTCAAACAGTACCTGTAAAGGTGACCTTGGATACCTTTTTATCCGATATAGTACTCCCTTGTCTACCTACAGACATTATAAAAGATATGATTAAAGTCATTACTGTGGGTGAAGTTAAGAGAGTGGTATCCCATCTAAAAAAGGGTTCCTCTCCTGGCCCTGATGGGATCCCAAATGAATTTTACAAGAAATCTGTAGATCCTTTGGCTCCATATTTGGTGTTTGTACTGTATACAATGGTATAATAGAGGGTCAGTATCCATTACCTCCTGTTTTGGCTAATAGCCTTTAAATTTATTTACATAAAAAAGATCTGAGGGAGGACATCAATAACTGGCACCCTATAAGTCTCATTAATACAGACTGGAAAATGTTATGTAAAATCTTAAGTAACCGTTTAGCTCAGGATGCAAGTCTTCTAATATTTCCAGCACAAACATGTATGTGCACTACCATACCAATCTATGTTGGATAATTTAAAATTATTGAGAGAAGTATATGATATATACGTCAGTGTCAGTGGCTCAGTAGGTAGCACACTCGCCTCTGAGGCCAGGAGATCAGAGGGCTGTGGGTTCAGTTACCACATTTAGCACTTGGGTTAATATCCTAGTACTGACACTGTAGTGCAGCATGAGGGGGGTGCTGCAATTCCGAGGTGCTGTCTTTCGGATGAGACATTAAACCGAGATCCCATCTGCCTGGATTGGTGATAGTTCAGGTGGATGCTAAAGATCCCATGGCACTTATCGAAAAAGAGCAGGGGAATTTCCCCGGTGTCCTGGCCAAATTTCCCTCATTCACTAAAAATACCACCAACAGCTTAATCTGGTTCAAGGTCAGTTGGCATCTGTATCCCCCTCCCCCCGGGTCGTGCCTAAAAATAGGCAGGATTTGTCTAGTGCACGTACCCGGTCAACAAAAACTAAATAAATAAATATACCAATGGCAGGGGGTTATGTACTTAGCTTGGATCAAACTAAAGTGATTTGGTTTCACATGAATATCTTTTTGATGTGCTTCATCATTATGGGATCCCTTGGCAATTTATTGAATGGCTAAAAATTATTTATAAATATGCCTCTCTATATCCTTTTGTAAATGGGACTTTAGATTCCCATGTCCCTATAAAAAGAGGAGTAAGGAAAGGGTGCCCCTTAAGTCCCTTGCTACATGTGTTTGTAACTGACCCACATTTGAGGAAAATAAATGCTGACCAGATGATACAGCATATGTACAGTCCAGCAGATACTTTACTTTCCAAGTGTCCTGACATATGCCGATGATGTCTGTTTTTTGGTCGCAGATCGCCGCTCTGGAGCACAGGCCTTCACAATAGTTCAAAGCTTTGCCCAGGTTTCAGGTTCAGCTTTGAACAAACAAAAAGGTGTAGGGGTGGCTATTAAGGTTCATATAGACTTACAGGTCTCTGAAATCGAGGAAATTCATATTCAGGATAATCCCTTACAAATTTTGGGGGAATCATTTGGGGGGTCAGATCCTGCTAAAAGAAACTGGTTGGAAAAAATGGACATGGCAGAAGAAAAAATAAATCGATGGAAATCATATCCTATGACTAGGGAAAAAAGAATATTTATGCTTAAAACTTTCATTGTCCCACTTTTAACAATTAGTATATTTACTCCTTACCAGTTACATTGGAAACTAGATTGTATAATTTATTTTTTCATCTGCTGTGGGGTAGTAGGCTGAACCCTGTAAAAAGGAACATAACTTATAGGCCAATCAAAAAGGGGAGTCTCAATATGATAAATCCAGTCCTCTTCTTTTCTCTATCTTTTTATATTCGAACATCCTCCCTATTATAATAGGAAAACAGCAGGAATGGGTTTCTAGCTTGAGGGCATGAAGTAAATGACTTTTGCAAAAATGGGAAACTTTGAAATGGGTCTCCTTTAGAAACATTCCCTCTGGGACGTCTTTCTTATAGATTTATTTAAAAAGGTTAAGGCATGGAAATTTACTGTGCATGAATGTATCAACTTCAATAGGAATGAAATGTATATATTCTGAAGGCTTGGTTTTCAGTAACTCCAGTTTTTTCTTGCCCTTTAGGAATTGAGGAAAAATGTTTAATAGACTAACTAACACAAGAGAGAACTCCATAAAAATGTGGGATACCCTATGGATGTGTTGTCATAACAAACTTAATGTGAGAGGAAATCATTTCCATAAGGCCAGTGAGGAATATTACTATTTAAGAGAAAATTGTGTGACACAAATAGAACAATGCAGCATTTATTTTTTGAATGCCCATGTATAGGAAACTTCAGGGCCCTTGTGGCACGACTCTGGAATTGCTGCATTTTCTCAGATATGACTTATAATGTTTTGATATATGGAAAATATGATGGGGACCGGAAAAGGTTTTACCCTGGTACTCTAAGAGTAGTTTGTGCAATAATTAAATGGTGTAGATGGCAAGTAAGGTGCCAGTTGACTTTATAGCAGAAACATCCATCCAAGATGAGCCTTATGGAAAAAATTAACAAAGAAATGTCTATGTTGTATCTTAAAGAAAAAGCAAGTCTGCCCCCTCCTCTGGTGGCTAATTTGTGGAAGGAAATGCCTACTCTAATATTTGAAGGAATTACTTGAATGTGGGGCATAGGGACATTAACCTAGACTCTCCTAAGAAAAGGAGGTATAATTTAAGTGCTTATGGTTTACCTTTTAGTTTTTTTCTTTTTTCTTTTGGTGGTAGGTTAATTTGTGGGTTACTCTCTAAACGGTGCAGGAAATTGGGGTGGGATACTCAGACTGCGCCAAGCAGAGGCACAAGCCTGGGCATAGCACAACTGGGCTGTGCCAGGGCATGGACCATGCAATATTCAACGGCGCTGCGCCATGGCTCATCACCATTGAATATAGCACTGAGGGTGCATGCACTGCGCAGGGGCACTGCGCCAGCACAAGTGGCAGGAGGGGAACCGGGGGATGCGCCAGTGCAAGTGCGGTTGTGCTAGGTGCATCAACCGCTATATTCAGCACTGGGCATGCAAATAAGGCATTATGCATGCAGGGCACAAATGGGACCATTTGCATGTCATTATGGCCCCATTTGCATGTGGAGCACCAATGACTTGCACCTGGCACCCTGCCAGGCTACAGCCATCGGGGACCAACACCCTGCAGGCTCTTGGCAGACCCGGCACCCATATGCCTGATTGTGGGCATATGTAAAGAACATCCCTGGTGGTCCAGTGGACCGCGTTCCATCGCGCAATCGTGGGCATATGTAAAATTTAGCCCTGGTGGTCCAGTGGACAGCGCTCCATCCCCTGATAGTGGGCATATGTAATATATATCCCTGGTGGTCCAGTGGAAGCCCCCCCAGTGCCTGATCATGGGTGGATATAGCCAAATCTATCCTGGTGGTCCAGTGGTGCTCTCCTCACCGCGCCACTGAGGTCCCCGCCACCCAGCACCCCCCAAGTCAGCGGCGGGTGGCGGCACCACTCAAGATAAAATACCACCACCGATAGTGAATAGTACTGTCTGTAGCAACATTGGCTCACTGCGTACACGGGCAGACCATATTGTACTACACAGTGTTCATTACGAATGAACGCGCTCATTCACATATCTGGCCTGTGTAGTATAGTATGGTCTGCACCTATTGGCCCACACAGTGGACCAATAGGCATACAGACAGTACTGTACGCTGTCAGTTGGCTGGCGGCTGGGCGGCAAGCGGGCAGGGTGCCGCCGCCTGCCGGTGACTGGGGGGAGGTGCTGGGTGGCGGGGACCTCAGTGGGCGGGTGGGAAGCGGGGTACCACTGGACCACCAGGATAGGTTTCGCTATATCCGCCCGCGATCGGGTGCTGGGGACGGGGCTTCCACTGGACCATGGGGATATATATTACATATGCCCATGATCGGGCGATGGAGCGCGGTCCACTGGACCACCAGGGAGCTATTTTACATATGCCCATGATCGGCCAATGGAGCATGGTCCACTGGACCATCAGGGAGCTATTTTACATATGCCTGCGATCAGGCGAGGGGGTGGCACATCGCTCCCGGGGCAGGGGGCTTGGGGTCAGTGTCTTGGGTGGTCGGGTGGCCACCCACGGCAGGTGGCTGCTCTGTTGCACCTGCAATACTGCAGCCCACCTGTGGGTGTCCCCGACTTGTTCCCTGATTTTACGGTCACATCTTTGCCTTGAGTGGGTGCAAGGTGGGGTTGTGCCTGGATATCGCCGCACATCCCGGAGCTGAATATCGGGATGTGCGCATGTCGCCGTGCGCCCGCACTTGCGCCGCATACATTACTGTTGCGCCCCTGTGCATCGGGCGTTTCGCAGTGCAACTTGCCCAACTGAATATTGCACCAGGGTACATCGGTGGGTTGCGCCCATGTGCAAACCTTTTGAATATCCCACCCTTGATGTCCTTTTATTAATTGTGATGACAATGCCTGGTTTTCTTTTTACACTATGATCTTACTCTATACCGGGGGAACAAGGAGGCATCTTTTAAAATAAAATAAGTGAAATTAAGATAGTTACGGCACATTTATAAAATACTCCTGTATATGATTCTCTAGAATTGTATACTATATTGTTTGTATGATTTCTTTCTTGTATTTGCTTAATAAAAAATCCCCCTTCTCTTTCAGTAGGGGGAGCCTGAGGCTGCAGTCCTAAGATGGCTGCCGTACTGGAGAGAGGAGAGGAGACTAAACAGCGTTTGGCAAAATGGGGGTCTGCCTTCTCCCCAGTTGCACTTTCCATGGAGGCAAATCTTTTGATGCTGAATCAGATGGATAGTGTGGAGGAGACTGGTGCTTCTACCTTGCTGGTACAAGCGGTCGATGGTACTGCTGACATTACTTGCACTCCAGATGTATCCTTATGGCGAGCATGGAAGCTGCATTTGCAGCACGATTCTAAGAGAGCAGTTTTAATGGAGCAGCTTCAGGAGTAGTAGCAGTGTTACCAGGCTGAGGTACATGCCATGTGTTTATCAGATTGTGAAGGGCCTGATGTTCAGATGACTGCTATGACAAGGAACTGTGCCAAAGAGCAAGCCATGGCATCCATCCCACTAGCCCACTGGTTGAGACACTGGAGGCACTAACTTCTTGTTGCTTGGGGTTGTGGCTAATGACCTGATTAAGGAGCCCTGGTCTCCAGAGAGGGCTTTGAAGAATGCTAGATGGATCCCAACTACTGTAGGAATTTGGGTCTCGGACATTATAGACCCGGAGGTCGGAGATATCAGGCCTTGCTGCTTGGCTCACCGTTGCCCCCTGATGCAGCTACACTAACTGCTAGCCTCCTTTGCACAACAGCAATTCCTGTGGGAGGCAAACAGGTTGCTCCCTTTTCTGAACTTACTTCTAGCCCAGGCCCTTCTGTTCAAACTCTGCAGGCCGCACATCTTGAAGTCCTTAACCCTGTGCTTGCTGTGCATCCTTGGCAGCCTAGTGATTCCATGGACCCTGGTGGCGCAGCCTTTCCCTCAGATGCTTTCTTGGTTGAGGGCACTGTCCCTAATGAGCCAGCTCCAGAAACTCTGATTCTTCCCCAGACTGTCCTGTGGGGGATACTACTACATCCCCCCCCCCGGACTGACCTGAGACAACACTTGCATGACAGACAGTTTTCTCACCTGTTTCAGGCTTGTGGGGAACTGGCCCCACATCAGAATGCAGTCAGATTGATTTATAAAGGGGGTCTAGCTCAAGCTCCGGACTGAGTATATGTGGGTAGGAAACTTCTTAAAGACTTGCTTGTTTAAGGCTGCTGACATCTATGCTCTGATTAATGTTGGTGACAATACCTATGACATCAGCTTCAAACTTATTGCAGGCCTTGAGACATTTTGGGTTCACTAGGAGAAGCATATGGTTCCCCTTTCCTGGCTGTGTCACGGACTAAATCAACCCTTCACACCATCACAGTGTCTTTTCGCAGTGAGGAGATCAATACTGCGGATATATTAAAGCTGGTTATGCAGACGTTGCGAGGTCTTGGACCGCCCAGAGCCACTGATCGACTCGGAACAGATCTCGGACGGGGGGAGATAAGTAGTTTGATTTGGGGTGTTGCATCTCTCCTGCACTTTTTTCTGGGTAGGGATAGGGGCACTCTGTTCTACCAGGGGCAACCTAAAACCTGTTTAAAGTATGGATCCCTTGCTCATTTCAGTAACGCCTGTGATAGTATCAGGTGCAGTCACTGCCTTGTTTTTGGCTATCTGGCCAAGGACTGTCTGAATGAGTTTTGCTGTAATTTGTGTAACAGGAGGGGCCATACACATATTAAATGCCCTTGGGTGTTTCACAACAAAGGATCGGCTATCCCACAGGAAGACATAGTCAAGAGGGCTCAGTATTGCAGCTCACCTCTGAACACGGCTTCACTGCAGGTCACAGCTCCCATGACACCACAGGAGACTATACTGGAGCCCAACCTCCTTGGTGCAGGCCAATGGGCTGATGACCCCCCCGAAGTAGCCACTGCCCCGATTCGCTGTTAGAGTCCACTAGAGTACCCCAGCTTACGTTACTTGCTGAGACAGCTCCCACTGCTTTGGAACAGCCTGTATCCCCGCTGCTCCCACTGGTCATGCCCACTCCACTTACCCTGGATGACTTCATACCAGTCCCCTGAAAGGAAAAAACAGAGATTAAGGCACGTCACCCATCCAGCACCGGGGAAAAAGGGTGTGGCTGCATTACTCCACCAGAATAGATACAGCATACTGGCCAAGCCTGACGTATGGGGGGACATGGACATTGAGGATGGTGACTCAGAGACCTCTTCCATTCTCTCATCTCAATTAGATTGCTCCTCTGATATGGACACATTTTCCAGACTTCACACTAAATCCCAGAGAAAAAAGACCAAGGTACTGCATTTTGCTTTCTTCAAGTTTAATTCCTTTGGAAAAGCAATTTTCTTATAAAAATCACTGTAGTGAGAAGCAAAAGTCCCTAGCGCCTCGCCTCTTCGGGAGGCTTCAAAGGGGGTAACAAGTATTCAAACTGATCCATTTTTTAAGGTGTATACAATTGTGACATCATAGCCTTAACAGGCTAACAATTACTACTTAAAGTGACTAAAATACGTGTATAACATAGTGCTCTCTATATCTTATATACACATCTAAAACCCTATGTACTCTGTAACAGAGTAGACACACCAGAGGGTGTAGACAGAATGAGAAGCGACCTGCAGAAACTTGAAGAATGGTCAGGGGTTTGGCAGTTGAAATTCAATGCAAAGAAGTGCAAGATAATGCATATGGGGCACAAAAACCCTGGCACAATATATCAGTTGGGGGGTGAGGATATAGCTGCACCAAGCAGGAAAGGGATCTTGGGGTTATCATCTCTGATGACCTCAAGGTAGGGAAACAGTGTGACAAGGCAGCAGGTAAAGCAAATAGGATGCTGGGATGTATAGGCAGGGGCATTACCAGCAGGAAAAGGGAGGTCATAATTCCGCTATACAAGACACTAGTGAGGCCCCACCTGGAGTACAGTGTACAGTTCTGGAGACCATACCTACGTAAGGACATAGACAGGGTAGAGAAGGTTCAGAGGAGGGCAACAAAGATGGTGCATGGATTGCATCACAAGTCCTATGAAGACAGGTTGAAGGAACTGAACATGTACTCCTGGAGGAGAGGAGGAGAGAGGGATATGATAGAGACATACAAGTATCTTACAGGGAGGAACAGGGTGCAGGAAAACACTATTTTTAAGCGAAAAAGATGTTCCAGGACTAGAGGGCATGGGATGAAGTTGGAGGGAGGACGATTCAGAGGAAACATGAGAAAGAATTTCTTCACAGAACAGGTGGTGGACAAGTGGAACACCCTGCCAGAGGAAGTGGTGGGGGCTGAAACAATCACGGGATTTAAGAATGCATGGGATAGACATAAAGGAATTCTGGAGGTCAGGGGTAAGGTGCAACAGACTTCTAGGAAAACAAACTGAACTTACAAGCTCAAATGGGCAGACTGGGTGGGCCATAGACCCTTATCTGCCGACACTGTCTATGTATCTATGTATCTATGTATGTATTCCACATGAAATCTTACTTTTATTTTCTAGAAATTATAGCAAATGTATCATTTAGACTAATGTTAGTCAGACTTTTAAACCTGAATTTTTAGAAGTCTATATATATTTAAAACATTTTAGAGAAGACTGCACAAAAAGGCTAGTTCAAATACTATCTCAGCATTTTAACATTTCAGAAGAGGACCTACTTGGTGTGTCTCAAAAATTACCTCCTGCCTCTATCCCTGCGAGGTTAGCTGAGCTGCTTAGCACTCATTATCTGCCTGTATCTTATTTGTCGTAAACTTGTATACTGTATTTCCTATGTATGTACTGCAAAGTTATCTGCTGTATGACATCTCCAGCTGATTGTAGTCCTCCAATTGTCTTGCTTGTTGATTGTACTGTTTTGTGTACCCTCCTGGGTCGTGCTTGAAAATAGGCAGGTTCTTGCCTAATGCACCCATCCAGTAAACAAAAACTAATAAATAAATAAATAAAATAAGTAACTTCTCTTAAACACATTGAGAAAAACTGCCCATTCTTTATATATTTGCAGTGTCAAGTTGTTTAGAGATAGAACAGAATACATGTCCACCACTATTATTGGGTCCATGTTCCTTATTTTTTATCTAACGCCAATCTTGACCCTCCATTTTATGAATGGTCTTATAAAGAGAGGGAGATAAAAGAAAAAGTCAAAGAATAGATAAAAGTAGAAAAAAAGAGAGGGAATAGAAAGAAGGAAAGGAGAGGGGGGAAGGGGGAAGAGGAAGAAAGAAGAAGAAAGGGGAAGGGAAAAGGAAAGAGGGAAGGGGGAGGGGGAATAAGGGGAAAAGGAAAATAGGAGAAGCGGAAAAAAGGGGGACAGGGAAAAAGGAAGGGATGGGAAATTGGAAAAGAAAGAAAAAGGAAGGAAGGCTAAAGGGGGAGAGGGGAAAAGAAAGAAAAGAGGAAAAAGGAAAGGAAAGGTGGGAAGGACACACCTACTTGAGATATGGCTTAAGATCCCACATTTCATTTAGTCCCGAAGGACTCATAGTCTTCATTCTATATATCCAATAACTTTCTTTTCTTAACAATAGATTTGTTCTATTACCTCCTCTTTTACCACATTTCACTGCTTCAATACCCACACATTTCATTCCACGTGGGTCTCCTTGATGAAACTCAGAAAAATGTCTACCTACTGCTTTATCCATATATCTATTTCTCATATATCCAATATGTTCTTGGACTCCTAATAGTTCTCCCTATATATGCCAAGTGGCATGTACACCTAATAATGTATACAACAAATGTCGTGTCACATGTTATCAAGTCCTTAATGACAACATTCTCATTCATTTTAAATGTACATAAGTTATTTAACCTTCATTTACATATTGGCATATATTGCATCTCTTACATCTATACATGCCTTTGGCTCTTCTTGGAATCCATGTTTGTCTAACATTCTCTGGTATACCTCCCAGTTTTTAAAGATCACATTTCCAATTGCTCCTGCCATGTTGTTATATTCTATAGTCATAGTAATAGGGCCATACTGAGATGTATTCTGTTCCATGTTTCTATGACACAGTTCTTTTTGTGATTTATTCTTAACATCTTGTTTTGCTTCAGTTAAAATGTTCTTATTGTAACCCCTCTGTATAAATCTATTTTCTAGCTCTTTGGCCTGCACTTCCTCTGATATGGAGCTAGGTCCACCAGACTAGACCCCCCCGAGAATAGACACAGAACTAGATCTCAGAATGTTGTCAAATGATCTTTGTTCACTTTTTCTTTCCATTTTATTCTCTTGATGGGATCCCTACAGGTGGCTACTATTAATGTAAATAGCATGAAGAGTTATGGTAAGAGGCTGTTGAAACTCACGTCTCTGCGGGCGCTTACTGCACATGTTATATTTTTACAGGATACACGTATGAAAACAAGGTTCGATTTGAATCAAGTATCCCGCCTGTGGACTAAGGGTCCATCCCTTTGGTCAGTTGGGGGGGATCGCTGCAATGGTGTGGGGATCATATTTCACTCTTTAGATGTTAGTGTCTCCAGATTGGTTGAAATAAGCCCTGGATGTCTCTTTTCGGCATGATAGGCTTTGACTAATCAATGTGTATGTTCCTCAGTCAAAGGCTGATAGGGTGTCCCTGTTTCAGTTAACTCAACCTTTTTTACATACTTCTCACCTAGTTGTATGGGGTGGGGATTTTAATTGTGGCTTGACTAGGGCAGACAGATGTTTGCAGACAGACAAGCTCTATTCAGATTCTAACTATCTGAATACGACTTTACATACGGCTTCCCCTACGGATGTCTACAGGGCATTCAATCCAACTGGGGGAGCAGACGTACTTTCTTGGCACATTGTCAACCCATATTGACTGCCTTTATGTCTCCCAGCTTATGACAGTGGTGACTGCACAAACTAGTGGCATGGAGTGTTCTGACCATAAGATAGATAGGACAGAGTGAGGGAGGGTCTGCTGGCATTGAAAGTGGAAATCACCAGACCTGGACAGAGTACATCCAAGGATACTAAAGGAACTGGCTGAGGAGCTGGCAGGGCCACTGGCAGACATATTTAATAGTTCACTAGACTCAGGCATGGTACTGCAGGACTGGAGAACAGCACATGTAGTGCCCCTCCACAAAACTGGTCCCAAGGATGATCCAGGGAATTACAGACCAGTCAGCATGACCTCTGTTGTGGGCAAGCTCATGGAGACCATACTAAAGGAAAGGTTGGTGGAATATCTAGAGGAGCACGGTCTTCAGGATGAGAGGCAGCATGGGATCATGGGGAGAGATCGTGTCAAACAAATCTGATTGACTTCTTTGATTATGTCACTAGGACAGTAGACAGGGGCCAAGCAGAAGACATCTTCTATCTTGATTTCAGCAAGGCCTTTGACTCTGTGCCCCACAAAAGGTTGATCAGGAAGTTGGTGGATCTTGGAGTTGGGGAAAAGATGGCTAGATGGTTGGAAAACTGGCTGAGGGACAGAACCCAGAGGGTGGTTATGGGGGGGGGGGGAGTTATCTGGCACCAGAGAGGCGGCGTTCTTCAATGTCTTCATCAATGACACTGGGGATGGCAGTAAAGGCAAAATGTGCTTATTCACAGATGACACGAAGCTCTGTGGGAGAGTGGACACAGCTGAGGGGATACAGGACCTACAGAAAGATCTGGAAAATGCTGAGGTGGTGGTCCAGGATCCGGCAGCTTGGCTTCAATGCCAAGAAATGCAAAGTTATGCATACTGGAGCCAAGAATCCCAGGACAGAGTACTACCTGGGTGGAGTTCAAGTATCTGCATCAGAGGAGGAGAAGGATCTGGGAGTGATGATTACCAGTGACCTGAAGCACTTCACGCAGTGCAAGAAAGCAGCAGCAAAGGCAAACAAGATGCTGGGATACATAGCTAGGGGGATCAGTAGTAGGAGAGAGGAGGTTATACTGCCTTTGTACAGGTCACTGGTAAGGTCACATCTAGAGTATGGCATTCAGTACTGGTGCACACATCTCAAAAAGGACATTAACCTGCTGGAGAAGGTCCAGAGGAGGGCTACAAAGATGAGAGCCAGTCAGGAGGGCAAAGCATATGAGGAGAGGTTGAGAGCACTGAACATGTACTCCCTGGAAGATAGGAGAGAGAGACAGAGAGAGAGAGAGAGGACATGATTGGGACCTTCAAGTACTTGAAAGGGATAAACAAGGTTGATAAGCAGAGTCTCTTTAAACTGAGTGGCAACCATAACACAAGGGGACACAGTCTTAAGCTGAAGGGTGGGAGGTTTAGGAGGGAGGTCAGGAAGCACTTCTTCACAGAGGGGATGGTGGACACTTGGAATGCGCTGCCGAAAGAGGTCATCTCATTGAAGACAGTGAGCAGCTTTGAGAGAGGCTGGGATAGGCATAGGGGGAAGGTAAGGATCATTGGTAGGGAGGATCGGAGGAGTGGGGAGGGAGGGAGGCAGGGACATTAGCTCAAGCTGTGGACCCTGCAATACGAGCAGACTTGATAGACCAAATGGCATTCCTCTGCTGGGTTTTTTGTATGTTCATATATATAAGCTGTTGACCTGTACCTTGTCTTGGTCTGACACCTCAATACACAGCAAGGGACCCTGGAGGCTGAATTCTGCAATTTTTCAGGACCCCTTGTTAGCTAATTGGAAGTCCCTGTAGATGGCTCATGACTCAGTACTCTGCCTGTACAACTGCTTGGCTGATTGGTGGATCAATTGGAAGACTGATTGCCGGACATTTTTTAAATAGTACACTGGCATGCAGGTGACTAGTGGCTACCTGAGGGACCAGTTACAAAGGGTGTTCTCCATCGTAGAAACCACTGGTATGGATTATGGCACTCAAATTCTCACACTGCAAGCAGATATCAGAAAGCTGCAACATGACCATGCGCAATTCCTGCAACAAGAAATGCATTTTGGTATGCAACGCTCCTCCCAGACTTTTAACCTGTTTACAGATTGCAAATATTGAGTTGAAAGTCGGTCTATGAGGACTTTGTGGGATGCAGCTGGCTGAGTTGTTCATACAGGTCGTGCCATTTCCCATGCAGTCTCAGAGTGCACAAAATCTACCTTTTCATCAGCCCTCCAGACCCACACGGATTGGTCATTTCTTTCCAGTCTGCCCTTCCTGGACTTGTCTGAGTCAGCCGTTCAGTCACTGGTGATACCTATTTCAGCAAATGAGGTCCTCTGTTGTATCTCTTGGCTCAGGGCAAACACAGCACCTGGCTAAGATGGCTTGAGACCAGAGTTTTAAAACTGTTTTAAGGAGACACTGGCTCCTGCTCTGGTGGATGTTTTTTAATGACTGTCTCACTCTGGGTGCGTTTCCTGCCCCCATGTCTCAAGCCCTACTCGTTCACATTTTTTAAGAAAGGGGATAAGGGGGACCTTTGTAATTGGAGACCTTTGAGTCTGTTGAATGTGGACTATAAGGTTCTCGCTAAGGTTATGGTGGCCTGTTTCAGCAGGGTTGCCTCTTTCTTAATTAGTCCATTTCGGACTTGCTCGGTACCCCGCAGATGCATACATGACAACCTGCTGCTTCTGAGGGAAATTTTCGTAAGGGGACCTGAGCACAAGCTGGATGGCTCCGTGCTCAGTTTGGACACAGCAAATGCCTTCTGACAGGGTCTCACACGAGTACCTCTTTCAGGTTTTGCATGAATTTGGCTTTCCTTCGGTATTGTACGATATGGCAACCGTTCGGGCCTTTAGTTAATGGATGGCTGGGGACCCCCTGCCCTATGCAGAGTGGGGTCAGACAGGACTGCCTCCCTCAGCCCTCTACTGTATGTTTTCTATTTGGATCCCCTCCTTCGTCACATTCATAACTGTGTTTCCTTAGGGGGCCTCCACTTGACACCATAGGACCCTCCGGTGAAAGTTATGGTGTACGTAGATGACGTAGTGATTTTTTTTTTTAGTTCAGAGACTGAAGGATTGGCATTACACAGTCTACTGACTGCTTACTCAACTGTGTCCTCTTCCAGCATTAATTATAATAAAAGCAGGGGATTCCTGCTAGGGAAGGGGTCACACCCTGATCTATCGGACATAGCCTCTATCCTTATTCATACCATGGCTATTAAGATTTTTAGTATATTGTATGGTTCTCCTGCTATGGATGTTGATAACTAGGAGGCGTGTATGAAAAGGTTTTAATTAAAGTGACTAAATGGAACACAGTTCGACAGCCAAAATTGAAAAGGGTTCTGCTGATCAAGGCCATTGGCTCCGGTCTTCTTGTATGTCAGTTATGTCTCTCCCCCACCTCCAGTCTTGAGACTAGGCTTTACAGGGTCTTCTTTCAAGCTGTATGGGGGAGCAGGCTTAACCAAGTTCGGATCGGGGGAGGGCTGGACATGCTGAACCCACCTTGCATTATTTTGTTAGTATTTTTGTTTCTACTAATCTTTCTCCTGTCCTTAGGCAAGCCCCTGCCTTGTGGGCCCCTGCTGTGAAAGTGTTGACGGAGGGGACAAAACCTTTTACAGGTACATAAGTGAAAAAAGAAAGGCAAAGGGAGGGATAGTGAGACTGAAGGGGGAGGATGGGGTCTGTGTGGAGGATGACAACAATAAAGCTGACATATTGAACAAGTATTTCTGCTCAGTCTTTACTGAGGAAGAGGAGGGTAATGGGTCTGAATGGAGTACAAGGGGTGAGAATGGTGCAGAAATGGACACAAGTCCCTTTACACGAGAAAGGGTCCTGAAGGAACTGGAAGTAATAAGAATTGATAAGTAATGGGGCTAGATGGGTGCACCCTAGGTCTCCTTAAAGAACTAAGAGAGGTGGTGGCTGAACTCTTGCTATCCTGTTTAGCCGATCACTAGAACAGGGAGGTACCCAAAGACTGGAGGATAGCAGATGTAGTCCCCTTATACAAAAGTGGGAACAAAGAGGAAGCGGGAACTACAGACCAGTCAGCCTCACCTCGGTAGTGGGGAAGATCATGGAAGCACTACTGAAGGAGAGATTGGTGGAACATCTGGTTGTCAATGGACTACAGGACCCAAGGCAGCATGGTTTCACCAGGGGAAGGTCATGTCAGACCAACCTCATTGAATTTTTTGACTGGGTGACTAGGGAGGTGGATCAGGGAGGGCAGTGGACATGGCCTATCTGGACTTCAGCAAGGCCTTTGACACTGTGCCACATAGAAGACTATTGCACAAACTGGGGAATATGGGTGTGGGCAGGACAGTAGTGGTGGTAGGTAACTGGCTGGGCAGCAGGACACAGAGGGTGGTGGTAAATGGCTGTCACTCCACAGAGGGAAGAGTGACCAGTGGGGTACCACAGGGATCAATGCTGGGACCGGTACTATTCAATATCTTCATCAGCTATATCAGCAGGACCTAGAAGGCAGAATTTCACTGTTCGCTGATGACACAAAGCTCTGTAACAGAGTAGACACACCAGAGGGTATAGACAGAATGAGAAGGGACCTGCAGAAACTTGAAGAATGGTCAGGGTTTGGCAGTTGAAATTCAATGCAAGGAAGTGCAAGATAATGCATATGGGGCACAAAACCCTGGCACAATATATCAGTTGGGGGTGAGGATATAGCATGCACCAAGCAGGAAAGGGATCTTGGAGTTATTATCTCTGATGACCTCAAGGCAGGGAAACAGTGGACAAGGCAGCAGGTAAAGTAAATAGGATGCTGGGATGCATAGGCAGGGCATCTCCAGCAGGAAAGGGAGGTCATAATTCCACATACAAGACACTAGTGAGGCCGCACCTGGAGTACACTGTGCAGTTCTGGAGACCTTACCTACGTAAGGACATAGACAGGGTAGAGAAGGTTCAGAGGAGGGCAACAAAGATGGTGCATGGATTGCATCACAAGTCCTATGAGGACAGGTTGAAGGCACTGAACATGTACTCCCTGGAGAGGAGGGAGAGAGGGATATGATAGAGACATACAAGTATCTTACAGGAGGAACAGGGTGCAGAATGCACTATTTTAAGCAAAAAGATGTTCCAGGACTAGAGGCATGGGATGAAGTTGAGGGAGGACGATTCAGAGGAAACGTGAGGAAGAATTTCTACACAGAACGGGTGGTGGACAAGTGGAACACCCTGCCAGAGGAAGTGGTGGGGGCTGAAACAATCACGGCATTTAAGAATGCATGGGATAGACATAAAGGAATTCTGGAGGTCAGGGGTAAGGGGCAACAGACTTCCTGGAAAACATAAACTGAACTTACAAACTTAAATGGGCAGACTGGGTGGGCCATAGGCCCTTATCTGCCGACACTGTCTATGTATCTATGTAGGTGTTCCTCCAAGAATGGCGGTCCACGGGCCTCAGGTTTATCCGTAAGCCCATTTTTGTGCCTATGTGCTTGTGTGTTTCCAGAATATTAAAAAATGGAAACTCTCCTATGGTGCAGTGTTGACTGTAACTAGAAAATCATTGTATAAGTATATCTTGATGGAACATTTCAGTCCTGCTTTTATTTTCCCACTATGCCCACTGTCTTCTATGGACATGGTCTTGGGACAACTGAACAATCCCCAGATTGCCCCCTTTTGTCTGGGATTTGGTTTGGCTTAGCTGTCACAATAGGCTGGGGATTCACAATACACACAAGCATAAGCCAGTTGCAGACTGTAACTGTCTGCGGATTAGCTTTGACCAAGTGTTGGAAACTCAGGAACACCTGTTTTTGCATTGTCCATATGTATAACAGTTTTGGTCATAAGCCGCACCTCAATGGCATGACCCTCGCTTTCTCTACCTTACGTGCTTGGAGTTGGTTTGGGGCATGTTCTCCCCAGTCTTGGAGCCACTTTCTTGCTCCACATTGCAAATTTTGCTCGCCTTATGTAAATATTACCTCTGGCAGGCACAGTGCTCATGGGTTCTCCAACAAAAGTTGGTTTCCCATCAAGAACTGTTTATTAACAGTCAGTTGAAATTTTACAAGTGTAATGCCCCCCTAAATTTCGTGCTTACCTTATGGTCCACCTTGCTCCTCTGCTCCCGTTAATGGTGTGCCTCCCGATGCCTGCGGGTCCCCGTTTGCGCCCCAACCTTCACCTCCATAGCCCAGGCCCGTATTTGTGCCAGAGATCCCCGTTTGGTCCCTGTGTGTTCTTAAGCCTGGTTTGGGCTTAACTCCTTGTTCATGAGTGGCTGGAATTTCTCTGGTGCTGCCAGCGCATGTGCGAAATGCACTTTGATCTCCCAAATGCTCAATTTGTGGAGGAATGGGAGGTGCTTGTGAGATCCCAGTGCCCCTCTTCTCCTCACTGGGGACTGGTGACCTAAACCAGGCGGCAGAAAAGCCGCATAGCCACCCATAAGCAGAGACTGAACAAGGGCATTCTCGAGGGGCTCATGAATATTAATGAGCCCCTCATGCATAGAAACATAGAAATATAGATTTTGATGGCAGATAAGGACCGCTTGGCCCACCCAGTCTGCCCATTTCCCTACCTAATGGATAAGCTGCAGATCCTAGTTAACCAGCAGCCTACTTCTTCCTACCCCCACCCCCTAGAATTGCCTTATGACTGTCCCATGCATGCTTGAATTCCACCACTGTTTTTGACTCCGCAACCTCCTCCGGAAGCCGCTCCATGCATCCACAACCTTCTCTGTGAAAATACCTCCTAATTACCTCTGAGCCGCCCTCCTCCATCTTCAAATTGTGCCCCTTGTTCTTGCACACTTTTTGAAAGATGCTACCCTCTTGGACTTTGTTGATTCCCTTGAGGTACTTGAAAGTTTATATCATGTCCCCTCTCCTCCTTTCCTCGAGGCTATACATAATAAGCTCCTTAAGTCTCTCTTCATGTCTTCCGTGCAGACCCTGCACCATTTTAGTTGGCCTCTCTGGACAGCTTCCATCCTGTCTATGTCTTTGCGGAGATTGGGTCTCCAGAACTGCACACAGTACTCCAGATGGGGTCTCACCAACTGTCTGTACAGAGGGATAATAACTTCCTGTTTTCTACTGGTGATGCCTCTCCCTATGCATCCCAGTATCCCCCCAGCCCTCCTTGCTGCCCTCTCACATTGCTTGCCCACCTTTAGGTCATCTGATATGACTACCCCCCAGGTCCCTTTCCATTTTTGTTGTTGTTAGTATCTCACCCCCCATTGTGTACTCTTCCCCTGGGTTTTTGTTTCCCAGGTGCATTACCTTGCACTTCTTAGCATTGAATCTAAGCTGCCATACATTGACCATTCCTCTAACCTTGCCAAGTCTCTTCTCATCCTTTCCACCCCACCTTGTGCATCAACTCTGTTGCAGATCTTTGTGTCATCTGCAAAGAGACATATTTTCTTCCAGTCCCTCTGCAATGTCTCTATAAAGACATTGAAGAGGACCGGTCCTATTACTGAACCCTGCGGTACCCCACTAGTAACCCCCTTCTTCAGAGTGGACTCCATTTACTATTACTCTGTGTGTCCTATTCTCCAGCCAATTCTTTACCCAGGCTGTCATCTTGGGACCCACTCCCAGGCTGGCTAACTTGTATATTAATCTTTTGTGTGGGACTGTGTCAAATGCCTTGCTAAAGTCTAGGTAGGCCATGTCCACAGCCCCTCCCTGATCTACTACTTTGGTCACCCAGTCAAAGGAATCTATCAGATTTGTCTGGCATGACCTTCCCGCTGTGAATCCATGCTGCCTTGGGTCCTGTGCCCCTCTGGCCTCTAGATACTCAACAATTCTTTCCTTCAGAAGTGATTCCATCATTTTCCCTACCACTGAGGTTAAACTAACCGGTCTGTAGTTTCTTGCTTCTACCTTGCTCCCACTTTTGTGAAGGGGAATCACATCTGCCCTCCTCCAGTCCTCGGGTACCACCCCATCCTCCCATGATTTGTTAAAGAGGGTAGTCAGTGGTGTCACTAGTTCTACCCTTAGTTCTTTTAGAATTCTGGGATGAATCCCATCAGGCCCCATTGCTTTGTCCACCTTCAGTTTTAAGAGTTCTTTCAGAACCCTTTCTTCTGTAAATGGGCTGGTATCAACTTCTGTATCCAGAGTGTTTCACTGTTTGTTTTAGGTCACCTCCACTTCCTTTGTAAATACTGAGCAAAAATATTTGTTTAGTATCTCTGCCTTTTCACAGTCACCCTCTGCCCACCCTCCCTCCCTTTATTAAGCCTCACTAACCCTCCTTGATCTTCTTCGCCCTGATGTACCTATAAAAGGTTTTATCCCCTTCTTAACTGAGTTGGCTATCTTTTCCTCGGTTTGGGCCTTTCTGTTCTGACTGCCTTCCCAGCTTCCTTTTGCTTTAACTGGTACTGTTCTCTGTCCTGCTCCTTCTGTGATTCCTTGTACTTCCTGAATGCTTTTTCTCTTGAACCTTCACTGCCACTTCCTTTGAGAACCATAGTGGTTTCTTACATCGTTTCATTTTGTTTATTTGCTTCACACAAAGGCTTGTTACCTCTGTTATGGCAGTTTTTATTATTCCCCATTGTTCTTCCACCCCTCCTTCCTGCCCATTTGTTAGTGCATTCCTTAGGCACTCACCCATTTTGGCAAAGTCAGCCCTCCTAAAGTCCAGTACTTTTGCCTTTGTATGGCTTGACTATCGCTGTGTTTATTGTGAACCATACTGTTCGATGGTCGCTAGTTCCCAGATGGCTACCCACTTCTACATCTGTGATCCTCTCTTCATCTCCATTTGAGAGAACCAGGTCTAAGATTGCTCCTCTCGAGTGGGCTCCAATACTAGTTGTCTAAGGCATGCCCCCTATAGGGCATCTAGAATAACCCCACTCTTCGAAGTGGCTGCTGCAACTGCACTCCAGTTAACATCTGGTATATTCAGATCACCCATCAGCAATATATCCCCTTTATCTGCCATTCTAAGTATTCTTTCTATCATTTCCTTGTCCATTTCCTCCCCCTGAGAAAGGGGTCTGTATACAACCCCTGTGCGGATTGTGGTGCCACTGCCAGTTTCCAAATTTACCCACAGTGCTTCTTTTCCTCCCTGTTTTCCCTTTTGTTCTGTTGCTTTGATTCCTTCCCTTATGTAAAGAGCTACTCCTCCTCCTCTTTACCCTCCCCTGTCCCTCCTGTAGATAGTGTATCCTGGTATGTTTCGTTCCAGTCATGGTTTTTGTGTACCATGTTTCTGTGACTGCCACGATATCTAGATGTTCCTCCTCCATCAAGGCCACTAATTCAGGAAGTTTGTTACTCAGACTACGGGCATTGGTACTCATTGCTCTCCATTTTTTGATGGCTTTATCTTCTTTTGCAGCATCCCCCACTGACCTTTCTACTTCGGTCTTTTTCTCATTTAGTACCCTGTTTTGTAGGGAGAGGCTGGGATTTTCCTGCTGTTTATCAGTGCCTCCCCCCTTGACTAGTTTAAAAGCTTGCCAATGAAGCATTTAAACCGATTGCTCAAAGACTTGTTCCTTCCTGGACAGATGCAGACCATCCTGCCAGTATAGGCTGGTGTCCTCCAGGTGGAACCCCAGTCCCCAGTGAAGCAAACCCTGTGCTCCACACCATTTTTCAACCATTCATTAAACTGCATGGTGCAAAGTACCCTCACCTCACTCATGCCATTGACAGGCAGCACCTCAGAGAAGGATACTGTGTGTGCTACTTGTCTTAGGTCCCTCCCCAATTCTACAAAGTCCTTCTGCACTGCTGTAATCTCATGATGAGCCAAGTTATTTGTCCCTAGGTGGACAATGATGTCCAGCTCAAACTCCCGTACAGCTGTTCTCGTGATCCTGAGGATGCGCTTCCTGTCTCTCCAAGCCATGGCACCAGGCAGGCACCTACTTCAGTTTTCCTGCTCCCCAGTTCTATCCCCTAATAACTGAGTCCCCACCAGGAGCTGCTTCCTTTCCTTGTGGTGTCCTCTGCCTCCTTTCCTGTGGGCCTCCCTTGTGACAGTTGTCCTCAGCCTCCTTAGTCTCCTATGCAGGTGCATCCATAGGGGAGCTATGCCCCCCCAGAATGGTGTATGGATTGTGGAGTGGGACAACTGACTGGGTGTGCCTCTGTTCCACCATCCTCACCCTCCCTGAGCCCACTGTGATCCAACTGCTGTGTTTTCTTCGCAACCTCTGAGGTAGTGGTGGTGGCTCTGGTGTTCCCTGGATGGGGGAGGTTCCCTTCCTACCATCCAGTATGGCCTGGGGAAAGGTTCCCTTACTACTGCATATTAATGAGGGTTTCGTCTGCCCCCGGGGAACTATATACTTCGGCAGCTGCTGTGGGGATGAAACTGTAAATAAATGTAGTAAAATACAGCAGTACTGCCAGGGACACTAAAGGGGCTATTAACAAGAAGAGACAGGTAACACAAACAAACAGTATTTACTGACTGTACCAGATTAAAACAGGGGACTTAAATAATTTGCCTGTCCTCTGCCAGGGGGGCACTTAATAGCAGCAGTGACAGGCTTGGGACTGAGAGAAAATATCTAATCTGGGCAGCGATCTCATGGTTACAGTTGCCACTACTGAACTGTGGGGCAAGTGATTAAATAAAGTAATTTTCGTAGATGCACAAAACTTTTAATTTGGGACTGTGCTCAAACTGCAAGGGGACTGTGTGTATTAGCAGACATGATAGTGCAGCAACAGCCAATCAGAAAGCCAGGATTCTCAGCCAGGACTTGTGGGACCTTTGCCAAAGTTCATGGGACAGTGCTTAAGGATTATGGGGAAGTTGCAGGGACCTAATATCAGGTGCCAAAACAGAGATCATACAGTGCATCGAGTGGAGGTAATGAATATTCATTTTTTGGACTGACAGGCAGAATCAGCCAATTAGAGTATGAGCAACAAATAGCTTCAGTCAATTGGGAGCCTGAGATGAGCCCCATACACACCTCTCAACTGTCCCTGATTCTGCCTCAGAATTTTGCTCTGTCCCTCCTAAAAATTGTGTTTCCATGACCAAACAGTGGGGGTTGTAAGCACAAAATAATGTCAAACATTAAAGTTACAGAGTTGTTCTTCCTTAGAAAATACATTTTACACTAAGACTGTTATTCTACCAGCTTACAGAATGTATAACCCTAATTTTACATACATACATAGATACATAGACAGTGTCGGCAGATAAGGGCCTATGGCCCACCCAGTCTGCCCATTTGAGCTTGTAAGTTCAGTTTATGTTTTCCTAGAAGTCTGTTGCCCCTTACCCCTGACCTCCAGAATTCCTTTATGTCTATCCCATGCATTCTTAAATCCCGTGATTGTTTCAGCCCCCACCACTTCCTCTGGCAGGGTGTTCCACTTGTCCGCCACCCGTTCTGTGAAGAAATTCTTCCTCATGTTTCCTCTGAATCGTCCTCCCTCCAACTTCATCCCATGCCCTCTAGTCCTGGAACATCTTTTTCGCTTAAAAATAGTGTATTCCTGCACCTGTTCCTCCCTGTGAGATACTTGTATGTCTCTATCATATCCCCTCTCTCCCTCCTCTCCTCCAGGGAGTACATGTTCAGTTCCTTCAACCTGTCTTCACAGGACTTGTGATGCAATCCACGCACCATCTTTGTTGCCCTCCTCTGAACCTTCTCCACCCTATGTTCTTACGCAGGTATGGTCTCCAGAACTGTACACTGTGTACTCCAGGTGGGGCCTCACTAGTGTCTTGTATAGCGGAATTATGACCTCCCTTTTCCTGCTGGTGATGCCCCTTCCTATACATCCCAGCATCCTATTTGCTTTACCTGCTGCCTTGTCACACTGTTTCCCTACCTTGAGGTCATCAGAGATGATAACCCCAAGTTCCCTTTCCTGCTTGGTGCATGCTATATCCTCACCCCCCAACTGATATATTGTGCCAGGGTTTTTGTGCCCCATATGCATTATCTTGCACTTCTTTGCAATGAATTTCAACTGCCAAACCCTTAACCATTCTTCAAGTTTCTGCAGGTCCCTTCTCATTCTGTCTACGCCCTCTGGTGTGTCTACTGTGTTACAGAGCTTTGTGTCATCAGCGAACAATGAAATTCTGCCTTCTAGGTCCTGTGCAATGTCACTGATGAAGATGTTGAATAGGACCGGTCCCAGCACTGATCCCTGTGGTACCCCACTGGTCACTCTTCCCTCTGAGGAGTGACAGCCATTTACCACCACCCTCTGTGTCCTGCCACCCAGCCAGTTACCTACCCACCACACTACTGTCCTGCCCACACCCATATTCCCCAGTTTGTGTAATAGTCTTCTATGTGGTACAGTGTCAAAGGCCTTGCTGAAGTCCAGATAGGCCATGTCCACTGCCCTCCCCTGATCCACCTCCCTAGTCACCCAGTCAAAAAATTCAACGAGGTTGGTCTGACATGACCTCGCCCTGGTGAAACCATGCTGCCTTGGGTCCTGTAGTCCATTGACAACCAGATGTTCCACCAATCTCTCCTTCAGTAGTGCTTCCATGATCTTCCCCACTACCGAGATGAGGCTGACTGGTCTGTAGTTCCCTGCTTCCTCTTTGTTCCCACTTTTGTATAAGGGGACTACATCTGCTGTCCTCCAGTCTTTGGGTACCTCCCCTGTTTCCAGTGATCCGTTAAACAGGATAGCCAGAGGTTCAGCCACCACCTCTCTTAGTTCTTTAAGGACCCTGGGGTGCACGCCATCTGGCCCCATTGCTTTATCAACTCTTATTAATTCCAGTTCCTTCAGGACCCTTTCTCGTGTAAAGGGACTTGTGTTCATTTCTGCTCCATTCACACCCCTTGTACTCCCTTCAGACCCATTACCCTCCTCTTCCTCAGTAAAGACTGAGCAGAAATACCTGTTCAAAATGTCAGCTTTATTGTTGTCATCCTCCACGTGGCCCCATCCTCCCCTTCAGTCTCACTATCCTCCTTTCTCTTTTTTCACTTATGTACCTGTAAAGGTTTTGTCCCTCTACCCACTGATTTTGCAATGTGTTCTTCTGTCTGAGCTTTGGCCTCCTTACTGACCTCCTGCCTCCCTTGCTTCTCCTGGTACTTCTCCCTATCCCCTTCTGCCTGTGTCTTTTTGTATTGCGGAATGCAATCTTTTGGCTTTCACTTTCTTTGCTACCTCTTTGGAAAACCATAATGGTCTCCTCTTCCTTTTCCTTTGCTAACCTGCTTAATGCATAATTATGTTGTTCTTGTAATCCCTATTTTAAATACTGCCCACTGTTCCTCAACCCCTGATTCCTGTCCCATTCCCCTTAATGGTCTTTCAAGTATCTCCCCATTTTCCCAAAGTCTGCCCCCCTAAAATCCAGGATACGTGTTTTTTGTGTGGTTTGGTTCTGCTCTTTCTGTGATTTCAAACCACAATGACTGGTGGTCACTGTTCCCCAGGTGCTCCCCACTGTTACCCCCATCACACTGTCCCTGTTTGTGAGCACAAGGTCCAGTATTGCCTTCTGCCAAGTTGGTTCCATGACCAGTTGCTTGAGGAAGGCACCTGAAGGAGTCCAGGATAAATCTGCTCTAGTTGATGCTGCTGCTGGGATGCTCCAGTCCACGCCTGGAATATTAAAGTCTCCAACCAGTACTACCTCACTTTGTCTGCCATCCTTTGGATGGCTAGCATCAGCTCCCTATCTGTTTCTTCCTCCTGGGCTGGTGGTCTATAGACCACACCTGTAGCGGATGGCTGTCCCCATTTTCCTTTCCAGCTTAACCCACAGTATCTCTCCCCATTTTGTTCCTCCTGGATCTCTGTGGCCCTTATGTCATTTTCCACATACAGTGCCACCCTCCTCCCTTCCTGCCTGCTCTGTCTCTTCTGAATATTTGTTAGCCAGGTATGGCCATCTCCCAGTCGTGGTTATCATTACACCAGGTTTCAGTGATGGCCACAATGTCCAGGTCTGACTGCACCGTGACAGCCTCCAGATCTTCCATCTTGTTGCTAAGACACCTGGCATTTGCACACATGGCTTTCCATGATTTGACCTCCCTAGACTGTTTCGCTGTTCTACTCCAGCCCCTTCCTTGGTTGTCCTTTATCCCTGGTTCTCCTTGCTGTCTGCCCTTCTGCTGAATTTTGCCCCTTTTCTGCCTATCCACCTCTTGGGTACTAATCTCCATCTTTTGCACACTGCTTTGCAGCGATAGCCACTCCTCTGGTTCACTGGTTCCACTGCTAGCTGGGGAGTGAGCAAGTAGGTACCCTCCTTGCTGGCCTGTTACCCTTTGCTAGTTTAAATGCTTGTCAATGTAGCATTTAAACTTATCATTGAGTGCTTAGATTCCCCTCCAGGATGGATGCAGGCCGTCAGGCTTGAACAAACCTCCATCCCTCCAGGTGGGTCCCCAGTCACCAATGAATCCAAACCCTTCCTCACAGCACCAGTTCTTCAACCATGAGTTAAAGTTCCTGGTGCATGCACTCCTATGCACTCCCTTGCCTCTCGCAGGTAGTACTTCTGAGAAAGTGACAGAAGTAGCTACTTGCTTGAGACCCCTCCCCAATTTATTAAACTCTTCCTGAACTTCCTTTGGCTCCCCATTTGCCAGGTCATTAGTACCTAGGTGGATAATGACATCCAGCTCACCCTCCCGTCTTGCCTTCCCAGTGATCCCCAGGATCTTCCTTCCATCCCTCCATGCCGTGGCACCTGGTAGGCACCTCACCTCCCTGTCCTCCCCCTCCTGTGTTCCTAGCTGGATCCCTCTTATGATGGAGTCGCCCACCAGGATTCGCTTCCTCCTCCTCTGGGGTCCACTGCTTTCCCTGGTGAGGCCACCTCCTTGACTAACCTTCACATCCTTTCCTTCCACTTCTCTGGGTATTTCTATTTGGTTCTCCTCGTTTGCCAGTGTGGCATATGAGTTCTTGAGTGGAATAGGATTTGGGATGTGCCTCTGCCTGACCGCTCTAACCCTCCCTGAGCCCACTGTCATCCAAGTGCTCCTCGTTCTCGGCATCCTTTGAGGCAGTTGCATTGGACTAGGTGGTCTCTGGATAGGGGTGATGGTACTCCTGACCCAGTTTACTTCCGCTCTGAGTCTGGCTACCTCATCCCGCAGTCCAGAGAGATGCATGCAGATAGGGCAGCACCTCAGTGTCCAGAAGGTCTGCCTGAATATGGCTGCCCCACAGCCACTGCATTGCACCACTCCCCACATTATACTGCAATTATACTGCTATTCCACTACTTGTCTGCTACTGAAGCTCTTCTAGTTCCCTTTTTATTAATTTACTGTCTTAAAAATCCTGCCACTGATCCTCAGATAATTTTCTTTAAAAAAAAAAAAAAGAAACCAATAAATAAATAAATGAGTCAAAACACTTGTGCTGAGGGTGGGCTTCCCTTATGCCCCTCCTACTTCACACCCTTACTATACTCTGTGTTTAGCTCCTGTCAATCAGATTTAACAGGGCATATAATTAAGAGTTGGGGAAGGGGGAGCAAAAATTTGCATAATTAAAGACAGCACAGAATTACACCACCACTACATTTTAAATTTTCAACAGCCCAAAACAATTCTAAGTAAAGACAACAAAGAAAGTATAGTGTCACTAAAAGCCCACAATCTAAGTTTAAAAGAAAAATAGCAATTACCAGTTACTCTAAAGCACTGAATTGAATATGTTTCCTTCCTTCCCTTCTGGCTTCTTCTGAGAAAATAAACTCTCCTTGCTACTTCAACTCTGACTAAGCCCCACCTCCAGTTATCACGTAGCTGAGGTCAGAGGCCAGACAATTAACACCCTTCACCCAACTACAGGGCAGTCAGACAAGCCAAGATAAAATTTGCAGCAATTAAAGACAGCACAGAATTACACCACCACTATGTTTTAAATTTTCAACAGCCCAAAAACAATTCTAAGTAAAGACAACAAAGAAAGTACAGTGTCACTAAAAGCCCACAATCTAAGTTTAAAAGAAAAATAGCAATTACCAGTTACTCTAAAGCACTGAATTGAATATGTTTCCTTCCTTCCCCTTCTGGCTTCTTCTGATGATGTGTCCCTGATTTTGGTCCCTTGTCCCTGATTTTTTTAAGTCTTGTTCCTGATTTATGAGGCAGGAGGTTGAGAGGTATGGCCCCATAAAAGACAGTGTTTCTGGCTGTGTGAGCAGATTCAGCGTGGGTCCCCTACAGGGTGGGGGCTCTGGCCCTCACTTAAAGAAATGGGCATAGCAATCCAGTGTAAGCCCCTCCGCAAGGGAGGGGGCATTCTTCTGCCAAGAGACAAGTGGCTCCCAGCAATTAAAGTCACTAGCCTGGGGGTTTCCAGAGTATGTCCTCCAGGGCTAGCCAGAACCTCTCCACGCAGAAGGAAAACATGGGCCAGGAACCTAATGAAGCCAACTGTGAGAGAGCTGAACCTGACTCAATGGCGAGAGTACTGACAAAAGTCTGAAACCCCAGAAGGAGGAATGCAATTTCTGCAAGACACCTGACTGAGTAAATTGCTTTTGCTAAGTGCAAGTTCAAGAAATTCTTTAAGGGGCAGAGAAGTCCAAAGCCTACCAGCAGTGACTGTCTGTCTGTCTGTCTGTCTGCACCCTGCATTCACAGCAATGCTCAGAGGGTGGATATCTGCCAAGTGACTAGAAGGGTCCAAGTATTGTGTATAAAAGTGTCTGATTTGAAAGTGCCCACAGGACTGGAAGGGGAGTACTCAAAGCCGAGGCTGTTCCTAACTTTGCCTATGAGATCCACTATTTTGTCTGTGGAAGCTGCAAGCGCCAGTGTGTACCACAATGGACTGCAAGTTGTATTTGAGCTTAGACAGCTACAGAAACCATTTGCTGCCAAGAGCAAGCTTGGTGTTAAAAGAGCCTAGAGAACTAAAGTAAACAAGTTTATTGCCAGAAGTGAGTGTATGCGTCAAAACAAATGACTGCGTCTGTTGCTAGCCAGTGAAGTCTGGATAATGGAAGCGGGCCTTGCCACAAGCCCAGTCAAGTCAAAGTATCTTAATTTGTAGCGAGCTCAGCCTCAAGCTCGGTCTAGTGTGGTAACAAAAGTTGTTCTTTAAGCTCCGGCTTTACTTGACAAGGAAGATAAAAGTTGTCCAAGAGACTGTGTCCTAATGTCCATGTGGGAGTCGTAACCTGGGCTCTGGTTGTTCACTCTTCTGTGCGGATTGTGGGTGCCTGCCCCTAAAATCATTGAGAATGCACCTGGTTATCAAGTTCTAACTGACTGAAAGGAAGACTATGTCTTCCATGGCCAACTGGGACACGTGGAAAGGAAGATACAATTACTTACCATAGTAATCTTTTTTCTTCCAGGGGATACTCCAATATTCATAACTTGATGCAGTGTCCCTTTAAGACAGAACTGCCCAGAGAGATGGAACACACTCTAATGAAAGAATGTTCATTAGCTCGTGCCATTTTCAAATGCTGCCTTCACTAACTGCTGCATTCTAACCCTTCAGATTTCGAGGGAGCCTGCTCTAGAGGCCCAAACAAACTAAATATACTTAACCATAATAACTAATGCCTATAGGCCCTAACTGGGGACAGAAACATTTTAAAACCCCCCAAACCCCACCTTAATGTCAGAATCACCTGAAAAAGGGGATAACAAGGCCCAATGGGGCTAAAAAATAGAGAGAATATGCCAGTGCGTGGCACCTCTACACAGTCAGTCAGCTTGGAGTGCAGAGGCCACTGGTTCTAGAAGGGGAGGCAGGGTGGGAGAGTTATGAATATTACAGTATCCCCTGGAAGAAAGAAGATTACAATGGTAAGTAATTTTATCTTCTTAGCCCAGGAATACTCCAATATTCCCAACTCTATGTAGACTAAAAAGCAGTACTTTTGGAGGCAAGCACAGAACCTACTTGGAAATAGAGTCTGCAGGACAGCTGTGCCAATCCTGGCATCACTTCTGGACAAGGAGTCCAGCTTGTAATGCCTTGTGAAGGTGCTGGCTGACCTCCAAGTAGTTGCTTTACAGATTTCCAGTAATGGGACACCGTTGGCAGCTGTCACAGTTGAAGGTGTACCTCTTGCAGAATGATCTCTGAGCCCTGCTGGGGGCTCCTTTCCACCTTTGAATAACAAAACTGGATGCACTGAATTAGCCAGAGAGAAACAGTCTTATTTGGATGCCAGTTTTACTTTGCCCACATCACCATAGATCAGGAAGAGCTGCTGTCTGTTCTGCCTATGGTCCGTAGTGTGAGTCATGCAGAAACTCAAAGCTCCTTTTACATCCAGCCTGCTCCATCTGTATTCCCCTGAGCTGGGATGCTCGGTGAAAGAGACTGGCAAGGTAATAGACTGGTTTAGGTGGAAGTCAGAAACCACCTAGGGGAGGAACTTCCCATTTCTGCTCAGCACTACCTTGCCCCTATGAAAGGAGATATAGTCCTTTTAAATACACAAGGGCTGGGAGCCCACTGATCATGTGGCAGAAATGATGGCCACCAGGAAAACTGCTTTCCAGATACCTCAGGTTTGTTGAAACCATGGGTTCCAAAGGGGAAAGCCTGAGCTGGGCAATAGAAATGTTTAGATCCCAAACTGGCACTGGTTCCCTGTGAGAAGGGTGCAAGTGGGACAAACCCTTGAAAAATCCTCCTGAAGATCGGATTGGATGCCGCAAAGGCATCCTTTTCAGCTGAAATGTATGCAGATGCTGAAGTTAAATGGACTTACAGAGTTGAAAGCTGTAAGTCCAGAGAGTGTAAATGAGTTAGGTAGTCCAACAGGGCTGGAACCCTTGCATGCATTGCCACCACACCATTAATAGAACACCAAACTGAAAACCTTTTCCATTTTGCGGCATAGGTTTTCTTGGTGGAGGGCTTCCTGTACCCCCTTAACACCTCAAGGACACCTTCTGGGAGTTGCAAGCCTGCACTCTCTTAAGTCCTCAAGAGCCATGCCTGAGTGACCTGAAGATCGGGTACATGACCCTCCCTTGGTAGGAGTTAACAGGTTGTGGCTTGGCCACTGACCTGAGGAGCAGCGGAGAGTATCACAGCTGCCTGTCCCATCTGGTGTTATCAAAATTTGCTGACTGTGATCTGAGTTTGATTAGTACTCTGAAAAATCAGGGGTAAAGTAAAGGAATGCCTCCTTGACCAGTCCAGGATCAGAGCATCCAGAGGAACTGTACCCCTGGCAGGTAATCTGCAATAATAATGTGTCAGGTAGTGGTTCTCATGGAAAGCAAAGAGATCCATCTCTGGGGTGCCCCACCTTCTGAATATTATATCCAGCACCTGCCTGTTTAAGACCCACTCATGATGAGCACGGGAGATCCAGTTCAGAGCATCTGCTAGGGTGTTGACCTTTCCTGGCAGAGGGAGAGCTTCTAGAGAGGCACTGTGGGAGTAAGCCAGACTCCATATCTTCATTGCCTCTGCGCAAAGGGTGCTGGACCTTGTCCCTCACTGCTTGTTTATGTAGCACATTATGGTGGTATTGTCCATTCTGAACTGTACCACCCCTTCCCTGAATTAGTGTAGCAAAGACTGCAGGGCTAGTAGCACTGCCCTCTACTGCAGCAGATTTATGTGTTGGAGTGACTCTGCACTTGACCAGGTACCATGAGTGGAGTGCTACCCTAGGTGGGCACCCCACCCCAGTAGTGATACATCTGTTGACACAATAACAGGTGGAGACTTACTAGAAGGGAACCCCTTATCTGAGATTATCTCCATTCCCCCACTGAAGAGCCTGCAGTAACGTACCTGTTACTGAAACTGGCTTTGACAGTGGGACTCTCCTCTGGCATTAATGTCCTCTGAGGAGGAACTAAAGGTCCCTCATTTGGAATCTGGAACCAGGGACTGCGCCCATTGCTGAAACCATGTGGCCCAGGAGTTGTAGAAACTGTCTCGCTGTTTTCTGCATGTTTGGTCTGAACGAACCAGCACGTTACAGGATGCTGCTTACCCTTCCTGAGGAAGGTAAGCTCCTTCCACCTTGGTATTCAGTTCTGCCCTTATGCATTGTAATACTTGGCAGGACAGGCTTTTTGACATTTATCAGAAATCCCAGAGACTCCAAAAGGTCCTGGGCTACCTGCAGATATACTCTTACCTGTTGGAGAGACTTCCCCTGACCAACCATTCGTCCAGGTAGGGGAACAAAGAAACACCTAACTTTATTAGGTGAGTCACCACCACTGCCAGGCACTTGTGAAACTCCTGGTGCTATTGTGAGACCAAATAATGTTGAAAAACTGGTATTGTCCAGAAAGGAGTCTGAAACTCAGATATTTTCTGTGAGACTCCCTTTTGAACCTGGGTTTTACCAGGTGTATGTTAAAAATTCTGAAAAAACACTTCCCTTTTTTCAGAGAGGGTGCAGGCTCTATTGCCATGTTCAAGAGCAGGGACTGTACTTCTTTTTCTAGAAACTTTCTTAGAGAGAGAGAGAGAGAGAGAGAGAGACAGCCTGCTTTGGACACTCATGTTCTTAGGGGAGGAAGGGATTCAGAGCTTAGTGACAGACCCCGACTCACCACGTTCAGGACCCACTTCTGTGGTGATATTTATTTATTTATCTTTTCACAGGCCTGGAAACAGTGAGTCAGTCTGCCCCTGACTGGCACCTGAGGAATGGAGTCAGAGGCTCTATTTACTTTTTGTGACTGAGCTTGCCCAGTCTGGGAGCCATGCTTGCCATCCCTTCTGATACTGTCCCTGGAATAGCCAGCTAGCTGAGTGTATTACAGTTATTGTGGTACAGCCTGGACCAGGTAAAAGGGTCTGGTGTATGTAAGTCTACCCTTACCTACCCTTCCACAGAGCCTGGAAGAGGGGGAAGGTTTTTCCTTTGCTAAATTGCTCCTAAAGCTGGCTTTATATTCATCCATCTTTTCTACATAAGCCTGTCTGTTCACCAGACAAGGAGTTATTATCCGCAGGAAAATCCATGGCATTAACCTAGGTATCCTGAGTCAGGTTAGTAGCCCTAAGCCAAGCAAGCCGTCTTAGGGCCACTGTGCCAGCCATCCACCTGGTAGCAGTGCCATGTGTGTCTGCTGCCATTTGAAACTGACACTTGGAGGCTTCTAGTCCAAACCTAGCAGTTTCAGCTAGATCAGAGGAGTTACTTGACGGATACTTTTCTGACATGGTCTGTACTGAGTGCCACAGGGCTTTTTGGTACTGGGCTGCATAAGCTTGGTAGTTGGCTTGCCTGAATGCCCACGAGGCAGACAGGTAGCCCTTTTTTGCCATGCTGTCAATATTTCTAGAATCCCTTTCAGGAGGGTGTGAAGCCAGAGGCACCTTAGTCCTTTCACAGGCTGCGTGTAGGATTATTCCCTGGTGATCAGTGTGAGTAAAAAGAAACTCAGCGCCTGTCCTGTCCAGCTGATACCTTTTGTCAGATTTCAATGTGAGAGACAGTATAAGGCATTTGAAGTATAGCAATAATGTCTTTCTTAAAAAAACTTGTACAGAGGGAGAACAACTTTCCAGTGGGAGTTAACCCCATAATTTCCATGTACTTAGCTTCCCCCTGATCCTGCATTGCCTCAGTGGTGACCAGATCCAGGGTTTCCACAATTTTTCTGACAAAGGATAAATGTGAGGAATAATCCTCAGTAGGTCTAAGGGGTGAACCAAACTCCTGTTCAGGGGAGACTTCAGATTCGAACTCTCATCTACCTCAAACTCTTCTTGTTCCTCAAACTCCAATTGTTCCAGGAGTGAAAGGGGAACAGAGGTAGTTGCTTGCCTTGTCAGGGCTTGAGCAAGGAGCTAAGGGGAGACCAAGCCCTGCAACACCTGTATAGCTTTTAAAGCCTGTGCAATGTCATCAGGTGAAGGCATACTGGCAGACACTGTAGTAGCCACTTTTTGCATTCCAGCAGGGGTCTCAGTGTTTAGTCTTTTTTAACCTTTTAGTAGGCACCAGGGAGTCAGCCGGTTTAATGCCTCTTTTGCCAGAGTGTTCACCCATATCAGGGGTGGTATGAGAAGCCTTGGCGGTTTCACCCCCAGCTTTTAAGAGTGTGGACTGGTCAGAGCCCGAGACACCCTTTGCCAACTTTTTCTGCAGCCTTTCCAGACGTTTTTCAGGCATCTTTTGAGGGAATGTCTTGTAAATGTCACAATCCTCTGTAAGGTCAGTGTGGCTCAGTTGGTAGCACATCCGCCTCTAGACCAAAAGGTTGTGGGTTCTTGTCCCACACCAGGACTGGACTTGCACCTAAAAATCACTGGCATCCGAGTGCAGTATTTGGGGGTGCTGTACTGCTGGGGTGTGCCGTCCTTTGGATAAGACGTTAAACCGAGGTCCCTTCTGCCCATCCTGGTGCTGTCCTGGTGGGTGTCCAGGTGGAAGCAAAAGAACCCAGGCACTCTTTGCAAAGAGCAGGGAACAATCCTGGTGTTCTGGCCAGCATTCCCTTTCCCATAAACCGGTTCATGCAATTATCCAGGCTGTGTGTGGGTGATGATGTCCAATATGGCCGCCACCACACATTCAGTCACTGCACTACCAGTCCAGCATTGCTTGTAAAGAGCTTTGGGATACTGTGTATGAAAAGTGCTATATAAATGCTGATTCTTCTTCTAAGGTGTTGCTGTCCAAGGTAGAAAACACAAAATAAATTTTTATCTGCCTTGGCAAACACCTCACTACATTTAACACATTTAAAAAAAAAAAACGTAGGTCCTATTTTCTTCTTAGGTTTATCTGACATATTTATGATAAAGAAATAGGAACCACAAACAGTAGATTATAAAGTTATAAGTTACGGTCGGTTCCGGAACCGAAAAAACAGTTAAACTTCTCTACTGCGGTCGGTTCCGGGAACTGGGGTGCAGGAACCAAAAAACTTAGTTAAAAATACTAAAATGTAAATAAAAATAAACCAAAAAGGACCTGGAGCACTAAATAAAAGCTCCGATTAAACTTAGCTAAATATCAGATCCTCTACGGTTCCTGAGAACCACGAGGAAATGATAAAAAAAAAATACACATAAACAGGGTTTTTAAATTTAAACAAGAAGTCAAGGCAGCAAATGAAAAAATATGGAGAAATACTTATATATTTTAGAAGATAAACATCAGGAGCGACTTGTGAGAGAGAGAGGGCGAGAGAGAGCAAGATCTCCAGGCATCTTGACTTGCAGGCGGAGAGAGAAATCTGAAGGGTTAGAATGTAGCAGTTAGTGAAGGCAGCATTTGAAAATGGCACAAGCTAATGAACATTCACTCATTAGCATATGTTCCATCTCTCCGGACAGTTCTGTCTTAAAGGGACACTGCATAGAGTTAGGAATACTGGAGTAGTCCTGGGGTAAGAAACTGTGACTAAATTATAAATGTGATGAATGCATAAATGCACTGGATGTACACTCGAAGAGCATAAATGTGCTGAATGTAAAAGACTAAGTTACTCAGACCAGCTGGTCTGGTTAAAAGAGTGATTTCAGCCCACAGGAGGGGTACTGCCTTCAGAATGTTAAAGTGTCATTTTCCACCTGCAAGAGCCAAAAGACCTTTGCAGTTGGTAAAGAGGGCAGGCTGCCAGCTCTGCCAGCATTTTGGCCTTCAGGGACAGAGCCCACCTGCTGAAAGCACTTGATTCTGACTTGTCTAAGCCTATGAAGACGTCTAACTGTAAGTAATGCAGGGTCAGCCCTGCACCATCATGGAAAGGGACTTCTAAACAGTTACAGTTGGTAGATCCTGCAAGCTGCAGTTAAAGTTTAAGGATGCAACCTAAAATGAATCATCTTAAATCTCCTAAGGGCCCCAACTAGCTGGCCAACGTACAGCTGCACAGTCCATCTGGACTGCACTATTTTAGGAACTGTAATAACTGGGTACCTAGGTAGTGTGGGATTGGGGGGTCTTATGCAATGGGAAACTGGTACCAGGGTGGGCAAAACCTTGTAAATATGTTTAATAATTATGCAGCTAGCAAGTTAGTCAGGGAGCTGACTACTCCAGAGGATGGTGGGTGGCCACTGTGATTGCAACTGATTTAAAATGCAAAATGTTAATTCAAACCAAACCAATCAAACCGATGGCAGTCTTGCAAACAGTATAACCTCTACTCTAGCTTTACCCTTCCTAACCCTCCCCTTGTAAATAAACTTGTTGTTGTTTTTTGCAAATACCTGTGTTGTTAGCATATTATTAGTAGTAAGTCATTCAATGCAAAAGCAGTTGAAATGTGGGGTTTTATTCTGTTGGGCCATGCTGGGGTTGGCACTAAGGTAACGTGAGTGGACACAGCTTCCCAGAGGGCTGCATTAGCTAAAGTTAGACCCACTCAAAGGTAAAGTCTGGGTGGAGGCACTGCACAATGTATTATGTTGGGAACGTACCAGTTTAAAGTTAATTTTGGGAACTAAGGCCCCTCAACCTTGGTCAGGCCTGCAAGGCAGGTGTAGTAGCCCTTGGTAAAGTGCCGCCTAGGGGTTACACAAGGTGTATGATAGGGACAAGAGAACTTTTCAGAATCAGGAGATCCATGAAATTGTGAGACTCTTGTATCACCTACCTTTGACATTTGTGTATATATGGCTTTTTGGCTTAGCCTCATTGTACTGTACTTTCTACCCTTTCCAGTCTTGAGTTTCTTTTTGACAATGTTTTTGGTTTTTCTTTCCTTATCGTTTTTAAAGCTGAGTCTATGATATAATAGAACCACAAAGTTATCAAAATTAATTACAAGTAAAACTCTATAACAAAAAAACATTTCAGTCAAAACAGCAATCAAACTGTCAGCATAGCCTTGTTATTACCTTACCTCATGACCGCCATGCTGAGAATTTTCAAATCCCTACAAAAATGTCATTCCTCTCCACCATAACATTACTGCATGCCACAGGTGAGAAAATACACCTTTTGACCTGGATTTGAAAAATGGCATCTGTCACGTTTATGAAGGGATATAAAAAATGGCCATGTTGAAAACTTAGGGGAAAAATATTTAAAATGACCAATGCTACGAGTGAGCATTGTAAAATTTCATTGCATGTGCATAACTTTGCCATTTTTACCCCAAATTTTCAACACATCCTTCTTATGACCCCACCTCATGAAAAGGGTGGTGAAAAATTTCAAATCCCGCCCAAAAGATGATTTCGCCACTCTACCACAAAATCATTTTTTGGGTTAGATTTCTAGAATTCCACCAACATTTTGCATGAGGTAGGGCCCCCAGAGGCCATGCAGAAAATCTGGTGTCAAAATATGCAAAAATGGCTAAGTTATGCATTAATGTTGAAAACCCCTTTGAAATATATTAAACCACACTTACCTTAGTTTCTTATATTGCACTTGCTGGTTCCAGCAACATGATGCGTCTTTGATCAGAGAGCGGATCTTCACCCTGTGACCTGTTCAGGTGATTGAGGGGTTGTGGGGATGTACAGGGGGGTGTAAGGTAGTGGGTGCTGAGTGGGAGATGGGGGTGGGGCAGATCGTCGAGGGACCATTTTCATTTTTGGAGGTTTACCAAAACAACAAAAAAAAATTGAAGGACTGTTTTCTTTATTTTAAATTGGGACAGCGATTGGTGGGTGGGGGATGACACTAGACAACCAGGGAAAGAAAAAAAATACAACAAGGACGGCAATCAGAGGGTGGGGGTGCCATTAGACACCAGAGAAAGAAAAAAATAAGTGGGACAGTGATCAGAGGTTGGGGGGTGCCACTAGACACCAGGGAAAGAAAAATATAATGGAGATGGCAATCGGAGGGTGGGGTTGCTACTGGACACCAGGGAAATGTCAAATCATTATAGGAACGGCAATCTGAGGGTGGGGGTGCCACTAGACACCAGGGAAAGTCTGAGCAAATATGGGGACAGTGATCAGAGGGTGGGGGGGTGCCAGTAGACACCAGAGAACTATCAAATCATTACTGGGATGGTGACTGGAGGATGCGGGGGTGCTGTTAGACACCAGGGAAATATATATAAATTACAGAGAAGGTGATCAGAGGGTGTGGGTGCCACTAGACACCAGGGAAAGATAAAACAATGACAAAGAAAGTGATCGGAAGGGGGGGTGCCACTAAATGCCAGGGAATGTCTAAGCAAATACGGGGATGGCAATCAGAGGGTGGGGGTGCCACTAGACACTATGGAAAGACAAACAAAATATGGAGACAGTGATCGGAGGGTGGAGGGTGCCACTAGACACCAGGGGACGTAAAAGCAAATACAGGGAAGGCAACTGGAGGGTGGGGGTACTACTAGACACCAGAAGAATATATATATAAATAATGGGGACAGTGATCGGAGGGTGGGGGGTGCCACTAGAGACCAGGGTAAGTCTAAGCAAATATGGGGATGGTGATTGGAGGGTGAAGTGGCACTACTAGATGCCAGGGAAATGGCAGTTCACTGCTTTCACTGTAGCCCGTAGCACAAGTTCCAGCTGCAGCAGTCAAGAAAGTCCTGCTGTTCCCATACAGAGAAGGTGGGTGAAGGGTTCCTCTCACTAAGCTGGGCACCCTGCCTGAATTTTAGGTGTTCAGAAAACATATTTCTGGCAAAGTTTAAAAAAAAAACAAAAAGACAGCAAAATCTTGCTGAATGGGTCCTGTTAAGCTAGGTTCAGGTGTTTTTTTTTTTTTTAAATACAGTGGAACCCTATTATAATGAACACATTTGTGCAAGCAGGTTTTGTCTGTTATAAGGGGCGTCTGCTATATCCTAAAATCTTAAAGTATGAATCTCCTCCACCACATCTCAAACACAGGAGTTAAAATGAGAACATGCCCCCTCCTCTGTCAACCATATGTATGGGGAACTGCTATTTGTAGATGATTGGGAACTAAGCAGTAAATAAGATGGGAAGATTTTGCTGTGCAGTACATGTGTTATTGGGATCAATGGGCTGAGCAGTAAATGTGATTGGTAAGATTTTTCTGTATAGAACCTGTACTTATTGGGGGATCAGGAGTAATCCCCTGGAGTAAGGTGCCAGGTATCAGGCATCAAGTGAGGTGAGTGATGTCTTTATAGTGCCAAATAAACCAGCTGAATAATCAGGTGAAAATTAGCAGACAATTTGCAGAATGCAACAGGGTCACAGAGGAGGCACAGTGTTTGCTATACAGAGGTTGCGGAGTATAGTATAAATGGGATTTTTAATATTACTGGCATAACGTTTGGCTTTTGACAAGGCAAAGCTGTCCATTATACATGTGTCCACTATAAGTGTGTCTGTTATAAGTGGGTTCCACTGTACATAATTTGATTGCACTTTTACTCTTTATAACTTTAAAACACTAAAAAGAAAATGATGGCCATCTCGAGTGCCCCTCCCTCCCCAAACAGCAAGTAAATTATTCAAATAACCTCTCACAATGTTTTTTTTATCTTTTGCAATCAGTATTTCTCTGCACATGAGCAGTGAATCACGACCTGTTAACACTTGTGAATGTTTTTCTTATTGATCGAACTGTTTTATCGACCAAACTTGGACGTTATCCCAAAAATCATTATAATTCAAAAACTGGATAATATTCTCACCAAACCATCCAAATGCACACCCTTGACAAAGGCTCCATCATACCTGAAAATTTCATGAAGAAATTCCATTCTGTCTAGGCTGTAGGTGACAGCAAACATACCCAATGTTAAGCACATGGGGGAAAAAGTTTTTTTTTTTTTTTTCACTTTTTTGACCCTCATCTTAAAAACTATAAAAGATGCTGTCACAAAACTGTTCACATCTTGAGACATTGACAGCCTGACCACGCATGCCAAATTTTGTGCTATTTCGTCAAAAGATGGCAAAGTTATTAAGGTGCAAAAAATTGGGTTTAACATTGAACTGCCAACCCAACCATAACCATAGGGGTGCTACCACACCCCTATAATATTATAATAGCTGGGAGCTGAGATATGTTCTAGAGTAGTTTTGCTATATATTTCTATCAACTGAAGCACTTCTGTGCTAATAATATATCTCTTCTTATATATTTTTTTCAGATGAGACTGAAAGGAAAGAGAGATGAGCTGAATATGGTGATTTAAAACTGCATCATGTTTTAACTGCTTTGAGAAACATTTAGTTTGCAGAGGAACTCCAAAAATACCAGCTGTTATTAGTCCAATAATGTTATAAGCCTGTGCCTGGTTATTTAACCATGTTTTCTGTTAAAGATTTTTACTTGTAATGTATTATGATATTTTGATAACTTTGTCCTAGTATTCACTATTATCAATTTTGTCACATACATGTATACTCCTTTAAAAGATGAATTTAAAAGGAGAGTTAGCTATAGCTCTTACACTATCTCTAATGAAGCTCAGCAGCAGCTGAGCGAAACAGCAGGTGTGATGATGTGGCATGACCCCCAGCAGTGTGAAAGTCATGCACTTTACCTGTAAGTCTTTGCACTATAGCACTATTACATGGCACTAAATAAGAGACACTTTTCTTAAACGAATATTGCCTCGGAGGCAGATGACTTAATCCCGCCCTCCGCTGTGTCTCATTGGTTAATATCTTCTGCTGGACAGTAACTGAGGTTGCCCGCCTCTTGCTGCTGATTGGTTGCACATGCCACTGCCTCGGAGGCAGACTACTTAATCCCACCTCTGCTGTGTCTCATTGGTTAGTACCTTCTGAAGGAAGTAAGAAAAAATTACTTACCGTAGTAATCTTGTTTCTTCCCAGTGTTGCTCAGGTATTCGTACCTTTCTGCAGTAAGCCTTCTAGGTAGGACAGCCCGGAGAGAACAGAACACATGCAAATGATGGAAATCTTTGCATGTGAGAACTTTGAAATGCTGCCTCTACTAACTGCCAGTGTTCTAAACCTCCTCGGATTTTTTAGGAGCCTGGAAAAGGCAGGCCCAAAGTGTTATAATACTATAATTTTAATGATTAACAAAATTAGGATTTTCCAAAAATCCAAAAACTAGATACACCACAAACCTCCAACTGGAGGAACAATAGAATTTAATAAAACAGGAAAAAATATAAGAAACACCTCAAAAGAGAAACCGGTGAACTCTGTCTACTGAACCAGTACTAGATGCAGAGAATATGCCTTCTAAGGGTATACTGTGATTCAGTGACACCAGCACGCAGAGTGCAGAGGCTGAAGTTCTGGAAGGAGAGGTACGGTGGAAAGTTATGAATACCTGAGCATGACTAGGAAGAAACAAGATTACTATGGTAAGTAATTATTTCTTCTAACCCCAGTAATGCTCAGGTATTCATAACTTTCTGCAGACTATAAAGCAGTACCACTGGAGGTGGGCACAGAACTTAACTTTGGAAACATACTTTGCAGGACTAATGTGCCAAACCTAACATCACTCCTGGACAAAATATCCAGGTTGTAGCACGTTGTAAAGGTGTGTACTGTCTTCCAGGTAGCTGCTTTACAAATGTCCACTAGTGGAACATCTCTGGCAGCTGCTAAGATAGCAGCTGTCCCTCTTGTAGAGTGGGCCCTCAACCCTGTTGGGGGTTCCCTACCAGCTTTAGTGTAGCAGAATTGGATACACTGGACTGCCCATTGAGAAACTGATCTTTTTGACACTGGACTACCTTTTCCTACATCCCCATAAGTCAGGAACAGTTGCTTTCTGTCCTGCTTATGGTCCTTAGTGACTGTCATGTAATAGCTGAGAGCCCTTTTTACATCCAGACTGTGAAGTCTTCTTTCACCAGAAAGTACAGTTACGTAAGAACTTACCGAAACAGTAGATCTTCGAGAGAGGCTCTTGCAGTGGGTATTCACAGATAGGACTAAGCTGCCAGGCATCGGGACCCCATGGAAAAACTTCTAGCTAGCAGTCTCTGGCGGGGGACCGCCCCCACATCAGGTGACCAGCATCAGATGACGTCTGTATAAAGGGACGGTCCCCCATGCCCGCCTTATTTCTTTCCACCAAAGGCCTAAAGAGGCAAGACGAGAGAAAGGATATGCCCCATGGAAAAAATAGAGAAGAAACCTAGGGGACTGTAGGCAGGAAGAGTAACACCTACTGCAAGCGCCTCTCTCGAAGATCTACCGTTACAGTAAGTTCTTACATAACTGTACTATCTTACTTCGAGAGGGCTCTTGCAGTAGGTATTCACAGATAGAACAGAGTCCCAAGCAGTCTGGAACAAAGAAGAAAACTTGGGAAGAGGATTGTCATCCATGACATAAACCTCATGGCTGGACAGGTCTCATGAAAGGAGACCCTGCAGAACAGCCAACCGAAGCCTGCTCTACGACGAGAGGCAATGTCCAAACTGTAGTGTTTTGTGAAGGTATGGACAGATGTCCAAGTTGCGACTGCGCAGATATCTGCCGCTGACACATTCTTGAAACAAACTGCAGAGGCAGCTACTCCTCTAGTGGAGTAACCTCTGACCTGACCCAGGAGGGTCTTGTACTTGTCGTAACAGAAAGTGATACAATTCGCCAACCACTTAGACAGACATTGCTTGGAAACAGCATTGCCTTCCCATTTGTGAGCGAAAGAAACAAAAAGCTGATCAGTTTTCCTGAGATCCTTAGTCCAATTGGTGTAGTATCTCAGGATTCTGTGAATATCCAAAGTATGTAAGAGGTACTCCCCATGATTGGAGTGTTGCATACAGCAAGCTAGTAGTATAGCCTAGAGGTTAGAGGAACGAGGTGTGAACAAGATTGGTACATCCAGCAGACCAGACCTGAGTCTGATTCTCACAACCTCCACTTGCATACTGTGTGACTCTGAGCAAGTCACTTTAACTGCCCAGTGCTCCCAGATCACCCCTTAAAACAGGCACTTGTGCCTAGTAGGCCTTACCCGGTTACCAAAGACAAAAAAAAAAAAAACTCAATGGATTGATTCAGTGTAGACTCAGCCACCACCTTAGGAAGAAACTTTGGACTGGTGCGCATGGCCACCCATTCCTTGTAGAAAATCAAATACAGGATTTTACACATCAAGGCTTGGAGCTCGGAAATACGTTGAGCAGAGGTAATGGCTACTAGGAAGAGAGTCTTCCAGGAAAGGAACTTTAAGTCTGCTTCTGCTGCCAGTTTAAAGGGGGGGTGGGGGCAGTGTGAGCTTTTCCAGGATGAAATTCAAGTCCCATGGAGGGACGGGATTGCGGATCGGGGTCTCAGGTGGAGAACCCCTTTAAGGAAGGTCTTAGAGACTTCCAGTTGGGTAAAAGACCAGTCTCTGAAGGGAATGTGGTAGGCTGAGAAAGCTGCCATATGGACTTTCAAGGAAGAATGACTGAGACCCAGGTCGAAGAGGTGACGCATGTAATCCAGGACCTTGTTAGCTAGGCACGAGAAAGGCTCTAAGTCCTTAGAGCTCGCCCAGATGGAAAACTGTTTCCAATTCATGGCATAGGTGGACCTGGTGGAAGGTTTTCTCACCTCCACCAAAATGTCCACTACTAACGGAGAAACTCCGAAGCATGCCTTAGCTATGTCTGAAGGAGCCATGCATGGAGATGAAGGGATCTGAGGCCTGGGTTAACTAGGGTCCCTGATCCTGGGTCAACAATTACTGCAACAGAGGAAGAGGAGGTTCCTCTGAAAACTGTTGCAGAGGAGAGAACCAAACTTGCCTGGGCCAGAAGGAGGCGATGAGAATCACTTGAGCCCCTTCTGTTCTGAGCTTGTTTAAGACTCTCAGAGTCAAGGGAATGGGAGGGAAGGCATAAACGAATCTGTCCCTCCAGCGAGAGACAGAGTGTCCCGCCAGAAAACGTCTCGCCCTGGAGCAAGCGAAGTTTGTCGTTTTGGGGGGAGGCAAAAAGATCCACCTGGGGCATCCGCCACTGCTGAAAAATGTCATTTATGACTTGTTGGTCTAACTCCCATTCATCTATAAAAATTGAAATAATTACATAGATACATAGATACATAGACAGTGTCGGCAGATAAGGGCCTATGGCCCACCTAGTCTGCCCATTTGAGCTTGTAAGTTCAGTTTGTTTTCCTAGAAGTCTTATTTCCCCTTACCCCTGACCTCTAGAATTCCTTTATGTCTATCCCATGCATTCTTAAATCCCGTGATTGTTTCAGCCCCCACCACTTCCTCTGGCAGGGTGTTCCACTTGTCCACCACCCGTTCTGTGAAGAAATTTTCTCATGTTTCTCTGAATCGCCCCTCCCTCCAACTTCATCCCATGCCCTCTAGTCCTGAAACATCTTTTCGCTTAAAATAGTGTTTTCCTGCACCCTGTTCCTCCCTGTAAGATACTTGTATGTCTCTATCATATCCCTCTCTCCTCCTCTCCTCCAGGGAGTACATGTTCAGTTCATTCAACCTGTCTTCATAGGACTTGTGATGCAATCCATGCACCATCTTTGTTGCCTCCTCTGAACCTTCTCTACCCTGTCTATGTCCTTACGTAGGTATGGTCTCCAGAACTGTACACTGTACTCAGGTGGGAGCCTCACTAGTGTCTTGTATAGCGGAATTATGACCTCCCTTTTCCTGCTGGTGATGCCCTGCCCTATACATCCCAGCATCCTATTTGCTTTACCTGATGCCTTGTCACACTGTTTCCTACCTTGAGGTCATCAGAGATGACAACCCCAAGATCCCTTTCCTGCTTGGTGCATGCTATATCCTCACCCCCAACTGATATATTGTGCCAGGGTTTTGTGCCCCATATGCATTATCTTGCACTTCTTTGCATTGAATTTCAACTGCCAAACCCTTGACCATTCTTCAAGTTTCTGCAGGTCCTTCTCATTCTGTCTACACCCTCTGGTGTGTCTACTCTGTTACAGAGCTTTTGTCATCAGCTAACAGTGAAATTCTGCCTTCTAGATCCTGTGCAATGTCATTGATGAAGATGTTGAATAGGACCGGTCCCAGCACTGATCCCTGTGGTACCCCACTGGTCACTCTTCCCTCTGTGGAGTGACAGCCATTTACCACCACCCTCTGTGTCCTGCCACCCAGCCAGTTACCTACCCACCACACTACTGTCCTGCCCACACCCATATTCCCCAGTTTGTGTAATAGTCTTCTATGTGGCACAGTGTCAAACGCCTTGCTGAAGTCCAGATAGGCCATGTCCACTGCCATCCCTGATCCACCTCCCTAGTCACCCAGTCAAAAATTCAATGAGGTTGGTCTGACATGACCTCCCCTGGTGAAACCATGCTGCCTTGGGTCCTGTAGTCCATTGACAACCAGATGTTCCACCATCCTCCTTCAGTAGTGCTTCCATGATCTTTCCCACTACCGAGGTGAGGCTGACTGGTCTGTAGTTCCCTGCTTCCTCTTTGTTCCCACTTTTGTATAAGGGGACTACATTTGCTGTCCTCCAGTCTTTGGGTACCTCCCCTGTTTCCAGTGATTGGCTGAACAGGATAGCCAGAGGTTCAGCCACCACCTCTCTTAGTTCTTTAAGGACCCTGGGGTGCACCCCATCTGGCCCCATTGCTTTATCAGCTCTTATTACTTCCAGTTCCTTCAGGACCCTTTCTCGTGTAAAGGGACTTGTGTCCATTTCTGCACCATTCTCACCATTCTTAGCTGAAAAGTCAAAAACTTTAGGCCAACGAAAGGTACTGATGAGTGGTGTTTTATCATGAGGAACATTCACAAGCCGATGGCGGGAAAGAACTGGAAGGTGGGTGTGGGGGACTGCCCCTTTATACAGACGTCATCTGACGCTGGTCACTTTATGTGGGGGCAGTCCCACACCAGAGACTGCTAGCTAGAAGTTTTTCCGTGGCTTAGTTCTATCTGTGAATACCTACTGCAAGAGCCTGATCGAAGTAAGATCTGGCATGGTCGGTGAAAAAGACAGGAAGTGTAATGGATTGGTTCAGATGAAAATCCGAAACCACCTTGGGGAGAAATTTTCTGTTTGCTCTGAGGACTACCTAATCTCTATGACATGAGATATAGTCTTGGTCAATACAGAGAGCCTGGAGCTCACTGATTCTTCTTGTATAAGTCATTGCCACTAGGAAAACTGTTTTCCATGTGACATATTTCAAATGAGCTGTAGCCAAGGGTTCAAAAGGAGGACCCATGAACTTAGCTATACACATATTAAGATCCCATGCTGGCACTGGTGCCCTATGAGGGGGATGCAAATGGTTCAAGCCCTTAAAGAATCTTCTAAAAATAGGTTCTAAGGCTAGTGTTACCTTTGCTCCAGCAGAAAGGTAAGCAGACACTGCTGTAATGTGGACCTTTAAAGAACTGGGTTGTAAACCCACAGAATGCAAATGAGAAAAATAGTCCAGGATAGCTGGCACTCCAGCCTGAGCTGGTACCAAATCTCTAGTTGAACACTGGATGGAAAATCTTCTCCATTTGGAAGAACAGGTTTTCTTAGTGGAAGGTTTCCTGTAACCTCTCAATATGTTTAACACAGCTTCAGCGAGATTTAAATTAGCATATTCTAATTCCTCAAGAGCCAAGCCCTGAGACTGAGGGACTTGAGGTTCGGGGTACAACAGGGTTCCCTGATTGGAGGTCAGTAGGTTGTGCCTCCGAGGGAGATGTATTGGTTTGGCTACAGACATGGAGAGCAATAGAGAATAACATGGCTGCCTGGGACAATCTGGAGCTATCAAGATCAGAGATGCTGAGTGGGATCTGAGCTTGAGTAACACCCTGAATACCAGAGGGGAAGGGAGGAAAGGCATACAGGTACTTTCCTGACCAATCCAGAGCCAGAGCCAGAGCATCTAGAGGAAGTGTGCCCTGATCTGGTGGTCTGCATCAGTACTGTGGTAGGTGGTGGTTCTGGTGTGACACGAACAAGTCTATCTCCAGAGTGCCCCGCCTGCTGAAAATCACTTGTACCACCTGTCTGTTCAAGCTCCATTCGTGATGGACCTGATTGATTCGACTCAAGGCATCTGCCAGGGTATTGTCCTTCCCTGGCAAGTGGATTGCCTACAGGGATACTCCCAAGGAGTAAGCCAGAGTCCAGATTTTCATGGCTTCTGTGCAGAGGAGGTCTAACCTGGTGCCTCCCTGCTTGTTTATGTAGTACATTGTGGTGGTGTTGTCTATTCTGACCTGTACCACCTTTCCCTGTACTAGTGAAGAGAAAGCTTTTAGAGACAGCAACACAGCTCTGAGTTCCAGCAAATTTATGTGCTGAAGGGACTCTGCAGCTGACCAGGTGCCCTGGGTTGTGTGATCCCCTAGATGGGCGCCCCAGCCCAGGAGGGATGCATCTGTTGTAAGAACAACTGAGGGAGACTCCTCCTGAAAAGGAATCCCTTGTCATACGTTGGATTCTTCTTTCCACCACTGAAGAGCCTGTAACAAAGTCATTGTTACTGGAATGGGCTTTGAAAAAGAATCTTTTCTTTGACTCCAGTGAGCCCTGAGATGGAACTAAAGGTCTCTCATTTGGAACCTGGAACCGAGCACTGTGCCTGTGGAGGCAGCCAAATCGCTCAGTAGCTGCAGAAACTGTCTTGCAGTTTTGGTTTGTGCAAGCTGAATGAGTTTGCAATCAGCTGGAGACTTTTTACCCTACCCAGAGGCAGGAAGGCCCTGCCCTGTAAGGTATTGATCAGTGCCCCTACGAACTGCAGGATTTGTGCAGGAATGAGGACTGACTTCTTGTGATTGATTAGGAATCCTAGAGACTCCAAGAGGTCTTGGGTGATGTGTAGGTCCTGTCTGACCTGGTCTGGTGATTTCTCTACCACCTGCCAGTCGTCCAGGTACGGAAAAACTGTAATGCTGTGCCTTCGAAGTTGTGCCACTACTGCTGCTAGCCACTTTGTGAACACCCTTGGGGCTGAGGAAAGCCCAAAAGGCAGGGTTGAAAACTGGTAATGGCCTGAGGGGAGTTTGAAGATGGGATATTTTCTGTAGGACTCTCTTATGGGGATGTGGAAATAGGTGTCTTTCAAGTCCAGTGATGCCAACCAATCTCCTTTTTGAAGTGTTGGCAGAATCAAAGCCAAGGTTACCATTTTGAACTTTGGTTTCTTCAGGTGCTTGTTTAAAGCTCTGAGATCCAATAAAGGCTGCCACTCCCCACTTTTCTTTGTGGTTAGGAAGTATCTGGAATAGAAACCCTTTCCTCTCAGAGAGGTTGGAACAGGTTCTATTGCTTTTATCAGCAGCAGGTTTCAAACCTCTGCCTCTAGCAGTGTCTTTTCAGCTATAGAGGGTGAGCTGAAAGAAAAAATTACTCACCTTAGTAATGTTGTTTCTTCTAATGGAGTCTTGCTACATTATGACATATGCAGTTTGTCCCAGCCTTAGAACTGCTCCGGAGGTGAAAGAGTTAACTTCCATGCCAGGCATGGAATCTTGAGCGTGAGCTCGGTTGAAAAAACTCTGTCTGTTGATCTTCAAACTGAAACTGTCAGATCTTTACGAGCAAAACTCACTAAGGTTCTGTGTGGAAGCTGTAAACCTACACTAGCCAACTGGCTACTAAAATATTAACACATTTTCTGGTCCCAAAACCAAGACTCAAGTCAGGGGATCCAAAAAATAACATAAAATAAAATACAACACCCAAACACATCAAAAAGAGGGGTGAAAACACAAGGTGGGCATCATTAAGTGCCAACACTGCACTGCCCACCCACATCCCAAGAGCAGAGGTTCTGAGAAAGGCAGGCGGGGGGGGAGGTCATAATATAGCAAGACTCCATTAGAAGAAACAACATTACTAAGGTGAGTAATTTTTCTTCAAACAACATGAAGTCTTGCTATATTATGACATATGCAGACTACACAGCAGTACTCCATGGAGGAGGACATAACCACTTAGGAAATAGGCTCTGAAGCACAGCTGTGTAAACCGAGCATCACTCCTAGCCTGGATGTCCAGGGAGTAATGCTTGGTGAAAGTGTGTACTGTTTTCCAGGTAGCTGCTTGACATATCTCTAAGATAGGGATGTCCCTGGCCGCAGCTAGGGACACAGCTGTACCTCTGGTAGAGTGAGCCCTCAGGCCTGAAGGGGGAACCTTACCCAGTTTTTGATAGCAAAATTGGATACAAGAGATAATCCACCTGGCAATGGATCTTTTAGTGGCAGGTTTCCCTTTACCAACCTCACCATAAGTGAGGAACAGTTGGAGGGAGTCAAACCTGTGACCCTTGGTACGCTCTATGTAGTAACTAAGGGCTCTTTACATCTAACTGTGCAGCCTCCTCTCACCAGAGGAGGAATGGTCAGTGAAGTACACTGGAAGAGATATAGATTGATTAAGGTGGAAATCTGAAACCACCTTAGGCAAGAACTTCCTGTTAGTCCTGAGGACTACCTTATCTCTGTGAAAGGAGATAAAACTGCTCCACTGACAAAGCTTGTAATTCACTTATGCGCCTGGCAGAAGTGATGGCTACTAGAAACACAGTTTTCAAGTCAAGTACTTAAGCTCTGCTGAAGACAAAGGCTCAAGGGGGTTGCATTAGCTGAGCAATGCAAACATTAAGATCCCAGGCAGGAGCAGGGTCCTGAATGGAGGTTGGTGTGAAGCAATCCCTTGAAAACTTGGAGAATACAGGGTGAGCAGAAAGAGAAGAGGGCTTTCCTGCTGAAATAAAAGCAGAGACAGATGCCAAATGCACTTTCAGGGTAGCTGGCCTCAGCCCCAAAGTATTTAGATGGACCATATAGTCCTGGACTGTGGGAAAATCAGCAGATTCTAGGGAAATGTGCTTTCCAGAGCACCATATGGAAAACCTTTTCCATTTAGAATTATAAGTAGCCCTGGTGGAAGGCTTCCTAGAAGCTTTCAAGATATCAGTGCACACCTTGAGAAAGGTGTAGGTCAGCAACTCTAACTCCTCAAGAGCCAGGCCTTGAGGTTGAGGGATTTGAGATTCGGATACCAAACTCTCCCTGGGCACAGGTTAACACATTGTGATTCCTGGGAGACACAGGGAAGGTGGACTGCTAAGGACAGAAGGAGTGGATACCAGGGCTGTCTGGCCCAATCTGGAGCAATCAGAATCATCTTGCAAGGTTGAGATCTGATTTTGACTAGCACCTTGAACAAGAGAGGAAAGGGGGGAAGGCATAAAGGAACTTCCCTTCCCAATCGAGAAGGAAGGCATCCAGAGGGACTGAGCCCAACACTGGGGTCGCAACAAAAAAGCGGAAGTTGTTGATTGTCTGGGGCTGCAAAAGATTCATTCGAGGGGTGCCCCACCTGGCAAATACTAACCCCAGTACTGGGATCCAGTGACCATTCGTGATGGCCCTGGGAATCCTTGCTGAGAGCATCTGCCAGGACATTGTCCTTGCCTGGGAGGGTGAACTGCCATGAGGGAGGTGTCTGGGAATAAGCCAGAGACCACAACTTCATTGCCTCGGTGCACAAGGCTCAAGACCGAGTGCCCCTTGCTTGTTGATGTACCACACTGTAGTGGTGTTGTCTGTTCTGACCTGTACCACTTTGTTCTGAACAGATGCAGAAAAACCTGAAGTGCTAGAAAACAGCTCTGCATTCCAACAGATTGATGTGGAGCAGAGATTCTGAGGGGACACAATCCCTTGGGTGGTGAGGTCGCCCATGTGAGCTCCCCCATCCCAAGAGGGACGCATCTGTAGTAAGGGTCAAGGAGTGAGATTGAGGGATGAAAGGAACCCCCTGTCTCCGATTGCTCTGATCCTGCCAACACTGCAGGGCCTGGATCAGGGTTCGAGTTACTGGGATCAATTTGGTTAGAGGATCTCTCCTTGAGACCAGAAGGCTTCTCAAATGGAACTGGATGTCCCTCATCTAAAATCTTGCTCCCTTGCACTACAGCTGTGGAAGCAGCCATGTGGCCAAGGAGCTGAAGAGTGCCTTGCTGGTCGAGAGACCTGCAGAGTGAAGGAGGAGGCCAGAGCCACCAGGGTCTTTACTTTTTCTAGAGGAAGGAAAGCTCTGGCCTGCTTTGTGTCCAGTTCTGCACCTATGAAGGTGAGTAGTTGAACAGGCTCTAGAACTGACTTTGGAAGATTGAGAAGAAAACCTAGAGATGTAAGCAGCTGCTGGGTAACCTGAAGGTGTGATTTGACTTGGTCTGGGTGTAAAGGAGTAAAAAAAAGTTACCATTTTTAAATTATTCATCACTGACGCTTAGAAAGGAGACGAACGGAGATGGTGCTGATGGCGGAAGAATTTTAATGATTAAATAATAATCATAGTAAGAGATTACAGGTGGTGCATCTTTCATTCTTCATTCTTAATTTTCAATTCTTCAAACTAACAGTGTATAGTGGCTTGCTTATATAGTGGAAGACAGTACTATGGTTGTGTATTATTAGTACAGAACAAGTATAAACATCATCTTACAAGGCAATGCTCTTTTTAGTTCTTGCATGAGCTAATCCTTGTCAGCATAAATGTACTGATAGTGTAAATTATACTACTATATAAGGATAGCAATAGTAGTCATTACCAGTTATTAAGATCTAGAAGGAAGAAATAGACTTGCACTTTAAGAATGTGCTTACAAGCTTTTTAGTCTGTCCTGTCCTCCTGATAATAATAGTCAAAAGGGTAACTTGAACACTATCCCTGTATTTCTGTCTGTGCAGACACTTAAAACACCTGTCTTCTATCACTCACATGATTAGTACAGATATTAAAAGATACTTGAATAGCTTTACAAGTTATATGATTTAGCTTCATAGATCATTATTAGTTACACAAACACCTTATGTTTTAGACCAAAATAAGGTTTGCCTGCAATATTGGGACACATTTTTTTATCCCCTATTACAAGCCCCCCTTTGGACCAATATTGCTTAATTATTATATGCAACAATGCAACTCCTCAGAGCATATACATCTCACTATGTACTTCACATTATTCACAATCACGTCATCAATAAGTGTTGATTAAATCCACTCTCTGGCCCTTCTGTCACATTTAGGCATTCAGTTGGTGTTACAGTTAAGCATATGTCATCTGAGAATATAAAACATAATGAGTTGCTTAAACTAGCATAGTTACAAACACTATTATTACCCCAAAAACAGTAGGACAGAGTTAACACATAAACATTGTTGTCCTCTGGTGTGGCTCTGTTTATAACAAACACATTTGTCTATTTTTAGTCCATTTTTGCTGTGATCCAGTCTTGAGCTTTGATGCACAGCTGCTATACCAGCTGTTAAGTATGTAAAAGTCAATGTTCACATTGCTGGCTGTTGGATAGTAGACACGCTGCACTGTCCAAGGGTGCATTAGATCATGCATTGAGTAGCCACACACACACTGGCATGGCATTTCTGTTGATTACACCCTGGCACATGGATTAACAGTCCATAAACAGTCCATAGTAAAGCAATAGGTTTGCATAAAGTATCAGCCATGTTTGGAATAAACAATGAAGAAAATGGATGTCTTGCTTGAAGATCAATTGAAGAATGTTCTTACTGAAGTTTAGAGGATTGCCCCTACTCCAGATTTTACTTCACAGTAAGTAGAAACAATAAGCTTGATTGTAGAGTTTAAACTCACTGGATTCTTTTCAGTTGATTTAAGGTTGTATAGTCCTTATGTAATTCTGCTGAAACATTACACTTGCAGAGGTAATAATGACTTGATTTATGCAATAGAACTTATGTGGAACCAATTAGAAAACATAAGCATTTTTGCAATAGAACAATTTTAGTATTGAGCATAATGTATAAAAAGAATGAATATGTGGAAGTACATACACAACTCCCACTCCAGCTTAACTAATTCTTGAAGAATATGTTTTTGAAGAAGAATCAAAATACACATTTTTTAGTATTTACCCCTATGTGGAGATAGCAATGTACCTTGCAACCTTTGTGGACATTACACTGGAAGGAAGGAAGGAAGGAAGGGTAGCTAACCCCCTCCACCCGAGCTTCTAAGAGACAGCTCAATTATTGTAATACAAGATTATTTCCATGGATAAAAGAAGCTAAGCGTCCCAGGGTTTTCTTATCCTAAGCATGACAAAATGTCAGCTGAGTTTAAACAAAGAAGTTTTGCTCACAGTTAAATGTTGATTGACTATGTTGGCTGCAACACAAGAAGGTCAAAAGGTCACATAGTGTGCATACAACAGTCGCTCAAACCCAGTTATTTTTGTAGTGGCCTTGAACACTACTGATCTTAAAAATATCTTAATGTTACATTGCACAGAAAATAAAAAAACTTTTAAACATTTTTTATCCAAGAACACTTGAAAACCATATTTAAAAAAAAATATGCCAACATCATTCTTAATAAGAAGAATCTTTTGTCCTTTAGAAACTCTAGTGTTACTGATAACATTATTAATCATGTCAAACAACTCTGAGTGGTTTGTTTGGTCATGGAAGCAATTACAGAAGAACAAGTGGCTAGTATTTGCTCTACTCCACCCCACAGCATACTAAGAGTATTCAGAATCAAGCTCTTTAACATTAGAAGAGACAAGGTCTTTAGGCATTAAGTTAGTAAGACTTGCCAATAATCAAAACTGACTTTTCACTCCTACATTTTAACTGCTCCTATACAGGAGTTAGCACACTGCCAAGTGCTTGTCTTTAGACTTTAAGACATTCACATCTTACCAACGTGCTACAGAAGCTGTGTCATAGTTTATATTGCAATTAATAAAAGAGAATCATCCCTATCTAAAAAAACAAAGGTTTCCCTGTTCCTTTACAAACTATTACTTTAGTTATGTCTTTTTGCCTCTTCCTTGTTTCCCTTTTTTCAGCGTATTCCCTTTTTTAAAGTCTCATTTGTTAACAAATTACCACCTAGCTATATTATCACAGACTTTGTACAGTATTTGCTAGTTACACTTTTTCTTTATTTTTAATCAAAAAACTACTGTGCTTGTTAATCATGGTTTGTATACTCCCCCCTTTAGGTATTTCCCCTAGAAACAACCCATCAATGTTTCCATACTCATAAAACACAATTGTACCAGTTGATCATCAGGCATTGGTTTATATGCTTTTCCCTTTAGGTGTTTCCCACAGAAACAACCTATTATTGTTTCCATACTCATTTTTATCTTTTTCTTGCCTGCCTAGCCTTTACAGCCAGGTTCACCTGTGCACTGGTGCCCTGGTCTGTCTAGCTATGTCTTACAGCTCCCCTGTGAGGTCCGGCTTGCAAGTCCCAGCACCTTCACTTACCTACTCTGCCCCATGAGTTCCTACAGAGTTAAGCATTACTTTATATTTAAACAATTTGAAAAGCATACAAAGCATACATCACCTGATTAGCAAATGGCTAAACTGTCTGTGTGCACCATTTTCTCTTGCTTTAAGCAATCAGCACTATGTCTCCAAGCGTCGTCACCTTCTTATTAGTACTCCAAAGTGTACAGCACCAGCGATCCGAGTCACGGCACCAAATGTAAAGGAGTAAAAAAAAGTTACCATTTTAAAATTATTCATTACTGACGCTTAGAAAGGAGATGAACGGAGATGGTGCTGATGGCGGAAGAATTTTAATGATTAAATAATAATCATAGTAAGAGATTACAGGTGGAGCATCTTTCATTCTTCATTCTTAATTTTCAATTCTTAATTTTCAATTCTTCAAACTAACAGTGTATAGTGGCTTGCTTATATAGTGGAAGACAGTACTATGGTTGTGTATTATTAGTACAGAACAAGTATAAACATCATCTTACAAGGCAATGCTCTTTTTTAGTTCTTGCATGAGCTAATCCTTGTCAGCATAAATGTATTGATAGTGTAAATTATACTACTATATAAGGATAGCAATAGTAGTCATTACCAGTTATTAAGATCTAGAAGGAAGAAATAGACTTGCACTTTAAGAATGTGCTTACAAGCTTTTTAGTCTGTCCTGTCCTCCTGATAATAATAGTCAAAAAGGGTAACTTGAACACTATCCCTGTATTTCTGTCTGTGCAGACACTTAAAACACCTGTCTTCTATCACTCACATGATTAGTACAGATATTAAAAGATACTTGAATAGCTTTACAAGTTATATGATTTAGCTTCATAGATCACTATTAGTTACACAAACACCTTATGTTTTAGACCAAAATAAGGTTTGCTGCAATATTGGGACACATTTTTTTATCCCCTATTACACTGGGGATTGACCCACTATGAGCCAGTCGTCCAGGTAAGGAAAGATGGCAATCTTTTGCCTTCTTAAGTGAGCAACTGCTACTGCCAGGCATTTGGTGAATACCCTTGGCGCAGAAGTGAGGCCGAAGGGCATTGCTCTGAACTGGTAATGGCCTGAGGGCAGTTCGAATCTGAGGTACTTTCGGTGGGAGCTTCTGATGAGAACATGGAAGTAGGCATCCTTGAGGTCCAGGGACGCTAGCCAGTCCCCTGGCCTTAGGGAGGGTAAATAATTCCCAGAGTCACCATTTTGAATTTTGGTTTTAAAAGGTGCTTGTTTAGGTATCTTAGATCCAGGATGGGCCACCATTCTCCTGTCTTTTTTGGTGTAAGGAAGTACCTGGAGTACAGTCCTTTGCCCTGGTGTAGGGGAGGAACCTTTCTACAGCTCTGAGAGCCAGGAGGGTTGAGACTTCTGTTTCAAAGCAAGAGCCTCTGATGGATTTGCAGGTGGAAAGGATCTGGTTCTCATCTTTGGAAATTTTTTGAAGCTGAGAACCAGTCCCTGGCTTACTACTTCCAGGACCCACTTGTCTGATGTTAAAGACTCCCAGTCCTGGACGAAGTAAGCCAGCCTGCCCCCTACAGGTAATGGAGAATCGGCCCTGGGCATCCCATCAGGGTGCCTGTTTGGCAGGGGCTTTAGGCTGAGGGGTGGGAGCAGGCCTGCTAGTACCCCGTCTGCCTCTCCCTCTGAAGAACCCCCTCTGGGCATAAGCTGAAGAGGAGGCCTGGGCTTGGTAAAAAGGCCTGTGAAAAGGCCTGCCCCTGCCCCTGGAAAGCTGCCTCTGAGGAGTGGCTTGCCTCTCCTTGGCCTGTGCACTCCTATAAGTGGTCCTATACTATCCATTTTTCTTCATGTAATTCTCTGTCTGCTCCCCAAACAGAGAATTACCCACAACAGGAAAATCCATGGCCATAGCCTGGGTATCCTGTGACAGGCTAGTACACCTGAGCCAAGCCATTCTACGAAAAGCCACAGATGTAGCCATGACTCTTGAAGACACATCATTAGAGTCCACTGCAGCATGGAATTGCACCTTGGATGCCTCAATACCATCAGCAGCCACCTGTTCCAGCTCCTTGGCAAGCTGGCCAGGGACCTGTTTCACTAAAGCCATAACAGTATCCCATCTGGATTTCTGGTATCTTGCAACATAGGCCATATAATTTGCCTGTCTGAGTCCCAAGGATGCTGCCATGTATTGTTTCTTTGCCATGGCTTCAATCCTCCTGGAGTCCTTGTCAGGGGTGTGTGAAGCCAAGGGAATATTTGCCTTATCACAGGCTGCAGCCTGCACTACCCCAACATGGCTGCATTGTTGTGAAAGGAACTCCGTATCAGAGCCTGACAATGTGTACCTCCTGTCCATCTTTTATCCATAGGAGGTAAAGAATTAGGAGCTTTTAAAATCTTTATTGTCTGTTTCTAAAGATTTATGTAAAGGAATAGACAATCTCCTGGACTCTGGGATATCCATCATTTCCACATAGCCAGGCTCCTCCTGTTCATCCACAGCTTCTTCCAAAGGGAGCTGGAGGGTTTCAGCAACTTTTTTATAAAACAGAAAATGAGAAGGGGACTCAGAAAGCCTAGGGGGAGACACTCCTGAAGGTCTGTCTGGGGAGATGTCCGGTTCAATGGGCACATCCAGACTTTCAAAATCACATTCACTCTCTTCATAATCCTCCTCCCCCTCCTCCGGTTCATAAAATTCTTCTATATCATATTCTTGAACTGGTGGAACCGACCGAACCGACCGCTTATCTGATGGTGCCGGTTCGGACGGAACTGGGGAAAGCGACTGGACAATTTGGATCACTTTGGCTATCTCTGCAGCGGTTGGAGAAGGAAATTTTGGCTCCACACCTGCTGATTTTCTAGTCCTCTTTGCTGGAACTGGCTCCTCCGAGTCAGCTCTTCGTTTGCCCAAGGAAGTATCACCCTGGTCAGAGGGCACTCCCTCCGGTTCGGCTGGCACCGAACTGGGCTGGCCATCCGGGTCAGTGGACTTTTTGGCCTCTCGCTCCCTGAGCCTACCAACTCTCTTATCCAGGGTAGCTGCAGGGAAATTCTTGCAAATCTGGCAGTCTGCATTGAGGTGGTCAAACCCCAGACAATAAACACATGTGGTGTGTGGGTCAGCCTTGGCAAAGGCTTCCCCAGAGACACTACAGTGCTGAAACCCAGTGGGCCGGTTTTCTTTTGGGTTTCTCAGACATAATGCCAGCCTAACCAAAAACTTGCCCTTTTCCGGCAAATCGCCAAGCAAGACACCCTTATCGGTTCCCAACCGTGTCACGGGCCCCGTGGAAAAGCCGTAATGAAATCCGTTTTTAGAACCGATAAGAACCGGGAACCGCACTCTAAATGTAATTTAATAAGTTTTAGCAACAACCTGATCGGTTCAAACTGAACCGATAACAACGTTTGCAAGTTCCACACAGAGAAATGTAAAACCTATCTATTACTTACGATACCACAGACAGAGCTTGAACCGACCGGTTGTGGTTAAAATATACAAATGCGGTTTAGAAAACCGAGAAATAACACTTTTTTAACCGACAAATGAACCGAGCAGTAGGAGGAATCTCCGGAGCGACTGTTCAGTGAGGCGGAGTAAAGAATCTGACAGTTTCAGTTTGAAGATCAACAGACAGAGTTTTTTCAACCGAGCTCGCGCTCAAGATTCCATGCCTGACATGGAAGTTAACTCTTTCACCTCCGGAGCAGTTCTAAGGCTGGGACAAACTGCATATGTCATAATATAGCAAGACTTCATGTTGTTTGAAACCCTGATCTTTTGAGGAGGAAGGGATCTGAAGTCCAGAGACAGACCCTGACCCACAACCTCCAGGACCCACTTGTCTGTGGTGATGTTCGACCAAGCCTGGTGAAAGTGGGACAGTCTGCCTCCAACAGGCAGGGAGGAGGTGGCCTATGTCTCAGGGGGTCTGCTTAGTTTGTGGCTGAGGCTGAGTCTGGGAACCTCACCTGGAGCCCCTTCTACCCCTGCCCCTGAAGTATTCCCTGCTGTGAATGCTGCTAGTACTGGGATAGGGCCACTGGCTGGAAGAAGGGCCTGGTGTTAAAAGACTCTCCCGGCCTCCCCTTCCATAAGGCCTGGTGGATGGAGAAGCTCTCACTTTAGCAGAGTTGCTTCTATAAGTGGCCTTATACTCATCCACCTTCTTCATGTAAGCCACCGTGGATTCCCAAAAAAAAAGAGAATTACTCTCTAAAGGGAAATCCAGTGCATTAGACCGTGTGTCCTGAGTGAGATTCGTGGCCCTAAGCCAAGCAAATCTCCTCTGTGCCACCATGTTAGCCATCCATCTGGCTGCAGTATCATTTGTATCAGCAGCCATCTGGAACTGATACTTAGCCGCCTCTAACCCAAACATGGCAATTTCAGCCAGGTCGTCTGACAGGGGTGAGAAGGCTTTCTGAGCCATGGACAAAACTGACTGCCACAGTGATTTTTGGTACTGTGCAGCACTGGCTTGAAAGTTGGTCTGGCGGATGGCCCAGAAGGCTGACAGGTACCCCTTCTTGGCCATGCTGTCAATTTTCCTAGAGTCCTTGTCCAGAGGATGAGAGGACAGAGGGACTCTAGCCTTATCACATGCAGCTTGCTGCACTATCCCCTGGTGGTCAGGATGGGAGAAAAGGAAATCTGCTCCCTCCCTGGTATTTCTTATCCATTCTCTTATCAAGGGGAGGAATGGAATTAGAACTTTGAAGGAGCTTTAAAGCATCCTTCTTGAAGAATTTATTCAATGGAAGAAGGAGGGTTTTTGTGGGTGTCAGTCCCACCATCTCCATATATTCCACTTCTTCCTCATCCTCTATATGTTCAGTAGTGGTGATGTCCAGAGCATCAGTCATCTTCCTGATGAATGTGAAATGAGAGGAATAATCCTCAGAGACTCCTGGGGAGAGCCAAAGTTTTGTTCAGGGCACACCTCAGGCTCTATGGGCTCCCCCATCATCCTCCTCAAATTTATCATAAACTTCTTCTTCAGGGAAAGAAGATATCACAGTGCTGCCAGCTTGGGAATCCGGAGAAGGGGCAGGAGGCTGCTGAGGAGAAATATTAGTCTGCAAGGCCTGTATAATTTTAAAAGCCTGGGCAATCTCTTGAACCGAAGGCATAGTAAGGCCAGACAAAGAAGTCCCCAATTTAGAAGGCGAGGATTCTGTGTTTTTAAATTATTTAGTTCTTTTTGAGGGAACTGGGGAGTCAGCTGGTTCACTGGACCTCTTAGTGCCTTTTTCACCCATCTCAGGAGCAGAGGCAACAGTTGTTGTGGTTTCAGCTACATCAAGAGTGGGTATCAGCTGATCAGAGCCAGAGGGACCCCTTGAATGAGGAAGTTTCTTTCTGAGCCGTTCAAGGCATTTTTCAATTGTTTTTTCTGGGAATGTCTTGCAGATATCACATTCCTCATTTAAATGGTCATAACCTAGACAAATCGCGCATAAATTATACTTGTCTGCTTTTGCAAAAACTTCCCCACACTGTACACAGTTTTTGAAACAGGGCTCACTGGTTTTCTTTTTAGAGCAGTGAAGCTCAGGTCTTTAGCTATAGAGGTTAAAGCCCTGCCTGGGAGTCAACTCTATCCATACCTGCCTTGGAGGCAGATCTGCCTTGGAGATAACTTTCATTTAAAAAAAACGTTTCTCTAAAAAAGGCACTTTCTATATATCAAGCAATCAGAGGCAGGCTAGAACCACCGAATCAGAGCAAGAAAAAGCATATGGGAGGCCCTTTTAGAAACCAGATGAATAACCAATTAGCAGCAACAGGCAGCAAGCAAGCCTCAGTTACTGTCTTCAGATGGTATTAGCCAATGAGACACAGAAGAGGGTGGTATTAAGTAGTCTGCCTCTGAAGCAGCGGCATGTGTAACCAATCAGCAGCAAGAGGCGGGCAACCTCAGTTACTGTCCTTCATAAGGTATTAACCAATGAGACACAGCAGAGGGTGGGATTAAGTCGTCTGCCTCCGAGGCAGCGCTGCCTCAGGGGCAATATTCGTTTAAGAAAAGTGTCTCAAGCACCTCCTTAGCTTTGGATGTAATATTTTGCCTGTTGTTGCAATTTAGAGAGACTAATATTTTCAAGGAAAGCCTGTAAGCAGTTCGCGAAGGGTACCTCTCCCTGGGTATATAATCTTGCATAATAATTCTGTAGATTTTGCAAAATCTCAGCAGTTTTAATGGATGTGTGTCCCATTACTGGGTGCACCAGTTTAGTGATAGCAGTTGTTTACTGCTTTTGGCAAAGTCTATGGGCAAGACGCTTAGTCACCTGAGCCCCTCCATCACAAAATGACTGGCGGAGTCATATTAATTGCTTGCTTCATTTTATATGAGAGGATCTCTTGTATTTTATTTTGTGTTACCTTAATTTGATCTAAAAGGGAGTCATTTCCCTGCACATGAGCTACTTGGAGGAATCCAAGTTCCTCCTTTATGCCCTGCAAGAAAAAATTACTCACCATAGTAATGCTGTTTCTTCTAATGGAGTCGTCTTGTATTCTGACATTATGCATTTAGCCCCAGCACTTGAACGGCCCTGGAGAGGAATAAAAAATTACTCACCATAGTAATGTTGTTTCTTCTAACGGAGTCTTGCTGTATTCAGACATAATACAGTTAGCCCCAGTACCTGAACTGCCCCGGAAAGGAAAGAGTTAACTCCATGCAGAAGCATGGAACGTTGAGCTCGATCTCGGTTTTCAGACCTCTGTCTGTGGTACTTACCAGTGCAACCGTCAGATTCTTACGAGCAACTAACTAACTTGACACTAAAATGTGGAAATTGTTTGAACACATAGCCAAAAGGCAAAATACTTTTTGGGGTCCAAAAAAGACTCAAGTCAAGAACCCAGAAGAAATAAGGTAGTGACAATTCAAACTATGCAACACAAGAGAAAAACATAACAGTTACCCCACCAAGAGGAGGTACAAGGTACACCCTGAGACAACACTGTGCCTGCCAACCCACTTCCAAAAACAGGTTCTGAGAGGGGAGGCAGGGGAGGTCTGAATACAGCAAGACTCCATTAGAAGAAACAACATTACTATGGTGAGTAATTTTTTCTTCAAACAACATGAAGTCTTGCTGTATTCAGACATAATGCAGACTACCAAGCAGTTCCCTACGGAGGAGGGAATGCAGAACCTACTTTGGGAACAGACTCTGCAGTACTGCTGTGCCAAACCTAGCATCACTCCTAGACTGGATGTCCAGACAGTAATGCTTGGTGAATGTATGTACTGTTTTCCAGGTGGCTGCTTTACAGATCTCTAACAAGGGTATATCTCTGGCCGCAGCTAGAGTAGCAGCTGTACCCCTAGTCGAGTGAGCCCTCAGGCCTGAAGGGGGTGTTCTACTCAATTTGTCATAGCAAAATTGTATACAGGAAACAATCCACCTGGCAATAGTTCTCCTAGTGGCAGGCTTACCTTTCCCCACTTCACCATAAGTGAGGAACAATTGAAGACAGTCATTTCTGTGTGCCTTAGTATGCTCTATGTAGCAGCTAAGTGCCCTTTTAACATCCAAACTGTGTAATCTTCTTTCCCCTGGGGAAGAATGGTCAGTGAAAAACACAGGAAGAGACATAGACTGATTTAGGTGAAAATCCGATACCACTTTAGGCAAGAACCTCCTATCAGTTCTTAGGACCACTTTATCCCTATGGAAGGATATGAAGTCAGGTTCAACTGACAGGGCCTGTAATTCGCTAATCTGCCTGGCAGAAGTAATAGGAATAGCTACCAGGGACACAGTTTTCCAGGTCAAGTACTTCAATTCAGCCCAAGCCATAGGCTCAAAGGGTGGCTGCATAAGCTGAGCAATGCAGACATTAAGATCCCAAGGCAGAGTAGGGTCCCTAAAGGGAGGGTTAATGTGAACCAGGCCTTTGAAAAACTTCCTGAAAACAGGATGAGATGCCAGGGAAGAGCCCTTCCCTGCTGAAAGGAATGCAGAGACAGCTGCTAGATGAACCTTCAGAGTGGCAGGCCTAAGGCCTAGACTATTCAGATGAGCTAGATAATCTAAGGTTGTGAAAATGCCTGCAGAATCAGGCACAATACCTTTCTGAGAGCACCAAATACTGAACCTCTTCCATTTGGAATTGTAAGTTTTTCTAGTGGAAGGTTTCCTGGAGACCTTCAGAATATCCAGAACTCCCTGAGAGAGAGAGATATAGAGCTGCATATTCTAACTCTTCAAGAGCCAGGCCTTGAGATTGAGAGACTGGAGATTGGTGTACCAGATCTGCCCCTGGGAGGAGGAGAGAAGACTGTATCTCCTGGGAAGAGACGGGTGACATGAGACAGCCAAGGACAGCAGTAGAGGATACCAGGGTTGTCTGGCCCAGTCTGGAGCTACCAGTATCACTGTGCAGGGTTGAGTTCTTATCTTGATCAGAACTCTGAACAGGAGAGGGAAAGGAGGGAAGGCATAGAAAAACCTGCCCTTCTAGTTCAGAATGAGGGCATCCTGGGGAATTGTCCCCAGGACTGGAGGTCTGCAGCAAAACAGAGGAAGTTGATGATTGTCTGGTGCTGCAAATAGATCTATTTCTGGAATGCCCCACTTGGAGAAAATGATCCTCAGAATGTGAAGATTCAAGGGCCATTTGTGATGCCCCGGTGAAATCCTGCTTAGGGCATCTGCCAGCACATTGTCCTTCCCTGGAAGATGAACTGCTACCAGGGAAGTCTGAAGGGAATAGGCCAGAGACCAAATCTTCATGGCCTCTGTGCACAAGGCAGTGGACCGAGTGCCTCCCTGCTTGTTGATGTACCACACTGTGGTAGTGTTGTCCGTCCTGACTCGGACCACCTTGCCTTTGACTGAATCCGAAAAGGTCTGAAGGGCTAGAAAAACTGCCCTAAGTTCCAGGAGGTTGATATGAAGAAGAGACTCCTGCGGGGACCAGATCCCCTGAGCTGTTAGGGCTCCCAGGTGGGCTCCCCAGCCTAGGAGAGAAGCATCCGTAGTCAGTACTACTGATGGAAGTTGAGGGAGAAATGGAACCCCTTGTCTGAGGTTGTCCTGGTCCAGCCACCACTGGAAAGCCTGGACCAGAGTTCGGGTCACTGGAATCAGTTAGGTGAGAGAATCTGTTCTCTGTGACCAAAAGGACCTTAGATGGAACTGAATGTCCCTCATCTAAAATCTAGCTCCCTGAACCTCTGCAGTGGAGGCTGCCATGTGGCCCAGGAGTTAGAGGAACTGTCTCGCTGGAAGAGAAACCTGAGGCCGAAAGGAGGAAGCAAGGTCTACTAAGGCCTTCACCCTTGCCAGAGGAAGGAAAGCTTTTGCTTGGGTAGTATCCAATTCCACCCCTATGAAGGTGAGAAGCTGTACTGGTTCGAAGACAGATTTTGGCAGATTGAGAAGAAACCCCAAGGAACTGGGCAAGTCCTGAGCGGTTTGCAGAGCTGACCTGACCTGGTCTGAAGACTGCCCTACTAGGAGCCAGTCGTCCAGATATGGAAAAATGGTGATACCCTGTCTTCTGAGGTAAGCCACCACTACTGCAAGGCACTTTGTGAACACCCTTGGAGCTGATGTTAGGCCGAAAGGCATGGCCTGAAGGCAACTCGAACCTGAGGTATTTTCTGTGGGAGCACCTTACAGGGATATGAAAGTAGGCATCCTTGAGGTCCAGTGATGCTAGCCAATCTCCTGGCCTTAAAGAGGGAAGGATTATTCCCAGAGTTACCATTTTGAACTTGGGTTTTGAAATGTGTTTGTTCAGATACCTTAGATCCAGGATGGGTCGCCACTCAGCTGTTTTCTTTGGGGTGAGAAAGTACCTGGAGTACAGGCCTTTTCCCCTGTGTTAAGTAGGAACCTTCTCTACGGCTCTGACAGCCAGGAGAGAGGAAACCTCTGCCTCTAGGGCAAGGGTTTCTGAAACTGATGCAGGTGGAAAAGACTTGGCCCTCCTTTTTGGGTACCTTTTGAAGCTGAGGGCTAGTCCCTGGCTTACTACTTCCAGGACCCACTTGTCTGAGGTAACAGACTTCCAGGCCTGAAAGTAGTAAGCCAGCCTGCCTCCTACTGGGATTGGAGCGTCGACCCGGGCTGACACCTCAAGGTGTCTGCTTGGCAGGAGCCTTAAATTGGGAGGAAGAAGCAGCCATGCTCATTGCCCTTCTACCCCTCCCTCGGAAAAAAACCCTTTGTGGGTAAGGTGAGGAGGCCTGGGCTTGGTAAAAAGGCCTGTGAAAAGGCCTGCCCCTGCCCCTGGACTGCTGCTTCTGAGGAGTGGCTTGCCTTTCCTTGGCCTGTGCACTCCTGTAAGTGGTTCTATAATCGTCCATTTTCTTCATGTAAGCCTCTGTCTGCTCCCCAAACAGAAAGTTACCAACTACAGGAAAATCCATCATCTTAGACTGGGTGTCCTGTGATAGGCTAGTACATCTGAGCCAAGCATGCCTTCTGAGAGACACAGATGTAGCCATGACTCTGGATGCCACATCGTTGGAGTTGACAGCAGCAGGAAATTGTACTTTGGATGCCTCAATTCCATCTTCAGCCACCTCCTCCAGCTCTTTGGCTAGCTGGGGGGGGAGGCCTTTTTAGCCAGTTCCAGAACCGTATCCCACCTGGACTTCTGGTGCCTGGCTGTGTAGGCCATATAATTTGCCTGCCTGAGTCCCAAAGAGGATGCCAAGTATAGTGTCTTGGCCATGGCATCGACTTTCCTGGAGTCCTTGTCTGGGGGGTGTGAAGCCAAAGGAAAGTTTGCCCTGTCACAGGCTACAGCCTGCACTACCCCAACATGGCTGCTATGTGAATAAAGGAACTCCGCAGCTGAGCCTGATAACATGCATCTCCAGTCCATTCTTTTATCTACAGGAGGTAGAGTTAGGAGTCTGTAGAATCTTTTTTGTCTGTTTCCCCATGGACTTGTGAAGGGGAATAGACAACCTTTTTGGACTCTGGGATGTCCATCATCTCCACAAAATCAGGCTCTTCTTCCTCCTCAACAGCTTCAACCAAAGGGAGCTGGAGGTTTCAGTCACCTTCTTGTAAAACAAGAAGTGAGAGGGACTCAGAAAGCCTGGAAGGGGAGACATCAGAGGGTCTGTCTGGGGAGATGTCCGGTTCAATGGGCACATCCAGACCCCATCGTCGTAGTCGTCATTATCGTCGGGATAGTCTTCGTCTCCCTCCCACTCCTCATAGAAAGCATCTGAATTGTAATCCAAAGGGGCCGGTTCCGACCGAACCAACCACCTAACCGGCAGCACTGGTTCAGATGGAACCGGATGAGGTGATTGGACAATACTAATCGCTTTGGCTATCTTGTCCGCGGTTGGAGTAAGCGGTACTGGATCCGAACCGTCGGACTTTCGTTTCTTTTTTGAGGGAACCGACCCCTCAGAGTCAGCTCTCCTTTTGCCCAAGGAGGTATCACCTAGGTCAGTAGGCACCTCCCAAGGTTCGGCGTAACCGATCCGAGCTGGCCATCCGGGTCTACGGATTTCTCGGCCTCCCTTTCCTTCAACCTACTCAGTCTTTTTTCTAGAGTGGTTTTAGGAAAGTTTCTGCAAATTTGGCAGTCTGACTGGAGGTGGTCAAACCCCAGACAATAAACACAGATGAGGTGGGGGTCGGCCTTGGCAAAGGCCTCCCCACACTCAGTACAGTGTTGAAACCCAGTGGGACCGGTTTTCTTTTTGGGTTTCTCAGACATGGCCAGCCTACCAAAATTACCCTATAGAATCGTTCAATCCAGGTAATACCAACCGATCGGTAGCAACCGTGTCACGGGTTTGGAAAAGAACCAAGAAAAAGCCCGGTTCTTTTGAAACCGATCGGTACCGGAACACCACTCTAAAATAATAACTTTAGAATTAAAAGGAAACACAAGGTCGGTTCCTAACCGGACCGACCGGGAAGAAACCGAAGAAACCAACAATTTCCACAACTTATTTAAAATAAAATACAGTCACTACCTATCTACCACACTACCTGTACCATAGACAGAGGCTGGAAATCTGAAAAAACAATAAAGAATAAGTTTTAAACCGAACACTTTACGGTTACTGAACCAAGCAGAGGAATCTCCGGAGCAGCTTCACTGTTAGGCGGAGTAAAGAATCTGACGGTTGCACTGGTAAGTACCACAGACAGAGGTTTGAAAACCGAGCTCGAGTTCAACGTTCCATGCTTCTGCATGGAGTTAACTCTTTCCTCTCCGGGGCAATTCAAGTGCTGGGCCTAACTGTATTATGTCTGAATACAGCAAGACTTCATGTTGTTTGAAAGAGTTAACTCTATGCAGAAGCATAGAACTTTGAGCTCGAGCTCGGTTTTCAAACCTCTGTCTGTGGTACTTCCCAGTATAACTGTCAGATTCTTACGAGCAACTAACTGAGTACTATACTATGGAAATTGTTCAAAATATGTATAGCCAGAAGGCAACAATTTAGGTCCAAAAAGACTCAAGTCGAGAACCCAAGAAGAAAGGTAGTGACAATATTTAAATATATAACACAAGAAAGGTAACAATAAAACAACTACCCCACCCTTAAGAGGGAGGGTACAAGGTACACCCCTGAGGTGCAACACTGTACCTACCAGCCCACTCCCAAAACAGGTTCTGAGAGGGGAGGCAGGGAGAGAGGTCAGAATACAGCAAGACTCCATTAGAAGAAACAACATTACTATGGTGAGTAATTTTTTCTTCAAACAACATGAAGTCTTGCTGTTTTCTGAAATTATGCAGACTACCAAGCAGTTCCCTATGGAGGAGGGAATGCAGAACCTACTTTGGGAACAGGCTCTGCAGTACTGCTGTGCCAAACCTAGCATCACTCCTAGCCTGGATGTCAGAAGAGTAATGCTTGGTGAATGTATGGACTGTTTTCCAGGTGGCTGCTTTACAGATCTCTAACAATGGTATATCTCTGGCCGCAGCCCGAGTAGCAGCTGTACCCCTAGTCGAGTGAGCCCTCAGGCTAAAGGGGGTGTTTTACCCAATTTGTCATAGCAGAACTGTATACAAGAGACAATCCACCGGGCAATAGTTCTTTTAGTGGCAGGCTTACCTTTCCCCACTTCACCATAAGTAAGAAACAATTGAAGACAGTCATTTCTGTGTGCCTTAGTAGTAGCCAAGAGTTCTCTTAACATCCAAACTGTGTAATCTTCTTTCTCCTGAAGAAGAATGATCAGTCAAAAACATCGGAAGATAGACTGGTTCAGATGAAAGCCTGATACCACTTTGGGCAAGAACCTTTTGTTGGTTCTTAGGACAACTTTATCCTTATGGAAGGAGATGAAGTCAGGCTCAGCTGAGAGGGCCTGCAATTCACTAATCCACCTGGCAGAAGTAATAGCTACCAGGAACATAGTTTTCCAGGTCAAGTACTTCAGCTTGGCCAAGGCCAGAAGTTCAAAGGGTGGCTGTATAAGCTGAGCAATGCAGACATTAAAATCCCAAGCCGGAGTAGGCTCTCCAAAGGGAAGGTTAATATGAACCAGACCTTTGAAAAACTTAGTGAAAACAGGATGTGATGCCAGGGAAGAGCCCTTCCCTGCTGAAAGGAATGCAGAGACAGCTGCTAGGTGAACCTTCAGAGTTGCAGGCCTGAGGCCTAGACCATTGAGATGAACCAGATAGTCCAAGGCTGTGGCAATATCTGCAGAATTGGGCACAATGCCTTTCTGGGAACACCAAATGCTGAACCTCTTCCATTTGGAATTATACATTTTTCTAGTGGAAGGTTTCCTGGAAACCTTCAAAACATCCAGAACTCCCTGAGAAAGATGCAGGCCTGCATATTCTAACTCTTCAAGAGCCAGACCTTGAGGTTGAGAAACTGGAGATTGGGGTACCAGATCCTCCCCTGGGAGGAGGGCAGGAGATTGTATCTCTTGGGAAGAGACAGGGGGCGTGACACTGTCAAGGACAGCAGCAGAGGATACCAAGGCTGTCTGGCCCAATCTGGAGCCACTACTATCACTGTGCAGGGTTGAGTTCTGATTTTGATCAGAACTCTGAACAGCAGAGTGAAGGGAGGGAAGGCATAGAGGAACCTGTCCTTCGAATCCAAGATGAGAGCATCCAGAGGCACAGTCCCCAGGACTGGAGGTTTGCAACAAAACAGAGGAAGCTGATGATTGTCCAGTGCTGCAAAGAGATCTATTTCTGGAGTGCCCCACCTGGAGAAGATGACCTGCAGGATATGAGGGTCCAGGGACCATTCGTGATGTCCCTGGGAGATTCTGCTCACGGCATCTGCTAGTACATTGTCCTTCCCTGGAAGGTGAACTACTACCAGGGAAATCTGAAGAGAATAGGCTAGAGACCACATCTTCATGGCTTCTGTGCACAAGGCCGTGGATAGAGTGCCTCCCTGCTTGTTGATGTACCACATTGTGGTGGTGTTGTCTGTTCTGACTTGGACCACATTGCCCTTGACTGACTCCAAGAAGCACTAAAGGGCCAGGAAAACTGCCCTGAGTTCCAGAAGATTGATATGAAGGACAGACTCCTGTGCAGACCAGGGCCCTTGAGCTGTAAGGGCTCCCAAGTGGGCTCCCCAACCTAGGAGAGAAGCATCCGTAGTCAGGACTACTGAGGGGACTTGAGGGAGAAATGGAACTCCTTGTCTGAGGTCGTCCTGGTCCAGCTACCACTGGAGAGCTTGGACCAGAGTCCAAGTCACCGGAATCAATTTGGTGAGAGTCCTTTTTCTGTGACCAAAAGGGCCTTAGGTGGAACTGAATGTCCCTCATCCGAAATCTGGCTCCCTGTACCACCGCAGTGGAAGCTGCCATGTGGCGCAGGAGCTGGAGGAACTGTCTTGCTGGACGAGAGACCTGAGGTCGAAAAGAAGAAGCAAGATCTATTAAGACCTCCACCCTTGCCAGAGGGAGGAAAGCTTTTGCTTGCACAGTATCCAGTTCTATTACTATGAACATGAGAAGTTGTACTGGTTCGAGGACAGATTTTTGGGAGATTGAGAAGAAATCCCACCGAAGTGAGTAAGTCTTGAGTGGTTTGCAGAGCTGACTTGACCTGGTCTGATGACTGACCTACAATTAGCCAGTCATCTAGATATGGAAAAATGGTGATACCTTGTCTTCTGAGGTAAGCCACCACTACTACAAAGCACTTTGTGAACACCCTTGGAGCTGATGTTAGGCCGAATGGCATGGCCCTGAACTGGTAATGGCCTGAAGGCAACTCGAACCTGAGGTACTTTCTGTGGGAGCACCTGATAGGGATATGGAAGTAGGCATCCTTGAGGACCAGTGATGCTAGCCAATCCCCTGGCCTTAAAGAAGGAAGGATTATTCCCAGAGTTACCATTTTAAATTTGGGTTTTGAGATACGTTTGTTCAAATACCTTAGGTCTAGGATGGGTCACCACTCCTCTGTCTTTTATGGGGTAAGAAAGCACCTGGAGTACAGGCCTTTGCCCCTGTCTTGAGTAGGAACCTTCTCCACAGCTCTGAGAGCTAGAAGAGAGGAGAGGAAACTTCTGCCTCTAGGGCAAGGGTCTCTGAGATGGATGCAGGTGGAAAAGACCTGCCCTCATTTTTGGAAACTTTTTGAAGCTGAGGACCAGTTCCTGGCTTATTACTTCCAAGACCCACTTGTCTGAGGTCACAGACTTCCAGGCCTGAAAGTAGTAAGCCAGCCTACCTCCTACTGGGATTGGGGAGTCAATCCGGGCCGACACATCAGGGTGTCTGCTTGGCAGAAGCCTTAGACTGGGAGGAGGGAGCAGCCTTGCTCATCCCCCTCCTGCCCCTCCCTTGGAAGAACCCCCTCCATGGAAGAGAGAGGAGGCCTGGGCTTGGTAAAAAGGCCTGTGAAAAGGCCTGCCTCTGCCCCCAGACTGGTGCTTTTGAGGAGTGGCTTGCCTTTCCTTGGCCTGTGCACTCCTGTAAGTGGTCCAGTATTCATCCATTTTCTTCATGTAAGCCTCTGTCTGCTCCCCAAACAGAGAGTTACCCACTACAGGAAAATCCATAGCCTTGGTCTGGGTATCCTGTGAAAGGCTAGTACATCTGAGCCAAGCATGTCTTCTGAGAGACACAGATTTGCCATGACTCTTGATGCCACGTCATTCGAGTCCACAGCAGCATGAAATTGTACTTTAGATGCCTCAATTCCATCTGCAGCCACCTCCTCCAGCTCCTTGGCTAGCTGGGTGAAGGCCTGTTTGGCCAGTTCCAGAACAGTATCCCATCTGGACTTCTGGTACCTGGCTGTGTAGGCCATGTAGTTTGCTGCCTGAGTCCCAAAGAGGATGCCAAATATTGTTTTTTGGCCATGGCATCAACTTTCCTGGAGTCCTTGTCGGGGAGTATGAAGCCAAAGGAATGTTAGCCCTGTCACAGGCTGCAGCCTGCACTACCCCAACATGGCTGCTATGAGAATAAAGGAACTCCGTACCTTAGCCTGATAACGTATACCTCCTGTCCATTCTTTTATCCACACGAGGTAAGGAGTTAGGAGTTTGTAAAATTTGTTGTGTCAGTTTCCCCAAGGACTTGTGAAGAGGGATAGACAGTCTTTTGGACTCTGGGATGTCCATCATTTCCACAAAATCAGGCTCTTCCTCCTCAGCAGCTTCAACCATAGGGAGCTGGAGGGTTTTAGCCACCTTCTTGTAGAACAAGAAGTGTGAAGAGGACTAAGAAACCCTGGGAGGGGAGACATTAGTGGGCCTGTGTGGGGAGATGTCTGGTTCAATGGGCACATCCAGACCCCCCCAGGTCATCATCTTCATCTTCATCATCAGGATAGTCTTCTTCTCCCTCCCACTCCTCATAGAAAGCATCTGGATCATAATCCGAAGGAGACGGATCTGACCGAACCGACCGCCTAACTGGTGGTACCGGTTTGGATGGAACCGGACGAAGCGACTAAACAATGCTGATCGCTTTGGCTATCTCGTCCGCGGTTGGAGTATGCGGTACTGGATCCAAAGCGGCAGACTTATGCTTTCTTTTTTACGGAACCGACCCCTCAGAGTCAGTTCTCCTTCTGCCTGAGGAGGTATCGCCTAGGTCAGTAGGCACCTCCGCAGGTTCGGCCGTAACCGAATCGAGCTGGCCATCCGGATCTACAGACTTCTCGGCCTCCCTTTTCTTCAGCCTACCCAATCTTTTTTCTAGAGTGGTTTTGGGAAAGTTTTTGCAAATTTGGCAGTCTGACTTGAGGTGGTCAAACCCCAGACAATAAACACAGATGAGGTGGGGGTCGGCCTTGGAAAAGGCCTCCCCACACTCAGTACAGTGTTGAAACCCAGTGGGACAAGTTTTCTTCTTGGGTTTCTCAGACGTGGCCAACCTACCAAATTACCCTATAGCAGCTTTCAAGCCAGGTAATGAGTAACTGATTGGTTACAAACTGTGTCACGGGTTTTGAAAAAGAATCAGAAAAAGTTCAGTTCTTTTGAAACTGATCAGTACCGGAACACCACACCAATCCCAGGAAAATTTAAGATTTAAACAGAAGAAAAAACAAGGTGAGTTCCTAACCGGACCGACCGAAGAGAAATCGAAGGAAAAGAACAATTTCCACACTTTTTCATAATAAATCACAGTCACTGCCTATCTACTACACAACCTGTACCGTAGACAGAGGCTGGAAATCTGAAAAAGTAACAAATAGATTGGTTAGAACCTAACGCGATTTAAACTTTACCGAACCGAGCAGAGGAATCTCTGGAGCGACTTCACTGTTAGGCGGAGTAAAGAATCTGACGGTTACACTGGGAAGTACCACAGACAGAGGTTTGAAAACCGAGCTCAAGCTCAACGGTCTATGCTTCTGCATAGAGTTAACTCTTTCCTCTCTGGGGCAGTTCAAGTACTGGGGCTAACTGCATAATGTCAGAATACAGCAAGACTTCATGTTGTTTGAAATATTCTTCCCTCTGTTTCTGTTTTTTTTTTTGTTTTTTTCGGGAGGTGAATGTAATAATGTCTCCCATAGCACTGCTTTAACCATATTCCAAAGTGTTGCTGGGGGGATCACTGGACTCACATTTTCTCGAATTATATGTGGAATATGAACCACTAGTATAGCTTTAAATTCTGGGTTCTGAAGTAGGGAAAGGTTAAATGCCACTGGGTTATTTTCTGTTCCATTGGGACTGTCAAATGCAGAGATTTGGTGGCGTTATCCAATAGTAGTATCCGGTCAATCAATACTTCATCTACCCAGTCCACATCCTCTGATGAGATGAAGAAATAATCTAATCTGGAATAACGATGGTGTGAGTGGAAGTAGAATGTACAGCATCTACTGTATTCCTCTGATGTGCAAAGTGCTAGATATCAAGAAGCCCAAATCTTTCAATTGTTGGCAAAGGTTCCTATGTCCTGCTGTGGATGTGATTGGGGTTACTAGAGTCTGTATATGGATTAAGAAATTAAAATCACTTCTGAGGTGGAGGGTCCCTCACTGTCATTCTAGCATTGTGTCTAGTAGTTTCTGAAAGGATAAGGCATCACTGCCTGGGAGAACTTAGACATTCCTGTAGGCCTGCCAGACCTGACGTCCCTAATGTGGACTACCATTTTCTATTACACAACATAAGGTATACCTATTTACTGATGCTTGCTATGATGTACTTATAAACTACTATCTAGCAGAGATATATTTGTGGTCTTAGCGCACCACCAACAGTCATTAGCCATGATGCTATAATTAGCACAATATAAGGAATCATTCTATTTTAACACAAAGTAACTGTAGTCAGCATAATACTTATCACTGTGCATGTGCAACATATAACGGCCTTGGGTACGAGTCACCCACCATGTACACCAATAGAAATGCTTTGTCTAGTGTCTGTACTATGCAAATGAGCCCATCACCAGGTAATGGGACCCTCTTATCTCTAAGTATATAACTTTGTGTAAGAGTATTGATCTCCTAGTTAGTTTTCTACGGTGGCACCCGGTGTTTGGAGGTTCCGGACTCCCAGCAGGTATTATTGCTGTCCCTTTTACATGTCTTTGGGAATAAACCTTTATTCTGTAACACCTGTCTCCTGCGTTGTGTTTTGCCATCAGGTTTAGATCCTGCCAAATCCAACAAATGGCAACCGTGGCATGGACCTGATTGGTCAGAACTGACCCAGTCAAGCAAAAGGTGAACAGGCAAAGGAACAGGCACAGGAATCATGAAGGCGCTCGAACCTATGCCCACTCGTTCATCCCATATGGACCATCTTTCAGGTCCTCCACACCTGGAATGTGATGGGAACCACAAAGGCATTCGAACCTATGCCCTGCTTTTACCAGCAGCACTGGTCTGTGAGACTTTGTACACCAAACATGTGAGTTGTCTAGCTGTGGAGCATAAAATGGATCAATATGCCTTGGACTCCCGGCTAGTGCAGGAAGAGGGAAATCTTCCAAAATGGCCATTAGCACTGAGCTCAAATTGGACATCTCAAACTTTATAACCTTCTATGGAGGTTGGCGTGATTTTGTGCTGGACGCGAAATCACACGATCTCCCAATACAGTATGTGTGCATGCTGTATTCGGAGACTAAACATATGGTCAAGAAACATGACCAAAAAGGGATGATGGTTGCCGCCCTGTATGCTGCACTACAGGCACTGGAAATGGAGGTCTTTGCTCTGAAAAAAGAGCTGGTCTTCAAATCCTGAGAAATGGACGAGCAGCGGACAAAGTTGGAACAAGAAATTGAACATCTCAGAAATGAGACCCAGAATGAAATGCAATGTACTGTACAAGACAGAAACAGAGATATTGTTAGGTTGAGAGAGGATTGTGAAAGGTTACAGCAGGAAAAGAAGCAAGCATTACAGTTGAATGATGTGTTGATTGGTTTGAATGAGACATTGCAGAGCGAAAATCAGGAGTTGTACGATGAGACAGTATGGGAATAAGTCACTTCATCTCTAACCGAATGCAGAGAGTTAGAGTAAATGATGTCTTGTCGGATGAGGGTGACGTGTGCAGTGGAGTGCCCCAAGGCTCCATATTGGGGCCAGTGCTTTTTGGACTATTTATTTCAGATATGGGTTCAAGTGTAAATAGTCAGCTGACAAAGTTTGCTGATGAAACCAAAACTGGGGACGAAGTGGATAGCACAGAAAAACATACAGTTATATCTAATAATTTAATTACTATACAAAATTGGGCAAACCTTTAATCCTGAAAAATGCTCAGTGTTACATTTCGGGAGAAATAATCCAAGGTACAACTATTTTATGAATGGAACCCTTCTAAAATCAGTTAATAAAGAAAGAGACTTCAGGATCATTATTAACAACACTCTCTCCCACTCTGATCATTGTGCTCAGGTAGCCAGGAAGACAAATTACTTAAACGCAATTAGGCGTTCCTTTGTTACAAGACAGTCACAGTGCATCCTGTAGGTATATAAAACATTCGTAATTCCCCACCTTGATTGTGGTTCTCTTTTTTGGTGCCCCCAACTAAAAAGGGATATAAACCTTCTAGAAAGACCCCAAAGAAGGATAACAAAAATGCTACAGTGCTGTCACAACATAGACTATGTTAAAAGGCTAGGATAACTGGGTCTATTCAGTTTACAACAGAGGAGACAGAAATATCTCTTACAGCACTTCTATACAACATCCTTAAGAATCCAATCTTATGAATGAACTGGGTATAACATTTAACAATATAAATACCCATCTTAGATCACATAATAAACAACTCATGGTGCAAAGGGCAAAAACAAATAAGAGGTTACATTTTTTTACTATAAGATCTGCTCGTGTGTGGAATTCCCATCTCAGCTTCTTAGTAAACCTCCAGTCTATTGATACCTTTAAGTGTGGATCTGATAGCATTAAGCGTGAACTTGATACATTTATCATCCAGTCTAGATCCTGACAATAACCCATCAATTGGTGGGAGATAATCTCGATGGGCTTCGGCTTTCTTTTGTCTTAAAGTACCAAGATAGGGAGATGTAAGGAAGCACTGAACAGGGAGATTAGGGAAAATCATGAATTAAGAGCCGTGTACAGACTTTTGCAAAACCATGTTAGCAAGGGACAGTACAAAGGCAGAGTAGATCATTCTATGTGTAGAGCAAAGATGGCAAGATTACGTCAGCAGTTTGCAATCCTGAAGGGTCATGTGAAAGCTTTGCCATATGCCCTGCCTATCGACCTGGCGTCATCAGAGGATGACGAAAGCGATGGCGGAGAATTCCAAGATGGTGATCCTTGAGACACTGTAAGGTGGAGGCCTCACCTGCCTCCGTCTTGAGTAAGTCTGACAAGACTGAAGTAGAGCAAGTGGTCACCAAGGCCAGAGTTGCTGAGGCACAATCACCGGCAATCCCATAAGTCATGGCCGACTTGTTGAAAAGGGAGGTGGAACAGCACAGCCTCCTTCAGGGAGTGGCCACCATAACGGCCGAAGCAGTGGTCAAGTCCATGTCAGTGCAAACAGGGCCCACCCCAAATGCTCTGCAGTCCACAAAAGCCATCCAAACGATTGCGAAGAAAGTACACCGGATGGCCTCTGGCAACAATTTGAGTTGCCATTTGGAAAAGGTTCGAAATCAGTGTGAAATGTTCAGTCTCCCAGCCGAGCACAGAGTTCAGGTTTTGAAACAAACTGTGAATTCCACGTTGTGGGCCAAGTTACCAGAAGCAGTGCGTATGATGCAGGGGCTCAATTTGAATTGGTAGCAAGCAACCTCCTAGTGGCGCAACCCCAATTTGGTTAGCATGATGCTAGTTCATCCAGTGAAGCAATACGTCAAGGAGACCTGGGTCCAGTATGACAGCCACTTGTGATTTGCCTATCAAACAGGCAAGGAGATGGCCAAGGAGACAGCAGATCGAAATTCAATTACGTATAAGAGCCTATTCTTCAAAAACATGCTGCTGGGCCTTCGCAAGAAGGTCAAGGCATCGGTGATCCCGAGACGTGGACGCTCAATGTTATCATGGACAAAGTGGAATGCGCGTACCAAATCTATGTGCGGGACCAGGCCTCAACTCAAAGGCCAAAGTGGCCATGTTTCAGAACAGCACAGAGTCATCCACCCAGTATGTGGTGGAAGGGAAATCAAAGGATTTCCAACAGAACAGAATCTCCTACCAAAACAATGGAGGGTCGAGCAAGAACCGACGCAGGGAGTGGCATAAGTTCTTTCAGCAGCAGAACAAGAAGGTGAACAATGGACAAAAACAGCAGTCCAACCCTTCATAAAAAGTGTTGGCCAAGTAAAACAACCAGTTCCGGGAGTTTAAGGCCAAAGTCCAGTTACTTTTAGCAGCCCTTCCGCACAAGACCATAGCGGCTTTCCCATTTGCACCTCCATTACAGGACAAGCCTGATGGGGATGGACAATCAAAGTATCCATATTCTGAAGCTGTCCAAATGCTGAGAGAGGTAGACCCCTCCCCTCCACTCAGAACAAGATGGATCGGACTGACAGTGTCAGTCCCAGGTTCGCATCATCACCACCCTGGTGGATGATGATTCTGGTCGCCCATGCATAGAAGCACTGGTTGGCCCAGCTTGAATTACTTCTAGATACGGGTGCCACTGTTTCAGTGCTGCATCAGGAAGATCCGCAGCTATCTTGTTGGTCAATGGGGAAGGCCACTTCCATGCAGGCCTTTGAGGGGACCGTAGTGACAACACACCCATCCAAACCCATACCAGTCATCATTGGCACTTTGGAAGTGACACATCGTTTTGACCTCATGGTCTTAAGTCACCACCAGAGCATCCTGGGGATTGACTTTCTCACACACTATGGATGCGTCATGGATTTAGCCAATAGGCTATTACTTCAGATACCTGGCCAGTACCACATGTTTCTCATTTCTGACTCACATATGGTAGCAGCAGTACAGACCAACGACATGGAATATGACGTCACCCTCATGTTCCAACACCATGAGCTTTTTCCTCAATGAAGGCCAATTCTGGAAAGGCATAGCAATGCCTTTGCCAAACTCAAACATGATTGTGGGAGAATAGACACCCTCACACAAGTCATTGGTGATGAATCACCCTGCCAAAGTCAATACCCATTTCCAACAGAAGCAATACCCTCTTTAAGGGCCCCATTGACTCCCTTTTGAATCAAGGGGTTATTAGGTCTTGTGTGTCCACAGTCAACTCTCCCATTTGGCCGGTAAAGAAACCCAACAATAGTTGGAGGCTCACCATTGATTACCTCAAACTTAACCAAGTCACTCCTAACTGTGCACCCACCGTGGCCTCAGCCCAAAATGTGTTTAAACTTTTGAAGCCTGAACACAAGTGGTTCAGCACATTGAACACTTCCAATTGTTTCTGGTCACCCCCATTGGCCCCAGAGAGCCAATACAGGTTTGCCTTCACTTTTGAAGAGTGTCAGTACACATGCAGCTGCCTCCCACAGGGATTCCGCAAAAGCCCTTCCCTATTTCACATCCATATGAGGAATGCCATACATGGCTTCTCCATACCAGAATGCCTCCAGCAATATGTGGATGACATTCTTTTGGTTCTACAGGTTCACCTTCATTCTCCTCCTCATAATACATACCATCCTCCTGCACAGGCAGATGGTTTGATTCCTGACTCTGGGGAGGGAAGGGGAGAGGGAGGGGGATGCATATTAATAAAGTGTCTCATAGCCTGAAAGGCCTGGAAAAACTGTCATACTTTTGCCATGCCCTCTGTTGAGAGCATCTGTCTTAAGTGTGCTGCCTTCTCTTATTCCTTATTAGGAAAAGTGACAAGGACAGGCTTTTCTTTTTGCTTTTTTTAAGCAGGTACTGGTTCCAGTACCATTCTGAGGCCCTCTTATGTATATTTTTGCCATCACTGAACTTAGGGTTCCCACCTTTTAGACACCTAGGGACCTCTTTGGAAATGAGCTTTGCTCAATAGAATATCATCCCTGTTCATAAATCTTTTATGAATAAAAATGTTACTACTACTACCTTGGTATCTGAACCACCTTTGCTATGCCTGTCAGATGGCTGAGTATCTTTATCGTTTTGTATTTGTCCACTTTGATAGGACTGCTGCTGTCTTTGAGGAGATGAGCATTCTGAAGCGTGCTATCCACCATCATTAGGAACTCTTTCAGAGACTTTATTGTGTTTTGGTAACATAGAAGTAGACTGAGAAGTCATAAAATCTTTTCTTTTTTTTGGCCCTTTTCTTTTGAGTCTTAGGGCAAAACTTCTCATAGAGCTTACAATTGATAAAACTGAGATCTGGTCTCAGGTACTTCAAGCAAAGCTCATGGCACTCTACCCCTGCCAAGAGCTGGAAACAATCTGTACAATTTTTAAAGCCTGTTGGTCCTGATCAAATGCAGTTTAGTTCCTTATTTCTCCAAAACCAGGAACAGAATCTAAATAAATATAAAAAAAAAAATTATTAAGATTTGTGGATTTCATCTGATTTAAAGTATTTTCTGTCAGTTCCCTCAATGTGTGAACAATGCTGTGATGGCAGCCTTCTCCTCCAGTTCCTGGAACCGACTGAAGAAACCTCAGTTTGTAAAACTACACATCAATCAATCAATATCCTAACTAATGCAGAGTGCTGAGAAACTAACTTAAACTTAGTTATAAAATGGGCATCTAAAATAAAGAAGTCTCATTGGTCAAAACATATCATGAGACCGTGCATGAAATCTGTTTCATGCACAGTCATCCTGGTCCTAAACCACATCACACAATCAGTAAATCAGTCCTCCTACAACCTGAATAGATCTTCCATCACAAACATGGCTGCTACCTTTATACTGTAAAAAAAACTTCAGCTGGGCACTAAAAATAAAACTACCTTAAATAAAAAATAAAACAAATTAATTAAATGTTGTTTCCCTGATCATCACACTTTCCTAATACACATAAACACATTGGAAACATTAAGTATTGTTTCTAGTTCTCATTACAACTGTTTCTTTGCTGACAATGAAAAATCCCCCTTTTATCTTTACCTGATCATCAGGGAAATCTCTTCTGCTTGCCCTGACAGTGACATAATTGAGTCTCTGGCAGTAGAAGAGGCCTTTGTTATGTATGTGTACAGTATGTAGCAACAGTGGAGAATATCGGACCACTGATGGACCTACATTATTAGCGTAGAGCTCAAGTTACGCTACTTTATCAACATACCTTTCAGTTATTTTGTATTAGTTTATTTGGGTTGGGGGACATTACCCCCCATACCCCCTCTTAACAAAAAAACAATGGGGGACTATTTATTTTATTTATTTATTTAGTTAGTTTTTGTTGACCGGGTAAGTGCACTAGACAAATCCTGCCTATTTTCAGGCACGACCCGGGGGAGGGGGATACAGATGAATGCCAACTGACCTTGAACCAGATTAAGCTGTTGGTGGTATTTTTAGTGAATGAGGGAAATTTGGCCAGAACACCAGGGAAATTCCCCTACTCTTTTCGATAAGTGCCATGGGGTCTTTAACATCCACCTGAACTACCACCAATCCAGGCAGATGGGACCTCGGTTTAACGTCTCATCCGAAAGACGGCACCTCAGAAGTGCAGCACCCCTCTCATGCTGCACTACAGTGTCAGTACTGGGATATTAACCCAAGTGCCAGATGTGGGAACTGAACCCACAGCTCTCTGATCTCCCGGCCTCAGAGGCGAGTGTGCTACCTACTGAGCCACTGACACTGACTAGGGGCAAAGCTTCCCAATTCAAACAAACTGATAAAACCCAAACTAACAGCAAGCACAAGCATGTGCTGTATTCAGGAAAACTTTACACTACGCAAGGAGCGCTGGTCCGATATTCACCACTATCACCCAGTATGTTAGGAGAGGAACATTCTGCCAGTGGAACTGAACTTTTAATCCATGTGTTCCATGATAAACATTCCATATCTTGAATCTTGATGCCAGCAAAGGACAAACTTTGTCTTGCAGTAATACAATGACATCATTTGCAATGGGCAGAAGGACTATTTTATCATAAATGCACACAAGTAAATCTATTGTTTCTACATATAAACATGCTTTTACCAACTGTAAAAAGTTAAACAAAAAACAGGAGCCCATTTTGTAAACGCAATAAGACACTACGGGTTGTGCATGGAACTGATTTTATGACACTTCCAGGGGCTGAAGGCACTTAGCCTGTGCCCTCATGCATCACTATGGAAAGGGGAAAGGGGAAATTGTTTAACCAGGAAAGGCACACTAAGCAGAAGCTTGTTTCCAGGTGCGACCTGGGAGCACAAGGAAGTTAAGTGACTTGCTCAGGGTCACACAGTATGCAAGTGGGGGGCTGTAGGATTCAAACCCAGGTCTCCAGGTTTGCAGCTCAGAGCCTTAAACCACTACGCTATACTGCCTCCACTACGCTATACTGCCTCTGCCCCTGGGCATCTGGTAAAATTTGTTCCATGCACACCTTGTCATGTCTTATTGCTTACATGAAACAAGAAAGTAAAATAAAAGATACACGAACAGCTGACCAAAAGGCTGGAGCTGTACTTCAGAGCAACTGCTCTCTTCAGGTGAAGAATCAAATCTCACATTAGAATACTAGGGGGTGTGTGACCACAGTGCAGAGTTTGAATTTAGTATTCTGAGTCTCTTATTTACATAAGTTCTATTTCTGGGCATCACACTCTCCCAGGAAGAATTATGATTATTGTGAAGCACCACTGATGGATCCCTGGTGTTAAAATAAAATTATAAGTGGTTTAGGGTTTTTCAGTCAACTGCAGTCAATTCCCTTGAGGCAGGAACAGTGTTACAACGCAGCCTTCTCTGGCTCCTGGAACCAGTTGGGGACCAGAGAAAACCATAAAAAAAAAAAAAAATATATAAAAAAATACCCTGACCATCACAGAGTATCGAGAAACTAAATCAGAAACTACAAAACAACAAAATTGAAGTGAAAGTAAACAAAGTAGTTGACCAGAAGTCTGGAGCTGGCTTCAGCATGACTGCTTTCTACAGTGGAGAAACAAATCAGATGTTGAAACAGCAGGGGGAACACGATCACAGTGCAGAGTTTTAACTTGTGTTCTAAATTAGTAATTAGCATAAAGTTTGGTCTCCAGAGCACTACATTCTTGTGGGATGATGCTTTCTTGTAAAGAAACATTGATGGATTCCTGTTGTTGGAATATTTTTTTTTCCTCATGAATAATATTGACTGCTAAAATAGTTATTAAATATAATGGTTATCAAGTTTATAGCCAGTTAATAACAGCCTTGAACCTTGCTGCAGAATTTTCAGGAAAAGAGTGCTTTTCTAATCAGTTACTTCACATTTATTATATATTGAATTAAAATCTTAAAGGGATACAATAAGTTTGAAATATATACTAGGATGGAATCGGACAAACAAGTCCTTTTTTGCTTTTTTTTTTATTTTTGTATTTCTCAAGATAGTTTTTGTAACGTTCATATATTGTATGTTTAAAAAACTTTTATAATGATGGGAGGCTTAACTACCAGGAGCTCAGAACAGCTGCTTTCCTTCAAGAGGCAAAACCTGAAATAAACCCAGCATAGAAAGTGCTAGCTTATCATTTATAATATATTTCAAAAATTCTAGTATCAGAGTCCCCTCTTTGGCATGGGACTCAACCCAATGTACTGACAAAATCTACAGAGATATATATGGGACAACACTATTTTCCTTTTTTAACTTAGCAAACATTTGGTCTTAAGCTTCATTTACAGCAACCAAGTACTGTGCCATGACATAATATCACTACAAGTCATTTCTCATTGTCCAGTTTCTACAAGTTTGTAATTTTCAGTAATGCCTTGTGTACAAAATAAAATAAACTCTAGCCAGAGCCGATAGGGCTGTGAAGAGCTACCAAATGACTAACGTTACACATGTGTGTAGAACTTATGCAACGCCTGGGTGTAACTTGGCCATTTTTTGGAGATGTTGCACCAAATTTTCAATATGGCCTTTCTGGGACCCCTCCTCATGGAAAGTGCCAGTGTCATTTTGTTGACTTGTCCTGAAAGGTGATTTCACAGAGTGAAAATGCTATTCTTTGCCACAGATGCTAAAACATGTTTTGGGCAAGTTGTGGAACATGACATCTGTACTGTTTTGAAGGAGGTGTGCAAAAATGACACTATTGAAAATGTGAAGTGAAAATATTAAAAATTAGTGAAGTTAGGAGCGTATGTAGAAACTGTGCAATGCACACTCATAATGCAGTCATTTTTTGGAACTTTTTCACCAAAATTGCAACATGGGCTTTTTGGGACCCCACCTCATGAACAGTGGCACTGACATTTTGTGACTCAGTCCCGAAAAGTGATTCCATGCAGTGACCGCGAAATCACCTTTTGGGACAGAGTAACAAAATGACAGTGACAGTTTTCATGAGGTGGGGTCACAAGAACCCCATGCTGAAAATTTAGGGCAAAAATTCCAAAGAATGGCTAATTTATCAGCATAAGTTGAAAACCCTACTGAATGGCATTATAGCATGCTTACCTTTGATTTTTCAGTTTGCGGTTCGGCTTTGAATAGTGCAGACATGTCCAAGTCCAGAGAAGAAGACAGTGCTGACTTCCGGAGGTAAGTATGGGGTAAGGAGTTGAGTGCTCAGTGGGAGGGTGGGGATGGGGAGGGGACTGTAGCAACGACAAGGGACCATTTTCTTTTTACAGGAAAAAGAAACACAACTGGAAGCTGACGACGAGGGATCGTTTTCTTTTTACAGAAACAAAAAAGAAAACATTTGGTTACACAATTGGGCTCCCAGTGTGCCACATGACTAAGGGGGTTGTATCACGATGCCGACACGGGGATTGGGCACTTCTGATGTCGGGCAGGGGGAAGAAAATAAACAGTTAAGCACACGGGTGGCCTTAGTGCGCCGCATGAGTGGGGGGTGCACATAATGCTGACACGGGGATTGGGCACCCCAATGCCAGCGGGTACAATTAAAAATCTTTGAGCACACTGGGGTGGGCTCCCAGTGTGCCACATGAGTTGGGGGGCCACAGAATGCTGCAGAGCTGGCAGCGGTGATGCAACTGCACATGCAGGCACTTGCACATGCACATGCACAGTTGTGATGACTGGCATTTTGCCATTCACGACATGATGGCGCCAGCTGAACTGCGCATGTGCATGAGTCGTGCACGCACAGTTCATGCACCGGAATGTGGAAGTAACAGCCGAAATAGTGTGGCTGTTATTCTGTAGCAACCGATCGTGGTGGAGGGTTTCAAGCTCCGTTGGGCATTCAGAAGGATACTTCCAAATGTCCAATGGAAGGTTTTATGATCAGCCATTTACAGAGTTACAATCAGATCCCAATAGAGCTGTAGGCTCCGCCCACAGCCCTAAAAATAAAAAAGGCAACTGTGATGCTATTTTTTAAAATAGAACCCTTCTTTCAAACAAGTTAAAGAGGCACTAACTTTCTTATACAGAACAGTATATCCTTTTCTTTTTTACAAAATTATTTTCACATTGTCATGTTTATTGGACTCCTATACAATAATACAAATCTATCTGCTGCTTTAAAAAGGAAGTGAAATATTCCTGGCCCATGCCCCATAAAAAATGTTTCAACATATTGTAGCTATTCGGTACATCACTGGTAATGTTTCAACCCTGTGCTGTAGTGATAACTGTCATATTTGATTGTGAATTAGAAAGATATACACTAATCTTCGTTATTTTGTGTAAGACATCCAAAAGCATGTAAAATATTACAGTATAAATGTGTTCTGTGTTTCCACCAGAAACATATGAAAGGGTGGGTGTGTAAATTAAGCATAAAAAGCATAAGACATGCTTGTTTCATTTATGGTCTGAAATTGGATTTCTTTTTTTTTTTTTAAACTTTCTTTATTGGTCAATCCAAGTTTATAAAGCTAAATATAATTCAAGACAGATTACATAAGTGGCCAATATTCAGTTCGTAAGACTGTGACCATTCCAATTTATTGGATTCAGGCCTGTAGTTATTTCTCTCTCTCTCTCCCAAGCACCATAAATATAATGTATTACATAGTTGATTTAAAAAAGCAATAAATACAAAGAGGCCCCATTTAAATGTATCCATTGCCTGTATCTTCCACCAGACATTGTAGGCAAGTTTCCTCCCCCCCCCCCCCATGTGTGGGAGATGCAGGGAAGCAAGCAGAACATATCTGCACTGTTTCTAGAGCTGCCATACTATGCAGCAATTCTGGCGAGAGGTCAAGGGACAGATAGGGTACCAGATGAAGAGTGACATAGAAGATGCACCTTTTTTTTGTTGGCTGGCTTCCGATCAGTCCACCACCCCCACCACCTTGCCCCATTCCCTGGGATTTACCTGCCATCACCAGACTACTCCCTGGATTACCCCCCATGGAGGAGCCATTGGAGAGCCCCCTTTACTACTTCCCGAATGGTGCCACGTGAACATCCAGTGACAGAGTGCCCTGGCCAGCTGCACGGGGCTCATTGTGGGAGACAGATGTCCTCCATGCCCCAGCCATGTTTTTCGCCATTTCTGTTGGGAAGTGTGGCATGCAATGATGTGCAGGTGCACTGCACCAACGTATGGCACACTCTGGAACCTACAAACCTTGGCTGCAACTCCTCCAGCCTCTGCCAAGTCCCCTGGAGGAAAGTAGTCCATTGGACGCTTCATCCTCCTCTCCCAGGCTGGTCCTCTGACTTCTGGGCTCACATCCGAACCCGGGTTGTTGGCGTTGCAGGTGGAAATCCAACCACTGCATCAACAGGCCATCCGAGATACACCATTACCAATGCTGTTTGGAGTAGATGTGTCAGGGGAAGAATGGGAGGATCCTCACCTTAGGAACATTAGGGTTACGTTAGTAATGGCGCAGAAGTGCATACAAAATACATGGGTCTCATGCCAACAGCCCCAAAGTAAGAATGTGACTAGAGATATTCACCACAGATCTCCCACTGGGGAAAACTACATATGAATTAAAGAGCTAGTGTACCGCCTAAACCTGATATTAGTTTTTAAAAGCAGTCAACCATTACTTTTTATATCGGAGGTACTTTTTCTTTTCCCTTTGTTTAAGTAGAAGATTGTTTACCTGATGTTAATAAGAGTGATGTGTGGGACAGTACTCTGCCTGACAGCTGACATAACTATCTCTATTCCCCCTGCTACATCATTAGCATTGTGACCTCATGGACTGTAACATCACTGCTGCTTAGGAACAGCCACTTAGTGATTGCCAGGACAGTCACCTGTGATGTCACTGTCAGTGAGATCACAATGCGGATGATGTAGTGGGGGGGACAGAGATAAACATGTCAGCACCACCAAGGCTAACAGATGTTCTACACATCCAGCACATGATTATCACATAGAAGACTTTCTAATGAGCAAAACAAAAAAGAAAAATACTTCAGAAATAAAAAGGTACAACTGACTACTTCTTAAAATGTGTATTATTTCCCTATCTGCCTGTTTTGGTTACACTAGCTCTTTAAAAGAAAGAAGAGAACCCTTTGAAGGGGTATGGGGTAAGTTTGTTGATTCCTTCCCACCATGGAGGCAGCAATACTGAGAAAAGCATATCTGTAAAGGCCCAGTGAAAGTCCAGTTGATTAAATAGGTTATAGAGTAGCTGAAGTGATGTTAAAGAAAATAAAAAATTCCAAAGGATCTTAAATTAATGAATTAGATGGGAAGATGAGCTGGGCTGTGAGATGCTGTTTCTTATTCATCCAGTTAGGTTTTACTGCAAGTTAATGACTGTTGTTTTTAGCTGTTTGTTGTTATTACTGTTTTTCAACACAGCCTTAAACAATAAGCCGCAAGGGGTTCATATGTAATGAATCATTACTTGCTGACGAATAATGATAGCCATGTATTGCTATGAAAAGCTGCTGTGTGACTGTGTTAACTGTTTGCATTTATGAAATTCAAAAAAAAGATGTTTGAAAAAAACATGGATGTGCAAAACAAAAGCATTATAGAATACCATGCACTCCACTGCTGGAATTACAGGAGGGCTTGCCAGGGCTCAGCCCCAAGTAGCTCTGAAATGAGCCCCAGTAGAGCTCATGCATCACTGTCACTGACTTATAATGGGAAGGGGGGTGTCAATTTAAAGATAGGACCCTTATGCCCCCCCATCTCCCAAAGCTCCTAAAGTGCCATTCCAACACTGACACATACACACATCATTCACTAAAAATACCACCAACAGCTTAATCTGGTTCAAGGTCAGTTGGAATTCATCTGTATCCCCCTCCCCCGGGTCGTGCCTGAAAATAGGCAGGATTTATCTAGTGCACTTACCTGGTCAACAAAAGCTAAATAAATAGGCGTGCTGCCCCCACATATAATTTCCACTAAGAAACAAAACACTTTACGTAAACACTCAGTAAGGACGTATTACTTGTAAAAAATTACCTGTGTTTAAGAATTTCATATTTTTCATTCTGTGATGAGGTAGTAGGAGGTAAGAAAAATGCTGGCATGCAATTCAGGTCATCTTCAATACAAAAGCTAAAATATAAAACCAGGACGTTTATTAAACTATACATGTTTTCAAAGGAAAACACTACTCATCTGTAACCGGTTCTTCTGAAGGTATTCATCTATTATAAAATGGTAAGGGAAAATCCTAAAATCTGATTGGCTGTTGTTTATGTAGCAATTATGTTCCACGTATGAAAATTAAAAAGTGCTGCCAAATGTGCACTGATCACCACTGAAATCATTACGCTAATATAATGTTAAGAATTCAACTGGTAGCCATTGTTTTTTGTCCTGTAACTGTAAGCATCACATTTACTTACACTGGGCCCTAAAAATAAAACTACCTTAAATACAAACTAAAACAGATTAATTAAATGTTGTTTCTATGAGCATCACATTCTCCTTACACACATAAACAAATTAGAAACATAAAGCATTGTTTATAGTTTTCATTACAACTGTTTCTTTGCTGACAATGAAAAACCCTCCTTCTGTCTTTACCTGCTTATCAGGGAAATCTCTTCTCCTTGTCCTGACAGTGAGATAATTGAGTCGCTGGCTGTCACAGAGGCCTTTGTTGTGTCTGTGTGTGTGTGTGTGTGTGTGTAGTATGTTAGGGGAGTAACATTCTACCAATGGAACAGAGCAGAATTTTGAATCCATGTATTCCATGGTAAATATTCCATGACAAACATTCCATATCTTGAATGTGGGGAAAAGCAGAGAAAAAAAAAACAGGAAGAAGAAAGTAGGCAACAATACAATGACCTCATCAATTACATCATTTGTAGTGGGTGGAAGGACTATTTTATCATAAATGCACACAAATAAATCTATTATTTCTACATATAAACATGATTTTCCCAACTATAAAAAGTTTTAAACAAAAGGAGCCCATTTTATAAGTGCAATAAGGCACTCTGGGATGTGCGTGGACCACATTTAACTGCACAGCCAGCGGCTAAAGTCACTCGACCTTTGGCCTTGTGCCTTATTACACCCCTGGCCGTGCGATAAAATGTGTTCCATGCACACCCCATTGTGCCTTACTGCTTACATAGTGTATAGTGGAATGCTGTTATGCATGAAATGCCATGCCTGGAATATGCTTGTTCTGCTGCAGAACAACTTGGAATGCTGCCACATAGTTGCTTTACTCTATCCAATTCTGTGGTAGAACAGCATTCTAGAACCTCTAGAGACTTCACAAGTCAGTTTCATTGTGAAAGAGAAAAAAACAATGCACACATTTCACATAATACTATACACTAATACAAAATACAGGATGAACAACTTTATGCACAACCAGCGTGTTCCGTCAAATATGGGGCCAGCCTAATAACCCACTGGTCTCTAGGCCAAGCACATGCAATAGCTACTCTTTCAAATGTCAAAAGATATGCTTCTATATCATCAGAATCTGTCATTTTAACCAATCTTATATCTTTTTGTCCTACCCCAGGTGTTGAAGGTGGTCTTGCCGAGCCCAAAACCTGTATAGCACGTAAGGTGTCAGTCCGCCTAGCCGCATTCTCTGCACGATCTCTCTCTCTCTATATGCGATCCCGCTCCCTTTCTCTCTCCAGCTCTACCTGTCGTAGGCACAGCCATCTGAGCAGTTCATGGGGACTCTCTGGAGGGTCTTCCTGCTCAAGTTCAGCTGCTTGAGCTCCCTTTTCAACGGGTTTCACATCTTCCATATCTCCAATCTCTCCTTCGGTCGACACCTTCGCCACCTTCCTCCGTACCACTGGATCCAGTCCAATTAATAAGGATAATTTAGCAGCTTGTATGATGGACCTGGTGGCTGGTGTAGTCCGCTCTCCTGCCTTGTCCGACTGCATGCGAATCGGATCTGAACTCAGATCCAATAGGTCCCTTCAGACCCACTATCCCACTTCTGACACCAAATGTGAACTGGTGTGGGGTAGTGAAGACGCTCAGACAAGATTAGCAGCAACAAAATTATATTTATTTTGTACAGCGGACTTGAAAACGACAAAAAATAAACAGACACAAAACTTCAAATTAAGAGCTAGAAATGGGTAACTCGAGTCAGGGTGTTGTCATGTCCACACCCTTCTCCATACTAACTTGACTTGCATGGTACGACACTTTATATAGGGTTACCAAAACATGTGATTCAATAGCTCCGCCTTTATAGATATCCTTTTAAACAAAAAATTCAAAGGAATCATCAAGTTCATTTATTTAAATAACATAATAGGTTTTAAACCTTAACAAACACCTATGAAGCGCAGGCTTATGTAAAAATTCGTAACAGAACCAAAAAAAAATTACAAAACGTTGGGAAGAATTACCTCCTCAACTGCCAGCATAAAAAAGGAATTGTGGCGGTCGGCACACTAAGGACGCTGAACCAGGAGGAGGAGGAGTCTCCCGACACTGCAAAGCCCACCACAGCAAACCAACAATGTCTGTAATTTGGAAGAGTTTCCAATAACCCTGTACAATCGTTTCAGCTCCCCACCATGAAGGAGGGTATGTATGACCCCTGCATTGATAAAAGAACCTTTCACTAAAATAATCCTACAGCGGAGAATACCCTTATGACAGTGCGCACGTTCGAGCGGGCGATTTCACTATAAATGCTCGCGTACGCACTGTCATAAAATAACCCAAATAATGAGATTATTTTCTTTTATTTCATTTCAGGCTGTACAGTCTCTACGATTTCTACTCAAAACGACTTGGGTTCTTAAACTCATACTGCTTACTGCTTAATAATTAGTCACTTCGGTTAAACAGAGTTTGTTTTTGTAAGAGAACCGCACTTACATTAATTCCTTTTAGCTTGCACATAAGGTTGTAACGAAGCATTTTAAAATCATTCCTGATAACACAAAACCGGAGGACTTTTACATTCCGACCTTCCCTCAATCAAATTTAGCAATTGTGCTCAGAACACACCACACCCGAACCCCTTTTCCTCAGTGAAGCAGGAAACAAATGTAGTGAAGCACATCCAGCCTGCCCTGAGCACCACCACTGCACGAACAGTGCTTCTCTGCGGTGCGGCAGTGCGAGTGTTCACACGGAAGTGCATCGCAACTCCGGACCATCGCCAAAGCTGGAATGTGACGTTTTTGTTTTATATTTTTGTTTCTTTTATTTTTTTATCACTCCTCCCATCTTCCTAAATACTCCCATTATTAGGCTGGACGTGCAGATAGCCTCCCGAGGATGGGCAACAGATACCTTTGAATAAAGGCGTTCAGAATATACTGGAAAGGGGGGGGGTTGACATGACATGATTTTCTTTACAAAGTGGGTGGCCAGCCCAACAAACAAGACATACCAACGACACTAACAACTACAACAGAAAAGGGGGGGGGGATATATGTACATTCCAAACATTCTTCAGCAAAGGTAGCACCCCACCTGGGGGGGGTTCACTACCACATGCAGAAATTGTAAACTTTCTACTAGCCAACTGGCAACAAAGGCTTTAGATTCCTAAAAGACTCAAGTCAGGAAAACCAAAGACCAAAAACCAAATAATAAAGCATCAAAATTCTCAACTAATCAAACACAAAGCACCCAACACAACAGAAAGTGGGCTGAAGACACCCCTGGGGTGAAACACTGCACCTGCCCACCCACTTCCCAAAACAGGTTCTGAAAGGTGAGGCAGGGAGGGAGGTCAGAATACAGCAAGACTCCATTAGAAGAAACATAATTACTAAGGTGAGTAATTTTTTCTTCAAACAACATGAAATCTTGCTGTATTCTGAAAATTGCAGACTACCAAGCAGTACCTCCAAAGAGGAGGGACAGAACCTACTTTGGGAATAGGCTCTGAAGTACTGCTGTGCCAAACCTAGCATCACTCCTAGCCTGGATATCCAAATAGTAATGCTTGGTGAAGGTATGAACTGTTTTCCAGGTGGCTGCTTGGCAAATTTCTAACAAAGGAACATCCCTGGCCGCAGCCAAAGATGCAGCTGTACTTCTAGTGGAATGAGCCCTCAGGCCTGAGGGTGAAATTTTTCCCACTTTCTCATAGCAGAATTGGATACAGGACACAATCCACAAGGCAATGGTTCTCTTGGTGGCAGGTTTTCCCTTACCTACTTCCCCATAAGTGAGGAACAACTGGAGGGAGTCAAACCTGTGACCCTTTGTACGGTCTATGTAATAACTAAGGGCTCTTTTAACATCTAAACTGTGTAGCCGCCACTCTCCTGAGGAGGTATGATCAGTGACGAATACAGGAAGAGACATATATTGGTTTAAGTGGAAATCAGAAACCACTTTGGGTAAGAACCTTCTATTGGTTCTAAGGACCACCTTATCTCTATGGAATGAAATGAAGTCAGACTCAACTGACAGGGCCTGCAATTCACTGATATGTCTGGCAGAGGTAACAGCAACCAAAGACACAGTTTTCCAAGTCAAGTACTTGAGCTCTGCTGAGGACATAGGCTCAAAGAGGGGTTGCATAAGCTGAGCAATGCAAACATTCAAATCCCAGGCAGGAACAGGATCCCTAAAAGGGGGATTGGTATGAAGCAATCCTTTGAAAAATGTACAGAATACAGGGTGAGATGACAGAGAGAAAGGCTTCCCCACTGACAGGAAAGCAGAAGCAGCTGACAAATGAACTTTGAGAGTAGCTGGTTTGAGGCCTAGGCCATTAAGGTGAACCATATAATCCAGAACTGTAGACAACTCAGCAGTGTCTGGGGATACATGCATCTTGGAACACCAAATGCTGAATCTTTTCCATTTGGAGTTGTAAGTTTTTCTGGTGGCAGGCTTTCGAGAAGCTTTGAGAATTTCTAGAACCCCTTGGGACAGATGCAAGTCTGCATACTCTGACTCTTCAAGAGCCATGCCTTGAGACTGAGTGACCGAAGATCAGGGTACCAAAACCTCCCCAGAGAGGAGGTTAACAGGTTGTAATTCCTGGGAAGAGACAGGGGAAGATGGACTGCTAGGCACAGCAACAGGGGGTACCAAGGCTGCCTGGCCCAGTCTGGAGCAATCAGAATCGCTTTGCAAGGTTGTGACCTTACCCTGTCTAGAACCTTGAACAGTAGAGGGAAGGAAGGGAAGGCATAAAGAAATTTCCCTTCCCAGTTCAAAATCAGAGCATCCAGAGGGACTGAGCCCAAGACTGGGGGTCTGCAACAAAACAGAGGAAGTTGGTGATTGTCTGTGGCTGCAAAGAGATCTATCTCTGGAGTGCCCCACCTTGAGAAAATCACTTTCAACACCAAAGGATCCAGAGACCATTCGTGATGGCCCTGGGCAATCCTACTCAATGCATCTGCTAGCACATTGTCCTTTCCTGGGAGGTGGACTGCTACCAGAGAGGTCTGTACGGAATAAGCCAGGGACCACATTTTCACGGCCTCTGTGCACAAGGCCATGGACTGAGTGCATCCCTGCTTGTTGATGTACCACATGGTGGTAGTGTTGTCCGTCCTGACCTGAACCACCATGTTCTGTACTGACTGAGAGAAAGCTTGCAGGGCCAGAAGTACTGCCCTGAGCTCCAGGAGCTTGATATGAAGAAGGGATTCCTGAGGGGACCACAGTCCCTGGGCTGTGAGAGCCCCCAGATGGGCTCCCCACCCCAAAAGGGAAGCATCTGTGGTAAGAACCACAGAGTGAGTCTGAGGGACAAATGGAACACCTTGCCTCAGATTGTCCAGGTCCTGCCACCACTGAAGGGCCTAAATTAAGGTCTGAGTAACGGGAACTAGTTTGGTAAGAGGATCTTTCTTTTGGGACCAAAAGGTCCTCAGATGGAACTGAACGTCCCTCGTCTGAAACCTGGCCCCCAGGACCACTGCCGTGGAAGCTGCCATGTGGCCCAAAAGCTGAAGAAAATGCCTTGCTGGTCGAGAAACCAAAGGGAGGAAGGAAGAGGCCAGCTGAGAGATGGCTGTTGCCCTTTCCAGGGGAAGGAAAGCTCTTGCCGTGACCGTGTCCAGCTCTGCTCCTATAAAAGTGAGGAGCTGTAAAGGCTCAAGAACTGACTTTGGAAGATTGAGAAGGAACCCCAGGGAAGTGAGAACCTGCTGGGTAACCTGCAGATCTGACTTGACTTGGTCTTGGGACTGGCCCACAAGGAGCCAATCATCCAGATATGGAAAGATAGAAATCCTTTTTCTTCTTAAAAAGGCCACCACTACTGCTAGGCACTTTGTGAACACCCTTGGAGCTGAAGTTAGGCCAAAGGGCATTGCTCTGAACTGGTAATGGCCTGAAGGCAATTCGAACCCGAGGTACTTTCTGTGGGAGCAAGCTGATGGGAATGTGAAAATAGGCATCCTTGAGGTCCAGGGAGGCTAGCCAGTCTCCTGGCCTCAGAGAGGGAAGAATTGTTCCCAGAGTCACCATTTTGAATTTTGGCTTTAGTAGGTGCTTGTTTAGGTATCTTAGATCTAGGATGGGTTGAAACTCCTCTGTCTTTTTTAGGGTAAGGAAGTACCTGGAGTACAGACATTTGCCCCTGTATGGGGTAGGAACTCTCTCTATGGCTCTTAAGGCCAGTAGAGATGAAACCTCTGCCTCTAGAACAAGGGTTTCTGATGTATTTGCAGGTGGAAAGGATCTGGGTCTCAGTTTCGGAAAATGTTTTGAAACTGAGAACCAGCCCCTGGCTTACAACCTCCAGGACCCACTTGTCTGAGGTAACAGACATCCAGTCCTGGACAAAGTAAGCCAGCCTGCCTCCTACCGGAATGGGGAGTCAGACCAGGCTGACACATCAGGGTGGCTGCTTGGCAGGAGCCTTAGGCTGAGGGGTGGACGCAGCCCTGCTCATCCCCCTTCTGCCTCTCCCTCTGAAGACCCCCCCTCTGAGAAAAGGAAGAAGAGGCCCGCGCTTGGTAGAATGGCCTGTGAAAAGGCCTGCCCCTAGCTTGCTGCCTTTGAGGAGTTGCCTGCCTCTCCTTGGCCTGGGCACTCCTATAAGTGGTCTTGTACTCATCCATTTTCTTCATGTAATTCTCTGCTCCCCAAACAGAGAATTACCCACCACATGGATATCCATGGCCTTAGCCTGGGTGTCCTGAGAAAGGCTAGTACATCTGAGCCAAGCCATTCTCCGAAGAGCCACAGATGTAGCCATGGACTCTTGATGACACATCACTGGAGTCCACAGCAGCATGAAATTGCACCTTTGATGCCTCGATCCCATCAGCAGCCACCTCCTCCAGCTCCTTGACTTACTGGGGGGAGCCTGTTTAGCCAGTACCAGTACAGTGTCCCACTTGTACTTCTGGTACCTGGCTGTATAGGCCACATAGTTAGCCTGCCTAAGTCCCAAAGATGATGCCGCGTACTGTTTCTTTGCCATGGCAATTATCTTCCTGTAATCTTTGTCTGGGGTGTGTGAAGCCAAGGGAATGTTTGCCTTGTCACGGGCTGCAGCCTGCACTACTCCAACGTGGCTGCACTGCTGATAGAAAAACTCAGTATCTGAGCCTGATAAGGTACACCTCTTGTCCATTCTCCTGTCAACAGGAGGTACAGAGTTAGGAGACCTTAGAATTTTTTGTGTCTGTTTCCCAAAAGACTTATGGAGGGGAATAGACAGTCTCTTAGACTCTGGGATGTCCATCATCTTAACAAAGTCAGGCTCCTCCTGATCCTCCACAGCTTCCTCCATGGGAAGCTGGAGGGTTTCAGCCACTTTTCTGTAAAACAGAAAGTGGGAAGGGGACTCAGAAAGCCTAGGAGGGGAAACACCAGAAGGTCTGTCTGGGGAGATGTCCGGTTCCACAGGTGCATCTAGACTTTCATCATCATAATCATCCTCTTCAAAATCCCCCTCCTCATCAAACTCCGGTTTGTAAAAGTCTTCAGGGGAATAATCCTAAACCGGGGGAACTGACCAAACCGAACCCCTGCCAGAAGGCGTCGGATCGGTTGGAATCAGACAAAACGATTCAACAATCCGAATCGCTCTGGCTATCTCTTCGGCGGTTGGAACATGAAGGTCTGGATCCGAACCAGCCGATTTATCCTTGCGCTTTCTTTTAGTAGGAACCGATCCCTCAAGATTGGCTCACTTCTTGCCGAAGAAGTATTGCCCTGGTCAGAGGGCACTCCTTCTGGTTCGGTAGGAACTGAACCGTGCTGGCCTTCCGGGTCAGCGGATTTCTCGGCCTCCTTATCCCTAAGTCTACCTAACCTTTTATCCAAAGTAGACTTGGGGAAATTCTTGCAAATTTGGCAGTCTGAATCGAGGTGGTCAAACCTCAGATAGTAAACACAAGTGGTGTGGGGATCGGCCTTAGCAAAGACCTCCCCACACACACTGCAGTGTTGAAACCCAGTGGGCCTGGTTTTTTTCTTGGGTTTCTCAGACATGGCCAACCTAACAAAACTTACCCTTTAAACAGCAACTGCCAGGCAAGACTCCCCTATCGGTTTCTCACCGTGTTACGGGTGTTGGAAAAAAACGTTCAATTCACGTTTTTTTTAAAACCGATACGGACCGGTAACCACATACTAATTTCCACACAATAACTATCCTACGTACTTACAGTACCACAGACAGAGTCCTGGACCGACAAACGGAACTTATTGCGGAATAAATCGGACTAAAACCGACAATTTTAACCGACTTTGAACCGAGCAGAAGGAGAAATCTCTGGAGCGACTGTTTAGTGAGGTGGTGTAAACAATCTGAAGGTTTGGTTTCAAAGTACTACAGACAGAGTTTTCAACCGAGCTCAAGCCCAACGTTCTATGCCTGGCATAGAATTTTAACCCTTCACTCTCCAGGGCAGTTCAAGTGCTAGAGCTAACTGCAATTGCCAGAATACAGCAAGACTTCATGTTGTTTGAAAAATAGAAGTAAAATGGATTGGTTGGTATGGAACTCTGAGACAACCATTGGAAGAAATCTAAGGTACACTGTAAGCACAACCTCAGCTTTATGAAAAACCAGTCAGTATCAATGCAAAGAGCCAGAAGCTCACTTATTCTCCTGGCAGAGGTAACAGAAACTATAGAAATCTGTTTTCCAACACAAAAACTTTAAATCACAAGAGTCAAATGGTTCATAAGTTGGACTCATCATCATAGATAAAACTGTGTTTAGGTCCCCGGCAAGAACAGGATCCTGACAAGGGGATTTTATGTAGGGTGCCATGAAATTCACATGTACAACTGAAAAATCTCACAGGTCAGTCATAAGACAAATGGCACATTTCACTGGTTCACAAATTAAAACAAGCATTTGTCAATACCGAAAGTTTGCTGTTGGTATTGCTGTTGTACATGCCTCCCATATCTGTGTGTGTATATTCCTCTGCCTTGCATTTTAAGGCATCACTCTCAACACAAATTTCTTATGTTCTTCCAGCTCTGGTTCACTTCATTAGAAAAACAAGCATTTGTCAATGCCGAATGTTTGCTTACTGGTATTGGCACTAGCAGTGCAGGAGTTAGAGAGATGCATAATAGGAATGGCAGTGAAGTATTGAAGTAATGCCAACCCCCGCCCCCACCCTGCAGAGACTGACAGGCGTTGGTGGTGTGCCTTTGAGTCATCGGCCATAACACTCATGCCATTTCACCTCACCCCACCCTGCAGACAGTGACAGATGTCGCAGTGTGCCTTAAGGTCTTCAGCCCTTATGCGCACCCTATTCCATAAGGAAATAAGCTAAGATGGGTGCAGTATAGGAGAATGGGGTGAATGCTAGGGCCGTGAACCTCAAGACACACTCGGTGCCTATCAGTGGCTGCAGGGTGGAGGTGGGGTGGAATGGGTGAACACACGCCATCTAATTCTAAATCACCACCACCCCGACGCCCGTCAATCTGTACAGGTGGTGTTACAGTTGGAAACCCTAATGCCCAGGGTGTTTGTTGGTATTTTTGCTCCAAATTTTCAACATTGGCGTTTTGGGATCCCACTTCATGAACAGTGGCAGTATCATTTCATTACTCAATCCCAAAAGGTGATTTCACACAGTGAGTGTGCCATTCAGTGCCACAGGTGTGAAAACACATTTCGGGCAGAATGTGAAAAATGATAGCTATACTGTTCTTGAGGAGGTGTGAACAAATGGCAATGTTGACTGTCTGGAGTGAAAATATGAAAAAGTGGCGATGTTACGAGTTTACGTAGAAACTGTGCAACACACGCTCGTAATGCAGTCATTTTTTGGAATGTTTTCACCAAATTTTTAACATGGCCTTTTTGGGCTCTCCCCTCAAGAACAGTGGCACTGGGATTTTGTTAATCTGTCCCGAAGCTGATTTCGCGCCATTCTGCACCACAGGTGCAACAACACATTTTGAAAAGGATGTAAAAAATGACAGCTGTACTGTTCATTAGGGGGTGTGAAAAAAATGGCAATGTTGGAAATTTGGAGTGAAAATATTAAAAATTCATGAAGTTATGAGCGTGTGTAGAAACTGCGTAATGGACGCTCATAACACAGTCATTTTTTTTATTTTTTCACCAAATTTACAAGGGCTTTTTGGGACCCCACCTCATGAACAGTGGCACTGTCATTTCCTTAACTGGTCCTGAAAGGTGATTCTGTGCAGCGACCGTGAAATCACCGTTCAGGACCGAGAAACTAAATGACAGTGACAGTATCCATGAGGTGGGGTCCCAAGAACCCCATGTTGAAAATCTGGGACCAAAACTTCAAGAATTGACTGAGCTATCAACCTATGTTGAAACCCCTGCATTGACTGGCATTATAGGGCTTCCCGTCATTTCTTCAGTTCCCGGTTGGTCTTTGAAGAGTGCAGACATGTTTACAGTCCACAGAAGTTCACAGCTCCTGACCTGCAGAGGTAAGTATGGGTGACGGGGAGTGTGGGAGGTGGTGGGCACAGAGGAAGGGGGGCCAGCAGGAATGACGAGGGACCATTTTCTTTTTTTTTTTTCAGGTTTAAAAGGTTTTACAAGTAAAATGTTAATAAGACAGATTTCGGCAAACTGGGGTGGGCTCGTGCCACAGCAATTGGGAATCAATGCTGATCCGACTAAAATCTAGAGGTCATCTGAGAACATAGGGACATGGGGGCAGTGCATCCGACACCGGAAGTGGGCATGCCGGTGTCAAAACATCAAAGTAATAATTTTTTGGCTCACTGGGGAAGGGGAGATACATGCTGACACGGGGACTGAGCACCACGATGTTGGCAGGGGAGGATCCGCTAGCGTGATCGTGCTTAAGTGGAAGTGCCTTCGGGCACTGAAAACTCCCCCTGCATTGAACAAACAGTGTCACACACCACAAAAGTCACTCATCCCAAGAAGTTCGACGCGAATGCGCAAACTTAAAAATGAGATAGAAATATAGAGATGATACTACAATTTATTTTAGGCAGGGTTTTAACTTTTAATTAATAAACAATATAAATGTTCATAATAAACAATCTCTGAGAATAAATTTTAAACAACATAGCATGAGTTTTTCAACCCGAAGAACTGCAAGTACAGTACCTGTAAAAATAGTTAAAAATGCAGTTCTGGCACACTTTCACAATAAAGTTCCAGGTTTACAAAAATTCCACAAGAGATTCTAAATATGCTAATTTTCAGAGAAATCATGACGCACACAAAAATTTGACTTACATGGAACCCTAGTTTTATAATTTAGCCCCTTCAGGAAGCTCTTAAAAATAGGTACTGAGGTCATCGAATGAGAACCTATGTGCTTTAGGTTTTTGCAAGGACTAAAAGGGGCACAGGGGTGTCTAAAGGCAAACACTCATAATCTTAAATAGAGGAAATGAGATAGAAATAAAAGAAGGTTTATAGGGAGAAAGTGTATTGCAGAACAAAATGGCAAAATGGTATTGCTTTAATCAATTAGGGTTAAAAAAAAAATCCATTATTCATGAAATGAAGAAATAAATTTACAAATAAATGGAATCTTTATAAAAGGGGAATCTTAAAACTTAATGTAAGCTTACATATGTGTCATATGCAGGATCCAAACCACTGTTTATCAATTTTATTAATAGTTAGTGGAGATGCAGAAATGAACCGTCCTGGACGGCTTCCTGTTTTACAAGTAACTCATGAAAACATCTGAAGTATAACAAAAAAGGTTGATGCATTTTTTTTTACACCTCCCTGTGAACCCCTGACCAGCCTCTCCTTCAGGTCACCTAGGTGCACCCCACCGTCTCTCTCCCCCCACCGCCAACCACCTCCCCATACTGCAGCCCCCCAGGGAACCCAACGTACCTCTTCGTTGGATGGGTCCCCTCCTTCTGGGGAGAATGCGCCGGTAGGTGCATCTAACTGACCCGGGTGCTGCTGGAGTCGGTCCAGGCTATCCAGGGTTTCGTGGTGGCTGGGGACCAGCGACCATCATCCAGTTGATCAGGGGGCATTTTCCCTGGTTTTCTTTGGGAATGTGACGTGCCACATGACGTCAAGGCATAAGCCAACGTCCATCATGCTCCCTCTCACAGCAATGCCCAATGTTCTGCTGTTCCCCCGGCCTCTGCCAGGGGCTGGCAAACACCGGGCCGTATACCCCTCCTTCCCAGGAGAAGGTGAGCAGTCATGGGAAGCTCAAGCCATCTCCCACTGGCCGACAATTCGACACCCGGGTCTGTTCCCAAACCTGGGTCTTCGGAGTCGCAGGTGGAAATCCCAATTGCTGTGCCAGCAGGACGGTTGATACATACAGAGTTTGGGCGGAAGAAGTAAGACCAGATATAATGGGAATCATGGAACCGTGGTTACATAATGCTATAGAAGATAAAAATACAAATTGAAGGTTATGTAATGTACAGGAAAGACAGAGAGAGAAGAGGTGGGGGAGCTATGTTATACATTAAGAGCACCCAGGGACCCTGTAAGATCATCTATTCAGAAAATTTAGAGGGAATGGATTGCCTTGTGGTTGAAATAAGATTAAATAAACTTGTTGTAGGGATAGTGTACGCACACCCAAGAACAAAACTGTCTCATTTTGACATCCTGGCGGGTAAATTAATGGATAAGGTCCAGCATATAGATTTTATATTAACTAGTGATTTTAATGCTGACTGGAATTAAAAAAGGGAAGAAGACGGAAAGATAGTTTAGACATTTTAGGATTAAAACAGGTCATACACAAATCAACCAGATGTACAAGAAGAATTGAACAAGGTTCTATTTTAGATCTCATGTTTGTATCCACCATTTTACTGGTTAAATCTGTTGAAATAATGCCTCTAAATCTTGAGGATCCTTATCCAACTAAATGTATTATTGAGAAGATGACTGCAAAAAAGCCAGAAGGAACATTTCATGCTGCGAATAATGAAGTCGCTTTTTCTGCCTGTTTTGACTGTTTTTTTCTCTTCATGCTGCGGCCACGCCATTTGGAATTTTGGTCCAAAAGTTTCAGGGTACAAAGAGCTTGCCCCAAAGAACAAGCCAGCATGCATTTGGTGAAAAATTATTAAACCATTCCAATGTTATTCAATTTTGAAATTTTGTGTTTTGTGCATGCTCAGTTCAGTCTTTTGGATAGTTGCACGGTATGAAAAGGAATTTAGGGCTCACAAAAAGGGATTTTGACAACTCGTGAAGAGGAATTTATAAAATCCCTTTTAGGAAAAAATTCCCTTTTCGTGAGCCGCCATTTTGTTTTCAATTTTTGTGCACAAACAAAACATAATAACTTGCCCCAAGGATTTCTTCTGTAGACACCTAAGTATGGGTTTTCTTCATGGGGATGTCCATTACACTACTGTGCCTTTGGTTCAATTTAGTCAAAAAACACTCGTTTTTAAGTTTAAAAATCCCTTTTCACGACTCGCTTTCAATCCCTTTTCACGAGCCGATCCCTTTTCGCAAGCTGTCAAAATCCCTTTTCATGAGTGAACAACCAGATGGCCTAACTCGCGAAAAGGGATCTGCTCACTAAAAAGGGATTCTGACAGTTCGCAAAAGGATTGGCTTGTGTGCGGATTTTTGATAGTCGCTAAAAGGATTATTTTTATAATCCCTTTCGTGAGCTGTCAAAATCCATTTTGCCAAGCTGTCAAAATCCCTTTTCTTGAGGGGACAACCAGATGGCCCTACCATGCAAAAAGGGATTTTGACAGCTCGCAAAAAGGGATTTTGAAAGCTCACGAAAAGGGACTACCAGCAGGGCCATCTGGTTGACCCTATTAAATCCCTTTTCGCGAGCTGTCAAAATCCCTTTTTGTGAGCTGTAAATATCCAGTTTCACGAGAAATCCCTTTTCGTGAGGGGACAACCAGATGGCTCTACTTCACGAAAAGAGATTCGCTCACGAAAAGGAATTCTGACAGCTCGCGAAAAGGGATTTTTAAAAGTCACTGTTTCTTTGCCACTTCACTACAAAGAAATGGTTCATTCTAGTGCAGAGTGGGGCGACACTTCTCTCAGAATGACCACTCAATCTCAGATGTCAGTAATGGTCTTAAAATGTTTTTGTAAAAAACATACCACAGAGACAGACTTTTAAGATTACGCTTATTTTACTTCTCAATATGGTAGCAGATGGCATGAATACTGATTTGGGTTTCATGACACACTACCCCACTTAAACTTACCAGACTTTTACTTCATAGGATGGACACTTAACAGGACTTCAGTGTGCTGTTTTTTTTTTTTGTTTGTTTTTATTTTCATAGAGTCCTTTTTAACTGGTTATCAATATGTTTGTTTCTCATTAAATATACGTGTGCGGGGGGGTTGGATTGTCTTGGGTGAGTGTGTATGAGGGGAGTTTCATATGTGTGGGGTAATTTTCTGTGTGTTTTTTTGAGAGGTTTGAAGGATTTTTTTTTTTGTGGGAAGGGTGCTGTGTGTGGGGGGGTTGGAGTCGTGCTTACATATTTAGGTAGGCTTATATTTAGGTATACGTCATATTTATGCTACAGGGTGTAAGGACTCTTGGTTCACATACACAGTGAATATTATATACACTTTTTTCTAGTTATCTTTTCCCGTGGGGGGGGGAGTTTAATTTCATGGGGTTTTATAAAGATTCGGGGTTTTTTTTTTGTTTTTTTTTAATACTTTATTTCTTCGCCCCTAGCCAGAGGAACTCTCTCCAGCATCTATCCAACCAACCCTCTACCTCCCTGCTGTGGCAACTGCAACTACTCCCTCACTCTGACCAGGATGCACTCCCGGATCAAAGTCCTCCCAGGGCACTCTATCTTATAGTACACTGAGCCTTGAAGTAGGAGTGTGGGGCCAGGGAGCGTGAGGAGCCCAGTGTTGGGAGTGTGGAGTTGGTGGCAGTGCCTTCGCCTATCCTCCGGAGGTTTTTTTTTCTGTTTTTCTATTTCCCCGATGCTTGGTCGTGCCAGCGGTGTCAGTAGCCGCTGAATGCCAACTCCGCCGCAGCACCTCCCTCACAATGCGTTTTAGCGTAAACTCGGCATTCCCCAGTCTCCACCAGAGTTGCCCTGTACAGCGCATCCTAGAGCCCACCCAGGAAGAGAGCAGTCCTCAGGGCGCTCAATCTCTTCCTTCCCCTCCCCTGCCGACCCCCGATGGCCCGAGTTCCCAAACTCGGGTCGCCGGCGTAGCGCGAGGTGTGGCGTCCAGCACCTCAACCCTCAGCGCCACCAGGCCAGCTATAAAGATTCTTAAGACTGTTTATGCACATACAGTTAACTGATTATATACTGACTCATTATTGAACTTTGAACATTTTTAGATGCATGAACTCATTTTCTAGGTGGTCCTTGTGAGATTTATTTGTTATTATTGTTTTATTTGGCAATAATACTGACAATTGATATTATCTTGTTAAAAATACTGTTACAACACTGTAGGTTTCAATGTTTATGGAGTGTGTTAACTGGTTGAGAGTACAGTTTAGAAAATATCTCCAGATAAGTTTAATTCTGTATGAATGTTTTGAACAGTTGGTCATATAAGGTACATTTTTCTTATTCCCCTCTTATTACCATACATATATTTCTGTTTTACAGTTTTTTATTATACTATACTATCAAGTTTTAACTTGGACATTTGTGGTATTAAATCTAAAGGTCTTGCTTTTAATTTTGAATATATTCTACTAACTCACACATTCATTAACAATTTCAGTTACAGGGTTTGCCTGCTAGAGTGTTCGGCTTATCTATGGGTTTGACCTTGAAAAGATTCTCAGTAATAGCAAGCTAAAGGGATGCTATTTATTCCATTTAAATTTGTGATTTTCTGAAATACTGTAGATACTTCTAACCAATGAGAATTTCTTTGTTTTGTTTTTTTTATTTATGATCTCAGTGTTAATAGATTGTGACTGAACAATTGTCATAAGTCTCCGAGGAAGACCTTGGTTGGTCCGAAAGCTTAAGACATTGTTTTCTTTTTGTAACATCTACGTTGGTCCAATAAAAGGTATCAAACCATTTGCTTCTGGATCTGTTCTTACAAGGACCAATGCGACAACTAATCTATTTCTGTTTTTCATTTAAGGGATCCTTTTTCATATGGGTTTTTCATTTCATACAAAAAAGGATTACTTGATACGAAAAAGGATTTGGGACTTAAGTTTTTCTTTTTGCACATTTGAAATTCAAAAAGTCATAACTCCCTCAATATTTGGACTTAAAGGACGATCTATATGTCAAACCAAAGGTCTTAATGAGTACTGCAAGAATAATACACGATACCCCCTCCAAAATATTTAAGGGTCATATAAAAAAACACAAACATTAAGAAATGCAAATTCCCACAGGATAACATTGGACGTTTAAGAAGCCATAACTCCATCAATATTGGACTTAAGGAACAATCTATATATCAAAACAAAGATCTTAATTAGTACTGCAACAAAAATACATAGTCCCCCCCAAAAATCTAGGGGCCATATTAAAAAGCACAAAAATTAAAACATGCAAATTCCCATAGGATAACATGGGAACTTTAAGAAGCCATAGCTCCCTCTTTATTTGTACTTATGGGACAATCTATATATCAAAGCAAAGGTCTTAACGAGTACTACAAGGATAACACATACTGCCCCACCCCCAATGATTTAGGGACAAAAAACTGCATAAAAAATAGATGTTTTAACACAAATGCAAGTGCAGGGCCCAGAGGGCCCTGTGTTCCCAAAGGCAAATGATGATACGATTATACAATCTCAAAAATTAAGAAAATGCTTTGCAAAAAACTTTCACCCCATTCCATCATTAAATAAGCTGAGATGTGTAGAGTACATTGAGAATGGGGGTGAGCGTTAGTGTTGACAACCCCAAGGTACACCCCACACCTGATTTGCAAAGATGCAGCAGAGGTCAAACCATAATGGTTTCTCCTGCTGGGGCACTGTGGTTGGAAACGCTAATGTGACATTTTCCTAGTTTTGTCAGTTTAACCCTAACTAGTCCATTAACAATTTTTTTGCAAAGAATATATATATATATATATATATATATATATATATATCTGTTAGGAGGCAGTATAGCGCAGTGGTTTAAGGCTCTGAGCTGCAAATCTGGAGACCTGGTTTTGAATCCCACAGCCTTCCCTTGCATACTGTGTGACCCTGAGCAAGTCACTTAACTTTCCTGTACTTCCCTGTGCTCCCAGGCTGCACCTGTAAACAAGCTTTCAGCTTAGTGTGTCTCACTTGGTTAAACAATTGGAAAAAAAAAATAAGCCATGACAGAGGCATGCTAAGGCACAAGGCTACAGGCTGAGAGTCTTTACGCCCCTGGGATGTCAATTACTATCCTTTAATGCACACCCTGGAGTGGCTTATCACACTTATACAATGGCTCAATAATAAAATATTTTTTAAAAAAGTTTGGCTTTTTTTGTAAAAATAACATAGTACAGTGATTGTTTTAAATGTAAGTTTAAAGAGCAGGTTCCTACTATTTTTTTAAATTTTGCCCCCAAAACATATAATGCAGCTTACCTGGCCACAAGTCTAATGCACTATAAATTAGAATTTTATGGTGCCAGTATTGAGGGAAGGGACTGTATTTTGGCTCCATGGAGCTGAAAGCTTGATCCTGTACATTTCCCTTTTCAGAGACACCCTTCCCCCCCGTGCTAGCATATTTTATGATGTCAGCTCAGGGACAGTATGGAGGCATGCTCCATAGAGTTCAACAGGAACTTTTTTTTGTGCTATCTGTTTATTCTGCTATCAGCCCAGCCCAGCCGCCCACTCCTTCAGGCAGCCAAGCCCCACCACACTGCCTTTCCTGATCAATGTCTGCTGCCCCCTGAAGTGCCGCTTCCTGACCAACCTGACGTATCCCTTTGTCGCGGGGGGGCCAAGAGGGGATACTGTCATGTGCCTGTAGGCACTTTCCTCAAGCCTTGCCTGGGGCAGTGAGGGTACAGCTTGGACACTACCGGGCTTTGCGGCGACGTGAGGCTGGGTCACCATCATCCGAGAGGCTTGGGTGGCCATTTTGGTTTTTTCATTCCCCCTGCCCACTGGAATGCACACTGCGGCATCCTGGCATCCCCGCATGCAACGTGTGGTCAACCACACCACAAAGTGGGATGCAGAAGCCGACCGCCAGGAGCATTCTTGGCTCCCTCCCAGGAGGAGAGTGTCCAGAGGACACTCTTGAGCCCTACCTACTGACCTCCGCTCCTGTAGTCCTGGACTCAGGCACAAACCCAGGTCAGCAGCATGCCAGGTGATCCCCTATCACCCGGCGCCAAGAGGCTGGTGGAATAGGAGCTTTTTAATTGCTTTTTGTTATAATTTAGAGTACAGAGTTTGACAAATTGAGGCCACCACTCAACCAACAAGGACCTTGTTGGTTGACGATAACCTGTTTCAAAATCAGCACTTTAAATTATACCAAAATGCAATTAAAAAACATTCCTATTGAACTCTATAGAGCACGCCCCGACACACTCCCTGAGCTGACATCATAAAATGTGCTAGTGCAGGGGTGTGTCTCCAAATATGGAAGTGGAAGGGATCGGGCTCTCAGCTCCATGGAGCCAAAATACAATCCACTCCTTCCCTTAATACTGGCAGCAGAAAATTTAAATTTATATTAGATTAGACTTTCAGCCATGTTTTGGGGGCAGAATATTTGAAAAACTAGAAACCTGCTCTTTAAAAGGATTTTTTTAGAATTAGTTGATAAAATAGTGCTGTTTGCACTATGTAGCCAGCCGGTAGTGTGGTGCTACTGAGTGTGAAGTGCAGGCAGCCTGTAGTTTTGGCTACTTTCCCCCACTTCCCCTCTAACCTGCTCGGCTCCCACCTGACTGCTTTCATGTACAGTAAGTGACTTAATTTTCAGACTGGTGCCCCAGTGTTAGTATTGTGTTGATGGCTGATGATCAACACAATTAGAGTAAAGGCAGTTGGACTGTCATCATGCCATTTGCCATGTGTCATGCTCCCCCCCTGAAGTTCAGACAAGAGATACCCAAAGCAGACCAAAGAGATGAGCAGTCATGTGATGTGTCTTCCCCCCCACACACACACACATTTTGTGGTCTTTGTCTCTACACAGACTATCTCTATCTCGCAGAAGCCCACCCTCCCGATCTGTTTTATACCGATGCACTGACTCCACTTCTGTACGAAAGTTTCTCTGAAAGGTGAAGACTTCCATATTCCCTACCTCATTCCGCGGTGCACATGGCTGTTGGGGAATAAAGTGTAAGTGCTGATTAATTTTGTATACACATTGACATGCCCTGTATTTGTATTAGAGATCAGAGGTACAAAAAAAATCAGTTCAAGTGTGAGAGAGTTTGGAGCTGCCTGTTGTTGGTGTGCTGGATGGTGTGTTACCGGAGAATGGAGTATGAACACTCTTATTTTGTTGGTGTTGCTAAAGACTTTATTCTTAGTTGTTCAAAGATGCAGGTTTTTTTTGGGGAAGTGATGGGGAAGTGTTTGATGGTAAGAAAAAAATTACTCACCATAGTAATGTTTCTTCCTAAGGGAACCCTCGCTATGCCTGAAAAGTGCAATCAGTCCCATGGAAAGGGCTACCCTGGAACTTAGAATTTTATGCTAATTAGAGAACCTTAGAACGAAATTTGAAACTCTGCTGTGGTCATGCTCTCTCCTGCCCTCTAAGGGCAGATTTATTTCTCAAACTCTGGGAGAGAAGTGACCATCAGATCTAACTAAGTGAGTACTAAAAAAATTCTAACCTAAAAACACACTTTAAAAAAAGAAAGAAAACAAATGAGAGGAAAAAAATCACAACATTTTCAGTTGTGAGCCAAAAGCAACAGGAAATGCTTACCTCCACTAAGAACAGACTGTTGAGAGAACCTTTTCCAGGTTCTGGAAGGGGAGGTAGGGAAGAGATTGTCAAGCATAGTGAGGGATTCCATATGAAGAAACAACATTACTATGGCGAGTAATTTTTTCTTTAAACCCCAGGAATCCCTCACTATTACTGGACAAGTGCAGACCCATAGCAGTGCCTTACGAGGCTGGGTGCAGAACATATTTAGGTAAAAGGTTCTGCAAGACAGCAGTGCCAAAACTGTCATCCCTTCTGGACTGTATGTCCAGATGGTAGTGCTTTGTAAAGGTGTGTACTGTTTTCCATGTAGCTGCTTTATAATTCTCCTGGATGGAGACACCTTTAGATGCTGTCACAGAGGCAGAGATGCCCCTTGTGGAGTGGGCCCTAAGGCCTTCAGGTGGATGTTTGCCAGCTTTGCCATAACAGAGCTGTATACATGCCACTATCCAACAAGCAATGATCCTCCTGGATGCTGACTTGCCCTGGCCTACAGTCCCATAGATAAAAACAGTTGTGTTGAAGTTGACCTGACATACTTAGTGCAGTCCAAGTAGTAGCTTAAAGCTCTTTTAACATCCAGGGAATGGAGCCTCTGCTCCCCTGGTCTGGATTTTTCAGTGAAAACCACAGGGAATGTGACAGACTGGTTGAGGTGAAACTCTGAAACCACTTTAGGGAGAAATTTTCTGTTGGTCCTCAAAACGACTTTAGCTCTGTGGAAGATGATGTAGTTAGGATCTGTGCATAGAACTTGGAGCTCGCTCACTTTCCTGGCTGAGGTGAGGGCTACCAAGAAAAGTACTTTCCAGGTAACATATTTCAGAGCAGCAGTTGCCATATGCTCAAAGATGGTACCCTTGAGCTGGGCAATGCTCAGATTTATGTTCCATGGAGGGAATGGGTCTTTAAAAGAAGGGTTCAGATGTGTCAGACCCTTAAAGAACCTTTTGAAAATAGCCAAGGAGGCTACAGTTCTCCTAGCAGCCGAAGCATAAGCTGAGACTGCTGTCAGATGCACCTTAAGGGTAGAAGGGTGAATTCCCAGAGACTGGAGGTGTACCAGGTAGTCCAGTATGCAGGACATGCTGGCCACAAGGGGATTGATCTGCCTGGAAGAATACCACAGAGAAAACCTTTTCCACTTTGAGGCGTATGTTTTCCTTGTGACTGGATTTCAGGAAACTTTTAATACATTCAAAACCTCTTTTGAGAGGTTTAACCCAGAGTATTCTCACTTTTAAAGTACCAGGCCCTGAGGCACAGAGTGCTGGGTGCTGGAAATGCTATCCTGCCCTGAGGCGAGGTCAGTAAGTTGTACTTCAAGGGAAGAGTGATGGGAGGTTTGATAGACAGGGCCAGGAGTAGAGAATACCAGATCTGCCTGGCCCAGTCTGGAGCAATCAGAATCATCATTGCAGGCTCCCTTCTGAGCTTCAGCAACACCTTCAGAAGGAGAGGGAAACTGGAAAATGCATAACGGAATCTCCCTCTCCAACTGAAGACCAGGGCATCCTCTGGGACTGTCCCCACTGCCGGAGGCCTGCAACAAAAGAGGAGATCTGATAGTTTTGCCAGGAGGCGAAAGGTCCACCTCTGGCATGCCTCACCTCCTGAACACTGATTCCAGCACTTGCTTATTCAGGGTCCATTTGTGGTTGCCTTGACTGATTCTGTTGAGCATATCTGCAAGGACAGTGTCCTTTTCTGGTAGGTGCACTACTGACAGCTACACCTCTAGCTCATATGGTAGGCCCCAGACCTTCATGGCCTCTGTACACAGCTTTGAAGATCTTGTTCTTCACCGTTTGTTGATACAGTACATGGTGGTGGTATTGTCTGTCCCGATCTGGACAGACTGACCCATGATGTGGGAGGAAAAGGCCTGCATTGCCAGGTATACAGCCAAGAGTTCCATGAGGTTTATGTGCTCTGGGACTCTAGTGGGGTCCATAACCTACTTACAGTGAGGTCCTTCAGATGCCCCCCCATCCCAGGAGGGAGGCATCTGTAGTGAGTACTGCTGTGGGTGATAGCTGGAGGAAAGGGATTCCCACTCTGAGGTTCTCCTCCTCCTTCCTGCAGCCCAGTGCCCTTAAGAAGCACTTTGTAACTGGCACCAATTCTGACAGAGGGTCCCGTCTTTGGGACCAGTGGGACCCTAAGTGGAACTAAATGTCTCTATTTTTAAATCTCGTGCCTGGGACCACAGCTTTTGAGGCCACCATTATGTCCCAGTAGCTGTAGGAAAACCTTTGCTGGTCTAGGTTGTCCAGTTTTGAAAGACTTTGCCACTTCTGTGAGGCTTACCACCTTCTCCTGAGAGAGGAAAGCTTTTCCCTGTAGTGTATCCAGCTTTGCTCCTATGAAGTTCAGCACATGCACAAGTTCTGACTGAGGCTTTGGGATGTTTATCAGGAACCCTAGATCCTCCAGGGTTGACTGGGTGAGCTGGAGTGGGGTCTTGGCATCCTGGTATGACCCTCCTGTGACTAACCAGTTGCCCAGGTAAGGAAAGACCACCACATCTTGTCTTTGCAAATGAACTTCAACCACTGACAAGCACTGTGTGAAGACCCTTAGTGCTGAGGATTGGCCAAAGGGTAGGGCCACAAACTGATAGAGCCACTTCCCTACCCTGAACCTGAGGTACCTTCTGTGGGAAGGTCCTACTGGGAAATGGAAGTAGGCATCCTTCAAATCCAGAGATCTCAACCACTGTCACTGCTGCAGAGACAGAGTCCCTGTGGACCATATTACCACCTATAATTTTTCTTTTCTCAAGTGTTTGTTCAGAAATCTCAGGTCTAAAATGGGTTGCCACTCTCCATTTTTCCTGTAGGTAAGGAAGTACCTGGAGTAGAGGTTCTTGCCCCACTGAGCAAAGGGAATTCATTCTACTGCCTTGGCCTGCAGCAGATTCTTGACCACCAACTCCAGCAGGAGTCTTTCTGCTGGGGTATGAAGTGAAAAGGCCCTATGTGCCCGCAGTTTTGTAAACTTTCTGAACTGCAGGGAGAGGTCTTGACTTATTATTTACAAGATCCATTTGTCTGTGGTAATGGTTTTCAAGACTGGGAAATAGTGAGCCAACCTTCCTCCCACTGAAAATAGCTGGGAGGTCTGTGCTTACCTGTCAGGGGTTCTGCTTTGCTTGTACCTTGGAAGCTGCTGTGGCTGCAGCCTGCTTCACACCTCATTTATTTCTGCCTCTGAATAAATCCCTTTGAAGAGGGTAATCATAACATCAGTGCAGGAGACATAACCTCTGCCCCTACCTCACCTTCCAAAGGTTCTATGGGAAGTGGAAGCTTTCTCTTTCTCAGTGTTGCTTTTGTAGGTGGTTATATTTATCCACCTTTTTCATGTAGGCCTCTGTTTCATCACCAAACAAGGAATTTCCCTCACAGGGTAACTCCATGGCCTTAGTTTGAGTGTCCTGAGAGGGATTCATAATCAAGGGCCAGGCAAACCTCCTGAGGGACACAGCACGAGAAATGACCCGAGAGTCAGTGTCACTGGCATCCACAGCCATGTGAAACTAGTATTTAGTGGCATCCTAAGCAGCCTGTGTTGTGTCAGCCAGGTCCTGGGCCAGATCACAGCAGCCTTTTCGCTCATGGACACTACAGAGGTCCAGAGTGCCTTCTGGTAGTGAGCCAAGTAGGCCATATAGACTGCCTGTCTCAGTAAAAGGGAGGCTGTGGTCAAATGTTTTTGCCCATGCTATCCAGTTTCCTGGAATCCTTCTCTGAAGGTGAGAGGAATGTGGGACCTTGGCCATGTCACAGGCAGCAGTTTGAACCACTCCTTCATGGTCAGTGTGAGTGTAAAAGTACTCAGTGCCCTGCCTATCCAACTAGTATTTCTTTTCTGCCCTGTTGTCTATACCAGCTGTCAAAGTGAGGGCTGCTAGGATTTTTGAACTGGCCTTCTTCAAAGACTTATGTATAGGCAGGAATACCCTCTTTATTAGAATTAGGCCCATCATGTCCAAATATTCCACCTCATCCTTGTCCTCTGCCATCTCCCAAGGACAGAGGTTGAGGGTGCTTGCCATCTGCCTCACAAAGGAACAGCGTGAGGAGCAGTGTCGTAGCAAGGTATTTTCATGCCCGGGGCAAGCCACCCACACACACACACACACACACACAGAAAAAAAACAACTTTTCTTGCATCTTGCAGCAAGTTTATGTGAAACAGCAGGTGGTCAGAGCGGAGTCATTACATTTATAAAATCATAAAGCTTTAAAAGAACTAAAGCAAAAAATGAAAAAGCCAATATTTTTCCATAAAACAGCACTGGTTATAAATTTATTTCCACAGTAGAAATATAATAAATATAGTTTCTGTGGTTAATTGAATGTGCAAACAATCTGGATAGCAACAGAATCAAGAGAGCAGTACATAGAAAAAGGTTCCCTCTGCAATCCGGATTCGGTCTGTTGTTATGCCCCCCACAAACTAGGCAAGGCAAGGCAAAATTTATTTAAAAACGCCCAATGCCGGAGGCTCTGGGCACTGTACAAATAAATAAACACATTATTAGATGCAAAAATAATTAAAAACACAAAATAGTAATGCATCACGTAAACATTTATGAACAAATCAGATCAATAAATTAACAATTTAATCCAGAAATGGCTGAGCAAATAGGAGGGCCTTAAGGCAGGCCTTGAATACCTCCAAAGTAAGGGCCCCCTTAACCCCGAGGGGCAGCAAATTCCACAGGACAGGGGCGGCGACACTAAAAGCCCTGTCACCAGCAGATTTCAACCTCGTCCTTGGAATCCCTAGGGGGCCGCCACAGGAGGAATGGAGGGGATGAACAGAGAGTTCTGACAGTGGTGGATTGCCAATCAAATTAATGAGTTTGTAACTTACAGCTGAATAAGCAGATTGCTTAATAAAAGATTTGGTAGCAACAGTCAGGGAGAGCAAGACAGAGAGAGGTTCCCTCTGCAAGCCAAGGAGTCAGTCCCCCCCCCTCAGCGGATTGCCGTGCCAATTAAATGAATGAAAATATATATTAAATCAGTAACATTACTGTTGAATAAGATGATTGCTGTTGCTAATCAAATTTTGGTAGCAAGAGTGGGGGAGAGCAGGACAGGTTCCCCCAGCAAGGAGTTTGCAGCCTGTGCTTTTAAAATCTGCAACTCACCGATCATTCCACACAGACACTCTTAGAACAAATGATGGCTAATTCAGTTTGGCACGTAAATTCACTGGGCCAATCGAGAATCCATTTTTCTGTAATTATATGGAAAACCAATGCACCAGCTTGGAAGTGGCTGCGGAGCAGGATAAGCAGTCACAGCTACCTGGAGGCTGATGGGCTCCCTCAATGGGGGCTAGCGGGAGGGGGTCAACTTGACCAATAAAGCAGACAGTGACACTATGTGGGGGAGGAATGGAAGAAAGAAATCAATAAATCCCACTGCAGCGGTGCCAGAGAAGAAAAAATTATTCACCATAGTAATGTTGTTTCTTCTAATGGAGTCTTGCTGTATTCTGACTATATGCAGTTAGCCCCAGCACTTGAACTGCTCCGGAGAGGAAAGGGTTAACTCTATGCCAAGGCATGGAATGTTGAGCTCGAGCTCAGTTTTCAAACCTCTGTCCCACGTACTCCTGAGTGTAACCGTCAGATTCTTACGAGCACTAAACTAACCGACTACAACCCAGAAATTGTTTCTTAGAACATTTTTTGCCAAAAAGCAATAAACATAAATTTAGGGTCCAAAGACTCAAGTCAAGACCCCCAAAAAGAATCTAAGTAGGTAAACAAAGTGTATAACAATAAAAAATAAGAAAGAAAGACCTCGTTCAATGAAGAGGCAAACAGGTACACCCCTGAGGTGCATCACTGCACCTGCCCACCCACATCTCAAAACAACTAGGTTCCAGGAGGGGGAGGCAGGGAGGGAGGTCAGAACACAGCAAGACTCCATTAGAAGAAACACCATTACTAAGGTGAGTAATTTTTTCTTCAAACAACATGAAGTCTTGCTGTATTCTGACTATATGCAGACTACCAAGCAGTACACCCAAGGAGGAGGGATCTACAGGACCTATTTTGGGAATAGACTCTGCAGTACTGCTGTGTAAAATCTAGCATCACTTCTTGACTGGATGTCAAGGGAGTAATGCTTGGTAAACATGTGAACAGTCTTCCAGGTGGCTGCTTTACAGATTTCCACTAATGGTATTTCCCTGCAGCTGCAACCGAAGCAGCTGTACCTCTCATAGAGTGAGCCCTCAGGCCTGATGGAGGCTCCTTCCCCAGTTTTGAATAGCAGAACTGTATGCAAGAGACAATCCATCTGGAAATGGTTCTCTTAGTGGCAGGTTTACCTTTACCCACCTCCCCATCGGTAAGAAACAGCTGGAAGCAGTCATTTCTATGGGGCTTGGTGGATTCTATGTCATAACTCTGAACCCTTTTTGCATCAAGACTGTGTAATCTCCTCTCTCCAGAGGAGGAGTGATCAGTAAAAAATACAGGCAGTGTCATAGATTGGTTCAAATGAAAATCTAATACCACTTTGGGAAGGAATTTCTTATTTGTGTGGAGGACCACCTTATCCCTGTGAAATGAAATTAAATCAGGTTCCACTGATAAGGCCTGTAGCTAACTGATTCTCCTGGCAAAGGTGATAGCAACCAGAAACACAGTTTTCCAAGTCAGGTACTTGAGCTCAGCTGAGCAAAGTAGTTCGAAGGGAGGCTGCATCAGCTGTGCAATACAGACATTCAGGTCCCATAGAGGAGTAGGATTCCTGAAGGGAGGGTTGATGTGAGTCAAACCTTTGAAAAATGTCTTGAAAACTGGATGTGAGACTAGAGAAAAGACTTTACCAGCCGAAATAAAAGTAGAAATAGCTGCCAAATGCACCTTAAGAGTGGTAGGCCGAAGGCCTAAGCTATTAAGATGTACCAAATAATCCAAAGAAATGGCAATGTCAGCTGAGTCAGGCTGAATGTGCCTCTGGGAGCACCAGAACCCAAACCTCTTCCATTTAGAACTATATGTTTTTCTAGTGGAAGGATTTCTACTAGCCTTAAGAATATCGAGAGCTGATTGAGAGAGATGCAGACCTGCATATTCTAGCTCTTCAAGAGCCAGGCCTTGAGCCTGAGTGTGTGAAGATTGGGGTACAATATCCTCCCCTGAGATGAGGTGAGGAGGTTGAACTGTCTGGGAAGGCACAGAGGTATTGTCACTGATAGTGACAATAGTAGAGGATACCAAGGTTGTCTGGCCCAGTCCAGGGCTATTAGAACCACTGTGCAAGGTTGGGATCTGATCTAGACCAGAACTCTGAATATCAGTCAGAGGAAAGGGAGGAAAAGCACAGAGAAACATGTTGGTCCAATCCAACAGGAGGGTATCCAGAGGAACCGACCCCAGGAGAGGGGGGTCTGCAGTAGAACAGAGGAAGCTGATGGTTGTCCGGGGCTGTAAAGAGATCTATCTCTGGAGTACCCAATCTCTTGAAAATGATCTGAAGAATGAGAGATTCAGGGCCCATTCGTGGTGACCTTGAGAAATCCTGCTGAGAGCATATGCAAGTACACTGTCCTTCCCTGGGAGATGCACAGCAATCAGAGAAACCTGCAGGGAGTAAGCTAGAGACCATATTTTCATGGCCTTGGTGCACAGGGCCAAGGACCGAATGCCCCCCCTGCTTGTTTATGTACCACATGGTTGTGGTGTTGTCTGTCCTGATGTGCACCACTTTCCTCTGAATTATGTTTGAGAATGTCTGGAGTGCTAGAAAGTCAGCCCTGAGTTCGAGAAGGTTTATGTGTAGAAGGGACTCTTGAAGAGACCAAGTTCCCTGAGCAGTATGCTGATCCAGATGGGCTCCCCATCCCAGCAGGGAAGCATCTGTGGTAAGAATCACTGTGGGAACGTGACTGAGGAAGGGGACCCCTTGCCTCAAATTGTCCTCTTCCAGCCACCACTGGAGGGCCTGAATAAGAGTTGGAGATACTGGAACCAACTTGGAGAGAGGATCTTTTCTCTGGAACCAAAAGGCTCTCAGATGAAACTGAATATCCCTCATCTGAAACCTTGCCCCTTGCACTACTGCAGTGCAGGCTGCCATGTGGCCTAGCAACTGCAAAAAGTGTCTGGCTGGTCGAGACACAGGTGGACAAAAAGAGGAAGCCAGAGTGATGAGGGATTGGACCCTTGAGAGAGGAAGAAAGGCCTTGGTCTGAACAGTGTCCAGCTCCACTCCTATAAACGTGAGAAGCTGGGTTGGTTGCAGAACAGACTTTTCCAGATTTAGGATGAATCCTAGGGAGTCCAGAAGGTTTTGAGTGACCCCTAGAGCTGACCTAACTTGGTCTGGGGACTGGCCTACTACGAGCCAGTCGTCCAGATAAGGGAACAGTAAGATGTCTTGTTTCTTGAGGAAGGCCACCACTACTGCTAGACACTTGGTGAATACCCTTGGAGCAGATGTTAGGCCAAAGGGCACTGCTCTGAACTGATAATGGCCTGAGGTCAGTTCGAACCTGAGGTACTTTCTGTGGGACTGCCTGATAGGTATGTGGAAATAGGCATCCTTGAGATCCAGGGAAGCTAGCCAGTCTCCTGGTCTCAGAGAGGAAAGGATTAATCCCGAGTCACCATCTTGAACTTTGGCTTTAACATGTGTTTGTTTAGGTATCGTAGATCTAGGATGGGTCGCCACTACCCTGTCTTTTTTAGGGTAAGGAAGTACCTGGAGTACAATCCATTTCCCTTGTGAATGAGAGGTACCTTTCCACTGCTCACAGAAGTAGTGGGGATGAGACCTCTGTCTCCAAAGCCTGTGTTTCCTCTAGAGAGGAAGGGCAAAAAGCCCTTGCTCTCAGCCTTGGGAACCTGCTGAAGCTGAGAGCAAGACCCTGGTTCACTACTTCCAGGACCCACTTGTCTGAAGTGATAGACTTCCAGACCTGGAAAAAATGAACCAGTCTGACCCTACAGGGATTGGGGAGGCGACCCTGACTGACACATCAGGGTGTCTGTTTGGCAGGGGGCTTAGCCTGAGAGGAGCATGCAGCTCTTGTCATCCCCTTCTGCCTCTTCCCCTAAAGAACCCCCTCTGCTGAAAAGAAGAGGAGGCCTGAGCCTGGTAAAAAGGCACTTGAAAAGGTCTGCCCCTGCCAGTCCTAGATTGCTGCCTTTGAGGGGTGGTCTGCTTTTCTTTGGCTGCAGCACTCCTATATGTGGTCCTGTATTCGTCCATCTTTTTCATGTAAGTTTTTGTTTGCTCCCCAAACAGAGAGTTACCGGTGGCAAGAAAATCCATGGCCTTGGTCTGTGTATCCTGAAACAAACTGGTACACCTGAGTCAGGCAAATCTTCTCATGGAAACAGAGGTAGCCATAACTCTAGAATGAACATAATTTGAGGCCACAGCAGCATGAAACTGGACCTTAGAAGCTTCAATGTCATTCACAGACACCTTCTCCAGCTCCTTGGCCAGCTGGGGAGGGGCATTTTTAGCCAGCTCCAGAATCGTATCCCATCTAGACTTATGGTATCTGGCTGTATATGCCATATAGTTGGATTGCCCGAGTCCCAAAGAGGATACCAAGTACTGTTTCTTAGCCATGGCATCCACTTTCCTGGAATCCTTATCTGGGGGTGAGATGCCAGGGGAATATTACCCTTGTCACAAGCTGCAGCTTGCACTACCCGAACATGGCTGCAATGACTGGTAAGGAATTCCATTCCAGGGCCTGACAGAGCATACCTCCTGTCCAAATTCTTATCCACAGGAGATATGGATGTTAGAAGTTGTAATATTTTTTGGGTCTGTTTCTCCAGAGACTTGTGCAGAGGGATAGACACCATTTTGGACTCTGGGACATCCATCATCTCAACATAGTCAGGCTCCTCCTGATCCTGTTCAGCTTCTTTCATTGGGAGCTGAAGAGTCTCAGCCACCTTCCTGTAAAACAAGAAGTGGGAGGGGGGACTCAGAAAGCCTGGGAGGAGACACATTGGAAGGCCTGTCTGGGGAGATGTCAGGCTCAATAGGTTCATTTAGGCCTTCGTAATCTTCATCTTCATCATCGTCTCCTTCCCATGTGCCCTCATAGAATGCTTCAGGGTCATAGTCAGAAGCAGGCCAGTCCGACCGAACTGACCATCCCTGAGTCGGCGTCGGTTCGGTTGGAACCGGGCGAAGCAACTGCACAATAGTGATCACTTTGGCTATCTCGTCGGCGGTCGGAACATGGGGACCGGGATCCGAACTGGCTGACTTGTGTTTTCTCTTTGCAGGAACCAATTCCACAGTATCGGCTCTCCTCTTGCCCGAGGGGGTATCGCCCAGGTCAGAGGGCACCCCCTCAGGTTCGTTCAGGACTGAACCGGGCTGGCCATCCGGGTCAGCGGATTTTTCGGCCTCCCTTTCCTTCAGCCTACTTAAGTGTTTTTCAGCAGTGGCTTTAGGAAAGTTTTTGCAGATTTGGCAGTCTTCCTTGAGGTGGTCAAACCCCAGACAATAAACGCAGATGAAGTGGGGGTCAGCCTTGGCAAAGGCCTCCCCACACTCAGTGCAGTGCTGAAACCCAGTGGGCCCGGTTTTCTTTTTGGGTTTCTCAGACATGCCTCAAAAAAACAAAGTTACCCTTACCAGCATTCAAGCCAGGCAACTATCAAAACCTATCAGTTCCGACCGTGTCACAGGCTGGGTGAAAAAACCCCAGAAATTGTCTTTTTTTTTTGTTTGTTTTAATTTAGATAGACAGATTACTTCGGTTCCCAACCGGACCGACCACGAAGAAACCGAACAGAAAAACAATTTCTTCACAAAAACACACTACTACTTACTAATACACTTACTGTACATGACAGACATGTGAACACCAGGCACAGATGCCTACACAGACCAGGATGCTGTGGCCACAGGGCAACAGGGTATGGTGGTGGATAGGTGGACCGTGGCCAGCAGTGAGACCACCACGCCACACAGTAGTAGCCACATGGTGCGGGACCCAGACTGAGGTGTACACCCTGCACCGCCCATGACAGTGCAGGGTGCCAGTGCATGGATGTGATTGGCAGGGCCTCGGGCATGGAGGAAGGGGGAATGATGCAGGTGGCCATGATCCCTGCACTGCCCAATGTGTGGGCGGTTGGTGTTCCTCTCTGTGGCTCCAGGATGGTGCCTTGCAGCACACTGTGTGCTGGAGATTGTACCTGCCACCCTGCTGGTGGTATTGTGGTGCAGGCAGTGTCAGCTACTCCTCGCCACATGGTTTCTTGTGCACGCATTCACTGTGGCTGCTGTATTGCCGTACATGGAGTGTCACTTTGCAGCATTGTTGCTGGGCTTTATTGTGTCCGCCGCAATGTTTTTGTTCGCGATGTTACTTCCGCTTTGTTTTTCCCACATTATTTTGTCCGTGATGTTCCTGGCCCGAAGCCATTCTGGATCCATGAACTCCAAACCCTGTGTCCAAAAGGACTTAATGATGACGCAGGATACAGTAGTTACATTGAAGCATATGCTTGCAGGCAAATCCAAAACAGCAAATAAGTGGAAGGAAGAGTGTTTGTAAAAGTTCATTTAATTTTAAGTTTCACATCTCTAGTGATTTGAAGTTTTCGTATATAAAAGAAGAAGAGATAGAACATGTTAGAAAAGGCAGTACTACACCATGTACTAGTTTTAGAAGTACATAGATAGGAGCATTGGCATGTCCTAACTTTTAAACAAAATGGTTTAAAATGTTGTTTTTTTGATGTATTAATGTAGTTAAATTAAAAAATTCAGAACAGAAATGAGCTTACATGAGTTTAAAAATACTAGAACATAAAATGTTTGATACGAAGAACACACTTGTGCTGGTTTTAGCACTATGTAGATATAAGCACTAATATGTCTTAACTTTGAAATAAAATTATTAAATTTTTTTTTTATGAAAATGGATTTATGCAGTAAAATATAAAAACTCAGAAAAGAAACAAGCTCACATGAGTTTAAAAATGATTAGAGCACAATAAAATGTTTGATACCTAGTACACACTTGCACAGCTACAAGGCAGAAAATTTAAAGACCAGGATGATTACAGTCACCATAGCAACTATAATGATATAAAATGACTATAATACCTAATAGTGAACAGCTCTGAGGATGAAGCCAGTGAGCTCCAAAACGTCAGCATGCATGCATGCAAGCTGGCCAACTATTGACTAGGATGGAGAATGAAGAGACAGCAGTGAGCTGTAATACACCTCATATTGGGAACTGGAAGCAGAATTTCACTGCGCATTCTGGAGGAACGCATCCTAGAAGCAGTGGTCAGCTGCAGTTACTTGTATCTGGAGAAAGCAGAAAAAGCCTGTTTTAAAGAAGTAGGCCACTAAGCCATGAAGAAGGACTACCAACCCACTAAGGAAGCCATCTCTGGTAGAGTGACTTTTAAGCCTATACAGATAAGGACATAATGTCCATATGCAAATGAAAAGAATCACGAATAAGTGGTGAAAAAGATAAATGGTGTACACTTCTGGAAAAATAAAAAGTAAAATTTCTATGTTTACTAAAAAAAAGACTGACAAAGTTTGCCTAAATAAACATCTAGAGAGTGTCGATAAAATTGTTCACTGGGTGAATATAAAGTTGTACATTCTTGCAACTGTTGCAGGAGTCCAAGGTGGGATTTGGCCTGGAACAGAGGGTCAAACTACCTATCAGGAATAAGAATATTTTGGATTTGGTTCTATCAAATTTAGACAGGGGAATATCAGACATTCCAGTAAAGGAGACACTGCGCAACAGTGACCACAACATGCTGAGATTCCCATACTCAGAAGGAAACATTACTAACACCAACAGAATTCATGTCAGAAACTATGCAAAAGCAGATCACAAAATCATCACAAATACGTTACTATCACTGGAGTGGGACAGCTTATTTCAGAGCCTAGCAGTTGAGGAATGCTGGGTAACATTACTCAACATATTCTCCAAAGTTGAGGACTGGTATGTTCCAAACAAACTAATAAATAATAAAAAGAGTAGACTACCCTTATGGATGAAAAAAACATTAAAGGCACAAATAAGAAAGAAAAATGGGCTTATGGCAAATTAAGAAATAATAACACTGAAGAAACTAAATTAAGTTACAAGGTTGAATAGAAAAAGACTAAACAACTAATAAAAAAGGAAAAGAACAAATTATATTTTAACACAATGTATAAAAGATGATCAAAAATCCTTCTTTAGTTATATTAATAACATGAGGAATGGAAACAGAGCTATAGGCCCATTAATTGTAAATGGAATTACCTTACAGAAATAGCAAATACATTTAATGACTATTTTTCTACTGTCTTTAACACTAGAAATGTATTCATGTCTACCAGTTCTCAAGATGATTCTAACATTGAAGGGCTCACAGACGAAAATATATCAAAAGCTATCAGAGCCCTAAAACCAAATTCATCATCGGGACTTGATGGAGTTCATCCAAAGATTCTCAAAAATCTCCCTGATACTCGAAGTAGACCAGTAAGACTATTATTTAAAAAATCCCTCAGTTCAGGGGTAGTACCCTCCGACTGGAAAAAAAAGCGACTGGAAAAAAAGTAGTGGTAGTGCCCATACATAAAAAGGGTAGTAAGTCAATCCTAGGTAACTACAGGCCAATAAGCCTTACTTCCGTACCGGGCAAACTGATGGAAAAATTAGTGAAAAAAAAAACTGAGACCGAAAGAGCTACTAAGGCATTAAATGACATTACACAACATGGATTCATCCAGGGCAGATCCTGCACAACAAACCTTGTAACGTTTTATGATTCTGTCAGTGCCTGTTTGGATATAAGATAACTCACGGATGTAATTTTTCTGGACTTTAAAAAGACCTGCGACAACATACCTCACTTAGAATCAATACAAAACAAAAACTTATGAACATGGGGTACAGCTGTTATCTCGTAAACTGGGTGAACTCATGGCTGTATCTGGACCGAATGGATTACTACAGGCTGATGCTGTGGTTTTCACGGTCTTGGAAGCTTGTGGAATCTGTATAACCATGAGTAACATTAAAGACTCCGGAGAGGTGTACTGCCCTGTGTTATTTGGATTTTGAGACAAGAGGAGTGGTGTGGTTTGGGAGCTGTGGTGGGTGGGGGCCTCCTCCTGTGCCTGGGGCTAGTTTCGACTGTGCTTTTTGTGACCAAGCAGGAGTTCCCTCTATGCTCTCCAGGAAGCCGGAGTGCTGGTTGGGCTTTCTCCGAAGCCTTTTGTGAGACGAGCCCTGTAGCTTGCCTTCTGAGGGTCTGTAGCTATGGGTTGTTGGTGGCTGGGTGTCGAGGCCTGAGAACTGGTGTATTTGGAGGGGGGGTTCCCCCCTTGGGATTCAGCCGGACGCCCCAGCCCATCACTGTGTTGAAGATCTCCTGGGCTGTGCCTCGAATATGTTTGGGACTACAGTTCTGGCCACTGAGTTCAGTCTCTGCTGTAATCCTGACTGAATTAATTTGGGATTGTTTATGACGCTGAATCTGGATTTATATTGCAGCGTGTCCTCCTGTATAATTACATTACGTTGGAGAATCTTCATTTTTTGTTACTGTCTTCTTGCCCTTTAAACTCTTGGTGAGAGCAGAGTCTGGGATTGGGAAGCTTTTGTACAGTTGGCCAGGGGAGGTGGGAGCTCGCCTGGCCTATTCACCAAACATTTGGAGTCATCGATCTGATTCGCTGTGGAGGACTGCTGGATTATTTTACATTGATATTGAAATAAGGTTTTATATTTTGGGGAGTGACAGCAAGAGTGTTTGGGGAGGAGTTTTATTGTATTTTGTTGTTTAATTAACATAGAAACATAGACTTTGACGGCAGATAAGGACCGCTTGGCCCATCTAGTCTGCCCATTTCCCTACCTACAGGATAGGCCGCAGATCCTACAACAGCCTATTTCTTCCTAACCCCCACAAGAATTGACTTATGTCTGTCCCATGCATTCTTGAATTCTCCCACAGTTTTAGACCCCACAACCTCCTCAGGAAGGCTGTTCCATGCATCCACTACCCTCTCTGTGAAATAATACTTCCTCACATTGCCCCTGAACCGCCCCTTCTATCTTTAAATTGTGTCCCCTTGTTCTTGCATGTCTCTTTTTCTGAAAGATGCTACCCTCTTGGACTTTGTTGATTCCACTGAGGTACTTAAAAGTTTCTATCATGTCCCCCCTCTCCCTTCTTTCCTCAAGGGTATACATATTAAGCTCCTTTAGTCTCTCCTCATATGGCTTCTCTTACAGACCCTGCACCATTTTAGCTGTCCTTCTCTGGACTGCCTCTATCCTGTCTATGTCCTTGCGGAGATGGGGTCTCCAGAACTTGACGCAGTACTCCAGATGGGGTCTCACCAACTGTCTGTACAGAGGGATAACAACTTCCTGTTTTCTGCTGCTGATGCCTCTACCTATACATCCCAGTATACCCCCAGCCCTTCCTACTGCCTTCTCACATTGCTTGCTAGCCTTAAGGTCATGTGATATGATTACCCCCAGGTCCCTTTCCTTTTTTGTTGTTGTTACTACCTCCCCACCCATTGTGTATTCTTCCCCTGGTTTCCTGTTTCCCAGGTGCATTATTTTGCACATCTTTGCACTGAATCCTAGCTGCCATACTTCTGACCATTCCTCCAACCTTGCCAAGTCCCTTTTTATCCTTTCCACGCCTCTTTGTGTAGCAACCCTGTTGCAGATATTTGTGTCATCTGCAAAAAGGCATACTTTTCCTTCCAGTCCCTCTGCAATGTCACTGATGAAGACATTAAAAAGGACTGGACCCAATACTGAACCCTGCAGTACCCCACTAGTAATCCCTCTTTCTTCAGAGTGGATTCCATTTACAATTACCTTCTATGTCCTGTTGTGCAGCCAATGTTTTACCCAGGCTACCACCCTGGGACCCACTCCGAGGCTGGTTAATTTGACTATTAATCTTTTGTGTGGGACTGTGTCAAATGCCTTGCTAAAGTCTAGGTAGGCCATGTCCACAGCCCCTCCCTGGTCTACTACTTTGGTCACCCAGTCAAAGAAATCTATTAGATTCGTCTGACATGACCTTCCCGCTGTGAACCCATGCTGCCTTGGGTCCTGTGCCCCACTGGCCTCTAGGTACTCAACTATTCTTTCCTTCAGAAGTGACTCCATCACTTTCCCTACCACAGAGGTCAGATTGACAGGTCTGTAGTTTCCTGCCTCTGTCTTGCTCCCACTTTTGTGAAGGGGAATCACATCCGCCTTCCTCCAGTCCTCAGGTATCACACCATCCTCCCATGATTTATTAAAAAGAGTAGCCAGTGGTTTCACTAGTTCCTCCCTTAATTCTTTTAGAATTCTGGGGTGAATTCCATCCGGACCCATTACTTTGTCCACCTTCAGTTTTGGAGTTCTTGCAGAACCCTTTCTTCTGAAGGACTGGGATCACCCCTATCAAGAGTGCTTCTGTTAATTGGATTAGGCACTTCCCCTCCTCTTTTGTGAATACTGAGCAGAAATATTCATTCAGTATCCCTGCTTTTCACTGTCCCCCTCTGCCCACCCACCGTTCATTCTATTCAGCCTCACTATCCCTCCCTTTGTCTTTCTACGCTCACTGATGTACCTATAAAAGGTTTTATCCCCCTTCTTAACTGAGTTGGCTATTTTTTCCTCAGTTTGGGCCTTTGCTATTCTGACTTCCCTCCCTGCTTCCTTCTGCCTTAACTGGTACAGCTCTCTGTCCTGCTCCTTCTGTGTTTCCTTATACTTCCGGAATGCTATCTTTTTCTTCCTGACTTTCACAGCCACCTCTGTTGAGAACCATAGTGGTTTTTTCTTTCATTTTGATTTGTTTATTTGCTTCACACAAAGGCTTGTTGCCTCTGTGATGGCAGTTTTGATGATTCCCCATTGTTGCTCCACACCTCCTTCTAGCCTGTTTGCTAGTGGTTTTCTGAGGCACTCTCCCATCTTGCCAAAGTCAGTCCTCCTAAAGTCCAGTACCCTCACTTTTGTATGGCTTCACTCTGTAGCTGAGTTTAACGTGAACCACACTGTTTGATGGTCACTTGTCCCCAGATGGCAACCCACTTCTAGATCTGAGATCCTCTCACTGCCCCCGTTTGAGAGTACGAGGTCTAAGATTGCTCCCTCATGAGTGGGTTCTGAAACTAGCTGTCCGAGGCCTGCCACCTGTAGGGCATCAAGAATGGCCCTGCTCTTGGATGTGGCTGCAGCAAATGTGCTCCAGTTAACATCTGGCATATTCAGGTCTCCCATCAACAGTATCTCCCCTTTCTCTGCCATTCTAAGAATGCCTTCTATCATATCCTTGTCCATTCTCCTCCCCTGACATGGGGGTCTGTACACAACCCCTGTGCGGATTGTGGTGCCCTTTCCAGTCTCCAAGGTGACCCACAGTGCCTCCTCTCCTCCCTGTTTACTCTTTTGTTCAGTTGCTTTTATCCCTTCCTTTACATAGAGAGCTACTCCTCCCCCTCTTCTCCCCTGCCTGTCTCTCCTGTAGGTTATGTACCCTGGTATGTTAACATCCCAGTCATGGTTCTCTGTGTACCATGTTTCTGTGACTGCTACGATATCTAGGCATCCCTCTTCCATCAAGGCCACTAGCTCAGGGAGCTTGATGCCCAGACTACGGGCATTGGTACTCATTACCCTCCATTTCGTGATACCTTACTCCCTTTTGCCACATCCCAGTCCTTCTTGCCTTTGTCACTTTCTCCATTTACCCCTACCCTTCTCCCTATCGACACCTCTATGTTGGTGTTTGCCACACTTACTACTGTGATTTTTTTGGGGGGCTAGGATTTCCCTGCTCCTTTCCAGTGCCTCCCCTTGACTAGTTTAAATGCTTGCCAATGAAGCATTTAAACCTATCACCTAAGATCCTGGTTCCCCTCCCGGACAGATGCAGCCCATTATGCCAGTACAGGCTTGCATCACTCCAGGTGGACCCCCAGTCCCCAATGAAGCCAAATCCCTGAGCTCCACACCAGTTTTTCAACCACTGATTGAATCCCATGGTGCGGAACACCCTAGCCTCTCCTATGCCATAGATGGGCAGCACCTCCAAGAAGGTTACCGTGCATGCTACTTGACTAAGGCCCCTCCCCAATTCCACAAACTCATCCTGCACTTCTCTACTCCTTTTCTTAGCCAGGTCATTTGTCCCTAGGTGGACAATGACATCCAGCTCCCTCCCCTGTGCAGCTGCTCAGGCAATCCTGAGGAATCGCTCCCTGTCCCTCCAAGCCATGGCGCCAGGCAGGCACCTTACCTCCCTCTCCCCTTCCTCCCCCAGTTCTACCTTTCTAACAATGGAGACTGCCACCAGGAGTTGTTTCCTTCCCCTGCCATCCTCCTGTGGGTCTCCTTTGTGGAGGTTCCCAGCATCCTCCTTGGTCTCCACTGTTGGTGCCTCCATAGAGGAACCACACTTTGCCAGAATGGCATAGGAATTGTGGAGAGATACAACTGGAGGGATGCGCCTCTGTTCCACCACCCTCACCCTCCCTGAGCCCACTGTGGTCCAACCGCTCCTCTTTCTTGGCAACCTCTGAGGCCATGGCAGTGGCACTGGTGGTCCCAGGATGGAAGGGGAGGTCCCATAAATCCTGGCCAACTCAGCTTGGAGATGAGCAACCTCCTCCCTCGGCCCAGAGAGGTGCCTACAGATGGGGCAACACCGCATCCTCCAGAACGTCTCTGAGAAGACTGCTGCTCCACAGCCACTGCACTGCACCACTCTAATCAAGTCTTATTTCTGGCCCCTTAACTGTTTGCAATCCTTACTCTTTCCTCTGTTTTTTTTTCTCTCTCTCCTTACTTTCTGCCTGTGTGCCCTTTAAGCTCCTGATTGTCCTGTTCTGCGACAAGAATATCGTATATTTCTCAGTAGACCCCTTACTTTCTCAGAGGCAGACCTCCAGCAGTTAGAGGGGGCCGGAGAGCTACTCTTGCCCTTCTAGGATGGTGGGTCTTTGGTGGTTCTGTGATCACTCACTTCCTGCTCCCAAACAGGAAGTTCCTGTTGTCAGTCAAATCCTGTGCCTATAAAAATAGAACTAGCTTTGAGTGGGGGGGGGGTGGAGGAGAGGGAACGAGGGCAATATAGTTCTAGTAGAGAAGTCCAGTCACACAGCAGTCCTTTCTCCTGGTGTCTTCTGCCAAGCTATTAGCAGAATCTTTCTAAGGCAGTCTTTAAATGTAGCTTCCTTTTAGCTAAGCCACTCCCCCTACTTACTAGATCTTTCTACAAGTAATTTAAACCTCACAGCTATTAAGTCCTTTCAATCACCTGAGATTTACACCTAGATAACTGTTCAGATAACCGTTCAGTTAACTCAGACAAATGCACACTTTTTTTTGTTTTGTTTGTTAGTTTTTTTTACCCTAAATTAAAGGTCCAAGTGCAAAAGTTCTTCTTCTTTAGTCCCAGCAGAGAAGTCCAGTCACACAGCAGTCCTTTCTCCTGGTGTCTTCTGCCAAGCTATTAGCAGAATCTTTCTAAGGCAGTCTTTAAATGTAGCTTCCTTCTAGCTAAGCCACTCCCCCTACTTACTAGATCTTTCTACAAGTAATTTAAACCTCACCGCAAGTAAGTCCTTTCAATCACCTGAGATTTACACCTAGATAACTGTTCAGATAACCATTCAGTTCAGTTAACTCAGACAAACACACACTTTTTTTTGTTTTGTTTGTTATTTTTATTTACCCTAAATTAAAGGTCCAAGTACAAAAGTTCTTCTTCTTTAGTCCCAGCAAAGAAGTCCAGTCACACAGCAGTCCTTTCTCCTGGTGTCTTCTGCCAAGCTAAAATTATGGGAGTATTTAGGTTTGATTTAATATATTAGTGACATTTCTCCCCTTCGTGAGAGAGGGGGGGAGTGATAACTTAGGAGATTTAATGTGTTTGGTTATTTATGTTTTGTTTATTTTATTGTATTCATTTTATTCTGGGGTTTTGTTTTGTTTAATTTTTGGAAATTTAGCCAAGTTAATTAATTGGGGACTCCAGTGTGGGTACTGTGTTTTTATTGAAGTTTTTGGGATGAGTAGGAGGCCAGTTTCTACAGTCATGCGCTATTCTCCCTCCACACTCCCCCCCCTCCACTGCAGCTGTCAACATACCAGCACTGTAGAGTGCTGGGTATTGTTCATAGGGGGAAGAGGACAGTAGGCGGGGTGCGAACAGTGGAGGTCGGAAGAGCAGGGCCGTCATATTGGGGTAGTGAGATCTAGAAGACGCCTTGGGGCAAAATGGAGTCTGGAACATTGTCCTTCATGTCTGGTCTTCATACCCAAGGGCACCTCCAATATTGTTGGGCAAGTAACTCGAGCAGCTCCAGAGGCCTGTCCTACCCGAGCGGTGTTGTGTAAAGCCAGATCCATCAAAAATAAGACTGCAGTTATTGCAGATCTTGTTGGGTCAGTGGATCTGGCATGCATTACCAAGACCTGGCTGGATAAGAATACAGGCCGTATATTAGAGGCCGCTATTCCAGCCGGGTACTCGGTGTTACACCGCCCGAGGTTCGACTGTGGGGGGGGGGGTTGTGGTCTGTTTTAAGACCGAACTGGGCCTCACATGTGTACCAGTTGAGGAGGCTAAGTCATTCGAGTGTACTGTTGTGGCAGGTGTAGGTTGTAGGATCGCTCTCATCTACCATCCACCAGGTGATGAGGCGCAGTTCTTGCAGGAAGTAGCGGACTTCATCATCAACATGTCATTTGAGTCATCCAGGCTGATGGTCCTGGGCGATTTCAATGCCTGGGTCGATGATAAACTCTCACAATTTGGACAACACTTCCTCCAAATAATCACTTCATTGGGCTTACACAAGTTGTTACTTCTGCCACACATAAAGGTGGTCACTCCCTTGACTTGGTCTTCCTCCTGGTGATTGAAGCCTTTGATTTGGGGGTGGAACCTGTCAGATGGTCTGATCATTACACTGTGGGATTCAGTTTTTGCACACCCCCCCTTTGTAGGCCTACCACTGTGGAGATGGTCAGGTACTGCCCTTTGCAAGATGTAAGCTCTCAGGGCCTGGCAGTGGTGCTTGACCTATCAGAGCTTCAGGGTCTAAGCAGTGATCCGGATGCCTTGGTCTTGGCCTATAATAAGGCCATCTCCTCGGCTCTGGATATCATTGCCCCAGTCCGCGTTCATCCTCTCCCCCTTCGCCCTTGGTCCCCATGGTTCAATGGGACCTTGAGGGAGATGCGGCAACAAGGACGACGATTACAGCATTACTGGCAGAGGACTGCCCTTGATGCCGAACATCTTAGATTGATGGAACATTACTGGGTCTATCATTCCGCAATCTCCCGTAAAAAGGCAGAGTTCCTGTCCGGGGAGATTGCGGCTGCTCAGAACCGACCAGCTCAGCTCTTTCGAACTGTAGACAGACTGTGCAACCCAGCCTGCCTGCAGGTTCAAAGAGCCTCTTCACAAGTGGAATGTGAAAAGCTTGCTCGCTTCTTTGTGGCTAAGATGGCTGACATCAGGGCGTCACTCCAACCTGCATCCTCTATAGGATAAGCGATGGATCAGCGCCTGGTCACCGCCTCTGGTCCCTCCTGGAGTTCCTTTGACTGGTCGGAGTTCACTGATGTCATGCAGATTTTCCAGGGTATGCACCCTACATGCTGTAGTTTGGATCGGAACCCAACTTCCTTGATAAAGGGTTGTTGTGATGTTATCAGCCTGATCCTAGCATGGATAGTCTGGTGTTCCTTGGAGACAGGTGAGTTTCCTAGCTCCCTGAAGGAGGCGGTGGTAACGCCACTCCTGAAGAAAGCTTCTTTGGACCCAGACTGCCATGTTAACTACAGACCAATCTCCAATCTTCCCTTTGTGGGGAAGTTGATTGAGAAAGTAGTGGCCGTACAACTGGAGAACCACTTGACCATCCATGACATCTATGAATCATTCCAGTCTGGTTTTTGAAAGAGGCATAGTACCGAGACTGCGCTGGTTTGGGTGCTCAATGATCTCTTGATGGCAAGAAATTGAAAGAGCCGCTCATCCTGGTTCTTCTCGATCTCTCTTCAGCGTTTGACACTGTGGACCATGGGATACTTCTCGAACACCTGAGGTTCATCTGTGGACTGTCTAGTACAGTCCTCAGGTGGTTTAGATCATTCCTCACTGGCAGAACTCAGAGGGTGGTGTCAGGGATAAATTCCTCTGGCCCAGTCTCGCTGTCATGTGGAGTTCCTCAGGGGCCGGTGTTGTCTCCCATGTTGTTCTCAGTGTACATGCTGCCCCTCAGAGACATTGTAAGAAGGTATGGGCTGAGGTTTCACTGCTATGCTGATGATACCCAGCTCTACCCATCTTTCACACCTGACCAGGATAGAGCTCTCTCAGTATTTAACAATTGCCTCACTGAAATCCAAAACTGGATGAATTCGAGCTGGCTGACGTTTAACTCGGAGAAGATGGAGGTAATGGTTGTGGACCTGGGTCGCAGGATAGAGGAGGTGGGATCTGGTTTGCCCTCAGGATTATTTCTGGGTGGCTCCCAGCTCCCAACCTCTGAACAGGTGCGGAACCTGGGGGTGATTTTTGATGATGGTCTGACGTCATGATCGCAGGTGTCAGCAGTCATCAAACCAGCCTTTTTACCATCTGAGGAACACCTCCAGGATCAAGCACCTAGTTCCGTCCAGTGACTCGCTTACACTGGTCCATGCCTTTGTGACTTCGCACCTTGACTATTGTAACTCCCTTTATCTAGGGCTATCTGTGGTTGATATCCGCTGCTTGCAGCTCATGCAGAACGCTGCGGCCCGGCTACTGACGGGTACTCCTCGTACCTGTCATATTTCTCCGGTGCTGCACGAACTGCACTGGCTGACAATACAGTGGTGGATCACCTTTAAAGTCGGTCTTCTGACTTATAAAGCCCTACACGGACTGGGCCCAGTCTACTTGAAAGAGCTTCTTGTACCCTACTGCCCTAAGCGATCCTCCGCTTGGTGGACGAGGGGTTGCTAGAGGTTATGAGGGTTTCTTTGAAATCTTCAGGGCCCGTGCTTTTATGTACGTGGCTCCAACCCTCTGGAATTCTCTATCCCGTCTGCTTCAGGAGTGCACGTCTGTGGAGAAATTTAAACGTGCCTTAAAGACCCATTTGTGGTTGTCAGTGTTTTCTTATTGATGCTGTTTTAATGATAATGTTTTAACATATTTTATGTATTAGTACTAATGTATTTGTGTTTTATTTATTGTTTTAAGAAGTCTACTGTTAATGTGCCTTGGTTTCAGAAAGGTGCAATATAAATAAAGTATTATTATTATTGGGAAGAACACAACAAGTTAGAATCAATAGTAAACTTTCCTTCCTCTGTAAAAACAGTCACTAGTGGGGTCCCTCAGGGGTCAGTTTTGGGCCTGTTTTTATTCAGCAACTTTATATGGGATCTTCACCATGGGCTAAGTAACCAAATTGTTAAATTTGCTGATGATACCAAAATTAGCTGTGATGTCAGTACAGAGGAAAAACACCTCTCTCTGGTTAAAGATCTGAAATCTGTTGAAACCTGGGCCTCCAGGAACAAAATTGAGTTTAATCTTGATAAATGCACTTTGTTACACCTGGGTCAACATAAACCCAAGAAATTTTATGAGCTATATAACACAGGTTTATCATCAGTTGAAACAGAAAAGGGATCTTGGCATCATAATTGATGACAACTTGGGTATGCACACCCACATCAGGAAAACCACTCTGACTGTAAATAAGTTCATTAACATTATTCAGAAGTCCTTCATTACCAGGAACGAAGACTGTTTCATGCAGCTCTACAAGTCATATTTACAACTCTATGTGGACAGTGGTTCTCCCTTCTGGGCCCCATATCAATAGGACATTAAACTTTTGGAGGGAGTACAAAGAAGGTCCACAAAGCTCATCCTTTAGATATCTACAGATTCAACATTACTTGTAGGGAACATTTGGACTACAATGGAACATAACAGAGGCATATCCACCGATATAGATTATTATTGGAACACTGGGTAGAAAAATACCCGAACATATAATCTCATTAACCAACAAAACCATTCAAACAGAAGTGGAACATACCATTGAAAAAAAACACCACAGAGATGGCACACAGAGTTAGAAACCACATTCGTAAAAGGGACCCAATATGTACTCGCTGGAAGAGAGGAGGGAAAGAGGGGACATGATAGAAACATTCAAATACCTCAAGGGTATAAACAAGGTATGGGGGGGGAAGACATTTCCAATACAGGAGGAGCACAAGAACGAGGGGGCATGACATGAAACTGGAAGGTGGGAGGTTGACAGGGAATGTGAAGAAGTTCTTCTTCACAGAAAGGGTGGTGGATGCATTGAATGGTCTGCCTCAGGAGGTGTTCCGAGCGAGCACTGTGAATGGATTTAAGCATGCTTAGGACAGGCATAGGGGAACCATAGAGGTACAAGCAGCGGGTGGGTCGGAAGCAGTAATCCAGTACAAGGGCTTACAGCACACTAGATGGGCCAGATGGGCCTTATCTGATGACAATTTCTATGTTTAGGACTGGACTAATATATAACACACAAAATAAGATGACTTTGTCACATATCTGGAGAGAATATGGATTGAAATGTGCTATTCACTTTTCCAAACACCACAAATAACAGGAAAATATGATAAAACCAGAGAGGCAAAGTGCTGGAGGGGATGTGGAGAGACACAGGCCATGCACACACATTTTCCGGAGTTGTGACAGATTGCATTCATACTAGCAGGACATAGAAAAAAGCAGTCCAGGAGTTACTTCCAGAGATAGGAGAATTACCCCTCCCCCAACTCCTGCTTTCATTTCCAAAATATATCAAAACAAAAATACCCGTAAAATGTTAGCAATAATGCTAACAGCAACTAAAAAAATTAATTTCAAGAAAGTGGTTACAAACCAAAACTCCTACACACAAAGAGTGGGAAGATGTCATGCAACAAATTTATCAGATGGAGAAACTGACAGCAGGACTCAGTTTGCATATGACTCGATTCACTGGTTTCTGGAATAAATGGCAGTTATGGGTTATGGAACATAGACCAGAAACTGTACCACAGAAATGTGATAAAAATTAATGAATAAAGCAACTGATTTGTAGTAGAGGGACACCACTGACAGTAAGAATGTAAAAACAAATGTATAAAGATTGTAAACAATGAGAACAGATGAAACTGTAATAATGTACAGTATATTGACGAGCTGTATAATAACTGCAAAAAAATGATGAAAGTATGTAATGCTCCTAACATTTTTTAATAAACTTTAAATTAAAAATAAATAAACAATACAGTGCTAGTTTAAGCAAATTGAATATGATGCCCTTGGAGCTCAGGAGGATTAGAGGGGATCTTTTGCAACTATTTACTATACTACAAAATCCAGATATAGCATCTTCTTGTAATCTTACATATAAAGGTAGGCCCATCAGTCTTAGGTCACACAGCAAGCAGATTGAGATACAAAGAGATCAAACAAAATGTAGAGAAAATTATTTCACTGTAAGAGCCCTGAGAATATGCAATAGGTTACCTCAACACCTGGTCAACATATCCAAGTTTGAAATCTTTAAGAGAGAGAACTTGATAGACATCTGGGGTACTAGACAATGATCACTACACGGTATGGGTGACAGCCTCAATGGGCTAATGCCTACTTCTGTCGACATCCTACCAAGTACCAGGTATCCCTGTAGCCCAGGGGAAGTACACCACACTTCCGTGATGGCAACTTGGGTTCACATGCGGGTCTGAGTGCCTGCAGCCAGCTGGCCAGGCTGGGAGGAGCACTGAGCATGGGAACACATCCCATACCTTCACTGAGACAGAAAGGCAAAGAGTATCCCCTTTTATCTCCTCCCACCTCTCTGAAGAGGTCAGGACACCACTATTCCAGATCTATTACCTTAATGTCTGCAAGTTATGCAAACACATTCTTGCAACTGTTGCTTGAATCAAAGGTGGGGTGCTGGTGCAGAAACAACCTCCGTTCACTTCCACCAGCACTAAAGCATCTTACAATGACTATGCACTCTGAAGTCCTCCCACCCTGGAAAGCAGTGCAAGACTTAGGAAGCAAACCCAGGTACTTCCCATGGGAGCATAATGCACTCCCAGCCATGCCACCAAGTTGGCCTATAGCTAAAGACTTAAACCACTGCACCATTCAGCATTTTTGGGGGTATCCATTATAAATGAATATGTTTTGCCAAAGGATTAACAGAGTTAGGCTCATCTTTCCCAAGACTGGAGCACTTTCAGCTCCATACTCCAGCACTTGCAAGGGTGACGAACAAATATACTTAGTGGCTATAATTTTCCTACTAGAGTTTATTTATGTTACTTGTTTAACACGATCTCTATCCTACGCTGTGCCCATCTCTAGGAATCATGTGAGCCCTGCTTTTCTTAAACACTTAAAAATGTCTGTTGGACCACCAGAACAGGACTCAAGCTACAGTTCAGTCCTAGTAGCACATACTGTACTACTGAAAATATTCACTTCCCTTAGAATTCGTGATCCCAGATGTGGAAATGCATTTGCATCTGATAAAGCTCGCGCTTACATCTGGGGGGGTCGGTAATACAGTAGCAAAAGGAGCATTAATTGTTTGTCAATCACATAAGCGGTTGTGAATAGCTCTGATGTAAGCCCTGACATTGACCTGAAGTAACCCTACCCTACCTTCTGTCACTCAGCCTTTAATCACATCAAGCAGAAACCAATTAAAAGTTGTTAGTACAGTAATCAACATGTAATGAACCTGTCTTGTATTTTCTGCCACCCAGCATTCAAAACACCAGCTTCACAGAAACTTCTTTTCTCTTTTGCTTACCTTAGCGAAGGATACACTGCTTGTCTGCTGCTCTTTACTGTGCTTACCACAGCAATGTCCATCCTAAAGTGGATAAATGTGAAGAAATGGGAATACGCTGTTGATGTTACCTCCATTCCTGCTTCACAACTAGCGTGTAGCTCCAGTGTCGATGCTGACACCGCATCATTCATAGCAAAGGAGCTTGCAGCCTGTAACCCACCCCCCCCCCACAAGAAGCAGTGACCCTCATCCTATGTTTCATATTCAGATGAAATTCACTTTGAGTTAGGTCGCTATGCAACCAACAATGGTGTCATGGCTGCTGTAAGACACTACTAGTCCAAATACCATGGTACTGTACCATCAGTAAGTCTACAGTTAGAAAATTCGAAGCCGACTATAAAGCCAGCTTGTGCCAAAATCCTGACCCAACAGTAATGTGCCCCTGTTTGCCCACAAAACCCAGAGGCAGACCAACCTTGCTGTTCGATGAGGCTGAGAACAAACTACGGCAGAGTATCCAAAGTTTACGTTCAGAGGGGGCTGTGGTAAATGCTAGGGTAGTTCAGGAGATAGTTCTGGGCATTGTTAAATGAAACAGCCCACAATCACTTTTGGAGAATGGTGGCAATGTCAGCATTACAACAAAATGGGCTTTGGGGTTTCTGAACCACATGGGGTTCAGTCGCGGAAAGAGAACAAAAGCAGCCCGCAAGACTCCTTCTGATTTTGTTGCCTTAAAACATGGGTCATTGGAAAGAATCACAAAAGCAGCTGCACAAAAACTGATCCCAGCACAGTTAGTTGTGAATCTTGCTAAAACGGGGCTGCATATGATCCCAGTGTCTGCGTGAACCATGGCTGAAACAGGGTCCCATCAAGTAGCTATTACGGGACTGGGTGACAAGCGGCAAGTGTCTGTAGTGTTGGCTTGTATCCTTTGGAGGGACGTTTTGCAGCTGCAAATAATATACAAGGGGAAGACTCCCACATGCCACCCACTCCATAAATTTCCTGTTAACTGGTCCATCACCCAGTCACCCAACCATTGGGCTAATGAAAGTACGATGTGCCAATACATCTCCTCATTCCTTGTCCCATACCTGAAGTCTATGAAAGTTATTCTGTCTTTACCAGGTGAGCAGAAGGGACTGCTGACTTTAGACTTGTTTCGAGCTCACACCACAGCATCAGTTCTCGCACTGTTGGAAAAAATCGGGGTTTATTTCAGTTTTCGTACCAGCATCCTGTATAGATTTACTCCAGCCCCTTGACGTATCAGTTAACAATATCTTCAAAGATGACTTAAAAAAAACATTTCACAGACTGCTACATTGGCATTGTAGCAGAACAGCTCAATGAAGGGCTGACAAATGTGAAGGCGGATCTTAAACTGACCTCTCTGAAAGAGAAACATGCTCGATGGTTAGATTCCAGCATCAACACTCTAGCCGAAAAGAAAAGCGATTGCATACAAGGATTTGTGGATACAGGGATTGCTGAAGCACACGAGATTTGTCTTACCTAACAACTGACATTTGGTATGTTACTTTTTTATTTGATTTTAAAAGTACCCCTGGTGAATTTTTCATTACAGTTTGCTTTTCATTTCTTTTCAGAGTGAAGAAAATGAAGCAACCGAAGGAAGGACTGAATGAACGCAGTAAAATGCTGTAAAAGCCAGGCGTTAATGAAATACTAACCGATTACTGTATTTTTATATTTTTGGTTTTCGTATGATTAAATAAAGTGAATAAAAGACTGTACAATGCATGTGCATTGTTATTTAAAATCGACAGCTGCATGATGTACTGAATGTTTCAGCAACTCATTAACCCTCGTTTACGCCCCTAAGTTTCACTATCTGTTAATGTTCACGTTTTTTTCAAGATAGTGAATATTTAGGGAGCATGAACATTTCCTGTAGTACAGTAAATGCAATTCATTTGATAACAGCTTTCTGATACTTTGGGTGCAGTGAAATTGTCTAGTTTTTTGTAAATGTCCTACAAATTGAGCCAGGTTCCTTTATGGGTAGTGGCTGTGCTGTGGATTGATGGGGGTGCTGTAGACTGATGGGGGTCCTTCCCTTCTAACAAACTTTACAGACATGCTACTGTGAAATATCAAATGTGAGAAAATCTATGACTATATACTTTCAGGTATAGAATTAAGCAATAAGGCATGGTAGGCTGTGTGCAAGTGTGCATGAATATCCATGGCTACATAATCATCATCATCATCATAAGTGTATGTATAACAGGCACCCTTCCATTGCTCAGGGTGCCTTAACAATGTATACAAACAAACAAACAAACATAAACATCAATAAAATACCTAATAAAATAAATAGCTGTAAAATATTCTGCACAATTTATCTTACAACAGTCTCAAGTCCCTTCAAAAGCCTGGAGGAACAAGTGTGTCTTGAGGGCAGTTTTAAAACCCTCAATGGTCAGGCTATCTCGTATCTGCCGAGGTAGAGAATTCCACAGGGTCGGAGCCATAAAGGCAAAAGATCTTCATCCAGATGATTTTAGGCGTACCCTGGGAATCTCTAGCAATCCCTCGTCAGAGGATCCGAGTGGGAGTGAGAGTAGGGTACAGCAGGTCTTGCAGGTACTAGGGTTCCTGGTCATGTAGGGCTTTATAGGTCAACAACGTGACCTTGAAGGTAATCTTCCATTTTACTGGCGGCCGGTGCCGTTCATGCAGCACAGGTGTTATGTGGCTGGATCTAGGGGTTCCAGTCAACAACAAGGCTGTCGCGTTCTGCACCAGCTGCAATCAGCAGATATCTACCCCCAATAGCCCTAGGTAGAGGGTGTTGTAGTGATCAAGATGAGTGGTGACAAAAGTGCAGCCCAAAATAGGTAGATCATTGGACAGAACCAGGTGCTTCACCCTGGCAATGTTCCTTAGATGGTAAAAGGAGGATTTGACTACCGCCGACACTTGAGCCTTCAAGGTTGGGCCTTCATCAAAGATCACACCTAGGTTATGTACCTGGCTCGAGGCATTTAATGGGGTTTCTCCAAGCTGCAGTCCGGAGGGCTGTCCCACCCATGTCCCAGTCATCCTATGATCCGGGTCCACAACCAATACCTCTGTTTTTCCCTGGTTTAACCTTAGCCAGCTAGCACTCATCGAGTCTTGTATCCCAGTTAGGCAGTTGTTAAACACTGAGTCAGTATCTAACTCCTGGTCGAGCACAAAAGACATGTACAGCTGAGAGTCATCTGCACTGCAGTGAAAACTCAAGCCATACCATCTTATAATGTCCCCTAATGGCAGCATGTACACTATGAACAACATGGGAGACAGAACCAAACCCTGCGGCACCCCACAGGGAAGGTAACGAGGGGCCGAGGAATAAATCCCCGACACCACTCTCTGAGATCTGCCCTCGAGGAAGGAACAGAACTAACTGAGGACTGCCCTCCCAGTCCACAGAAAAACTGCAGGCGTTCGAGCAGCACCCCATGGTCCACGGTGCCAAACGTCGCTGAGAGATCAAGGAGAACCAAGATAGAACAGGCTCTCCGATCTCTCACCATCAGAAGATCATTTAGTACCCAAACCAGGGTGGCCTCAGTGCTATGCCTTTTCCTGAAATCTGACTGGAGAAGGTCATAGATATTGTGGCTGGATAAATGATCCTCCAGCTGCAAAGTGACCACTTTCTCAATAACTTTACCTACAAAAGGCAAGTTAGAGACTGGCCTGTAGTTCACTGGACAGTCGGGGTCAAGGAAGGGCTTTTTCAGGAGTGGCCGAACCACCGCCTCCTTCAAGGGATCTGGAAAGATCCCTTTTTCCAATGAAACCCTTACTATACCAGCTAGGACCAGGCCAATTACATCGACACACCCTACAAGAATGTGAGTTGGGCCCGGGTGCAGACTACAGCAAGTTGGCTGCAATCTGGATGATCCTCACTATATCCATGACTACCAGTTGGCTGAAGGTAGACCAGGTCACCTGGGAATTAGTACCACCTGGTTGATCAGTGCAAGGTCCAATGGGAAGGCACTGGCTGATCTCGTCCCTAATGGAGGCAACCTTATCAGCAAAAAACTGCACAAACTCTCTGCACTTTTCTTGTGACAATGCTCGACCAGACTGCAGACAGGCTGGACTGCACAGTCTGTCCACAGTCTGGAAGAGCTGAGCTGGTCTGTTCCTTGTTGCAGCAATTTCCCTGGACAGAAATTCTGCCTACTTATGGGAAATTGCTGATTGGTAGATCTTATAATGATCTAACATTTTAAGCCTGTCCTCCTCCAGGTGAGTTTTCCGCCAATGTCTCTCCAACTTTCACCCTAGTCTCTTCAACTCCTGAAGTGTCCCATCATACCATGGGGCACCCAGGCAGAGATTAAGGAGGTAAACACGTACTGGGGCAATAGCATCCTGGGCCCCTGCCACCACCCTATTATAGGCAAAACAAGGGTCCCTGGGTCAGTGCTATCTGTTGGAATTCCCAAAAGGTCCAGCACCGTCATTAGGCCTTCTGAGGTAACTCCTCTCAAAGGACGGTACAGTACCATTTCCTGAGGGGCTGGCCTACTCCGGGGTGTTGCGAAACTGAACCTCAGGGTGTGATGGTCAAACCATCTGAAAGGATCCACCTCCGTATTGGAATTTCCATCTACAGGTAGAACACCAAGTCCAATGAGTGGCCCCCGGTGGGTAGCGGTGGTAATAACCCATGTCAGGCCCAATGAATCCATCAATTGGAGGAGGTGTTGTCCAAAGTGTGAAAGTTTGTCATCAACCCAGGCACTGAAGTCCCCAAGAATTAACCATCTGGGGGCCTCCAATACCATGCCGGTGACAAAGTCTGCTACCTCCTTTTGGAAAACCCTCCCATCACCTGGTGGACAGTAAATGAGAAGGATCCTGCAGCCAGCATCTGCACCCACAATGCACTCACAAGAGTTGGTGATTAACACTGCCACCTACCTGAAGCCCAGTTCCGATCTAAAACAGACTGTGACCCTTCCCCACCCCCACGATCCACTCTCGGGTGGTATCACTGAGAACCCAGTCGGAATTGTGGATGCCAAAATGGGCCCCGCATTATCATCCAACCAGGTCTCGGTGATGCAGGCCAGGTCTGCACAGGCTACAAGATCTGCCACCATTGTAGTCTTATTTTTAATAGACCTGGCATTGCATAACACTGCCCAAGAGGGATGAGAATCCAAGGATGACCGGACCACCTGCCTAAGTCAGAGCCCTTGGGTATGGGCACAAGACAGGGAGGACCCCCAATCCTGTACCCATTTCACCCCAGGGCGCCTCCTGGTCCCCACTGTCTCTATCCGTCCACTCCTCTCCCAACTCTCCCCCCCCCAAAGACCTCCAGGATCATCCTCCTCCGCCTCCTCACTATACCCAGCACCCAGCACCTATCATACACATTAGGAGGAAGCAGATGGCAGTCAAAAGGGTGAAGATCCCTAAGTCTCGAGGGGGACTACAGCCTGACCATATTGATTTCCCCGGCTCATATTTTACACTTTCAAACATAATTCACAACACTCCTTTCAATCAGCCCTACCCTCACTCAATCACACTCAACTTTCAACTGAAGTCCACCTTCCCTTACGTCCTTCACTTAAACATTCACTCCTTAACCATCTAACATCCATCTAACACACACACACACACACACACACACACACAGCCACCTCTTAAATAAAATAAGCTCTTCCCACACCAGTACCCAACACAACTAATAGCAGAGACAGTATCTTAAAATGTTCTCTCTTATGAGTCAAATAGTCTCTGATGTAACACTTGCTTTGTAGTGCTCTCACCACTGCAAAAATAAAGTCCTGGATACTCTACAGTCCCCTCTCACTGGCCTGCTTTGCATTATATATGGCTTTAAAATGGTAGTCTGCCAATACCAGCAGAAATGCTGGGCAGAATCCAGACCCCCTTCTCTTTTAGATGTTGATACTCTCTGTTCTTCCATTCAGCTCTTTGAGGGCCTCCTTCTGTCTGGCTTATGCCCCCCGCCAGTCCTTTGCTCCGGCGGCCCAACACAGGCCCACCCTCCGGTGAATCTTGTGTTCCGCCAAAGAGGAACAGACCCTACTCCACCCTATGGTAGATGCAGCGGCTGTCCTCTCATCCAGGCCGGGTGGTTCCCCCCTCCTCTCTCCTCAGAAGGCCTCTCCTCAATCTTTACTCTAGCAGCTGCTTGCCCTGCAGCTACTTTCTTTCCAGTCCCGGCATGAAAAAATGCCAGCGTGTTTCTTCTTCGGTGTTCCGACTGGCCTCTCACCCCAGTCAGAACAAGACCTCAAACTTTTCCTCCTGCTGCTCACCACAATCCTCCTTCTGGGACAGGACCACCACAAACTCTGGGACCGATTCTGCCCCCCAGGCACCAAACATCGAGATCCAATTCCTTCTTACTCCAAACTCCTTTAAGACCGGACCCAAATTTTTGGCGATATTCACAGATAATGGCTTTCTCTTTGCAGATATGACCGTATGAGTCGGGTCAAAAGTTACTTGACCCCCCTAGCACCATAGGGTCCAGGTGTCCTCAGTGCCCTTGTGCACACTCTGTGTCATTTCTACCCTGACAACGCACGGACTATCTACTAAATCTATAATCTAGCAAATAGAGCTGTAACACTGCCACCTCCCTGAAGCCCAGTTCCGATCTAAAACAGATTGTGACCCCCCCACCCCCAAAAAATCTAATAAAAGCTACTAAGAAAGTCACTAAAAGTCACTAACATTTGACAGAAATACCAGTCTCACTCTGCTGCTCTGCAAGGCACACCCAGTGTGGTGGCCATCTGCCCGCATTGGTTAGTACGAGGACCAGAATCGCCCTGCCTCTGGTAAGCACTGGTCTACAGTCAGCAGCTTCTGTTACAAATATCTAACTAATCTTAAAGCAGCAGTGTGCTCATTTCAGTATTTTACAGTACATCTTGTGAGATTTCCATAACCCAGTGACTCCCGAGGTAAAACTTAAGAATTTATCTTTTCTGCCTCTGCACCTTCTCTTAAGACCATGTCGCTAGTCCGTTTGTCTCCATGTTTCACACAGACCCTCGTCAGGATCGCCACATTTGAACTCGGACCTGAAGCCAGTGTTCACACATGTGCATTGTGAGCAATGCTGTATGCTCCAATCTGCTTTCATGTTGTCCTGTAAAGTTCAGAAGGACGTGCTAGTGTCCGTGCCATACAGAGTGCGTGTCCTGAAAAGATGTCCATTCATACTGCATGGCCGCAAATAAAAGATACGCGTTTTAAATTTAGTTAAAATACAAATATCTCACTCAGAAGGACAGGAAGAACAAAAAACTTTTGGTAAACACAACTGAGTAAGTGGAAAGTTTTATTTGAGGCAAACAAAAGCATTCAGAAAATTTTTTTGCAATCCTTACACTGCTGCTTTAACTTAAAAAAGGAGTTTATATACTTTTTTAACAGAAGATGACTGATTTTAAACCTCTGACAGCACGTCCTTTACTACCATTAACACTGCTCAGCTGCACTAAACTACAAAAATGGAACTCACTCGCTCTCTTCTCTCTACAGTCCACATTTTCCTTTACAGATAGGGAAATAAGCTTAAGTTAATCTTAAGTTAAAAAAAGGCAGTTTACATTCTTTTTTTGACACAAGATGCCTTATGTTAACCCTCTGCCAGCACAACCTTTACCACCATTCACACCGCACGGTCACACAAAGCATCTACTGTAGTACCCCAGGGCTTCAATACCAGTGACAAACATCTAGCACTGACAAATGCTTGTTCTCATTTCCACTCACTCATCATAGCAATTTAAGCCACCAGTTCATCTCATCCAGCTCCTGCCCACTTTATCTCCCTCCTGCCAAAACACACAACAGCAGTTTTAAACTAATGATCCATCTGGTTCAGCCCCTGCCCACTTATTGGATCCTTTCCAGCACAACATCCCTCCTGCCCAGCTTGGAGTCCAGATAAAAGTCACAATGCAGAGGACTCAATTCCTGCTGCTATGCCCTCCTTCTCACCAGCCTGGGAGTTCACCCAGGATCCCCATTATTCCACCCCCCCCAATCCTGGTGTCAACACAGCAGTTGCGATATGGCCTTCGGGCTCACTGCCAGCTTGACCATGCTCTTGCCTGCCCTGAACTCTACACAAATACTTTGATGCAGCTCAAATGCAAGAGTACGGGGGCTAATGGTCCAGGGACGTTAAGGCTGAAGACTGTGACCCACCCACACCCACTGAAACACTTTGAATCCATACCACAGCTGCTCCTTTGCTATGGTAAGGTTATTATATGATCCTGTAGCAGCTGCTTTGACTGTTTTGCATGCTCACGGTATAGGCTGCAGCAGGATACTCACACACGTAAGCTGTAACTCATGACAGGCCATGGGTGTATGGGGGCCCTCCAACCACCTAGGAAGTGCCCCCATATACTCATGTCCTGCAGTGGGATACTGCATTAGTACAATCAGTTAGGTTTATTGAAAAAAAAATTAGCCGGCCCAGTGGCGCTGAGGGCTGAGGCGCTGGCGCCTTGCCTCACGCTATGCCGGCGGCCCGTGTTCGGGAACGAGCACGGGCCGTCCGTAGGGGAGGAGAAGGATTGAGCATCTGAAGGACTGCTCTCCTTCTCCGGGAAGGGGGTTTCTGGTGGTTGGTGCTTGCTCGCCCCTCTGGCGGAGGCTGGAGGACAGTGCGTCGATCTGGATTCTTCCAGGTGGCAGTCAAGTGGTGAGGCACAATATTCCCCCTCCTTGAGGAAGGAGAGTAATCCTCCCTCTCCTGCCCGACCCCCGAGTGACCTGCATCCATTCCCAAACACGGGTCAACGGGGTGGAAAGAGGTAAGGTGCCTGCAGCACCTCAGCACTCTGCACCATCGGGCTGGCTGCTTGATCTGTCTGTCACTCATTTGGGATTTCAGGTTCCCCTCACTAAGATGACTTTTTAAATATGGCGCTGATTTAGGTGGCTGAATGTAACGGGACTGATTTCACTTTTTAACATATTAGACAGTACGTGACAGCATATATAGGTCGGCAGTAAAACTGTGGGTGTACTAGGCAGTAATCAATGCCCACGTGACCACTTTTAACCAACGAAGTTAAAAGACTTTAAGCTTATTTCTCAACCCACTGTATAAATGCAGTTATAGGACCATTGTTAGGTAAGTATTGGCAAGGCTGGCAGTGGAGCACGGGAGGAACAGGAGTCAAAGCTGACCGATCTTGAGACTGTGGCAGTAAATCTCTGAGAGGTAAAAAAACATGATATGTGTATTAAATATCAGTCAGGAATCTTTTGCATGGTTTTTGAAAATAAAATATAGAAACACAATAAAAAGGGCAAAAAAGGCAGAAACCCATTTTTACCTAGGCCAGAGTAAAGCAAAGAACTAAAAACATTGCAACATTTTAATTTCTGAAAATTCGATCTGTTCTGATGCACACATCTTTTCTGGATAGCATGCAGAGAGGTCAGCTGGAGCTTATAAGAAGCCTGACGGGGGTTGCAAATCTGACTTTCTATGTTACATTTGAATTAAGCCTGCATTACTACGGGATTCACATATGGGCAAAGACATATGCTGAACAAATGGTTTGTGGGATTTTTCATGCCCATTTTGTAATATGTGTTAAACAGTTTTACTGTTCAGTATGTGTGCATTTCATGCTAGGTTCAGGCAGCTGCAGCACATTACTTTGTTGATGCTCCACATCAAGTATGAGCTGCAGTGTTACTCAGTTTTCCTTTTGCTTTACAAAAGATGTCAAAAAAGAAGGAAACCAGTCCAGCCAACCTCAGATGAAACAAAAGAAAAAATTACTCACCTTAGTAATGTTGTTTCTTCTAATGGAGTCTTGCTGTATTCTGACTATTGCAGTTAGGTCCTGCCTTTCAACTGCCCTGGAGAACAAAGAGTTAACTTTCCATGGCCAGCATGGAACGTTCAGCGTGAGCTCGGTTGAAGCCTCTGTCTGCTGTTGCTTAAATTCCAACCATCAGATCTTTATGAGCAATACTCACTAGAAGTTCTGTGTGGAAACTGTAAAACTCACACTAGCCAACTGGCAACTAAATTTATTAAAAAAAGGGATTTTTTGGTTTCAAAACAAAGACTCAAGTCAGGAAACCCAAAAAACAAAACACAACACACACTCAAAATAAAGGATGGTGCAAAGACATGGGCAAAGACATATGCTGAACAAATGGTTTGCGGGATTTTTCATGCCCATTTTGTAATATGTGTTAAACAGTTTTACTGTTCAGTATGTGTGCATTTCATGCTAGGTTCAGGCAGCTGCAGCACATTACTTTGTTGATGCTCCACATCAAGTATGAGCTGCAGTGTTACCCAGTTTTCCTTTTGCTTTATAAAAGATGTCAAAAAAGAAGGAAACCAGTCCAGCCAACCTCAGATGAAACAAAAGAAAAAATTACTCACCTTAGTTATGTTGTTTCTTCTAATGGAGTCTTGCTGGATTCTGACTATTGCAGTTAGGTCCTGCCTTTCAACTGCCCCGGAGAACAAAGAGTTAACTTTCCATGGCCAGCATGGAACGTTCAGCGGAGCTCGGTTGAAGCCTCTGTCTGCTGTTGTTTAAACTCCAACCGTCAGATCTTTATGAGCAATACTCACTAGAAGTTCTGTGTGGAAACTGTAAAACTCACACTAGCCAACTGGCAACTAAATTTATTAAAAAGGGTTTTTTGGTTTCAAAGCAAAGACTCAAGTCAGGAAACCCAAAAAACAAAACACAACACACACCAAAATAAAGGAGGGTGAAAAGGGCACCTCTAGGGTGCCAACACTGCTCCTGTCCACCCACATCCCAAAAAACAGGTTCTGAGGGGGAGGTCAGAATACAGCAAGACTCCATTAGAAGAAACAACATTACTACGGTGAGTAATTTTTCTTCAAACAACATAAAGTCTTGCTGTATTCTGACTATTGCAGACTACCAAGCAGTACCTCCATGGAGGAGGGATAGAACCTACTTTGGGAATAGGCTCTGAAGCACTGCTGTGCCAAACCGAGCATCACTCCTAGCCTGGATATCCAGAGAGTAATGCTTGGTGAATGTATGGACTGTTTTCCAGGTGGCTACTTGACAAATTTCTAAGACAGGAATATCCCTGGCTGCAGCCATAGAAGCAGCTGTACCTCTAGTAGAGTAAGCCCTCAGGCCTGAGGGTGGGGTTCTACCCAGTTTTTTCATAGCACAATTGTATACAAGAGTCAATCCACCTGGCAATAGTTCTTTTAGTGGCAGGTTTGCCCTTACCGACCTCTCCATATGTGAGGAGCAACTGGAGGGACTCAAACCTGTGACCCTTGGTGCGCTCTATGTAGTAGCTGAGGGTCCTTTTAACATCCAAGCTGTGCAGCCTCCTCTCTTCAGAGGAGGAATGGTCAGTGAAGAAAACAGGGAGAGACACAGACTGATTAAGGTGGAAATCTGAAACCACCTTAGGCAAAAAACTTCCTGTTAGTTCTAAGCACCACTTTATCTCTATGGAAAGAGATGAAATCAGGCTCCACTGACAGGGCTTGCAATTCACTGATATGCCTGGCAGAGGTAATGGCTACCAAAACACAGTTTTCCAAGTCAAGTACTTAAGTTCTACAGAGGACAAAGGCTCAAAGGGTGGTTGCATAAGCTGAGCAATGCAAACATTAAGGTCCCAAGCAGGAGCAGGGTACCTAAAGGGGGGATGGGTGTTCAGCAATCCCTTGAAGAACTTACAAAACACAGGATGGGCTGGGCTGACAGAGGAGAGGGCTTGCCTACTGACAAGAAGGCAGAAACAGCTGCCAGATGCACTTTAAGTGTAGCTGGCCTAAGTCCCGAGCCATTAAGATGAACCATATAGTTCAGGACTATAGGCAACCCAGCAGATTCTGGAGAAATATGCTTATTAGAGCACCAAATAGTGAACCTTTTCCATTTGGAGTTGTAAGTCTTTCTGGTGGAAGGCTTTCGAGAAGCCTTAAGGATATCCAGAACCCCTTGAGAAAGGTGTAGATCAGCAAACTCTAACTCTTCAAGAGCCATGCCTTGAGATTGAGAGATTTGAGGTTCGGATACCAAAACCTCCCCTGAGAGGACGTCAACAGGTTGCAATTCCTGGGAAGAGACAGGGGAAGGTGGACTGTTGAGGACAGCAATGGTGGGTACCAGGGCTGTCTGGCCCAGTCTGGAGCAATCAGAATCACTTAACATGGCTGAGACCTGATCTTGACTAACACTTTGAACAGGAGAGGGAAGGGGGGAAAAGCATACAGGAACTTCCCTTCCCAATTAGAATCAGAGCATCCAGGGGAACTGAGCCCAAGACTGGGGGTCTGCAACAAAAGAAAGGAAGATGGTGATTGTCTGGGGCTGCAAAAAGATCTATCTGTGGAGTGCCCCATCTCAAGAAAATTACTTCCAAAACTAGGGGATCTAGGGTCCATTCGTGATGGCCCTGGGATATCCTGCTGAGAGTATCTGCTAGGACATTGTCCTTCCTTGGGAGGTGAACTGCTATCAGAGAGGTTTGCAGGGAATAGGCCAGAGACCACAGCTTCATTGCTTCTGTGCACAAGGCCGTAGACCGAGTGCCTCCTTGCTTGTTGATGTACCACATTGTGGTGGTATTGTCTGTTCTGATCTGGACCACCTTGTTCTATACAGATTTGGAAAAGGCTTGCAGTGCCAGAAACACTGCTCTGAGTTCCAAGAGACTGATGTGAAGCAGAGATTCTTGAGGTGACCACATCCCTTGGGTGGTAAGATCCCCCAAGTGGGCTCCTCAGCCCAGCAGGGAGGCATCTGTGGTGAGTATCACTGAATGAGACTGAGTGACCAAAGGAACTCCCTGTCTCAAATTGTCCTGATCCTGCCACCATTGCAAAGCGTGGATCAGGGTTCAAGTCACTGGGACTAGTTTGGTAAGGGAATCCTTTCTTTGGGACCAGAAGGCTCTTAAGTGGAACTGAATGTCCCTCATCTGGAATCTTGCCCCCTGGACCACTGCTGTAGAGGCTGCCATGTGGCCCAGGAGCCGAAGGAAATGCCTTGCTGGTTGAGACATCTGAAGGGTGAATGAAGAGGCCAGTTCTATAAGGGTCCGTGCCCTGTCCAGGGGAAGGAAGGCTTTTGCCCTTATTGTATCCAGCTCTGCCCCTATAAAGGTGAGGAGCTGTATTGGCTTGAGAACTGACTTTGGAAGGTTGAGGAGGAATCCTAAGGAAGTGAGCACTTGCTGAGTTATTTGCAGATGTGACTTGACTTGGTCTGCAGACTGACCCACTATGAGCCAGTCGTCCAAGTATGGAAAGATGGAGATCTTTTTTCTCCTTAGGAAAGCAACCACTACTGCCAGACACTTTGTGAACACCCTTGGGGCTGATGTTAGGCCAAAGGGCATTGCTCTGAATTGATAGTTGCCTGAGGGCAACTCGAACCTGAGGTACTTTCTGTGGGAGCACCTGATGGGAATGTGAAAACAGGCATCTTTGAGTTTCAGGGAGGCTAGCCAGTCCCCTGGCCTTAGAGAAGGCAGAATTATTCCCAGAGTCACCATTTAGAATTTTGGTTTTAAAAGGTGCTTGTTCAGATATCTTAGATCCAGGATGAGCTGCCATTCTCCTGTTTTTTGGGAGGTTAGGAAGTACCTGGAGTACAATCCTTTGCCCCTGTGTAGGGTAGAAACCCTTTCTATGACTCTGACAGCCAGGAGGGAAGAAACTTCTGCCCCTAGGGCAAGGGTCTCTGATGAATTTGCAGGTGGAAAGGATCTGGTTCTCATCTTGGGAAATTTTTTGAAGCTGAGAACCAGTCCCTGGCTTACTACTTCCAGGACCCACTTGTCTGATGTCAAAGACTTCCAGTCCTGGACAAAGTAAGCCAGCCTGCCCCCTACAGGTATTGAAGAATCGGGCCCAGGCAGACCCATCAGGGTGTCTGCTTGGCAGGGGCTTTAGGCTGAGGGGTGGAAGCAGAGCTGCTCATTCCCCATCTGCCTCTCCCTCTGAAGAACCCCCTCTGAGCATAAGCAGAAGAGGAGGCCTGGGCTTGGTAAAAGGCCTCTGAAAGGGCCTGCCCCTGCCCCTGGAATGCTGTCTCTGAGGAGTGGCTTGCCTTTCTTTGGCCTGAGCAATCCTGTAGGTGGTCCTGTACTCGTCCATCTTTTTTCATGTAGTTCTCTGTCTGCTCCCCAGATAATTACCAATGACAGAGAAATCCATGGCCTTAGCCTGGGTATCCTGTGATAGGCTAGTACATCTGAGCCAAGCCATCCTCCGAAGGGCCACAGATGTAGCCATGACTCTAGATGAAACATCACTGGAGTCCACAGCAGCATGAAACTGTGCCTTGGATGCCTCAATCCCATCCACAGCCATCTGCTCCAGCTCCTTTGCAAGCTGGTCAGGGGCCTGTTTAGCCAGAACCAGCACAGTGTCCCACCTGGACTTCTGGTATCTAGCCGAGTAGGCCATATACTTAGCCTGCCTGAGTCCCAAAGATGCTGCCATGTACTGCTTCTTTGCCATGGCATCAATCCTCCTGGAGTCCTTATCTTGGGGGTGTGATGCCAAGGGAATATTTGCCTTATCACAGGCAGCAGCCTGCAGTACCCCAACATGGCTGCATTGCTGGGAAAGGAACTCCGTGTCTGAGCCTGAAAGTGTATACCTCTTGTCCATTCTTCTGTCCACAGGAGGTATGGAATTAGGAGTCTTTAGAATTTTAAATGTCTGTTTCCCAAAAGATTTATGGAGGGGAATAGACAATCTCCTGGACTCTGGGATGTCCATCATCTCAACAAAATCAGGCTCCTCCTGATCCTCTACTGCTTCTTCCATTGGAAGCTGGAGGGCTTCATTCACTTTCTTGTAAAACATGAAGTGGGAAGGGGACTCAGAAAGCCTAGGAGGAGAAACACCTGAAGGTCTGTCTGAGGAGATGTCCGGGTCAACAGGCACATCCAGACTTTCATAATCACCATCATCATCATTATCCTCATACTCTCCCCCCTCCTCCTCAGGTTCATAAAATTCTTCTCAAGTATAATCCGGAACCGGGGGAACCGACCGAACCGAGCCCCTGCCAGATGGTGCCGGTTTGGCTGGAACCGAAGTTAGTGATTGAACTATCCTTATCGCTTTGGTATTTCATCAGCGGTCAGAGAAAGAATTTGTGGATCCGAACCGGATGATTTTTCTCTTCTCTTTCTTTTAACCGGAACTGACTCCTCAGAATTGGCTCTCCTTTTGCCCGAAGAAGTTTCGCCCAGGTCAGAGGGCGCTCCTTCTGGTTCAGTCGGAACCGAACTGGGCTGGCCATCCAGGTCAGCAGACTTCTCAGCCTCCCTTTCCCTCAGTCTACCTACTCTCTTATCCAGGGTAGCTTTGGGAAAACTTTGACAAATTTGGCAGTCTGAATCGAGGTGGTCAAACCCCAGACAAGAAACACAGGTGGTGTGGGGATCAGCCTTAGCAAAGGCTTCCCCACACACACTACAGTGTTGAAACCCAGTGGGCCGTTTTTTCTTGGATTTCTCAGACATGGCCAATCCTATCCAGAACTTACCCTTTTTGGCAATCCGCCAGGCAAAGACACCCTATCAGTTCCTGACCGTAGTTACGGGTCTTGGAAAAACGACTTTAACTGCTTTTAGAACCGTATACGGACCGGTTAACACACTAATAAATTCAAAACTTTTTTAAGACCAATCTGATCGGTTCAAACCGAACCGATCTAATATTTACAAGCTCCACACAGAAACTAAATGCAAAACCTATCTAGTACTCATGGTACCACAGACAGAGACTTAAACCGACAGGTTCAGTAGCAGAAATTCGGTAGAGACCGAGCGAAAAAACGACACTTTAACCGACTCCGGAGCGACTGTTCAGTGAGGCAGAGTAAAGAATCTGGTGGTTGGAGTTTAAACAACAGCAGACAGAGGCTTCAACCGAGCTCGCGCTGAACGTTCCATGCTGGCCATGGAAAGTTATCTCTTTGAGAAGGCAGTTGAAAGGCAGGACCTAACTGCAGTAGTCAGAATACAGCAAGACTTCATGTTGTTTGAAAAGATACTTTTAAGGGAGTAGCTGTTTACCAATTAAGGCATAACTAACAGCAAGAACAAATTGGAAAAATGAGAGCCAACTCACCAAATATGAAACTATTTCTTCATTCTTTCTTTCATATTTTTTACCTTAATTTTTCTTTTTTTTCTTCCAGGTACAGTGTTATAAACAAACACAAATGCCTTGGAAGCACCCATAGTGGAGGCATGGAGCGCACAAAGGGACGATTTAAACACACTTAAAAATAAATGAAATGCATGTGTTTTTTCACAGAGTTAAACAACAAGAAATGATTTATAGAAAAGCAGTGTACATTTATGAGAGATACAATAAGAAAGGAGAAAATTAATAGGACTATGTAATGAGATACATGATGTTTTGAATGAGTACACAAGTCTTCTAAGGTAATTGTGTAACCCACTGATGAAGGACTAGGTCTGAAACGTTTGTGTTTGTTTATAACACTGTACCTGGAAGAAAAAAAAGAAAAATTAAGATACAAAATATGAAAGAAAGAATAAAGAAATAGTTCCATATTTGGTGAGTGGGCTCTCATTTTACCAATTTGTTTTTGCTTTTATAAAAAATGTGACATACTTCTATTACTTTTCTTTTCCTGCCCGATCCCTTTTACTTGATACCTTTCAAGAGCACACATTTGTTCAAAAGATACTTGAGAAGTAAAGAACTCGTTCCTCCCACACTGGATACAAGGTTTACACCAATAGAATTTCCAAGAAAATTAGCAGTTATGCCTAAATGCACTGGAATTTACCTGGATCTACAGTAGTTACACTTACTCAGATCCACGTGGTTTGGAAGCACCGGTTGTGGGTTCTTTGTGTAAGGCTAGTCTGTGAATCTGTTTGGCTTTGTAACCCTGTATCCCATGTGGTATGGCTGGTACTGCAGTGCTTTCCTTGTGCTGTTTTAGACCTAAGAACAATAATGCAGAAAAGAGAAAGTACAAGAAAGGTAATCAAACTTGCTGCAAGAAATACTAAGTTTAAAACATGCGTCTTACTTGGGTCCTGTTCAATAAAGAACTTGTTAAGGATTGCAGGTCGGTTTGTAACATTTGTAGAAACCTATGGATTCATGCCAGTTCCTTCATTATACTGACAACGATGTATTGGAAGGGAGACTACTGGTACAACTGAAGACCAGGAAATGTGCTGAAGGCAAACCAAGCAGCCTGAGAAGTAAAGGATTGGGAAGTAAAGCTGGTGCATCTGAGGAAAGTCCAGTGATACAGGAACTGGATGGGGGTATCAGTGGTACAGCTAAGAAGGGTCTAAAAGTGCCACTAATATGAATAAAACATATGGAGGGGATTACACTAATGTCAGAGATTCAGCAAGACAGATCAAAAAGTCAAAGGGAAGGCCCGCCTGCCGGCACAGCAGAAAGAATTACTGCTGCGACAGGGGCGACCCAGGTTCAGGAATGGACTTGGGATGTCCGAGGGCCAGCCAGGGGTGGAGGTGGATTCCGTTACTGGAGCACCAGTGACTGCTACTGTTAGGGGGGACATGTCGGATGCATGATGCAGTCGTGTTGTGGCGTCCAATTGACACATTCCCCACAAGAAAACCACAACAAGAAAATGCCTCCAGAGGATCAGTGATGCCCCCCACCCGTAGTGGATCTGGGTCCTCCGGTGCACCCAACAGGGTCGCACAGGGAAGGCTCCAGAGGCTCCGCCCTGGGGGGGCACTGTGTCCGGGGTTCCGGGTTCATCAGCGGAGGAGGGGTGGCTGATAGGGGATCTCCACTGGAAGATGATAAAGCGTAGTAAGTAAGTAAAGGGGAAAAATTATAGTATATATAAGTCTCTGAAGAAAGCTTTAGAGGTTGCATCATTGTAACCATAGTTTTAATACAGATGTTCAAAACATTGTGGCACTCTCACTGTGGACAAATGCATCGTCAGGATTACTTTTTAAATAAACATTTTATTAAAATAAAAAAGGTTACCACAGGGCTAGCAATCAGGATTACTTGACATACTACGGACCCTAGACTACCAGGGAATGGGGGTTTTCGCATTTGGGGATGGCGATCTGTGACCGGGGAGGGGGGATCAGACCACTACACTATGGAAATAAATATTATAATATGTCGGGTGGGCAACTGGGGAGGGGGGAGGTAGCACTACACTATGGAAAAAAATATTATAACATGTCGGGTCAAAGATCGGGGACCGTGGAGAGGGAAGGGACCACTACATTATGGAAACTTATGCTTGCACATCGGGTGGGCAATTGGGGACCAGGAAGGGAGCACTACACTATGGAAACTTATGCTTGTACATCGGGTGGGCGATCAGGGACCAGGGAGGGAGCACTACACTATGGAAACTTATGCTAGTACATCAGGTGGGCAATCGGGGATGGGGGAGGGACCACTACACTATGGAAACTTATGCTTGCACATCAGGTTGATGACTGGGGCAGGGGAGGGCACCACTAGACTACCAGGAAATGCAGCTGCATGGAGCATGGGCTGGTGGGGGGGCACACTAAGCCACCCACAGGCCATGCAAATGGGCCCATAATGGGCATGCTAATGGTCAATAGTGCCTTGAATGCCCAATGGGCTAATCTGAATGGATGTCTTAGAGAATAGGGGCTATTGCTGCTGGCCCATTCTCTTGGCTGTTTGTGAGGGCAGCGCTAATGGGGTTCCTGGTGCTTTTCCTGGGTTAGCGCTGCCCCTATTCATAGTCGGATAGTGCATCATGCTATCTGACTGTGAATAGCAGGATTGCCCACCACTGCAGCTGCAAAGTGCAGCAGAAACATTTTCGCAAATCTTAGCATCTTTTTGAGAATCCTGCCTCTTTCGTGTAGTGGCACCTCACCCTCCTATTTTCATATCTTTTTTTTTGTTATATTTTCATTGGTGTCCTGTGGTACCCCCCACCCTCCAATTGTGCCCCAGTCCCCATTACTTTTAACTTTATAGCCCTGGTGTCTAGCGGCACCCCCACCCTCCGATTTGTATACATTTTGCTTTGTTTTACTGTATATCTTCATTGGTGTCCAGTGGAACCCACCCACCCCCCATGTCCCTCTTATTCTATAAATTACTTTTAACTTTATAGGCCCGGTGTCTCGTGGCACCCCCCACCCTTTAATTTGTATATGTTTTGTTTTATATCCTCATTGGTGTCCAGTGGAACCACCCTCCCATGTTCCTCGTATTCTGTAAATAATGAAATGGTCCCTCAATGTCTTTTAAACTTTTTCCTTGTAACCTGTGAAAAAAAAAAAAAAGTCCACTGATGATCGCACCTGCAAACCCACCTGACCACCTACTGCGCACCCACCATCCCATGCCGCCACATGACACCCCCACACACCTTCACTCAGCTGAACTGGCCCCACAGTTAAGATCCACTCTCTGACTGAAGATGTGTCTCATGCTGGAACCGGCGACTGCTGTCTGAAAAGTAAGGTAACTGCAGTTGGAAACCCCACTGAAATACACTGAACCACAATTACCTTATTTCTCACATAGCAGTTGCTGGTTCCAGCAGTGAGATGCATCTTCAATCGGAGAATGGATCTTCACTGTGGGACTAGTTCAAGTGAATGAGGATGTGTGTATGGGTGTCTAGGGAGCTGTGGGGTGGTTGGTGCGCAGTGGGAGGTCGGGTGGGGGTGAGGGTGCGATGACTGGTAGACAGGTTTTTTTTTTTACAGGTAATATATATATATATATATATATTATATATATATATATATATATGCTCACACACACACACACACACACACACACACACACACACATATATATATATATATATATATATAGCACTACGCCGGCGACCCAGGTTCGGGAATGACCTCGGGGTGCCGGGGTGCTGGCTTGGGGGAAGGGGCGGGCTGGAGTGGGATTGAGCCACGGCTCTCCCTCCAAAGGGGTGGATGCCCGCCCATCCATAGTTCTGCTCTCACCAGGTGGAGGTCTGGTGTGCACGTAGGCGGTACAAGCGGTGACATAAGTCAAGGGAGGGGCAGAAGAGGCCACCGGATCCTGGTGTGTACATGCGCCTACACGCATGTGTATGTTGTGGTCCTGGGGGGGATAAGGGAGAAAAAAAATAATAAAAAATGTATATGGGGAAAAAAATACAACACATCGAAAGACTGTTTTCTTATTTACAGGATAGGACAGACATAGGAGGGTACCACTTGACAACATTGAAGACAGAAAAGAAAAACATATGGAAATAGGACGGTGAGGGGTGCCACTAGACACAAGGGCTATAAACGTAACAGTAATGGTGGATCGTGGCACAATTGGAGGGTGGAGGGTACCACTGGACATCAATGAAACTCAAAGAAATATACGGGGACAGGGATAGAAAAATCCTTTTGTGTGGCAGTAAATTCATTTTCCTCATTTGATTTTCATTCACTTTAAAAAGGATCTATTGTCATGCAACAGGATTTCGGACTTGGTTGTTTTGTTATCCTATTTCGCAAAAAAGGATTTTGGACTTAGTTTTTTCCAGAATCCTTTTTCTCAACACAGGATCCTTTTTTGCGAGAATGAAAAATGATTCAAGATGAAGGATGTTAGTGAGTCACAAAAAAACAACGTCCTGGGGCATTTTAGGCGTAAAGAACTGAAGAATCCACCGAATGAAGTCCCAATGAGCAAGATACATGTTTTGGTGTCTCTGCTATACATCATTTTGGAGAATTTTGAAATTTTTTTAGTCTGAAAAAATGGAAAACAAAATGGTGGCTCACGAAAAAGGAATTTTTCCTCACGAAAAAGGATTGGCACCTCATGAGAAAGAATCCTGTTTCGTTAGACCAAATTCCTTTTTCATTCCAGGAAGTTATCCTAGAGCATGAAATTCCCATTGGAAATAATGGGAACTTTAAAATTGAATAACTTTGGAATAGAGTAATATTTTTTCACCAAACCAGTGAAAGGCACTTCTGTGTCCCAAGCTCTTTCTATCCTAAAAATTTCAGACCAAAATTCCAAACTGTCTGGCCACAAGGCGATGACAACAGCAAAAAGGGAGAATTTTAAGGTTGTTGCACTATTTGGATCTCGGAATCCACTCATTCGACTGGAAAGAAACCTGGCATGTCAAGAGATGTGCCCCACAGAACCACTCGTGCAACATTTTGTGCAAATCTGTTGAATGGCTGCAAAGTTCTTAAAGTACAAAATTTGAGGTTTAACATAGAAATCCCAGCTGAAGCCTAACTATAGAGGCACTATGCCCCTATAATACACTGTATATAAATATATTAATAGCTTTGCCCCCATTCAAAGGAATTGCACTAAAGTTTGCAAGCACATTCTAGAGGGCAAGGTGTCTTGATTTGCCAAGTTTCATTCCATTTGGATGTAAGAATTCCAAGATCCGGGTAGTGCATTTTGGGAAAAATAATTTTTTTTTTGCCTTTTTATCATCATCGTGTAAAAAAATATGACTGTTCCTAAGTTATAAGCATTTGAGATTTTGGTTCTGAGCATGCTCAGTAGGGTATCAAACATCTATCCAAAAGAACCTACTGAGCATGTTCAGAACCGAAATTTCAAATCCTTATAACTTGACAATGGATTACTATTTCTTCACCAAACCAGTGAAAGGCACATCTGTAGGCCAAGCCCTTTCTACCCTGAAAATTTCAGACCAAATTCCAAATCGTCTGGGCGCTAGATGATGACAAAAAAAAAACAGCAAAATATTGCATTTTTTTTTACCTTTTTTGCTATCCGGATCTCAGAATCTGCACATGTGGCCGGAAGGAAACTTGGCAAGTCAAGAGACCCTCCCTCCAAGACTACGCATGCAACATTTTGTACAAATCCTTTGAATTGTTGAGAAGATATTAAAATGCAAAGATGGTGTCTCACAAAAAAGGATTTTCTTCTCACAAAAAAGGATTGTCCCCTTGCAACAAAGAATCATTTTTATTGAGACCAAATTCTTTTGCCATTCCAGGAAGTTATCCAAAAGACTGAACTGAGCATGCTCAGAACTACACAACTTAAAATTAAATAGCTTTGGAATGGAGCAATATTTTTTCACCAAACCATCAAAAGGCACTTCTGTGAGGGGAGCCCATTCTATCCTGAAAATGTCAAACCAAAATTCTGAACCATCTGGGCACAGCAAGATGACAAAAAAGTGCAAAAAAAACAGCGATTTTTAATGTTTTAGCACTATACACAGCTCAGAATCCACAAATCTGATCGAAACGAAACTTGGCACATCAAGGAGATCTACCACACAAAACTGTGTATGCAAAGTTATTAAAGTGTAAAATTCAAGGTTTAACATAGAAACCCCTACTCAAGGCCGGCCCGGTGGCGCTGAGGGTTGAGGCGCTGGGCACCTGACCTCGTGGCACGCCGGTGACCCGGGTTTGGGAACAAGGCCGGCTCGTCGGAGGTCGGCAGCAGGGGGAGGAGGGCGGAGCTGGATTGAGCAGCCAGCAGGCAGGCTCTCCTCTCCGGGAGGTGATGCGCACCCTCGGCCGATGGTGACCCCTAGTGAAGGCTAGAGTGGCACGGGCTTAGCAGGGCTGGCGCTTGGCCATGGGGTGGGGAAAGGAGCCGAACCGGGTCAGAGGGTACATGCGCTCACTGCATGCGCTCCTACTCCTGGGGCTCCTGGGTGAAAACTGGAGGCAGAAAAACGCCGGCGGCAGCAGGATGATGACCGACCCCCCGCAGGCTCCGCTCACGTGCCAGGCATAAGGTAGGCGCTGGATATTCCAGGGGACGGGACTAGGGGGGGTCGGTCGGAATAGGGCTGCCGACCGAGGAGCAGAAAATATAGAAATAGAAACCCCTACTCAACCCTAACTAGGCAAAAAAAAAAAGACTGTAAAAAAGAAATTATGCCTTCAGACAATTCTTTTCAGTAATATATGCTGTCTTGTTGCCAATAAATAACCAGTGTGTATACACACCTTCTGAGGTGCATGATTCCTGTTTGTGGGTATAAAAAACAGACAGTAAGTAGATTCTGTTTAGAAAGTATGACATGCACTTTGTAACCCACACGGTGCGTAGGTTCCGCAAGCTGGCTTCCCATCATAATATCCTCCCCCAAGAGAATCCAAGTGGAGAACAGAGGCAAACTACTGTAAAAGGAGGTGTGTGTGCAGGGGGGATGGCTGTAAATTGTTAGTGCATACTTTACAAAGCTGTGCTGAAGATACAGAAACATTTGCTGCTTTGGTGCATTTGCAGAATGCAAAGCACCATGCCAATTCAATGTGATGCAACAGTATTACAGAGTTTCTATCTTTTAAATACCTTCTGTCCATTAATGAATTGCCATACTTAATGAATAGATGAGGATATTGAAGAGTATCAGGAAAAACAAAAGGAGGAAGGGAAAGCAGTATTTATTTTGTTTTTTATTTATTTATTACTAGGATTACAAATACCTTTGAACTAAGGGTTCTTTTACAAAGGTTCCACGTCAGCAATGGGTGCAAGCAAAACAGTGGTAAGCTACCATACAAGGTCAGGAGGTTAACATACAAGCAAGCAGAGATAAGATACAATACAGGTCAGGAGGTTAACATAGTAGCAAAAGACAGTACATGTGTATAGACTAGCACAGTAGCAAACAGTCAGTGGCAAATAACAATGCACAATTAACAATACGTGTGTATATTCAGCAAGACTCAGAAACAAATGAAAACCATCCTGGGGTGACATAAGTGGAGCAAGGGGTGGGGGATAAGAGAGGGGGGGAAAAGAGGGGTAGGCAGTCAAGGATCTGACATTGTCATAAGTGCAAGAACAGAAAGATAAGTGCTAGGTAGTCTAGGGTGGAGCAACAAGAGACAGGGTGATAGGGTGGGGGAGACAGGAGGGGAGGAGAGGAGCGGGAGAGGGGGTGGAATGGTAGGTGGGGGTAGGGAGAGAGACAGGGAGTAGCAGGGGATGGAGGGGCAGAGAGAACTGAGGAGGGTAGCAAGGGGGGAGTGAAGAGGAGGGAGAGGTGAAACAAAGCCTCATGCCTAGGCAGAGCAGTCACAATTGCTGAGGTCAGTGAGGTGCTGGTGGAGTCTATGTTTGAATGGGCCAAGCTTGTTTTCAGCTGCAATTTTAGGGTGAAAGTTGTTTAGCAGCAGGGGGGCCCTGGTGTGGAAAGCACATTGAGCGTGGTTGATACGGCAGAATGGAACAATAAAAGTTGGTTTGAGGGAACTGTGCATAAAATGTGCAGTGATGGCAGCCAACATTAAAGCATGAGTTGCAGGGGGTGTGAGGTTAAGACAAATTTTCCTAGCCAGTAGGTAGGTCTGGTAGGCAAGTCTACTATTTAGATTGAGCCAGTTGGATTGCTTGTAGAGATCACAGGCATGCGTACGCTTCCCTGTGCCAGTGAGAAGTCTGCAGCATTTGTTAAGGGCTGTCTTGACCCATTTTAGGGTGGTATCAATGGCAGCCCCATAGAAGACAAGCCCGTAATCAATGACGGGTAGGAATGAGGCAGTTATGGCTGCGTGCATAGCTTCTTTGGTAAGACAGCAACGGTGGCAGTACAGGACCCCAATTCTTGAGTTGACTGATTCCGAGATGTGTTAAACATGCGAACTGAAAGACATTGTGCAACCAAGGGTAATACCAAGGTATTTAAACTCCTGTACTTGCTCAAGTTCATTATGTATGGTGAAGTTTATGGATCTGTATTTGCTGTGAGAGCTATGGAACAGTATGGACTTTGTTTTTTTGTAATTCATCAACAGCTTATGTTGGAGAAGCCAGGTTTCAACTAGGCTGAAGTTCGTCTGTAGCACCTTGGAGAGTGAGATGGGGTCAGTATGGGAGGAAAAGAGGACTGCATCATAAGCCTAGAGTATTAAGTTATTATTGCAAGCTGCAGGAAGAGTATTGATGAAAAGGCTGAAAAGTAGCGGGCCAAGGATGGAACCCTTGGGTACACCAGAGCGGACAGAAAGGGCACTTGAGACAGAGTCAACGATTTTGACTTTCTGGCTCCTTGCTGAGAGGTAGCTTTCAAACCATTTGGTCACATCATTAGATAGTCTAAGGGAGGAGAGTGACTGAAGCAGGAACTGGTGGTTCACGGTGTCAAATGCCTTGGTCGAATCAATGAACACCGCACCCAGAAGGTGGCCAGTGTCAATCGTCTTATGAATATGGCTGGTGAAGTCAAGCAGGGTGGTGGTAGTACTATGGGCTTTTCTAAAGCCATGTTGTTGCGGGCAGAGTAGGTTATGTTTGTTGAGGTGTTCAGACAGCTGGTCAGCTACAATTCATTCCAATGCCTTGAAGAGTGGTGGGAGGATAGAGATAGGGCGGTAGTTAGAGAGAAGAGACCTGTAACCACTTTTATGAACAGGTGTGACCACTGCTGATTTCCAGAGCTGGGGGAATTGTTTATGAGAGAGTGAGAGATTCAGAAGTTTAGTGAGAGGTTGTAGGACAACATCAAGGGGGAGAGAGAGAGAAGTTTGAGGTCAAGGTATCGCTGCTGAAACTGGCTTTGCTTAGCACTTTGTTTAGATATCTTTCAGCTTCAGACATGGATACCCTCTTAAAGTAGAATGAGGGGGGTATTACTGTGGAGATTGATTTTATTATTAAGGCAGTGCCGGGCAGAGTTGTCAAAGAAGCTGGGGTGGAGGGGGGGAGGACACTGCTAAGATCAGTGAATGCAAGATTAAAGGAGTCCACTATTTCTTTGGGGTCCTGTAAAGTGGAGCCGTTAACCTCAATCATAGTGGGGCGAAGATTTGCTTGGTTTACCCGTGAGGCTCTTGATGTTCTTCCAGAAGGGTTTGCTATTTCTCCAGGAGTTAGTAAATTCCTGGTTGTAGAAGACTTGCTTGGCTCTGCATACAGCTATTGTGCACTGGTTCCTAGCTGCCTTATAGAGCTGCATATCGTGTGGTTTCCCTGAGTTCATGGGTCAGTGCCAGAGGTTATCTCAGTTTCGCATCATGGAGATGAGTTTGGAGTTAATCCAGTGATTAGTGGTAGACTGAGTTTTGCATTTACGTAGGGGGGCAAAACTGTCACAAACTTGTTAAACTGGGCAATGAAGAAGTCAAGTGCTTGGTCGACACTGCTCAAGGAGTCAGGGGGTGTCCAGACAACCAATGACAGAGCAGCAAGGAATTGTGGAAGCTTTCCTTTTGTTAAAATTATTTTATAGGAGAAAGAGGACTTAGGTTTAGGTGTCTTGTTTGACCAGTGGCAAATAACTGGGGAATGATCACTGAGGGCATCTCGGAGAACTTCTATGTTAGTGATTCTGCTGGGATGAGAGGTGAGGATCAGGTCAAGTATGGAACTACTACCAGACTTATAATTAAACCTACTGGGAGAGGTGACCATTTGAATAATGTGTAGGGCAGCAATGGCATCCTTATATGGGTTGGCTTCTGGAGCTAGTTAGTTAACATTTAGGTCACCCATTACAATGGTCTCGCCATGGGAGGTGCTGTCGTCCATGAAGTCTGTGATCATTTGGAAGCACGTAACATGTTCACGAAGGGGGATGTATACTGATGCAACTGTGAGGGATTTTCCCTGCTGGCCCAGGATTATTTTATCTGCTAGGATTTGAGAGTTGTTTGCTGAGGGAGGTAATGGGATGACTAGCCCTTTAAGAGTGTCCCTCAAATAAATGGTGCAACCACCCCCTCTCTTGGCAATTCTATCGAGTTGGAACAGGGCATAGCCTGGAATGGATACACCATTGTCTGGGACCTTAGGAGAGAGCAGAAAGGAGCGCAAAAGTGCAAACTGAAAAAAGAATAGCTCAGGCAGTATCAAAAGGGAACAAGACATATTTTAAGTATGCTAGCAAGAGTATTTAATATATGGCATATTCCATTTGAACTGGAACCTCTTACGAATGGTCTCAGAGGGAGTGTAGTTTATTTTGGAGTACCTCTGTTTTGGTATAGATGCGGAAGGGCATTATCAGGGTTGGATAAATATATTAGGAAGTCATCCACGTAAAGGGCTAACTTCTGTTCCCTGACCTCCAGGCCCGTAATATCTGCTTGCCTGATAGTTTGGGCAAGTGGTTCCAAATATAAAGCAAAGAGCAAAGGAGGACAGGGGACAACCCTGACAAGTTCCTCTACCTAACTGGAATGATGACAAAAGTCTACTGTCTATTTTTACTTATGCGATATGGAAAGTCATATAACTTCTAAGGGATTGACATAAATTTATCAGGGATACTAAATCACTTCAAAACCTGAAATAAGTAAGGCAACACCACCCAAGCAAAGGCCTTCTCAGCATCTAGGCCGAGTAGTAAAAAAAGGGGCCTCTGATCTGGTGGCGTTATGCAAGATATGTAATGTCTGCTTGATGTTATCTTGTGTTTGACGCAAGGGGACAAAACCTGTTTGATCATCATTAATTAATATTGGCATCACCGGTTCAAGTCTCTGCTAAAATAGAGGTACAAATCTTGTAATCTACATTAAGGCTGCTATGGGGTGATAGAATGAACAGAAACTGCTTTCTTTTCCAGGTTTAAAATAGCCGATATTGTAGCCTGCTGCCACATGGGAGGGCAGTTTCTCCTTGAAGGAGACTAGCTCCAGTACAGAGAAGCATTTGACATAAGAGTGTCTTCGAAGGTTTTAAAAAATTCGCTAGTGTAACCATCCAGACCTTGGCTCTTATTATTTTTAAAGGTGTTTTATTGCCTGAAGTACCTCCCTTTGGGAGAAGGGAGTTAGTAACCGCTACTGCAACTCTTCTGTGAATACTGGGAATTTCAGAGGTTCCAAATACTCCTGAATGTGCTCCGATGAGAGGAGGTCCTCTTATATAGTTTAGAATAAGAGTCGCAAAAGGCCACGAGAATTCTATCTGGTTTAGTTTCCTGTGCTTGTGTAAATGGATGTTTAATGAGAGAAATCATTTCATGAACTCTTCTGTCTCAGGCAAAAGGCCAACACCCCAGAGGCACATGCACCCCCTTCACAGTATTTTTGTTGCAGGTACCACAGAGCCATTTCAGTTTTCAAATTTAGAATATCTTGAATTCGTCATCTAACTTGGACTATGCGTTCCCCCTTCATATGTGTTCAGGAATCTTAAATCCAGAATTGGTTGGCAATCCCATTTTTCTTTCTTGTGAGAAAGTACCTTGAGAAAAGGCCTCATCCCCACTGTGAGGGAGGGACCTTTTCTGTGGCCTTTATCCTTAGCAATTTCTTTATCTCCAGCTCAAACAGAATTTTTTCCTGAGGTGGGAATGGGGGAAAAGGCTTCGGGCTCTTCAGTTTTGGGAGGCCTGTAAAATGAAAGGCTCAACACTGACTCACCACTTCCAGACGCACTTGCCTGTGGTGATTGTTTTCTACTCCTGGAAGAAATGAAACAGGCCACATCCCACTGACAGGGGTTCTATGGCAGCCTGCAGAGAGTCAGGAATTTTGTTTCTCTTTTGGTTTAGGAGCTGGTGCTTGCTTCTGCCTGGGGCATCCCTCTGAAGACAGCAGTCATAGTAGAAGTAAGGTCTATGATAGTAGGCCCTGCCCCTAACTCCCATTCCACATGGCCTGAAGGAAGCTGAGGTGATCTTGTCAAATTATTTTAGATTCTTTTTGGTTCATCAACCTTTTTCATGTATGCTTCTGTTTTATCCCCAAAAAGGGGACACCATGAATGGGAGGTCCACAGCCTTTGTGTAACCCCCCCTACAAATGGGGGTTCCCAAAAAGTCTTCCTTGAGCTTGCCTAAATGCTCACTGCCCGGCTGGTGTCCTGCGTTTTAGCAGTTTAAATGTATTGCCAGAGAGTGCCTGTACAGCCTCTGTGTACTGTTTCTTTAAGAACTGCCTGGATTGCAGTTATAAGTAATCTGAGAGGGAGCTCTGTTGAAAGAAGTAACTATTTGCTGAAAATCATTTAGAGTGATAATGATAATGTAGTTTGTCTAACCTGCCTTCTTTGTGAAAGGACTGTCTTGTTTATCCCCACCATTTGGCCCGGGACTGCGAATTGGACCAATCAGTTCTGGTGGGACTTAAAATGTAGCCAGACTACAGGAGCTATCTGAAGTCAAAATCTGTAGGAATTGTAGTTTTGGGTTTTTGGCACCTTTTTGCAACTGAAGGGGGAGCTCTTGCTTTGACTGACAGCCGAATCAGCCAACCGAACCTTTTGGATCTGAGGGAAATCCCCAAGCTGCCTGCTGTTTAAGGCAGATCTAAGTTGGGAGCTGAAGAAGCAAGATGCTTGAGACGGTCTCTGTGGAAAGGCTTGAGTTTTGGCCTACATGTCTGCCTGATGCCCTGAGAGGGGAAAGAGAATTGTTTTTAGACTGAATCCAAGTTGTGTGACTAAAGTAAGCTATTGAAGTGGGCTAGGCTCAACCTAAAGAAGACCAAAGATTTTGCTGAATGCAATTGGCCTGTCGGGAGTTCCAGCTACCCCTAAGCTCCCGGTGTGTGCAGAGACTTTGCAATTGTGACTGGGGGAGAGCTTTGCCTGGTACAGTAGAACTCCCTTACATGTAAATGTGTTGTGAGCTGCTGGTGGGTCGTGAGTTAGTTCCCCACTGTGTGAACTGTGTTCTGCTTGCTGGAAGCTGTATCCAGCCCAAAACGGACTGCATCCGAATTTGTCTCCATGCGCTCTGGGCCTAGCCAGACTGGCCCAGCCAGACTACCTGCTGCACAGGAAAGCCATCAATGAGAGACCTGCCTGGGGATCAGCCCCCTGCTCCACGCTTGAACAGGAATGACGCCTCGGCGACTCGTGTGGGCCCTGCTTCTCCTGGCATTCCAGATCAACCACCTGCAGTCTCGATTTTCATCCAGCCTGTGTCCAGTCTTGGGTATCGTGAGTAAATACCAGGGTAGCTCCCTGCAACAACAGCTTAATCTGAGTGTGTCATCTGAGTGTCTTGTTGTTTCTTTTCCCTTACGAATTGAGCCCTCTGGCTCCGGATTACAAGTAGTGTGTACTGTGCATGTTGTGTTTTCCATCACAGGGCCCCAATCAGCTGCGACGCCGGCCAACCCCGGGCAATGGTCCTGGCTAGCCCATCTCTTCTCCACCTGGGTACCCAGAGGTGTGACTGTGTGGGGGGGACTCAAAGCGCATGCATAACTGCTTAATTGATAGAACCTTTAAGCTAATTAACCTAATTTCGCCCCTCCCTTGTTCAAGTCCAATGAATAAATCAGATCTAACTTTTTCTGCATGTAATCTGACTGTGGTTCCAGTTTGTGCTCAAAGTACTGTACTGTTTCTATTTGCTGCGCATAACCTTGTTTTATACGGGGTCCCCAGGGTCGAGCCAGAGGAACCAGCCCTGGTGGTAAGTGCAAACAGTGTGGGTACTTGTGTGGTGTACCAGGGTTATTGTGACAGTGATTATTGTACAGTGTTCAGGCCACTAGAGGGGAAAGGGGGGGGGTTACAGTGTCCTGAAGGGCTGTGCCCAGGTTAGCTTGACCACTACCAACACTGACCTCCGGGTGGAGGCACCCGTTTCAGAACTCAGGCCCCTTAACCTGCTACTAGCCAAGCAGGCAGGGGTAGTAGCCCTTGGGATAGCGCCACCTAGGGGTTACATTTGTTTTTATGTCCTCTGACATGATTTATTTTTTTTAATTAGCATTTGTTTACCGGGTAAATGCACTAGACAAAGACCTGCCTATTTTCAGGCATGACCTGGGAGAGTACATTACAGGTGACAACAAAAATACAATAATGGTTGCTGTGAGCCAGGGTGCTAGTCCCCTTGAGGATGTGTCATTTGCATCCACGGCCATGTGAAACTGATATCTGGTGGCTTTCAGTGCATCTTTTGTGGTTTCTGCAAAATCACTGCCAATTTCACCTCCTAACTTTTCACTTAGGGCTTTCACAGTACTCCAAAGGGCTTTCTGGTACTGTGCCGTATATGTCATGTAAGCAGCCTGTCTTAACTGCAGAGGGGGTTGAAATGTACACTTTCCATGCCATGTAATCCAGCTCTCTGGAATCCTTTTCTGGAGGCATGGAAGGTAGTGACTCTTTACAGATTTTTTACATGCTGTTGATTGCACAACTCTTTCATGATTAGTGGGGGAATGTAATAATTCTATCCCGTTTATCTACTTGATATTTCTTTTCCACACTTTTGTCAATGCCAGGAGTTGAGTTTTAATGATCCAAAACCTTACTAGTGACTTTTTTGAGCAATTTATGAATGGGTACTGTGAACCTTTTAGCTGAGGTCAGTACCAGAATACTTATACATCCTGTCTCTTCAACATCCTCCTGTGTCTCCCTGGAGGATATCCAGAGTGTTAACCATATGCCTTACAAAAGTGCAATATGAAGAAAAATCCTCACTCAGACTTGATGGGGAACCAAAATCTTATTCAGGGGATTCTTCAGGTTCAGTTGGTTTACCCTCCACTTCCAGCACAGGTTCAAAGAATGCCTGATTCTGACGAGGGAGGCAAGAATAGTAACAAGGTTTCCCATGGCCTGGAAAGCCTGGGAGAATTGCCATGTTTTTGTAATGTCCTCTGCTGAGAGTATAACAGTGTATTCTACTGCTGGCTCCTGGTCCTTTTTGGGGTGCAGTCAGATACTTTACTTTTTGTTTTTTCTGTGCTCAGAGGAAAACTAGGGCCAATAAAAACTGTAGCAAAGCAAGCACAAATTGAGTAATTTTATAAAATCTACTGGGCACTGGACACTTCTCTGCTTTGTTTTCTTGTCTATTAGGCCGAATTTTTAGCCGACACTGGTGTTTCTTTTTGCCAGCACTGGAATCCCCACACAATGTTTCAGTCCACACTCTAGAGTTCAGCTTGAAGTAATTAACCCACCCACACACCTTCTTTTTTTTTTTTTACACAGACAAGACTAACAGTAGCGTTTTTCATCTTAGTCACTGTTTAACAGACAACATGGTTTCTTGATTTATTTTACATTTTTACAGCTGCATGGGCGCAGCTCTGCAGACATATTGCTACAATTCTGTACAGTGACACTATGGAAGCACGTGACCAGACTGCTGTCTGGCGTGCTTCCACAGTGCCCTAACACAGTTCCACTAGTTGTGTTTATGCGGCCATTCCCCTCCGTCGGCCGCATACACACACGCCACTTCGTAGGGCACTACTTTTTCTTCTGCAACTGCGAAAGTGACAGCCGCCATGTCCAAGATGGCCGCTGATTCAAACTGCGCATGTGAGAGTACCGTGCATGCGCAGTTCTGATATCGCTGCCATCTTAGGTACAGTAGCCTATAGCATGGCAAGCACACCAAGTATTCCTGTAATCGCTCTCGCCGCTCTGAGCAGCTGTATCAGCTCTAACTAAAGCTTGTTCTTATTAACACAGAATCATAGAAATCTGTTGGCAGAAAAGTACCCCACAGCCCATCCAGTCTACCCAACTTCGGAAGATCCTCTCCTTCATTCGCAGTCTCCCCTTGAAGCAGTTAGGCCCATGTGAATCCCAGGCTCTTTGAAGTTGCCCACTGTACCCACACCCACCACCCATTCCGGCAGTCTGTTCCATGGCCACACCGCCCTCTCAGTAAAGAACCTCCCCTGATGCCCTGATGTCCCCTATGAATCTTTCCCCTCTAGTTTGTAGGTATGCCCTCTAGTGGAATTGTTCTTGCTCATTCTGAAGATGCTGTCGACCCTCACCCTATTTATTTATGCCCTTCAAATACTTGAATGCCTCCACCATATCCCCCCTCTCCCTTCTCTCCTCCACCCTATACAGGCCCAGCTCTTCTAGCCTCTCCTCATATGACTTCCCATGCAGCCCGCTCACCATCTTGGTTGCTCTTCTCTGGACCCTTTCCAGCCTGTCCTTGTCTCCCTTGCAGGTATGGCCTCCAGAACTGGACCTCATATTCCATGTGTGGTCTGACCATTGTTTTGTACAGTGGCAGGATTAACTCCCTCCTCCTGCTTGTGAATCTCCTCCCTATGCATGCCAGCATTTTGAGTGCCTTTCCTACTGCTCTGCTGCACTGACTCCAGACTCTCAGGTTGTCTGAAATAGCAATCCTCAGATCCCTTTCTTGTTCTGTTACCTCCAGTTCCTCCCCCCCAGCCGGTATTTTGCTTTTGGGTTATTATGTCCTATATGCATAATTCTGCACTTTTTTTGTATTGAACTACAGCTGCCACCTTTCTGACCACTCCTCCAGCCTAGCCAGATCCTCCCTCATATCCTCCACTCCCCCTTCCGCCGTATCAGCCCTCTTATTACATATCTTCATGTCATCAGCAAACAGACACACCTTCCACTTTAGTCCCTCAATGATGTCCCCAATGTATATGTTGAAAAATATGGGTCCCAGCACTGACCCCTGGGGAACCCCACTCGTCACCCCCTCTTCCTTTGAGTGCACCCCATTCACCAAAACCCTCTGTGTCCTCCCTTCCAACCAATGTTCTACCCAGTTTGAGAGTTTGCTCACCATCCCAAGCTGCCTACCTTGCCTATCAGCCTCTTGTGAGGGATGGTGTCCAAGGCCTTCTTGAAGTCCAGGTAGGCCACATCCATCACCCCACCCTGGTCCCATATTTCCATCACCCTGTCAAAGAATTCAATCAGGTTGGTCTGGCAGGACCTATCAACTGTGAATCCATGCTGATTGCCATTCAGGAGGCTCACCCCCTCCAGAAATTTTATCAGCCTTTCCTTAATAAGTGCCTCCATTAGTTTACCAACCAGAGAGGTAAGACTAACTGGGCAGTAGTTTCCTGGCTCCTCCCTTCCTCCCCCTTTATGTAGGGGCACTACCTCAGCCCTTTTCCAGTCCCTAGGAACCCTTCCCTTGTGCACTGACAGGTTAAATAACCTCATGAGCGGTGTTGCCAATTCTTGTTTTAATTCTTTGATAACCTTGGGTGAATCCCATTCGGACCCATCGCCTTACCTGTCCGCAGCTTACCTATTTCTTCCAATACCCAAGCTTCTGTGAAGGGACTTGAGTTCATCTTGCTACCCCCGGTATTCTAACTTCGTCCCTTTCCCCTCCTCCACTGTGAAGACCGATGTAAAGTATTCACTCAGGACATTGGCTTTTTCCATATCTCCCTCCTCCAGTGCCCCCCTTCCCCCTTGAGCTTCATAATCCCGCACTCCCCTTTCCTTCCGACGCTCACATATCTGAAGAACCTCTTGTCTCCCCTTTTTGCCTCCCTGGCTATATGCTCTTCTGTTTCTGCCTTCGCCCATCTGATCATCTTCCCTGCTTCCCTCAGTTTTTCCTTATATACCTCCCTGTCTGCCTCCCTCTGAGATACTTCATATATCCTAAATGCCCTCCTTCTCTCCCCGACTGCTTTCCTCAATTCTGTGTGAACCAAAGTGGTTTCCGCACCCTCTTTTTCTTACTCATCATCCTAACACATAGTTCTGTCACCTTCAAAATTCCGCTTTTAATTTCCCCCCATAGTTCCTCCACGTCTTCCAAGTCATCCTTCCCCACTAGTTCCTCCTGGACCATTGCCTTCATCCTCCTAAAATCTGCCTTTCTAATGTCTAGCACCCTAGTGTTGGAACTGCTCTTAACTGGACCTTTTCTAATTCTAAATTTTACTGTCCTATGGTCACTGTCACCCAAATGTTCTCCAACCTCCACCCCCTCGACGCTGTCTCCATTTGTCATAACCAGGTCTAGTATGGCTCCCCTCCAGTGGGTTCTCTTGCCAGTTGATTGATGAACACTTCCTGCAAGGCTTCCAGCAGCTCCCTACTCCTTTCTGTGGATGCTGCCGGGATGTCCCAATCCACGTCTGGAAGATTTAGATCTCCCACCACCATGACTTCTCCTTTGTAGGCCATTTCCTGTATCACCCTACCCCTCTGTCTATTTCCTCTCCCTGATTTGGTGGTCTGTAGACCACCCTACCTCCACTGCTTCCCTCCCGTTTTGGTTAAAGTGACCCATAGGGTTTCTGCTGGTCTGTCCCCACCCCTGCACACCATTGCTCTAATCCCCTCTTTAACGTAACTGGTAACCCCTTCCCCCGTTTTGCTGTCCTGTCCCTCCTGTAGAGGACATACATAGGTATTTCCACCTCCCAACTGTGGTTTTCAGTCCACCAGGTCTCCATAACTGTAATTAGGTTCAGGTCATCCTCCGCCACCACCGCCTGCAGTTGTCCCATCTTATTACCCAGACTCCTGGCATTGGTTAGCAAACCCCTGCACCCACCCTGCTCCTCTCTCTTGCCCCCAGCTGTGGGAGAGAGTGAGTTAGGTCAGTTCCTCCTGCCAGTCCCACTGGGCTACACCCAGCTTTGTCCTCCCCCTCTCCTAGTTTAAAGCACTCCCTAGTATTCTGTCTGTGTATCCCTGCAGTTTCCCCCTCAATAGCCTAGTCCCCTCATCATTTATGTGCAAGCTGTCCCTCGCATACAGATGCTGGTCCACCCATGTGTCCCCCCAATCACCTATACATTCGCAGCCTTCCCTCCTGCACCACTGCCTTAGCCAGTGGTTAAAGTCTTTAAGTCTTAATTGTCTAGCTGTACTGGTGCAGTGTACTGGCAGAACTTCGGAAAAAGCTATTGAATCTACCAACCCCTTGCACCCTCTTGCTAGTTCCATAAATCTCTTCTGCACCCCCTCCCCCACCAGGTCATTTGTACCAAGGTGCAAAATCAGGTGAGGTTCCCCCCAATCAGCCTAATGCACTCCTTAATTTTTTAAAGTGCCCTGCTTGCCTCCATCCCTGGCTCACAAAAAAAAAAAGAAAAAAATCGACCTCCCCTTAAAAGGCTACCCCCTTCCTCAACCAGTGGATCCCTTTAATAATAGAGTCCCCATACACTGACATTGATTTTTCCTGCGTTACCCACATGGGAGCCTCCACCGCCTTCACCTTGCTTTTTCTTGTGTTCCTCCTGACCCCCCCGCTCGGTCATCCCCTACCTCCCCTCCTACCACCCATCCAGTTATCCTCCTGCCCTGCTGGATGGTCCCCAGCCTCGTCCCTCCTCCCTCACCTCCTCTCACACTTGCCTGTTCCATTCCTGTTACCCAATATCCTCCCTCCCAGTAACCCATCCTCTCCCTGGATGCCTGGACTCTGTGTACTTCTCTGTTCTCCCACTAGGATGTCCCCTCTTGCATCCTTCCCCCTCCCCTTTACTCCACTGCCTAGTACAACTTGTCCCCCCATGCTAATTCTCCCTTGCTCCCTGGTATCTCCCTTACCATTCTCACCCTGGACCCCCATAGCTTGATCTGACTTTGCCTGCCTTTCCTGATGCAGCTCCCTATTCCCCCTCAGCTTCTACCCCAGTGACTTCCTCTTGCTCCATCATCTTTGTTAAGGGCCACTACCTGTTTGAGCCTACTGTGTATTTATGCTCATATACTCTGCCACCCTGCCCATCGTGCCCCTGTCACTTGATCTGGGCCTTCTCTCCCTGACCCCCTGTGTGACCTGTTCCCTCCATCTTCTATCCCCTTGGTCGACCTGTCCCCTGTCCCATACCTGATTGCCTTCTGTGGATCTTCTGATGATTTCACTTTTTGTTCAGCACAATGCCCCTGTTAGCCATACTAGCTCGGCCTCCAGTCTCCCCAGCCTTAGGCAAACCAAGCATGTCCCCAGCCTCCACAGGGTACTCATGAACAAAGTTGCTCCACAGTTATTACACCCCATGATCCTTCCTACCCTATGCCCCCTTTTCCACTCCACCCACTGATCACCCTTCCCCTTATGACGCCACTTGCCCTACCCCCAATGCACCCCTCCATAGTTCTCTATCCCCTTATGCTGCCACTGACCCTCCTCCTGACGCACTCTTCCATACTGCCCCATCCTCCTTTTCCCAAGGCCATTCCTCCTCTCTCTCCTATGTACCCCTGGTGCCATTAACAACTGAACTTTAGCCCAGACCAGTCCGCTGAACCTTGATCCAGCCTGTGGGCTTCCACAACAAAACCTTAGCCCAGACCAGTCAGCTAAGACTTCATTCAGCCTGCGGGCTTCCAACTCGAAACAATTTGTCAATTTACAGTTTAACTACAACCAGCAATTCAAGTGTGTAGCTTAAGACCCCCCCTTTTTGCCCTTCATTTGTTAGTTTCTTTGCTCCCCAAGCTCCTCTTCCCAGTCTGTGTTTCCTGTTAGTTTACAGCTGAAGCTCTTCCCCACCGTCTTTAAGCCCAGCCTCCTTGCCTGATTAAGTATTTAATTAAGGTCGGGGGAGAGGGTGTGGGGGTTTTTCAATTCAGCAAAAACAGCTCCTCCTGGAATGTCTTGTCTTTGTGGCTGGGCGCTGCTTTTAAAGCCCAGCCGCACAGTTCAAACATGGTGCTCTCTTCCCAGATTGGCCCCACTGTCTCCAGACATCACAGACCCTTCCCCGCTGGTGCCACCGATTACGGTCACCAACGCCTCTTCCCGGATCTCCACTCACTGCCTGCGATCCGCCGACTGTGGATCGCCTCACAGCGCTGCTGCTCCCTGCCACTGAACGCAAAAACAGCTCCTCCTGGAATGCCCAAATTATAGTTTGTTTTTTGTCCCCTCTGGCCTTACATACATCAGCAGGATAACCTGTCACACAGACACAGCTGCCAGTTAAATTGGCTATTCATCATCATCAATATAAAACCAATTTAGTAGAGAACTAGTGGAGCCAGCAAAGATGAGACCAAGTTTTACTTTAACAAATGTCAAACTTTTCACATTTTCAGGAAACAAACAGATGCACAGATCTGAAGCAACACTACCAATGGTGTTGAAGATTCTTTCAGAGTAGACACTGGTTGGAGGCAACTCTGCACAATGCAGGCCAGATTTTTCTCTTACTTAGACAATATTTCTAAGGATTATCCTATATTCTGAGCTTCCTAGGGTCTTTTAGATCGTCTTCAATCATAGCGGTAGCAGTATGGCCTTTGTCAGCAAAGGAATAGCTAGTGTCTTTATCAATATCATATAGTTCTGATCAAATGTCACCATCTTCCTCTTTTCCATTGGATGTTTCTCCTATTGGCAGTGAGGTTTGGGAGGGTGCTTGCTCAACCAGTTGTAAAATCGAAATAGTATCCATTAGTTCATTTGACAATGAGTAGATTTTATATCTGCTGATGTCTGTGAGGCCAGATGGGAGAAAGGATGCCAGGTTAGCCTTAAATCAAGGGTCTAACAACACTGTGGCCAGAATATAATGTTCTGATTCTGTCATTGCGGACATTCTGGGGCCACTTCTAGGGATATAGTTAGCCTTTAGAAACAGCACTACCTTTTTCAATAAAATGTTGCTTCTGCTTTTCGAGTTTGTTCCTAAGAAGGTATATCAGAGGTATTTCTTAACTCAGATTGGTACTGTCTGCACTCATTTCCCATGTGGTTTTCTGAAATGACTGAAGAATGTGGCACAATTGTGCCATCTGGGTTCACTGGCTTGAACTAAGTGATGCATCACCTTTCCCTATTGAATCATCCATGGTATACTGATACACTGCTTTATGCAGCTCAAGAAGGCATTGCACCATGTATAAGGTGGAATTCTACCTGGTGATCGCCTCCTGCTTTAGCTGATGTTGTGGAAGATTTTTGTCCTTTTGTAGCTGGTGCAATATTTTGAATGCTTTAGCAGAATGACTAACATGTCTACATATTTTGTGTGCAACGCTCAATGCATTCTGAATGTTTCTGTCATATTTAAGAAAATCAAGTATTACAAGACTGAGAGTATGAAGCAAAGCAAGATACAGTGTGTGCAGTTATCCTCCTCCATCCTTCACTCCTGTGCTGTGCGAACTGCACTGGCTGCCGGTGCGATGGAGGAACACCTTCAAGGTCACAATGCTGACCTATAAGACCCTACACAGACAGGGACCGGGTTACTTGCAAGACCTCCTTCAGCCCTACTGCCCCCTCTGCCCCGGCGAGGGATTGCTAGATATTCCCAGGGTCCATCTTCAGACATCTGGTGCTAGGGCTTTTGCGTTTGTAGCCCCAACCCTGTGGAACTCTCTATCTTGCCAGATTAGAGAATGCCTGTCCACCGAGACTTTTAAGGTCGCATTAAAAACAAACTTTTTTGGCCTGGCCTTTGGGGATAATGTTATTACTGCTGCCTGATAGTTGAATGTTTTGATATCGTGAGTTTTTTTATTGTCTGAATGTTTGGTTTTATATTGTATTTGCGCTTTGGTTCTGGAAAAGCGCATTATATATAAATTTTGATTTGATTTGATTTGATTCACAGCACATATGATGTTAGCCTCACTATAAGAAAGTATGCACTTCACCACCTCCCAAAGCAAAAAGAAATACCTGCCCCTGCATATTCATAACCAAAAGAGCGAGATCCTAGACCAAGTATCTAATTTGATTACACGCTCACCTTCTCAAACCACATTGACTCTGTTATCAAGACTACAAATATAAAACCTGGTGTACTTTATCATCACAGACGTTGAGTGACACCGGATGTACTCAAACTAGCCACCAGTAACATACTAACATACTAAAATGCCAGCAGAATAGGCCTAACAGTCTTTCGCGTCTGCTCGTTTGGTCAGCCCCCACCCTGGGTGCTGACCTTGCTGTCCCCCTTGCCTTCTCTGGCTTCTCCCTTCCCAGTTCCGGATATTCTTGCTGCATTGGATTTTGCTTCCTGAACCCTTCCCCTGTACCTGTCCCACCCCCTCTTGAACCCCTCCACTGTCTCTGCCTCCACCAGCCCCCTAGGTAGTGCATTCCATGGCTCCACCACCCTCTCAGTGAAGTAGCACCTCCTCCTTTCTCCCTGATCTTCCCTCCAGCTTCCACCCATGCCCTCTAGTGGCCCCTTCCTCCTTCCTTCGAAGCACCCTGACTGTTCCTCCCCTATTTACCCTCTTCATGTACCTGAAGACCTCTATCATGTCCCCTCGGTCCCTTCTCTCTTCCAATGTGTACATATTTAGCTCTTCGAGCCTCTCCCTCATAGGTCCTGTCCCCCAAGCCCCAAATCATTTTGGTTGCCCTCCTCTGGACCCTCTCCAGGAGGTTAATGTCCCTCTTTAAGTGTGGCCTCCAAAACTGCACGCAGTACTCCAGGTGCGGCCTCACCAAGCAGTTATACAGAGGGAGTATCACTTCCCTCCTTCTGGAGGTGATCCCCCTAGTGATGCATCCCAGCATCCTGTTGGCCTTGGCTGCTGCCCTCCTACAAGTCTCAGAGTTGTTCATCTTGACATCCACCACCACCTCCAGGTCCCTCTCAGCCATTGAGACTTGTAGTATTTCCCCCCCAGGGTGTACACTTGGCCTGGGTTTCTGGCCCCCAGGTGGAGTACCTTGCATTTCCCTGCATTGAACCTCAGCTTCCACTTTCTAGACCATCTTTCCAGAGCCTCCAGGTCCCCCTGCAGGGCCACCCTCCCCTCCTCCCCATCCACCACTGCCCCAGTTTGAGTCATCTGCAAAGAGACTCATCTCACTCCCTGATTCCTGTCCTTATGTGTCAGATACGTGGCGTTGAACAGAAGGGGCCCAAGGACTGATCCCTGTGGGACCCACTAATGACCCTCCTTGGGATGAGACTATCCCACCAACTACGACCCTCTGGGTCTGGTCCTGGAGCCAATTGCCTATCCATCTGATCATCTGGTTTCCCACCCCCATTTCTCCTAGCTTATCCAACAGGCCCAAGTGAGGAACAGAGTCAAATGCCTTGCTGAAGTCTAGAAAGAGGACATCCACTGGTCTACCCAGGTCCAAGGCACTTGTCACCCAGTCATAGAACTCCACCAGGTTTGTCTGACACGATTTCCCTGGGATGAATCCATGCTGTCTATCGTCCAGGCACCCTGACTTATCCAGGTCCCCCTAGCCTCTCCTTGACAATGCCCTCCATCACCTTGCCCACCACCGATGTCAGGCTGACAGGCCTGTAGTTCCTGCCAGCTCCCTTGATCCCCCCTTGTGGATAGGCACTACATGCGCCACCTTCCAGTCTTGGGGCACCCACCCTGTCCTCAGAGAGATGGTGAAAAGCTCTGCCAGGGGTTTCGCCAGGACATCTGCAAGTTCCTTCAGCACTCTAGGATGTAATTTATCCGGCCCCGGTGCTTTCTCCGTCTTAAGGGAGCTGAGGGCTTCCCTCACTCTCTCTGCTGTGCTGCAGTAGCTCAATACTGTCTGCCATTGACTGAGCGTTGCCTATATATGGGGCGGGCACAAACACTGTGCTTAACAGGATCAACGCACTCCTCAATAAGGCCTATCATCTTACTCTGAGGGCTACTCTCAACACCCACACCTTCTCGCTGTACACTGAAACTGGATGGCTCCCACTCCATCATAGAGGGCAAACCTGCCTACTTCTAAAAAAAGTGCTACTTGGACTGACATCCCCCACACTGGGTGGACACTTGAAGCTGGCCATCCCAACGAAATCTACCCATAGTGCAGTCGTTGACAAGATGATGATTCCCTTCAAAAGGACGAAACTTGCCCAGGACTCCATCCTGTATTGAGGACCAAAATGGTACAATGAACTACCTGCTGAGCTCACTGATACTACCAAGATTAGTACCTTCAAAGCTGGGCTCAAATCTCTCCTTGGCTCTAAAATAAATTTTACCTGCCTGCGCTAATGTGATAGTACTTCACCTCCAGTTTTCCATTTACCATCCCCCCTCTACATCTTTCTGCTACATACCACTTTTTTCTTAACCCGCTTCCCTACCCCCAATTACCGGACGATGGCCTAACTTGGTTGAAAGCTCCACCACTCTCCCACCTCAGACGATGCCACCTCTGGCTGATCCCAAACCCCTATCTAATTAGTCTATCTGCTAATATGTACTAATTTGATGTGTGTAAGTTCAAATTTTACTATTACTGCCTGTGTATATGCTTCAATATTTTTTTTTTTTTCTCTGTAAACCTTGTATTTTTGTAATGTTTGTTCAACACTGACGTGGAACCTTTGAAAATTAGTCCTTGACTCAAAGGTATTAATCCCAAACTGAACAAAATAAATCAAGATACCAAAAACCCTGGAAACAGGCCATGAGGAGTAAGTTATTCAGCAAACTGTCTTCTTAATTCTTGCAAGAGGTTCACTGCAGTGTGATCTTTTGACTCAAAACTAGTAATGCACAAAGCAGCCTGCTTCTTACATGTTGTGGCAAATGTGATCAAGACAGAGGATGAGGCAGAGGAATCATGAAAGGATGATCAGTGACCAGTGACTGTCATGTAGTCTACAGTTTGGCTGCTGGTCCACATATCAGTTGTAATATGCATCTATGTCACTGCTGTGAGCTTCAAGGTCTGCGTCACTTTTTCATGTCATTCACAATAGACATTTGGTACTGCCCTGGTGCCAAAATATTTTCTGGATGGTATTTGCTATCATGGAGCTGCGCTCTGTATTAATTGTTTAAAGTCATCAGATTCAACAAAAGACAAGGAACACAGGTCAAGAGCTATCATTTCTGCTACTGCCTTATTTAATTTCTTGGCAACTGGATGGGTGTGATCATATTTACATGCCCTTTGAAATAACTCTTGCTTGGTTAACTGTTTTGGTTTGAGGTATGGTCTGTTGCACAAGGAATTGTGAGTAGGTAATCAAAGGGAACTGTCAGATACAAAAGTGCCAGATAGTGATGGTGACAGAAATGAAAGATCATGCTGTTTACTTTTTTAAGTGGAGTTAAAAAATATCACTTTTTGGTAATGAACAAGCACCTTCTAGGTCACTGTCACCTGCCTCATCCTCTGTCTCACCAGACAATGGCATCTGAGCTTTTCTGTTGCATGCAGTTGGGTACGTTCTCTTTAAATGTCTTATTAAAGTGCATGTTCTAAGGTGATATTCCTGTTTCCTCCTGCTGACATTGATTTTAAAGAGCATGCATAGTGCACAACAAGCATTTTGGAAACACAGACCTCACCGGCAGATATGGACCACTTGGCCACCCAGTCTGCCCATTTTTGCCTGCCTACAGTATCACCACAAATCCTACTTGATCTCCGGCTCTTTCGCCTTCTTCCCCCTTCCTTTCCTCTAAGATTCCCTTAAGCATATCCAATGCATTCTTGAGCCCACAATTATTTTTTTACTCCCACCACATTCGCTGGTATGTTGTTCCATGAATCCACCATTCTTTCTGTGAATTACTTCGTCACAGCTCTCCTGAATCTACTCCCCTCCAGCTTCATACCATGTCCACTTGTTGTTGAGCATGTTTTCTTTCTTAAAAAGACCTTCCCTCTGTACCTAATTACCCCCAAGAGGTATTTAAAGGTCTCTATCATAGCCCTCCTCTCCCTCCTCTCTTGAAGGGTGTACATATTGAGTTCTCTTAGTCTCTCCTCATAGGGCTTTTGATGCAGACCCTGCACCATTTTAGCTGCCCTCCTCTAGACGGCCTCCACTCTGTCTATATCCTTTTGCAGATGTGCACTCCAGAATTGGATCAAGTATTCTAGGTGGGGTGTTACCAGTGATCTATACAGAGGCAACACCACCTCCCTCTTTCTGCTGGTGATACCCCTCCCTATGCACCCCAGAATCCCACAAGCCAATTATTTTTACCAATTATTTTACCAGGTGAGACACACTAAGCTGAAAGCTTGTTTTGCAGGTGAAACCTGGGAGCATGAGGAAGTTAAGTGACTTGCTCAGGGTCACACACAGTATGCAAGTGGGGGCTGTGGAATTCAAGCCCAGGTCTCCAGATCTGGAGCTCAGAGCCTTAAACCACTGGCCATACTGCCTCCATACAAGCCCTCCAAACTGCCCTGTTGTACTGCCTGGACACCTTTAGGTAATCAGATATGATTGCCCCCAGGTCTCTCCCTGGCTTGGTAGTTGTCAATAACACTAAACGCATTTCGTACTCCGCCCCTGGGTTTCTGTGCCCCAAGTGCATTATTTTGCACTTTTTTACATTGAAATCCAGCTGTCATACCCATGACCACTCTTCGTGTTTTCTCAGCTCACTGCTCATTCTTTCCATCCCCTCGGATTGTACATCCTGTTGCAGATTTTGATGTCATCCTCAAAGAGTCAGACCTGTCCCTCTAGCTCATCTGTAATGTCACTTATAAAGACATTAAACAGGACCAGTCCAAGCACAGATGCCTGAGGCACCCTGCTGGTCATCCTCCCTTCCTTGGAGTGAACTCTGTTTACCACCACCCTCTGTCACCTAGCACCTAACCAATTTCTTACCCAGTTTACCACTTTTGGACCCACTCCTAAGCTACTCAGCTTGCTTACTTGTCTCCTATGTGGAATGGTGTAGAAAGCCTTACTGCAATCTAGATAAACCATATCCACTGCTCTACCCTGATCTAATTCCTTGGTTACTCAGTCAAAGAAATATATCAGATTTGTTTGGCATCACCTCCACCACACCACCACTATGAACCCATACTGCCTCAGGTCTTGTAACCCACTGGATTCAAGATATTGCACTATCCTTTCCTTTTAGAGCAATCCTATAAACTTTCCCACCATTTACGTCAGGCTGACTGGCCTATGATAGCCAGCCTCCTCCCTGCTACCACTTCCGTGAAGAGGGACTACATCTGCCTTCCTACAATGCTACAGAACCACTCCTATTTCCAGTAAGCTGTTAAATAGGACTGTAATAGGTGCAGCCAGTACCTCCCTGAGCTCCCTCAATACCTTTGGATGCACCCTATCTGGTCCCATTGCTTTGTCCACTTCCAGATTAGCAAGTCCCCTCAGGAGTCTTTCGTTCAAAAAAAAAAAAAATAGTGTCCACCCTCTTCCCTCCAGGTTACCCGTTACTCTTTTGTGGCCCCTCCCATTCTTTTTCTTCTGTGAACACTGAACAAAAGCATTTGTTTTGGATGTCTGCTTTTCCTGGTCTCCCTCTAGACAGTCCCCCTTCCTTTTTTATTCTGACAATCCTTCTCCAGTTTTCCTCTTTTAACTTATTTTATTTATTTATTTAGTTCAATTTTGGTAACCTGGTAGACCCCACTGAGCCCTGAAGGTCCCTTATTCAGGGGTGACCCGGAATTAGTTACATAGAATAAACATTTAGCAGAAACATTGCACTGAAGTTACAAAGAAACATTTCCATACAGATACAATTCACATCAGGAATACATAAACACAGATGGACAATCCTAATGCGATCACTGTAAACATTCACAATAGAACTAGTCTCCAGTCCTAGGCAGAGTTAGTACACAACAGTGGCAGATGGTGCATCTTCATCAGACAGAACAGTTAGGCTTGGGTAGACCTGGGTAACTATTCAAGTGCATGAACATTTGCTATTATTCAACAGGTGCTCCTGTAGTCCTTTACAGAAGACCTCCGGGGAGTTTGTTTCATGTAAGTGGGCAGGGAGCTTGTTCCAGAGTACAGGTGCAGCATGAGCAAAGGATTTGCCACCTGCCGCTGTCCTAACTCTTGGCTCCTCCAGGAGATTTCTAACAGTGGTACGTAGCTGTCTACATGATTTCTACCAGTGGTATGTAGCTGTCTACATGAGCACTTGGGGGTCAGGAGGCCAGCAAGGCTGACTGGTGGGTTGCCATTCATGAGTTTGTAGGCAATGCACAGTATAGGGTACTGTATCCTGCCGCTAAGGTGATGGCCAGTTATGGGAAGACAGTACCTCACAATGATGGTGCCTCAGGTGCGACATTGTGGCAAATTGAGCTATTTTATTGTATAGTGAGTGCAACCTGTTTTGCTCTTGTTTCGCAAGACAGTGCATTATCAGAGCAGCATTGGTTAAGGTTGGTAGGAGAATGCTCTGAGCAATGGTGATCCTGGTTTCAGGTACCATTTGACCATTTAGACAATATAAAAGACCTAGTTTTTGATAGATCATTAACTTATATACCTAAAAAATTTCCTGCCCTCTTTCGTTTCTGCTTGGGCTATTCTATCTTTAGTTTGTGCCTCTGCACTCCTTACTGTTTTCCCTGCTTCTCTCTGTTTCCCCTGATACAACTCCTTATCCTCCTCCCTCTGCATCTCCTTATACCTTCTGAATGCTACTCTTTGAGCCTTCATCTTTTCTGTCACCTCTTTTGAGAGCCATAGCAGTCTCTTTTTCCTCTTGCTTTTGCTCACCTGCTCAATACAGAGTTTTTTTTTTGCCTTCAATATGCCTCCTTTCAACTTCACACACTATTCCTCCACCCCACCTAGGTCATCCCTCAGGCATTCACCCATCTTTATAAAATAGTCTCTCCTGAAATCCAGGACCCTCACCCTTGTGTGGTTTGATTCCACAGCTGTTCTTATATTGAACCACACTGTACAGTGATCACTGATTCACTGGTGGGATCCCCCCTTGATGTATGCAACACTGTCCCTATTAGGGAGTACCAAGTCTAGTATTGCCCCATCACAAGTAGGTTTGTTGACTAGTTGCTTGAAGAACGCCCTCTGCAGGGAGTTTAGGATGTCTCTATTTCAAGCTGAAGCTGCAGCTGGGATGCTCCAATCTACATCCAGCAGACTAAAGTCCCCCACCAGCAGCACCTCCCTCTTTTCTGCTGTCTTGCCACCAGTACCCTATCTAACTCCTCCCCCATGCTGGAGGACTGTAGATCACACTAGTGCGAATACTGGCTCTGCTCTCCTCAGGGATTCAGTTAATTTATTTTTAGTGGAAATCCAGAACTTTTATGAGTCAAAATTTGGGAGACATTTCAATTTTTTTGAAGTCAAAATACTTTCCAAATCCCACATTTTAAAAGTCAGTATTCTAGGACAGACCAATTTATGGATAATAATAATAATACAAATATTAGTGGAAAAATACAGTTTCTTTTAGAAAAATACAACATTTCTGGCTTTCATGCCTGCAATTTTGGAAACCATCTAAGTTTTTGTTTTACATATGGAAGTCAATGAATTCCTCTCCCTTTGTTTTGGAAATTTTTGCCTTATTTATCTAAGTCAAATAATCCCAAATTAAGTTAACCAGATCCCTGGTTCTCTTTCTCCAGGGTGAGCCACAGTACCTTTGCCCCCTCCTGTATTTCCTGTATCTCTGTCGCTTTTATGCTTTCTCTCACATAAAGCAACACATCCCCCTCCTTTACTTCCCACTCTGTCCTTCCTGAACAGAGTATAGCCTGGTATGGCCATGTCCCGGTCATGGTTTTCAGTGCACCATGACTCTGTAATGGCCAAAATATCCTGGCTGAGCTCTGCCATAATGGCCTCTAGGTTTGGAATATTATTTTCTAGAAGTCTTGCACTCGCACACATGGTCTTCCAGATTGTGTTACCACTTTGCTTGTTACCTCTCCTTTTTCCTTTTGTCCTCCTCCCTCCCTCCCTCCCTCCCATTTTAATGCTCCTGTTGCCATTTCCTCTTCATTTCTACCACTCTGCTTCCTTTCTTTATTAATTTGCATCCTGAGGTATTCCTCTCCTGACTGTTTCTCCCTACTTCAGCCTGTGGGGAGTCAATATAATAGTAGCGCCTGTCACAAACGCACTCTGCAGGTCAGGCCCTCCGCTCCTACAGTGCCACCTCAGAGTGCAATAGTGTGAACAGGTAACAGACAGGGTAACCCTCCTGTCTGTTTTTGGGTCTGAATCACCTTTAGTCTCAAGTTCTGGGGGGATTCAAACTGTGAACCTTATGCTAGCGTACCCAAATGTACAGGGTCAGATAATATTCTCTTTGGGGGATGCAATACATCTTTCGCCTAAGGGCACCTAACCAGGTATCCAAAATGAACCCTTAAAACTCTATAAGAGACCTTAGGTATATTCTTACCTTTTTACTCTAAGCTCAGTAACACCATCAAGCTGTTGAACAGTTTTGTCAGACTTAATCACCTATATGTCACATGGAAAAAGAACTGACAGACACCCAGGCAGTCTTTCAAAGAAAAGGTACTTTACTAAAAGATGATAAAAATATGAAAAATGTAAACACAGAACAATATATAAAAAGAGCTCACAATCACATAAAAGAACAAAGGAAAATTACAAAGCAAAACTCCTATCACAATACAATTAGATTTTTGCTATCTAAGGTATTACCTCTGGAAGTGCATTTTAATATTAGATCAGAGAGCTATGTCTCTTCTAGAGTCCCAAGATGATATGACCTACATTTCAGACACAAGTATCAGTTTAAATTCTGTGTCTCCACACCCCTTCTGTGAGTTATCTAGCTCCTCCTTTTAGAACATAAAATTACAAACATGATTCCCTACCTGGAGGTATTTTAAATAATGTGAACATCAGCAAAAAAACCATTCCCAAATTATGAGTCTTTGATCAATCAGTTCCTTTGAGGTTTATAACCCTGCAGTCCATCACCCAGGTGTGAGATAGCAAACAGGATTCAGCTAAACGATATCCTTTCCAGATGTAATAAAATGTATATTTAGTTTCCAACTTCAAAAGCATGAGGTCATAAAAAGGCCATAAAATGCAATTTCTCAAGGAAGTTAATTACATTACAGAGATCTCCTGGTCAGTTTACATATCCTGTAGCTTCACTGAAACCTTGGGTGGGGGGGCACCCATGGAAGCACAGGCTGTCTTACGTGAGACAATCACATACTATATTTTTATATTACAAATATCATACAATAATCATAACCAGCTGGCCAAGTGTCACACTCCTCCCCACCTAGACTGAATTTGGGGGCTCTATCCCCTGTATGGGTTGAGCTCCCTAGATCAGTTCATGCCTCATATAGACGTGACAAACCATCTGCATTCTGATTGGTCGCTCCAATCCTATGTAAGATCGTCATGTCATACCCTTGCAAGGCAAGACTCCATCTTAACAGTCTACCATTAGTTTTTCCCAGTTGTGTCAGCCGAACCAGGGGGTTGTGGTCAGTTTGTACCTCAAAATGCTGCCCGTATAAGTATGGCTGTAACTTCTTTAGGGCCCACACTATGGCAAGACACTCTTTTTCCACAGTACAGTAAGCCTGCTCCCTGGGAAGTAACTTTTTACTCAAGTACACTATAGGGTGATCTTTCCCTTGGTTGGATGTCTGACTCAGTACTGCCCCAATACCCATGTCTGAGGTGTCAGTCTGGACTATAAAGGGTCTGCTATAGTCAGGACTTGTCAATACAGGAGCACTGCACAGTGCCGCCTTCAGTCTGGTAAAGGTTTTTTCACAGGCTGGTTCCCAGGTAATTTTCTTAGGCATCCTCTTCTTTACCAGGTTAGATGGGGAGCAGCCACAGCACTGTAATTGGGTATAAATTTCCTATAGTACCCTGCTGTCCCTAGAAAACTCCTAACCTGCTTCTGCGTTTCTGGTTTGCGCCATGCATTGATCACCTCTAATTTAACTCGGTTAGGACGGAGCTGTCTCCAGCCTACAACATGCCCAAGGTATGCCACTTCTGCCGTGGCCACCTGGCACTTCTCAGCTTTGACAGTAAACCCGGACCTCTGCATCCTGCCCAGCACTTCCCTAAGGTGGGACAGGTGTTCCTCCCTGCTGGTACGAAAGATGGCAATGTTATCCAGGTACTCCATGGCATACTTCTCAGCACCATTTAACACCTGGTTCACCAACCTTTGGAAAGTGGCCAGGGCGTTCTTCATTCGGAAAGGCATTACTTTCAATTCAAATAAGCCTATTGGAGTGATGAAGGCTGACCTCTCCCTAGCTCGATCAGTTAACTCTATCTGCCAATACCCCTTTGTCTGGTTAACAGTCGTAAGGTATGTCGCCCCTCCCAACTTGTCCAGGAGTTCATCCGTCCAGGGCATCCGGTGGGCGTCTGACTTCGTGACTGCATTCAGTCCATGATAGTCCACACAGAAATGAGTAGAGTCATCTGGCTTGGGCACAAGGACTACGGGTGAGGCCCAGGAACTGTGGGTTCTACAGATTACCCCTAAATTCAGCATTCCCTCCACCTCCCTCCTAATGTCCTTTTGGAAAGCCTCTGACACCCGATATGCTGTCTGCTGTATGGGAGTCTGTGTCCCTTTCTCCACATCATGCATTGCTAAGGGGGTTAGTCCAGGCTTGGCGTTAAACAGTGGGGCAAAGTCTGCTAAAACCTCCCTTACTTCCTGGATCTTGTCTGGGGCCAGCTGGGGTGACAATTTAACTGCCTCCACAGAGGACTCCCACTTGCTTTCTTCCAGCAAGTCCAGAAAGGGGTCTCCTTCATCCGTCTCCTCCCCAGGACTACATACTGCAAACACCATGTCAGCCCTATTAGCATATAGCTTCATCATGTTGATATGGCACATTCTTTCTGTATGTCTTCTGTCAGGTAATTCTATGATATAGTTCACATCATTTACCTTTCTGACTACTTTGTACGGTCCTGCCCACTCAGCCTGCAGCTTGCCTTTCTGGACCAGGATAAGAACCGTGACTTCCTGACCCACTGTGTTCAAGCGAGCTCTGGCTCTGCGGTCGTACCACATTTTTTGTTTCAGTTGGACAACTGCCAGGATGCACTAGGCTATCCCCATAAGCTCCTTCAGCTTTTCCCTAAACCTAAGGACATAATCCACTGTGGGAGTTCCCTGGGTGGTGTGATTGCCTTCCCAGTCCTCCCGGATGAAGTCTAGGGGCCCATGTACCTGGCATCCATATAAGAGCTCAAAGGGGGAAAACCCTGTCGACTCTTGGGGCACCTCCCTGTATGCAAACAACAGGTGGGGAAGGTATTTCTCCCATTCCCTCCCATGCTGTTCGGCAAACACTTGGAGCATTGACTTCAGGATACAGTTAAATCTTTCCACAGGCCCATTGGCTTGCGGGTGATAAGGTGTTGCGTGCCTCTGCACCACCCCACACTTCTCCCACAAACATTTAATCTAGTCTGACATGAAGGAACCCCCTTGATCAGTGGTAATCTTCTGCGGAAACCCAACACGGGAGAAAACTGCCACTTGGTCTGTCCTCAGTGAGGACAGGACAACTGCCTCTGGATACTGGGTGGCATATTTCACCTCAGTCAGGATGAACCTCTTCCCAAAGGAGCTGGGGGTATTTAAAGGCCCCACAATATCCATTCCCACCCTCTGGAATGGCTCCTCCACTATGGGCAATGGAATTAGGCCAGCTTGGGTTTTCTTATCCGCCTTCCCTATTTCTTGGCACTAGTGACAAGACCTGCATTACTCCTTCACTTGCTGGGTGACGTTGGTCCAATAGAAATTCTGGGCCAACCACTGCATAGTTCACGTGATTCCCAGATGACCAGACAAGGGAATATCATGTGCAATCTTGAGCAACTGCTCATGGTATCCCTGGGGAACAACAAGCTGTCTGCCTACCACCCTTCCCTCTGTCTTAGCATCCTGAGTATACATCAGTCCATTTTCCCAATAAACTTTATGTTTTCCGTCACCTCCTGTGCTCTGTCATAGTCTGCCCAAGCTCTCAGCTTCTCCAGACTAGAGTCACTTTCTGAGCAGCTGCAAACTCCTTAAATAATTAACAAGGCATGGGACAGGTCCCCTTTAATCTCTAAACTAGGGTCCCTAGCTCTAGTGTCAGGGCACTCAGGATCACTGTCATCCCTAACCCTCTGACAATGGGTCACCCGTCCTTCTTCAGAATAACCCTCCGTAGCTGTTTGGTTAACTGCTACTGGGGAAATTTCTACCCCCTTTTCATTAGTCTCCATATCAGGAGACACAGGCTGGGGAACCAGCCTCCAAGTGGTTTCCACAGTGGCTCCTATGGGGTCTAGGGAACTACAATTTTCCCTTGCCACTTGGCTATGGGTAACTGCACACACCATCCCGTTTGAGATTGTTGCCAAGAATGACATCAACTGCTAAAGTTTTAGCTACAGCCACCTGCTGCATAGTTCTCCCTGTTTCACCCCAGTCTAGGGGAACACTAATGAGTAGCAATGATTTCTCCTCACCAGTGAACCCTTGTACAGTTAGAAATTTATTGGGTATAAGCTGACCAGGCTCTACCAGATCCCCTTTTACCAGCATCAGGGATGCTCCTGTGTCCCTTAACCCTTGTGTCTGTACACTATTCACCATGACTGGGTGCATGTATTCCCTCATGTTCACAGGCATGCTTCCAGGGACACACAAACAACCCACTCCTTTCCTAGCTCTATTTTGCGTATTGCTCGTCCTTTTGGGACACAGTCTGGCAATATGCCCAGTTTCTTTACAAACCCAACATTCGCTTCTTTTCTCAGAGAAATCTTTTCTTTGAAACCTGGGGCTAACTGGTTTTGGTAGAGGCAGTGAGAGTTTTAGCTGCCCTGAAGGCACGCTTTTCCCTTTCTGTGCTGCCAAGCCCACCCCATTCGCTCTCAGAGCAGGTCTGCTCTTGACATAGTGGCCCTAGAGTTCAGCAGCCTCTTGCACTGTTTTGGGATCTCGGTCCTCCAGCCAGGTTTTCAGCTCTGCTGGGCATGCCCAAAAAAACTATTCTAAGAATATAGCATTTTCAATTTTATCTACACAGTTTGCTTCAACTCCTTCCCACCAACGTTTTAAACACTGACGTTGTTTCATGGCTAGCTCCTCGTAGCTCATGTCAGGACTTCTCCTGAGCTTACAGAATTTAGCTCTGTATGCTTCTGCAGTTAAATCAAACTTTTTTAAAAGTGCAGCTTTAAGTTTGTTGTAATCATTACTGTCCTCATTGTCCATCTGACGTAATGCATCCCGAGCTTTCCCAGTAAGTAGAGGGGATATCTGGAAGCTCCAGGACCCTCTAAGAATTTTTGCCTGAATACCAACTTTTTCAAAAGAATTTAAAAAGGCATCCATATCCTCCCCTTCTTTAAATTCGGCTATCAATTTGGAATGTAATTTGTAACCCAATCCTGTAGTTCCAGTTAAACCCAGCCACTTACCTGCTCTGGTGCTGGTGGTTGGAATCGTAGCTTCTCCAGTTCATGTTGCCTCTGGCGCTCACACTCCTCTCAGTCAGCTGCTCACTGTTCTCGCTCCCTCTTCTCCTCTGCAGCTCACTGTTCTCTCTCCCTCTTCTCCTCTGCGGCTTGCTGCTCTCGACTCTCTTCTCTCTGTAACTCCAGCTCCATCCTCCACAACTCCATCTGCAGCCTGATGGCTTCTGGTTCCAGAATGCTGGTGACCTTCCACTGCTGCTGTGGCCCTTAGCTTGCACTGGCCCTGCTGTCCTCCTCACCGGATCTGGACACTGCATTGGCTGTTGGTCCCTCCATGCCCAAGATTTGGTCTTTTACAGTCACAGTCTGTGACTCGACACTCTGGGCATCAGCGGCCATCAGAGCATCCATGAGGTTCTGCTTGGTGGCTCTCCCCTTGTGCAGGATTCCTCTCTCCTTGCACAACTGCTTTAGGTAGTTTGCAGTGTGCTCACTGTAGTTGGAAGTCATCTTCTTCCCTACCTACAGCTACTCTAACTTGCACTTTAGAAAAAAAATAAAACAGGAAGGAACTTTGACTGTAAGCAAAATTATATAATTCTGTTTCTTTTTTAAAAATAAATCACAGCCTTTTTTTGCAAGTGAGCTGTACAGTATTAAGCTGACACACTGAACAGTTAAAGCTTGTGTTACCAAATCTTATCCCACCACTGCCACCAAATCTGTCACAAACACACTATGCAGGCCAGGCCCTCTGCTCCCACAGTGCCACCCTCAGAGTGCAATAGTGTGAGCAGGTAACAGACAGGGTAACCCTCCTGTCTGCGTTTGGGTCTGAATCACCTTTAGTCTCAAGTTCTGGGGGGATTCAAACTGTCAGCCTTATGCTAGCATACCCAAATGTACAGGGTCAGATAATATTCTCTTTGGGGGATGCAATATATCTTTCACCTACGGGCACCTAATCAGGTATCCAAAATGAACCCGTAAAACTCTGTAAGCGATCTTAGGTATATTCTTACCTTTTTACTCAAGCTCAGTAACACTATCAAGCTGTTGAACAGTTTCATCAGACTTAACCACCTAAACGTCACATGCAAAAAGAACTGACAGACGCCCAGGCAGTCTTTCAAAGAAAAAGTACTTTACTAAAATATGGTAAAAATATGAAAAATGTAAACACAGAACAATATATCAAAGTGCTCACAATCACACAAAAGAACAAGGGAAAATTGCAAAGCAAAACTCCTACCACAATACAGTTAGATGTTTGCTATCTACGGTATTACCTCTGGAAGTGTGTTTTAAAGTTAGATCAGAGAGCTGTGTCTCTCTAGAGTTTACCAAGATGATATATCAAACATTTCAGACACAACTATCAGTTTAAACTCTGTGTCTCCATACCCCTTCTGTGAGTCGTCTAGCTCCTCCTTTTAGAATATAAAATTATAAGCATGATTCCCTACCTGGAGGTATTTTAAATAATGTGAACATCAGCAAAAAATCCATTTCCCAAATTATGAGTCTTTGATCAATCAGTTCCTTTGAGGTTTACAACCCTTCAGTCTGTCACCCAGGTGTGAGATAGCAACTAGGAATCAGCTAAATGACGTCCTTTCCAGATGCAATAAAATGTATATTTAGTTTCCAACTTCAAATGCATGAGGTCATAAAAAGGCCATAAAATGCAATTTCTCAAGGAAGTTAATTACATTACAGAGATCTCCTGGTCAGTTTACATATCCTGTAGCTTCACTGAAACCTTGTGAGGGGGCGCTCCCATGGAAGCATAGGCTGTCTTATGTGAGACAATCACATACTATATTTTCATATTACAAATATCATACAATAATCATAACCAGCTGGCCAAGCATCACACTGCGATACCCAAGAAGTGGCTATCTTAGTTTCACTTCCTGGCATAGATACCTGTTGGCGGCATGAGATCATTATGTTGCAAAACATAATGCTGCATGGCACAATTACGCTGCACGATTCATGCCATGAGGCATATGTCTTTGTTCTGTGGGGGTCACAGCCCCGGGAGGCTGCGCCCACGGAACTCACCACTAAGGATTCTCAACTCCGGGGTGGTCCAACTCGGGGGAGTGCACAAGTCCGGGTTAGCCATAATGCTGTACGCTATTAAGCGTGCAACATTATGACCCAGTAGGCCTGTTGGCTACCATTAACAGTGCTTTTATTCGTTATGTCATTATCATCAGTGACGTGTCTTCCTCATGTAAAATAATGGAATCAGCATGGGAGACCGTACTATCATCCTCACGACCTCCTTTTGTGTTGGTCTGCCCTATGGCCCATCTCCAGAATTTCTGATAGGAGTTTTTGTCATGCACCACATCGGTATCAGAGACAGAATCACATTACTCAGACTCAGGCACACTGGGCACAAAGATGCTACCACTGCTGATATTGTCTGCACTCAAATCTGAGCCATGAGATGATGATTGGAATAGTGGAACACTGAAAGCATATGCAGTCATCCTTTCAGTGGCTCTGCAGGTGACACCCCCTATGGCCCCATACATTCTTTGTTTTGCTTTTTTAATAACAGTGCCTCTACTATCTTGCCCCATACACCTCTTAGAAGGCATAGCACGTAAGCCACTCTTTTTTTGCGTGACGTGCCAGCCAGGGAGTGGAGGAAAAAGGGATGTGCTTCTGGTGTCACTCACAGGCTGAGAACTGTTTTTTTTTCTGTCAAATACAATTCAGCAGTGCCACTAGGAGGAGTTCAACTGATGGTGCTGTTTATTGCGAAATAAACGTGCAGCTTTTTTCTGCCTTTTTGGGCAAACTGTCTTGCAAACCACCATTCTTCTTTTCCTTCTTAGTTCCACTTTTGTCCATGCTTTTTTTGAGAGTTTTTTTTTTAAACTAGCAGAATGATTTGGAAAACACAACAATATTTTTGCATATGGACTTAATGCAAGCTAGCCAAGGGACTTCCAAGATTCAGGGTCAGGTCAAGAACAACATTTTATTTTGTTAAACTGTAGGATGATTTGGAAAACACAAAACAACAATATTTTTTCAAATGTGATTTCTGAATGAAACTGGGCTGCTACCCTAGTAGGCTTATCGCACACTAGTCAAGGGCTTCTGTTTTGCAGGGCTGTGAGGGTCAAGTTGAGAACAAAATGTCTTTTTTTAAAGCAGGATAATTTGGAATGTTGTTTACAAATGACATTTTTAAAATAAAGTGGCCACTGGCCAGTTAGCTCAGTAGTCTTATGGCACAGTGGCCAAGGGGTTTCAGCTTTGCAGGACAGTGCAGAACAGAACCTTTTTTTCTCTCTCTCTCTCTCTCTCTCTCTCTCTCTCTCTCTTTGTCCAAGCTCCAGCGGCAGTGGAACAGGCTGTGAGATCCCAAACTGTCTGTCTCTCGCCCATACTAGTCTTTTTTAACCTTTGTTATTTATATATTTTCTGTTGTGAAAATAAAACTGTATTTTTTAAACTGGTCATGTAGTCATTTTCTACTTCATCTTTCTTTTTTTGTTTATTTTTTTGCCTTCTTTTCTTGTACTTCCTTCTTTTTCTCTTAGTTTGTCTTCCTTTTGTTTAAATCAGCATACCCCCACCTCCACAATCTTTGTCACCCTCCTTCCTTTCAGCCCACCTCCCCAAACCCCAATTTCAGTTTCTCAACTTGCTTTCTTTCCCTTCTCTTTTGTTTTGTTTATATTCATATCTTTTTTCTGTCTTTTCTTGCATTTCCTTCTATGTTTATGTTATTTTTAGTTGCTCTCTGTAAGTTTTAAATCAGTACACACACACCCCCTACAATGTTCATCACCCTACGAGTGCCACCGCCCCAGTCCCCCACTTTCACTTTCTCTTTCCTGTCTCTGGTGTCTGCTTTTTCTTTATATTTCTTAGCTTAACCTCTTTTTTTCTGTCAGTTAGTTTCAGTCCCAAAGTTTTGTTTTACACCTCCACTCCCACCCCCATGTCACCCATCACCCTTGAGTCCCCCCAATCCCCACTTTCACTTTCTCTTTTTCCCTTTTGGTGTCAGCTCTTCATTCAGTATTTTTCTAAATATAAACTTTTTCCTTTTGTTAAGTAACTTTTTTCCATGTATTTTCATGATACACCTTCCCTCCACACAACATCCCACCAGTCCACTATACCACTGCTATGGCCCAGCGTCCACTCCACTCCCTTCCCCAAGTCCTTTCTCCCAGATCCTCCACTCTCCTCCTTGCATGCAGTAAAATGGTGCTGAACTGTAGAATGGTCCTGGTTTCATACCCCAGATTATGTATGTCAAACTGGGGCATGGGCCCTTTTGCCTCTCCTTTCGACCTTGAAGGTAACTGGAAAAGTCTGAGAAGAGGCTGGGAGAGGGAGCTAAAATGAAAACAAAAGAAAAAAATAGCAAATCCAAGCCAAACTGGCAGCATTTGGCTTGAGGTCTGCTGAAACCAAATCGCTTTTCAGCATAAGTGTTTCTGCACATCTCTATCTATTAGTGAATATAGCAGCAGCAGCAGCAGGAAGGAGGCTAGCAACTGTAGGCCAGTCAGTCTCACATCAGTGATGGGGAAATTAATGGAAATCCTGTTAAAGAAAAGGTTGATAGAGTATCTTGAATCCAATGGGCTACAAGATCAAAGGCAACATAGATTCACTGGAGGGGTGGGTCATCTGACTGATTTCTTCGATTGGGTGACCAGAGAAATAGATCAGGGAAGGGCAGTGCAAATGGCCTAGCTGGCCTTTAGAAAAGGCCTTCAACAATGTGCCACATCGGAGACTAATAAAGAAATTCAGCAGTCTAGGGGTGGGATCCAAAGTGGTTAACTGGGTAAGGAGCTGGTTATGAGATAGGCAACAGAGTGTGGTGGTTAACAGCTCTCACTCCAACGGGGGAAAACTGACCAGCAGGGTGCCGCAGGGCTCAACACTGAGAATGGTCCTCTTCAATGTCTTCATATGTGACATTGCAGAAGAACTGGTTGGGAAGGTATGCCTTTTTTGCAGATGACACCAAAATCTTTAATAGGGTGGACCCTCTGTAAGGAATGGAGAGAATGCATAGGAAACTTGGGAAACTCAAGGAGTAGTTAAGAGCATGGCAGTTTGGGCCCAATGCCAAAAACAGCAAAATAATGCACCTAGGACATACAAATGCAGGAGATGAGTACAGGGTGGGGGGAGAGGTACTGACAGTTATTAAGCAGGAAAGGGACCTGGGATTATCAAAGGGGTGGGGCACATAACTGTGGGCAGTCCTAGACCCTGCAGTCTACTGTGTTTGCTGCCTTGGTCCTACTTCTGGAAAATATCATTCTATTACATGATCATGCAACCCCCACTCTACCTGCTAGCCCTACTGATTCCTCTCTGTTACGGCACTGCCCTGGAATACTTCACCCCCAACTGTTGCTCTTCCAGGCTTTTCTGCAGACATGAAGGACTTTACCTTCTCCAATCTGCTACCTCTCCCCAAGCGACTCAATAACCATATCGAACACTCTTGCCCAAAACTGGTTCTCCACCTGACTAGGTCTTACAGCACATCTAAATGCATTTCCAAAGCTAAGACCATCCTCGCCTTTTTGATTGCTACTACCTAGATTACTGTCCTCTCCTTATCTTTGGCAGGTGATGTGAAAACTAACCCTGGCCCCATGGCCACAGGGCTCCCTCACTATTCGGTCGGTTCTTCCCCTGGGCCCCGTTCCAGAGGACTAAAGATTGCCCACCTTAATATAAGAAGCTTGGCAACTAATCATGCAGAACTTGTAGCTTGGACCGTGTTCCCTCCCTGGATACAACTTGTTCCAGGTTGATTGGCCCGCATCAAAAAGAGGTGGTGGTCTGGCACTATTTTTCAAGTCTAATCTAAACCTAACCATACTACCATGCCCCTCGCTTGTGTCCTGTGAGGTACTTCATGCACTGCTTCAGCTGGGTGACTCAAAAAAACTGCATATCGTTTGCACCTACATGCCTCCAGTTTTTCCTGCAAACATGGGCTCGAGGAGTTCCTGGCTTTTCTCCCCCGGGCCACCAAAAACAATGAAGTGATTTGTCTAGGTGACTTCAATGAGAACTGGCTCGGCCCAAACCTTCCTGTCCTTGACTCTAATATAAGCAAGGCCAACCTAACCCAGCTTGTCCCGGTGCCTACGCGACATTCCAGCAATGGTAATAGCCATACCCTCCTTGATTGGGTACTTACCAACAGGCCAGACAGAATTTCTTCCATGACTGTGCTACCGAACTCTATTAGCAACCATTCACCTGTCACCTGTGTCTGGGATGTAACCCCCTCCACCCACCCAAAATCATCTCCATGTCAGACTTCTCTGCCCTCGACACCTCAGCTTTTCTAAGGGATCTTCAGCATGTCGACTGGTCCCTCATATTCATGGCAAATAACATTGACTTGGCTGTAGAATACTTTACCAACCCTCTGCGCTCCTTGCAGTCCAAGCACATTCATTCCATCAGGTGCAGGGTACGGGGCCTGCCTACCAAATGGTTAACTAGCCCTCTTCTACGTATGCTTAAAGCATGGGACAAACTCTGGACCAGATGGAAAACCTCCTCCCTGCTCTCTGACTTCATCGATATTGCTCCCTTCGTAACACTTGTAAGAAAGCACTATGGACTGCCAAAAGCAATTACTATAGAGGCCTTCTTCATGCCACCTCTAGTAACCCAAAAAGGTACTGGGCACAAATAAACCACATAATGGGATGCTCCATGTCCCAAACCCCCCATGACTTTCTAGTAAATAACATCTCCTGTAACAACCCTAATGTCATAGCTAATGCTTTCAGTTCACTCTTTACCGCCCTCCCTAGTTTTGATACTGACGGCCCCCCTCGCCACACCTCCCCTTGACCTCCCCATCCCATCCTTCCTGACTCTCCACCCAGTCTCCAGGCTGGATGTCTCCTACACACTCTTAACATGATGTATCCCCACAATAGTGCAGGCCCTGATGGACTGGAACCCAGAATTTTCAAATTAGGTGCGTCTCTTCTTGCCACCCCCATCATGTGATTGTTCAACGTCTCCATTAGCTCAGGTACTATGCCCCTCTCCTGGAAAAATGCCAGGGTTATCCCAGTCTCCAAAAAGGGTGATCCAAAAACCCTAATAAACTACCGTCCTATTGTGCTCCTGCTGACCCTCAGTAAACTCCGGGAGAAGCTTACCCATTGCCAGGTGTCTAACTTCAATGCCAACTTTAACCTGCAATCTCCTGCTCAGCATGACTTTAGGCCAAACCACAGCAGCACAACGGCCCTAATGCAATTCACCAGTGACATCATTTCTGCTATGGACCAAGGCAAGCTTACTGGGGCTGTTTTTATTGACATGTCAAAGGCATTTGACTTGGTTAACCACAACCTGCTCCTGCATCAACTAGACTCTATTGGCACCTCCCAATCCACACTTGCCTGGTTTGCCAGCTATCTGTGGAGCCACTCCCAGTCTTTCTCCTGTCATAAAGTTTTCTCTGCCCCTGCCATGCTTCATTCGGGCATCACACAAGGCTCCATACTTGGGCACCTGCTATTTTCTTTATTCGTCAATAACCTACCTTCAGTGTCCTCCCACAGTCTCTCATTACTCTATGCCGATGACTTTGTTCTTTATGTCTCCTCCAGCTCTATTCATGAAATTAACTCCCACCTCTCCTCTGATCTTCATCGTATCCAAACTTGGCTTATGTCCCACCGCCTGGTGCTAAATGCTGCCAAGACCCAGGCTATGCTCTTTGGGTCACAAAGGAAATCTGTCACTTCAACTCCATCTCTCCAGGTTTCTTGTCTTGATGGCTCCCTTGCGGAAGTAACTCAGTCCTTCAAATACCTAGGAGTCACGCTGGATCCATCTCTTAACTTCTCTCTGCATGTCAAAGCTGTCTGCAAATCAGTCACTGCTAAAACTGGACTGGCTTACCGAGTCCGTCAGTTTCTGACCCTTGCCACCAGGATCTCTGTCACCCAAGGCCTTCTCCTCCCTGGACTCTGCTATGCTCTGTCTATCTTCGCAATGGCACAGGCAAGCACCATGCAACTGTGGGACGTTGCCTACAACAATGTCTGTAGATTTGCGCTATCTGCTCGTCTTAAGCACCACTGTACTCTCTACTCTGACCTCCACTGGTTGTCTTCTTCCTCGCGTCAGGCTTATTCATTAGGTTGTCTGACTGACAACATTATTCATTCTTCTATCCCCTCCACACTCGCTGCTGTGCTCACCCCCATGGACTGCCCTCGTTCCCCCCGTTCCATGTCTTTAGCTCTGTTATCTGTCCCGAAATGCTCTATCAGGATGGGTGAACTTGTCTTCTCCTTCTATGCCCCAAAATTTTGGAACGCCACTTGATCTTAGGCACTCCAAATCCCACCCCACTTTCAAGAAAGGCCTCCCCAATTTCCTCGCCTCTCCTGACATTTGCAAATGTCCCTAGCTTCATGAGTCATGCAAATCTACCATTGTCCTGCACTTAAATTTCCCTGTGGCCTATTGATTCCTCTCATTCCCACTCTTCCTCAGCTGCAGCTATACACTTTGTTCCCTGTCTCTGCCTAGGAAATGTCTCCTTGCTGACTTACCAACAGCACTGTCATGTTTTGTACTTTATTAACTGTAAATTGTGCCTTTTTGTCTGTTTTGTTCCTATTATACTGTGTGATATGTACCTCCTCTATGTAACTTGCACCTCTGTATAACTGTTTGGAATCTCCTATTGTACAACACTGTATATGCATTTTTTTTTACCTGTTCTTTGATTTGTACTCTCCCGGGTCATGCCAGAAAATAGGCAGTTCTGTCTAATGCACTTACCCAGTTACCAAAAGCAAATAAATAAATAAATAAATCATATCTGATGACCTCAAAGTGGCAGAGCAGCATGACAAAGCAGTGGATACGGCCAGTGGGATTCTGGGATACATAGGGACAGGCATCTCCAGCAGGAGGAAGGAGGTAGTGTTGCCACTGTATCACTTGCTAGTGAGACTCCCTCGGGGTACTCTGCCCACATCTGGAGGCCGCACCTCAGAAAGGACATAGATGGGGGGAGGCAGTCCGGGGGAGAGCAACTAAAATGGTGCAGGGGTTGCATCAAAAGCTCTTCGAGGCATCCTGGAAGACAGGAGCACAACAGGTGACATGAAAGAGACTGACTAGTGCCTCACCAGGGTGAACAGGGTCTCTTTCAAATGAAGAACAGCACCAAAACCAGAGGGCATGCAATGATGCCGGAGAGGGGTACTTTTTTTTGTTAATTTAAGTGTTTACCCTCAGAGTCTTCCCAGGCAGCCCAATCACTCGGCTTCTTCAGAACTTAACTTTCCCCCGGAATCCTCTACCACAGGACCTGTGAGGGGAGCCCAGCTGCCGGTGCACAGCCTGCAAGGGATCAGTCATCATCCTACTGTTGAGGGTTGTTTTCCTCAAATTTCCACCTCTGGGCCCCATGGATGTGCAATGGGCATGATGTGCGAGCTCCATCTCCCCAGAGACTCCTCTGGTGTCCTGAACATAGTACTTCCCTCCACTTGTGAGTCACATGCACTGCCATCTGGAAGCCTCCAGGTGGCAGACAAGCAGTGAGCCACAGCAATCCAATCCACCTCCCTGAAGGAGGAGAGCAGTCTTATGGACACTCAATCCTCCCTTCCCCAGCTGGCCCTCCCCCCGAGTGACCGGCGTCCATTTCCAAACCTGGGTTGCCTGTATGACTGGAGGTGAGGTGCTGGGTGCCTCAGCCTCACATGCCACTGGGCTTGCTGGAGCGAGGGAAGTTTAAGATAGATGCGAAGAAATACTTCTTCACTGAAAGAGTGGTGAACACCTGGAACAGATTGCCAGCGGAAGTGGTAGAGAAGAAAACAGGCAGAAGCTTCAAGCATGCATGGGATAGACACACAGGGAAAATATTAGTATATAGGCAGGGAGGAAGGAGAGTCCTCAGATACCACTTATTTTATTTATTTTTTATTTAAAAGTTATGGATTTATAGGATAAGCTCCATGAGAACAGGTCTCATTTGCAGAACGTTCCAAGTCAGTCAGCAAACAAAGCATAACAAAATTAATAAACATACACAATAACACAAAACAATTATACACTATACAGTAAATAAGATGTAACAGTTAACTAAAAAAATATTACTCATGAAAAGCAGTTACAAATAGATTGCTCCTGTAGAAACGTTTTCTTGAGATTGTATTTAAAAGTATATAGTGTCAGAGAATTTCTTAACTCAGGTGAGAGTTGGTCTCATCTTTCGGATGAGATGTTAAACCAAGGTCCCATCTGCCTGGATTGGTGGTAGTTCAGGTGGACGTTAAAGATCTCATGGCACTTATCGAAAAGAGTAGGGGAATTTATTGAAATAATAAATCATACAAAGAAGTATATAATAATGCAAAATAAACAACTGAAAAAAAAATACATTCAGGTAACAGGAAAATCTGAAGTAGTCACCCAAGGCATATTACGCCAATAGGCTTCTAAAATTTGTTTTGGAAAAACAATACTTTCATTCCAGAAAATGACAGACAGTTCCCTTGTAACATTCTGAATAATTAGTTCAATAGGGGTATCCCTTTGTCGTAGCACAAAACCACATCTAGCATTCCAAATATACCATTTCAATACCAAACAAACAATATTCAATGTACCTTTATGAAAACACTGCCAATCAGGGAGAAAAATACCATACATCAATTCTTCATATGTCATCGTAGAAAAAATAGGTATAGACCAAGTACTTACTAGGGTCGACCAAAATGGCTTTATAAATGAACAAAGAAAAAAGAAATGCTCAATAGTTTCTTCTGCTGAAACACAGTGAATCCTAATACAGCCACGATCAGCATACTGTTTATGTTTTTGATTGCTTTTCACATTAATCTTACCGTGGCAACTGAGCCAATGGAAATCCCATAATTTTCTTGGAATTCTTTGTTCATTTAACAAAATCAAATGGGTATTTTGTAAATGCAAAGGTCGATGGGGAAAAGTGATTGGTTTAGTAAAATGTGTAGTAATTATACAGTTGTACAACTGTTTTCTTGTATTGCTAAGTAATAATTGGCTAGATACCCCCCATAATCGTAATTTTATAAAGATTTCTCTATAAAACTCAGGAATTGTAGAGTCACACTTCAAATGAGTGACTCTAGATCCTTCCCAAATTGAAAACCATTGTTGAACTGTATCATAAAAATATGACGTCCAAAACTTATCCTGATTTATTACTAGGGGTCGAAGATTAGTATAAACAAACATACAATAAAAAAACAATAATGGGTTTACCATATTCAAACCCCCAGATGAAACTGGTAAATAAATAATATTCCTTTTGATGGGATTTAGTCAACTACCCCATACCGCATGAAAAAACAAACTTAACAATCTAGTTTCCAATTGTTTAGGAGGAGGAAAAACCTTACTAACATACAAAAATTGTGGTAAGAGTTTCATTTTAATTAAAACCACACTTTTTTTTTATCGAGTTTCCACGTATTCCATTTTGACACTATCGCATTTCCCATTCCATCCTTAATGTCCAATTAAGTAAATCTAGATTTCCTACACCCCATAATAATCCTAAAATCTTAATAGGATGAGAGACAATGGTAATACCCGAAATCTGAGGATCAATATGAGGTTGTGTTCCCAAATATATACCTTGACTTTTAGATGTATTTAAACTAGCCCCTGATATTAAAGAATAAACAGTACAAGTCGATATTGCTAAAGATATAGACTGTACGTCCGGTAACAGAAGACATAGATCGTCCGCATATGCAAGACACTTTGCTGGGCTTGGTAAGGACCCTATTTGTAAAGATCGAATTCTAGGGTGGGTGTTAATACTTTTTAATAAAGGATCAATACAAAAAACATAGAGGAGTGGGCTAAGGGGACAGCCTTACCAAACTCCTCTATGTACTGGAATCATTGGTCCAACATGTCCATTCACCATAGGAGTTACCATAGCAGATGCATATAACAGTTTTATCCAATGTATAAATTTATCCGGAATATCATAGAATCTTAGAACTTCCCACATATAACAATGATTAATAGAGTCAAAAGCTTTACTTTGGTGTAATGAGCATAAAAACCCTTCCACTTCCTTTTTCGTGCTTCTAGTAGTAATCTCTCGGAGTAAGAGGAGATGTTCCAGAATATTAGTGTGATTCACCAATGCTTTGTGCATTACTTAATCACATGATTTGCTACTGGTTGTAGTCGCAGGGTTAAAATTTTTGCCAGTAATTTAAAATCTGTATTTAACAGACAAATTGGTCTCCAGTTAGTTAAACGATTTCGGTCTCCTGTTTTATATAAATAAACTAGAGATCCTTGTGCCATATTGAAAGGTAAGGCAGTTTGTAACATTAAAGTAAAGACCTGTGCCAATTCTTGTGCCAAAATTTCCACAATAAATTTGTAAACCTCAGTGGTTAAACCATCCTTCCCTGGAGATTTATTTTAAGGCACAGTTTTCATAGCCAATTGTATTTCAGAGGAGTGAATATCCTTCTGCAGTTCCTGTTTTAAAAAAAATGGGATTTCTGGAACCTCAATACGTTTTAAAAAAGTGTGAATACCCTCTAAATCACTGTTAGTGCGAGAAAAAAGAGATGTAGTATGTGTATACATGATATTCATAATATCGTCATGCGTATTATATAAATGCCCTAAAGAACCTTGTAAGCTATCTGTTCTTTTGGATTTCACACACTGGTGACAGGTGTCATATGGACATATATTGGAAAGGGGACCTTGTAAACCAAAGGTCTGTTGGAAAGCTGAAACAGCTGCTTTCTTTTTGTGAAAGTGACACATGCGTTCTTTCAAAGAAGAAATCTGAGCACTGCAATCATGCATAAAGACATATGATAAAGAAATTAAAGATTGCAATTGTTTTCTATGTCACAGATACGTTGAGTATTGAATATCTGTCTCTTTTTACTCACACTTTTTAATAAAACAATTAACTCCCTTTTTAAATTCTCCCACCATTGTATTGGTGAGTCATATAAAAAAATATTGTCTTTTTGGCGGATATAAAAATACCGTATTTGCGTCTGACAGTTTTCCTGATTTACTAATAATGAGTTGCATTTCCATAACCCCCGTCCAATCTGCACCCCGTGACTCAAAACAAGAGAGAGCATAGAATGGTCAGAATATTCCACTGCTTGTACATCGGCTGTGGAGATAAAAGAGTGTTGAGAAATAAAAAAAAAATTTATCCTAGTAGGACCTTTACAAAAAGTTGGTACTATTCTTTTAAGATGGAATAACATAACATCAACCAAATCTGCTTTGCGCACTATATCAGATAAACAATTAGAATCGCAAAAGGATTTCAAAGTTTTAGTCCGTAACCCCTTATCCCGTTTATCTAACCCACAATTGAAGTCACCTCCCCAAGTTTGTTTGGGGCACTGATTGTTTAATTTTACAGAAAAAGAGCTGAACGCTGTATTTGTGGGTTGGGGAAAACCTGTGTCAGGTGTTGCTTTGTGACAAAGTGATTACAGCCTTCCTGTGTTTAAATTGTTGCATAGCCAGACGCTTCGGCGCCTTAGCCCCCTCCCTGGGCCTTTCACTTGCTAATTTCTGGCCCCCCTGCTGCTCTGCTTATGCAGAGCTGAAAAAATAAATTCAAGCTCGCTCTCTTGTCTCCCCAGAGGAAGACCCTTGCTGAGCGCCTCACTGAGCGCCGAGGCCAGACGCCGCCAGCGGGCGGGCGGCACCTCCAGCCGGCGCCGAGCTCCATAGAGCCAGAGAGACCCTCCAACAAAGGTACGGCAAAGCCGCAACCAATCGGAAAGCGAGCGCCTTCCACGGCTTTGCCTCCGATTGGTCCCCGTGGCTCCTGGCTTCTTCTCTGTTAGACCTTCTGTTTTTACCACTTAGAAATGTTTGTTTGGGGCACTGATTGTTTAATTTTACAGAAAAAGAGCTGAACATTGTATTTGTGGGGTGGGGAAAACTGTGTCAGGTGTTGCTTTGTGACAAAGTGATTACAGCCTTCCTGTGTTTAAATTGTTGCATAGCCAGACGCTTCGGCGCCTTAGCCCCCCCCCGGGCCTTTCATCACATCTCTGTCCCCCTGCTGCTCTGCTTATGCCAGAGCTGAAAATACTTAAATTCAAGCTGCGCCTCTTGTCTCCCAGAGGAAGACCTTGCTGAGCGCCCTTACTGAGCCGAGGCAGACGCCGCTAGCAGGCAGGCGGCACCTCCAGCCGCACCGAGCTCCATAGAGCCAGAGAGACCTCCAACAAAGGTACGGCAAAGCCGCAACTTTTATGCCCACCCGCCCTTCCCCTCTTGTGCTCTTGTTAAGTAGTCACTTTCCGCCAACACTATAAAACCACGCCCGTGTCTTGCCGACTCCATAGCCTGCCACACATCCCTTGCTGATCGCAGACAGTGGATTACCATATTACTCCCCACGCTGTCTATATTGCTGACACTTAGACTGAGTAACCACCTCAGCATCACCGCCAACAGAATAGCAATTACTGCAGTAACTCGCATGATATTCCTATAGAACCTCTGGTCACCTCATAATGGGGAACTTTCTTTTGAACCTCCTTGTATTACTTATAGTACTGGAACTCAGTAAAAGATGCAGACATCCACAGGATACCATGCAATGCGAAACGATGTCGTTCTCCTCCTGCTGCAATTACACAGCAGTCCCAAGAGACTGGATATGTATCTATGACATCCCACTAACACGATCTTACACACTTAACATTTACTATGAAGGGACACAGTCGGCTGTATACTTGTTTGGTGACTGTCTCCAACTGTACACAGAAATATATTCCACACTTATTTCTGTTAAAGTAATAATCTTTTCTATTACAAGAGGCCGAAGGACCGAACCTGGATGGCATATAAGATGTCAACAGAATAAAAATAATAAAAAATTAAAAAAGGCATCTATAAGAACCTATACCCTATCTCTGGCGGCAATTATGAAATTACTACGCTATTATTAATATGCTCAGGGAACGTGGAACTTAACCCTGGGCCACCTGGGACTATCTCTGCACCATCATAACTAGTAAAGATTAAAGGGCTTTCTACATTAATGTATGTAGTCTACTAAAAAAATCACAATGCTCCAAGCCTGCGTTAGCCATACACTACCTGACATTTGGTAGTATCTGAGTCATGGCTTAGGCCTGACACAGCTGACAGAGACATAAACTTACTTGACTATCAAACGCTCAGAGCTGATAGACATACAAGAGGAGGTGGGTAGTAATCATGTAAGGCCAACCTACCTGCAACTTGTCTTGACTCTTCTTCTATGGCAAAAGAATTCGAGTGCCTATCCCTCAGAATAGCTCTCTCCAACAATACCTCGCTGCAGTTGATCGGCTGTTACAGACCTCCCTCAGCTGGCCTTAAGATACTATCCCACTTGGGTGACTTGATCACACAAGGGAATGAAGAAATCATAATCTTAGGCGACTTAAACCTAAACTGGCTTTCTAAGGCAGCTGCACCACTAACATCATTCTGTGACATGCATGGGCTTACACAGCTCATAAATTAACCTACTAGAGTAAACAAAAAGAACCCTAAAAACAGCACACTATTGGACGTACTATTAGTGAGTAAACCTCACCTCTTCTCACACTTTGGAGTACTGTTCAACGACATCAGTGATCATAGAAACATAGAAACATAGAAGTTGACGGCAGATAAGGACCGCAAGGCCCATCCAGTCTGCCCATTTCTTTTTCTACCTTATAAATGTGCCTTCGGCCTTTGCTCTGTCAGTGACCTATCTATTCATAGTCATTTGTATTGCTCCCTTATGCCTATCCCATGCCTGTTTGAAGCCCTGCACTGTATTCATAGCCACCACTTCTTGTGTAAGACATTCATGCATCCACCACCTTTCTGTGAAAAAGAATTTCCTCATATTCCCCTTAATCGGCCTCCTCTAATCTTCATGCTGTGTCCTCTTGTCCTGCTATTTTCTTATATTTAAACATGTTAGACTCTTTCACCTTGTTTATGCCCTTATGGTGTTTGAATGCCTCGATCATATCACCTCTCTCCTCCTTGCTCAAGGTATACATATTGAGTCTCTAATCTGTCCTCATATGTCTTCTGATGCAGTCCCTGCACCATTTGGTTGCCCTCTCTGACTGCCTCAATTTGGTTAATGTCCTGTGAAGGTGTGGTTCCAATATCGCACGCAGTACTCCAGATGGGCCTAACCAGTGTCTTGTACAGAGGGATTATTACCTCTTACGACTTGTGATACCCCCTACTAATACACCCTAACACCCCCTAGCCTTACCTACTGCTTTAGAGGTCTGCTTGATGATTTTAGGTCATCAGTGATGATGATGCCCAAGTCTCTTTCTTCCTTTGTGACTGCTAGCAACTCCCTCCCAGCCTATAGGTGGCTTCTGGGTTTCTTCCCTTATGTGCATGATTTTGCACTTCTTGCATTAAATCCCAGTTGCCACTCTTCTGACCATTCTGCTAGTTTATCCAGATCTCTTCTCATTCTGCCCACCCCATCTGGATCATCTACTCTGTTGCAGATCTTGTGTCATCTGCAAACAGACAAGCCTTACCTCTAGTCCATCTGCAAGGTCACTAATGAAGATGTTGAAGAGGACTGGCCCAGGACTGATCCCTGAGGTACCCCACTTGTGACTTGCATCTCTCTGACTGTATACCATTTACCACCACTCTCTGTTTTCTCCCCAACCAGTTTGCCACCCAGTTGACCAACTTCTGACCCACCCTTGAGCCTACCCAGCTTATTTATCAATCTTCTATGTGAACAGTGTCAAAAGCTTTGCTGAAGTCAAGGTAGGCTACATCAACTGCTCCCCCTTGGTCCACCACTCTGGTTACCCAGTCAAAGAAATCTATGAGATTAGTTTGACAGGACCTTCCTTTTGTAAACCCATGCTGTCTTGGATCCTGTGCCCCTATGGATTCCAGGTGTTGCACTATCCTTTCCTTAAGGAGTGCCTCCATAATCTTGCCCACTACTGAGGTAAGACTGACTGGTCTGTAGTTCCCGCCTCCTCCCTGCTACCACTCTTGTGAGCGGGATCACATGAGCCCTTCTCCAGTCTTTGGGACCTCTCCTGTGCCTCAGAGACTCACTAAACAATTCTGCCACGGTCTGCTAGTTCCTCTTAGCTCCTAAGTACCCTGGGATGTGTGCCATCAGGTCCCATTGCCTTATCCACCCTGAGCTTAGCAAGCTCTTGTAGGACCCTTTCTTTTGTGAAGGAGTAATGCCACCTCCTCCCCCTGTGTCCATGATGCTGAGCTGTGGGCCCTGTCCTACCTTCTCTTCAGTAAATACTGAGCAAAAGTATCTATTTAGGATAGATGCCTTACAGGGTCCTCCTCCTCACATGCTCCCTTTCTCCATTGCTTAGCAATACTTCTCTGGACTTTCTCCTTCACTAATGTATCTATAGAAAGTCTTGTCACCTTCTTTACTGTTCGTGCTAGTGTTTCCTCAGTTTGGGACTTTGCCTGCCTTACTGCCTTACCTGCTTCCCTTAGGCAGTTTGGTATGCCTCCTATCTTCATCCCGCTGTGTTCCTTATATTTCCTGAAGGCCAGCCTTTTGGCTCTGACCTTTTCTGCTACTGTATTTGAGAACCAAAGTGGTTTTCTTTTCACTTCCTTTTCTGTCTAACACAATGGATGTTGCTTCAAGTATTGCATCCTTAATGCTTGCCCACTTTGCCTGTACCCTCACCTGTGTTTCTTTTGCCAGGGCTAGCTTACTCTGTAGGCCATCTTATCAAAGTCAGCTCCTCTGAAGTCCCATATTTTTTCCTTGGAATGGGATGATTTAGATGTAGTAGCCAAACTGAACCATACCATGTGATGGTCACTGGCCCTCAGGTGACCTTCTACCTGGAGATCTGTGATCCCTTCTTTGTTAGTCAGTACTAGATCTAGGATAGCCCTGTCTCTTGTGTGTTGCTGTACCATTTGTTTGAGGCCCTCACCCTGCAGGGAATCCACTATGAGTCTAGTTCTGGCAGATGTTCCTGCTGGTATTGACCAATCTGTATCTGGTATGTTGAAGTCTCCACATTATCAGAACCTCCCTTTAGCTGTCATGTTTTGTATATCTTCTAACAGTAATGTATTTATGTCCTCCCTCTGGTCTGGGGGCCTGTAGACAACCCCAGTTCTTATGGCTGTCCCATTTCCTGTTTCAGGGTGACCCACAGTTCTTCTGGCTCCTTGTGTATTCTGAATTTCTGTAGCTTTGATATTTTCATTAACATACAGGGCCACTCCTCCCCTTTGCACCTTCGGTCTCTTCTGAACAATACATAGCCAGGTACTGAAGTCTCCAAGTGTGGTTACTGGAAACCACGCCTCACTAATTGCTACTATGTCCAGTTTAGCCTCTGATATTATTGCCTGCAGGTCTGGGATCTTATTTCCCAGGCTGTGAGCATTTGTGTACATGATTTTCCATTGGCCAGATTTTGGTGTGTTAGTTGTTGGGTGAAGTTTGGCATTACCCTGTGCATCGTATGGGGAGACAAACCTTTTTTTACCTGGTGATGCAAATGAACGGCAAACACGCTGAATTCCTTGTTTGACCATTAGCTGAGGTGGATGGGTGTTCTTCCCATTCCACGCATGGGGTGCTGCACCCCTCCCCATTTGCTAGTTTAAATATTCTGCAAAGACGTCAAACTTCTGCCCCAATGCACTGACTCTCTTTAGTCAGATGCAGTCCATCAAATTTAAAGAACTTTCGCTCCCAGAACTGTTGCCAGTTCCTACAAATCTGTGTCCTTTTCCTGGCACCAGTCCTTGAGCCACGTGTTTAGCTCCCCTCTCTCCTTCTCGACCTTCCGTCCATCTGCTCCCTCTCCCAGACTGGCAGGATCTCAGAGAAGGAGATGCAGACGAAATAGATGATAGTTTGTCACCCAGCCTAGTCAGGTGTTCCTTGGTCTCACAACTGACCGGCTGGCGAGATCATTAGTCCCTATGTGTACTAGGACATCAATGTTTTCTCCTGCCTTGTGAACAATTTTAGCAATGCGGTCAGTATCTCTCCATGCTGATGTACCTGGGAGACATCTGACCATCACCCTGGCTGAGATGGGTATCAACTCCCGAATCATGGAGTCTCCTATGATCAGAAGTTTTTGATTTCCTTTGTGCTTGTTTAGTTTTGGTTCCTGATTTGGGTGAGTTTTGTTGTACTAGCTCCTGTGTCAGCAGTGTCCTGCTCTGCAGTGTCTTCTGCCTCTTTATTTGATTTCAGAGATAGAGGCAGATACCTGTTTGTAGTGTTTATATGGTTTTGAGGTAATGTGTTGGAGAGCAGAGAGTGATGGGGCACCTGATTTGTTCCTCCTAACCACCTGCCAACCTCCTGGACCAACTACCCTCTGCGGTCGAGGTTTTTCTGTTGGATGCTGGGAAATGGCGGGTGGTTCTTATAATGTATTTCCTCTTCAATATGAAATTTGAGGCGTGCAATCTCTGCCCATGCTGCCCGGAGCTGAGCCCAAGATCTCCAAAGGCCCAGCATGTGGACAGTGTCCTAAATCCTGTAAGACTGTCCTTCTGAAAATTGTTCCACAGTACCTGCAGTTAATGAAATCCATTCCAAATAAGTTGCTGGGTTTGTAACCTAGTCAGAGTAATTAGAAGGAAAAAAAAAGGAAAAAATGCAAGTAATGGTTTAATTGTGCTTTGTTTAACTTGTTATAACAAGTTAAATTACTAGTGCCCCTGTAAATGATATCACCTTGTGGAGGCCCCACTGATCCGCCCCTTCCTGCTCTGCCACAGGATATGTCACAACTGTGGTACCCTATAAAAGGAGTGTAGCGTGGGGTGGTTGGGGATGGGGGTGGGTGGCTGGGCCCTTCCCCTGCCTAAAAAGAAGAACCACGGACGAAAGAACAAGGAGGTAAGAGCAGAAACAATCAGTCAACAACAAATGCAGTAACCCTGAAAGCTTATCCTAATGTTAGATAAAACTGTAAAACCGTAAAGCACCACCTGTAATAATTTCAGAGAAGATATACCCTGTAAGAAACACTTTGCTCCAGAGAAAATAAAGCAGTAACAGAAGATATACCTTGCAAAAGACAATTTGAATCAGAAGATTACAGCAGTAATCTGTTAGCACACACCTGTAGGCACACCTTGTAGAAGAAGGTATACCAGCAACAACAATTTGAATCAGAGAAAAATAAAGCAATGAAATGTTAGCAACAAACAGTAGCAATCCCTGTGAGTAAAAAATAAAACACCACCACACACAGTAAATCTGCTTAGCCAAACTAAGTCTTAATCCTTCTCCCTTGCTCTGGTAAGTTTCTCTACTCTGCCTTTCAAGCAGTCTTAGAAGGAAAGAGCTCAGGTGAAGCTAGGTGCCTTGGCCAGCAAACCAGGTCTTCTACCTCCAAGATATCAAGTAACCTGACTTTTTAACCCTTCTTTCTGTTGGAAATTACTGATGGTTGCCAGCTCCACCCCCACATACACACCTAATCCTTTGGAAGAGCTGTGGGAGGAAAGCAATTAGCTCCTTCAATGTGAGAAGGAGACTGAAACACCTCTGAGACAACAAACCTTTCAACAAACAAGAATAAAATAAAACACAGTGTCAAACAGTAATTTTGCTTAGCCCAATGATAAAAAAGTCACAAAATGTAAGCTCCACCTGTAATACAGTAATTTCAGAGAAGATATACCCTGTAAGAAATACTCGCTCAGAGAAAATAAAGCAGTAACAGAAGATATACCTTGCAAAAGACAATTTGAATCAGAAGATTACAGCAGTAATCTGTTAGCACTACCTGTAGGCACACCTTGTAGAAGAAGGTATACCAGCAACAACAATTTGAATCAGAGAGAAAATAAAGCAATGAAATGTTAGCAACAAACAGTAGCAATCCCTGTGAGTAAAAATTAAAAACACCACCACACAGTAAATCTGCTTAGCCAAACTAAGTCTTAATCCTTCTCCCTTGCTCTGGTAAGTTTCTCTACTCTGCCTTTCAAGCAGTCTTAGAAGGAAAGAGCTCAGGTGAAGCTAGGTGCCTTGGCCAGCAAACCAAGTCTTCTACCTCATTGTACTATTGCAGCAATTAGGACAGCATGTAAGCCTTCATCCCCTACAAAATTCATGCTGAGGAGATCGAAAAAGAAATTCAACATCAATGCATATCTGGATGATATCAAACACTCCACAAGATGGCAAGAGTTCTATCTAGCGAACACAATGGAGATTGCACATGGTATTCTAAATATTATCACAAGTGCTCTAAACACCCATGCACCAGTTTCTAAACTACGTATCAAAAATAAATCCTGTCGTTGGTTCAATCCAGATCTTAAATCCACCCTCCTTAACAGGGACAAGCTCTGGAAGAAGGCTCGAAAAACTAAGTTAGCCACTGACTGGGAGCAGTTCAAAAAAGCTAGGAATCTCTGCACCAAGAAAGTGCGAGACACAAAAGCTACATATTACATGGCTGAACTAGACTCCTCATACCACAACCATGCCAAATTTTGGAACACTATAAAAGATATAACTGGCCATGTCACAAGTAACTTACTCCCAGCAAAATTACATAGTGGAAATAGAACCATCATTGACAGAATAGAAGTCTTGGAAGCCTTCAATAATCACTTTACAACTGCTGGGCTAGCATTCGACTCCTCTCCAGCCAACCTATTGAGATTGCAACTAGGGATTAAGAACACTGACGCAAGAGTGACTGACTCCACTGTCTCCTTCACACCGGCCACGCTGAAGCAAGTTGAAGAGCTAATCTCACAGTTGGATACAAAAAAAAGTGCAGGTTCTGACTCCCTTGACCCCTACTTCATAAAAATTGCCATACATGTATTAGCAGTACCAGTGACACATCTGTTCAACCTTTCACTACAGTCAGGAGATATCCCGTCAATCTGGAAAACCGCTCAAGTTATTCCACTACTGAAAGCCAGGGATCCCACAGACCTCAATAACTACAGACCAATTTCCATTCTTCCTGTTTTGTCCAAATTACTTGAAAAAATTGTGAGCACCCAATTAAGAGAATATCTAGAAGCTAACAATCTACTAAACCCAGCGCAATCTGGTTTCAGAGCAAAACACAGTACCATTACAGCTCTTGCAAAAGTTACCAATGACTGGCAACTTGAATTGGATAAAAAAAATTGTGTATGTGCTGTTTTCTTAGATCTAAGTAAGGCCTTTGATACGGTTGACCATGACCTGCTCCTCTCATCACTGAGGTCATTTGGACTTGACACCAAATCCATTAGATGGTTTAATAATTATCTTTCAGGAAGAACCCAGCAGATTAAGGCCGAAGGAGATATATCCCCACTCAGACCACTTCAAAGAGGAGTACCACAAGGATCTATCCTTGGCCCTATCCTATTTGCAATATATATCAACAACACTGACATAAATCTTACCAAAGCCACTGTACACCTGTTTGCTGATGATACAGTACTGTACGTCAGTCACCCTTCTCCTGTAACAGCCTGCAAAGAATTACAAGCAGAATTCGACCTGCTGCAACACCAACTGCTGGGAAAGAAACTACTATTGAATGCAAAAAACTAAGACAATGTTTTTCTCCCACAGGTGCAGGCAGGATACTCTATCCCTATCGACCTTCCTAAACTATCCACTGCCCTTGGTGAAAACTAGATTATGTCACAAGATTCAAATATCTGGGGTATGGCTAGATAATAGGTTAGACTACCTAGAGCATTTGGAAGAACTGCTAAAAAACTCAGACAAAGACTTGGACTTTACTATAGAATAAAGCACTTCCTTACAAGTGATTCAAAAGGAAGATGGTCCAGGCCACTTTCTCTCAGTACTAGATTACGCTGACTTCTTATATAGTCGCTGCCCTACTGTATGCTTGAACAAATTAGATACACTATACCACAGAGCTTTGAGGTTCATCACAGACCTACCTTACAGCACTCACCACTGCCTGCTATACTCTGCAGTGGGATGGACTTGCTTCAATCTAGAAGAGATAGAAATGCAATACTATGGACCTACAGAGCAATATCACAGCAGCTTCCAAAACATATCTCTGACTGTTTTTACAAGCCACATCAAGTAGTTATGCATTAAAGTCTGAACCTCATTACCCTCAAGGTGCCTAAATTCCACTCCGACATGGCAGATATGCAGTTAGCTATGTGTTATCCACTCTATGGAACACAATGCAGAAGACATTGAAAGTGAAGAAGTTTATATCTATTACAGCCTTCAAATATCTATATAATAGGATATTCAAAGAAAAATGTAACTGCTTCCACCAACACTAGATTAACCTTCCATCTATCTTCCCTGCGGCGGACAGATAGGATAAGCTTACCAGCACCCTATGTGAAGTTACCCTACAGTTCACAAACCAGTACCTCAATCCATTCTTTATATTCATTAATATTCTTAGTCTCCTTTACACTCTCAGCTCTTTACCTCTCCAGTCTGGCCCTCTCCTCTCCCCCAGACCCACTCTAGATCCCCTTATTGCACCAGCTCTTACGATCCTCCCCCCCACCCTGTTCCCTACCCCTGACCATTACTTCAGGTATGCATCCTACCTATCCCCTTGTCACTGTTCCTGCCGATACCGCCAGCCACAAACCCTCCTTGTAGATATATCTTCCAGCTATCCATACATCCTGTCACCTTAGTTTAAAATTATCTAAGTAATTCTCTGATACTTTCAACCCTTCATCAAAATGTGCTAGTATTAAAGTGTCTCCCATTACCTATTTAGCAATCTGGCTACCTCATGAATCTTGTATATATGTATTATATCCTTGTTTTTCTAGCATATCAATTTACGTGTTCTGTATTTGATATATTGCTTTCATTTCTGTCTTCTCAAAAATTGTGTATATTCTGATTGTTATATTTCTCGGATTTGATGTATTACTTTCACTTCTGTCTTCTCATATTTGTGTATACTCTGAATGCTATATTTCATGTAAATTGAACCTTGACCTTACCAGGTCCATCTTGCAAATGAGCTTTGCTCAACGATGTTTGCCTGGATAAATAAAGATTTGATTGATTGAAATTACCAAGTGTGCCGTATATAAAAAAGGTTGAATAATTCTAAACAAAGATACCCTCTCGGCTTTAGATTGCATAGCATAGATATTAATAAGACGAAACGCTTTACCTTGGACACAAATATCTATTAATAAAGCCTGCCCAGGAACCAAATCTAACAACTTTAAACAGGTGAATTCAAGGCCTTGAAACAAAATCCCTACCCCTGAGCATTGGTCTGTACCTACTGACCAATAGGAAGGTCCCACATACCAGGTTTTAGTAGTATTTTGCACATCAAGCAAAGTATGCAGTCTTGTATCTTGCACAAAATAAATGCCTGGATTCTGATGAAGTAAAGCGGAAAAAAACATATTCCTTTTTCTCAGGCTCTTAATACTGTTCACATTCACAGAAGTTAGGAATATAGCCATAAGCAAAAGGGAAAGGTGTATCCAAATGGAGAAAAAAAAAAAAAAACAAACACAGATCATTTCTTTTTTCCCCCACTTCTAGTACCCAGCCTAGATTTAAGTTTAACATGCGATGGGTAAGTCTTTTTGGAAGGTTCTTAGCGTGGAACGATCTTTGGTACTTCAGTTTGATCCACCTCCCCATCCCCTACCATGGAAGATGAATCCGAAAGTATTTCAGAATCACTATCTGCCAGAGGGAGGTCTTGATACCGATTTTGAAGAGAGATAACTTGTGTTTTAGCCATTTTTATAGCCGGAACAGGTTTTTCTGCCCTTTTCTGAGCCAGAATACCTTTTCTGGTATTATAGGCTAAAGAAGGAGGAGGAGGCATCACTATATCTGGTATCTCAGAAGGCAAAGTCACCATTTCTAACTCCGTATTATCCTGCTGTGGAGAGGAAGGTACGGGAGTAGGAGATGAATCTACCAAGGGAGCCACCCGTGGTTTGGAAAGTCCTAGGAGGTGAAGAAAACTTTGGGGGGGGGGAGAAATGGGGAGAAAAGAAGGGGAAGACTGTACAAGTTCAGACTGTTGCTGCTGAGCAACTGCTATGAGCAGTCGTTGTTCTTCACAATCTCCACCGGGGTTTTTATTATGGGCGGCCCAAGCACAACTTTGATAAGAGTGCCTATTTTCATCGCATAAGCTACAGACCATTTCATTTAGACAATTGCTACTGACGTGACCTAATTCATTACAGAGAGAACATTTAATTTTGTCACAAATACCACTTGTATGACCCTCAGAGCCGCATTTGTAGCAGGCCTTAGGTTGGCCCGCATAAAATAAGACTCCTCTATCATGCCCAAGAAAAAAAGAATTAGGTAAATGTTTAAGACTCTCACTAGTTGAGGACAGTAAAACTTTAAATTTCCAACCCCCAGTCCAATAATGTTCACTATCAAAGATCTCAGTAGGTCCATCCAGAGTAGTACATCTTTGCTTTATCCAGTATGTCAAATCCGTCACACTAACCCCTTCATTTCGAAACAAAACAGTTACGAACTTTACAGCAGGCCTTCTCAGGGGTATTACTTCAAAATGAGTCCATGAAGGAGAGTTGCGAAGTTCATTATACCGTTTCCAAAAACGTTCTAAGCCGGCAGTACTCTTGAAACTGACATCAAACGTATGTTCGCCTGATACATGAATCAGAGCATATATTTCGGTTGCAAAAAAACGTAAAGAATCTTTTATCAGAGTTTTACCCACGTAAACACGATCAGGCACACAGTCCAGTCCTCCTTTATAAACTAAACGAACAGCATTGTGGCGTTTAGCAGGGGCTACAGGTAAATGAAACAAACAAGCAAACGATTTTTTGGATGTGTCAGGTTTAAAGTTTAAAGGAGCCTCTGGAACAAAAAATTCAGGTTGAGTTGTCAACACTTTCGTGTGTATGATATTAGGAGAAATATCTAGAGGAGGAACAGCATTAACACTAGATACTACAGGTCCCTCTATATCTTTAGAAATGCCAATGGGAGACGTACCAGAAACCCAGCGATTTTCATTTTAATTTCTCTCCCACCCTGCAGCTCGCAAAGCAGCGTCTACAGACCAAGACTCTGTATGAGTCGACTGCAGCAGTTCCGGGTTAGAATGTGTTCGAGAAACAAGCAAACCCTGGCATGCATCGTCACAGGCTGACTCACTCGGCAAGGCCTTTGATGCTGCCATGTCAACATTCTGAATCAGCTGCATAGCTGAGTCTGACAGCGGTGATTTCAATGCTTCTGAAGGTGTCATTGCACGATGTGTAGGGCTTTCCAAAGGAGACTGCTTAGAGAAAAACTGTTGTTGTTGAGTTGAAAAGAGTCATTTATCATCTGAAACTGTTTCTTCCACCCAAGTACAAACTGCTGGTACCATAGTCAAATGCTGACTGTGCTTACAGGTAACTCGTTTAGCCAGTAAAGCTTCTTGTTGATGTATAACTTCCATAAGCCGGCGTTTCTGGCATTCTAAAGCTAAAAATTCGTCGTCGTCCATATCCTGAGCCGTCTTTGGTATTACTTCAGTAACTGTTTGTTCTGCTAAAGTCGGGTCCAACACCCACTCCGTTCCAGGCAGTTGAGAAGCAGAAGGTGGAACAAACCCTCCTGCCTCCTCCACGTCCATCTCCTTCGCAGAGTCCTCACCAACTGCCGCCATGGCCGACAGCAGCGACGCCCCGTACCGAGTAGGGGAATTTCCCCAGTGTCCTGGCCAAATTCCCCTCATTCACTAAAAATACCACCAACAGCTTAATCTGGTTCAAGGTCAGTTGGCATTCATCTGTATCCCCTTCCCCCGGGTCGTGCCTGAAAATAGGCAGGATTTGTCTAGTGCACTTACCTGGTCAACAAAAACTAAATAAATAAATAAAATAAAGAAGGGCATCAAAAGAAAAAACAGTTTCTTCCAAAATGAGACTGATATCTAGGTAAAAGTAGGCCCCGGTTAGGAAGTTTTCCAAGATTATGACTGTGGGTAGAAACTAATACTCTATTCGAAAGATAAGCTGGTGATTTACTGTTTTATAAATCAAAGTAAGCCAGTGATATTAGTGTCTTGATGAACATCCAATTTAATTGATTTAGAAGAGTATAATGATGTTCATTTCTGGGACAACTTAAAATAAAACATAATGACTGAGAATAAACCGTGTCAATTAAGGAAAGATATGTGATATTAGAGTTGCAGTAAATACAATCACCATAGTCCAAGACTGGAAGAATTAATTGGGCCTCAATAATTTTATGATGTTGTAATGACAAACAGTGTCTGGCCCTTCTCAACTGACCTAGACATTGTCAAATGTTTACAGTAGTATTGTGAATATGAGATTTAAAAGATGAAGTGGAATCAAATGTCAGGCCCAGGTATTTAAATTCATAAACAAGCTGCAGAGGGACATTATTAAGCTTAATAGTAAAGGAGGAATGAACATTATTAATAAGTAACTGTGGGCCGGCCTGCTGGCACAGCGTAGTGCTATCACTTACAATGCCGGTGACCCAGGTTCGGTAGCGAGTCCGGATTGCTGGAGTGCTGGCCAGGGGGAGAAGGACTGAGCACCCGACGGGCTGCTCTCCTTCTCCAGGGAGGGGAGGGCTGCAGTCCTCACTGCTATACCACCACCTGGGTGACCACAGGTGGTGCAGCAGAGGATGTAGACTGGCAGGGAGGACCGGACTTTGGCTGAGGACCGGAGCGAAGACACGTCTCCACGTGCCTCCATCTCATTGGTCCTTCCCAAGTGCCAACATCTGCAAGGGGCAGGGACCAGAACACAGGAAAAAAACACATCTGGGCAAGGAGATGGGCTCCCGCACCAGCGACTGAGAGGAGCCAGGGGTACAGCTCTAGGTGCACACTCCCCTGATATTCTGGAGGGGAAAGGGGGAACCCCTCTGCCTCACCCGGGGGGGGGTTATCTGGGAGGCCTGGATGTTGACTGGAGTGGGGCACTGACAGAGCAAGTTCCTCCAGTACTCATGGCGCAGCCTGTGTGGTGCATTGGGGGACCCAGAGGGAAGGACCAGACGTGGTGACGAGGGGGCATAAACAGAACATAAAAAACTAAATAAATAAGGGACTGTGACCCAAATAACATTGTTTATTTTTGTGTTTTTTTTACCATTTAAGAGTAGTAAATTAGAGGAAAACCAATCAGCAACTTTATCAAAATCAGATTGGAGAGTAGAAGTTAGAAACTTTAGGTCTTTATGAGCAAAGAAAAGAGTGGTAATGTCACCATAAAGTCTAATCGTGCAGTTATTAACTATTAAAGGTTAAGGATCAACAAACAAATTAAAAAGGACAGGACCCAAAATACAAACCTGGGGCACCCCTGTGTTTGTGGGAAGAAAAGAGGATAGGCACCCATTCCAAGAAAAACTGGCTTCTGCCATATAAGTAAGATGAGAACCAAGATACAACATTTGCAGAAAAGCCATGAGAAAGTAAACATTTTAGCAGCAAATGATGGTTTATTACATCGAAAGCTTTGGACAGGTCTATAAAAACTGTCCCAACATATTGACCCTTATCCAAAGCTTTCAAGATGGAGTCGTGAAAATTCATTAAAGCTGTCTGAGTAGCATGATGGGGTCGGAAGCCATACTGGGCAGGCAAAAGCATGTAATAATTAAGTAGATATTGTGAAACTTGCTGATGGATTATTCTTTCTAAAAAGTTTGAGAGTATGGGTAATAATGAAATAGGGCAATAATTATCAGTCGAGGATTTGTCCCCTCCCTTATGTAAAGGGACGACAACAGATGGTTTCCAAGAAAAGGGAAAAGTTTGGGTGGTAAGGGACAAATTAAGTATGTGAGTTAACTAGGGGGTAATAATATCAGCGCTAGATTTTAATAGAAAATTATCAAAATTGTCAATACCTTTAGCAGAGTTTCCTTTTAAAGATGAAAGATCATCAAAAACCTCTTTGTGACTAATGAGTTTAAAATAAAATTTAAATCTAGAAGAGGGCGGAAGGTCTTGGTTTCTAGAGGGTAGGCTTAGAGAAGACAGCCCAGCCTTCTCCAATAACAAACTGAGAGCTTCTACAAAAAATGTATTAAAAAGACCACTAATGTTTTCCTTACAGTAAAAGGTGTGACTGTTATATGACAAATTGGAGATGTTTGAGGCAGATGGAGCTTTCCCCATGGAATCCACTAAGTGCCAGAATTTTCTCAGGTTGGATCTTGAATCCAGCAAATTAGTTTTACAATAATAAGATGTAGATTTCTGAACTAAAGTGACACAATGAATCTAAAATTTTCAGAATGATTGCCAAGTTTCAGGGGTGTCCAGTCTGCTAGCCTTCTGATACACTTAGGGTCTGCGGAGACAGAATAGTTCACACCTGTGCAGTAATGGATTTGGAGGAGAAGCGCTTTGCTAATCTTATTTAAATAGTTTATTACTAAGGTCCCCATGCAGACTGTATTATCGCTATGGAGAACTCTCGCTCAACTGAGGTCATCGTGTAAGCATGTAGTGACCGTTTTAAGCAGCTACTGAAGTGCAATGTTTACAGAAGAAGCACTGCTTTGTTTACATCGCATGGAAATGTTTAAAGCATAGCAACGATGGATTAATACACATTTCAAGGCAAACGGAACACACCATTATGTAGGTAAACCTCTAACCTACAGTGCTGTGTGTTTGTTTGCCAGAGTCTGAAACCCCTACTTATATTCCCTTTAATAGTTACTCAGGGGGTAGCAGTATAGCATGAAGCAAGAAGTGGGTGGCAAGAGCAAAAATGCCATCTAGCCAATAGGTCAAAGGTTAGGGTAGGGTAAAATTGCATAGACTGAATGCACTAATGTTCTTTTTCTGTCAACATTGTCTATGTTCTATCTGCAGTCTCTGAACATACCTGCAAACAGCAAGAATGTACTTGGATATAGAGATTGTTTTCCAAGGGCTTTGGTGGAAGGGGGGTCTGCTTTAGCAGATCAGATATTTTGGTTTTTTCAAGGAAGCATCTTGAGTTAGACAACAGAAAGAAAGGGAGAGAGAAGTTGGAGACTTAGACCAAATCTGCAGGTTCATGGAAGGAAAGACCAGAAAAGAGGCAGCGTGCACACTGGACTGTAATAAAGTAAGTTGGAAAATGGAGCTGTGTTCAGAAAGCTGCAGTCTCCAGGTCCTGAAGTTGTGAATTAAAGATGGAGGAGAAAATATTTCAAAGCATGACCGCAAAGATAGCCAACAGAGCTATAAAGGTATGTTGCACACTTTATCGGAATGACTATGGTCTACAATCTAAGGCCATTCTGGGGAAACAGAAGCAGCTCATCCATAATGCCTCTTGTGAATAAAGCAGATGTACCTCATAATCTGTGCTAATGGTTTAAAATGTTTATATGTGATAGGATACGATAGGAGAAAGGCTTTTTTCACACAGAGAGTGGTGGCCCCGTGGAATGAGTTACCAGATGAAATTATTTGTTCCAAACATAAGGCCCAGTTTAAAAACCGACTAGAATCATACATCCTCAAAGGATAGAAACTGACCTATTACAGGTAAATGGACAGGAGCGGTCATGGGCTTGTACTGGCCTTCTTTTGCTCCTTAACTCTTAGTATGACCCTTAGTATGTGATGCTATTATTGATTAACTTAGATATATTAATCCTTATGTACCTTATTTCCACAGGCATGGCTGAAAAAGGGTAGTCGGATACAGTCTGTGTCCTGGTCAATGAAATGAAATAAAAAAATAAATAAATAAACAGTAAAAGAAAGTCACTTTACCAGCAGAAGTCCAGTACTAGAAATGTAGTCTGGCCACAGATTAACCAGCAAATATTACCATATGCATTTTTTTAATCAATCCAAACAAGAACTGTATGTTTTCACTGTTTTTTTTAGGTGAAAGTATGCTATTGATCTGACAGAATACAGCCACACCTCACAAAGAGTAAACCCACACAGCAGCAAGAAGGATAACCACACATGGCCACCAGATGGGCCACTGGGTAGTGTTATGTGCTCCACACCAGCAACCCAGATTCGGAAGCTAACTCAAGAAGCTGTGGTCTGGAGTAGTGTGGAGGCATTGCTGTGCTGTCCAGCTGGGGGAGGTAAGGTGCTGGGTTTTGCCATGCTAGTGACTCCTGCATGGGCCTGGGAGCATGCCCCTTCTGCAGCGGTAGGATAGCTGCATGCAAGTTCTGATGGGATACAGCCCGATGTTGAGGAGGTGGGCAGCGATAAGAGAAAAAACAGGAGTAAAAACACCCAGCTAGCAGGATGACTATCCAGTCTGCTGCAGCTCCTGCACCACTGACCCTCTGCCAAGAGGCAATCCATGGGGGATTGTTGCAGGGTCCTGGGGGTGGTTGGTGACAGAGAAAAGGGGGCATAAAAGGCAGATAAAAACAAGGTCGGACTGTCCACAGGGCAGTCTTACCAGCCAAAAGATTGGTTCATGCCCTTCAGATACTTAGAGGTCTCAATCACCCCCCAGCTCCCCCACCAGTGACATCCCTAGAACCTGCGATCCCACTCACTGCAACCCCACCCCCGGTCCTGTCTTTCAGCCAGCTGACTATCTATCTAACCAGTGAGTTTCTTTCCTACCCCCAGATCCTCCAGTTTTCCGATCAATCTTCTATGGGGCACAGTATCAAAGGTCTTACTGAAGTCTAAATACTGGATATCAATGGCTTGGCCCTTTACTACCATTTTAATGACCCAGGCAAAGAAATCATTCAGGTTTGTTTGGCGGGATCTCTCAGCCATGAACCCGTGTTGTCGTTCATCCTGGAGGCCATTATCTTCCAGGTAACCCACCAGCCTTTCTTCAAGTATGGCATCCATGAGCTTACACACGATTGAGGTCAGGTTGACTGGTCTGTAGTTGCCTGGGTCATCTTTTATGGAGCAGCACCACATGCACAGTTCTCCAGTCCAATGTTAAAACCCACAATTCAGGTGAACTATTAAAATAGCCAAGGCGCCTGCAAGTCAGCTAGTTCCCTCAGCACTCTTAGATGGATGCCACCTGGACCTGAGGATTTGTCTACCCTCATGGCCAACAAACTTTCCTCACCATGTCCTCATTTATCTTTCCATCTGTGTCTCCCCCCCCTCCCCCCATGGCAGCAGACCATCCCTCTCTCATGTGAAGACCAAACAGAAGTATTCATTCAGCACCTCTACCTTGTTCCAGTTATTTTGCTCCCACCACATCCCTCCCAAGCCATACTATGTCGTCCTTTTATCAAACATAGTTTATTGATTTTTTTTAAACGCAATACATTCAGATACATTACATTTCTCCTGTGATATTGCATTACTTGCAATTGTGAAAATGAAGACGTATTATAGTTACTGTACTTAATAAACCACATGCTGTGTTTAGTTTACCTTTTAGTTTTATGAATATGTAAAACAATACAAAATAACCTATTGTGACACATATTTAGACAGTTGTAAGCTGTAAACTTGGTCAGTCATTATTATTATACACTTAATTATGAATATGTGAGAATGGTCATCTGCTCATTTAGTCTACTGCTACCTATCTGGACTACCACTACTGCTTCAGGGTTGCTGACCCAGGTATGCTTCAGATTGAACCAATATATTATGCCTATCTCTGCATGTCCGTAGGGAGCTGATTACCAAAATGGTGCTCCCTGTCTTCGACTATGCAGATGTAGTCTGAGGCTTGGCCCCCTCCACTTCCCTCGCCAGACTGGATACCCTCCCCAACTCCTTCTGCATCTAATTAAGCAATGATGACTGAACAGCCAGTCATTTCCCGGTGAATAATGACTGGCCGGAGGGGAAGTGTAGCCCGAGGCGCAGCCAAGGGCCAACCCCACCCAGACGGTCGTTAATCAAAGGAAATGACCGGCTGTGAGGACATTATTGCAATTATCAGTCTAATGGCAATAATGAGATTTTTTTTCATGTTTTTAGCGCTGAAAACACTTGTTTTCAAACTGCTGCCAGCCTACAGCATGTGAGCCAAATGTCACTGCTGTGCTGCTCATTTCTAAGAGATTTCAGACAGGCATGGCAGCCAATCAGTGAGCTAGTTCAGCTCATGAAGAATTAATTAGAAATAACTCTTCTCCACGCACACATCATTGCTCTCTTTACGCCTCCCTTTCCATCCTCCCTCTGCCATCTCGCTGACAGACCCATTGTACTACGTTAATCTCCAAATATTGATACAACACCCTTCCCTCCTACCTCTCCTCACTACTATCCTGAATCCCCCTGCCTCCTGCTCCCTCCACTCTAGGGGCCATCACACTTTTGCCATTCCTCACCCACGCTCCTCTGCTGGACAGTTTGTATTGTCCTATAAGCTTCCCTCTCTCTGGAACAAACTCCCCTCCTCCCTCCGTCTCTCCCCACCTTTGAACTACTTCAAATGCCTGCTGAAACTTCAACCCCCCACACACACACACACTTGCTCTTGGAACCCTTCTTCCAGTTACCCTTGAAGTCTTGATTTTAACCCACATGTTTTTGGCTGTGATTCTAAGCACTGCTGAAGTTCACTGCACTTTGCTTCATTGTGGTACATGCAAATTCTCTTTATTCTATTATTGTAACACATTGCTTGTGTCAGTTCAGATGTTGTTTTGCTATTGTCTGCTACTGTTTTGCTCCATCTCCCCCCTTCCCCAAGTCACACCTGGAAACGAGCCTTGGCTCAGGGTGCCTTTCCCGGTAACCACATTTTAAATAAACAATAAATAAAAACAAATATTGCCAAAAGATTGTTCCCTGCTTCTTGCTGTATATATTAATCTTTCCACATGCATGCACTTCCTCATACTGTTTAGCCATCCTAAGTGGACTAGTGGGGTGGACTACTTCCACAGAGATACAATTCCCAATTTAGCAACTACTGTGTCTACATGGGCAAATTTCCTCTGTCCTGTTCTAAGATTCTCAGATTCGCTCCAGCCCCCCCAGCAGTGTTTTTCGAGGTGTGACTGTAATCTGTGTGGCTAAAGTATGACAGAGTCTGTTCCATCACTGACCAGTAACCATGGAACCTCCAACAACTGAACATTGTATGTGAAAATTCTACATTCTCTTGGTTACATCTTGGACACCTCTCATTGAAGTATGGTGCAAATTTCTGACATCTAGCTGGGGTGTAGTATGCCCTTTGCAATGTAAAGAAGTGACTCATTTTGAATTTACTCTGAATTGGCATCCTCCACCCCCCTCAGCTATGTCTCCACAATCCTCCTCTGATATTTCAGTCCGCAGAGGTTCTTACCATTTTACCCTGTTCACACCTCTTGTGTGAATGACAGAGGTCATTATGCTATCCTTGTCTCTTTTTTTGTTAGATTTATAGGAGGCTTTTTTTCCTTTTTTAACCCCTTCCACTAGCTGCACTTCGTTCTTGGCTTTGGCCAGCCAGATTACTTTCCCTGCCTCCTTAGCTTTTTTTCTGGTATTCCTCCCTTTGGGTCCTCTAGAACTTCCTGTAGGTGGTTCTCTTGTCTCTGACTGCCTGGGCTACCCACACCTAAATCAGCTGGGTGCTTAAGCCCTTAAGTTTTTCCCCTTTAGCCTAACACACTCCTTTGTGGCAGCTGTTGTTCCCTCCTACATGATGGACCACTTCTTATCCATCCCCATTCCTAAGCTGGTGCCAGAAAGGTGACCCTTTAGCAGCGCCTCTATCTTTCTGAAGTCCACCCTTCTGAAATCTAGGACTTTGGTCTTTGTGGGTACCTTCTCCATCCCCACGTCCAACTGGAACCATACCATGTTCATTCCCACCCAAGGGCTCCTCCACTTGGATGTCCTGGATGTGGTCTCCATTTATCAGTACCAGATCAAGGATTACTTTCTCCCTAGTGGGTAATGTGACACCATGAGTCAGGAATCCACTCTGCACAGCATCCAGTATTTTATTAATTTATTTTTTTTTTAAACTTCATTTATGTCCCCTCTCTCTGGCCCCACAGGACTCTCTCCAGCTAGAGCACTGGGACCGGCATTTGTCCCACTTAGCCAGAGAACCACTCCACCTGAACCTCCGTCCCAGGATGTTCCTCGACCTCACCCGACTAAGCAATCCCCCAGCTCTGAACACCCCCAAGGTGGGGCTGCCAACTCCTCTGGCACTCTATCTGCAAATCTAGTGGGATGCCAGAGTGAGGGGAAGAGCATGAGGTCAGACAGGGCGAATCCAGCGGTGAGCATGGGATGCCATCCTTGGGCCCTGCCTTCGCCTACCCAGGTGCCAGACCCCCCCACCCCTAGAGGAGGACATGCAATGAGGTCAGCACATAAGGTTGTGTGCTTCTGCACAGCCTATGTAAACTTCCACCTCCTCCAGTGAAGGAGCCTGAATACCAAGGGCACCCAGTCACCACTAGATGCCACTGTAATGTGGGGAACCACAGGAACCCTCCCCGGGAGAGGAGAGCTTGCCAACGGCAGCCAATCCTACACCCTCCCTCCCCCGCCGACCCCCAATAACCCACGCTCGTTCCCAAACCTGGGTCACTGGTGTGGCGTGAGGTGTGGTGTCCAGCGCCTCAACCCTCAGCCTCACCGGTCCGGCTTCACCGCATCCAGTATTACCTGACTCCTGGCACAACTTGTGGCAGAGATCTTCCATTCCATCTTAGGCAGGTTAAAGCCCCCACAATTACCATGTCCCCCTTTCCCAGAGCCGCCCTTATTATGCACCCCAATTCCCTGCTTGTTTCCTCCTTTTGGTTTAGGCACTCTGTAAACCACTACCAGTCTTATTTTCTGTCCCCTAGTGGACTGCAAGAAAAATTACTTACCATAGTAATATTGTTTCTTCCAAGGGATCTCCTAGTATGATTAGACATAGGCAGTCAGCCCAGAATCTCTGACTGTCCCGGATCTGTAGTGATGTAATGTGGCATGTAAGCTAATAATGGAACTAGAATGTTATACTCAAACTGCTGCCTCTAGGTGGACTGTGTTCCATCAGTCAGATTCATATTTGTAGCTGAAAAAATATTAAACAATCCAAATTGTAATTTTAACCCAAACTACAATAACAATAATACCCACCCCCTGGTAAAGAGGATGGGCTTCCAACAGCATAAAGAGCACAAAAGGAGAGCTAGACTCCCTAATCATCTCTGGGTGCACCAAAAAACAGTAAGTTAAGCCAATGATTAATGGTAACACTGAAAACCCCAATGTAAGTATTGCTGAACCTGATCCAGGTTATGTAAAGGGTAGTAGGGTGGCAGGTCTAATCATACTGGGAGATCCCTTAGAAGAAACAATATTACTGTGGTAAGTAGTTTTTTCTTCAAACCCCAGGAATCTCCCAGTATAATTAGACATCTGCATACTATCAAGCAGTGCCTTGGGAGGAGGGTACAGAATCTATCTAGGAAAAAAGTTCTGTAATATTGTAGTGCCAAACCTTGCATCACTTCTGGATTGGATGTCCAGGCAACAGTGCTTTGCGAAGGTGTGGACTGTACTCCAGGTAATCGCTTTACAGATTTCCATCAAGGGGATGTCCCTTGTAGCTGCCACAGAAGCAGTAGTTCCACAAGGGGAATGTGCCCTGAGGCACTGTGGTGGTGGTTAATCAGCTTTACCGTAACAGAATTGAATGCAGGATACAATCCAGCATACAACTGACCTCTTAGAGGCAGGCCTACCTTTTCTCACCTCACCATAGGTGATGAACAGCTGTGAGTAGGAATTCCTGAGGTCCTTAGTATGACTGATATTGTGGCTGAGGGACCTCTTTACATTCAGACTGTGAAGCTTCAATTCTCCTGAGCTGGATTTGGCTGTGAAAAATACAGAAAGGGTGATGGATCGGTTCAAATGAAACTCAGAAACCACTTTGGGAAGAAATTTCCTGTTGGTTCTGAGAACCTTATAGAAGATGATATAATTAGGATTAGTGCAGAGAGCTTTGAGCTCACACAATATTCTTGCTTAAGTAATTGCCACCAGGAAGACGGAACATATTTCAGATCAGATGTAGTCACTGACTCAAAGGGAGGTTCCATGAGTTTGGCTATGTACAAATTCAGGTCCCTAGGAGGGACTGGTTCCTTAACAGGAGGAAACAGATGTGCCAAGCCTTTGAAAAACATGCTAAAAATAGGGTGTGAAGCTATTGTTCTCTGAGCACCTGCAGACAAGAAGGCAGATAGTGCTGCTAAATGAACCTTGAGGCTTGCAGGCCTCAGGCCCAAGGCATGTTGGTGTACCAGGTAGTCAAGGAGTGTAGGTAAGTTTGCCTTAAGAGGACTGACGTGTTCAGACCTGCATCAAATGGAAAATCTTTTCCATTTTGACGCATACGTTTTTCTGGTTGAAGTTCTCCTGGAAACTTTCAGGACCTTAAGGACCTCTTCTGATAGTTTAAATTCAGAAAATTCTAGTTCCAAAAGAACCAGGCCTTCAGGTGAAGGGTATTGAGGTTCAGAAATACTATCTGACCTTGAACAGCTGTTAGGAGATTGTATCTCAAGGGAGACAAATGAATGGGTTACTTGGTGGGCAGGGTGAGGTTTTTTTTTTTTTTCCAATTGTTTAACCAGGTGTGGCACACTAAGCTGAAAGCTTGTTTACATGTGTGACCTGGGAGCAGAAGGATGTTGAATGGCTTGCTCAGGATCACACAGTATGCAAGTGGGGGCTGTGGAATTCAAACCCAGGTCTCCAAATTTGCAGCTCAGAGCCTTAGACCACTGTGCTGTACTGCCTCCCCTCTGCCTACAGAGTAGCAGAGGGTACCATGACTGCCTGGCCCACTCTGCAGCAACCAAGGTCATGGTTGCAGACTGACTTCTGAGTTTGAAAAATAAGCAATAAGACACAACAGGGTGTGTGTAAGACACTTTAACACACAGCTAGGAGGCGTAGTGAGGCACAAGGCCAATGGCCGAGTGTTTCCAGCCTCCTAGCCATGTGTTAAAGTGTCTAACACATACCCTGTTGTGGCTTATTGCACTTATGAAATGACTTGTGAATTTTTGGGAAAAAAATAACAAATGTAGATATGTTTAATTTGCATAAAATTACATTTATTTGATGAAATAACACTACGCTGGAAAAAATAGCTTCATTTGTTTGAAGATAAAAACAGTTTTATACTGGTGAGTAGTTTTGAACAGCAAACTGTATTAAAGATAATAGTGTTATACTGCTGAGTACAACTTTTTAACAGCTAAGGTAAATTTTTAACAACATGCAAGACAAATGTGGTACACATTTCATTAAGCATTCTACAACATGCAAGAGAAATGCATTAAGCCTTCTAATACAAATGATAAATGCTGGTTCACATTAAGGTTTTAAAACTCAGATTCAAACTTTGAACAATCAATTATTTATTTTATGAGTTACCAGTTCAGATTAATTTTCCAAAGTTCACTGGGCCATTAAAAGTCAGGTGGCACTGCTGCATGGTGATTCCCTCAAACTGCAGGTTTGGATTGCTGCCTGGTGTTACTGCGGTGGCGCTCAGCATTGGTTCTGTGATGACTGGATCTGCGAGCTTGTCTTGCTGGTCAGTACATTGAATGCTGGTGGGAGGGTTTTCCTGTGCTTGACATTGAGGTGTTGGTCTATTGCTGATGTCCAGGAAATTGCATAATTTCCTGTTTTGGGGATCCGGTGAGCAGAGTTCTTTTCCGGGAGCTATCAGGCAGAATTTCCTTTGTTTTGGATGCAGAGTTTCTGTTTCTTTTTCATGTGCCAGGATGTTAGACCACTTTCTGTCATCTTTTCTGGGTCTCCAGTAACTTTGGAGACTCGATTTGTTGGGATGTCCTGTGATAGTCATTATTTCCCAGCTCTCCAACCCGGCATTTGATAGGAGCTGGACTACTGTCACACGGAGGCAATGACTGGTATAATGGCGGCTGAGGGTAGCTTCTTCACTGAGTCGGAACATAATTGTGGCAAGGTAATTGAGCCCCATCAGCTCAAAAGAGTACCATGCAGTTTGCTCATTCAGTTTCACTTGTGGCAATCTGTGAGGGTGCATATACAGTGCTTTGAGGTCAGGAGGCAGTTTCGTAAAGTACTTTCTGAAACTTTGAACAGGGCACAGGGGATTGCCAGGCTCAGTGTACATGTAGCCCCTGTGCCCCTGCTTGTCAGTTTCCAGCGGGTTGCCATGGTTTTTGGTGTACTCATTGAAGTGGAGCATGACATATTCCAGCCCGTTTTCATCTGTCATTATGCTGAAGTTTTCTGGGTTCATTTGTCAGAGTCCCTCCCTGCTGCGCCTGGCTATGTGGATTTGAATGTCTGTCCACACTTTGCAAACTAAGCCAGGCACGGTTAAGGAAGAAAGTGCTGGGGAATTTCTTAATTTCATTAAGTCGGCATCAGTAAGGGGGTCATGGTGCTGTGAAGTGTCTTTTTGGGCACGCCTGTAAGCTTTCATTTTGGCTGTAAACATTGCACTGTTCAATTTCAAATCAGTGTCAGGGATTATGTTCATTGAGCGGCCCACAGCAGTGGAACCCAGGTGCCTATTCAACATGGCGCGTAGACCGCAAAAGCTGGAGACTGCATATCCCTGCCCTGCGGTCGTACGCGACTCAGCATAAAACTTTCGGAAGATGGCACTGAGCTCTGATTTAGATGTGGTTTTCCAATCGATTATGGTGCCTCTTGCCATTGACCACTCCCCTAAAACTTCTAGAGCCCAAGCAGTAGCTCTCACCATATTTTTCTCATTTCTTTGAAGCTCTAAGTTGTCTAGCCGAATTGAAGCTCACTTAGGCTTTCAAACTGCTTACTCATGTTTGGCTCTGTTGTCGGCAGTTGACAGCACAGAACACCTTGCTGCATTTTTTTAAATTTCTTGGTCTACAGGCTCGTTCTGATGGTTGAGGAACAGCATGAGACCTTCCTCACTAAAACTTATATTGAAACTGGTGTCAGACATAGTGGACAGTTATTTTCTTACTTCTGACTATTTTCTATTTTTCTTGCTCAGTGATGGCATGGAACAAGATGGCTATGTTTGCTTTTCTGCACATTCTATGTTGGCACTTCACTGGGATCAGTACCCAGCTAGCATAGCCTGATCCAGCTTGCGTGTGTTAGAAACTGAAACACACTGTTGGCATCAAATCAGATGCCTTGAAATTCACAAGCTATTTCATAAGGACTCTCAACAGCAGTGGAAATGATGGAAAAGCATGCAGGAATTTCCTTGTCCAATCCAGGGCTAACACCTCCATGGGCAATGTGCCCAATGAAGGGGGCCTACAACAATAAAGAGGAAGATGATGGGCTTCTTTTGAGGCAAACAGATCTATTTCTGGAGTGCTCCAACATCTGAAAACTGCTCAACACTTGCTTGTTTAAAGCCCATTTGTGGTGTTCCTGACAGATTCTGCTGAGTGAATCTGCCAATGTATAATCCTTTCCTGGGAGGTGAATGGCAGACAGATGCACCTCCAGGGGACATGCTAGGAATCAGATTTTCGTGGCTTCTGTGCACAGCCTTGAGGATCTTGTACCCCTTTGATTGACGATGTACCACATGGTGGTTGTATTGTCTGTCCTGACGTGGACAGACTGACCCCTCAACTGAGGAGCAAAGGCCTTTAGGGCAAGAAGGACTACTCTCAACTCTAAGAGGTCGATATGCAACTTGGATTCCTAAGGGGACCAAGTCACACTGATTGTGAGGTGGCCTATGTGCACACCCCACCCCAGAAAGGAGGCATTCATTGTTAGAACCACCATGTGGTGCGGTTATTGAAAAGGGATACCTTGCCTGAGGTTGTCCCTTTCTTTCCCCAACTGCAAGGCCAGGAGCAGAGTTCTTGATATTGGCACAAGCTTCGACAGAGGATCCCTCCTTTGAAAGCAATGGGACCTGAAATGGTACAGAATGTCCCTCATCTGAAGCCTGGAGACTGATACTACTCTGGTAGATGAGGCCATGTCTCCCAGCAATGCTAGGAACTGCCTTGCAGTCCTGGACTAGGCCAAAAAGGAGTTTGCTAGGGGTAGTAAGTTTGTTGCCCTCTACTGAGAGAGAAATGCCTTGCCCTGGACAGTATTCAGTTCTGCTCCAATGAATTCCAGTGTTTGAACTGGTTCAATCTGAGGCTTTTGAGTATTGATGAGGAAGCCCAAAGACTCCAGAGTACTTTGGGTGACCCTGATGGAGCCCTTTACCTGCTGGTATGACTCCTCTATGACTAACCAGTCATCCAGGTAAGGGAATACAACAATTCCTTGCCTTCTTAGGTAGGCTGCCACCACTCCTAGATACTTTGTGAATATTCTTGGGGCAGAAGTGAGCCTGAAGGGGAGTGCTGAGAATTGATAGTGCCCTGAGGGCAGCGTGAACCGTAGGTACTTCATGTAGCAAGGCCTGATTAGGATGTGAAAGTAAGCATCTTTCAGGTCCAGAGATGTAAGCTAGTTTCCTATCTTCAGAGAAGTGATATCGATGGCAAGTGTTACCATTTTGAACTTGGGCTTTGCCAAGTGTTTGTTCTGGAATCTGAGCTTCAGGATTGGCCACCAATCCTTGTTCTTCATTTTGGTCACGAAGTATCTGGAGTACAAGACCTTCCCATTTGTGAGAGAGGGACTGTCTCTATTGCTCTGGCTTGCAGAAGCTTTTTTACCTCCAATTCCAGCAGAATTGTCTCTGCAGGGGTAGAAGGCCAGAAAACCCCAAGGCCCTGGAGTTTTGAAAACTGTTTGAACTGTAGACAGAGACCCTAACTGACTTACCTCCAGAATCCCCTTTCCTGTGATGTTTTTCCAGTCCTGAAGGTAGTGAGCCAGCCTGCCTCCTACTGGAAGAAGGGTGGCAACCTGTTTGTGCAGTCAGGGGTTCTGTCCGGGCTAAGGTCTGGAAGCTGGGATTGAACTAGCCTACCTAGAAGGCCTCCTGCCCCTGCAGTAACCTCTGAACAGAGTATACTATACAGGCATGGAGACTGAGGCATAAGCTCAGGGATAAAATCCCCTACCTCCCCTTCCAGTGGCTCTAAAAGAACTGGAGGCTCTTTCTCTTGCACAGTTACTTCTATAGGTGGTTTTGTACTCTTCCACCTTTTTCATGTATGCCTCAGTCTTGTCACCAAAAAGGGAATTATTTTGACAAGAAAAATCCATGGACTTTAACTGTGTGTCTTGGGTAAGTTTGATTGTTCTGAGCCAAGCAAACCTCCTCAGAGGTACTGATAGTGCCAATAATCTGGATGTACTAACATACTAAAATGCCAGCAGAATAGGCCTAACAGTCTTTCGTGTCTGCTCGTTTGGTCAGCCCCCACACTGGGAGCTGACCTTGCTGCCCCCCTCTCCCTCTCTGGCTTCTCCCTTCCCAGTCCCGGATATTCCCGCTGCACTGGATTTTGCTTCCAGAACCCTTCCCCTGTACCTGTCCCACCCCCTCTTGAACCCCTCCACCATCTCTGCCTCCACCAGCCCCCTGGGCAGCACATTCCATGGCTCCACCGGCCACTCAGTGAAGTAGTACCTCCTCCTTTCTCCACTGAATCCCCCCCCCAGCTTCCACCCATGCCCTCTAGTTGCTCCCCCTTCCTTCCTTCGGAGCACCCTGACTGCTCCTCCCCTTTTTACCCCCTTCATGTACCTGAAGACCTCTATCATGTCCCCCCAGTCCCTTCTTTCTTCCAACGTGTACATATTAAGCTCTTCAAGCCTCTCCCCATAGGTCCTATCCCCCAAGCCCCAAATTATTTTGGCTGCCCTCCTCTGGACCCTCTCCAGGAATTCAATATCCCTCTTTAAATGTGGCCTCCAAAACTGTATGCAGTACTCAAGGTGTGGCCTCACCAAGCAGCTATACAGTGGGAGTATCACTTCCCTCCTTCTAGAGATGCTCCCCCAAATGATGCATCCAAGCATCCTGTTGGACTTTGCCACTGCCCTCCTACAAGTCTCCAAGTTGTTCATCTTGACATCCATCACCACCCCCAGGTCCCTCTCAGCCATCGAGACTTGTAGCATTTCTCCCCCCAAGGGTGTACACATGGCCTGGGTTTCTGGCTCCCAGGTGCAGTACCTTGCATTTCCTTGCATTGAACCTCAGCTTCCACTTTCTAGACAACCTTTCCAGAGCCTCCAGGTCCCTCTGTAGGGCCGCCATCCCCTCCTCCCCATCCACCGCTGCCTCCAGTTTTGAGTCATCCGCAAAGAGACTCATCTCACTCCTGATACCCTTCCTTATGTCAGAGACGTAGGCGTTGAACAGGAGGGGCCCAAGGACTGATCCCTGAGGGACCCCACTAATGACCCTCCTTGGGGATGAGACTATCCCGCCAACCAGTCCTGGAGCCAACTGCCTATCCATCTGATCATCTGCTTCCCCACCCCCATTTCTCCTAGCTTATCCAACAGGCCCCCGTGAGGAACAGAGTCAAATGCCTTGCTGAAGTCAAGAAAGAGGACATCCACTGGTCTACCCAGGTCCAAGGCACTCGTCACCCAGTCATAGAACTCCACAAGGTTTGTCTGACACAGTTTCCCCAGGATGAATCCATGCTGTCTATCATCCAGGCACCCCAACTTTTCCAGGCCCCCCCGTAGTCTTACCTTGAGAATGCCTTCAATCACCTTGCCCACCACTGATGTCAGGCTGACGGGCCTGTAGTTCCCCACCACCTCCCTTGATCCCCCCTTGTGGATAGGCACTATATGTGCAACCTTCCAGTCCTGGGTCACCCACCCTGTCCTCAGAGAGATGCTGAAGAGCTCCGCCAGTGGTTTAGCCTGGACATCCGCCAGTTCCTTCAGCACTCTGGGATGGAATTTATCCAGCCCCGGTGCTTTCTCTGTCTTAAGGGACCTGAGGGCTTCCCTCACTCTCTCTGCCGTGATTTCCACCTCCGCTACCCCGTCCCCCTGCTTTGCCTTCCCCCCACCTCTCCCCAGACCTGCCAATCGGTAAGGGTCCCCCCCTCAGTTTCACTATCTCCTCCCACGTATGATGTAGCCCCCCATTTTCCTTGGGGAAAACTGAGGCGAAGTACTCATTTAGTACCTCAGCCTGCTCCCCCGGGTCTTGTGCCCATCCCTCCCCTGTTTTAATCCTGCTAATCTGCCCCTTCACCCTTCGTTTTTCCCCAATGTATCTAAAGAACCCCTTGTTTCTTCTCCTAATTTCCCTGGCCAGGTTCTGCTCCTTCCTTGCCTTATCTGCCCTCACCACCCTAGTGGCCCTTCTGGCCATCAGCTCGTACTCCCCTCAATCTCTTTCACTCCTTGAGCACTTAAATTGCCTATAGGCCGCCTTTTTTCCCCTCACCACCTCCTGAACCTCCCTGGTCCACCAGCAGGGTTTCCGGGCCCTACCGCATTTTCATCTTACTCTTGCGCAGGTGCTGGTAGCATCCTACACCCCCGATGATTCTGTACCCACTGTCAGCGCCCATGTCTGGCCCAATCCCATCCAAGTGCTCCTTAAGGATCCTTCCCATTTCCTTGAAATCCGCCCCCCTGAAGTCAGTTACCTCTGTCTTTGTGCAGCCTTCTACCCCTCCTAGGTTCAGGCAGAACCAGATTGTGGCACAGCCGCTCCCTGCCAACGGGTCCCCTTACCTCCAGGCCCCCAATCTGGTCACTGTCTGCCAGGACCACATCCAGTATCCGCGCTTCCCTGGTCAGTTCCCCCACCTGCTGAGTTAGGAACGCATCCTGAAAGACATCCAACAACCTCTGTTCCCTGGCCACTGAGGATATCATAGTCTTCCAGTCTGTTCCTGGCATGTTTAAGTCCCCCAACACCACCACCACCACCCTTCCCCTGCCCAATCTGCAGTGTCTCCCAACATCTGCCACCAGACTCTCCTCCAGCTTCTCTGCCAGCACAGGGGGTCTATACTCCACTCCTATTTTTTACTCTCTTGCCCCACCCCTTGTTATCAAGGAGACCCAAATCGCCTCCACATTTCCTTCTGCCTCCTCCACTCCTCCTATGGCAATGCAGTTTTTGACTATTATTGCTACCCCTCCTCCACTTCCCTCCCCCCTGTCCTTCCTGAACATGGTGTAACCCTCCAGGTTCAGGTCCCAGTCATGCCCTGCAGTGGCCCAGGTCTCAGTGACTGCTGCCACATCCACCTCTCCCTCAGTTAGCATCGCCTGGAGCTCAGGCATTTTGTTGCCCAAGCTCCTGGCATTTAGCAGGACTAACTTCCACCCTTTCCCTATATTTCCATATCTCCTGCTCGCGTTCCCGTGGGGATCTGTCTTCCCCTGGTCCGCACCTTACCAGTCGGCCTTTTCCTGCATTCCTCCAGCTCCCCAGGGGGGTGGAGACAGAGTCCCTCCCTTATCGCCCCCCCCCGACAGCCTTTTCTCCTATCCCTCCCCCTTCACAAGTTTAAACCCCAGCTTTCACCAATGAACTCCATTTTCAACTTAAGGATTTCCTTCACCTACAAATTGAGATGGAGCCTATCTCTAGCATACAGCCCCTTATCCTCCCAGGTCTCCCCCAATCCCCCATCAACCCATACCCTCAAGCCCCACAACACTCCCATAGCCACTGGTTTATCTCCCTAATCTTCCTTTTGTGTTTCCCACTAGCTCTTGGCACCGGCAGGATTTCTAAGAAGGAAATCATGCATCCTATGTCATGACAGACCCTGGCAAGCTCCCTGAACCTTGTCTGTATCTCTAGCTTGCTATTTCCCTCAATGTCATTGGTACCCAGGTGGACCAGTATGTCTGGGGAACCTCCACAATCTTTTGCTAGCTGATATACCTCATGCTTGGCCCTGTGCACCATTAGTCCAGGAAAGTATTTTGTTGTAACCGGGCAGACTTCCCCCTCCCTATCCCATTTGATACCCCTGATCATGGAATCACCCAACAGGAGCACTCTGACCGCTCCTTTTCCTCCATTTCCTCCCCTTCCATGTCCCTCATCCTTTCTACCAGCCCCTCCCCCCAGCCATCTCCTTGCTCCTCCTCCTCCTATCTGGTTGCCACCTGCCGCTCCCTCCTAATCTACCCTGGCTATCCCTTCCCCTCCAATCCTATACCCCTCCTCCTCCCGAGTAAACTCTGTACCTCACACCCCGTCAATGCTCGCAACTGATCCTCCCCCCCATCTGCTAAACTAGCCTGGCTCGTCCTCCCTTCCTTCCTGCCTCCATTCAGCCCCTCCTTGCCTGTCATGCTCCCTTGGCCTAAACCCTCAGCTCCCTTTACTGCATCCTCCTGGTACTTCTGGTCCTTCTCCTTGCCCCTTCCTCCCAACTGGTCCTTCTCCTTGCGCTTTCCTCCCTCTACCTCCTCCTCCTCCTCCTGCTCTGATCCCCTGCTCCCCCCATTTTCCCGCATTCCAAGTTCCCTCTGTTCCTCCTGCTATCCAGCCCCTGCCTCCTGCCCCCACTCCTCTTCCATCTCTAACCGCCCCTGTCATAGCTACATTGCCCCCCTCATCCTCAAGCAGAAGAAGAGAACTGAAGCGGTTACTGAGCTTAAGGTCCGATCCATCTCCACACCTTGCTTCCTTCTGTCCAGCCCCAGACCATACCTCCCCCCTCCCCCCAGCTGCCTCCTAACCCCCTCAACCTCTTCCCTAAGCTGTGCCAGCTGGCAGCACAATAGGCAACCACCGAACTTCCAAGCCCAGTCCAGTATCATGGCCACCCCACACCCTGTGCACCCCACCACCCTCCCAAAGATGCCGGCCCCAATGATGTGTGTCCCATTCCCCTCCAAGTAGGTTTCCTTGTGTGAGCTACCAGGTTCCCCACTAGTCCAAGATACACCCCTCCCCACTAATTGGGTTCCCCACTAATCCTAGATACAGTCCCACAGTAGATGGGTACCCCTGTTACTAGGTGCAGTACTACACAGTAAACTTATTAGGGAAGTGTACAACTCTCTAAGCTCCTCTCTCCCAGGTTTTAACCCCAACCCCTAGTGGCTAGAACTACATGAGTTGCACCTGAAGCCTTGTCCTCCAATTGCAGGGCAGGTGTTCCCCTATAAATGAGCTGAGTTCTGGGGGGAGGGTAGGGGAGGGTGGGAATTGGGCCTACACCCAACTCTCACGAGTGTATCAGCCCTGGCAACACATTCCCAGCTTTCCTCAGTTTAAACTCAGCAAACAGAATTACCTCAGAAGCTTCTGGTATAGTGTAGACAGCACCTCCCCCTCTGCAGACTGACTCACACACTCCCAGTCCTCCTCTGTTTAAACTCAAAAAAACTCAGCAAACAGAATGTAGTGTCGCTTGCATCCACAGCCATGTGAAATTGGTATTTGGTGGCATCCAATGCTGTCCTGGCCATGTGAGCCAGATCATGTGCCACATCGCTTGTCACACTGTCAGTTATGGCTAGTACAGAGTTCCAACGGGCTTTCTGATACTGTGCAGCATATACCATATAAGCTGCCTGCCTGAAAAGAAGGGAGGAGGCCAAAGTTCTGTTCTGGGGATACCTCTAGTTCAATAGGTTCCCTTTCTTTATCCTCCTCCTCTGAGTTCTCATACAGATACTGCGCGGTTCTTGGACCCCTGGAACCTGGGCAGGAACTCTTAGAACTAATGCAGGCACAGGGACCACAGCCTGCAGTGCCTGTAAAACCTGGAGGGCTTTGGCAATGTTCTCTGTCAAGGGCATAGTAGGTTTGTCTGCTGGGAGCTCCTTAATCTTCTCGGCCGGAGGCACAGCAGCATGCTTTTCTTTATAATTTTTCTTTGATGAAACCAGTTCATTAGCCAGTTCCACAGCCTTTTTTGATTTACCAGAGTCTGTTTTGTCTGTGGGATTAGGCTCCACAGTCTATTTTAACCTCTGCTTATTGTTTTTAGGAGCAGAGGTGGAAAGGACATTCTCTGTATGAGTAGAAGCAGTAGCCATTTCCTCTAATTTTTTAGCCCTCTTTTTAAGAGTCTTAGGGCAAAAAGTTTTGCAAATTTCACAATAAGAGAAGCTATGACTTGTACCCAAGCAAAACACACACAGGTTGTGCCTGTCTGCCTTGGCTATTATCTGGCGACAGCTCTCACAATATTTAAAACCCGTGGGTCCTGTCCTTTTTTTAGGTTTTACACAAGGAACCTCTGACATTGAGTAAATAACAATAAAACAAGCTATTAGCCAGAAATTCGTTCCCTAATAAATGATAAATACAATAATAAAGTAAGCGATCGGTTTCCAAAAGACTAAACGGAACCGAGCGCTAATCGGTTCCCTGAGAAAAACAGGACCTGCAAAACAGTGAAAATAAATAAAATTAAAACCAAAATACGGATCCCAAGGGGAACCGCCAAATATTAAAGATTTAAACTAAATTCTGAAGTAAAAATACCTCAGAAACCGCAGTTCCCTGCGGTTCCATGGAACCAAGAAGGAACCGAAAATCACAGTAAAAAGACACTAAACTAAACTAAAACTAAACTCTAAGGGCAGCAACTTAAAAATTAAGTTAAATAAGTGGTACTTATCACCAAAATAAAAGTCAAAAAGAAAGCTGAAGGAGAGCTCTCCGAGGCATCTTAACTGGCAGGCAGAGTAAAGAATCTGAGCACTCAAAGTGCAGCAGTTACTAAGGGCAGCAGCTTGAAATTGACATGAGCCAATGAGAGTTCCATAATTAGCATAAATTCCATCTCTCCAGGCAGTTCAACACTGAAGGCTGACTGCATAAGTTTAATCATACTGCGTGATTCCTGGGGTTAGAAATCCAAATATCAGGCACACAGTAACTAAACAAGCATTTGTCAATGCTGAACATTCGCTTGCAGGTATTTGCAGTGGTGTTTGGCATGTGTGGTGCTTTATCCTAATGCCCTGTGCGATTGCTGGTATTTGCACAATAAATTGTCAGCATGATCTTTTTGTTACCCCCATTGCGCGCTACATAGGCGGAAACACGTTTTGGGCAGGATGTGAAAAATGACAGCTGTACTGCTCATAAGGAAGTGTGGTAAAATGCCAATGTTGAAAATCTGGAGTGGAAATATTGAAAATTAAACATACGAGCATGCGTGGAACTGTGCAACGCACTCAGAAACAGTCATTTTTAGAATTTTTTCACCAAATTTTCAACATTGCCATTTTAAAACCTCTGCTAATGAACAGTGTCACTGTGATTTTCTTACTGTGTCCCATACATTGATTTCACACACCGACTGTGCCATTGTGCACTACATGGGGGAAAGACGTTTTGGGCAGGATGTGAAAAATGACAGCTGTACTGCTCATAAGGAGGTGTGGTAAAATGGCAATGTTGAAAATCTGGAGTGAAAATATTGGAAATTCGCAAACTTCTGACGTGCGTAGGAACTGCACAGCCTTTCGTGAAACAGTTACTTGTAGGAATTTTTTCAAATTTTCAACATAGCCATTTTAAGATCTCTGCTCATGAACAGTGACACTGTGATTTTCTTAATGTGTCCTATACTAGTGAGTTCAAGACACCGACTGTGCCATTGTGCGCCACTTCATGGAAACACGCTTTGGGCAAGATGTGAAAATGACAGCTGCAGTGCTCATAAGGAGGTGTGGTAAAATGGCAATGTTGAAAATCTGGAGTGAAAATATTAAAATTCGCAAACTTACGAGCGTGCGTAGGAACTGCGCAACGCAGACTCATAAAACAGTCATTTTTAGGAATTTTTTCACCAAATTTTCAGCACAGCCATTTTAAGGCCTCTGCTCATGATCAGTGTCACTGTGATTTTCTTAATGTGTCCTATACATTGAGTTCACACACCGACTGCGCCATTGTGCGCTACATGGGCAGAAACACATTTTGGGCAGGATGTGAAAAATGACAGCTGTACTGCTCATGAGGAGGTGTGGTAAAATGGCAATGTTGAAAATCTGGAGTGCAAATATTGAAAGTTATAAGCGTCGCAGTGTGTAGGAACTGTAGCATGCGCCGTAAAACAGTCATTTTTAGAATTTTTTCACCAAATTTTCAACATAGCCATTTTAAGACCTCTGCTCATGAACAGTGTCACTGTGATTTTCTTAATGTTCCATACATTGATTTCGCACACCAACTGCGCCATTGTGCGCTACATGGTGGAAACACGTTTTGGGTGAGATGTGAAAAATGACAGCTGTACAGCTCATAAGAAGGTGTGATAAAATGGCAATGTTGAAAATCTGGAGTGAACATATTGAAAATTCGCGAACTTACGAGCCTGCGTAGGAACTGCGCAACGCATGCTCGTAAAACACTCATTTTTTGGAATTTTTGCACCAAATTTTCAACATGGGGTTTTTGGGACCCCTTCTCATGAATGATGTCACTGTCTTGGTGTTACTCAAGGCCAAAGGGTGATTTCGTGCAGTGACTGCGCAGTGCCTGAAATCACCTTCAGATCGAAACACCATGACAGTGACATCATTCATGAGAAGGAGTCCCAAAACCCATGTTGAAAATTTGGTGCAAAAATTCCAAAAAATGACTGAGATATGCAATAAAGTTGAAACCCCCCTATGTAGCCCATTATACAGCTTACCGGCATTTCCTCAGTTCGCGGTCGGCTTTGAAGAGTGCAGACGTGTTCCCGGTCCATGGAAGATCGTCGCGCCAGAGTCCGGAGTAAGTATCGGTGGGAGTGAGGGTGGGAGGCTGGGTAAGCAGTGGGTGGGGTGCGGGTTGTGGGAAAGGGGTTGGAGACGCTGGGCCATGGACTGTTTTTGCTTTACAGGGAAAAAAAAGACGACGTGGGACGCTTGCCACCGTGGGGTGGCCCCCAGTGTGGCAGAAGATGTGGGGGCCGAGGAGCCGACGGAGGATTGGGCACCCCCGGCAACTACGCCGGGGCCGAGGAGCCAACGGGGACTGGGCACCCCTCCGGCAAAACAAACAAGCGGTTTGCCACGCTGGGGTGGGCTCCCAGCGTGGCAGCAGGATGGCTTGGGGACCGTGGAGCCGGCGAGATTGGGCACCTGTCGGCAAAACAAAGCGTTTGCGCTACGCTGGGGTGGGCTCCCAGCATGGCAGGAAAGCTTTGGGGCAGCGGACGGAAGTGGTGACGGAGGGGACGGCGGCGGCACTCAGTATGGCAGCAGTGTTTTCCTTTGAAGCAGAGAAACACCGCTGTCATACTGAGCCCCTGCACCCATTGGTGCAGGACCGCCATGCCTGCTCAAGGGAGCAGTGCATTGGATGGGAGGCGCACACCCAAGGTGCTACTTCCAAACGCTCTGCGATGCGCGCAAGCGAACGTAAAAAGGGTGCAAACCTTCGAGTTTTGCCTCTTGATACTATTATTAGCTCATACTGTCCAACAGCTCTCAGCAATACCGTTTTACACCTACTCAGCAAGCATTGCTTTAGTGGTTTGGGATATACCCATACACACTCTTCATGACAAAAACAATTTTATATCATTTTTCATAACTCCATTACAAATTGGGTAATGGAGATGTAATGCTGATATTTTGTACTTAAAAGTACATATTTGGGGTTAGAAAATAAAGGCACAATCTGTACAGCATCTTTCAGAAATCCTACTTAAATAAACATTATCTAGAAACATGACAATCAAGGGCAGGATTCTCAAAGGACTTGTGCTCGGTGCATCTCGGATGTCCCAGCGCAAATGAGATGCGCCGAGCACCAACTGTGGTATTCACAGAAGCTGTGCCAGGGGATGCTCCCGGCGCATCCCTCTCTGTGAATACCACAGTTGCACCCAGCCCTGGATGTGCCAGCGCAACCCATGGTGAGGCTGGGAAACCAATGATGCAGCACATTTCACGATAAACTGTGCCCAAATATGCCACTCAGGGCCAACAACATGCAAATGGGGCCATTAGGCATGCAAGGTGCAATGAGGCCATTTGCATGTCATTATGGCCCCATTTGTATGCATCCTGCAGGGATGCCCCGGCAGAATGCACCGGGCACCCTGCATGTTTATTGATAAGTATCGGATAACACCTTTGAGTCAAAGACTCTTTTACAAAGGTTCCACGTCATACGTAAGAAGAGACATTCAAATTAAATTCAATTCAAATTTTATTTATAAAGCGCCTTTCAAGACCAAGGCGCTGTACAGAAATATTAAAAATAATAAAATCCAGACATTAAAAGTCAGCCACAACTAACAGGAATACGCTAAACTAAAAAGATACGTTTTTAAAGCAGCTTTAAAGTTATCGATGGTTGGACATTCTCTCAACCAACGAGGTAGAGAATTCCACAGGGTTGGTGCCGAAAAAGCAAAGGCACGAGATCCTGATGACTTTAATCGAACCCTGGGAATCTCCAGCAATCCCTCGTTGGCGGAACGGAGAGGATGGAGGGGGCAGTAGGGAATCAGGAGATCTTTTAGGTAGCCAGGTCCCTGATCATGTAGAGCTTTAAAAGTTAGTAAACCAACCTTAAAGGTGATCCACCACCAAACAGGCAGCCAGTGCAGTTCGCGGAGCACAGGCGTAATATGACTGGTTCTAGAAGTCCCAGTCAGAAGCCTGGCTGCTGCGTTCTGCACCAGCTGGAGGTGGCAGTTATCAACCCCTGGTAGCCCTAGATAGAGGGAATTGCAGTAGTCCAGACGAGTAGTGACAAAGGCGTGGACCAATGTTGGAAGGTCCTCCGGGGGAATCAGATGTTTCACCCGGGTGATATTTCTCAGATGGTAAAAAGAGGATTTGACAACAGCTGACACCTGAGATTTCAGGGTCAGACCATCATCAAAAATAACGCCCAGATTTCGCACCTGTCCAGAGGTAGAGAGTGGTACACCACCAAGTAGTAAACCTGATGGTCGTCCAGCTCCCAGACCCACCCCCGGATGACCTGGATCCACGACCAATACCTCAGTCTTATCCGGATTGAGACTCAACCAGCTCGAACTCATCCAACATCTGATCTCATCAAGGCAGCTATTAAGTGCAGAGAGTGCATCACCCTGATCGGGGAGAAAGGACAAATATAGCTGCATATCATCTGCATAGCAGTGAAAACCCAGACTGTATCGCCTGATGATTTCTCCCAATAGCAGCATATACACTGCTAACAGCATGGGAACTAAAATGGAGCCCTGTGGTACCCCACAAGGCAGGTAGTGAGCGCCAGAGGAATAGATTCCGGTGACAACTCTCTGAGACCTGTCCGTGAGGTAAGAACGAAACCAATTGAGGACTGTACCAGACAGCCCACAAAAGACCCGCAGGCGCTCCAGTAGCACTCCATGGTCTACAGTGTCAAATGCAGCAGATAGATCGAGAAGGACCAGAATGGTACATGCCTTTCGATCCCTGGCCATTAGGAGGTCGCTCAATACTTGAACAAGGGCAGTCTCTGTACTATGCCTTTTCCTGAAACCAGACTGGAGAGTATCGTAGACATTGTGAGATATAAGATGATCATCCAATTGCAACGCAACTGCCTTTTCAATAACCTTACCAACAAATGGCAGGTTAGAGATAGGCCAGTAGTTAGCTAGACAATCTGGGTCCAAGGAGGATTTTTAAGGAGTGGTCAAACCACCCCTTAAGGGGGTCAGGAAAACTCCCTCTCCAAAGACTTCCAGACAATGTCTGCAAGGATTGGGTAGATAACTTCTACACAACCTACTAAAAGCGGTGTAAGACCCGGATCCAAACTACAACTAGTTGGTTGCATTGTTTGGATGATCTTCACAATGTCTGCGAATTCTGGCCGGTGAAAATCTAACCAGACAGGCCGAGGGCAAGCCACTACTAATCAACCACTGCAATCCCCCGTAGGAGAGGTCGGACCGATGCTGGACCTGATGTTGACAACCTTATCTGCAAAAAAACAAGCAAACTCCTCGCATCTTAGCTGAGAAAAAGCTTCTCTAGGCTGAAGACAGACTGGATTGCACAGTCTGTCCACAGTCCGGAAAAGCTGAGCCAGTCGATTTTGTGCAGCAGAAATCTCTCTGGACAGAAATTCTGCCTTCTTACGAGTGATTTCTGATTGATAGCTATCATAATGTGCCATCAATCTAAGCCTGTCAGCATCAAGGCCTGACTTCCACCAGACTCTCTCCAGCCTTCGGCCTACTCGTCTTAACTCCTTCAAGGAGCCATCGAACCATGGGCTCCTTGGATGGAGGTTGAGAGGCCGAACACGAACAGGTGCAATTTTGTCCAGAGCATCTCCCACAGCCTTATTATAGGCTAATACAAGATCATCTGGACTCATGCATTCACCCAACAAGCTCGATAGATCCAGCACCGCTAGTAGGTCATTGGGGTTAACACCTCTTAAAGGGCGGTACTAGACCATCTCCATAGGGGCAGATCTATTAGAGGGGGCCCTGAAACTGAACCTCATGGTGTAATGGTCAGACCAACTGACTGGTTCCACCCCCAGATCAGTGACCTCCATACCCAAGAGAAAGACCAGATCCAAAGAATGACCCCCTATATGGGTAGAGGAGGTAACAACCTGTGTCAAGCCCAGCGTATTCATCAGCTGGAGGAGATTTTGATCAAAATGAGATAGTTCATCATCGACCCAGGCACTGAAGTCGCCCAGAAGTATCAGTCTGGGAAACCTCAACACCAGGTCAACGATGAAGTCTGCAATCTCCTGCAGGAATTCTCCACCGTCACCTGGTGGACGGTAGATGAGGAGGATCCCACAACCTGCACCCTCACCCAGGATATATTCAAAGGATCTGGTGTTTCCCAGTGGCACATCCACAAGGCCCAGCTCAGATTTAAACATAATGGCCACACCCCCGCCCCTACGTTCCAGCCTTTGGATGGTGTATCACCGAGGCCGGCGGGTACCAAGGTCAATATAGGGCCTGGATTTTCATCCAGCCAGGTCTCGGTAATGCAAGTCAGATCAGATGATCCAACAAGATCAGCAATAATAGCTGTCTTGTTCTTAACTGATCTGGCATTGCATAACACCGCCAAGGCGGGATGAGCTGTCGGGGAAGACCTCAGCACCTGTCCGATTACTTTGGAGCCCTTGGGTATGGGAACATGACAAGAGTAACCTCTATGCTGACCCCATTTCGCCCTAGGGTGTCTTCTGGAACCTAAAACCCCAATCCGCCCTCCCCCTTCCTGTCCCCCACCAGGCCCAGCTCTCCACCTTCGTCCACGCCTCCCCAGAATGCCCAACGCACGACACCTAAAATAGGTGTCGGATGACAATGGTGGGCACTCAAAAGGACGTAATTCCCTGAGCCTAGTGGGGGAATAATGCCCAACCGTCATTAATCAAATCAAAAACCAAAAATAAAACAAAACAAAAACCTATAAATATCAAAACTATAAATAAAATACTCTCCACTCTCTCTCACAGAGGGAGAGCAAGTAAAACAAACAGTCTAACATAAAATAAAACCCCAAAAAACTAAATACATGACACTAGAGCCATCAGTGTACAGAGTAACAAGAACATAATACTTAACACAGTGGTTACAGAATGGTTGCATCTGATTACAGAGAATACAAAGAGAAAGAAAAAAAGTACAAAAAATAGCAGCTGGGCAATAAAGGTTGCTGGTATATGCATTGCATACAAGTCATTCGTAGGCCAAGGCTGGACCGTGATGTCCACTGTCATGCTATAGAGACACTCAGGGGCGGCGGGCCAGAGTTAGGTCCATAGACATGGGGAGGTAGGATGTGGTTAGGTTTAGGGGCAATCACATACTTATCCTTGGGTGATAAGGTCCCTAAGCTGGTACTTGAACCGACCAAGTGTGGGTTCAGTGAGAATGGAGTTTGGAAGTGAGTTGAGCCAGGTTGGGGGCAGATATCGAAATGTTCTTTGGCCAGATGTGGTTTCGCAGCAAGGTACCCTAAAGTGGGAGGTTGATGACTGCCGTGTGAAACGGCTGGTCAGTGGGGCCTGAAGTAGCAGAGAAAGGGCTGGAGGGAGTAATCCTGAGATGATTTTCTTTGCGAAGAGGCATGCTTGGTACTTTAGCCTTCCATCAAAATTGAGCCAATTTGCTGAGGCGTAAAGGGTGCATGTATGGGTGAGTCTAGGACAGCCTGTAGCTAGTCTGCAGGCCTTATTGAGGACCAGTCTAATCTTGTGTAGGTGTGTGGTGTCGGCCGCACCGTAGATGATGATACCATAGTCAATTAGTGATAGAATAGATATAGAGATGGCTAGGCAGAACGAGTCTGGAGGCAGGCAATGCTTATAGCGGTGAAGCAGACCAATGCGTATTTTGATGGCGGAGCTTAGTAATTGGATATGGTCATGGAAGGTGAGACCTGTGTCTAGGGTGATGCCAAGGTATTTGAAAGTGTTGACCTGTTCAAGTGCGTTCAGAATATGCAGGGGTTGTCGTAGGTTCTTATTTTGGGGGTGTGCAAACATCATGGATTTAGTTTTTTTGTAATTTAGTACTAACCTATGCTGAGTGAACCAGGAGTCAGCGTCAGAGAAGGATTTCTGGAGTGCAGAGTGGAGGGCCATGGGGTCAGTGTGGGAGTTGTAGAGGACTGCATCATCTGCATAAAGTAGCATTTTCCCAGAGCAGGCTTTGGGCAAGGTGTTGAGGTAAAGGGAGTAGAGAAGTGGGCCAAGGATAGAGCCTTGAGGGACCCCAGCCCTGACTTGGTGGGGGGATGATAGGGAATGGGCAATCCGTACTGTCTGGGTTCTACCAGACAGATAGCTGGCAAAGCAGTCGGTGGACTCATTGGAGAGATCTAACTGAGTGAGGCAGCTCAGGAGAAGCAACTGGTGCACGGTATTGAAAGCCTTTGAGAGGTCTATAAAGATCGCACCAGTAGTGTTTCCAGTGTCCAGGGATGTATGGAGGGCGTTTGTAAATTCCAAGAGGGCAGTGGTGGTGGTGCTATGGTTCTGGTGGAAGCCGTGTTGTTCAGGACACAGAATACTATATTTAGTGAGGTAGTCTGTCAGTTGCATGGCCACGATTTTTTCCAGTGTTTTGGAGAGTGGGGGCAGGATTGATATTGGGCGGTAGTTCCCAGGCTGGGTGCGGTCACCACTTTTAAGGATAGGAGTAATGAGAGCAGATTTCCATTTGGAAGAGAATTGTCCCAGGGTAAGGGAGCGGTTCAAGAGCATTGTGTGGGGGAGGAGAACTTCGCTGAATGAGAGTCTAAGCAGTTTTAAATCCAGCGAGTCACTGCTGAAACGGGATTTGCTGAGGGCTTTGAGGAGGAGAGGGGCAGCTTCTCGCTGGGAAACAGCTTTAAAGTAGAAAGGGGGGTTGGTGAGGGGGCAGTGTGGGGTGCGGTGGGTAGGGGAGAAGAAATTTTGGGGGAGGACACCAGAGAGGTCAGAGAAGAGGGTCATTTAATGTGTCAGCGATAAGGGCTGGGTCAGAGGTGATAGATCCATTGGCCAGGATATGGGTTAGTGGGGCAGAGGAGGCTTTGTCACTTAAGGTTTTTAGTGAGTCCCAAAGCTTGCAACCTGGGCCCCATGTGTTGGTGAGCATGGTTTTATAGTAGTCAGCCTTTGCTTTACGAATATCCCTTGTACACTTGTTGCGCGCTGCCTGTCAAGGGGTTTTCTGGTATCCTGTGCAGTGTGCCACAGGTTGTCTCATTCACGCATCTGGTCCAAAAGGTCTTGGGACAGCCAAGGTGAGTTGGCACCTTTTAATTGTTTGTTTGGCTAGGGGTGCAAACCGGTTGCAGGCCGTGTTGAACATATGAATTAAATAGTCGAGGGCAGAGTCAATGTTCTGCACATTTTTTATAGGAGACCAGTCAGTAACTAGTAGGTACTGTTTAAGTGACTGGAGTTTGCCAGGTTTGAGGCACGTTGTAAGACAGTTTTGGGGGGGGGGTTGTTGATACAGTATGACCATTGACATAGTACTGGGGAGTGATCACTCAGAGCATCAGGTAGTACCCTGATCTGTGTTGCTTTATGTGGGGAGTTAGTCAGCACTAGATCTAGGAGGGTGGCAGTACCAGTCCTCTGGTTTATTCTTGTGGCAGAAGTCACAAGCTGGGTCAGGTTCTGGGCAGTTGCAGCATCCCTAACAGGGGCTGAAGTGTAAGCCAGCCAGTTTGTATTGAAGTCTCCGAGGGCAATGATGTCAGCATTGGTAGGAAGAGTCTGGAGATGGTGGAGGACTGAGAGGAAAGCAGTCCTCTGATTTCAGGGAGGAATGTATATAGAGAAGAGGAATAGAGGGGCTCTGTTACGGGCAAGAGTGATCTTCAGTGTGAGGGATTGGGCCCCGTGCTCTAGTGATGGGGAGGGTAGGGCGAGACACTGAAGTGATTCCTGGACATACAGGGCAGAACCATCCCCTTTCTTTGAGGTTCTATCTGCTCAGTATAGTGTGAAGCCAGGGAGTGAGACCGCAGAGTTGGGGGTGTGGTTCTTGAGCCAGGTCTCAACAACTGAGATGACATTGCAGCGATTCTGGACAACCCATCCCTGAAAGGAATCAAATTTCTTGAGGAGGCTACATATATTGAGGGAGGCTATCGTGACGCTCTTGGCTGTAGAAACCCTAGGGGTGGGGATGGTAGGTCCTGGGTTGGGGTGTACGTCTCCAGCAAGAAGGAGCAGTAGAAGTAGGATGCGAAGGGAGGCCATCCTTAAACGCTTCTTCATGAGCTTAAGAACCATTAGGAAGGGGGAACAGCACTGCGCAGAGGTGGGAGTAGCTAGGTCCTGTAGGGTGGGAGAGGCCAGGAAGAGTAGTGTCCATTGTGGTACCACGGTAGTATCAGTGGGGTGATTGGCGCATAGGGGTGCATGGTCCAGTGGTGGGGTGGGAGGTTTGGGTCCGTGTCCGGGGTAGGTAGTGTGGCTACGGTGAGGAGCTTGGTGGTAGGTATTGGAAGTGCACGTTGGAGGTGGGCTAACATGACGTCAGGGGGTTGTGAACCTGGTAGGAGGGCCGCAGGATGGATAGGGGATTGTGGTCTGTGGGATATCAAGGTAGCTATACAACAAGTACTGCATGTGTGGGGGTTAAGAGCAGGAACTGATAGGGAGTATGCACCTGTGTGGTGACATAGCATTGAGTAGGTGGGTTTGGGGGTTAGGAAGACTGGACAGTACCAGGAAATTATGTATTGGCCAGCAGGGTGGCTGTTGTTTAGTGTTAGATCCTGAGGGGGGGTGGTAGAGCGATATGGGGGTCATAGAGGCTATAAGTATAGCCATCCAGTGAAATGGTAGCATATTTGTTGTGGAGATGGTTAGGTGTTAAGAAATTGAGAAGAGTGGCCACTAGTGACGATCCTGTATAAGCTGCAGATGGAGAAGTGGGTAGATAGGTTAAATTCGCACCACTTCGCACCACCTGACTGCCTATTCCCTATATAAGGAAGAGGGGACCAAGGGTGGTGGTGGGGGCAGTGGGGAGACGAATGCGTAGCATGTGCAGCAGTACAGGCATGCTCCCAGCACCCCTGTCTAACTCCTGCCACACACACCCCCCCACCCGAGTCCCCCGTATGAAACCGCTCACTGTGGTGGACAGGGACTGTACACTGAAGCGACCCACCATGCCCGCATCCCTGTTGTCATGTCGCTCAGTGCGGCAGTACTGCACAGGGCAGAGACGCCTCCCTCCCTGCCCATATCCTTGATACATGCCGCACACTGCGGCAGTAGAGGTGAGGTACCAGAACCGCCACCCCGACCCAATTGCAGAGGGCACTGAACCACCAACACTGCCCTTGTGGTCCGGTGCCCTGACCCTGAACCACGTCCATTATAAGGCCAAACAAAGGTCAACCCTGGTGGTCTAGTGGTGCCCCCCCACCCACTCAGGCACCCCCAATCCTCCCCCCATCCTAGCAAGCCCCGATGAACGACGGGCGGCACGACTCACCCGCATTTCGCCATGACTGCCAGCCAACAGAGCTGTCTGAGACTGACTGCTACACTACTACTGAAAGCACATTGGTGGACTCTGTCGACCGATGGGCTTTCAGTGTATACTGTACCCTGTCATTCACAAGGATGTGTATGACAGAGTACAGAACACACTGCAAGCCCATTGGTCGACAGAGTGGTACTGTAGCTGTCAGTCCCAGACAGCTCAGTCAGCAGGCAGCTGTGGCGGAATGAGGGTGGGTTGTATTGCCCATCGACCATATGGACCTGCAGGGACGGGGGGAGCGGGGTGGGGTGAGGGTGCTTGAGTGGGCAGGAGAGGGTGGTCTGCTGGCCTTCAGGGGTGGTGTCTGGCGCTCCATCAGTGGTGCGTGCAGGTTGGGGTGGGGAGAAGAGGTTCAGTGTATGACTATTTACCGCTGCAGTGAGTGGCACTGAATTGCGGATGCAGGCAGGGAGAGGGGTTTCTTTGGACACCCTGCTACTGCTGCATTGTGTGCAACATTCCTCCAGGGACACGGGCAGGAAGGGGGGTACACAGGACTGCCAGGGTGGGCAGGCTGCCGTGTTGCTGTCTGCAGTATGGCAGCCTGTCTGTGGGTGGCAATCCACATAAGTCTACTTGTTTTAGACTTATCTTTGGGAGGCGTATCTCCGGACTTGCCCCAGGGATATGCCTCAAAGTTGGGCCTCCAAGTTGGGCTGTGAATGGGGCTGCACACCACATGCAGGAACACACCCCCTTCACAGTCCTTCCAGATGCGCCGCATATCATTATGGGCCTATGCAGTGCATCTGCGATGTGTTGCCACATCGGGGATGCACCGCCGCATCAGCCCCCTGCCAGAATTGTGCCAGTGTGCAAATCGGGGATGTGCCAGTGCATCTCGGATGCACTAGCGCATCCCTTTTGTGAATTAAATCTTTTAAATTGTGCTGTTTTATACTTTGCAAAAACAGCACACAACAGTGTGGAAAGAATCATGGTTTACCTCTCCTGGCCCTCTCTCTATCACTGTGGAGTAAACAAGCACATGGTAGGTACAACCAGCTGGAACCATCAGTTCTAATTTTACAAGGGGATATACATTTATACCCTTTTACAGACATGTGTTACATGTACTTCTTAATACTCTCTGCTGGTGGTATACAATACATACTTTATCCCCTGTTTCAAATCTAATTTCATGCTTGCTCAGGATCACCTACCCAAATGACAAAAACTGGGAAAAAAAAAAAAAAAAAACTACTTCAGAAAATTAGTCACTGCACCCTCACAAACACTGAAAGACCTGGGCCCCAAGGAGTTTAGTAGTGTTTCCAAACAGTACAATAACTCAACATAATTGTGTCCCATGTTGTTAGGCCAGGTTGTCTACAATACGATAACTCTTCATAATTACGTATCATGTTGTCTAACCAATATTTCTTACTATACAATAACTCATCATAATTGCATTACATGTTGTTTAGCAATGTTTTCTAACAGCACAATAACTCATCATAATTGTGTCTCATCTTCTTTTCCAACAGTACAATAACTCACTGTAATTGAGCTCAAACAGAAAACTTTTCCTACAACATCAAACTTGTATGTAGAAATCCTGGAAATAAACAGAAGAGTGGACTTGAAATCATTTCTATGTTGATTTTGTACAGTGTCCAACAGAGAGGCTTGACATTATTTTTTTACCGGATGCAAAGCCCTTTCAGTGTGAAAAAAAAATCCCTTAGCTTTAACCTAACAAAATATATTTTAATGCAGCCAGAAAGCAACTACAATTGCATATATGTCAGAGTAAACAGAGCATAAAACAACACTTGGTGATACTGGTCGTATTACAGTAACAGTAATCCAGCAGAACAATCCTGGGTGATTACCGTGCAAGCAGTTTTAAGACCTGAAGTAGGACATTCTTGAACAAGTTATCTGATGTGCTCTGTACCATGGACTTCAAGGACTCCCACTGTCCAGCAGATTTAAAGAACTTTGGTTATTTTTAGATGATTGCATTATTGCCTCACAACTTTCAATAAGCCCTATGATTTTCCATGAAGTAAAGAGTAACCTAAAATAAGAACATCTTTTTCTCACAGCAAAACTTGTTCTTCAGCCCAGAATGTTCTTATATATACAGTAGTACGATAAGATAACCACCCCAGATGAGTCATTAAATCCCAGAGCTACAGTAAAAAAATGGTTACCAGTATTAGGGAACTTAAATGTAACTGAGAAATAAAGGGTTACATTGCTTGTAACTATTGTTCTTCTAATTGAAGTTTTCATCTGATTACCACTTTAAGCAAACAGCCTGCAGGTGTTCTCTACTCTGAAACTGTGAGCAGCTTGAAGCAATCCAAGCAAAGATGGTGTGACCCCTGAGCCTCAACTGCCAGATCATTTAGCAGTAAAGACCAGAAGGTCTGAAATAAAATAACAACCCACACTATGATTGGAAACAAATATAACACTTAAACTCAATATTTTTTTTAATAAAATACTTAATAAATGTTAGCACTATCATAATTATAAAAAACTAACTTATAACTAAGAAAATAAATATAAATATTTTGTATACATTTCATACACATGTCTGAGCCACCTATACCTCTCCTAGCAGGGGTGGCAGAGAAGGTAGTGGTAATCAGATAAAGACATGGATTAGAAGAATCATAGTTAAAAGGTATACAACTTTTTCTTCTAACAACATCAATATTTTCATGTGCTTATCACTTTACACAGGCTTCTTGCAGTATACTAGGTTTACTTATGGAATGGGTTATGAAGGTCGGATGACCCAAACCTAGCATCCCTTACTGAGTGCACAATAATGAGGTAATGGGTTGTGAAGGTGTGGATCGAAGGCCAGGTTGCAGTCTAACAGAATTCAAGAAGTGGGATGCGCCTGGCAACTAGTGAGGAGCTCTTTGCCAGCTTTACAATAACAATGTGAAATATAAGAAACCAACAGGCGGTAAATCATCTTTTTAGCTGCAGGGTGACCCCCTAGTCACTTTGCCATATGTGACAAATAATTGAGTGCAGACACCTCTAATGAACTATGTTTTATTTATGTAGTAACTGAGGGCCTTATTACATCTGGTTTAAAGAGGTATGAATCTCCTGAATGTGAGTGCAGCCTTGGAAAGAATACATGCAAAGTAATAGCCTGATTCGTGTGGAATTCAGCCACCACTTTTAGGAGGAATTTGAAATAGGTCCCGAGGAAGACCGCATGTCCTAAGACTGGGACTGTGGTCACTGGAGAGTAGAAGGGTAAGGGGGAGTTTATTGGTATTACATAAATCCCTGAAGGATGAGGATATTAAAACAGAGTTGGAATTGGTGTTTAAAGAAAAGACCTACCAATTGAGAAGGCATGATAGGCAATTGAGTGAGAAATTCAGCAGGACTGAACAAAGAAGGATGTGTTTTAAGTCTAGAGCAATAAGGATATGGAATGGACTGCCCCCGGAGGTGGTAGAGGCAGAAAGTCTGGATCTTTTTAAACAGAGATTGGACAAGCACCTTGATGAAGTTGGTGGCGTCCGCCACTACCGCTGAATTGTGGAAAAAATCTATATGGGCTATGCCTTCTGATTTTCTTATTCTTCCAGTATGAACGGCCCTAAAGGTGGACATATCTCCAGGGCCAGATGGCAAACATCCAAGGGTCCTAAGAGAACTGGCAGAGGTTCTGGCAGGTCCCACAGGTCCCTTGGCAGACCTCCTTAACACCTCTCTGATGTTGGAGAGTGTGCCCCAGGACTTGAGAACCACACATGTGGTGCCTCTCCATAAAGGTGGACCAAAGAATGAACCAGGAACTACAGGCTGGTCAGCCTGACCCTAGTAGTGGGCAAGCTGATGGAGACCATCCTAAAAGAGAAATTGGTGGGCTTCCTGGAGGAAAATTGGCTCCAGGACTTGAGGCAGCATGGATTTGTGATGGGGAGTAACAGCCAAATGAATGGGTCACTAGGACAATGAACAAGGGCCAAGCAGTTGATGTACTGTAGCTGAACTTCAGCAAGATCTTCGACTCTGTGCTTCATAGGAGATTGGTCAGGAAGTTGGAAGAACTGGGGGTAGGAGCTAGGCTTGTCAGATGTGTCAGGAGCTGGTTATAGAACAGAAGCCAACATAGAAACATAGAAGTTGATGGCAGATGAGGACCACAAGGCCCATCCAGTCTGCCCATTTTTTTCTACCTTATGAATGTGCCATAGGCCTTTACTCTGTCAATGGCCTATCTATTCATACTCATCTGTATTGCTCCCTTATGCCTATCCCACACCTGTTTGAAGCCCTGCACTGTATTCATATCCACCACTTCCTGAGGTAGGCCGTTCCATGCATCCACTACCCTTTCTGTGAAAAAGAACTTTCTCACATTACCCCTTAATCACTCAACACTGAAAGGCTCTAATTAAATAAATTTTATTATTATTAATTGACCGCCCTCTAATCTCATGCTGTGTCCTCTTGTCCTATTTTTCTTACATTGAAACATGTTAGACTCTTTCACCTCGTTAATGCCCTTAAGATGTTTGAATGTTTCGATCATGTCACCTCTCTCCCTCCTTTGCTCTAGAATATATATATATATATATATATATATATATATATATATATATATATACTGAGCTCCGTTACTCTGTCCTTATATGTTTTCTGATGCAGTCCCTGTACCATTTTGGTTGCCCTTCTCTGGACTGCCTCCATTTTGCTAATGTCCTTATGCAGGTGTGGCCTCCAGTACTGCATGAAGTACTCCAGATGGGGCCTAACCACTGTCTTGTAAAGAGGGATTATTACCTCCCTCTTATGACTTGTGATACCTCTACTAATACACCCCAACACCCCTCTAGCCTTACTTACTGTTTTAGTGGTCTGCTTGGATGATTTCAGGTCATTTGTGATGATGATGCCCAAGTCTCTTTCTTCCCTTGTGATTGCCAGCAACTCCCCGCCCAACCTATAGGTGGCTTCAGGGTTTCTCTTCCCTATGTGCATGAACTTGCACTTCTTTGCATTAAACCCCAGTTGCCACTCTTCCGACCATTTTGCCAGTTTATCCAGATCTCTTCTCATTCTGACCACCCCACTGGATCATCTACTCTGTCGCAGATCTTGGTGTCACCTGCAAACAGACAAACCTTACCCTCCAATCCATCTGCAATGTCACTGATGAAGATATTGAAGAGGACTGGCCCCGGGACTAATCCCTGAGGTACTCCACTTGTGACTTGAATCTCTTCTGACTGTATACAGTTTATCAACATTCTCTGTTTTCTGCCTGCCAACCAGTCTGCCACCCAGCTGACCAACTTCTAACCCACCCCAAGCCTACCCATCTTATTAATCAATCTTCTATGTGGAACAGTATTGAAAGCTTTGCTGAAGTCAAGGTAGGCAACATCAACTGCACGCCCTTAGTCCACCAGTCTGGTTACCCAGTCAAAGAAATCTATGAGATTAGTTTGACAGGAACTTCCTGTCGTAAACCCATGCTGTCTTAGATCCTGTGCTCTTATGGATTCCAGGTGTTGCACTATCCTTTCCTTATGGAGTGCCTCCATAATCTTGCCTACTACTGAGGTAAGAATGGTCTGCAGTTCCCTGCCTTCTCCCTGCTACCACTCCCATGGAGCAGGATCACATGAGCCCTTCTCCAGTCTTCTAGGACATCTCCTGTGCTCAGAAACTCACTAAATAGTTCTGATAATGGCTCTGCTAGTTCCACCCTTAGCTCCTTTTGTACCCTGGGATATATGACATCTGGTACCATTGCTTTGTCCACCCTGAGCTTAGCGAGCTCTTGTAGGACCCTTTCTTTTGTGAAGGGACTTGTGCACATCTCCCCCTCCCCTGTGTCCATGGTGCTGAGCTGTGGGCCCTGCCCTACCTTCTCCTCAGTAAATACTGAGCAGAAGTATCTATTTAGGATAGATGCTTTTCCTTGGTCCTCCACACACTCCCCCTTATCTCCTTTGATCTTAGAAATACCTCCTCTGGATGTTCTCCTTTCACTAATGTATCTATAGAAAGTCTTGTCCCCTTATGTTACTGTTCATACTAGTGTTTCCTCGGTTTGGGCCATTGCCTGCCTTACGGTCTTCACTGCTTTCCTTAGGGAAGTTTGGTATGCCTCCCTGTCTTTGTCCCGTTACGTTCCCTTATATTTCCTGAAGGCTAGCCTTTTGGCTCTGACCTTTTCTGCTACTGTTTTTGAAAACCAAAGTGATTTCCTCCTTCTTTGCTCTTGCTTTTTTCCCTAACACAATGGGATATTGCTTCAAGTATTGCATCCTTAGTGCTTGCCCACTTTGCCTGCACCCCCTCACTGTATTTCATCTTGCTAGGGCTAGCTTAACTCTGTTGGCCATCTTATCAAAGTCAGCTCCTCTGAAGTATCATATTTTTGCCTTGGAATGGGATGATTTAGTTCTAGTGGCCAAACTGAACCATATTATGTGATGGTCACTGGCCCCCAGGTGACCTTCTACCTGGAGATCTGTGATCCTTTCCCCATTATTCGGTACTAGGTCTAGGATTGCCCTGTCTCTTGTGGGTTGCTGTACCAGTTGTTTGAGGCCCTTACCCTGCAGGGAATCCACTATGTGTCTAGTTCTGGTCGATGTTCCTGCTAGTATTGACCAATCTGTATCTGGCATGTTGAAGTCTCCCATTATCAGAACCTCCCCTTTAGCTGTCATGTTTTGTATATCTTCTAACAATAATGTGTCTATGTCCTCTCCCTGGTCTGGAGGCCTGTAGACAACCCCAGTTTGTATGGTAGTCCCATTTCCTGTTTCCAGGGTGACCCACAATCCTTCTGGCTTCTTATGTGTATTCTGAATTTCCGTAGCTTTGATATTTTCATTGACATAAAGGGCTACTCCCCCCCCCCCCCCACTCTTTTGCACCTCGGTCTCTTCTGAACAGTACATAGCCGGGTACTGAACTCTCCCAAGTGTGGTTACTGGTGAACCATGTCTCACTAATGGCTACTATGTACAGTTTAGCCTCTGTCATTGTTACCCGTAGGTCTAGGATCTTGTTTCCCAGGACTGCAGGCATTTGTGCACATGATTTTCCATTGGACAGATTTTGGTGCGTTAGTTGTTGGGTGAGGTCCAGCATTTCCCCTGCACGTCAAATGGCACTATAGTCTGGGGGAATTCTCAGAGGCTAGGCCTGTGACCAGTGGGGTCCCACAGGGCTCTGTACACAGTCAGATGTTTAACACTTCCATAAGTGACATCATGGATGGGATCAAGGGTAAAACTTGCCTATGCACGGATGACACAAAGCTCTGTGGAAGGGTAGACATAGAGGAGGGGAGACAGGAACTCAGGGAAGACCTGGCTAGGCTGCAGAAGTGGTCTGTCATTTGACAACTGGGATTCAATGCTAAAAAGTGTAAAGTTATGCACTTGGGGACGAAGAACCCAGGGACCAAATACTGGTTGGGTGGTATGAAGGTAACCAGGTCAGAGGAAGAAAAGGACTTGGAAGTAATTATCACAAGTGACCTGAAATACTTGGCACAATGCAGGACAGCAGCAGCCAAAACAAACTGGATGATGGGCAACATGGCAAAGAGAATTACCAGGAGAAAGGTGGAGGTCATTCTGCCACTGTGGAAATGTCTGGTGAGACCACACCTAAAGTACAGTGTGAAGAATCAGTACCCTTATCTTAAGAAGGATATCAACTTGCAGGAAATTGTCCAGAGGAGGAAAAATGAAAATTACGTACCTACCGTAATTCTTGATCTTCTTGGACAAAGTCTCCACCACACATTCACACTGATGAAACTATGCCAGAGGCACTAGGACCGAGCGGGAGCCAAAAATCTTCAGGAGGGCCAGCGCCTAGGTAGGGCCGTGAGTAGTGGCGCCGCAGACCCAGCTCGTGCCATACAGGCTACCTCAGTGTCAACCCTCACACTAAATCATTATCTTTTTTGACCAAGGTGGTACAGCATAAAACTAACTTAGTGAAATTAACCTATGACAGACATAAGATAGTCCGAATGACCCATATAAGAAGCAACAAAGTTGACCCAACTGCCCCACCCGCGGGTTCAAAGACCCGGGGACTGATCCCACCGGCTCGGAAAGTCAGGACAACTGACAATCTCACTGCTCCATAAGAGTGGCCCAATGATGAAACTGCTTACTAGAGGACCCCCGGGGGTGGAGAGGGACTATGGAGTCGAAGATGCCAGTCACCAGAGGCCGCAGGAGAGCCCAATGGCGTTGGAGTTGGCTCCTGTCCCCTGCAACCGACGATCGATGTGCAGACCTACCAGAGGGTGACCTCGAATGGTACAGTTTCCTTTCTGACTGATAGAACGAATAAGAACTTGACTGGTGCCGGGTTCCAGACGAAGATCGGGAACAGGCCCACTTCTTATTGTGCTTTCAAGAGGACCCCCCCCAACACCATCACTGGACTGCCAGTAGTCAGACCCCCCCAATAGAGGGCAGCGCACCTTACCCAGCTCTGCTGGAAATACAACTTTCATGCAAAGTCTCCCTACAGTCACCAGCCCTGTTCATGGTCGACTCCATCGAAGGTGGGCTGAGGAATACTTCTCTGTTCTTTCTCGCAAAAAGAAAAACTTTTTTTTAAAATAATAAATGAAGAATATACTAAAAGTAATCAAAACTGAATGACTTAGCTGCTGTTGTACAGACGTGAAGATTTGACTCCCTGCAGGTGAGCGATGTCATCACTGAAGCACACTCGACGTCGGGGGAAAAAAGGAATTGAGGCAGTTGGAGGGTTGACGCCAAGGTAGCCTATACAGCGTGAGCCGGGCTCGCAGCCCTACCTAGGCACCGGCCCTCCTGAAGATTTTTGGCTCCCGCTCAGTTCTAGCACTTACTGCATAGTCCCATCAGTGTCAATTAGCGGTGAAGACTTTATGTCTAGGAAGATCAAGATGATTCAGGTTCAGCAAGGCAACACCAATGAGGAGAGGCTCAGGGGGTCACTATATACTCTCCTGAGGACAGAAGGAAGAGGAGGACACAACTGAGACCTTCAAGTACCTTAAAGATATAAACATGGTGAGCACAAACGGCCTCTTCAGCCTTAGTGGGAACAGGACTACTGGGAGGCACAGGCTAAAACTGGTGAGGGAGAAGGTTCAGGAGAGAGATGTGGATGCACTTTTTCACTGACAGGGTGATGGCCAAGTGGAATGAGATGCCAAAGGAGGTGGTATCCCTGAAAATGGTGGACAGCTTGAAGAAGTGATGGGACAGGGTGAAGGGGAAAGTTGCATGTTGGGAGAGAGTGTGGGCGAGGTTGTTGATGGAGGTCAAGAGGGAAACAGGGTGGGGCATTTCCCTCTGTAAACAACTGAGAACTGCACACTTAAGCAGACTAGACAGACCGTAAGACTTTTATCTGCTGGCGCGTTCCTATGTTTGTATTGCCTCTTCCTTGAGGAATTTTAACTCAGCTCAATTCATCTTTATTTTTAAAAAATGCAAATCAAGATATCTAAGTGCTTGTACAAAAAGATTAAAAAAAAATGATGCAGCAGAATAAGCACATACCATAGTTTAAAAACATATAAAAACATCCGCATTCACAAGCAATAAATTATCCAAATTCCAAAAAAGTGAGATTAAACAAATAAGTTTTCAAGGCCAACTTAAAGCTCTCCACGGTCGGGTAATCCATTACCGAATGAGGCAGAGAATTCCACAGGGTCAGGGCCATAAACAAAAATGCCCTGGCACCAGATGTCTTTAAACTGACCTTGGGAATCTCCAGCAATCCCTTGTCGGCAGAGCAAAGCAGGTAGAGAGGGCAATAAGGAAGCAGGAGTTCTTGCAGGCAGCGTGGACCCTGCCAGTGTAGGGCATTACAGGTCAGCAAACCAACCTTGAAGGTGACTCGCCACTGAACTGGCAGCCAGTGCAGGCCATGGAGCACAGGTGTGACATGGCAAGATCTAGGTAAGCCAGTCAAAAACCTGGCCACCGCATTCGGCACCAGCTGTAGGCGGCAAATATCAACCCCTGGAAGCCCTAGGTATATGGAGTTGCAGTAATCAAGGCGCGAGGTCACAGAGGTATGGACCAGAGTTGGAAGGTCATCGGGTGGGACCAGGTGTTTTATTCAGGTGATATTCCTCAACTGGTAAAAAGAGGATTTGAACATGGTCACCACCTGCTATTTAAGCATCAGTCCTTCATCAAAAATAACACTCAGATTACATACCCGGTCTGAGGTCAATAGCTGGCTACCCCCGAGCCAAAGCCCAGAAGGCCAACCAGCCAATTGTCCTTCAACCCAATGTCCCAGGTCCACAGCCAACACCTCAGTCTTGTCAGGGTTCAGCTTCAACCAACTGGCACTTATCCACTCCTGGATCTCAGCGGGGCAGTCGTTAAAGACCGAGACAGCATCATCCTGCCGGGGCACAAAGGACATGTAGAGCGGAGTATCATCTGCATAGCAGTGGAAACTCAGCCCATATAACCTCACAAAGTCCCCCAATGTCACCATATACACCACAAACAACATGGGTGACAACACAGAGCCCTGAGGGACCCCACAAGGCAGGGAGACCGGGTCGGAGGAATGAATCCCCGACACCACTCTCTGAAACCTGCCAGTGAGGTATGAATGGAACCACCTGAGGACCATACCGGACAGTCCACAGATGAACCTCAGGCACTCCAGGGGCACAATATGGTCCATGGTGTGAAATGCTGCAGAGAGATCAAGGAGAGCAAAGATAGAACAGGTCCTCCAATCTCTCGCTATCAGGAGATCATTGAGTACCCAGACAAGTGCCGTCTCAGTACTATGCCTCTTCCTGAAGTCTGACTGGAGAGGATAGTAGATCTCATGGATAGTAAGATGATCCTCCAGCTGCAGCACGACCACCTTCTCTATAACCTTCCCTACAAAAGGAAGGTTAGAGATAGGCCTGTAGATAGCAAGACAGTTGGGGTCAAGAGAAGCTTTCTTAAGAAGGGGTGTAACCACCACCTCCTTCAGGGTGTCCAGAAACACACCTGTCTCTAAAGAACACCTGACTATTTCCACTAGGACTGGACCAATGACCTCAACACACCCCACAAGGAGGCAAGTTGGACCCAGGTCCAGACTACAGCAGGTTGGCTACAGACTCTGGATGATGTTCAAAACATCCGCGATCGCCAGCTGATCAAAATTTGACCAAACTGAGAAGCAGCAACCTCCCACCAACCACCACAATCCCCACTGAAGCGAGCTGCATTGATATCCGATCTGATGCCGGCAACCTTATCTGCAAAGAACCAAGCAAACTTGTCACACTTTCCTTGTGACAGTGCCCTCCGTGGCTGGAGACAGGCTGGACTGCACAGCCTGTCCACAGTCCAGAAGAGCTGGGCTGGTCGGTTCTGTGCAGCAGCCATCTCCCTGGACAGGAATTCTGCCTTCTTATCGGAGATAGCCAACTGATAGTCCTTGTAATAGGACATCAGTCTAAGTCTGTCAATTTCAAGGTTGGACCTCTGTCAACATCACTGCAGACTTCGCCCCACTCGCCTCAACTCCCTCAAGGTCCCAACAAACCAAGGGGACTGAGGATGGAAAGTGGGTGAACACAGACGGAAGCAATGGAGTCCAGAGCCTCCACAATAGCCCTATTATAGACCTGCAGCAGGTCCTCAGGGTCCATGCTTACACTCTGCATGCTAGATAGATCTAGCACCACCATCAGGCCATCTGGGGTCAAACCCCTCAAAGGGCGGTACTGGACCATCTCCACAGGGGCAGACCTATTGGGGGGAGTGAAGAAATTGAGCCTTATGATGTGATGGTCAAACCATCCGACCGGTTCCACCATCACGTCGGAGGTCTCCATCCCTAGTAGGAAGGCCAAATCCAATGAGTGACCATGAATATGGGTCACAGAGGTAATAACCTGTGTGAAGCCCAACAAATTCATTAGTTGGAGGAAGTCCTGACCAAATTGTGAGAGTTCATCATTGACCCAGGCATTGAGGTCTGCCAACACCACCCATGTGGACACCATATCAACGATGAAGTCCGCAACTTCCTGCAGAAACTGCTTCTCACCCCTTGGTGGACAGTAGACGAGAAGGATTCTGCACCCCACACCTGTGTCAATGATACACTCAAAGGAATTGAACTCCCCAACTGGCACATCAATAAGGCCCAATTCCATTCTAAAACAGATTGCTACACCCCCGCCCCTGCACTCCATCCTCAGACGGTGTATCACCAAAAACCCGGCTGGAACAGCTGACTCAAGAGCAGGGCCAGCATTCTTGTCCAGCCAGGTTTCAGTGATGCATGCCAGGTCTGATGGTTCAACAAGATCAGCAATTACTGCTGTCTTGTTTTTAATGGACCTGACATTGCATAACACTGTCCGAGTAGGATAAGCTGCTGAGGTCGGCCAAGCTACCTGCCCACCTAATGTGAAGCCCTTGGGTATGGGGACCAAACAGGGAAGACCTCTCTCTGGAACCCGTTTCACCCCAGGGTGACCTCTGGACCTCACTACCCCAATCCGTCCACTCCACTCCACTCCCCCTCCAGGTCCACGACCCCCTTGTACCTCTTCCTGACAATCCCCAATGCTTGACATTGCCCAAATACATCACTGGGCAGGGGGACAATCAAAAGGCCAGAGGCCACGGAGCTCAGAAGGGGAGTAGCACCTAACTGGGTGAGCTCCTGACCAACACATATTAATATAAAACTACCAACACACTCTACAACAGTCCAAAACAGAGGTGTATCTTAAGAGAAGATGGGCACAGGTCTTCCTCTTTTCAATACAGCAAATTCTCAAGAATGGCTGAAATCACAGGCTTATAAGGAGAAATATCTTGGGTTTTGTAGGAGACAGAAACATTTCAACTTAGGGATTTTTTTTTCTAGCAGCTAGTTTTCTAGACATTTAAAACTTTATTTATGACATTTTGATAACCGGGTGAGCCCACTAAGACCAACAGTCACTGAAGTTGAAATATGGAAGTCAGAAAATTCTAGCTCTTCAGAAAGCATGCTGTCAGGCAATAGGCTTTGATGTTTGGATGAAACACCACCACTGAGGCAGAGACAGAGGTCCTGCTTCAGAGAGGGCACAGAGTTCCTTGACAAACAACTGAGCAATATATCGTGTCAGGGCTGCCTGGCCTAACCTGGAGCTATTATAATAATTTCTGTACTCTGTTCTCAGATTTTGAAAAGGACTCTCAGAAGTAGTTTTGCATGCATCCGGCCCCTCGTCCTCTGATGTGGCGACCAGACTTCAGCAGGACTTCAATGATGTTCAGCGTTGGTTTCGCTCCAATCAGCTCTTCCGCAACACCCAGAAAACAGTCTCCATGACCTTCGGCACAATAATAATAATAATAAATTTTATTTAATATAGCGCCTTTCATATATCAAGGCGCTGCACAATGCATACAGCAAAACCATAAAACCAATAAAATCACAAAAATTTAGAAAATACTTTTCCCCACAGAAAGGTCTTCAGTGCCTGCTTAAAACATCCCACTGTCCCACACTCATGTAGCTGAGGCAGAGGCAGAGACTATTATGGCAGAGACTATCATGGCTCCCCTCCACCCCAACCTTCCACACCCTGGATGGGACTCCTATTGAGACCTGCACCTCCTGCTGATATCTCAGGGTCTGGCTTGACCAGCACCTAGACTTTTCTGCATATATTGATGCCATCCACAAAAGCTTCACCTCAATTTGGATGCTCTGTACCACAACCGTGGCTGCATTCCACTGCCATCTCGCCATGCAATTGTGCAGAAGATGATCATCTCTATATTCGACTTCAGTGACATTGTCTACAGTGCCGCTCCTAGGTCCACCCTAGACAGACTGGACCCCCTCTTCCACTCCTTCTGTCGCTTTGCCCTTAACTGTCCCCCCACCATCCATCACTGTGTCCTATATCAGACCCTGGACCTCAACTCACTTCAGGACCGGCAAAACTCCCACTGCGCCAGCATCACAGCTATATATTGGGCCCAGTCCCTCTCTCCATATCTCGCCTCTGCCCTATTGGCCTCTATCCTCCTGGTTTATGAACTTAGGAATCTGCATTTGCTTACGTTAAACTGTAATTTGTGTTCTGTTGCCCATTTTTCCAAATTGTTCTGCTGCATCTGGAACTTCTCCATTGATGTTCTGTCATTTACAATAGCTTCTACTTTACTATCATCTGCTTATTTGCAGATCCATGCCCCTTCCGACACCTACATAGAGGAGACTATGTTAAACAATTGAGGCCCCAGAATCGATCCCTGGGGCACCCCACTTGTAACTTTTCCCATGTCTGATAGATAGCTTCTTAGTTGCACCCTTTGGGTCCTATCCTTAAGCCATGAAGCAATCCAATTTACAAGGCATAAGTTAATCCCAAGTTCCTGTAGGGTTTTTAACACTATCATATGAGACACCGAATCAAATACCTTTTTGTAATCAAGATATACAACATCAGCCGGTAGGCTCTGGTCCAAAGCCTGATTCACTGGCTCGAAGAAATGCATTAAGTTACTAGCACACGATCTGCCTGATGCAAACCCATGCTGTGACACATCAACTGACTGTATTTCTTTTAGGTTTTCTTCCAAGAAGTCTTTAATAAAACATTCCATAAGTTTACCGATTACTGCTGTAATACTGATTGGGCGGTAGTTGTCCACCTTTGCCTTATCACCAGATTTATGTACGGGTGTAATATATGCTATCCTCCATTCATTCATCACCTTGCCTTCCTTTCAGGATTTGTTAAAAAGCATCACCAATGGTTCTGCTATGTCCTCAACCAGATTGCAAAGAAACACTGGATGATATCTGTCTGGTCCCCCACACACACACACAATTTATGTTTCTTCAGGTTTGTTTTAACCTGGGTCGCCATTATGTGTGGATACCTAACTTGGTACTCTGTTTCACTGTTTATTATGATGTTCTCACTATCCTGACTTTGATAGACACTCAACAAATATTTGTTAAAGACATTTGCCATGTCTTCTTCTATCAACTACTGCATCCCCATCCTTCAAATTAACCATCTGTTTTTGACCACTTCTTAGTCTCCCAACGTAATTATAAAATTGGTTATAATTTTCTTTATTATTTGTAGCCAAACCAAGTTCTGTTTTTGCCTTTGATTTTTTTATTGACTTTTTGCATTGCTTGACTAATGTTTTATATATTACTAACCTTTCTTGGGTGGGGTTGGCCCTATATTTTTGAAATGCTTTTTCCTTCTTCTTTACCATTTTACATACTTTTTTATTAAACCATTTGGGTACTCTTCCCTTTTTATTACATTTCTCTATTTCTGGGACAAGGTTATTAATGCAGGTCATAAGTATAATATTTATTTTTGTCCATGCTTCTTCCAAGGTTAGTTCATCTAGTTATTCCATCCAGTTGTAACCTCGTAGCAACTGTTTTATTTTTGGGTAATCCACCCTTGCATAGTTTTTTTTTTGTTTTTCCTGTCACACTGATTGTTTCTTCCGACAGAACACATTTGACCATAATATGGTCGCTTGTACCCAAAGGCTGCATAACCATGACACTTTTTATTTCCTCCTCCATATTACTCAAGATTAAATCTAAGATGTGGTTATCCCTGGTATTTTCTTTCACAACTTGTTCCAAACAGTTATTCATACATATTTCCAAGAATTCGTTCTACACATAATTTTTGCCCTGCAGAGATTCCCAGCATATGTTTGGGAAACTAAAATCTCCCATAAAGATGGAATTTTCTGTAATCTGCATAGTTTCATAGTTTCAAAGTACAAGTTTGTAAGGCCATAGCCCATTATGAACTGCCACCATATGATCAATTGTGGTAATTATACTTTATTTTTCCCATATATTCATCCAAATGTTTTTTAAAACGCTCAACAGTGTTACTCGCAGTGACATATTCTGGTAATGCATTCCATAATGGTGGTGCCCTCTGAGTAAAAAACCTCAGTTTCTTTTGGGTTTTATTAATAGGCCACTTAATTTTATACTTACACTTAATTTTATACTTATGCGATCTAGTATCGTTTCAGCCATCAAATTTCTCCAGGCAGATACTATCCAATGTATCACATTTCTGCCTTATGTTTTATATATATATATATATTATATACATATACATATAAGATCTCCTTTTAACAATCTATACTGATGTGAGTACATATTTAATGATTTAAATATATCTTCGTATGTAAGGTTTGCTAGGTTTCTAATTCTCCTGGTAGCCTTTCTCTGTACCTTTTCAGCCATGCTCAAACTTCCTACTGCAGTTGGTGCACAAAAGGGAGCACAGTACTCCAAGTGGGGCCTAACATGACCTGTATATAAAGGCATAAGTACCTCAGCTTTCCTACTTTTAATGTGTCTGTGTATACATCCTAGTATTGAATAACATCTCTTGACAGTTTTTTTTAGTACGTATGTCATATTAAATCATTAGCGATGGTTACTCCTAAATCTTTTTCTTCCATAGTTGTTTGGAGCATAATGTCATTCAAGGTATAATTAGCCATCCTATTATTTTTACTAAAGTGCATAACCTTACACTTGGGCACATTAAATGTCATTTTGTTCTCTCTTGCCCAAATGCCTATTTTATTTATACAATCCTGGAACCTCTCTATTGTTTCTTGATTATTTACTATGCACCCGACTTTACAATCATCTGCATATTTACCAATCCAAACATGGTCTGTAGTTTGCATTTTTGACACTAAGATATTAAATAACAAGGGGCCCAAGACAGAACCCTGAGGCACACCACTTGTCACTTTCCCCCAGGATGATTCATACCCTCTTAATACAACCCGTTATTCTCTGCCACTTAACCACAACAATATCCAGCTAATTATATGTTTACTCAATTTTATTTTAAGCAGATGTTCCAATAAGATTTTATGTAACACTGTATCGAATGCCTTGGCATAGTCCAGGAAGACTACATCCACAGGCATTCCCATATCAAGGGCTTCACTAACTGGTCCAAAAAAAACAATCAAATTAGTCAGGCAAGATCTGCCTGGACTAAAACCATGTTGAGATATATCAAGATTACCAGATTTATCTATATGATCTTTTATTCTAGTCTGAATTATTCTCTCCATCATCTTTCCAATAATAGACCTAAGACTAATAGGCATATAATTACCTCATTCTGTTTGCAACCTCTGTTGTGTATAGGCACAACATTTGTACATCTCCAATCCTTTATAGTACTTCCAAATTTGAGAGATGTGTTAAATAACACTGTTAATGTGCCAGACAATTCATTAACCATTTCTTTTAGGAATTTAGGGGCTATATTATCAGGTCCTTGTGCGGAGTCATTTTTTAACTTTGTAATTATATCTTTCACTTCTTTTATAGTTACAAGTTTCAGAGTTGCATTAGTATTCTTATTTTCTATATCAACGCACTCCTTAGGAAGAAATATACTAGTAAAGTATGCATTTGGTTCATTAACCATATCATTTTCATCACTGACTATTGTATCTTCTATTTTTAACGGTCCAATATTGCTTTTATTACCCCTTAGAGATCCTATATAATTATAGAAAGCTTTTCTATTTTGTTTGGAGTCTATCGCTAGCTGAAACTCAAGATCCTGTTTCTTTTTTCTTATAAACGTTTTACTTTTTTGTACCAACTTTTTATATGATTGCAAGTGGTTTATATTCTGTTTTTTTTTTTTGTATTTTCTGTACATCCTATTTTTTATTTATTATTTTTTGGATCTCATTTGTCCACCACAAAGGAATTCTTTTTTTTCCCAGTATTATATTTTGTTCTTAGTGGTACCAATGTTTTATACAATAGGATATCCTGGTTTTAATTATATCCTATTGTTCCTGAAGATTTTGACACCCCTCTAATTCATGAGTCCAATTCCAATATTCTAGATAATATTTAATATTAGCATAATCAGCTTTATTGTAATCCTGAATTTTTGTTATTCTGTTATTAATTCCTTTAACCAATGTATTTACCTTAACATGTATAATGTTATGATCACTATCTACAAGTGGTGGTAATACTTTCGTTTCTGTCTCAAGGTGATTAATATTAGTAAGAATTAAATCTAATATATTATTTTCCCTTGTTAGTTTCTGCACAGTTTGTTCAAGGCTTTGCTGAAGTGTGACTTCTAGGAATCCATTTTCAATATTTCCTTTAGCCTTAAGCGTGGACCACTTAATTTTGGAAAGATTAAAATCTCCCATGAGAATATAATCATTAGATATTTCCATATTCTCAATTTCGTTAAGAAAACCATGTTCCCTTGTAAATCTAAGCTCGGAGATCTGTATCCTAATCCCAAGGTTAATATTTTATTGTTAATATAATGGTCAATCCACAGAACTTCAGTATCATCAATATTAGTTTTTATACTAAGACATACAGTGCAATGCCACCACCTTTTTTGTTTTTTCTACTTTTAATAAATTTTGTATATCAAGGAATATTAGTGCCCCAGTCATTATTTGTAAACCATGTTTCACAAATTGCACACACATCGATATGTTTACTTTTTAATATATATATCTCAAGTCATTCATTTTGTTAAGTAAGCTCCTAGCATTAAGTAAGAGTATATCTATATTTTTTTGAAAATCTTTGTTTATGTTCATTATTTCCTGTCATAATTTAACTTGAACTCTTTTTATACCATTATTTATTTTATCACTTCCAAGCACCTACCCACCCCCTATATTTAGTTTAAATAATTGGAGATATGTGTTTTCAGTTGCATAGCTAGCATTTGTTTGCCTTTATTGGAAAGATGCAAACCATCCCTACAAAAATATTCTAAATTATCATTGAATTATTTCCAGTGAGTTATAAATCCTACCCCTTTCTCAAACTCCACCTTCTTAACCAATTATTTACCCTTTTTAATTTTACTATTTGCTCGTAGCTTGCTCTAGGTATTGGCAAGATTTCCAAAAAAGTGAAATCACAACCCAATTCCACTAGTTAGTTTGTCATATCCACAAATTCTTGTTTAATTTGATATTCTGTTTGAGAAAATATATTATTGGCTCCAGCATGAATTATGACTAAAGAATTTTGAGCATCCTGTTTTAACATTTCATTTGTCATTTTGTTAATATCTGACACCTTTGCCCCTCTAAAACTTGATAGAGTTCTTCTTGATTTATCTTCATCACATATTGCTCTATCAAGTCCTTTCACCAGAGAATCACCCAAGATGAATATTTGTTTTTTACTTTTTTTACTTAATAAGGATATGCTTCCTGAGGCTGTATTTTATATACCCCTGAATTATCATCACTATGCATTTGTATATTTATATCATTAGTTTGTTTGGTAATATGTGTATCTGGTTCTAGGATGACTAAGGGTGGAATAGAGCTTATTTCTGTTTGACTTTGCCCTGAATGTCTTATAGAAGATTGTTCACCTTGCTTATCATTATTACTGAAACTGGATACATCATGATGAGCCAAGGGATCAAACGCATTATGAAGGGAGATATCAAAAGCCTCAGTATACTTACCCTTTCTCCTTTTGATGACCTTAGAACTTTGTACTAGAAACCAGTCGTCCTCAGTACTATTAACTATTTCTTCATCCCTAATTCTTTTTCTATTAGATAATTTTTGTGTTAAAAATGTACCTTTAGTTTCTCGATGGTTCGTAGTCAGCGTTATGGGATTCTCTGGTTCATTTACATGATCAGTTGTATGCGCTTTAAATCTATGTGCCGTTTCTTTCTGGCTTTTTTCCAATTCAAGTAATCTTGAATTAAACTTGTTCACCATTACCATAAGCTCAGCATTCTCTTCACACTTTGTGCATATGTACTGCTCACTACTCATTACTTCTGGATCTATCATATACATTAAACATAATTCACACCTCAAGCCAATTTTACCCTCAACGGTTGTAATTCTACTCTCCATTATTTATGTTGTTAGTTAGTAGTCTTGTAATGGAAAACAACACTATACCTAAGAAATAGAAAATAACGAGTATTGTCAGTAGATACTAAATAATTTTATTTCTGTATGAATCAGAACAATAATACCATCTAGTTCATGTACAATTTATTGATTAATATTTTTATACATCCAGACATCCTAGTCAGCGTACTAACCACACTGCAGGTCTGGTATATACCAACCGTGCCAAGTAATTTCCAGGGTCTTTTAAAGTATAAGGTTATATATCTTAAGTATCAAGCAAAGATTCTAGTTGTAGAATAGCAAGAATGGATTAAACAACAGGAATAATATGCAGAGAAACAACAGGCAGACATTTGCTAAACAAAGCTTGGAGTAATACTACTACCCTTAGCCAGATTCTTCATACAAAACGTATAGCTGAAGTGTATTATACATTAGTCTCATTCACAGTTACTAATACACTCAAACAACCAAATATCTAGTAGTTAAAGAATAGTATATGCCACATTTAAATGAGTGTATGTCTTAAATAATGTTGAGCTCTGTGACTTACCTACATGAACCACGCTAACACCTGCGCGGATATGCGTGTCTTTACGTGTGTCCAACGCAGCGATCTTGGCTCCCTGCCAAGCTCACCTGCTCTCTGCAGGGCAGGTTTAAGTAGTAGCTCAGACGGAAGTGTTGCTATGGTGACGGAGCTCATGCTCCGAAGCTACTCAGAGAAGTTTTGTAGAATTTTAAAACTTAGTACCACAATTAGTGGTTAAAACACACAGCATAGTACTCTACTTAGAGTTTACATAGTAAAAGGAACACTAAAGTGTCCCTCTTCCCAAATTTGTAGCAGGGCTCCAAACCCTCACAGTACACAGTGTATTTATCAGCAAATCATGTGCAGAGCAGAGTCTCAAACACTTACAGATACTAAGCAGCTCACACCGACTGCACAGCAGGTTTAAATACCAGCTCAGACCGGAAGTGTTGCTATGGTGACGTAGCTCGCACTCTGAAGCTACTCAGAGAAGTTTTGTGGAATTTTAAAACTTGGTACAACAATTAGTGGTTAAAACACACAGCACAGGACTCTACTTAGAGTTTACTAAAGTGTTCCACTTCATGAATTTGTAGCAGGGCTCCAAAACCTCGTAGTACACAGTGGCCCAGACATTCAAACTGCACCCAAAAAGTGCGCAACAGCAGGAGCAAGTGCAAGTCCACTGCGCCCATGCGCAAGAAGCATGATATTCAAAAACTGCGCAGACCAAGATGCGCCTACGGCCGATGACTGAATATCGCACCACCTGCGCCACAGCGCAACTAGGGAGGTAAAGCTGAGCATAACTGATACACCACAGCGCAACAAGGGATGTTCAGCTGTGCAGTCCAGATGCACCATAGCCCAACCAGGGATGCCCCCAGTAGCAGGGCAGCAATGCAACAGCACAACCAGGGATGCAGGGGCCCACCACCTATGCCACAAATGGGCAGAGGAACACACAGCAAAACAGACATCGTCCCCCACACCCCACCCCATATACTACACTACCGGGGGAGAGCTGGAATAACCACCAGCCCATGGATACCAGCAGCCAACCCACAGCCGGGTCATGGTGCCCCAGCACACCCCCTGGCAAGCTGTGACCGGCACACAAGGAGGGCTGACCACCCCATACCACACCATCCCACCAATGCAGAGCACACCCTGCACCATGATCCCCATACATCCTGCCCAGGAGTAGCACCCAACAGTGCAGGACACCCCATGCATGCCACCACCCCCACTGTGACAATGCAACCCTGTGCACCATGGAGCCAAGCAAGGCAGCCCCACCATGGGTACCCTGCAGTAGGCGGCAGCAGACAGTGATGCAACAGATGCATACATAGTGCCGCCCTGCATGTCTCCCTTGAGGTACAGCTGAGAGACCGACCATGCGTCAGCACACAAAGTACCCCACATGCGACACGGCATGCCCCGGACCCCACCTCCAGTGGTACAGCACCCTGCACATCTCAAGGACACATCCCATCCCAGCACTGGCCACAACAGCCAGCACAGACACGCACAGCGTAGCATGGAGGCATGCACCACACAGGATGCAACACAGTGCATGGACAAACACCCACCCATACTCAAGGGCACACCAAAACAGGGACACAGTAGCAGGTCAACCAAGCCACTGGCTTGTGGCCACGGCTGATGTGTACACACGGCCAGCACCCCTACATTGCACAGGTGTGCCAGCCACCCTGCGCAGGCACCATGAAGCTGTATGCCACCAGCATGCTGCCGGAGCACAAGTGACAGACACTGGAGCACATCCCCTGCAACAGACACAAGAAAAAATTACTCACCTTAGTAATGTTGTTTCTTCTTCAATAAAGATCTGTTGAACAAAAGTAATGTTGTTTCTTCTAATGGAGTCTTGCTATATTATGACATATGCAGTATAACCCCAGGTTAGAACTGCTCCGGAGGTGAAAGAGTTAACTTCCATGCAGGGCATGGAATCTTGAGCTCAAGCTCGGTTGAACACTCTGTCTGTTGAAGCTCAAACTTAAACTGTCAGATCTTTACCAGCAAAAACTCACTAAGGTTCTGTGTGGAAGCCGTAAACCTACACTAGCCGCTGGCTACTAACTACAAAAACACCTTTTTGATCTTGATCCCAAAACAAAGACTCAAGTCAGGGGATTCAAGAAGAAACTTAAGCATAACACCTAAGCACCCTAGAAGGGTGAAATAAAGTGGGCATCAAAGAAGTGCCAACATTGCACTGCCCACCCACATCCCAAAAACAGAGGTTCTGAGAGGGGCAGGCTGGGGGAGGTCATAATATAGCAAGACTCCATTAGAAGAAACAACATTACTAAGGTGAGTAATTTTTCTTCAAACAACATGAGTCTTGCTATATTATGACATATGCAGACTACACAGCAGTACCTCCATGGAGGAGGGACAGAACCTACTTGGAAAATAGGCTCTGAAGCACGGTGTGCAAGAATCGAGCATCACTCCTAGCCTAGATATCAAGGAGTAATGCTTAGTAAAAGTGTGAACTGTTTTCCAGGTAGCTGCTTGACATATCTCTAGGATAGGAATGTCCCTGGCAGCAGCCAGAGATGCAGCTGTACCTCTGGTAGAGTGAGCCCTCAGGCCTGAGGGAGGAACCTTACCCAGTTTTTCGTAACAGAATTGGATACAAGAGACAATCCACCTGGCAATGGATCTTTTAGTGGCAGGTTTCCCTTTACCAACCTCACCATAGGTGAGGAACAATTGGAGGGATTCGAACCTGTGACCCTTGGTACGCTCTATATAGTAACTAAGGGCTCTTTTGACATCTAAACTGTGCAATCTCCTCTCACCAGAGGAGGAATGGTCAGTGAAGTACACAGGGAGAGACATGGATTGATTAAGGTGAAAGTCTGAAACCACCTTAGGCAAAAACTTCCTGTTAGTCCTGAGGACTACCTTATCTCTATGAAAGGAGATGAAATCAGGCTCCACTAACAAGGCTTGTAGCTCACTTATGCGCATGGCAGAGGTGATGGCTACCAGAAACACAGTTTTCCAAGTCAAGTACTTCAGCTCTGCTGAAGACAATGGCTCAAAAGGGGGTTGCATAAGCTGAGCGATGCAAATATTAAGATCCCAAGCAGGGGCAGGATCACTGAACGGGGGATTGGTGTGACGCAACCTTTTAAAAAACTTGGAGAACACAGGGTGAGCTGATAAAGAAGAGGGCTTACCTGCTGACAAGAAGACAGACACAGCTGCCAAGTGCACTTTTAGGGTAGCTGGTCTCAGCCCCAAGGAATTCAAATGCACCAAATAATCCAGGATCGTGGGCACACCTGCAGATTCTAGGGAAATATGTTTACCAGCACACCATATGGAAAATCTTTTCCATTTTGAATTATAGGTAGCCCTGGTGGAAGGCTTCCTAGAGGCCTTCAAGATATCCAATACACCTTGAGAAAGGTGTAGATCAGCAAACTCTAACTCTTCAAGAGCCAAGCCTTGAGATTGAGAGATCTGAGGTTCGGATACCAAACTCTCCCCTGGGCACAGGTTAACAGGTTGTGATTCCTGGGAAGGCATAGGGGAGGGTGGACTGCTAAGGACATGAGGAGTGGGTACCAGGGCTGTCTGGCCCAATCTGGAGCAATCAGGATCATCTTGCAGGACTGAGATCTGATTCTGACTAGCACTTTGAAAAGAAGAGGGAAGGGGGGAAAAGCATAGAGAAACTTCCCTTCCCAACTGAGAAGGAAGGCATCCAGAGGGACTGAGCCCAACATTGGGGGCCTGCAGCAAAAAAGAGGAAGTTGGTGATTGTCTGGGGCTGCAAAGAGATCTATTTGCGGAGTGCCCCATCTGGCAAATATTACCTCCAGTACCAGGGGATCCAGTGCCCATTCGTGATGGCCCTGGGAAATCCTGCTGAGAGCATCCGCTAGGACATTGTCCTTACCTGGGAGGTGAACTGCCATAAGGGAGGCGTTCGGAGAGTAAGCCACAGACCACAACTTCATTGCTTCGGTGCACAAGGCCGTAGACCGAATGCCCCCTTGCTTGTTGATGTACCACATTGTAGTGGTATTGTCTGTTCTGACCTGAACTACTTTGTTCTGGACAGATGTGGAGAAAACCTGAAGTGCTAGAAAAACTGCTCTGAGCTCCAGCAAATTGATGTGGAGCAGGGATTCCTGAGGGGAACACAGCCCTTGGGTGGAAAGGTCGGCCATGTGAGCTCCCAACCCCAGGAGGGATGCATCTGTAGTAAGGGTCAAGGAATGAGACTGGGGGGTGAAGGGAACCCCCTGTCTCAGATTGTTCTCATCCTGCCACCACTGAAGGGCCTGGATCAGTGTTTGAGACACTGGAATCAATTTGGTTAGGGGATCCGTCCTTTGAGACCAAAAGGCTCTCAAATGGAACTGAATGTCCCTCATCTGAAATCTCGCTCCCTGCACTACTGTTGTAGAAGCAGCCATGTGCCCCAGGAGCTGTAGGAAATGCCTTGCTGGTCGAGAGACCTGCAGGGTGAAGGAGGAGGCCAGAGACACCAGGGTCCTTGCTCTCTCCAGAGGAAGGAAGGCTCTGGCTTCTTTTGTGTTCAGTTCTGCGCCTATGAAGGTGAGAAGCTGGACAGGCTCCAGAACTGACTTTGGAAGATTGAGAAGGAAACCTAGAGATGTAAGCAGCTGCTGGGTTACTTGCAAATGAAGTTTGACCTGTTCTGGAGACTGGCCTACAAAGAGCCAGTCGTCCAGATAAGGGAAGATGGCAATCTTTTGCCTTCTTAAATGAGCAACTGCTACTGCCAGGCATTTTGTGAACACCCTTGGAGCCGAGGAGAGGCCGAAGGGCATTGCTCTGAACTGGTAATGGCCTGAGGGCAGTTCGAATCTGAGGTACTTTCGATGGGAGCTTCTGATGAGAACATGGAAGTAGGCATCCTTGAGGTCCAGGGAGGCTAGCCAGTCCCTGGCCTTAGAGAGGGTAAAATAATCCCAGGGTCACCATTTTGAACTTTGGTTTTAAAAGGTGCTTGTTTAGATACCTGAGATCCAGAATGGGCCGCCATTCTCCTGTCTTTTGGGGTAAGGAAGTACCTGAGTACAACCCTTTGCCCTGGTGTATGGGTAGAACCCTTTCCACGGCTCTGAGAGCCAGGAGGGCAGAAACATCTGCTTCCAGGGCAAGTGCCTCTGATGGGTTTGCAGGTGGAAAAGATCTGGCTCTCATCTTCGGAAATCTTTTGAAGCTGAGAACCAGTCCCTGGCTTACTACCTCCAGGACCCACTTGTCTGATGTTAAAGACTTCCAGTCCTGGACAAAGTAAGCCAGCCTGCCCCTTATCGGTAGTGGAGAATCGGCCCTGGCTACCCCATCAGGAAGCCTGTTTTGCAGGGGCTTTGGGTTGAGGGGTAGAAGCAGGCTTACTAGAACCCCTTCTGCCCCTTCCTCTAAAGAACCCCCTCTGGGCATAAGCAGAAGAGGAGGCCTGGGCTTGGTAAAATGGCCTATGAAAAGGCCTGCCCCTGCCCCTGACATGCTGCCTTTGAGGAGGGACCTGTCTTTCTTTGGCCTGTGTACTCCTATAGGTGGTCCTATACTCATCCGTTTTCTTCATATAACTCTCTGTCTGCTCCCCAAACAGAGAATTTCCCACAACAGGAAAATCCATAGCCTTAGACTGGGTATCCTGTGACAGGGCAGTACATCTGAGCCAGGCCATTCTGCGAAGAGACACAGATGTAGCCATAACTCTAGATGAAACATCATTAGAGTCTACAGCAGCATGAAATTGCACCTTGGATGCCTCAATACCATCCGCAGCCACCTGCTCCAGCTCCCTGGCAAGCTGTTCAAGGGCCTGTTTTGCTAGGGCCAGGACAGTATCCCACCTGGATTTCTGGTACCTAGCTGCGTAAGCCATATAATTTGCCTGTCTGAGTCCCAAAGATGCTGCCATGTACTGCTTTTTTGCCATGGCATCCATCCTCCTGGAATCCTTTTCAGGAGGGTGAGAGGCTAGAGGAATATTAGCCTTGTCACAGGCTGCAGCCTGCACTACCCCCACATGGCTGCACTGCTGAGATGGAAACTCTGTATCAGAGCCTGATAAAGCATACCTCTTGTCCATCCTTTATCCACAGGGAGGATAGAATGAGGAGTTTTCAGAATTTTTACTGTCTGTTTCCTAAAAGATTTATGCAAGGGAATAGACAGTCTCCTAGACTCTGGAATATCCATCATTTCCACAAAATCAAGCTCTTCTTGATCATCAACAGCTTCCTCAACAGGGAGTTGCAGAGTGTCAGCAACTTTCTTGTAAAACAAAAAATGAGAAGGGGACTCAGATAGCCTGAAAGGGGATACTCCTGAAGGTATGTCTGGAGAGATGTCCGGTTCAATGGGCACATCCAGACTGTCAAAATCACACCCACTCTCCTCGTACTCCTCCTCCCCTTCCCCTGGTTCATAAAAATCTTCAAAATCATAATCTTGAACCAAGGGAACCGACCGAACCGGGCGCTAACCCAATGGTGCCGGTTCGGACGGAACTGGGGAAAGAGACTGGACAATCTGAATAGCTTTGGCTATTTCCTCAGCAGTTGGAGAAAGAACTTTTGGCCCCAAACTAGCTGAACTTCTAGCCCTTTTAGTTGGAACCGGCTCCTCAGAGCTGGCTCTTCGTTTGCCCGAGGAAGCAATGCCCTGGTCAGAGGGCACTCCCTCAGGTTCGGTTGGAACCGAACCGGTCTGGCCATCCGGGTCAGCGGACTTTTTGGCTTCCCTTTCCCTGAGCCTACCAACTCTTTTTTCTGGTACCTAGCTGCGTAAGTCATATAATTTGCCTGTCTGAGTCTCAAAGATGCTGCCATGTACTGCTTTTTTGCCACCTAGCTGCGTAGGTACGGTGGCAGCAGGAAAATTTTTACAAATCTGGCAGTCTGTATTGAGGTGGTCAAACCCCAGACAATATACACATATGGTGTGTGGATCAGCCTTGGCAAAGGCTTCCCCACAGAGGCCACAGTGCTGAAACCCAGTGGGTCCGGTTTCTCAGACATAGTGCCAGCCTAACTAAAACTTGCCCGTTAACGCAATCCACCAAACAAGACTCTCTTATCAGTTCCCAACCGTGTCACCGAATTAGGTAGAAAAGCGTTAATAAAATCCGTTTTTTAGAACCGATAAGAACCGAGAACCGCACTCTAAAGGGCTAGAAAGTAATTTTTAAACCCCTCTGATCGGTTCAAACCGAACCGAAAAAGACGTTTACAAGTTCCACACAGAAGAAAAATAAAAAAAAAAAAAAAGTAAGCCTATCTATTACTTGCAATACCACAGACAGAGCTTGAACCGAAGATTGCGGTTAAATTTTGGTAAAATAAACCGAGAATTACACTTTAAAACCGACAAACAAACTGAGCAGCAGGAGGAATCTCCGGAGCAACTGTTCAGTGAGGCGGAGTAAAGAATCTGACAGTTTAAGTTTGAGCTTCAACAGACAGAGTGTTCAACAGAGCTCGCGCTCAAGATTCCATGCCCTGCATGGAAGTTAACTCTTTCACCTCCGGAGCAGTTCTAACCTGGGGCTATACTGCATATGTCATAATATAGCAAGACTTCATGTTGTTTGAAGCAACAGCATGGATGGTGGACAACAACAGTGGAGGCCACAGTGCCATCGGAGGCAGAGGTGCACCATACTGGTGATGGCAGTCAACCTGGCATTGTGCTGGGTACAGTTGTTATCCAGCATGGACAGCCACCACTGACACACCAGCAGACCATGCATATCACAGACATGCAAGGGTGTCAGCTGCACAGGCCATGGACGGTCTGACAGAGGTGCCATGTACACAGTTCAGGCCCCGTGGACCACTGCACTCAGGCATGCAGTGCACAGAGTACAACACACAAACCACAGACAGTGACTGATCCCCCTATCCACACCATAGGTGGCTCACCTCTGCACACACGCACACACACACACACACACCCATGCGTGCACCACCCCTGACGCCATGCACATCACTGCAGCTGAGCACCTGTAGCCCGCTACAAATCAGAGACCACCACAGTTGTTATAACAAAATGTACATATAAAAACTATGTACAGTAAAGCTATATACAAAACTATATACAATAGTGGGGGAAGGGCCACATAACAGGTGGGGGTGGGTAAGGGGCAGGGGTGAACATATGGGAAGAGGGAGGAAGGGGTGTGAGGGTGGGTCAAAGGGGGGAAGGTGGTAGGTGGGGCATGGGGACATCACTGGCTGCCCTGGTCCTGTTCCTCCTGGCGCCGATGGGATCTCCGCCTCTTCCTCCACAGCCCGTGGCGGTGGATATGTCACAGGAGCTCCAAGGTCTCCCTCCCGACCCGCAGCAGCTCCTGGATGTCCCGCTGGATCTGCAGGAGTGTCCGGCCACCTAGGACGAGGGAGCAGAGTCAATAGGTGTGACTGTCCATCCCCCTGCAGCCCACCCATTGTGCATGGCATACAGCCATGTGACACGCCCCTGTGATGGTGTGCGACCACCCACAGTGACCGTGTCCACGACCTGCCCACCAAGGCAGCCACAGCCATGTGGACCACTGCACACACCCACCGCCCATGTCCTGCAGCACCACCATGGCCGCACAGTGACTTGGCTACACGCGGTGTGAAGGCAGTGCCACAGCCATGTGCCAGTGCACACATGGACCACCATTGACGCACTCCCAGACATGCAGTGCCACTGGACAGTGCTGACTGTAACAAGTTGCGTACATCGCAGCGGTGTTACTGGATGGTGGCCATGCCCAACTGCCTGCCCAGTTATACAGCATGCAATAGTAATCATGGATGCAAGGCACTCGCCATCAGCAGGCTGGTCCATGCGCCACGGACCACCTTCATCCCTCCTGTCCCTCTCCTCCAACATGCGGCGCCTCCCCTCTCGGTTGCGCCTCCATTCTTCTGGCCTTAAGGTGCAAACATGGAGAGAGGAACATCAGTACAATACAGTAGCAATGTCCCCCCGCCCCCATGTGTGTGCAATCTCACACAGCCAGACCCACCCACCCCACACCCCGATACCACCACCACAGCCAACACTGGACGGAACCCCCCATGTGCTAGACACATGCAACCGTGATACCCATATGGATGAAAAAAGTGCATGGATGTTGCACCTACCTGGCAGTGGCACCGTGCCCCTCCTTGGCACGTACCCGCAGGCGGGCAAGCAGATCCAGGTCCCTGCACCTCAGGTCCCCATAATGGTGGCGGCACTGCTCCGCCGTCTGCCCCATACTGGTGGCCTCCTCCAGGGCGTCAGCCACCTCCTGCCACACCACACTCCTGGCCCTGTCCAGCGGTGCCTCCCCAAACAAAGCCCCAACATTGGGCTCAACTATTGCAACAAGGTTTACCAGCTCGATCTGGCTCCACTGCACAGCACGACGCCATCTCTGCTGCTCAGTTCAAGCAAAACGGCACTCTGCAGCGTGGTCCTGCCACATGCAGATGCTGTGTGGTACAGCGCTGCCATTCCCTATTGCGCTGTCACTGAACAGCACGATAGTGGTGCACCCATGCCAGACGCATGGAACCTAGGGCAAAGGTCGGGCACAGGGTCAAGGGTCTCTGAAGCATGGACAGCCACAGCGCGATTGGAACCCAATGCGTGTAGCACGACTGGGTGCCTGTGTGCCACCTCCTGTAGCGGCCTACCGTGCTGTTGCTCCAGTGCGCCTATGATGCCCCAGTGCTACAGCGCCATATAGGTGACCAGCGCCGTAGCGCCACTGGCACAATGGTGGCCATGCCCTGCATTGCCTCCCGTGCACAGCACATCAGCAGCGCAGGAGGCACCTGCGTCATCAACCCGAGCATGCACAGTTAGGTGTGTACTGCGCATGTCACAGAACTGCGCCCTTGGCTCAGCACGTTCAACATAATTGCGCAAAGTGCAACAGCGCGATATTCAGCCGGCATATGCAAATCATCTAATCAGCCATTTAATGGTGCAGTCACTGCATTTGCATCCACTTAAAGATGCACCTTGCCTCATTTGCATGGGTTGCGCTATAAAAGTGCGACATTGGGCTGCACTGGCCATAGTCGGCTACTGCAGTCTATTGCAGTGAGCTGCATGCTGTTTGGGAGATGCATGGAACTGTACAGTCACAGATAACGCCTGTCATTCTCACAGGATGAATCATGACTGAGCATGTGGTGGATGAAGAGGAACAGAGTCGTCGGAGGAAGAGGAGGCCAAATTTCACTAAGGCCGAGACAGATGCCCTGTTTGAGGCCTACCTAGACCAGGAGCCGCTTCTCAGCGGACACCACGGAACACCATAGGCCCATGCTGCTGCATGGGAGGAGGTGGCACATGCTGTAAACCTGCATGGCAGCCACCAGCGCTCCGTGCAGGAGTGCAAAAAGAAGATGGGCACAGACAGGCCGAGGATTAAAGAGAAGGTGGCTGCCATCAGGGCAGCACGGTCTGCGACAGGTGGGGGACAGACAGAGGTGCTATGCCTGACCCCACAGGAAGAGTGGATTGCTGGCAGCATGTAACATTGTGCCATTGAGGGTGTTCCAGGTGGTGGATTCCAGACGGGTGGTAGCCCGTCACTGCATGGTAGGTCATGGTCTGTCTATTAGGGGGGGACAGGGTAGGTCACATGCAGTAACGCTACTTTTTTTCCCCTTACAGCTCCTGAGCATCTGCATGGGTCAGCGGTGGTGGGCTTCTCCACTGAGGCCAGTCACATGAAGATGGAGGAGGGCCCATCCACCTCCACAGGAATACGGGGGTCAGGGCGACAGTGGGCCCACCTGGATGTCCGGACTGATGTTGGTGGAGCAGGTGTGGAGGAGGCCCTGCCCGTGTCCCAGCATGCCAGCGTCCATGGATGCCAGCATGCTCAGACTCGGGCTGGTGCCGGATCAGTCACCGATGATGATAGAGCTAACGTCATGGGCAGTGACATGTGTGTGCCACAGGATGGCCACACAGCAGGTGACATCGCAGCCATGGCTGTGGGTGGTGCTGCCGTGGAGGCCTGCGTGCATCACAGTCCCAGCCTGTGCCTGTCAGCACCAGTGGGGCAGCACTGGTGTGTGTCCAGGACAGTGGGACTGTTGCAGCCACTGCGGCGACACCATTGAGCCCTGGGGAGCGGCAGACGGAAGGGCAGTATCAGCAGTCAGCCAATGGCCAGGGAGGGTACAGTGTCAGGGGGCGGCGTCAGTGCACCACCTGTGGACATGGCCAGGCCTGGCCCTGGTGTGCAGCGCCCACCCTCAAGGGGTGATGAGCACCAGGGCCGCGAACACCCTGAGGGACAGTATGCCAATCAGGCAGATGACCTTTTGGATGAGCACACCCGCGTACTGCAAGCATCAATCAATCAGCAGATGCGGCTTGTGACGGCGGTGGATGCACTGAGTGCGGCTCTGCGCGGCTCTGCGCCAGGCAGAGAAGCGCTGCAGCAGAGACACCACTCTGCTCTTGGCAGGGATGGACCGGTTGCGGGAGGATGTGACCGCTGCCACTGACAGGCAGACACAGGTATTCACTGCTGTCATGGCCACAATGGGCACATGGTTATTTACCCATGCGTCGCAGACACCATGCAGTGCAATGTCCACCCCCTGCTCCCGGCATCGTGCGACACCATCTTTGTCAACACCGGGTTCAGCTGTGGGCATCCCGAGCATGCCTGGCGCAGGCATGTTCGGTGTGTCTCTGACCCCTGCGCGAGCATGGTTGTGTTCACACAGTGGAACCCCTGGGGGGCCATCGGTGCCACCCCATGAGGCCAGTGGTCAGCCTGTCACTGCTGGCGGGTCTCGGTGGGGCCACCCACGTATCCGTGGCAGCCGTGGCACTGTGGCGAGTGACTGACCTGTCTTCCAGCGTGGCTACTGTCTGATGCCCTGTGTGCATTGTGTCATTCAGCGGGCAATGCACGGGTGGGTACCCGGCCCTGCACGCACACGCACAGTCCATCTGCACACCCTCCCGGCTGCTGTCCACAGTTGCGTGTGCATGATGATGCCTACATTGCACTGTATGCCACTGTGCAATGATTCCCAGCATGTGACATATGCACAATGACAGGCAGTGGGTGTGGTGGTCTGTGGACATGTGTGTGGCTAGGGGTGGTGGTCTGGGTCAGCGTGCCTCCTACCCTTTGTGCCTGTCTGGTGAGGTGTGTGTGTGTGTGTGTATGACCGTGTGCCATGTTAGACCTCGCCCATCCCTGGCGGTGTGTGCGGTTCCATGCCCGGCCACTTCCCTTGATGGCATGCACCACTGGTGTGTGTCCATGCGTGTTTGTGGGTTGTGCCTTTGCCACTGGTGGTTGCACATGGCCCCATGACTTACCTGGGTTGGCTGAAGTGCTCCTCTGTGATGGTGTCCCAGTGCAGCTGTGCCAGCCGGAGCAGTCGGGGATCCCATCGCCCAAGGGGGGGACTGCCCATCACCATCGTCACCGGTGTCCTCATCGTCCCCATCGCTGTCCCCCTCTTCAACCTGTACGGCTATCCCACATTCGTTGGCCATGTTGTGCAGGATGCAACAGGCCAGGAATAGCCCGCAGGCCTTTGAGGGGCTATACTGTAGGGCACCACCGGAGATGTCCAGGCAACAGAAATGTGCCTTCAGCATCCCGAACACCTGCTTGATGACACTGTGTGTGGTGGCATGTGCCTCACTGTAGCGTTGCTGTGATGGGGTCGCAGGCCGCCGGTATGGTATAAGCAGCCAGGGACGGAGTGGGTATCCACTGTCACCTGTGTGTAGAGGGTGGAGGTTAGTTTGGTGATCAGCATTGCCCTGCCTCGGGCCATGTAGGTCACTACCCATGTCACCTCTGACCATGCCCCTCCCAAGCTCTATGTTTGTCCGTGTGGTTTGCATACTCACCCACTAAGTGGCCAGTGAGTGTGTCCCCACTCTCGAATCTGTGGCACAGTGCCGACTGGTGCCAGATGAAGGCATCTTGTGCTCCTCCAGGGTGCGTGGCACAGACACTGATTATGTGCCCCCTGGCATCGCACACCACCTGGCAGTTGATGCTAGCATAGCCTTTCCGACTAATATATGCGCCCTCCTTGGGGCCAGGTGGTGTGCGGATGGCCACATGGGTGCAGTCTATTGCCCCTAGCACACCAGGCATACGTGCTACCCTGTGGAACTCCTGTATGTTTGCTGTGCGCTCCGCTGGTGTGCTGGGGAAATGGATGTACTCCGCAGCATGTGGTAGCAGTGTGCTGAGGAATTGGGTGAGGTGGCGTGACACGGACGACTGGGTTATGCCTGTGGTGTCCCCTGTTGGTCTCTGGAAGGTACCCGTGGTGAGCAAGCACATGCAGGCTGTCACTTTAGTCTCCACTGACAGGGCATGGCTCTGTCATGTGGGTGCCTGCATCACATCACTGCACAGCTCACAGAGTCACCTCAGAATTGCCCGATTCAGGCGGTACTGGCCCACGATCTCAGTATCACTGTACAGCTCGAAGCTGGTGCAGGCTCGGTACTGCCTGTAGGGGGCATGACTGCCAACAGGCCCTTCCATGGCCACCCCCCCGCTGCCTGCCTTCTCACCCCCCCTCATTACTGCCTCCATCTGGATGGTGGCACTGGCCATGTCCATGGCTTGTGTTCACCCCACCTGGCAGCTGTTTCTGTGTTCCCCCCGCTGTCCTGGCTGCTACTTGCCCTGCACCGGGAACACCTTCCTGTGGTGGCCTCTGTGCTGTGTGGCACTTCCCTCTTCTGCACTGGCTGTGGCTCCCCACACCTTCCCTGTGCCTCTCTGTTCAGGGTGCCCTTTCCCTGGCCTGCCCTGTGTGTCCCTCCTGCCCAGTTTGTGTTGCTAGAGTTCAGCCTCATGTGCCTTCCCTGTAGCATTCTTGCACCTCTCCCTTGTTCCTTTTTATTTTGGCTCATTTCTGCTATCGCGCAACTTTGCATGCTCTAATGCTTTATGGCGCATGTTGCTGAATATCGCTAGCACCATTTATGCATAGTTCCTCCCTTCAGTTGTGCATACATTCATTATCATTGCACTATTGCTCAGCGTGATTTGGGGGGCACATCTGCCTCCCGATGAATATTGCAGAATGGCGCATTTTCGGAATTGCGCTGGAGCAACCCTATTGCATATGGCGCAACCCTTTTGAATATCTGGGCCAGTGTATTTATCAGCAAATCGTGTGCAGAGCAGAGTCTCACACACTTACAGATACTAAGCACCTATCAGTGCTTAGCACTTATAAAGCATACTATCGATCTTATTCAGAAACTTAGTATTCTCTGGTTCTGTTAGACTTGGGGCTCTATAACACAAACCCAGCATGATGCTTCTTTTTCCAGTATTTAGTTTTATCCACAGTTCTTCAACTTTTGCATACTATGTATCTCTACAGTCTATAACATGGGTTTTTACGTGTTAGACTGTGGGTAACCCCACACCCCAACCGTTTTTATCTGTTCTTGGCTTATGAAGCAAGTCATATCCCACTGTCTCATCTACCCTGAGCCATATTTCTGTTAGGTCACAAATATCAATACTGTACTGTCTTTGAATATTGTCTGCTTAAGCTCATCTATTGTATTCTTAATGTTTCTAGCATTAACAAGCAGAACTTTAATGTCTTGACCTTTAGTAACCTTGATATTAGAAATGTTACCCCTCTCCCTTCTAATTGTGTTTCCTTTCACTGGTTGAGCTGTACCCTGTCCCCCCCCCTTAGGTCAGTTTAAATGTTTGTCAATCTGTGATCTAAACAGCTGCCCCAGTTCTTTACTTCCTTTTCTGTTTAGATCCAAACCATCCTTACTATATAAGAAAAAATGTCTCACCTTAGTAATGTTGTTTCTTCTAATGGAGTCTTGCTGTATTCTGACAATAGCAGTGAGTCCCAACCTTCGAACTGCCCCGGAAATGAAAGAGTTAACTTTCCATGCCAGGCATGGAACGCGGAGCTCGAGCTCGGTTGAGACTCTGTCTGTTGCTGTTTGAACTTAAACCGTCAGATCTTTACGAGCTAAACTCACTGAGGTCCTGTGTGGAAGCTGTAAACCTACACTAGCCAACTGGCTACTAAATATAATAACCAATTTTTGGTCCCAAAACAAAGACTCAAGTCAGGAAACCCAAAAAATGAAATAAACACAACACCCACTCACCCAAAGAAAAGAGGGTGATAATGAAAAAGGTGGGGCACCTCCTAAGTGCCAACACTGCTACTGCCCACCCACATCCCAAAAACAAAGGTTCTGAGAGGGGAAGGCAGGGGAGGTCAGAATACAGCAAGACTCCATTAGAAGAAACAACATTACTAAGGTGAGTAATTTTTTCTTCAAACAACATGAAGTCTTGCTGTATTCTGACAATAGCAGACTACCAAGCAGTACCTCCATGGAGGAGGGACAGAACCTACTTAGGAAATAGGCTCTGAAGCACAGCTGTGCCAAACCGAACATCACTCCTAGCCTGGATATCCAATGAGTAATACTTGGTAAAAGTGTGAACTGTTTTCCAGGTAGCTGCTTGACATATCTCTAAGATAGGAATATTCCTGGCAGCAGCCAGGGAGGCAGCTGTACCTCTAGTAGAGTGAGCCCTCAGGCCTGAGAGTGGAACCTTACCTAGTTTTTCACAGCAAAATTGAATGCAAGAGACAATCCACCTGGAAATGGATCTTTTAGTGGCAGGTTTTCCTTTACCAACCTCACCATAAGTGAGGAACAGTTGGAGGGAGTCAAACCTGTGACCCTTGCTACGTTCTATGTAGTAGCTAAGGGCTCTTTTCACATCTAAACTGTGCAGCCTTCTCTCACCAGAGGAGGAATGGTCAGTGAAGTACACAGGAAGAGACAGATTGGTTAAGGTGGAAGTCTGAAACCACCTTAGGTAAAAACTTCCTGTTAGTCCTGAGGACCACCTTATCTCTATGGAAAGAGATAAAATCAGGCTCCACTGACAGGGCTTGTAACTCACTTATGCGCCTGGCAGAAGTGATGGCCACCAGGAACACAGTTTTCCAAGTCAAGTACTTAAGCTCTGCTGAGGACAAAGGCTCAAAAGGGGGTTGCATAAGCTGAGCAATGCAAACGTTAAGGTCTCAAGCAGGGGCAGGGTCCCTGAATGGCGGATTGGTATGAAGCAATCCCTTGAAAAACTTGGAGAATACAGGGTGAGCTGAAAGAGAAGAGGGCTTACCTGCTGAAATAAAAGCAGAGACAGCTGCCAGATGCACCCTTAGTGTAGCTGGTCTGAGTCCCAAGCTATTCAGATGGACCATATAGTCAAGGACTGTGGGCAGATCAGCAGACTCTGGGGAAATATGCTTCCCAGAGCACCATATGGAAAATCTTTTCCACTTGGAATTATAAGTAGTTCTGGTGGAAGGCTTCCTAGAAGCCTTTAGAATATCCATAACACCTTGGGAGAGGTGCAAATCAGCAAACTCTAACTCTTCAAGAGCCAGGCCTTGAGATTGAGAGATTTACGATTCGGGTACCAAACCCTCCCCTGAGCACAGGTTAGCAGGTTGTAATTCCTGGGAAGAGACAGGGGAAGGTGGACTGCTAAGGACAATAGGAGAGGATACCAGGGCTGTCTGGCCTAGTCTGGAGCAATCAGGATCACCTTGCAGGGTTGAGACCTAATTTTGACTAGCACTTTGAATAGGAGAGGGAAGGGGGGGAAGCATACAGGAACTTCCCTTCCCAACTGAAAACTAAGGCATCCAGGGGGACTGAACCCACCACTGGGGGCCTGCAACAAAACAGGGGAAGTTGGTGATTGTCTGGGGCTGCAAAAAGATCTATCTGTGGGGTGCCCCATCTGGAGAATATCACCTCCAAAACCAGGGGATCCAGTGACCATTCGTGATGGCCCTGTGATATCCTGCTGAGAGCATCTGCCAGGACATTGTCCTTGCCTGGGAGGTGTACTGCTGTGAGGGAAGTGTTCAGGGAATAAGCCAGAGACCACAACTTCATTGCTTCTGTGCACAAGGCCGTAGACCGAGTGCCTCCTTGCTTGTTGATATACCACATTGTGGTGGTATTGTCTGTTCTGATCTGAATAACTTTATTCTGAACAGACTTGGAAAAGGCTTGAAGTGCTAGAAATACTGCTCTGAGTTCCAACAGATTGATGTGAAGCAGAGATTCCTGAGGGGACCACAACCCCTGAGTGGTCGGGTCTCCCAAGTGGGCCCCCCACCCCAAGAGGGAGGCATCTGTAGTAAGGATTAAAGAGTGAGACTGAGTGACAAAGGGAACTCCCCGTCTTAGACTGTTCTGATCCTGCCACCACTGCAAGGCCTGGATCAGGGTTCGAGTCACTGGGATCAGTTTGGTCAGAGGGTCCTTTTTCTGAGACCAAAAGGCTCTCAAGTGGAACTGAATGTCCCTCATCTGAAATCTTGCTCCCTGCACCACTGCTGTAGAAGCAGCCATGTGCCCCAGGAGCTGCAGAAAATGCCTTGCTGGTCGAGACACCTGAAGGGTGAACGAGGAGGCCAGTGTGATAAGGGTCCTTGCCCTGTCCAGGAGAAGGAAGGCTCTGGCCTTTTCTGTATCTAGTGCTGCGTCTATGAAGGTGAGGAGCTGAACAGGCTCTAGAACTGACTTTGACAGATTCAGAAGGAAACCTAGAGAGGTGAGCAGTTGCTGAGTTACCTGTAGGTGTAACTTGACTTGGTCTGGGGACTGGCCTACTATGAGCCAGTCATCCAGGTATGGGAAGATAGCAATCCTGTGCCTTCTTAGAGAAGCAACTACTACTGCCAGGCATTTTGTGAACACCCTTGAAGTAGAGGTTAGACCGAAGGGCATTGCTCTGAATTGGTAATGGCCTGAGGGCAGCTCGAACCTGAGGTACTTTCAATGGGAGCTTCTGATGAGAATATGGAAATAGGCATCCTTGAGATCCAGGGAGACTAGCCAGTCCCCTGGCCTTAGAGAGGGTAGAATTATTCCCAGAGTCACCATTTTGAATTTTGGCTTTAAAAGGTGCTTGTTTAAGTATCTGAGATCCAGGATGGGCCGCCATTCTCCTGTCTTTTTGGGGGTAAGGAAGTACCTGGAGTACAATCCTTTGCCCTGGTGTAGGGGTGGAACCCTTTCCACAGCTCTGAGAGCCAGGAGGGAAGAGACTTCTGCCTCTAGGGCAAGTGCCTCTGAAGGATTTGCAGGTGGAAAGGATCTGGTTCTCAGCTTTGGAAATTTTTTGAAGCTGAGAACCAGTCCCTGGCTTACTACTTCCAGGACCCACTTGTCTGATGTTAGAGACTTCCAGTCCTGGACAAAGTAAGCCAGCCTGCCCCCTACAGGTAGTGGAGAATCGGTCCTGGCAATCCCATCAGGGTGCCTGTTTGGCAGGGGGTTTAGGCTGAGGGGTGGAAGCAGGCCTGCTTGTACCCCTTCTGCCTCTCCCTCTAAAGAACTCCCTCTAAGCATAAGCAGAAGAGGAGGTCTGGGCTTGGTAGAAAGGCCTATGAAAAGGCCTGCCCCTGCCCCTGGGATGCTGCCTTTGAGGAGTGGCTTGCCTTTCCTTGGCCTGTGCACTCCTATAGGTGGTCCTATATCCATCCATTTTCTTCATGTAATTCTCTGTTTGCTCCCCAAACAGAGAATTACCCACAACAGGAAAATCCATGGCCTTAGTCTGGGTATCCTGTGACAGGCTAGTACATCTGAGCCAAGCCATTCTACGAAGTGCCACAGATGTAGCTATGACTCTAGATGAAACATCACTGGAGTCCACTGCAGCATGGAATTGCACCTTGGATGCCTCAATACCATCAGCAGCCACCTGCTCCAGCTCCTTGGCAAGCTGGCCAGGGACCTGTTTTGCTAAAGCCATGACAGTGTCCCATCTAGATTTCTGAAACCTAGCAGTATGGGCCATATAACTGGCCTGTCTGAGTCCCAAGGATGCTGCCATGTACTGTTTCTTTGCCATGGCATCAATCCTCCTGGAGTCCTTGTCTGGGGGGTGTGAAGCCAAGGGAATATTAGCCTTATCACAGGCTGCAGCCTGCACTACCTCAACATGGCTGTATTGTTGTGTAAGGAACTCCGTATCTGAGCCTGACAGAGTATACCTCTTGTCTATTCTTTTGTCCACAGGAGATATAGTATTAAGGAGTCTTTAAAATCTTAAATGTCTGTTTCCCAAAAGATTTGTGTAAGGGAATAGACAACCTCCTAGACTCTGGGATATCCATCATTTCCACATAGTCAGGCTCTTCCTGGTCATCCACAGCTTCTTCCATAGGAAGCTGGAGGGTTTCAGCCACTTTTTTATAAAACATGAAATGGGAGGGGGACTCAGAAAGCCTAGGAGGAGATACTCCTGAAGGTCTGTCTGGGGAGATGTCCGGGTCAATGGGCACATCCAGACTTTCAAAACCACATTCACTTTCCTCATACTCCTCTTCCTCCTCCTCCAGTTCATAATATTCCTCTAAATCATAATCTTGAACCGGTGAAACCGGCCGAACTGAGCGCCATCCTGATGGTGCCGGTTCGGTTGGAACCGGGGAAAGCGACTGCACAATTTTTATCGCTTTGGCTATTTCCTCAGCGGTTGGAGAAGAAACTTTTGGATACACACCAGCTGATTTTTCCTTTCTTGTTCTCTTAGCCAGAACCGACTCCTCAGAATCGGTTCTCCTTTTGCCCGAAGAAGTCTCATCCTGGTCAGAGGGCACTCCTTCTGGTTCGGTTTGAACCGAACCAGGCTGGCCGTCCAGTTCAGCGGACTTTTTAGCCTCCCTTTCCCTGAGCCTACCAACACTCTTCTCTAGGGTAGATGCAGGAAAATTTTACAAATCTGGCAGTCTGCATTGAGGTGGTCAAACCCCAGACAATAAACACAGGTGGTGTGGGGGTCAGCCTTAGCAAAGACTTCCCCACACACACTGCAGTGTTGAAACCCAGTGGGTCCGGTTTTTCTTTGGGGTTTCTCAGACATTGTGCCAGTCCTAACCAAACTTACCCTTTTAATGGCAATCTGCCAGGCAAGACACTCTTATCGGTTCCTGACCGTGTCACGGGTCATGGAAAAAAACGTAATAAAATCTTTTTTTTTTTTTTAGAACCAATAAGAACCGGTAACCACACTCTAAAAGTACAGATAAAGATTTAATAACTTTATCGGTTCAAACCGAACCGATGAACCGTTTACAAGTTCCACACAGAATAGAAAACAATATAACCTATCTAGGACTCACGAATACCACAGACAGAGACTGAACCAACAGGTTACAGTTTAAATTCGGTCGAAAACCGAGAAAAGCGGTACTTTAAGCGACAAATTGAACCGAGCAGAAGGAGAAATCTCCGGAGCGACTGTTCAGTGAGGAGGAGTAAAGAATCTGATGGTTTAAATTCAAACAGCAACAGACAGAGTCTCAACCGAGCTCGAGCTCAGCGTTCCATGCCTGGCATGGAAAGTTAACTCTTTCATCTCTGGGGCACCTCGAAGGTTGGGACTCACTGCTATTGTCAGAATACAGCAAGACTTCATGTTGTTTGAATGACTTGTTATTGTTTAAAATGTCCCAAGACTTAATACAATGAATCTCGTTCATAAGGCACCATCTTCTCCACCAATTATTCACTTTGTGTATTTTCCAGTTTAAACTGTCACTGGCCCTCAGTACTGGCAAGATTTTAGAAACAATTATGGTGCCATTTACATTTTTTATCAACTTTTCTATTGCCATATATTCTAAAAACACCTGGTCCCCTCTGATATTTTTCAGGTCATTAATTCCTGCATGTATAATAACTTTAGGATTGTTGTCTTGTTTTTTTACTAGCTTCGGTAACACCTCTGAAATATCTGATAGTTTTGCTCCTGGCAGGTATGGTGAAGCCCGGCAGGATGAAGCTGTATGTGCTAGTCACCCTTTCCTTTAAGCTTTTTGTGCTGTAAGCATCTGTATATTTAACAGTCGAGTCCCCAATTACATATGCCCCGTTTCCGATTTCCCTGTGGGTATCTATAAGGTTTTCCACTTCCATTTTCACAATGTCAACCCTGTTACCGATTGGTAATTGTACCTGTTATCTGTACTTGTGCTTGGTCTGTGTTCAGTTCCCCAGTTACAGTTTCCTCCACATCTCCTCTATTATCCACGTCATTTACTACCTGTTACCCCACTGCTCCGTGTTATCTGCAGTCATTTATCAGCCTGTGTTTCTACACTGTCCAGTAGATTTTGTAATGGTGCAAAGGAGTTCCTAAGAGGCAGTTCAAACGTCTTTGCTCTTCTTCCTTTCTTGTGCTTACTAACATTAGTTTGATATTCTCAGTCATTGTCAGATTCAGTGCTGTTCCTATCCCTTTTTTGACTTGCCTCCATTTTCTTTCCTAGCACTTCCTGATTTATACCTTCCGATGGGCCAATCTGTTTATAACATTTTAATTATAACCCCACCCCAATATTTTTACCTTCAAATCTTTTATTTCTGTACACTGCCTACATATATATTCAGATAAACCTGAGCTCTCCCCTACACTAAATTTGGAGCACTGTTTACATTTAATGCCCAGTTCTCCAGTTTTAAGGGTAACTATATAACTTTCTGTGTTGTTAGTACACGATTCCCTGCACAGTGTTTTATCCGTTTACCCTCCACACAAATTGGCAGTTTTACCTACTGTTTGATGCCAAAGTCCTCTGCTTCGGCTGCCCCGCTAAACATGCATAAACATGCACAGAGATGCACATGTCTCTGCACGTGCTCGAGCTCACATTACTCACTCCTGCTTCTCGTTATATGTGCTGTGACCCGGAAGTAACCTGTGGGGTTGTGATCACCACTTGACACAGAAGATAGCCTACAAGTTTAAAATAAGGCTACACCAGCCCCTAAAACTCTCTAGAGACCTAGCGCAGTCCTGCTAGGTCTCTAAATATAAAAGTCAAGGCTTCCCTGTCAAGTTATATTTTCCCCACCGAACCAGGGAAACTACACTACCCAGGAGACTTCCTGTATGACGCTGCCCACTCAAACCAGACAAGCAGAGCTAGATGTTTGCAATTATTCAACACAGCAGTGTTATTAGTGACCCTGTCCTCCTGTCTCTCAGCTTGCATAACACAGAATGAAGTGGTTTAGACATGGATTATAGAGTAGTGCAGTTCATCTGTTTACTGATAAACAGGAAGCCTTCTTACAGCTGTCTGCTGTTGCTGAGACAGAGAGCAGACACGAGCTTCCTTAAAAGCAAGGAGGTGATTTAATAGAATACACTGAATGAATTGAATTCTTAATTTTGAGGCCTGTGTAAGTAAGTAGAAGTCAGTGTTTTGGTTCTCCATTTAGGGGGTTGACTTTACTTAGTGTAACTTTTATTTGCCAGGGAGAAAATCTAGCTGGGAGAATATTTGTAGTCATTTGTGACTAGACCTGTTACTTAACCTCTGTGAAATAGGGGTCTGATAAGAGAAGGAGCTGAAGGGGGCCTGAGGAACTGTGGATTCAAAACAGGAGTTGTTTGTGGACCCTGTCTGTTCTAACTGAGACAGGAAGCAGCCACCAGCTTCCTTAAAGCAAGGAGGTGATTTAATAGAGTACACTGAATTGAATTCTTAGTTTTGAGGCCTGTGTAAATAAGCAGAAGTCAGTGTTTTGGATCTCTGTTTTTGGGGTTGACTTTACTTATAACTTTTATTTGCCAGGGAAGAAATCTAGCTAGCAGAATATTTGCAGTCATTTGTGACTAGACTTGTTACTTAAACTCTGTGAAATAGGTGTCTGAAAGGAAAGAATGCACTCAACGGGGTGGTGGGTCACAGTTGTAGTTGATTGTTTCTGGAGGGCACAGGCTTAGTCCCATCCTCTCTGCCCTTCACCCCACCCACCCCAAGTGCATCATTTCCTTTATATCTGGGGTTCTGACATCACTTCCCTTAAAGTGCAAAGGACATACAACTGTTCATATCCGTAATAGCACAGCACATTGAATAGGGGGTAAACACACTCGCACGCACCAAAAACAAAAAAATCAAACATGAAGGGAGACATTCTTGAGGGGAGTGGTGCAATGCACTGGCTGTGGAGCGGCAGTCTTCTGAGAGATGTTGTGGAGGCTGCGTTGCTGCTCTATTTGCAGGCACCTCTCTAGTCTGAGGGAGGAGGTTGCCCATCTCCATTCTGACCTGGCAAGGATTCGAGAAACCTCCTCACCCACCCAGGAACAACCCAGACCACCACCACTGCAATAGAGGTTGCCAAGAAAGAGGAGCAGTTGGACCATGGTAGGCTCAGGGAGGGTGAGGGTGGTGGAACAGAGGCACATCCCTCCAGTTGTGCCTCTCCACATTTCATTTGCCATTCTGGAGGAGTGTGGTTCCTCTATGGAGGTACCCATAGTGGAGACCAAGGAGGATGCTGGGAACCTCCACAAAGGAGACCCACAGGAGTGTGGCACAGGACCCCACAAGGGAAGAAAACAACTCCTGGTGGGGGACTCAATCATTAAGAGGGTAGAACTGGGTGAGGGAGGGGAGAGGGAGACAAGGTGCCTACCTGGTGCCATGGCTTGGAAGGACAGGAAGCGAATCCTCAGGATCATGGCAGCAACTGCAGGGGTGAGGGAGCTGGATGTCATTGTCCACCTAGGGACAAATGACCTGGCTGGGAACGGGATAGGAAATCAAATCCAAATCAAATTAAATGAAATCATATTTTATTTATAAAGCACTTTTCTAAAATCAAATACATATACAATATTAAAACAACAAGTAAACAGTTAAAATACACAGAATTAAAAGGCAGCAGATATAAGACTAAATATCTTCCCCAAATGCTAGGCCAAATAAACATGTTTCTAAAGAGGATTTAAAAGTCCAGGGCACATTCTAATCCAACGAGGTAGAGAGTTCCACAGGGTCGGGGCTACAAAAGCAAATGCTCTGGCACCTGATGTCTGCAGATGGACCCGGGGAATCTCTAGCAATCCCTCGTCAGTGGAGCGGAGAGGACGGAGGTGCGGTAAGGTTGAAGGAGGTCTTGCAAGTAACCCGGTCCCTGTCCATGTAGGGTCTTATATGGTCAGCAACGCGACCCTGAAGGTGATCCTCCACCGCACTGGCAGCCAGTGCAATTTGCACAGCACAGGCGTGACATGGCAAGATCTTAACTGCCCAGTCAACAGCCTTGCCGCTGCGTTTTGCGCCAGCTGTAGGCGACAGAGATCCACCCCCCAGTAGCTCTAGGTATACAGCATTGCAGTAGCCAATGCGAGAGGACACAAAGGCGTGAATTAATACAGGAAGGTCATCGGGTGGAACAAGGTGCTTTGTCAGGGTGATGTTCCTCAGATGGAAAAATGAGGACTTGACAACTGCTGACACTTGTGCTTTAAGCATCAGTTCATTGTCAAGCACAACCCCAGATTCCGCACCCATTCAGAAGGTCTCAACTGGTCACCCCCCAGCACCATGCCGGACGATTGCCCAGGAGTCAACTACTCTACCCAGTGACCTGAGTCCACCACCAACACCTCGGTCTTATCTGGATTTAGTTTCAACCGGTTAGCACTCATCTAATCTTGAATCTCAACGAGGCAGTTGTTAAATACCGAGACACCACTACTCTGTTCGGGCTCAAAGGACATGTAGAACTGAGTATCATCTGCATAGCAGAGAAAACTCAGCCCATACCACTTTATAATGTCTCCCAAAGGCAGCATATACATCATGAACAACATGGGGGACAGTACAGAACCCTGTGGAACCCCACAAGGCAGGGCAAAGGGGGCAGAGGAAAAAATTCCTGACACCACCCTCTGAGACTTGCCCATGAGAAAAAAATGGAACCACCTGAGGACGGTTCCCGACAGTCCACAGATTAGCCGCAGGCATTCCAACAACACCCCATGATCCACAGTGTCAAATGCTACAGAGAGATCAAGATCGAACGACTCCTCTAATCCCTCGCTATTAGGAGATCATTCATCTGTCTCAGTACTATGCCTCTTCCTGAAACCAGACTGGAGAGGATCATAGACTTCATGGGTGGTAAGAAAGTTCTCAAGCTGGAACGAGACTACCTTCTCAATAACCTTACCCAAAAAGGGTAGGTTAGAGACTGGTCTGTAGTTCGCAAGACAGTCTGGGTCGCTGTACGGTTTCTTTAACAGGGGAGTCACCACCGCCTCCTTCAATGATCAGGGAACACCCCTTGATCCAGCGAACACCAGACTATCTCTGCCATGACTGGTCTGATGACATCTATACACCCCACAAGGAGGCGTGTTGGACCAGGATCCAAACTACAGTAAGTCGGTCACAAGCCTAGAACAATCTTCATGATACCATGATCGCTGACTGGCCAAAATCTGTCCAGACAGACTGGGTGTCTGTGCCCTCACATCGACCTCCGCCGTACTCATCTGAACGAGCTGAACAGATCTCCAACCTGATGGACATCTTATCTGCAAAAAAAAAAAAAAAATCGAGCAAACTCCTCCCACTTAGCTTGCGAAAAGACTCTCCGGCCTTGTAGACAGGCTGGATTGCACAGTCTGTCCACAGTCCGAAAGAGCTGAGCAGGTCGATTTCTTACTGCAGTAATCTCACTGGACAGGAACTCTGCCGTCTTACAGGAGATTTCTGATTGATTGTCCGAATAATGGGCGATCAACCTAAGTCTGTCCTCCTCTAGGCCAGATTTCCGTCAACAACATTTCAACCTTCGCCCCACTCTCCTCAACTCCCTCAAAATCCCATCAAATCAAGGGGACTGAGGATTGGAGAGGAAGGGGGCGAACTCTGACAGGAGCTATGGAATCCACGGCCTCCAGCACCACATTATTATAGTGCACTACTAGATCCCCTGGATCCAAGCATTCCAATGGCCAACTCGATAGGTCCAGCACCGACTACAGACCCTCTGGGGTAACACCCCTCAAAGGGCAGTACCAGACCATCTCCAAAGGGGCTGGTCTCATAGGGGGAGCCACAAAACTGAATCTGATAGAGTGATGGTCAGACCATCCAACTGGTTCCACCACTAAGTCAGCGGCCTCCATCCCTAGGAGAAACACCAGGTCCAAAGAGTGGCCCTGACAATGGGCTGCAGCAGTAACTACCTGTGTAAAGCTCAATGAGGTCATCAGTTGGAGGATGTTTTGACCAAAGAGCGAGAGTTCATCGTTGACCCAGGCACCGAAATTCCCCAGGACCAACCACCTGGAGGATTCCAGCATCATGTCGACCATGAAGTCTGCAATTTCCTGCAGGAAAACTTTCTCGTCACCGGGTGGACAGTAGACAAGAAGAATCCTGCTGCCCACACCTGCCGCCAGGAGACACTCAAAGGATCTGGTGATCCCCACTGGAACCTCCATAAGATCCAGTTTCATCTTAAAACAGATGGCTACAAACCACTGCCCCTTCGATCCAATCCTGGGCAGTGTATCACCGAGTACCCAACTGGAACCGCTGACTCCAATACCGGACCAGCATTTTCATCCAACCAGGTCTCGGTGATGCAGGTCAGGTCAGATGACTCAACAAGATCAGCAATAATTGCTGTCTTGTTTTTTATAGACCTGGCATTGCACAACACTGCCTGAGTTGCATGAAAGGCCACGGAAGAACGGGCAACTTGCCCATTATCAGTGGAGCCCTGGGGTATGGGAACCAGGCATAGAGGACCTTTTTCCTGGACCCATTTCACCCCAGAGCACCTCCTCGATCTAACTACCCCATCCGCCCACCCCCCCAGTCCAGGGACTTTGCCCCTTCATGCAATACCCAAGGCGCGACACGCCTATACACCTCGGGCTGTAACGGGGGACTATCAAAGGGGCGAAGATCCCTTAACCTGGATGGGGAATAGAGCCCACCCACTAAAATATGATTCCAACACATACTGCCTAAACCACTAACTACCATGAGTATTTAACACAAACAAATCAACATTAATTTCAACATTCTACTAATAAAATAAAATACCCCTCAATCTCTCACATCGAGGGTTTACAACACACTAAATTTAATAAACTTTTGAATGTGTATTCTGGAAACCAGAGTTCTCTCACTACTCCGGCTAAATGACCAACCTCCCCCCCACCACCTCTCACATAGCAGGGGAGAGTCTTACAGAAAAATAAAAATAAAAGTCACTCAGATGAACCAGCGCTCAAAATGTTAGTACTTAATTTAAGTCCAGTGGCAGTGGCCACAGCAGCAAACTATGCACACATAATAACTGGCATCTTATAGAGAGCCCCCCCCCCAATTGTACCAACAGGAATAGCCCCCTTAAAACCCAGCTACCCATGAGCATGACCACAGCTGCCCCAGAGGCAGGCCAGACAGTCTGCCACCTAGACAGCTTAGGAAACCCCCCACTCAACCCCGACTTCCCGGAGAGATAGTGGGGACACCCTGCCTGGCCACGGGCCACACAGGGAGAAAGAATAAAGGCCCCAGGCACAAGGAGGGAGGACCCCCCCCCCACCCTCAATACAGCACAGTACTGCTCCCGGACTTTACTGCACACTATCTCTTCCTGCTCACAGATCCAGGACAGGTAATGTTCAGATATGATTTTTAAAGCTATAGAGTGAGCTCTAAGTTTCTCTTAGACTCCCATCCATAAACTCTCCCAATTCACACAACGTTCAGAGAGATTAGAAGTAGATAAAAATCTTTATCCAATAAACATATCCAATCCTTGTCTGTCCATGGTACAACATTTCAATCCAGCAGTGCAGCAGGAGTTTATGGAGTTGGGAAGGGGCCTTAGACAAGTATCACACATGGTAACTTTCTCAGAAGTGCTGCCTGTCTATGGCATGGGTGAGGCTAGGGTACTCCACACCATGGGATTCAATGACTGGTTGAAAGACTGGTGTGGAGCACAGGAATTTGGCTTCACTGGGGACTGGGGGTCCGTCTGGAGGGATGCAGGCCTTTACTGGTGTGATGGTCTGCATCTGTCTGGGAGGGGAACCAGGATCCTAGGTGATATGTTTAAATGTTTCATTGGCAAGTATTGAATCTAGCCAAGGGTGGAAGCACTGAAGATAAGAAGGAAATCCCAGCCCCCCCACACACACACACATAAAACAGGGTAGTTAGTGAAGCAGACACAAGGGTAGAGAAGTTGATAGGGAGCAGGACAGGGATAAATCCAGACAAAGGTAGTAAGGACAGGGATGGGCCTAAAAAGGGTAAGACCATCAAACAATGGAGGGGGATAAGTACCAGTGTCCAATGTCTGTGTAACAAGCTCCCTGAACTAGTGGTCTTGATGGAAGAGGGACATCTGAATATTGTGGCAGCCACAGAAACATGGTACACAGAGAACCATGAGTGGGGTCAACATACCAGGGTACACAATCTACAGGAGGGACAGGGAAGGTAAAAGAGGAGGGGTAGTAGCTCTTTACATAAGGGAAGGAATCAAAGCAACAGAACTAAAGCATAAACAGCGAGGGGAGGAGGAACTGTGTGTCACCCTGGAGACAGAAAATGGCACCACAATCCGCACAGGGGTTGTTTAAAGACCCCCATCTCAGGAGGAGGAAATGGACAAGGAAATTATAGAAGGCATCCTTGGGATGGCAGAGAAAGGAAAGATATTGCTGATGGGGGGCCTGAATATGCCAGATGTTAACTGGAGCACCTTTGCTGCAGCCACATCCAAGAGCAGGGCCATTATCGATACCTTACAGGGGGCATGTCTCAGACAGCTAGTTTTGGAACCCACTCGGGAGGGAGCAATCTTAGACCTGGTACTCTCAAATGGGGATGGAGAGAGGATCCCCAATCTTGAAGTGGGCAGCCATCTGGGAACAAGCGACCACCAAACAGTTGGTTCACAACAAACACAGCTGTAGAGTCAAGCCATACAAAGGCAAGGGTGTTGGACTTTATGAGGGCGGACTATGGCAAAGTGGGAGGGTGCCTCAGAAAAGTACTAGCAAACAGGCAAGAAGGAGGGGTGGAAGAACAATGGAGAAAAATCAAAACTGCCATCACAGAGGCAACAAGCCTTTGTGTAATGCAAATCAACAAAAGAAAATTAAGGAAAAAGCCACTATGGTTCTCAAAAGAGATGGCAGGGAAGGTTAAGGAGAAAAGGACTGCATTCAGGAAATATAAGGAAACACAGAAGGAGCAGGACACAGAACTATATCAGTTAAAGCAGAAGAGGACAGGGAAGGCAGTCAGAATAGCAAAGGCCCAAACTGAGGAAACAACAGCTAACTCTGTTAAGAAGGGGGATAAAGTTTTTTATAGGTACGTTAGGGAGCAAAGAAAGACCAAGGCAGGGACACTGAGGCTTAATAAAGGGGAAGGAATGTGGGCAGAGGGTGACAGTGAAAAAGCAGGGATACTGAATGAATACTTCTGCTCAATATTCACATATGAAGAACAGGGGGTGGTACCTAAACCAAATAATAGAAACATTCTGGATAGGGAGGTCGATACCAGTCCATTCACAGAAGAATGGGTTCTGAAAGAACTCTTAAAACTGAAGGTGGGCAAAGCAATGGGGCCTGATGGGATTCATCCCAGAATTCTAAAAGAACTAAGGGGAGAACAAGTGACACCACTGACTACCCTTTTTAACAAATCATGGGAGAATGGGGTGGTACCTGAGGACCGGAGGAGGGCAGATCTGATTCCACTTCACAAAAGTGGGAGAGAGGCAGGAAACTACAGACCTGTTAGTTTGACCTCAGTGGTAGGGAAAATGATGGAATCACCTCTGAAGGAAAGAATTATTGAGTACCTAGAGGCCAACGGGGCACAGGACCCAAGGCAGCATGGATTCACAGTGGGAAGGTCATGTCAGACGAATCTAATAGATTTCTTTGACTGGGTGACCAAAGTAGTAAACCAGGGAGGGGCTGTGGACATGGCTTACCTACACTTTAGCAAGGCATCTGACACAGTCCCACACAAAAGATTAATAAACAAGTTAGCCAGCCTTGGAGTGGGTCCCAAGGTGGTAGCCTGGGTAAAAAATTGGCTGGACAACAGGACGCAGAGGGTAACAGTAAACAGAGTCCTCTCTGAAGAAAGGGGGGGTTACTGCTGCCAGCCCAGTGGCGCCGAGGTTTGAGGCCCTGGACGCCACACCTCACACCATGTCGGCGACCCGGGTTTGGGAGCAGACTCTGGTCACTGGTGGGTCGGCTGGGGGGAGACAGGCTTGAACATCCCATGACAGCTCGCCTTCTTCGGGGAAGGAAGAGGCCATTGCCCGCATACTTGCCTGACTCCAATCGGAGGCTTGGAGTACTGCAAGCCCCAAATGTTGGGGATGGGCAGCCGCTGTACAGCATGGACGTCAGCGCCTTGCGCCATGACGTCAGTGGTCACACACTGTAGGGCAGGGAGAAAAAGAGGAAAAACACTTGCCGACTCTGAGAAGATGGGCTTCCCGGAGTGTGCCTCCAATGTGCCCCGCTCACTGGACCACCTCCTCGGCCCAACGAAATGAAGGATGTCAGGGTGAAGGGACTCCACCTCATCCCCGCCTGGGGGGGGGCGAAGCTCCATGGGGGATCGAGAGGTAGGTCTGTGTTTGTGAGAGGCAGGAGGATGACTCCTTGGATGCCCTGAAGGGTCGGGGCCAGCAGGCAGTAGGGGTTAAAAAAAGAGAAATTTCAAAAAAAAGAAAGGAGGGTTACTAGCGGGGTACTGCAGGGTTCAGTCCTGGGACCAGTCCTCTTTAATGTCTTTATAAGTAACATTGCAGAGGGACTGGAAGGAAAATAATGTCTCTCTGCAGATGACACAAAGATCTGCAACAGGGTTGATACACAGGGTGGTGTGGAAAGGATGAGAAGGGACTTGGCAAAGTTGGAGGAATGGTCAAATGTATGGCAGCTTAGATTTAACGCAAAGAAGTGCAAAGTAATGCACCTGGAAAACAGAAACCCAGGGGAAGAGTACACAATGGGGAGCGAGATACTAACAACAACAAAAAAGAAAAGGGACCGGGGGGGTAGTCATATCAGATGACCTAAAGGTGGGCAAGCAATGTGAAAAGGCAGTAAGGAGGGCTGGGGGATATTGGGATGCATAGGAGGCATCACCAGTAGAAAACAGGACATTGTTATCCCTCTGTACAGACAGTTGGTGAGACCCCATTCTGGAGTATTGCATGCAGTTCTGAATACCCCATCTCTGCAAGGACAAAGACAGGATGGAGGCTATCCAGAGAAGGGCAACTAAAATGGTGCAGGGTCTGCATCAGAAACCATATGAAGAGAGATTAAAGGAGCTTAATACGTATACCCGAGGAAAGGAGGGAGATAGGGGACATAATAGAAACTTTCAAGTACCTCAAGGGAATCAACAAAGTCCAAGAGAGTAGCATATTTCAGAAAAAGTGATGTGCAAGAACAAGGGGGCACAATTTGAAGATAGAGGGGAGAAGGCTCAGATGTAATGTGAGAAAGTATTTTTTCACAGAGAGGGCTGTGGATGCATGGAATGGCCTTCCTGAGAAGGTTGTGGAGTCAGAAACAGTGGGGTAATTCAAGAATGCATGGGGCAGACATAAGGCAATTCTAGTGGGGGGTAGAAGGAAGTAGGCTGTTGGTTAACTAGGATCTGCAGCTTATTCATTAGGTAGGGAAATGGGCAGACTAGGTGGGCCAAGCGGTCCTTATCTGACATTAAATTTTATGGATATTAACTTTTATTTGAGTGTCACAAGTGACTGAATTTTTTAAGTTCTCCAAGTCCAATATTCTGGCACCAGGATGTAATATATCTTGTATATAAATTAATATTAAATGTAATAGATACAAACTAGTATTCCCTGAGAAAGGAGCTTGATTCTCTGAAATGTAGGTGACAGTATTGGTATCAGCATGTACCAGTGCTTCCAAGTTTAGTATATGTGATGCATTACATTTTTTTTGGTGAGTGAGACTGTTTGCCCAATCTGTTTTTGATGAAAGTCTAGATATGCCATTTCCACTGCCCTCACCTGACCTATTTTCTGATCACACAAAGAAATCAAATCAGATCTGACTGGCCTGACCTTCTTCCATGAATCCATGCTGTCTGTGGTCCTGCAACCTACCGGATTCTAGATGCTGAACCAGTCTTTTTCAGTAGTGTCTACATTACATTAATTTCCCCACCACTGAAGTTTATTTATTTATTTAAAAGAGATTTACCAGGAAAGAAATACTGAGCCATAAAGCTTGTTTCCAGATGTGTCGTTAGATGGACCAGCCTACAGTTGCAAGCCTCCCTCCCTGCTGCCACTCTTATGAAGAGGGTCCATGAAAGCCATTCTCCAGTTTTCTGGAACCACCTCAGTTTCCAGTGAACTGCTGAACAAGACAGCCGGCATCTCCTTGAGTTCTTCAGGTACCCTATGGTAGTCTTGTCCCCCTTCAGAGCTACAATTTCTTTCAGAATGCTTTCCTCTGAAAATGGACTTAAGTCCACCTCCTACCCCATTCTTGTTTCTCCCTGTTGACCCATCCCCTTCTCCCTCTACTATGAAAACTAAGCAGAAGTACCTATTTAAGATGTCAGCATTTTCTTGATCCCCTTCTGCAAAATTTTCCTCTCTGTTTTTTTGTATCTTTTGCATGACACTGTTTTCTTTCAACACCCTTACCACTTTCTTGGAGAACCACAATGATCTCCTTTTCCTTCTGCTTCTGCATACTTCTTTCACAAAGAGGTTGGTTGCCCTAATTATTCCCTCCTTTATTCTTCACTGCTGTGCTTCAACTCTTACGTGGGAATACTCTATCAAAATAATTTCTGGGGCAGTCTCTCATTTCTTTAAAATCCACCCTCCTGAAGTCCAGAACTCTCTTGCTCATGTGGTTCACTTCTGCTCCAGACCTTATTTTGAACCACACTGTATGGTGATCACAGGTACCATGGTGACTGCCCACTGTGACATCTGCAATGCTACACCAGGTCAGACATTGCCCTGTCTCTAGTAGGTCCTTTGACTAGCTGCCTGAGAAAAGCCCCTTGTAGGCAGTCAAAGATGGCCCTACTCCTTGCCAAATCCGCCACTGCAAGAGGCAATCCAACATGAAACAGGCTTTTAAGCTGCTGCTGCTGGTGTACCTTGACCTACCTCACTATTTGTGACAAACAACTGAATGCTGTCAGACCCGGAACCCTCAATTCTATCCAGCTCAAAGCCCTCTTTACATCTAGGCTGTTTTGTTTATCCTCACCCGCATGTGAGCAAGGTTTTAGAAAAATATATGAGCAAAGTTATAGACTGAGTCATGTGAAATTCAGAGCTTACCTTTGGTAAGAATTTTACATGTGACCATAGCACCACTTCATCCCCATGGAATACCATAAAATAAGGGTCTGTAAAGAAGGCATGTAGTTCCCCAACCTCTCTGGCAGATGTAATAGCTACCAGAAATACTCCTCAGTGTTGTTGTTCCTCCTAGCTTGGCGCGCAATACTTGGTCAGTCTTTGGACTTACACTTTTCTCCCCTCATAGCTTCCCCTCTGTTAGCTGTACATATGCCCAATACCCTCATGTTACTCTCCCTGGCCTCCCTCTCTTTGACTCCTCTGCTTCCATTGCTTCCCCATGTTAACATGATTTTATTTTTCTGGCTACACAAAGAACTTATTGCCTACTAACTTAAAAGCTTAGACAGCTGCAAAGTGCATCTGTAAATTAGAAGGCCTCTGGCCCCAAGACTGCAAATGGACCAGGTAATCCAAAACAAATGATAAATCTGCAGCCGTAGCAGTGATTTGGTTGCTAGCACAATAAAAACTGAATCAGTTTCCAGACTGACATACAGGTATATACTTTTCTGGTTGCAGGTTTCCTGTGGCAACCTTAACAGCTTCAAGTACTTGGTTACACAGGTTTAGGTTAGAATGTGCCAACTCAAGAACCATGCTTTTTTAATTGAGCATTTTGAGATCTAGGCGAGTCACTCTACCCTGGGACAGAGAAAGGAGATCCTGTTTTAGAGGCAGAGCTATAGTAGCTCTCTAAGACATTGCCAACAGCAAGGAGTACCAAGCCTGCCTAGCCCAGACTGGTACTATCAGGCCACTGTTGCCTCTCCTTTCCTCAGTTTCAACAAGAACCTTTGTGTCAGTGGAAATGGATGGAAATCACAGGGAAATTGGCCCCTTTAGGAAAGAGACACGGTGTCCCATAGGACTGTGCCCAATGAAGGTGGTTGGCAACAAAAATTGAGGAGTTTTCTGTTCTCTCAAGAGGCAAATTAAATTCACTCCAGGAACTCCTTATCTCTAAAACACTGAGTCAAGTAGTTGCTTGTTCATGGACCATTTGTGGGTCACCAGACTGATTCTGCTTGGTCAATCTGCTGGCATATTTTCCTTGCCTGCTAAATGTACTGAAGAAATAGTCAAGCAATACGGCACAACAGGGTGTGTGTTATTGTGCATTAACATCACTCCTCTGGTGGGCTGAAGCATGAGGCGAAGCCGAGTGCTTCCACCACCTGAGGAGTGAGGTTATGACACAATAACACACACCCCTGGAATGCCTTATTGCTGTTATACAATGGCTCATTTTTGGGAGTCTTTTTTTATGTAAAAATAAAAATAAATATGTAAATTTATAAAAGTATTTTGTATTTTCTTTTGAATGACAGCATGTTTTAGAAAAAAGTAGTCTGTATTTTGGCTTAGGGCAATAGGTGGCCATGGTTCTGCCCCCCCCCTCCCCCAGCCCACCACGCTGTGCTGTTGGTGGTTTCTGGTGAGTGTTGTACCTCCTTCCTCACTACCATCACCACCACCCCTCGAGCTTTCTGAATTTTGTCTCCTCCTTGCTGGGTCCCGGTATGACAGACAAAAAAAATGAATGGAAAGACGGCGATCGGGTGAGTTAGTCAAGCGCAGTTCTTTTGAAAAGAACACATGCTTACTTTGCTGAGAGGCATTCCGTTTTGTTGCCAGAAACAAGAGCGCTGTGGGAAGACTTGGACTTTTAGAAATGGTAAAGTATGTAGCAGCTTGTCCCCATTCTGCAGGATGAAATCACAGAGAATTGCAGTTTTTTTAGGAAGCAGTTTGAAACTGCATTTAAAAATGTTATTAGCACTGCTGATCAGGGAACATTGAAGTAGGCTGCCAAGCAGTGAAGCCGATCATGGCAGTGACCGCTTCTTGAGGTATTCTTGTTTTTCTTTGAAAAAATGTGTAGGATTGGCAATTATGATACACTAGGAAATGAGTACAACATAACAGAAACTCCCTGCAATGAAATTTATATTGACAGTGGGAGGCAGGGATGTTTGTTTTGTAGCTATAATTACATTAAAGAGGAGCAGCTATGTAAAGTGTGGGCAAATGAAGGGAACATGTGTAGTATGATTGATCATATATTATCTGGTCATGTGTGTGCTGAGCCTTCATACAGTGATGTTACTGTACAATAATATCACTGCTGAGGCACAGCACTGACCAATCAGGTTACAGGGACTCTACCTGCCATTGTATAATCACACTTATGTCTTACTCATGACCCCTTCTCCTGGTAAAAGAATTTTTTTCATTCATGTCTAACTTTTTCAGATACCCATATACCATGTTGGACACCAACTAAACAGACCTTTTCTTTTCTCTCTTTTTGCCTTAATACCTTTTCTCACCCCAAGGGTTCCATGGAAATTGCTTCAACTCCCGAGTCAGCTATATCTGTAAAATATCACCAGCATGTCAAAGCCACATTCTGCCCCATTTCATAGGGGAATAAATTAATCTAGATTGCTAAGAAAAGGCCCTTACAGTACTCTACCTGCCTGCGTGCAAGGCACAGTGGAGTATGCACTCTGTTGCACAGTAAGGCAGCCAAGACGTGTGGCTGCAGCAGCATGATGACATCCCCATGACTACTGCTGCAGAAGTTTCAAGTTTCCGTGGCGATGTGATGGCTCCAACTGATGGTGGCTGCGGGATGCACTGTTTAGTGTTGCAAAGTTGCTATACATCTGTACCAGGGTTAGCAGTCGTGCCAGAGCCAAAATAGAGAAAACAGCTTAGACGTCTCACGTGCATCTCAGAATGCTGGGTCTGTACTGCAGGACCCTGATGGACTTTTGACACTGAAAGACTGACTCTGTAAGTACAGTGGGAAAGTGAGTTACCACTGAGATCCACACCGCACTTCAATACAGGACTTTTACACTACCAAGGTAACATACAGCTTTTGTGTTTTCTTTTCATCTGCAACTTCAATGTCCATGAAGGTCTGCCTTGTATGCTCTAAACTGTTTAGTTTTGTAGTAACAGTTGTAGTAGTAGTAGCAGTAGATTTTAATTTATATTGAAGCACCTGACAAATGCTCAAAGTGCCTGACAGTCATAAGAAAGCATCATCAATAGCACAAATAAAAAGAATAGAAACAATAATGAAAAAGAAACATAATGCTCAATCTTTCATTATACCTCCAATAATTCCTACAATTCATAATAAAAATAAATAGGACCATATATAATTCAACCATATGTACTTCGTCCAAATGCTAACAGCAAGTGGTGTTTCTCCAGTTTATTTTTAAAAATATTAACATTACTGGCAGTGCGGATGTACCCTGGAAGAGCATTCTTGAGAACTGGGACTGCCACCATAAAGTCCTCTCTCCTGATGACTTAAGTTTGGCTGGCGGTACTTGAAGCAGGCCCCATCTGCTGGGTCTCAAGTACCTGGTGGGTGTGTAAGGAATCAGTAGCTACTGTGATGCCAGTCAGTGGCCAACATGCTATCTGGATAAGTTAAAGAATCAATGAGAAAAATTTTCTCACTAACAGAAGGGTCTATAAGTGAGAAACACTACTGAAAAACTAGATAAAGTACATGCCGGCTCAATATGCGGATAATGTCTATATAGGGCATTTTACAGCCATTTGTCTCTGTAAATTAAATCTCACTCTAAGTACATAATGCAACCAAAGAGATAAAATAGTGTTAATGGGGGTAAGCAATGGAAGTGGAGGAGTCAAAGGGGGGGGGCCAGGGAGGGTAACATGAGAGTCCTTAAAGTAGATGAATTCCTGGGCCAGACAGTATGCAACCCAGGATGCTAAGAGAACTGCCAGCAATTCTTGCAACCCCCATGGCTGACCTGGGTGGGAGACTTGGGGGGGGCTAAAATGCTATGTAACGCCAGAAGCATTAGCTCTGCATCAAGCAGACTTGACAGATCATAATGGCCTTCCTCTGCTGGCAGTTTCACATTTTCATAAAACTGGTTGGGAAACCAAACACAGCAAGTGAAAATGAATAAAGATATATCGGAAAGTGCATTCGTAGGGAGCTGGGTACCAGAGCTGGAGCCAGTGCTGTTTGGGCTATATGCAGAAACATAACATTTGATGGCAGTAGGAGACCAAAGGTCCACTGAGACTCCTTCCTACACTACCTTATCTCCATGACCTACTCTGCTGGTGGGCTGCCCCTTCCCCCCAAAAAGAGACAGCTCCTTCCCTGACTGGGAATTGAACTCAGGCTGTGGCACCACCAAATCCTGACCACTAGACTACCAGGGATCCTTTTAAAATGTTCCCCACTGGGAATCGAAACCAGCACCCCCCCCACCCCAACAACACACACACACACACACACACACACTACTGCACTGGTGCTCTGCCACTGTGCTATCAATAAACATTGGGCATAAACCAGAATACAAAAAAAAACAGTCTCCCAAATTTGCAGATGACACAAAAATTTGGGATGCGGGTGCTGTATCCCCAAATTGTACAGATAATATTATTCAACAGGACTTGGACAACATTTGGAAATGGGCATTAGGAAAAATACCAGGAAATGTGCCATTATGCACTGCAGTAGTAAGAACCCTGGTCTCACAGATAGATTAGGAAGGCACGCGATAAAAGTAACAGAGGAAAAAAAGGATTTGGCCATCTACATCATGCAGGACTTAAGGTACAGAAGACAAATAGAACATCTTTATAGTAAAGCCACATTGTCTTGATCTGATTCCACTCCAACCCAATCCAGGTAAAAAAAAATTGTCTATGACCTTTGGCACCAGACAGAAACTGGCCAGACTCCTCACTTCCTCTGTCTCTTCACCACCATGGATGGTTACCCCCTTGAGGTGGTTCATTTGTTCAAGTACCTATGTGTGTAGCTAGGAAGCAAGCTTGACTTCTCTGCCCACACTGATGCCATCCATGCCGAGCTCCACCCAAAACTTGGCACCTTCTACAGCAATAAAGACAATCTGTCTCCACAGGTCCACTGTGAGCTTGCTGCCAAAATGGTGCTCCTAGTCTTCGACTATGCAGATGTGATTTATGGCACCATACCCTCCAACTTGGCTTGCCAGACTGGACATCCTCTGCAACTCCTTCTGTCACTTTTCTACCAACTCCTCCTCTCGTACTCACTGTCATTGAGGCACAGATCAGGAAGCATAGGAAAAACCAGGAGCAGTTGTAAAATTTGCAAAAAGTGTTTATTAGTTCTAGCAGTAACATAAAAAATTGTTCAGTATAACTATTTACAAAGACGGAATAAAGAGATGATCCATCTGAGTTTTCCTTCAATCTCTGTGTTTCTCTCAAAACACTGTATCTCTCTCTTAGAAGTCTTTACAGCCCCTCTCCTTAACAAGCATCCTGTTTTTTCTAAAATGTTCTTGTAAATGTCCAATGTTCTTGTCAAATTCATGCAGGTGCAGTAAAAACACAGTGTCACAGAACTGAGGCCCCTTCTTCACAGCTTCTGAAAAAGGGCTTAAAAACTGCTCTCAGGTTAACCCCTTGAGTTCCCAATAGCTTTGCAATCATTTCAACAGTAACACTATAATTTCTAAACAAGGGGGTCTCCATATCAGCTACATTTCCACATAATGATTTGCATATATTTTTATACCAGCAGATATGCAAGAGAGGAAAAAACAGAAACAGCAAGGGAAGACTGAAAGACAGTGAGAGGCAGAGAACTGCGAGACTGTTGGGGTGATCAAATCCTAGGTCTCACAAGAAAATTTGGTTGCATAACCAGACAGACAAGAGAGAGGAAAGGAAAGGAAAGGACAGAACAAATCTCTGCATTCAAACTCTCCATAACAACTGGGACAGGGTCCTATTCAGCCCTGTCACACACAGACACACACACACACACACACACACACACCTCAAGAGGGAACGTGTTTTATCAAACAGGTTTCCAAAACGTTCGATTATTTCTCTAACATTAGCTTCTAACTTTCAGAAATTAAGCACATGTGCAGTATTCTTTTTTTCTATAACAGTACAGCAAACAGTAAAGTTTAAACTCATGCATTTGTTTTTCAACCTTCAGAACCCACAATTCCTGATCCATATCTTGACAGAAAATCAGCACTGCTGTTCTCTACCAGATTTGTGTATCACCTTGAATTTAAATGGCTGTAGTGCCAGGTACCACCTTGTGATTCTGGAATTTTTATCTTTCATTTGGTTAAGCAAACAGAGAAGATTATGATCTGTTATAAGTACAAAGTCAGTTCCTAGCAAATAAAACTTAAGGGACGCCATGGCCCACTTTGCTGCTAAACATTCCTTTCCAATGGTGGAGTTCCTTTTCTCTCTGTCATGCAACTTCCTACTTATGTACAGAATAGTATGTTCCATCCCATCTATATTTTGACTCAGGACTGCACCTAGACCTACCTCTGATGCATCTGTTTGTAACAAACATGGTTTCTCAAAGTCTGTGCTTCTTAAAACAGCGGCTGAACATAATGCAGCCTTAATGGCTTGAAAAGCTTCATCACACTCTGGGGTCCATTTCACATTATTCAGGTACCGTTTTTTTGTGAGCTCTGTGAGGGGGAGTAGTTAACTCTACAAAGCTGGGAACAAATCTCCGATAATAACCAGCCAGGATCCGGTCGATTCCCAGACACATCATTGCCTGGCACATATTTTCCCAACTGCATTTCCCCGACAGATACACTATCCCGCCTCCTGCCTTAAAACTGCCTGTTTTCAAACTGGCTGACAAACGGATAGCAGCTCCTACATAGCACCAAAACGACTGAAAACGGATTTCAGCTTCACACATTTTCACACAATGATAAACATTATTGTTTGAGAGTTCTAACCATTTAAAAACAAACTTTATTAAGAGATTTTTTTAAATTGTTAAAATCCGTGCTGTACCATGCTTCACCCGCAATTTGACACATTTGGCAGCTTATCGCACACCTCAGGGTGTAAAAACAATCTTGTTACACTGATGTCTATGTTATTCTATATGAAAGCACTTTTGCATCAAGTGAAGCAGCTTTCTGTTAGACCAAGCTAACCTGCTCAGAGTGTTATCCAGATTGGAGAAACAGTGAATACAGTACTTAATGGCAGGAACAGAACTGGATACATGACACTACTTTAATAAACTGACATGTAGCAAATGAAGCAGCCTTCTGTTAGACTGAGCGAACCAGCTCAGAGTGTTATCCAGGTCAGAGCAACAGTAAATACAGTACCTGATGGCAGGAACAGAACTGGCCACATGACGCTACTTTAACAAACCAAGATGTTTTACTAAGTGTGTCCATAATCGTTAAGATTCTTTTAGTTTTAGCCAGTTTTTATAGTTAATGTTTTTTGTACTTAATTATGTTGATGTTTCCTGAACCATATTTGTCAATTGTTGATTGATTATTTCCACCGCGTTGAGTCGGGCAATGGCAGCATCAGTAAGTTAGCATTGTTGGTGAAATAATAATCGGGAACAGGCCATTACACGCCGGGGAAATAGGAGTCAGGAGATCGTGCTAGACCCTAACCAGCCAGCCCTAAAAATGACCCGACATGTTTCTTGGTTTTAGGGACAGGGCTGTCAGCTACAGCTTCTATCTTAGAAACCTCAGGCTTGACGTCTGCATTTCCCAAAACATAGCCCAAATATCTGTTTTCCTGCATGCCCAATGCACACTTGGTAGGATTAATTGTCAGACCTGCCTTTTTGATTGATTGAATAACTGCTTGTAGGTATTCCAGCTGGCTTTTCCAGTCTGGAGTATACATCACAACATCATCCATGTATGCAGCACAATGACCAGTGCAGTGTGAGGGGATAAAATTACATCCATGTACCACTGGAATGTAGCGGGAGCACCATGTAACCCAAAGGGCATGGTGGTGAACCGATAGAATCCTATAGGGGTGGCAAATGCAGTTTTATCTCTGGATTCTTTAGCTAGGGGGATTTGTCAGCAACCCTTGGTGAGATCAAGGGTACTGATATACGAAAAAATTACTCGCCTTAGTAATTGTGATTCTTCTAATGCAGTCTTGCTGTATTCTGACATTATGCAGTTCGCCCCAGCACTTGAACTGCTCAGAGAGGAAAAAGTTAACTCTATGCCAGAGCCTAGAACGTTGAGCTTGAGCTCAGTTCAGACCTCTGTCTGCTGCACTTTGAAGTGTAACCGTCAGATTCTTATGAGCTAATACTAACTAACTACACCTCCTCTGTGGAAATTGTAAAACTAGTAGCCAAAGGGCAACCAAATATTTTGGATCCCAAAAGACTCAAGTCGAGAAATCCAAAACAAAAACTAGGTGGTGAACAAACATAACTATAAAAACAATACAGCATAAACCACTCCCCCTCTCTATAAAAGGAAGAGTGGCAAGTGCACCCATGAGGTGTAACACTACGCCTGCCAGCCCACTTCCCAAAAAACAAGTTCTGAGAGGGGAGGGAGGTCAGAATACAGCAAGACTCCATTAGAAGAAACACAATTACTAAGGTGAGTATTTTTTTCTTCAAACAACATGAAGTCTTGCTGTATTCTGATATAGAAACATAGATGCTGATGGCAAATAAGGACCGCAAGGCCTATCCATTTCTTTTTCTACCTTATAAATGTGCCATCGGCCTTTGCTCTGTCAATGGACTATCTATTCATACTCATCTGTATTGCTCCCTTATGCCTATCCCATGCCTGTTTGAAGCCCTGTACTATATTCATATCCACCACTTCCAGAGGTAGGCCATTAAATGCATCCACCACCCTTTCTGTGGAAAAGAACTTCCTCACATTACCCCTTAATCGGCCTCCCTCTAATCTCATGCTGTGTCTTCTTGTCCTTCTATTTTTCTTATATTGAAATATGTTAGACTCTTTCACCTTCTCAATGCCCTTAAGGTGTTTGAATGTTTCGATCATATCACCTCTCTCCCTCATATGCTCTAGGGTATACATACTGAGCTCTGTTAATCTGTCCTCGTATGTTTTCTGATGCAGTCCCTGCACCATTTTGGTTGCCCTTCTCTGGACTGCCTCAATTTGGTTAATGTCCTTGTGAAGGTGTGGCCTCCAGTACTGAAGGCAGTACTTCAGATGGGACCTAACCAGTGTCTTGTAAAGAGGGATTATTACCTCACTCTTTCAACTTGTGATACCCCTACTAATACACCCTAACATCCCCCTAGCCTTACCTACTGCTTTAGTGGTCTGCTTGGATGATTTCAGGTCATCAGTGATGATGATGCCTAAGTCTCTTTCTTCCCTTGTGACTGCCAGCAACTCCCCTCCCAGCCTATAGATGGCTTTAGGGTTTCTCTTCCCTATGTGCATGATCTTGCACTTCTTTGCATTAAACCCCAGTTGCCACTCTTCTGACCATTTTGCTAGTTTATCCAGATCTCTTCTCATTCTGCCCACCCCATCTGGATCATCTACTCTATTGCAGATCTTGGTGTCATCTGGAAACAGACAAACCTTAACCTCCAGTCCATCTGCAATGTCACTGATGAAGATATTGAAGAGGACTGGCCCCAGGACTGATCCCTGAGGTACGCCACTTGTGACTTGCAGCTCTTCGGACTGTATACTGTTTACCACCACTCTCTGTTTTCTGTCTATCAACCAGTTTGCCACCCAGTTGACCAACTTCTGACCCACCCTGAGCCTACCCAGCTTATTAATCAATCTTCTATGTGGAACAGTATCGAAAGCTTTGCTGAAGTCAAGGTAGGTGACATCAACAGCTCCCCCTTAGTCCACCACTCTGGTTACCCAGTCAAAGAAATCTACGAGATTAGTTTGACAGGACCTTCCTTTTGTAAACCCATGCTGTCTTGGATCCTGTCCTCCTAAGGTTTCCAGGTGTTGCATTATTCTTTCCTTAAGGAGTGCCTCCATAATCTTGCCCACTAATAAGGTGAGACTGACTAGTCTGCAGTTCTCTGCCTCTTCCCTGCTACCACTCTTGTGGAGCGGGATCACATGAGCCCTTCTCCAGTCTTCTGGGATCTCTCCTGTGCTCAAAGACTCACTAAACAGTTCTGATAATGGCTCTGCTAGTTCTACCCTTAGCTCCTTTAGTACCCTGGGATGTATGCCATCAGGTCATATTGCCTTGTCCACCCTGAGCTTATCAAGCTCTTGTAGGACCCTTTCTTTTGTGAAGGAACTAGTACTCACCTCCCTCCCACCGTGTCCATGGTGCTGAGCTGTGGGCCCTACCCTACCTTCTCTTCAGTAAATACTGAGCAGAAGTATCTATTTAGGATAGATGCTTTTACATGGTCCTCCTCTTCACACGCTGCCTTATCTCCTTTGATCTTAGCAATACCCCCCTCTGGACTTTCTTCTTTTACTAATGTATCTACCATGAATTGTCCCCATTTTTGCCCTGCAATACCCTGCACTCTCCTCTTCCACCTGCCCCTAAATAGTCATCATGGCCCCCCACTCAGTGCCCCCCACTCTCCTTCTAGATAGCTGCTTACTGTCTTTTACCTGACAATGCCACCTAAGCTGCTACTGCTACCTGAATTATACTAGTGTTAAAACCATCTCTGTTTTCTATTTACAATGTATTTTTGTCTATGTTTACTCACCTAGCTAGATACTCCTAAACCCACAATGTATGTATACCCACCCTTTATGATGTGGAACCTTTGTAAAAGAGCAGTCTCCTGCTCAAAAGTATTGTAATCCAAGATTGAATAAATAAATAAAAAAAAAAATCTATACAAAGTCTTGTCACCTTCTTTTACTGTTTGTTTCCTTGGTGTGGTGGGCCTGTGCCTGCCTTACTGCCTTCCCTGCTTCCCTTAGGGAAGTTTAGTATGCCTCCCTATCTTCATCCTGCTACATTCCCTTATATTTCCTGAAGGCCAGCCTTTTGGCTCTGACCTTTTCTGCTACTGTTTTTGAGAACCAAAGTGGTTTCCTTCTTCTTTTGCACTTCCTTTTCTCTTTAACACAATGGGACTCTGCTTCAAGTATTGCATCCTTAATGCTTGCCCACTTTGCCTGTACTCCCTCGCCTGTATTTCTTTTTGCCAGGGCTAGCTTAACTCTGTTGGCCATCTTATCAAAGTCAGTTCCTATGAAGTCCCATGTGTTTGCCTTGGAATGGGATAATTTAGTTGTAGTGACCAACCTGAACTGTACCATGTGATGGTCACTGGCCCCCAGATGACCTTCTACCTGGAGATCTGTGATCCTTTCCCTGTTAGTCAATACTAGACCTAGGATAGCCCTGTCTCTTGTGGCTTGTTGTACCAGTTGTTTGAGGCCCTCCCCCTGCAGAGAATCCACTATGTGTCTAGTTCTGGCAGATGTTCCTGCTAGTATTGACCAATCTGTATCTGGTATGTTGAAGTCTCCCATTATCAGAACCTCCCCTTTAGCTGTCATGTTTTGTATATCTTCTAACAGTAATGTGTCTATGTCCTCCCCCTAGTCTGGGGGCCTGTATACAACCCCAGTTCTTATGGCTGTCCCATCTCCTGTTTCCAGGGTGACCCACAGTTCTTCTGGCTCCTTATGTGTATTCTGAATTTCTGTAGTTTTGATATTTTCATTGACATACAGGGCCACTCCACCCCCAATTTTTGAACCTCAGTCTCTTCTGAACAGTACATAGCCATGTACGGAAGTCTCCCAAGTGTGGTTACTGGTAAACCACGTCTCACAGACAACCAAGTAGTACCTCCATAGAGAAGGGTACCGAACCTATTTTGGGAATAGGCTCTGCAGTACTGCTGTACCAAACCTAGCATCACTCCTAGCCTGGACAGCCAGAGAGTAATGCTTAGTGAATGTATGGACTGTTTTCCAGGTGGCTGCTTTGCATATCTCTAGTAAGGATATATCTCTGGTAGCAGCTAGAGAAGCAGCTATACCTCTAGTCGAATGAGCCCTCAGGCCTGAGGGGGGTACTTTGCCTAGCTTTTCATGGCAGAATTGTGTACAAGAGAAAATCCACCTGGCAGTAGTTCTCTTAGTAGCAGGTTTACCCTTTCCCACTTCACCATAACTGAGAAACAACTGGAGCGAGTCGAACCCAAGTGCCTTAGTACGCGCAATGTAGTAGCTAAGAGCCCTCTTAACATCCAAACTGTGTAATCTCCTCTCTCCTGAAGAAGAATGATCAGTGAAGAACACAGGAAGAGACATGGACTGGTTCAAATGAAAATCTGAAACCATTTCGGGTAAGAACCTCCTGTTGGTTCAAAGGATCACCTTATCTCTATGGAATGAGATAAAATCAGGTTCCACTGACAGAGCTTGTAATTCACTGATACGCCTGGCAGAGGTAATAGCTACCAGGAACACAGTTTTCCAAGTCAAGTACTTAAGTTCTGCTGAGACCAAAAGCTCAAAAGGTGGTTGCATAAGCTGTGCAGTGCAAACATTAAGATCCCAAGCAGGAGTAGGATCTTTAAAGGGAGGATTAGTATGGAGCAATCCTTTAAAGAATTTACAGAAATCAGGGTGAGATGCCAGTGAGGAAGCCTTCCCCACTGACAGAAATGCAGAGACAGCTGACAAATGTACTTTCAGGGTAGCTGGTCTGAGGCCTAAACCATTAAGATGAACCATATAATCCAGAACTGTAGACAAGTCAGCAGTATGTGGGGATATGTGCTTATTGGAACACCAAATGCTGAATCTTTCCATTTGGGAGTTATAAGTTTTTCTGGTGGCAGGTTTCCGAGAGGCTTTGAGAATATCCAGAACCCCCTGAGACAGATTCAGGCTTGCATATTCTAGTTTTTCAAGAGCCATGTGTTGAGGTTGAGAGACCGAAGGTTGGGATACCAAATCCTCCCCTGAGAGGAGCTTAACAGATTGTAATTCTTGGGAAGAGATAGGGGAAGATGGACTGCTAAGGACAGCAATACAGGATACCAAGGTTGCCTGTCCCAGTCTGGGGCAATCAGGATCACTTTGCACGATTGTGACCTTATCTTGACCAAAACTTTGAATAACAGAGGAAAGGGGGGAAGGCATACAGAAATTTCACCTCCCAATCCAGAAGTAGAGCATCCAGGGGGACTGAGCCCAAGACTGGGGGTCTGCAACAGAACAGAGGAAGTTGGTGATTGTCTGGGGCTGCAAAGAGATCTATCTCTGGAGTGCCCCACCTTGAAAAAATCACTTTTAACATTAGGGGATCCTGGGACCATTTGTGGGGACCCTGAGAAATCCTGCTCAGGGCATCTGCTAGCACATTGTCCTTCCCTGGGAGGTGGACTGCTATCAGAGATGTCTGTAGTGAAGAAGCCAGGGACCACAATTTAATGGCTTCCGTGCACAAGGCCATAGACCAAATGCCTCCCTACTTGTTGATGTACCACATGGTGATGGTGTTGTCTGTCCTGACCTGAACCACCTTGTTCTGTACTGAGTCTGAGAAAACTTGTAGAGCCAGGTACGCTGCCCTGAGCTCTAGAAGACTGATATGAAGTAGAGACTCCTGAAAAGACCATACTCCCTGTGCTGTGAGGTCTCCCAAGTTAGCTCCCCTCCCCAGGTGATAAGCATCTGTGGTTAGTACCACAGAATGAGACTGGGTGCAGAATGGGACTCCTTGTCTGAGGTTGTCCTGATCCAACAACCATTGTAGGGCCTGGATCAGAGTCTGAGTCACTGGAATTAGTTTGGTCAGAGGGTCTTTTTTCTGAGACCAAAATGCCCTCAACTGGAACTAGAAATCTGGCCCCCTGTACCACTGCAGTGGAAGCTGCCATGTGGCCCAGAAGTTGAAGATAATGCCTTGCTGGTTGAGACATCAGCAGACGAAAGGAAGAAGCCAGGTCTATAAGGACCTTTGCCCTTGCCAGAGGAAGAAAGACTCTTGCTTTAACAGTGTCCAACTCCACCCTTATGAAGGTCAAGAGTTGCACTGTTTCGAGAACTAACTTAGGAAGACTGAGAAAGAATCCTAGAGAAGTGAACAATTACTGGGTCACTTGCAGATTTGACTTGACTTGGTCTGGAGACTGACCCACAATGACCCAGTCATCCAGGTATGGGAATATGGAAATGTTTTGTCTCCTTAAAAAGGCGACTACTACTGCTAGGCATTTTGTGAACACCCTTGGTGCTAATGTTAAGCTGAAGGACACTGCTCTGAACTGATAATGGCCTGAAGGCAGTTCGAACCTGAGGTACTTTCTGTTGGAGCACCTGATGGGAATGTGAAAATAGGCATCCTTGAGGTCCAGGGAGGCTAGCCAATCCCCTGACCTTAGAGAGGGAAGAATTATTCCCAGTGTCACCATTTTGAATTTTGGCTTGAGTAGGTACTTGTTTAAGTATCTTAGATCTAAGATGGGTCACCACTCCACTGTCTTTTTTGGGGTAAGGAAGTATTTGGAATAGAGTCCTTGGCCCCTGAGTGTAGTAGGAACTCTCTCTATAGCATTGAAAGCCAGCAGAGATGAAACCTCTGCCTCTAGGGCAATGGTTTCGGAGATGTTTGCAGGTAGAAAAAACCCGACCTTCAGCTTTGGAAATTTTTTAAGCCGAGGGCCAGTCCCTGGCTTACTACCTCCAGGACCCACTTGTCTGAGGTAACAGACTTCCAGGCCTGGAAGTAGTAAGTCAGCCTACCTCCTACTGGAAAGGGGCAGTCGACTCGGGCTGACACATCAAGGTGTCTGCCTGGCAGAAGCCTTATACCCTTCTTCCTCTCCCTCTGAAGAACACCCTCTGAGGAAAAGGAGAGGAGGCCTGTGCCCAGTAGAAAGGCCTGTGAAAAGGCCTGCCCCTGCCCCTAGATTGCTGCTTCTGAGGAGTTGCCTGTCTTTCCTTGGCTTGTGCACTCCTGTAGGTGGTCCTGTATTTGTCCATTTTCTTCATATAATCTATGTCTGCTCCCCAAACAGAGAATTATCCACTACAGGGAAATCCATGGCCTTAGCCTGGGTGTCCTGTGAGAGGCTAGAACATCTGAGCCAAGCCAGTCTCCAAAGAGACACAGATGTAGCCATGACTCATGATGATACATCATTAGAGTCCACAGCAGCATGAAATTGAATTGTGGATGCCTCAATCCCATCAGCAGCCACCTCCTCCAGCTCCTTGGCTAGCTGGGAAGACACCTGTTTAGCCAGTTCCAGAACAGTATCCCATCTGGACTTCAGGTATCTGGCTGTGTAGGCCAAGTAGTTAGTCTGCCTGAGTGCCAAGGAGGATGCCATGTACTGTTTTTTTTAGCCATGGCATCCAGTTTCCTAGAGTCTTTATCTGGGGGGGTGTGAAGCCAAGGGTATGTTAGCCTTATCACAGGCTGCAGCCTGCACAACTCCAACATGGCTGCACTGTTGGTACAAGAACTCTGTAACCGAGCCTGACAGCATGTACCTCTGGTCCATTCGTCTGTCCACATGAGGTAAAGAGTTTGGTGTTTTAAGCAGTCTTTGTGTCTGTTTCCCCAGAGATTTATGGAGGAGAATAGACAATATTTTTGACTCTGGGATGTTCATCATCTCCACAAAGTCAGGCTCCTCTTGTTCCTCAGCAGCATCGACCAGAGGGAGCTGGAGGGTTTCTGCCACCTTTTTGTAAACCAAAAAGTGTGAAGGGGACTCAGAAAGTCTAGGAGGGGAAACACTAGAAGGCCTGTCTGGGGAGATGTCTAGTTCTATGGGCTCATCAAGACCTTCTAAACCATCATCATCATCGTAGTCTTCATCCCCCTCCAGGTCCCGTTTATAATACTCTTCTGGGGAATAATCCAGAACTGAAGCAACCGACCGAACCGAGCACCTACCGAGAAGTGCCGTGTCAGTTGGAACAGGACGGAGCGATTCAACAATACTTATCACCCTGGCAATTTCTTTGGCAGTTGGACGATGTGGTTCTGGATTGGAACCAGCCAATTTCTCCTTTTTTTTTCCTTAGCCAGAACTGATCCCTCAGGATCGGCTCTCCTTTTGCCAGAGGGAGTCTCGTCCAGGTCACTGGACACTCCCTCAAGTTCAGCTGGAACCGAACCAGGCTGACCATCTGGGACAGCGGACTTTTTGGCCTCCTTTTCCCTAAGCCTGCCCAATCTTTTACTTAAGGTGGCCTTATGAAAATTTTTACAAATCTAGCAGTCTGAATCAAGGTGGTCAAAACCTAGTCAGTAAACACAGGTTGTGTGGGGATCAGCCTTAGCAAAGGCCTCCCCACACTCACTGCAGTGTTGAAACCCAGTGGGCCCGGTTTTTCTTTTGGGTTTCTCAGACGTAGCCATCCTAACACTTACCCTTTATTCAGCAAAAGCCAGGCAAGACCCCCTTATCGGTTCCTAACCATGTTACGGGTGTTGGAAAAAACTGCAGAAATAAGTTTTGTTTTTTTTTAAGAACCGATAAGGACCAGTACCTCACACTAAAATAAAATTAGACAGAAGTAACCCAAACAATCAGTTCAGCCAAACCAATAGAAAAACTATTTTTTACAATTTCCACACACAATTCACACTCAGTCCACTACCTAAGCACTTGCTGTATTGCAGACAGGGATCTGAACCGAAGAAAAATATGAAAACAGTGATTTAAAACTGAAGTTTTTACTGTACTGAACCGAAAGCGATGGAGAGATCACCAGAGCGACTTCAGTTAGGCAGAGAAGAGAATCTGACGGTTACACTTCAAAGTGCAGTAGATAGAGGTTTGAACCGAGCTCAAGCTCAACGTTCAATGCTCTGGCATAAAGCTAACTCTTTCCTCTCCAGAGCAGTTCAAGTGCTGGGGCTAACTGCATAATGTCAGAATACAGCAAGACTTCTTCTTTGAATTGGCACTCCCCAGTCTGTCCACCAAATTGTCTATTCTGGGCATGGGATAACTGTCAAATTCTGACACTTGATTAAGTTTCCTAAAATCAAGGCAGATTCTTACACCCCCTGCTTTTTTGTTTACAATCACCACTGGTGATGACCAAGCACTTCTTGACTTTTCTATGAAACCCAATTCTTTCATTTTTTGTATTTCCTCAACCATGTCTTCCCTTCACCGTTCTGGTAACCTGTACGTCTTTTGCCTAATAGGCAAGCATTCCTTGGCACTATTACATGCTCAACCCCTTTTGCTCACCCTGGTACTGTGGTAAACGTACTGTTTAATGTCTTTAGCAAGTTATGAACTTCTTCGGTATGTTCTGGGGTTAAGGAAGCATTCACCTTTACAGCATCAGCAGTTACAGTTTGTTCCAGTCTATCATGAGCTACATCAGTATCTTTTGTATCAGTTTCTAGTAAAACTAACTTTTGGCATTTTTTCAATACATTTCTTAAGAAGGTTAGCATTGTATATCTTAGTAGGATTTTTCCTGTCAGGGATCTCAATCTCATAATTAACAGTACCAGTACGTCTAAGCTCTCTTTAAGGCCCTTGCCACTTGATTAACAGTTTATTTTCTGTAGTGGGTAACAGTAACAAGACCTTTTCACCTGGCTCAAATACTTGTTCTTTTACCTCATGGTCATAATACACCTTCTGCTGGTTTTGGGCCTCTTCTTGATTACTATGGGCTATTTCAACATATTTTGCCAGCTTGTTTCTCAAGGCACACATATAAGACGTTATTCATTGTTTCTCAGTGGGGTTATCTTCTTACGTTACTATTATCACATCCAGTGGCCCTCCTGGCTGCCTACCATACATCATTTCAAATGGTGAAAGCCCTGTTGATGCCTATGACACTTCTCTGTAAGCAAAAGTAGGTAAGGCAAGTATTGGTCCCAATCTTTCCCTTCCCCTTTTACAAACCTTTTTCACATGTGTTTTAGGATTTGGTTGAAATGCTCAACAAGACTGTCTGTCTGAGGGTGATGGGGGGAGGTTCATTCGGCAGTGATGCCTAGTAGTCTGTATAGTTCTTTAAGTAATGCAACACCAATATTACTACCCTGATCAGTAATAATTTCTTTAGGTATGCCCACTCTACTGAAATTTTTTGCAAGCTCTACTGCCACTTTTGAAGCTGTGAAAGTATGCACTGGAACCATTTCTGGGTGTCGAGTAGCACAGTCGCATACTACCAGGATACATCTATTACCCTTTTTACTTTTGTCTAAAGGGCCAACCACATCCATTGCAATTCTCTCAAAAAACACATCTATCAAGGGTAGGGGCACCAAGGGCACCTTGTATTTTCTAGTGACTGGAGCTACTTTCTGACACTCAGCACAGGAATTACAATAAGCAGCAACATCTTCATGAATTCCAGGCCAGTAAAATCTATACAACAATCTGGCAAGGGTGCGATCCCTCCCTGAGTGACCAGCCATAGGACTATCATGTGCTATCCGTAACAACTCTGTTCTATACTTCTGTAGTATAACCAATTGTTCAGTCTGTTCCTGTGTCTGAGGTTTAACCCAAACTCTGTATAGTAACCCACAGCATTTTTTTAACTATTGGTTCACCCTGTTTTGGTTTAATCCCCAAATGCTTAAAATAACCCTGGACAGAAACATCATTAGTTTGTTCTGAAAGAAATTCACAATCAGTGATCAGTTTAGTTTCAGCATTTTCATATGTTAACCCCTTATGTCCATCAGTCATTTGTTGCCACAGTTGTTTTCCTAGCACTTCAACATGCTTCCCAAATGAATCAAGCCATTTACTGTCTTATCCCCCACCTTTACATCTGTTAAATACTTGCCCCAATTTGCCAAGGACAAATCTGCTCCAGTGTCACTCTTCTTATGGCATTTTCTTGCAATATGACCTGGCTTATTACAGTTATAACAAATAACGTTTTTGGACACAGATTTGTTACCCCCACCAGAGTTCTTATCAGACTTGAAGTTTAAAAGGGAAAAAGAGTTTCTTACCAACGCTTGGCTGTTACCTCGCTGCTGTAGCGTCTGTTTGACCAAAGAAACAGCCTTTTCCCCACTTTCTGGTTGTTGTTCCTTTACCAAAGCTGCACCTCTATAGGCAGGATGTTGATGAATTGCTCCATGGCAAATGTGTCGATGATCTGTGGGACTGTTTTGTCCTCTGGTTGGAGCCATTTTATCACAAGTTCTCTGAGTCGGTTGAAGGCTTCTCAAGGATTGTCGATGGAGTTGTACTTCAGAGATCGAAATCTCTGCCTGTAGGTCTCTCCTGAGATGTCATACCTTTTCATGATTTCACATTTAACCAGGTCATAGTTTTCTGACTGTGCAGTATCCATATTGCTGTAGGCAAGTTGGGCTTTTCCTGTCAGGTAAGGTACCAGTCTGATTGACCATTGCTGCTTTGGCCATTGGCAGGCTGTGGCAACTCTTTCAAAAGTTGTCAGGTATGCCTCAATATCATCTGAGGGACACAACTTTGTAAGTTTAATGACTTTTAAGTTGCTTGTGTTTTGTTGCTCGTCTGGATCTGTTTCAGATCCTCTGCCTTTTAATAGCTTGTAAGGCATCCAGTCATTGCTGCTCCTGTCACTGCATCGCTTCTCTCATCTGCTGCTCCTGTCACTGCATCTCTTCTCTCCTCCCCTCTGTTGCTCCTGTCACTGCATCTCTTCTTTTCTCCAGTGTTCGTGTTGTTACATTTCTTCTTTTCTCTGAGCTTCTAAACTTTGATGCTCTTTTTCTCTCTGTGTCTCCATCTCTTTTTGTTGTATAGCCCACCATTTGAAAAAGGCAATAAGGCTTTCAGGTTCTGTTGCTGCCTGTTCTTTTTCCCTACTTGGTGCTGGCTGTATAGTGTCATCTTGGACTTCTGTCTCTGCTAGTTTGGCTGCCATTCTCCTGGTAACCACTCCTGGACTTGCTGCTGCAGAATCCATACCTTTCTCTATGCTTCCCTGGTACTAGGTCCAGTACCCATGCACAAAACTCCTGGCTTAGAGTATGCACGGTGTAATCCCACTTAGACTGACACCATCTGTCATTGAGGCACAAGTCAGGAAGCACAGGAAAAACCAGGAGCAGTTGTAAAATCTGCAAGAAGTGTTTATTAGTACTGGCAGTAACATAAAAAAAATTGTTCAGTATAACCATTTACAAAGGCAGAATAAACAGAGAAGATCCATCTGAGTTTTCCTTCAATCTCTGTGTCTCTCAAAACATTGCAGCTCTCTCTTAGAAGTCTTTGCAATCCCCTCCTTAACAAGCATCCTGTTTTTTTGTTATATAATGTTCTTGTAAATTTCCAATGTTCTTGTCAATTTCATGCAGGTGCAGCAAAAACACAGTGTCACAGAACTGAGGCCCCTTCTCCACAGCTTCTGAAAAAGGGCTTAAAAACTGCTCTCGGGTTAACCCCTTGAGTTCCCAATAGCTTTGCAATCATTTCAACAGTAACACTATAATTTCTAAACAAGGGGATCTCAATATCAGCTACATTTCCACACAATGATTTGTATATATTTTTATACCAGCAGATATGCAAGAGAGGAAAAAAACAAAAACAGCAAGGGAAGACTGAGAGACAGTAAGAAGCAGAGAACTGCAAGACTGTCGGGGGTGATCAAATCCCAGGTCTCACAAGAAAATTTGGTTGCACAACCAGACAGACAAGAAACAGGAATGGAAAGAACAGAACAGATCCCTGCATTCAAACTCTCCATAACAACTGGGACAGAGACCTATCAAACCCTGTCACGCTCACCACTGCTCACTCTATTCTTCCCTATCCATCCTCTCTCTACCCTCACATTGGCAGTTCCACTATGCCTCTTTCATTTCCAAATTCTGGTTTGGAACCCTTCCCTCCTACATTTCTTCACTCCTCTCCCAGGTCCCTCCACCTTCTGCTCCTTCCGCTCCAGGGATCATCACACTTTCTCTATTCCACATCCATGATTCTCCATTGAGCAATCAGCCTTCTTCTATCATCTTCCCACACTTTGGAACCAACTCCCCACTTCCATCGGACTCTCTGATTCCCCTGCCTTCTGCAGGTATCAAATGAAATTACTCTCCTTCCCCTCTTGCTCCTATTTTCTGCAATGCCATCATACCCCAGTGCAGGTGCATCTTTTGCTGTTTAATATTGTTTAAGCCTCACTGCTTTGTTGTTCTGCTCTTATAAATGACCTTGTTATCGTACTCTGACTGCACTTTACTGTAACTGTGAAAGTGACTTCTAATTTATTTATATTTTCTGTCCCTTCCTCCCACGTCACACCTGGAAGTGAACCTTGGCTCAGTGTTCCTGTCCCAGTCACTAATTTCCAAATAAATAAATGGGTTATTAGGGTGCTTCAAATCCAAAAGTCACACTGTGATGCTACCCAATATACTGTAAATCCTTTGTGAGACCACAATTAAAAAGAACAGAATATAATTTCTTACTGGCAGTTGTTTATAATGTTCTTATTTTCATAAATAAAGTCATACCACCGACTGACCCACATTTAACTGTACCAGAATAAAAAGTGATGTGAAAAATGCTGTTTTGCATTGTTTATGTTCTTCAGAATTATGTTACGGTTCTCTTTATGGAACCAGAAGAAAAAATTACTCACCTTAGTAATTGCTTTTCTTCTCATGGAGTCTTGCTATATTATGACTATATGCAGTCAGCCACTGCAGCTGAACTGCCCCGGAGAGGAAAGAGTTAACTCCAGAGAGTCTGGAGTTCCACAGCGCGAGGGCACTATACCAAAGCTCTATCTGGCCAGTTTCAAATGAAACTGTCAGATCTTTACGAAGCTAACACTAAGCAACAAGTCTGTGTGGAAAGCTCTACACTAGCCAAGTGGCTACCTACTAGTAGGAATAACAACAATATAAACAACAATATAAACAGCAATAATAATAATAACAATGAATAATAGTATTATTAGTTTCTCCCTAACAAGCACTATTAGACCCCCCTTCCCCCAAGACTCAAGTCCAGGAAGGGGCCAACATATTACTTAAAAAGAAATACCTAATTCCCTAACCCTAAATAAAGGGGTGAAGGAAGAACTAAAATGCATGACACAGTGCTTGCACTAATTTGCCACCCTACCCAAGTAGAAGTTCTGAGAGGGGCAGGGAGGAGTATAGCAAGATCCATGAGAAGAAAAGCAATTACTAAGGTGAGTAATTTTTCTTCAAACATCATGAAGTCTTGCTATATTATGACTATATGCAGATTACACAGCAGTACCTCCATGGAGGAGGGTCAGAACCTACTTAGGAAATAGGCTCTGAAGCACAGCTGTGCCAAACGAGCATCTCTCCTGGACTGAATATCCAGGGAATAATGCTTGTAAAAAGTGTGAACTGTTTTCCAAGTAGCAGCTTGACAGATTTCCAGAATGGAATATCTCTAGCAGCCGCTAGAGATGCAGCTGTACTCTGATGGAGTGAGCCCTCAGTCCTGAGGGGGTTCTCTACATAGTTTTGATAACAAAATTGGATACAAGAGACAATCCACCTTGCAATTGTCCTCTTAGTGGCAGGTTTCCTTGCCAACCCTCGCCATAGGTAAGGAAGAGTTGGAGGGATTCAACCTGTGACCCTTGGTGCTTCTAAATAGTAGCTTAAGGCTCTTTGACGTCCAAGCTGTGCAGACTCCTCTCACCTGAGGAAGAATGCTCAGTGAAAATACTGGAAGAGAGATGGATTGGTTCAGGTGGAAATCTGAAACCACTTTAGGCAAAAACTTTCTGTTAGTCCTGAGGACTACCTTATCTCTGTGGAAAGAGATAAATCTTCTTCCACTGACAGGGCCTGTAGTTCACTTATGCATCTGGCAGAAGTGATAGCCACTAGGAAAACAGTTTTCCAAGTCAGAAACTTGAGCTCTGCTGAGGACAGAGGCTCAAAGGGGGGTTGCATTAACTGAGCAATGCAAATATTCAGGTCCCAAGCGGGAGCTGGTTCTCGAAAAGGAGGGTTGGTGTGAAGTAACCCTTTAAAAAACTTGGAAAGCACAGGGTGAGAAGAAAAGAAAGCAGGCTTCCCTGCTGACAGAAAAGCAGAGACAGCTGCCAGATGAACCTTTAAGGTAGCTGGCCTAAGGCCTAAGGAATTTAAATGGACCAAATAGTCCAGTAAAATGGGCAGATCAGCAGATTCTGGGATAATCTGCTTCTCAGAGCACCAGATGGAAAACCTTTTCCACTTAGAATTGTAAGTGGTTCTAGTGGAAGGCTTCCTTGAAGCCTTTAAATATCCAAAACACCTTGAGAAGGTGTAAGTCAGCAATTCTAACTCCTCAAGAGCCATGCCTTGAGATGGAGGGATTTGAGGTCCGGATACCACACTCTCCCTGTGCACAGGCCAGTAAGTCGTGGACTCTGGGCAAGCTCAGGGCAGGGTGGACTGTCAGGACAGAAGCAGTGGGTACCAGGGCTGTCTGGCCCAATCTGGAGCAATCAGAATCACCTTGCAGGGCTGAGATCTGATTTTTACTAGTACCCTGAAAAGAAGGGAAAAGGGGGAAAGGCATACAGGAACTTCCCTTTCCAATCCAACTGAAAGGCGTCCAGGGGGACTGATCCCAGCACTGGAGGCCTGCAACAAAACAGAGGAAGTTGGTGGTTGTCTGGGGCTGCGAAAAGATCTATCTGAGGGGTGCTCCATCTGGCAAAGACTGACCCAACACTGAGGATTCAGAGCCCATTCTGTGATGGCCCTGAGAAATCCTGCTGAGGGCATCCGCCAGACATTGTCCTTCCCTGGAAGGTGAACTGCTATCAGGGAGGTGTTCAGGGAGTAAGCCAGAGACCACAACTTCATTGCTTCGGTGCACAAGGCTGATGACCGAGTGCCCCCTTGCTTGTTGATGTACCACATTGTTGTGGTGTTGTCTGTCCTGACTTGAACTACTTTGTTCTGGACAGAAGCTGAAAACGCCTGAAGAGCTAAAAGGACAGCTCTGAGTTCCAAAAGATTGATGTGGAGCAGAGATTCCTGGGGAGACCACACTCCCTGAGTGGACAGGTCGCCCAAGTGAGCTCCCCACCTAACAGGGAAGCATCCGTGGTGAGGGTGAGGAGGGAAACGGGAATGAAAGGAACCCCTTGTTTTAGATTGCTTTGATCCTGCCACCAGTGTAAGGCCAGGATCAGGGTTTGGGTCACTGGAACCAATTTGGAAAGGGGGTCCCTCCTTTGAGACCAATAGGCCCTCAAATGGAACTGAATGTCCCTCATCTGGAATCTTGCTCCTTGCACTACAGCTGTGGAAGCAGCCATGTGCCCTAGGAGTTGCAGAAAATGCCTTGCTGGTCGAGAGACCCGCAGGGTAAAGGAGGAGGATGCCAGGGCAATGAGTCTGTCTACCCTTTCCGAGGGGAGAAATGCCCTGGCTAACTTTGTGTTCAATTCTGCACCTATGAAAGTTAGTACCTGAACTGGTTCGAGAACTGACTTTGGTAAATTCAGCAGGAATCCCAGGGAAGTGAGAAGCTGCTGGGTGACTTGCAAGTGGGATTTTACCTGATCTGGGGACTGACCCACTATGAGCCTGTCGTCCAGGTAGGGAAACACAGCAACCCTTGCCTTCTTAAATGAGCCACTACCACAGCTAGACATTTTGTGAATACCCTTGGCACAGAGGTAAGGCCGAAGGGCATTGCCCTGAACTGGTAGTGGCCTGAGGTAGTTCGAACCTGAGGTACTTTCGGTGAGAAGGCCTGATCAGAACATGAAAATAGGCATCCTTGAGGTCCAGGGAAGCTAACCAGTCCCTGGCCTCAGGGAGGGCAAAAATCATTGTCAGAGTTAACATTTTGAACTTTGGTTTCAAAAGATGCTTGTTCAGGTACCTTAAATCTAAAATGGGCCGCCATTCTCCTGTCTTTTGGGGTAAGAAAGTATCTTGAGTACAGCCCCTGCCCTGATGGCAAGGAGGGACCCTTTCTACTGCTTTGCAGTCCAAAAGAGAAGAAACTCTGCTTCCAAAGCAAGGGCTCTGAAGGATTTGCAGGTGGAAAATGTCTGGCTCTCATCTTCGAAACTGTTTGAAGCTGAGAACCAGACCCTGGCCTATTACTTCCAGAACCCACCTGTCCGAGTTAGGGACACCCAGTTCTGGCTGAAATAAACCAACCTGCCCCCCACTGGTACAGGAGAATCGGCCCTGGGCACCCCATCAGGGTGCCTGCTTGGCAGTAGCCTTAGGCTGAGGGGAGGGGGACGATTTACTTGTGCCCCGTCTACCTCTGCCTCTAAAGAAACCCCTCTGTGCAAATGCAGAGGAGGCCTGAAATTGGTAAAAGGCCTGTGGAAAGGCCTGCCCCTTACCTCTGGGAGCATGCCTCTGTGGAGTGGCATGCCTCTCCTTAGCCTGGGCACTTTTGTAGGTAGTTCTGTATTCATCCATCTTTTCATATAGTTTTCTGTTTGTTCCCAAACAGAGAATTACCCACAACAGGAAAATCCATAGCCTTTGACTGAGTATCTTGGGACAGATTAGTGCATCTGAGCCATGTCAACCCGGAAAGCTACAGAAGTGGCCATGACCCTAGAGGAAACATCATTAACATCAACAGCAGTATGAAATTGAACTTTAGAGGCTTCAATGCCATCAGCAGCCACCTGTTCAACTCACTAGCCAGCTGGCCATGGGCCTGCTTGGCTAACTGCAATACTGTGTCCCACCTAGATTTCTGATATCTAGCCACATAAGCCATATAATTTGCCTGCCTGAGTCCCAAAGAAGCTGCCATATACTGTTTTTTCGCCATGGCATCAATCTTCCTGGAATCCTTATCAGGAGGATGTGAGGTCAGAGGAATATTAGCCTTGTCACAGGCTGCAGCTTGTACCACACCTACATGACTACACTGCTCAGTGAGGAAGTCTGTATCAGAGCCTGACAAGGTATATCTTCTGTCCATTTTTATCTACAGGAGGGACAGAATGAGGATTTTTAAATCTTTGTTGTTTGCTTCCTAAATGACTTATGCAAAGGAATAGACAACCTCCTAGACGCTGGTATATCCATCATTTCTACATAATCAGGCTCTCTTGTTCATCCACAGCTTCCTCTAAAGGAAGCTGGAGGGTTTCTGCAACCTTTTGTAAAACATAAAATGAGAAGGGACTCAGACAGAATAGGAGGAGATTCTAAAGGTCTGTCTGGAGAAATGTCCGTTCAATGGGCACGCCCAGACCCTCCCAGCCACACATGTAATGATCAAATCGTCCTCCCTCTCCTGTGGTTCATAAAATTCCTCAACATCATACTCCTGAACCACTGGCACTGAACGAACCAACCTTTTACCAACTGTAGGTGGTTCGGCAGGACCCTGAGACAGTGACTGGACAATCTGTATGGCTTTAGCTATTTCTGCAGCAGTTGGAGAGACAATTTTGGACTCCAAACCTACTGATTTCTTTGTCTTTTCACTGAGACTGGTTCCCTGAACCAGCCTTCCTTGCCCGAGGAAGTCTCGCCCGGTCAGAGGGCACTCCCTCTGGTCCAGTGGGTACTGGACCGGCTGGCCATCCGGTCAGCGGACTTCTTGGCCTCCTCGCTCCTGAGCCGCCCAATCTCTTTTTCCAGGGTGGCTGCAGGAAATTTTTTACACACCTGGCAGTCTGACAGGAGGTGGTCAGCCCCCAGACAATAAACAGTGGTGTGTGGGTCAGCCTTGGCAAAGGCTTCCCACAGACATCACAGTGTTGAAACCCAGTGGCCCGGTTTTTCTTTTGGGTTCTCAGACATAATGCCAGCCTAACCAAAACTTGCCCTTTGATGGCAGTGCCAGGCAAGACACCCTTATCGGTTCCTAACCGTGTCACGGGTATTTGAAAAACTATTTTAAAAGCAAGGTTTTTAGAACCGATAAGAACTGGAACCGCACTCTAAAAGCCCAACCACACTTTAAAACGTTAAATTGTAAAACCGATCGGTTCAAAACCGAACCGATAATTGAATTTCCACACAGACTTTAAATTTTCTACTTATGGTTTACCAGATACAGCTTTTAACTGAAATGCGGTAAAATAAATACTTTTTGCCGGTTCAAATGAACCGAAAATACTCGCCGATGTGAAGGAGCTGATCTCCGGAGCGACTGTTCAGTGAAGCGGAGTAAAGAATCTGACAGTTTCATTTGAAACTGGCCAGATAGAGCTTTGGTATAGCGCCCTCGCGCTGTGGAACTCCAGACTCTCTGGAGTTAACTCTTTCCTCTCCAGGGCAGTTCAGCTGCAGTGGCTGACTGCATATAGTCATAATATAGCAAGACTTCATGGTGTTTGAAATGTGGAGTTTTGACTATGTCTCAGCTTGTGTACAGAACTCTAAGCATGGTTTTGGTAGGTTAACAGCTCATGCTTAGCATTCTTTACACAAACCGTGTCATAGTAAAAACTCAGATTTACTGGTTCCAGGAAAGGAACTTTGCAGAATGTTAAACATAAAAAGAAAACAATTGAAAACACATTTTGTCACATCAGTGTTTAATCAGGTACGGTTAAATATGAATCTTTTTGTGATATAAATTTAATATCTGTAAACAGGAACATTACTAATTGCTGCCAATAAGCAGAAAATGTCCTGTCCCCTTTGAATTACTGCTCACAATTTAGCAGACCAATACTGGCCAAGGACATAAATAAACTGAACAGGATTCAAAGAAGGGCCGCCAAACAAATGCATGGGCTGCAGGACTGAATGTATGACAGGAGATTAGAAGCAAGCTCTTTATAGTCTGGAAGCAAAGAGGAAAAGAGCTGACATGCTACTACAGTATAAGATAATGTCAGATGAGGACATAATGAACCAGCTAGAATTCAAACTTAAATCAAAACAGAGGATAACAAGGGAGCATGAGGGTAGGCTTGCAGCCAAACCATTTGAAATATTCCTCTGTCAATATTTTTACACACAGTGAATGATAAACATTTGGAACTCACTGCCAGCAGAAACAGTGGATAGTAAAATCTTTGATCAATTCAAAAGCAGAGTAATCATATAAGAGAAGGCAGCAAGCCAGAATACTACCACTGAAATAGTGTGTGTGGGGGGGATGAACTTGATAGGCAACAGTCATTTATCACCCATTAACCTCAGTATTAACATCTTTTGCACATTTCACTACAAGAGAAATGCCAAGACCCTGAAGGCCCCTCCTGGAGGGACAATCTGCAGCTAAATGGATTGCCGTAGGGGTCAGAGACCAAGAGGCTGACTGAATTTTTGGAGGGCTTGCTGCAGGACGTTTTGGGTCTGCCTTCTGGCAGAGAGTTTTGGACAGAGTGGGACCAGTGTGCTTTAAGATCTTCACCCACAGATGCAAAGGCAGGGACCAGGTTGATGGTGAGGACATTTTTTAGCTATTAAGACAAGTAAAAATACTACACATTGCATTGCAAAAGAAAAGCATAATGTATGGCATTGCTAAACTGTTCTTTAACCAGGACTACCCACCTGAAGTGTTGAAGAGGCATGGTGCTGCTTCAGACACCTTATCCAGCTGGTCCGTGACTTTTTTGGGAAGACAGCACTACGCTGTAGTATACCCCTGCAGTGGATGAACGAGTGTTGGAAAAGAAGGGCTGACCAATACAAAAAATTGTTATGGTGCAACAGCAGCGATATTTACAGCAGAAGGCAAAACTGGCAGCAAGTAAAATGGCGGAAAGCACAAGCAGGAGGGAGAGAGGCCACAACAGTCACTATGTAGGAGTTTTGAGACATCTTGACCCAAATATTCAAAAGGATTGCGCCATGCGCAACCCACTGATGCGCCCCGGTGCAATATTCAAAAGGGAAAAGTGTGCAGCACAAATCCCGCATCAGTAATGTATGCAGGCACAGGTGGGGGGGGGGGCGTGCCCATGCATACCCTGCACAGCCCGATATTCAGCCCAGGATGTGCAGAGCCATGCTTGCGCAACCCCTACCTGTGCCAGCACAAAGTTGATCCAGAAAAAAAAGGAACAACGGATGGTCACCCACAGGTGAGCTGCCGCATTGCAGGGAGCAACACGGCAGCTGCCACCTGTAGGTGGCCACCCCGAGCTCCGGCTGCACCTGGCGGCACTCCCCCATGCCCATCAATGGCATTTGTAAACAAAATGAAGAATTCTGTCAATATCCCTAGTGGTCCAGTGGACCACTGTGTGCCAGATCATGGGCATTAGTAATAAATAATATCCTCAACTTCGGAGTCCAGTGGATCGCTATAGTTCGATCGGTATTAGTAATAAATAATATCCCCAAAGTCCCTGGTGGTCCAGTGGATCGCCATTTGCCCAATCAGGTCATGTCTAAACTCCCTGGTGGTCCAGAGATTGCTATTCGCTCGATCACGGGTATTAGTAATGAATAATATGTCCAATTTCTGGTGATTCAGTGACTAGATCTGTTTCGATCACGGGTATTATACGACAATATACCAGTCTTGCGGTCCAGTGGATCGTTATTCGTTAGATCGCTGGCATAGCACAAAATAAAATATGTCCATCCTCGTGGTCTAGTGGCACCCACCTCCCCACCGCCCCCGCCTGGTCAGCCGGGCGGGCGGCAGCACTCATCGGCCTGCCGCCTCATCGCTGCTGACTGACACCATCGGTAGGCTGCACGCCCACCGGCTCACGCTGGGACCAATGGGCATACAGCCCTACCGATGGTGTCAGTCGGTGGATGGCGGGCCGGCAGGCGGGTGGGGTGCTGCTGCCCGCCGGCTGACTGGGGGGGCGGGGCAGTGGGGCTCAGTGGACGGGTGATGAAGGGGGTACCACTAGACCACCAGGGATATTGGACATATTTTTATTTTTTATTACTAATGCCCACGATCGGGCAGACAGTGGTCCACTGGACCACCAGGGAGTTTGGACATATTTATTCATTACTAATGCCCGCAATCGGGCAGATAGCAGTCCACTGGACCACCAAGAAGTTTGGACATATTTATTCATTACTAATGCCCATGATTGGGCAGCGGGCAGATAGTGGTCCACTGAGTTTGGACATATTTATTCATTACTAATGCCCACGATCAGGCAGATAGTGGTCCACTGGACCACCAGGGAGTTTGGACAAATTTATTCATTACTAATGCCCGCGTTCAGGCGGATAGCGGTCCACTGGACCACCAGGGAGTTTGGGGATATTGATTCATTACTAATGCCTGCAATCAGGCAGATAGCGGTCCACTGGACCACCAGGGATATTGGAGTGCACTATATTTTACTTCAGCCCGCAATCGGGCTGTGGAGCACATTGCCGGCTACACGGGACATCAGTCCCCGACGGCTGTTGCCTGGCAGGGTGTCAGGCGCAAGTCGTCGGGGATCGGCGCACCTGCATGGAAATGGGCCCATGATGACATGCAAATGGCCCCATTGGCACCTTGCATACATTACAGCCCCATTTGCATGTCAAGTTTTGAATATTGCAGTTGCTGTGCATAGCGCAATGGAACTTGCATAGCGCATCCCCATGCTCCACTCTGGCCACTTGTGCTGGCGCAGTGCCACTGCGCCATGCACACTGCGGGTGGCCAGGATGCGATATTCAACGATGCTGTGCCATGACGCAGCTCCGTTGAATACGCCCAGTCCACACCCCTGCGCAGCTAAGCTGCGCTATGCCCAAGCTTGCGCCACAGCCTGGCGCAGTTTGAATATCTGGGCCCTTGTGAGCTTTCCAAGAAGGGAGATGGACTGCAATGCACCAGGATGCAGCAGAGACCCGAAAGCCACTCCAATAGGTACTGTAGACAGTTCTTTAACTATGTGTTTCATTCACAAGAAGCTGCTGATTCGGGCTACACGAACTTGGGATATTTTCCCTACCATTTATTTATTTTTATTTATTTAGTTTTTGTTGACCGAGTAAGTGCACTACACAAATCCTGCCTATTTTCAGGCACGACCCGGGGGAGGGGGATACAGATGAATGCTAACTGACCTTGAATCAGATTAAGCTGTTGTTGGTATTTTTTTTCAGTGAATGAGGGAAATTTGGCCAGGACACCGGGGAAATTACCCTATTCTTTTCGATAAGTGCCATGGGATCTTTAACAGCCACCTGAACTACCAGTAATCCAGGCAAATGGTACCTCGGTTTAATATCTCATCCAAAAGACGGCACCTCAGAAGTGCAGCACCCCTGTCATGCTGCACTACAGTGTCAGTACTGGGATATTAACCCAAGTGCTAGATGTGGGAACTGAACCCACAACCCTCTGATCTCCCAGCCTCAGAAGCGAGTGTGCTATCTACTGAGCCACTGACACGGATTGCCTACAAGGTTTCCATGGAGACAGCCAAGTCAATGGTGAGCACTAGTATTTTAGACCTGCATGCCCTACAGACCCTCATGCATGCTTACACACACACTACTGCAGCATAAGGTATATCTGCATTTACTCTTATTTGCTATGATGTGCCTAGGAACCATTATCCAGCATGATTATTTTGTGGTACTTATGTGCAACCTACAGCTTTTTGCCATGATGCAATGATCAGCATATTCTATGAAACATTGTATTGTTTCCCAAAACCCAAAAACAGCCTCAGTCAGTATAATGCTGATCAGGGTGTACACAAATAATCTCACTGGCTTAGGTGCGAGCTGACCACCACTATCCACCGATAGAATTGTTGTATTTCATTTTTTTGCCTCTTTGGGTGAGTCCATTACCTAGTAATGTACTTTCTTATCTCGAAGTATAAGCACTCATATAAAACTATTATTCACTGGAGTTTGCATGATGACATCACGGTGTACGTAAGTTTCCGAACTTCCAGCAGGTACGCTGTTTTTCTACATGTTTTGGAATAAACTTTCTTCTGAGATATCTGGGCTTCTGCATCGTGTGTTTTGCCAACAGGTATAGAATCCTGCCACCCAACAAATTGGCGACTACGGCAGGACCTGTTTGGATGAAACCAAACCAGTATGCCAAAAGATACACAGGTGAATGGGACTGGGAATCATGAAGGTGCGCGAACCTATGCCCCTCATTCACAACTCTCTTTCGGAAGGCCACTAGGGACTCCTGTATCAAGAATGGGAATGGGAATCACAAAAGCACTTGAACATATGCCCCTCATTCAACTTGCGGCGCAGCCCAGTTTGACTTCTGAACCAAAATGTCTGGCTGTCTAGTTGTTGAGGTCGAGGTGAACCAGTACGCCTTGGACTCTCGGTTAGTGCAGAAAAAGTGAGACCTCCAGCAATGGCCATTAGTACAGAGCTCAGATTAGATGTCTTAAATTTCCTGACCTCCCATGGGGGTTGGAGTGATTTTGCGCTGGACGCTAAGTCGCAGGCTTATCTAGTGCAGTATGTTTGTAAACTGTTCTCAGAGACAAAGCCTAAGCTAAGAAACATGATCAAAGAGGTATAATGTTTGCCGCCCTGTATGCTATCTTGCAAGCAGTGGAATTGGAGGTCCTAGCTCTGAAAAAGGAGTTGAGCTCCAGAACTAGGGAAGCAGGTGAGCAACGGAGGGACTTGGAACAAGAAATTCAAAAGCTTAGGAATGAGACTCGGACCGAACTTGAGAGTGTGGTACAGGAAAAAGACAGGGAGATTGTTAGGTTGAGAGAGGACTGTAAAAGGTTGCAGCAGGATAAGAGGCATGTGTTACAGTGGAATAACTTGCTTACAAGTATGAATGATATGTTGTGAAGTGAGTATAAGGAGTTAGAGGAAGAATCTGAGAGGTGTCAGAATGCGTTGGACAAGGAGGTTAGGAAATACCGCAAAGTGAGTGCCGCATACAGAGTTTTGCAGGATCACATCAGAAATGGACAGTACAGAGGCAGAGTCAAATAAAATCAAATCAATCTTTATTTTTATAGCGCCTTTCAAGACCAAGGCACTGTACATATTATAATTTACAATATAAAAACACAGAATATAATAACTTTAAAATCAATTCAATTAAACCAGGAAGGCCAAAGAAAATAATGTTTTCAGCATAGATTTGAAATTGCTGATGGTCAGGCATTCTCTTAGCTGACGAGGTAGAGAATTCCACAGGGTCAGTGCTGCAAATGAAAAGGCACGAGCTCCAGATGTTTTAAGACGAACCCTGGGAATCTCTAGCAATCCCTCATCAGCGGATCAGAGAGGACGACTGGAGGAGTAGGGAGTCAGGAGATCTTTGAGGTAATCAGGTCCCTGTTCATGTAGGGCTTTAAAGGTAAGCAAGCCTACCTTATAGGTTATCCGCCACTGAACTAGCAGCCAGTGCAGTTTGCGCAAGACCGGCATGATGTGACAGGACCTAGAGGTACCATTCAACAGCCTGGATGCAGCGTTCTGCACCAGCTGCAAGCAGCGGATATCAGCCCTAGGTAGAGGGTATTGCAGTAGTCAAGATGGGTAGTAATGAAGGCATGGACCAATGTTCAAAGGTCACCCCGGGGGAAACAGGTGTTTCAACCTGGCTATATTCCTCAGATGGTAAAATGAGGATTTGACCACAGCTGACACCTGAGACTTCAAGGTCAAGCCATCATCAAAAACAATGCCTAAGTTACGCACCTGATCTGAGGTGAGGAGCTGGACACCATCAAGCCAAAGGCCCAAAATGTGCCCAGCACCAAAACCTGCCCCCGGGCAGCCCAGATCCACAACCACCACCTCAGTCTTATCCAGACTCAGTATCAACCAACTCAGACTCATTCAGTCTTTCATCTCAGAGAGGCAGCTACTTAGCACAGAGATCGCATCAACCTGTCCGGGCACAAAGGACATATACAGCTGAGTATCATCTGTATAGCAGTGAAAACTCAAGCCATATTGCCTGATGTCTCCTAAAGGCAGCATATACACTGCGAACAACATGGGTGCCAATATGGAACCCTGCAACACCCCACAATACAGGTGGAGGGCATCAGAGGAATAAATTCTAGTGACCACCCTCTGAGATTTGCCTACAAGGAAAGATCGAAACCATTTGAGGACTGTACCTGACAGCCCACAAAGGAGCTACAGGGTTTCCATAAGCACCTCATGGTCAACAGTGTCAAAGGCTGCTGAGAGATCAAGAAGGACCAAGATGGTATGAGCCTTTTGATCTCTTGCCATTAAGAGGTCATTTAGTACCCGAACAAGGGCAGCCTCCATGCTATGCCTCTTCCTGAATTAAGACTGGAGAGCTTCATAGACATTATGAGTTATCAAGTGATTGTCCAGTTGTAACGAAACCACCTTCACAATAACCTTCCCCATAAAGGGAAGGTTAGAGACAGGTCAATAGTTAGCTGGATCAACGGGATCCAAGGAGGGTTTTATAAGGAGTGGTCAAATAACTGCCTCCTTTATGGGATCCGGAAAGATTCCCCTCTCCAAGGATCTCCATACAATTTCTGCTAGGATCAGGTAGATAACATCTACACATCTTACCAAAAGGGAGGTAGGGCCCGGATCCAAACTACAACAGGTAGGGTGCAAAGTCTGGTCAATCTAGTCATTTTCACAATGTCAATGAATTCCAGTTGGCTGAAATCCATCCAGACAGACCAGATGCTCACCACCTCCCATCGATCTCTACAACCCCTCATGGAGAGAGTTGGGCCAATTCTGGACCGGATGCTGGCAACCTTATTTGTGAAAAACTGAGCTAGTTCATCACACTTCATTTGTGAAAAAGCTCTTCTGGACTGGAGACAGACTGGATTGCACAATCTGTCAACAGTATGAAAGAGTTGAGCCAGTCGGTTCTGCGTGGCACAAATCTCCCTGGATAAGAACTCTGCCTTCTTATGGGTGATTTCTGATTGATAGCCCTTATAATGTTCCATCAATCTAAGCTTGTCAGTATCCAAGCCAGACTTTCACTATGCTCTCTCCAGTCTTCGAGAAATCTGTCTCAACTCCTTCAAGGATCCATCATACCAAGGGGACCTTGGGTGAAGAGTGAGTGGTTGAACACGAACAGGAGCAATCAAGTCTAGGGCATCTCCCACTGCCTTATTATAGGCTAGCACGAGGTCCCCTGGACTTGAGCTTTCACTCAGCAATCCCGATAGGTCCAGCACCACCGACAGACCATCTAGGGTAACTCCCCTCAAAGGGCAGTACTGTACCATATCCACAGGGGTAGGTCCATTTGGGGGCGGCAAAACTGAACCCTATGGTGCGATGGTCAGACCAGCTGACTGGTTTCACCCCCAAATCTATGATCTCCATCCCCCAGAGGAACAGCAGATCCAATGAGTGACCTCCTATATGTGTAGAGGAGATAATTACCTATGTAAGGCCCAACATTGTCAATAGCTGCAGGAGATTTTAGCCAAACTGCGAGAGTTCGTCGTCAACCCAGGCATTGAATTCCCCCTGAATTATCCTTCTGGGGGACTCCAGCACTATGTCGATGACGAAGTCCGCTATCTCCTGCAGGAATAATCCCCCATCACCTGGTGGATGGTAGATGAAGAGTATCCTACATCCTACACCCTCACCCATGAGGCACTCAAAGGATCTGGTGGCCCCCACTGGAACATCCACAAGGCCCAGTTCGGTCTTAAAAAAGATGGCTACACCCCCACCCCTACGATCCAACCTTGGGTGATGAATCACTGAGAAACATAGAAACATAGACTTTGATGGCAGATAAGGACTGCTAGGCCCATCTAGTTTGCCCATTTCCCTACCTACAGGATAGGACGCAGATCCTAGTTAACCAACAGCCTATATCTTCCTGCCCCCCACAAGAATTGCCTTATGTCTGTCCCATGCATTCTTGAATTCTCCCACAGTTTTAGACCCCACAACTTCCTCAGGAAGGCTGTTCCATGCATCTACTACCTCTCTGTGAAATAATACTTCCTCACATTGCCCTGAACCGCCTCCTTCTATCTTTTTAAATTGTGTCCCTTGTTCTTGCAAGTCTCTTTTCTGAAAGATGCTACCCTCTTGGACTTTGTTGATTCCCTTGAGGTACTTGAAAGTTTCTATCATGTCCCCCTCTCCTTTCTTCCTCAAGGTATACATATTAAGCTCCTTTAGTCTCTCCTCAAACGGCTTCTCTTGCAGACCCTGCACCATTTTAGTTGCCCTCCTCTGGACTGCCTCTATCGTGTCTATGTCCTTGCGGAGATGGGGTCTCAGAACTGGACACAGTATTCCAGATGGGGTCTCACCAACTGTCTGTACAGAGGGATAACAACTTCCTGTTTTCTGCTGCTGATGCCTCTCCCTATACATCCCAGTATACCCCCGGCCCTCCCTACTGCCTTCTCACATTGCTTGCTAACCTTAAGGTCATCTGATATGATTACCCCCAGGTCCCTTTCCTGTTTTGTTGTTGTTACTAACTCCCCACCCATTGTGTATTCTTCCCCTGTTTTTGTTTCCCAGGTGCATTATTTTGCACTTTTTTGCATTGAATCCTAGCTGCCATATGTCTGACCATTCCTCCAACCTTGCCAAGTCCCTTTTCATCCTTTCCATGCCTCCTTGTGTATCAACCCTGTTGCAGATCTTTGTGTCATCTGCAAAAAGGCATACTTTTCCTTCAGTCCCTCTGCAATGTCACTGATGAAGACATTAAAAGGACTGGACCCAATACTGAACCCCGCGGTACCCCACTAGTAACCGCCTTTCTTCAGAGTGGACTCCATTTACAATTACCTCTGTGTCCTGTTGTCCAGCCAATGTTTTACTAGGCTACCACCCTGGGACCCACCCCAGGCTGGTTAATTTGACTAATAATCTTTGTGTGGGACTGTGTCAAATGCCTTGCTAAAGTCTAGGTAGGCCATGTCCACAGCCCCTCCTGGTCTACTACTTTGGTCACCCAAAGAAATCTATTAGATCTGCCTGACATGACCTTCCCGCTGGAACCCATGCTGCCTTGGATCCTGTGCTCCACTGACCTCTAGGTACTCAACTATTCTTTCCTTCAGAAGTGACTCCATCACTTTCCTACCACAGAGGTCAGACTGACAGGTCTGTAGTTTCTGCCTCTGTCTTGGTCCCACTTTGTGAAGGGGAATCACATCCGCCTTCCTCCAGTCCTCGGTACCACACCATCCTCCCATGATTTATTAAAAGAGTAGCCAGTGGTTTCACTAGTTCCTTCCTTAATTCTTTTAGAATTCTGGGGTGAATTCCATCAGGACCCATTGCTTTGTCCACCTTCAGTTTTAGGAGTTCTTGCAGAACCCTTTCTTCTGTGAAAGGACTGGGATCGACCTCTATCAAGAGTGCTTCTGTAATTGGATTAGGCACTCTCCTCTCTTTGTTAATACTGAGCAGAAATATTCGCTCAGTATTCCTGCTTTTTCACTGTCCCCTCTGCCCACCCACCGCTCATTCTATGCAGCCTCACTATCCCTCCCTTTGTCTTTCTACGTCATGATGTACCTATAAAAGGTTTTATCCTCTTAACTGAGTTGGCTATCTTTTCTCAGTTTGGGCCTTTGCTATTCTGACTTCCCTCCTGCTTCTTTCTGCCTTAACTGGTACAGCTCTCTGTCCTGCTCCTTCTGTGTTTCTTATACTTCCAGAATGCTATCTTTTCTTCCTGACTTTCACAGCCACCCTCTTGAGAACCATAGTGGCTTTTTCTTTCATTTTGATTTGTTTATTTGCTTCACACAAAGGCTTGTTGCCTCTGTGATGGCAGTTTCGATAATTCCCATTGTTGCTCCACACCTCCTTCCTAGCCTGTTTGCTAGTGCTTTTCTGAGGCACTCTCATCTTGCCAAAGTCAGCCCTCCTAAAGTCCAATACCCTCACTTTTGTATGGCTTGACTCTGTAGCTGAGTTTAACGTGAACCACACTGTTTGATGGCCACTTGTCCCCAGATGGCAACCCACTTCTAGATCTGAGATCCTCTCACTGCCCCCGTTTGAGAGTACGAGGTCTAAGATTGCTCCCTCACAAGTGGGTTCCGAAATTAGCTGTCTAATGCCTGCCACCTGTAGGGCATCAAGAATGGCCCTGCTCTTGGATGTGGCTGCAGCAAATGTGCTCCAGTTAACATCTGGCATATTCAGGTCTCCCATCAACAGTATCTCCTTTCTCTGCCATTCTAAGAATGCCTTCCATCATATCCTTGTCCATTCCTTACCCCTGACATGGGGTCTGTACAAACCCCTGTGCGGATTGTGGTGCCTTTCCAGTCTCCAAGGTGACCCACAGTGCCTCCTCCTCCCTGTTTATCTTTTGTTCAGTTGCTTTTATCCTTCCTTACATAGAGAGCTACCCTCCCCTTCTTATCCCCTGCCTGTCTCTCCTGTAGGTTATGTACCCTGGTATGTTAACATCCCAGTCATGGTTCTCTGTGTACCATGTTTCTGTAACTACTATCTACATCCAGGCATCCTCTTCCATTAAGGCCACCAGCTCAGGGAACTTGTTGCCCAGACTACGGGCATTGGTACTCATTACCTCCATTTCCTGATGGCCTTACCCCTTTGCCCCACCCTGTCCTTCTTGCCTTTGTTACTTCTCCATTTACCCTGCCCTTCTCCCCATCGACACCTCCATGTTGGTGTTTCCACACTTACTACTGTGATTGTCTGGGGGCTAGGATTTTCCTGCCTCCTTTCCAGTGCCTCCCTTGGCTAGTTTAAAAGCTTGCCAATGAAGCATTTAAACCTATCACCTAGGATCCTGGTTCCTCCCGGACAGATGCAGCCCATCATGCCAGTATAGGCTTGCATCACTCCAGGTGGACCCCAGTCCCCAATGAAGCCAAATCCCTGAGCTCCACACCAGTTTTCAACCACTGATTGAATCCCATGGCACGAACACCCTAGCCTCCTATGCCATAGATGGGTAGCACCTCCGAGAAGGTTACCGCATGCTACTTGACCAAGGCCCCTCCCCAATCTCCACAAACTCTTCCTGCACTTCTCTAATCCCTTTCTTAGCCAGGTCATTTGTCCCTAGGTGGACAATGACATCCAGCTCCCTCCCCTGTGCAGCTGCTCCGCAATCCTGAGGATTCGCTCCCTGTCCCTCCAAGCCATGGTGCCAGGCAGGCACCTTACCTCCCTCTCCCCTTCCTTGCCCAGTTCTACCTTCCTAACAATGGAGTCCCCCACCAGGAGTTGTTTCCTTCCCCTGCAGGGTCCCCTGCCACCCTCCTGTGGGTCTCCTTGTGGAGGTTCCCAGCATCCTTGGTCTCCACTGTGGTGCCTCCATAGAGGAACCACACTTTGCCAGAATGGCATAGGAATTGTGGAGAGGTACAACTGGAGGGATGCGCCTGTTCCACCACCTCACCCTCCCTGAGCCCACTGTGGTCCAACCGCTCTCTTCTTGGCAACCTCTGAGGCAACGGCAGTGGCACTGGTGGTCCCTGGATGGAAGAGGAGATCCCACAATCCTGGCCAACTCAGCCTGGAGATGAGCAACCTCCTCCTCAGCCCAGAGAGGTGCCTGCAGATGGGACAACACCGCATCCTCCAGAACATCTCCTGGAAGACTGCTGCTCCACAGCCACTGCACTGCACCATTCCAATCATGTTTTATTTCTGGCCCCTTAACTGTTTGCAATCCTTACTCTTTCCTCTGTTTTTTTTTTCTCTCTCTCCCCTTACTTTCTGTCTGTGTGCCCTTTAAGCTCCTGATTGTCCTGTTCTGAGACAAGAATATCCTATATTTCTCAGTAGACCACTTACTTGTTCAGAGGCAGACCTCCAGCAGCTAGAGGGCGGAGAGCTACTCTTGCCCTTCTAGGATGGTGGGTCCTTGGTGGTTCTGTGATCACTCACTTCCTGCCCCTAAACAGGAAGTTCCTGTTGTCAGTCAAATCCTGTGCCTATAAAATAGAACTAGCTTTCGTGGGGGTGGAGGGAGGAAGGAGGGCACATAGTCCCAGTAGAGAAGTTCAGTCACACAGCAGTCCTTTCTCCTGGTGTCTTCTGCCAAGCTATTAGCAGAATCTTTCTAAGGCAGTCTTTAAATGTAGCTTCCTTCTAGCTAAGCCACTTCCTCTACTTACCAGATCTTTCTACAAGTAATTTAAACCTCACAGCAGTTAAGTCCTTTCAGTCACCTGAGATTTACACCTAAATGACTTTTCAGTTACCCATTCAGTTCAGTTAACCCAAACACACACTTTTTTTTGTATGTTTGTTTTTTTTGCCCTAAATTAAAGGTCCAAATACAAAAGTTCTTCTACTTTAGTCCCAGCAGAGAAGTTCAGTCACACAGCAGCCCTTTCTCCTGGTGTCTTCTGCCAAGCTGAGAACCCAGTTGGAACTGCAGAAGCCAATACTGGGCCTGCATTTGCATCCCAGCCAGGTCTCAGTGATGCATGCCAGGTCCACTGTTTCAACAAGATCAGCTATAATAGCCGTCTTGTTTTTGATGGACCTAGCATTACATAACACCGCCTGGGATGGATGAGATGCTGGGGGAGACCTCGACTCCTGTCCAGCATCAATTTCTGGGAACTTAGGTATGGGAACAAGACAGGGATTACCCCTGTCCTGACACCATTTCGCTCCAGGGCATCGCCTGGTCACCACCACCCCAAAACGTCCCCCCCTTTCCATTCCCCCGCCAGGCCCAGCCCTGCCCCTCTTCCAATGCCTCCTAGCAATCCCGAGGGATTGACAATGTTTGTACATTTCTGTTGATAAGGAGGGGCACTCAAAGGGGCGCAGCTCCCTGAGCCTGGTGGGGGAATACTGCCTGACCATCCTTGGACCCTCCCTACACATTCTTAAAACACCATCTATCTACAGACACCCAGAAAAATAAACCCAAAAAACACCTCCCCTCACAACTCTCACTTGTGGGAGCTATAACACAAATAAATCAAACAATCCAATACCAACAGGTAAAATTAAACCCCTTATATAAAACTATCCCAATCTCTCTCACAAAGAAAATAAATAAAACTAAATACTCACCCCAGTTAAACTATAAAATAATAAAATGCCCACCCTGCAACAATAATCAATAAAGTAACAAACAAATCAAATAATAAAAGTCCACTTCTCAAATTACTCTGGTGTTCCAATCCAGAACACAAAATTTCAAATGGAAGAGCCAGCCTGAGTGAGCGATGTAGAACCAGAAGAAAAATGTGTGCCCCAATCAACAGAAGATTGCCATATAAAAACTACAAATGAAAAATAAAGCAAGTTGTTCAGCTAAGTAAAAACCATCCAGTATAAAAATAACAAATTAAACTTGGGTAATCCCCTCTCACTGGATATAGGAGTCAATAAATAAAATCTGATAGTTCAGACACCCAGGTCCTCTCACTACCTAGGGGTACTGATGAAAACCATGGCACTCTCACTGCCAAAATAAAAATGTACAAAAAAAATAATAAATTTCAAAGTCTGACCATAAGTTCTCCGTTGGATTCGGCTCCAAAATAAGGATCTCCTGCAGGTATCCAGGTCCAGCATAAGCTATATCCAGATCCTAGGAACCCTGCCTGCGAGAGCCGCTGCCGGAGATGTCTGCTCCACAACCATTGCCCCTCGTTTGGGCCAACCCACCAGCTGGTCCAGTAAAGTGTCTTAACAAACCACACCCCTACCGGCCGACTCCCCGACCAGATCAGGCCCAGTTTACCCGAGCAGGGCAGATTCCAACTGACAAGCCAAATGCAATTACAGGTTACAACTGGCAGACAGAAGAAAATCAGATTATTCCATCAGGAGCCGCTCAAATAAACCATATTCAGTCAAAGCCCCTTTTGGAACAACAGAAATACTCAGCTGATCGGCTGGACAAGCTAACAACCCAAAGTATATTCAAACTCCAGACCATGATACAGGGTCCGCTCCGGTCACTTGACTGTAACTCCCTTTCCAAATAGTCAGCCCTCCTTCTTTTAACCAGATATTATCATCGCCTCTGCTTCCCGTAAGCTCCACACAACCACCTTCTCTATTCCCTACCGCAAAGGCAGAAAACGGGGCGGCAGATGAACTATTTCTATTTAGAGTCAATTCCCAGGTAGTCCCTCTAGCAATCGAAGCGGTAGTGGTGGCAAGCAGACAGCCCCAGTGCATACCCCAGAGTTGAAAAGACTACGACCCCGATAATGCTTCAGAAGCTTAACTCACTGCACGTCCCAACTGACTAAAGATTGGCAGGGGAAATTAACAAATAATTTAAGTCCATTGATAAAACAATAAAACAAACAAGGGTAGTCCATAGATAAACAATAAAATGAGGCTAAAACAGCTCAGAAGAGCCAACAAACAAAATGGCTCACAACACTTTACAGCACACCCAGCCTGGGGGCATGTTCATCTCTAACATTATGATCTGGAGACCAGGGTTCTGTTCCTGGTCTCCTGAGATATTCTTTTTTGATGTGTTAAAGTAAGATGATGAAATTACATCAGCAGTTGGAAATGCTGAAGGGTCATGTGAAAGCTATGCCTCATGCCCCGCCTATTGACTTGTCATCATCGAAGGTTGATGACAGAGACATTCAATATGCCGGACTTTGGGACACTGAATGGTTGAGGCATCACCCACCAGCAGCTGCCTTAAACAAAAAGGATAAGGATGAGGTGGAAGTCTTAATTCAGAGGGTGGTCTCAAAAGCTAGGATCTCCGACTCTCAAGCTAAAGTACTGAAATGGATGCCGCTGTCTCAGATACTACATCAGGATGATCCCAAGCACTCTTGTTGGTTGATGGGGAAGGCCACTTCTGCCCCGACCTTTGAGGGGACCATCATCACAACTTATCAGTCCAAGCTAATACCTATCACCATTGGTACCTCAGAAGTAAAACACCGTTTTGATCTCATGGTCTTACGTCATCATCAGAGCATCTCAGGTATACATTTTGTTTCTTGGCACGGGTGCGTGGTGGACCTAGCCAACAAGTTACTACTCCAGGTACCTGGCCTAAGCCATCTGCTCCTCATTCCTGGCTCATACATCATGGCAACAGTGAAGGCCAATGATGCGGAATATGATGTCATCCTCATGTTCCAGGAACATGTATTATTCCCTTAATTAATGCCTATTTTGGATGCCTTTATCAAAAACAAACATGATTATAGTAGAACAGACACACTCATACAAGTTATTTGTGTGGACCCACAATGCCAAAGACAGTACCGTTTTCCAACAGAGGCAATCCCCTCTATGAGGGCCACAACAGAATCCCTTCTGAAACAAGGGGTCATCAGGTCCTGCATCTCCACAGTTAGTTCCCCTATCTGGCCAATGAAGAAGTCCAATAATAATTGCAGACTGACCATTGATTACAGAAAACTCAACCAGGTTACTCCAAGTTGTGTACACACCATGGCATCTGTCTCGGATTTGTTGAAGCTCCTCAAACCACAACATAAGTGGTTCAGTACATTGGATGTCTCCAGTGGATTCTGATCATTACCATTGGCCACTGAGAGCCAATACAAGTTTGCCTTCACTTTTGAAGGATGTCAGTACAAGTGGAACTGCCTCCCCCAAGGTTTTCACAACAACCCCTCCCTTTTTCACATCCACATGAGGGATACTATACAAGGCTTCTCCTCCCCTGACTGCCTCTTGCAGTATGTGGATGATCTCCTGGCTACAGAAGATCTAGTGAACACCTACAGCTCCTAAAGGAGCTCCTGACACTTCTACAGAAAGCAGGCCTCAAGTGCAACCCTGCTAAAGTACAACTCTGCCTCCCAGAAGTCTCCTTTTTAGGCCTCCACATTACTGCAGAAGGCAGAAGTCCCATCTTGCCAAAGGTCCAGGGTATCCAGGACCTGCCACTACCTACCAGTTTCTCTACACTGAGGCACTTTCTGGGCATAGTCAATTACTCAAGAGACTTCATTTGTGATTTTGCACAAAAGGCCACACCTCTGTACGAACTACTGAAAAAGGACGTCATTGGAAATGAGGACCAGAACATACAGCTGCTGTTACTTCCCTGAAAAGAGCTCTGGCCTCAGCTCTAGCTTTGGTCAGTCCTAACCCAGAGTTGCTGTTTCATCTGGAGACAGCTACCTTTGATACTGCCATGTCAGCAGTGCTTGCACAAAAGGTGAATGACACTCTCTGGTCTATCATCTATGCCTCCCAAGTGCTGTCCCCAGTGGAACAGAAGTACTCTGTGTGAGAGGAACCTCTTAGCCACCTTCTGGACTGTCAAACACTTTACCTACATTGTAGGCTTTTCTTCCATTGTACTGCACACCAACCACACCCCACCACCTCCCTGTTAACAGGTCGAATCAAAGATTGTAATGTCTCCAACACAAGGCTTACCCATTGGTTCCTCCTCCTACAAGACACAGACATCACTGTGCTTCCAGCAAAACTGCCATTAATTCTGGCACACAGGCTTCTCCACCAAGGGGATAATCATAAGTGTGGCCTAGAGCCACCCACCTTGCCATAACTAGGCCCCTTTTTACCCTCACTAAACGCACCCTAGCAGATCCTGCACTTCAATGTATTTTCACAGATGGTTCTTCCTCTTATCAAGGAGGACAGCAGGTAGCAGGATGCGGCGTCCTGGTCCTCTGCCCAGTAGGGACACCATGGAGGTGTCCAGACAATGCGCCATTAAATCCTCACACGATGCAGAACTGGTGACAGTTGCCTGTGCCTTGGAGATCATCCATGGTAAGGAGAAAGAGGACACCATCATTTTCTCTGATTCATCCTGGGTGCGCAACTCCCTCGCGGAAGTCCCATGACTACGCTTCCTCAGAAGGTACCCCCAAGGCTCCAGATAAGGGAAATGCCAACCTGTTTTACTCACCTCATTTTAGGAAATACTCTTCAGAAAATGTTTTTAATAAGTACCAGTACTCACCCAACATCTGTAAATACCCTACACTCCAAAGAACAGTGCCTCTTAACATAACTGGTAATTCAAAAGGAGCATTCTTTACATATTTACAGCACTCATATGCATCACAATTTTGTTTTACTCACTATATTTTAAAAGTGGTGAGTAAATTACTTTTACCTGCCAACATTATCTGGAGCATTGTTGGCACTTGATCAGTTCTTACCTAAAAGAAAAAAACTATATTCTTTTTAAAAATGTACTTCTCACTCCACTCTTTCCAGACATTTATACACATCTGAATTTGGTTTTATTCACCACAGTTTCAAAATGAGGAGTACAGTACTCATTCCAAAAAATCTTATCTGGAGCCCTGGATATCCCTGTCAAATACAGGGATCTGTTCAAGTATATTGTAGCTTAGCTGAATACTTCATTATCAGACTTTACATACATAAAGTCAAGGCACACTCAAAGAATGAACCATATCATGAGTACAACGATCAAGTGGACACCTTGGCCAAGGATGGTGGTTGGGGGGGGGTAGAAGATATGGATCATGCAACCCCAAACTGGGGCCCATACAGTTGTTGCCCAAAAAAGGACCAAAGTTGTCCCATTGGATCTGGCTGCAGCACAAATGGCAGATCCTGAGATAAATGAGATATATGAATACCTCTCTAAGGAAATAGAGAAGGAAATGTCTCAGACCGATCCCTTCAAGAAACATTCTAATAATCTCTGGCTCCCCCCCAGACCAGAAGTTGGTCCTGTACCAATCTGGTGGGAAGAAATTGTGGATGATCCCCAAATAGCTCCAGATAGAGTTCATTCATCAGGTTCATGATACACACACGGGTAGACACCAAGGTGTAGATAAGACTCCACAGAGATTAAAAACCGTGGGTTGGTGACCTAGCTAAACAAATGATGTCCAGCACTATGTGGACAACTACATTGTTTTTGCTCAGAATAACCTTATTTCAGGTAAGGAAAATGCCAAACTACTTCCACAGAGGCAATCTGGCCCACAGAATGCAATACAAATTGATTTCATTGTATTTGTACCTAATACTAGTAGAAATAACAAGTATGCACTGGTAATAACTGACCTCGTCTCAAAATGGGTGGAAGCCTTCCCATGTAGAAAGCCACTGCCAAGATTCTGGTAGAATAAGTATTTACCAGATGGGGCCTACTGCTCAAGGAGGACTCCAACAAAGGGACACGTTTTACAGGGGCACTGATGCAAGAATGCTTGGAGTTATTGGGAGTCAGGCAAACATTCCACATAGCTTACCATCCTCAGCCTTCTGGACAGGTAGAGAGGGCTAACAGGCAGATCAAGTTGACGCTGTGCAAGTTTGCAAATGAAAATGCTAAAAATTGTGACACTCTGTTGCCCTTACTCCTAACGGCAATCAGAGTTACCCCCGCTACAGCAACCCAGTGCACACCCCTTTGAGGTGATGACAGGCCGGCAGATGAGATTGTCAGAAGATTTGTGGATAGGTTTCAACATCCCAACTATGGACAGAGTGTTGGCGGACACTTTTGTTGCACAGCTAAAGAACACTAGTCCAAACTCATCTCTTTGCTGTTCAAAACCTGGGCAAGGCCCAAGAAGCAGTCCAAAATGTACTTTGACAAGAACATCAAAGGAGTCGATTGGCAGGTAAGTGACCAGGTCATGGCACTGAAATTTGTCATACCAGCCCACCCTCTGACAAGCAAGTAGGCTGGCCCCTATGGCATTAATAATAAATTGAGCCCTGCTGTCTACCAAGTGTGGTTGACAGACCTCAAAAGACCTGTAGACAAGTGCTACCATGACAATTAGCTGAAGCTGTATAAGAGAAATTAATTATCCTTCCCTCAGATGAGGGGGAACCTGTTTTTTTTTAATCTCTCTTTTTTTTGTTTTACAGAAATGTTAAAATTTATCCTCTTCCTTGTGATGGACACTCTGGTAAGTGTCGTGGAATCAACCCCAAGAAATCTCCAAATACTCATCCAGCATTTGAGCTCTTCGTGTCCTGATACCCACCTCTCTATATCTGCTAATGGAGGGGTGGCCATTCAACTCCCATCTACCCATGTGACCATGCGTGAAGGAACAGATACTTATCTTCATGCCATGGTGGTTTCTCCAGTCAACTCTACTGTGCAAACTGAATTGAGAACTGGTAATGCTACTGAACAGAGCCTCCCAGTGTCCCACCTTACCAAAGGAACTTTCCAAGGCTGCCCCAACACCTGCACTTGCCCCACTGGAACTCTGTGCATATGCCAGGCCAACCAAAGACATATGGGCCCCTACAACCTCAGAGCAATGCTGGGTCCAAACTTTTTACAATCAATATCCAAACACCACCATGCGCCATAACTGTTTAACTTAATCAATTGCCACTGCCACTCTTCTCCTTACAGTCATACCAACTTCAGTGGATGTACCTTTGCAATACCCACTGATGGAGCCAGGTCCACCCAGTGGCCCGGCAGCAATTTCTGTCCCTGGGACACTTATTAACAGTGTTCAATTTATGCATGTTCCTGTTGTTTTGAACCTTACACACTGGAACATGGCAGAGTTTGGTCACTGTGTCAACACCAATGTGTCAAAATTTCATGCCACTGTTATTAGGCCTTATTGCTGCATATCAAGCACATGCACATGACCCTGCAGCTGGGCAACACACAACTGAACACTGAGGAGTGTTTAAGCCCCAAACGCCTCAAGAGGAATTTGAGATTTTCAGATGCAACAGGCATAGCAGGCACTGTTACAGGTATGTTTAGATCAGGCATGTCAATTTGGAACAGAGCCGATTTGGTTAAAATTCAACACCACGTCAAATATTTTAATAGTGAGTTAGGTCAAGATGTGATACAGCCCATGCTACACACTATTGCTGGTTTATCCTAGGAAGAAAGATTCACGGTGTATAACATGCACAATATTGCACATTTATTTAATGAGACCCAAAACTAAATCAATGAATTGATCTTCTATAACCATGGTCCCGAGTTTACCACGATTCTGTGGCCAACCGTGGAATTAGCCATGGATTTAGTGGCCAACCGCAGAAAACGCAGTAACCTGCAAAATTTTCGACCGGTCGTGGAATTTGCGGCTGACCACCACAGAAGTTACTGCTATGACCTCAGAGCTTGCCATCCTTTAGCTGTTGCCTGGGAGCCCTGTACTGTGTAGTTTAGTGTCTGAGCATTTTATTTAAAAGGTTTTTTAGTTTCACTCAGTTTAAGTTTTCTCCTATGAAACTTGTGTTATTTCTGCTCTGTAGCCATAGAAATGGGCTTTTTGTTACAAAATGTAAATGTTAAAGAGCTGTGCTCATTGCTGAATTGCTGAAAACCCGCGCTGGTTGGCTGTTAAGTTTCTTTTCTTGGCGACCTGCAGTCTAAATTTTGGACAGAAATGAAGGAGATCTAAGGAGAGCTGAGAATATAGTGTTAACATATCTCTGTACCCTCAAAAAAAGGTGGAAACCATTTGGAGTGCAATGAAAATAAAGAAGTGTTGTACTATACATGGAAGTTTGGTCCGTTTGAATTCGGCTGGGAGGGTCTGGTGCGTTTAATACTTTCTGCTCCTTGGAGCTAAACAGAGGAGCTGACTTTACTATTTTTGTAGCGTATTTTGGAGTGACTCAGCATGGCTGGTTCTGGTGTTCTCCCCCTTCCCAGGAACAGCTAAGGTGGATTGGTGCCAGACAGACCTAGAAGAAAAAACTGAGATGATATGTGTGTGTTGATATGATTTTATTAACTTAAACAAAGGTATCCTGACCTGACAAACATTCAAAGGACAAAGACCCATGCTGCAAGGATACTTAAACAAAACGAGTCTGAGAAATGAGAAAGGCCCCCTTGGAGAATAGACCTCTGGACCCTCAGTTAAATTTGCATTTTGTTTGGTGCTTCCTTTGGGCAAAACTCTTGCAAAGTTGCTAGCACACCAAGAGGTGGAGGTTGTCCATGGGGAAATCTCCCTTATGAGGAATTAATCTAGACACAGTGTCAGTTGTCGAATTATTACCCTGATTGAAAAATGAACAGAAGTAACTGTGTTTTCATCTTACGACCCTGCATTATTGTTTATTACCAATTAGCCTAAACTCCTGCTGCACCTATTCTTTAAAATGAAATGTGGATTTTCTTATGTAATAAACTCCGGCTGCCAATTTCACATAAACACTGTTTTAGTGAAACATCGAACATTGGTCATACTGTAGGGTGAATTCCCCTCCATGGAGCTTTAACTCCTTTGATAAAGTCTGTATTTCCATTACATACATTTTTAAGTGGTTTCAGGAATCTACTTCAGCCAATAGCTCAGAAACGTTGTATTTAAAATGGAAGCTCTGAGACTGCATGCCTAATTTGATTCAGAATTCCTAATTATCGTCACCAGGGTCTGTGGAATTTTTTTGAATCAGGTTTAAATCGAAAGAACTTATTAACTTTAAAGAATATGTAAGAATTTTTTTTGTGCCGCTATTAATTCTATAAAGATGCTGCAGTTAATTGAACTGTCTGTTCAATCAGGCATGTTAAAGGCAGATGCTATACGTTAACCTTCAAACTGACCTCTGCTAAAAATTGTTTGAAACGCAGCTAATTCCTGAAAAGGGCCCCAGAATCCTCATGAAGGACCCTATTGAGGGTGTAGTGAGAAATTTTGTTTTATACTTTTCAGCACTCGCTGACCCAGCTCTTGATTTTAAAGCGTGGCCGAAATCTTCTGAGTGATATGGAACTGACTGGGATAATTTATTGAGCCGAGGACGTTCTGATATTCAGGTTTTTGGCTCCCTGCAATTAATAGCATATTTTTTGGAGTGGACAACAATAGATCATACTATTATTATTATAATTAATAATTTGTTTTACTGAGTGATTCTGAATTGCTTGTGTTCCAATTTTTTTTAATTACTGTTTTACATTTTAGTTTAGTAATTTAGTAACAAAACCAATCATTGAAAACATGACTAGACATTTATGTGAGGATGTGGATATTCTCAGAATGAATTTGTTGCAATTTTTATTTTTTTACAATGACTACATTTCATAATGCAATGAGTAAATTGTGTGTGAAACGTCTATATAAATATCCTCGCGGTTAAGACCATACTGCACTCCCCACCACCATTCATTAGCTGAGGCACCTGCAAATTATTAATTCAATGCCAATGCCAGCTGTTTTACAATTATAACAAGACCCACTGGGTCCCGCCTCCCCGAGCCCTCTCCCAAGCAATGGTGGCATCAGGTACATTTTAACCCCCCAACCCCAATGTTGGCACCCCGGGTTGAGCTTGTTAATTTATTTCATTTACATTATTTAATCATTTATAATGCCCTGCTTCAATGCATTCTGTGGGGCCAGATGAAAGATGTCCTGAGCGGGGAGGTTGCCAGCAAGTAGGGGACATGATTTATTAATTTGCCGCTTGTAGCAGGTTCTATCCCCCACTGAACCAGATTGATTTCAGTTTAAATATACAGATCTTTATTTTTTCACACTAATAGCAGCACTGAGCCCCAGAGAGTTTTCTTTCCCTGGATATGCAAGGCTTGTGTAGGCAATCAGAGGAATGTGATTACTGTGAGAGGTACAGTGGTCCTCACTCGGAAAGGGAATTTTAAAATTAAGAATGCCCTCCAGTGGTAACACCTGCTCCGAGCATGAAATTTTATCTGAACTGAAGCTTTGCTGGGAAAAAAAAAAACTGGCTGGTCCGCTCTGTACTTTTCTTATGTGCAGGTTTTCCAGGGCAAATGTAATTGTGAAAGTCCTGCTACAATAAATAAAATAAATAATAAAACGGCCAGTGCTGTTTTATAGTTGTAACAAAACCCACTGTGCCCCCCCCCCCCCCGCCACAGAGGCATCAGTTACATTTACACTAGAGGACATCATTAGTATGAATTACATTTTAAGTAAGAACTCATCCCAGGAGGGCATTATTTATAAAATAATTGTATGTACAAAATGTGTCCTCAACAGGTATGGTGCTACTTGGTAGGGGAGGAGTTTATGTTTTTTTAATGTCTCTGTGGAGTTCCAACCCGCATACAGGAGTATACGCAGAAACTGATATAGTAAGAAAACATTCACACCCCCTCCTAACTGGTATACCATCAATGCTGGTGACACCCATTGCAAATTGATTTAATAACAATAATAATAATGCCCTTTTATCCAGGTCCCCTACAGACATATTTCATGTGTAGGTTTCTACATCCCTGCTGCAAAGCATTAAACATAATAAATACCAATAATAACAAAATATAGGGGTTCTCTGGCCAGGAGGGTATTAGAATTGTTTAAATTAATGTAGCCTGGGAGGGCATTAAATAATTATATTTTCAACACATGTCCCCAGAAGGGATGGTGCCAAGTAGCTAGGAGGGGATCATGATTTTTTTAACATCATTTTCTGCAGGTATGTGGGTGGAGTGCCACAGAGCAAGGAAGGCTTCAGTCACAGTTTAGATCCCAGTTATGACTGAGCTGGGCTCAACCATGGAGGGTATTGCTATTGTTAAAATCATCACTCCCAGCGGGACTCAGCTCAGCCCTGTCCTAGTACTTGGGGGGGTGGGGTTACTGTGGCTGAGTGCCAGCCAGATCAGAAACACGAGAAATCTGCACACTGTCTGTGTATCAAAAATGAGTTTTCTAACACTTGCTTTTCCTGAACTAATTTTGGTTATACAGACAGTGTGAATATTTGGTGTGTACCTGTCCTGGCTGGCACCTGGCCATAGTAAATTGCTCCCCACCCCCCCTGCTGGGACACTGAGCTGAGCTACATCCTGTTGAAAGCAAGGATTTTAGGCTCTCCAGGGCGGAGTCCTGCTCGGAACTGGGATTTAAATTTAAACTGAAGCCTCTGTGGCTCTCCAGGGTGCCAACCCACTACACAAACCAAAAACCTGTCTGTCTGTCTGTCTGTCTGTCGATCTGTGTATCCTGGTGTGCAACCATTCTAAATGAACCAACTGAACACCTACTGTGATATAAAAATTAATGTATAAAACATACAAAAATTATTATTCTCCAGGTGTGTGCCTGTGTGTGTAAAATTCTAGCAGAAAAACAACAAAAAAACATGTTGTGTGCAAGGCTTGTCTGGTGTTCTAAGCAATGCAGTATTAATATTGTTTTATGTGGTATTCATGAAACATCATGACACTCGTGAAGATACGTGAAGGTGGTGTGCAGTGAATCTGACATCTTTAATTTTACAGTACAAATAAAACAAAGAACACATAGTTGTGAGAAGGATTTATTAGCAGCTGAAAACATTTTGTCTTATTGAGTTACAGTACATAATGGGCTGAATATTCAAACTGGGCCCAAAATATGCGCAATAGCAGGAGCAAGCACAAGTCCATTGCGCACATGCGCAATAGACGCGATATTCAAAAATGGAGCAGGCCAAATTGCGCAAACAGCCAACGTCTGAATATCGCACAACCTGCACCATAGCGCAACTGGGAAGGGGAAGCTGAGCAGATACGATGCACTATAGCGCAACAAGGGCAGCCCAGCTGAGCAGCCCAGAGGTGCCATAGCACAAGTAGGGAGCCCCCCAGCAGCAGAGCAATGGAACTGCACAACCAGGGAGGTAGGCAGGGGCCCACCACCCATGCCACAGATGGTCACAGGAACACACTGCAGAACTGACAACGCACCCCCACACCCCAAGCACAGCACAACTGGGGGAGGGACGGAATATCCACCGGCCCATGGGGACAAGCAAACAAAGCACAGCTTGGCCATGTTGCCCCAGCACACACACCGGCAAGCTGAGACTGCCACACAAGGGGGGCGGACCACCCCATGGCACAGCAGCCCCCCCCGTGCACAGTGCACCCTGCACCGTGACCCCAAGACACCCCCCATGAGCAGTGACCATCACTGCAGGAATCCCCATGCATACCCCCACTGTCACACTGCAACCTCGTGTACCACAGAACCATACAAGCCAGACCCACCATGAGCACCCAGCAGTGGGTGGCAGCACACGGCAATGCAACAATGGCAGACACAGTGCCAACATGCACAAACCCCCTGAGGCACAGCTGAGAGACCAAACGTGTCGCCACAAGAGGTACCCCACAAGGGAAAGGGCGTGCCCCTGACACCACTGCCATTGATACAGCACCCTGCACAGTAGACAAGTGTCACAGCGCAACCCACCACAAGCCACAGCAGCCAGCACAGACATCCACAGTGCTGCGTGGAAGCATGCAGCACACCGGATGCAATACAGTGCAGAGGCAAACACACACCCATACCCTCAGGGACACCAACAGGGACGCAGTAGTGTTGCAACCAAGCCCCCAGTGTGGCCCATGTAAACTATGCACACACAGCCTGCAGTCCACCATGGCACAGGGGTGACACCCACCCTGTGCATGAACTGTGGCCCTGTACGCCACCAGCATATGCCTGGATCACAAGTCACAGACAGTGGTGCACAGCCCCTGCAACACACACAAGCCACAGCATGGAGGTGGGACAGCAACTGTGGAGGCCACAGTGTCACCCGAGGCAAACATGCACCTCACCAGTGACAGGAGGCAACCCAGCATTGTGACGGTCACAGTGGATGACCTGCAGGGACAGCCACCACTGACAAGGCAGCAGACCTCGCAAGCCACAGACATGCAAGGGTGTCAGGGGCACAATGGACACAGAGCAGGCACCATGGACCACTGCACACAGCAATGCAATGCAATGCACAGAGAACAACACACACCACAGATACCGACTGATAGCCACTCCCACACCAGAGACACTTCCCCACGCACACACACACATACCCATGACTGAACCACCCCAGATGCCATGCACACCACTGCAACTGAGCACCTATAGCCAGCTGCAAATCAGAGACCACCACAGTATTCATATCAAAATCTGTATTATAAAATATACAACAACAACATCAACATCTATATACATATATGGGGTGGAAGTACAGGTACAAGGTGGGAGTGGGTAAGGGGCAGGGGTGAACAACTGGGAGAGGGAAGGCAGGGTGTGAGGGTCAGTCAAAGGGGGGAGGTAATGTCCGATTATTGGCGTCCAGCCTGCTCCCCTGCTGCCTGGGGCCGTTCCCGGGGTCGCCATCTCCTCCTCACCCCATGCTGCTGGAGGTCCTGCAGTATTGCCAGGGATTCGGCTGCCACATGTACCAGCTGCTAGATGGAACGCTTTATGCGTAGGAGTATCCGCACACCTAGGACAAGGGATCAGAGTCAATGGGTGTGACTGTCCATCCCCCTGCAGCCCACCCATCAGGCATGGCATACAGCCATATGCCCCGCTCCTGTGATGGTGTGCACCCACCCACAGTGACCATGTGCACAAGACATGCCCAACCAGGCAGCAACAGCCATGTGTACCACTGCACACACACACCGCCCATGTCCAGCACAGCACAACCAAGGCCATACAGTAACGTGGCTATGCGGTGGGCAGGCAGCGCCACAGCCATGTGCCCAGTGCACACATGGACCACCATTGACGCACTCCCAGACATGCAGTGCCACTGGACAGTGCTGACTGTCACATGTCGCATGCATGGCAGTGGTGTCCATGGATGGTGGCCATGCTCTGCTCCCCACCCTGTCACACAGCATGCAACAGCAATCATGGTGTTATGGCACTCGCCCTCATCGGGCTGTTGCTGGTGTTGTGGTTGTTCACCGACATGATCCGGTTCTGCAGCCACCACCCTCCGCTGCTGATCCATGGTCCTCCTCTGCTCTGCCACGCCTGTGGGAAACAAAAGGTGAGAAACACATCAGTACAATCCCAAAGCATATTTCCCCTGCCCCAATGAGTGTGCCCACCCACCCAGCCAGACCCATACATCACATACCCTGTAAACACCACCACAGCCAACCCTAGACCTACCCTCCCCCATGTGCTGGACACAAAAGACAGCGTTACCCATATGGACCATACAGGTGCGCAGACGGATCACCCATCTGGACAAGGCACCACGCCCCTCCTGGCACATGACCGCAGACGTGCCAGTAGCTCCGGCTCCCTCCTTCGCAGGTCCCCATAGCGGTGCCAGAATTGCTCGGACATCCTCCTGCAGCCAGTGGCCGCCTCCAGGTCAGTGGTCACCTATTGCCAGACCTGAGTCCTGGCCCTGTCCAGAGGAACCTTACCATACAGTGGGCCATAGTGTGGCTCCACAATGGCCACAAGGTTGGCCAGCGCAAGGGCACTCCATTGGGGGGCTCTCCTGCGTGCCATCTCCAGAGCTATAGTAGGCAATATGGTGCTCCGCAGAGCGGCAACCCCACATGGAATTGCTGCGCAATACATCACCGCCATTCCCTATCGCGCTGTCGGTACAGTGCCGCCATTCCCTATTGCGCTGTCACCAAACAGCGCGATAGAGCTGCAGACATGCCATGCATATAGCGCCAAGGGGGCAAAGGTCGGGCACAGGGTCATGGGTCTCTGGCGCAAGGACACACACAGTGCCATCGGATGTCTATGCGTCTAGCGTGATTGGTCACCTGTGTGCCATTGCCAGAGCGAACTATTGCGCAGTTGTGCCACAGCGCCATGTAGTGACCATCACCGTAGCGCCACTGGTTAAATGGTGGCCATGCCCTGAATTGCCTACCGCGCACAGCACGTCATCAGCGTGGCAGACACCTGCGTCAGCTACCTGGGCATGCGCAGTGCGGTGTACTACGCAGTCACAGAACTGTGCCATTGGCTCAGCACGTTCAACCGTATTGCGCAAAGCGCAACAGTGCGATATTCAGCCGTCATATGCAAATCATCCGATCAGCCATTCAATGATGCAGCAGCGCGATTTGCATCTCATTAAAGTTGCTCCACACCTAATTTGCATGGATTGCGCTATAAAACTGTGACACTGTTCTGCAGTGGCCATATTCGGTTACTGCAGTTGATAGGTGAGTTACATGCTGTGTGCAGTACTGGGCTGTGGTCTCAGGGAATTGCTGTGTGCTGCACAGTCACAGGTGACCACTCTCACCCATACAGGCTGAGACATGACCGAGCGAGGACTGGGTGAGGAGGATGATGGTGGGTGGAAGAGGAGGCTTAACTTAACTAAGGCTGAGATGGAGGCACTCTTCGAGGCCTACCTGGATGAGGAGCCACTGCTCAGTAGACGGCGGGGCACCCCTCAGACCCGTGCTGCTGCATGGGAGGGGGTGGCACGTGCCGTCAACCTGCACAGCAGCCACCAGCGCTCTGTGCAGAAGTGTAAAAAAAAGATGGGTACCGACAGGAGGAGGGTGAAGGAGAAGGTGGCTGACATCAGAGCGGCACTTGCTGCAACAGGCGGGTGCCAGCCGGAGGTGGTGCAGCTGACTTCGGCAGAGGACAGGCTTGCTGCAATCATGCAGTGCAGTGCCATTGAGGGCATTCCTGGAGGTGGCTTCCAGACAGGTGGTAGCCCATCACTGCATGGTACGTCATGGTCTATGGGGGAGGGGAAGGTGGATCCCATGCACTAACGTGTCTTTACTTTCTGTTACAGATCCTGTGCGTCTGCAGGGGTCAGCGGTGGAGGGCCTGTCCACTGCAGACAGCCATCTGGAGTTGGAGGAGGGACCATCCACCTCCGCTGGTAGCCGGTGTGCATTGCAACAGTGTGCACGCCTGGCTGCCAACACTGATGTCGTTGAGACAGATGTGGGGGGTGCCCTTCCTGTGTCTCAGCGGTCTGGCATCCAAGCATGCCAGCACGCTGTTGCTGTGGCACAGCCCTGCACCATTGATGATGCAACGACCATTATGGGCATTGACATGTGTGTGTGACAGAATGGACACACAGCAGGACAGCACACGCCCATGGACCTGACTGGTTCAGACGTGTGTGCCAGCACGTCTGCACAGTCCCAGGCTGCGCCTGTCAGCACCGGTGGGGCAGCACCAGTGGCTGTTCAGGTCAGTGGCACTGTTGCGGCCACAGCAGCGGAACAACTGATCCCTTGGGCACAGCAGGCGGAGGGGCAGCAGCAGCAGTCACTCACCGGGACTAGGGGTACAGGGTTCAGCGATGGCGTACGTGCACTGCCTGTGGACTTGCCCATACCTGGTCCTGGTGAGCAGCGCCCACCCTCAAGGGGTGCTGAACATCAGGCCCTTCCATACCCTGAGGGACAGGTTGCCGATGTGGCAGATGACCTCTTTGACGAGCACACCCGCCTGCTGCAGGCATCAGTACAGCAGCAGATGCGGGTTGCAACGTCCGTGGAGGCAATGTGTGTGGCTCTGGAGTGGGTTGAGGAGCGACACAGCAGGGACACCGAGAGGATCCTGTTACGGATTGACCATTTGCAGATGGATGTGACTGCAGCCACTGACAGGCTGACACAGGCATTGGTCGCTGTCGTGGCCACACTGGGCACACAGTCAGGTGCCCCTGTGCCGCTCACACCGCACAGTTCGCTATCCACTCCCCGTTCCCGGCGTTGAGCGACACCCACCCTGTCGACGCCGGGTTCAGCTGTAGGCATCCCAAGCACTCCTGGTGCAGGTACAGTATGTTCGGTGTGCTGCGGACACCTGTGCAGGCACAGTTGCGTTTGTGCAGTGGAACCCCTGGTGGACCATCGGTGCCACCCCATGAGGCCCGTGCTCAGCCTGCCAGTGCTGCTGGGTCTCGGCGGGGCCGCCCACGCATCTGAGGCAGCCGTGGCACTGTGCTGCAAGACTGCGCTGTGTCCCAGTGTGGGCCCTGTGTGAAATGTGTGTTTTGGTGGGCAGTGCACCAGTGGGTGCCCAGCCCTACACGCAGACACACGGACTACCTGCACACCCTCCCGACTACTGTCCACAGGTGCGTGTGCATGATGATGCCTGCATTGCGCTGTACACCAAAGTGTGATGGTGCCCAGCATCTGACACACGCACATGGACAGTCAGTGGACATGGTGGCCTGGGAACATGTGTGTTTTTAGTGTCTGTGTTCCAGCTCTGTTTTGCACCTGACCCCTGTGCACCTTGTGCCTATTGTGTGTGTGTGTGTGTGTCCATGTGGCGTGTTACTGTTCACCCTCCCTGGTTGTACGTGTGGTGCTTGTGCCCTGCCACTTCCTTGCTGTCATGCACCCTGGTGTATTTCCATGTGTGTACGCGGGTTGTGCCTCAGCTCACTGGTGGTTGCACATGGCCCCATGACTTACCTGTGTTGGCTGAAGTGCTCCTCTGTGATGGTGTCCTGTGCAGCTGGGCCAGCCGGATCAGTCGGGGGTCCCATCGTCCGGGGGCTGCCCATCCCCATCATCACTGGCGCCACCGTTGTCCCCTATCGCTGTCCCTCTTCGACCTGTACAGCTATCCTAAAGTCTTTGGCCATGTTGTGCAGGATACAGCAGAGCCAGGAATATCCGCACAGGCATTTGAGGGGCTATACTAGGGCACCGGAGGTGTCTAGGCAACGGAATGCGCTTCAACATCCCAAACACCTCTAATGATGTTGCGATGGGTGGCATGTGCCTCATTGAAGCGTTGCTGCGATGGGGGTCGGGGCATTGTAGGTGTGAGCAGCCAGGGACAGAGTGGATATCCACCGTCACCTGTGTGGAAATAGTGGAGGTTAGTGTCTTGTTCAGGCTCAGACTGCCTCTACCCTGTGTGCCACACCCATGGCACCTGTGGCTTACCCCCTCCTTGCCCACGATTTGTCAGTTCTACATGCATACTCACCCACTAGATGTCCTGTGGGGATGTCCCCACTCTCGAATCGATGGCACAGTGCCGACTGGTACCATATGAATGAATCGTGTGCTCCCCCAGGGTGCATGGCACAGACATTGATGATGCGCCCACTGGCATCACACACCACCTGGCAGTTGACACTAGCATATCCCTTCTGAATCATATAGGTGGCCCCATCGGGGCCAGGTGGCGTGCGAATGGCCACATGGGTGCAGTCTATCGCCCCTAGCACGCCAGGCATACGTACTACCCTGTGGAACTCCTGTATGTTTGCTGTGTGCTCCGCCGCGGTGCTGGGGAAATAGATGTACTCCGCAGCATGTGGCAGCAGTGCACTGAGGAACTGGGTGAGGATGCATGACGTGGCCGACTGTGTTATGCCTGTGGTGTCCCCTGTTGGTCTCTGGAAGGTACCTGTGTCGAGCAAGCACATGCAGGCTGTTACCTTTGTCTCCACTGACAGAGCATGACTCCATCGTGTGGGTGCCTGCATCACATCACTGCACAGCTCACAGAGCCACCTCAGTATTGCCCTGTTCAGGTGGTACTGGCCCACTATCTCGACATCTGAGTATAGCTCAAAGCTGGTATGGGCTCGGTACTGCCTGTTGGGGACGTACCACTGACGGGTCCTTCCACGGCCATGTCCCCCTGCAGCATGTCTTCTCACCCCCCTCATCACGGCCTCCATGTGGAAGGTGGCACTGTCCATGTCCTGGCTTGTGTTCCCCCAGCTGTTGTTGCTTTGTTCCCCCCGCTGTCCTGACTGCTACCTCCCCTGCACTGGGTACACCTACTGGCCTCTGCACTCTGTGGCCCCGCACACCTTCCCTTGCCCCTATTCTGTCCTCTTGTTTCCCTGGCCTGCCCTCTTTGTCCCTCTTGACCTGTCTCTCTCCCTGCCTCATGTGGCTTCCCTGTAGCGTTCTTGCGCCTCTTCCTTGCTCCTTTTTATTTTGGCTCATTTCCGCTATGGCGCAACTTCCTTGATCCACTGTTCGCGCATTGCGCAAGTCTTGAACATCGCACCGCGCACTTTATGCATGGTCCCACCCCCTTCGGTTGCGCATGCCTTCATTATCATTGCACTGTTGCTCAGCATGTTTTCAGTGGTGCAACTGCCTCCTGTTGAATATCGCAGAATGGCGCATTTTCTGACTTGCGCTGGCGCAACCCTATTGCGCATTGCTCAACCCTTTTGAATATCCAGCCCAATATGTATACCCACACATATGAATACATACATACACAAACAAATCTGTCTGTCCATCTATCTGTCATAAACCTTTCAAAACTATTACCAGGAATACTGATCTGAAACAGCCTGTTTCCAAATGCGTCCTGTGGGTGAGAGGTATGAAACGTATAGTTAATGACGACATCATATATAAAATAAGTATGTCACATGGCACCCCAAAAATAAAAAAAATTAAAAACTCTTCACAGCTTACACAATTGTGATGAAACATTACATAACCATACAAATGTATGCAGAAGATTGTTTTGTCTTTTTTTTTTTTTTAAACACTAGTCCCTTGGGCTAATGTCTTTAAGTACTGAATGTTAAGGGTAAATATTACAATATAAGCACTGTACTAAGAAAATTTCAACTATGAAGAAAAACAATAGCAAAGTCTAAAATAAGGGGAATACTGCAACAGATTTGTGCCGCAGAATTGCCGCAGAAATAACCGTCCACTGCTGCAGAAGTTCTGCAGCAAATGGGAATCCTGCTGCAGAACTTTGCTTCAAAGTGCCGCAGAAAAATCGGGGCCCTGTCTATAACAATAAAGAAAAAGAAGAAGAAGAAGAAGAATCAGCATTTATATAGCGCTTTTCATACATCCCAAAGCGCTTTACAAGCAATGCTAGACTGGTAGTGAAGTGACTGAATGTGTGGTGGCGGCCATATCACACATCATCACCCACACACAGCCTGGATAATTGCATGAACCGGTTTTATGGGAAGGGGAATGTTGGCCAGGACACCGGGAATGTTCTCTACTCTTTGCAAAGAGTGCCCTGGGTTCTTTTACTTCCACCTGGACACCCACCAGGACAACACCAAGATGGGCAGAAGGGACCTCGGCTTAACGTCTCATCTGAAGGACGGCACATCCCAGCAGTACAGCACCCCCCAATACTGCACTCATATTCCAGCGATTTTTAGGTACAAGTCCAATCCTGGTTTGGGACGAGAACCCACAACCTTCTGGTCCAGAGGCGGATGTGCTACCAACTGAGCCACGCTGACACCTAAGAAGCTAGAGAGCAACACATAGGCAGGAAGATCATTTGTTCAGCTTACAGTAGCTATGCTATCAACACTATCACCAATCTCTTCCAAGATCTGGAATCATGGCGGATCCTGGATTTGGTCCATGATAGACGTATGGCTAAATGGTACTGCCAAGTGCAAATTTTGAAATTAGGCCTGCAGAGAGAAGCAAAGTCATATTTCTATTGAGGTATTCAGCTATATCAAGATTTAAACCATTTAAAATCCTTGAACCTGGATCCTATTGTTAAACAAGTGGAATGGGACCTAATTAGATGGCACAAATTGCCCCTGTCATTGTGGGGAAGAGCCAATATAATAAAAAGGAATGTTCTGCCCTGTTTTTTATACCCCTTAAATATGCTCAATATTTTTCTCCCTAGAACCGGGTTTCTCAAACTCTTTTCTATCTGTTAAGCATTTTTTTCAGTTGGGCAAATCTGCACAGAGGTTATACACTAAATTATGCAGACCACATCAAATGGGAGGGCTGCAACTTCCTGATTTTGATGGTCATTATTTGGCCCTTTATGGGGCTAAATATTTCCAATGGGGCACCTCAGAAAGTTCCAGCCTTTCTCCTGTTAGCTGGTTAACCACTGAACATGTCCTGGCAGAGTCTCATAATATCTCCCTGGCGTCCTTACTGTTTGTCCCCTCGTCTAGTTTACCCAAAGTTCTTCATGCATCTCTTATTAGTTGGGATATCAGGGCCCATTCCCAATTATGTTGACTTCTCCATTTTTTTTTATCAGAAAGACCTTGGCCAGCCTCTTTTCAATTACCTTAATTTCCATATTTCTGGCGCTCTTCTGTTGTCCAGACACTGGGGCGACCTGAAAATTGATACAATCGATGAGTGTATCCAGGATGATGATATTCTTTCCCCGGCTGCTCTCACTGATACATTTCATATTAGCCCCAAGTATTATTTAAAACTATTGCAAATTTGTCATTGTTTGAGGAACCTTTTAGGCCCTTACCCATGGAAAAATTGTGTGGGCCCTGTTTTTGCCAAACTCACTTCTCTTTCTCTCAAAGACAGACCTATTTCTCGCCTTTATCAAGAACTCACCCAGCAAACCTGGAACTCACACAGGTTAACTGCTTTTTATTGGAAGAATGCTCTGGGATTGGAGTACAGTAGTCTGACCACCACTGGTATACTATTTGGTCCAATATTTACTGTCATATTAAACAAGACCATCTTCGATTCTTACAATTTAATATTTTACATGATCTATATTTTTCTCTTGTGAAATTATTTAAGATGGGCAAAATCCCATCCCTACTGTGTGAGAATTGTGGTGTAGAGGACAGTACCTTTTATCATAAGCTATAGACCTGTTCTAAGATCAACAATTTCTGGTCCTTGATAAAAGGGAAAGTCTCATTTTTTTGGCCACTCCAACTTTTTCATGGCAGAGATTTGTCTTCTTGAGGACTATTTGACTATTTCACTAACTAGGGCTAACTTTATAATGGCTTTAACTGTGTCAGTGACTAAGCTGCTTATTCTGTGATACTGGAAAGGCGACTGGACTTCCATATATTCAGAATGGCTACAGGAATATTTAACTGCGTTAAATGCCAAGCATTCAGTTGCCCTGCTTCATAATTCATGGCCTAAGTTCCAGGTTTGCTGGTCCTCTTTCTTAAAAGGTACTTCTTAACATTATTGCCTTTGTTGCCCCCCCAATCAGAAATTAGGTTGAATTATCATAGGTAATTTTCTCTTCTCCTTATCTTGATTGTGGCTTTTGGCAACTTTTTTTCCTTTGTATTTCCTTAGTCAAGTATCATTTTCTTTAAGTTTTGGTGAATACACAAGGTAAGAGGGAGGGACTGGGGTTTCATTTTTCTTTTTCTTGTTATCAGTGTTAGTGTTATATCCATCGATTCAGTTTTGTGTATACTGTATTTTTGTAGTTGTTAACTTCTTAATAGCTTTGTATTGTATGTTGTATCACCTTTTTAATAAAGAACATTTCATTGCAAAAAAAAAAAAAGAACTTACCGTAACAGTAGATCTTCGAGAGAGGATCTTGCAGTAGGTAACACCATAAGGACTGAGCTGCCAGGCACCAGGACCACATGGAAAACTTAGCTAGCAGTGTCATGCAGGGGACTACCCACCCGACGTCGGCCCAATGGTATATAGTGGGCAGTCCCCCACGCCCGCTTCAGTTCTCCCATCGGAGACCTGTGAAAGGTATGACAGGAGAAGGAGTGAGTTCCTGTAGCCAAGAGTAAGACTGATAAAGAAACAGCAGTAGGGGGAAGGAGGAAGGGAAACCCTTGCTTACTGCAAGAGCCCCTCTCGCAGATCTACTGGTATGGTAAGTTCTTATGTAACTGTACTATCTTACTTCGAGACGGCTCTTGCAGTAGGCAACACCATAAGGACTGAGTCCCAAGCAGTGCAAGTCAGGCAAAGATTGAACACAGGAGGCAGGATAAAGGTCTGCAGTAGGCAAACAAACTAGGACAGGAGGTCTTCAAGGATGGCCAGTCCAAAGTCTTCCCTACGCCTAGAGGCAATGTCCAGACTATAGTGCTTAGTGAAGGTGTGGACAGAACTCCAAGTCGCTGCCGTGCGAATATCTGTGGCAGACACAGTTCTGAAACAAGCAGCAGATGCAGCCATGCCTCTGGTGGAATGCCTTTAACTTCCCCCGGAAGGGGTTTGTTGTGCTTCTGAACAAAATGCAGGTTGCCAATCACTGTTTCGAAACTGCAGCACCCTCCCTTTTGGGCACAAAGGAAATGTAACCCCCTTGTTACCCGGGGTTACTAGAATCCCAGCAAGACCTAGTGGTAGGCAGCGAAGGCAGCTTGTGAAACTCCAGTTAAATGGGCTTCACACTGTCTCACTCTGTTCTCAGTCTCAGCTGAGACTGAGGGATGACATCACCAATAGAACTTTCGCAGCTGCGTAAGCCACATTGGAATCTGCAGCAGAGGGAGTTAGATAGAACGTTTGGAGTTTTCAAAGAGTACTAGTCAGTGTCCAGTTTGTCTTGAGTAAGTGAAGGTGTGCTCAAGTGGTGGAGACCGCTGTTTGGGTCTCAGTGCCCCTCCCTCGGGGGGGTGGTGTAAAGATCCCCATGCAGATTCCTGGGGCAATCCCCTTAATTCTGCCAAGAGGAAGAAAAGCTGCCAGTTCAGTTCAGCATTTATTTGGAAAGTTGGAAGATTTGTGATTCGCCTGTGGGGCACCTGCAACTAAAGGGTGAGTGTCTGCTCTGACATGAGAGGGCAACATGTTTTCTTCACCCTGGGACATGTATGGAAATCTAGGGATTGAGATACATTTTGGGAAGCCTATAGGACTGAACCAAACAACTAAAGTAGTGTCAAATGCTAGAGTGCTGTATGATTCAAGTAATATGTAGAGGAGATGCACCCAGATCATCTACCCTTTAATCTACATTTAGAAGCTCAGAAGAGAAATGGTTCAGTTTTCCCAGGGAAATGGCCAGGTATGGGCTGTGGGAGCTGGAGGTGGGCGAACCCCCCCATCTTTAGTAACCAGGTCCACCTCTACGGATTTCTGCTGTGGTTGCTACTTTGCCTCATGCACTTGGCCAGTGATGGGGGAAGTACCCAGACATGGGGTTGCAAAAGGGAAAATCCCTCTAGGAGTCGTGGACTCTAAAGTGGTGTGGGGAGCCACAACAAGTGTAAAGAAAAATTCTCTTTGTGAGATGGGGAGTCATAAAAGTAGGAAAAATTCTCTTTAGGAGATGGGGAGTCGCAACAAGTAAGGAAGAATTCTCTCTAGGAGTCGCAGACTCTAAGTGGTGTGGGGAGCCACAACAAGTAAGGAAAAATTCTCTCTATGAGTCGTCGACTCTAAGTGGTGTGAGAAGCCACGACAGGATAATTGGTTCATTCTTCCAATGGATCGTGGTGAAAACCCAAGTGTGTACAAGTTGGGCTGTGTACCCAAAGCGCATGCAAGTCCGGGCTGTCTGCCTGGTGGGTCCAGAGCCTGAAGGCTGAAAATGGTGATAAAGTGTTCTGTAGTCTCTAATCTGCATTACCAGGAAATGTAGCCCCATGGGGGTCCATCTATGCTTTGTTTTGTTCAGCTAGTATGTGAATAAAAGCCACACTGAAGAATCCCATTCCTGGTTCTGGACATTACAGTTATTGCTTCCTGTGTTCGGATTTACTTGGGTGCCCCTGTGCAGAGTAGCCAAACCTAGGTCCCCTGTGCCAAGTAACCTCATCCTCCCCGAACCCAGGTCCCCACCAGATACTGCTGTCAGCTTCAACAGCATGCCACCTGTCGTTTTGGTAAAAAGGCAGGGGTGAGGGGTTACAAAAATGGAGGCACCGCTTTGGATTTTGTTCAGGAAGGAAGGTGCTTGGGCAAGGGGGGTAGCGTTTTGGCTATCTGGCAGTCGGTAGCCCAAAAAGCTGAAGCAATTTTCCTAGTGTGTTGCTGTGTGCTGCGGATTTTGTGCTGCTGTTTAAAAATGTCAACTGTTTACCAAGGAGCATTAAAGCCAAAGAGTGTGCCCTTGTCCTGCATCAAAATTGTTTACAGCATTTTTGCCTGCTTTTAAAATGAACTGTTGTGAAGAAAAGTGTGGAAGACTAGGGGTAGCAACAGGAAAATTGTGCCCTGAACGTTTGAAATGCTTTTAAAATGAACTGTTGTGAAGAAAAGTGTGGAAGACTAGGGGTAGCAACAGGAAAATTGTGCCCTGGATGTTTGAAATGCTTTTAAAATGAATTGTTGTGAAGGAAAGTGTGGAAGACTAGGGGTAGCAAAAGGAAAATTATGCCCTGGACGTTGGAAATGCTTTCTGAGTGAATTGAGAGACTGCAGAGTAAATGGCTATGTTATATGGCTGAAATAGGCTCCCGCCGTGGAGTCAGTTGGAAAAGAAAAAAAGTTGCATTCTGCAGTTTAAATTTGCCTGCTCGACGATCGCCTTGAGAAGAAGAGCCCTCATGAGGAAGAAGAGGCTCATTTGCATGGCGTTGTGTGGTTGATCAGGCTGCAATCAGTCCCGCTCCTCAGCCAGCTCTACAGAGACTGCCCCAGCATTCGAGAGGGAGTGAGAGTGGAGTGCGTGTACTGGCAGTGGAGGAGCGTCACGGAGTGTTCAAAGCGTTGTAAACAGTACAAAAATAGACTTTATAGTTTAAAATCGGGCTCAACCCGCTAATCGATCATCCAAATTGCAAGTTTGGTGTTTAAAACGACGATCGCTAGGACTGCCCGCCCGTTTGTGTACCAAGGCCTTCAAAAACTGGCTGCAGGCCGTTTTTCCCCATCGCAGCAAATTGCTACTGATAACAGTAAGTAAACAACCAAGAAACTGCTCAAACAGTGATTTTCAGCCTATGCCATATAAAATGTGTGTGCAGCGGTGTAGTCGCTTTGCAAGTAATGACTGTGTTAAGTCCTGCCAGCAAGTGCAAGTCTGTTAAGCCATTGACTGTGTGCATAGTAGTGAATTTAGCCTCAGTTTAAAGTTTGCAGCCAGAGAGAGACTGTAGGTTGTAGCAAAGTGCAGCACCAGAAATGCAGGCAATCCTGTGCTAAAAACCTGAAGCTTTAAGGGACTGTAATAAAAAAAATGTTCCAGCTTGTAAAAAGCCCAAGGAAAATCCTGTAAATGTGTTTAAAGCCAGATCAGAGCAAGTTGTGCAGTTTCAGCGAAAGTTATCAGTAGTTTGTGTAAATCGGGTGCGCAGTGGCTTGACCCAGATTCTAAATGTTGATGCACAGGAGTGCTGCCACTGCCATTACAGGGTGGGGTAGTAAAGTAAACACAGCAGCAGAGGAGCCATTTTACAGCTAAAGAGTGTGTTCAATAAAGTGGGACTTTCAGTTACAGTGAACTTTTGTTTATTTTTCTGCAGTTATGGCCTCAGGACCAGCTTGTTACCCAGATCATGCCCAGGTTGCAGTAACAGCAGCAGTAAATAGACTGAGAGATATTGAAAAGTGGTGCTATGGAGGGCAACTGCCTCCTCAGGTGGCGATTCCTAATTATCCAGTGCGTGTATGTCAAATAAGCTTGGGAGCTGGAAGGGATGTCTTCATGATTCCTCACTGTGCTGGATGCCTAGAAAAATATGGCTTGTATAAAGCGCCTCCAATACGTTTGGCCCCCACATGGACAAAAATTCAGGAATCTGCAGTTGGCAGCACACAGCACCAGGCGGAGCCTGTGGAGGAAGGCCCCTCGGGGGAGTGTGGCACAAAGCTAGAGGGTGCAGAGTTAGAGACAGAACCAGAAGTTGAAGTTTCGGATGCTGGATCCCAGAAAGAAAGTTTGGATAAAGCATCAATAGACCCCTGGTGGGGGGGCCTAGCCTGAGTCTCTTAGGTGAAGATGAGATGCGGGAGGCCTTTGAATGGGAGGTGTCGACCTCCGCGCCTAGGGATGAGTGGATAGTCTCAGGAGTGAGAACGACTGCTCACTCCTGGGCTCAGATCCTCAGTGAAGAGGAAGATGAGGGGGCACCTATGTGGCCTTGTGAAAAAGGAACGGGTACACAGCCTCAAGATCTTGCTTTGGAGGAATGTATGGAAGAAAGTGGTGATGCCACTACCCTGGCTTTACAGGAGGAAGAGTCAGGGATCCATTTCTAATTTCCTTAAGGATGCGAAGCTGGCAGAACCAGGACTGGCCACCCCCAAGCCAGACCAGCGGTCTCAGATTGATCAAAGCAAGTAAAGAGAAGAGACTGGTTCGTAGGAAGGCAAATGAAATCTATGGTATGACCTTTCCTACCTTTCCTCGGAAAGTCTGGGAGGAGATTGAGAACTGCAGGAAATCCTGGATCTGGGATGAAGCAATGAAAAGTGTGCATCCTGGGGTTAACAAGCATGTAAAGAATAGACTGTTCCACGAAAAGTATACCCAGTGGAAGAGAGGCAGTACACTGTTTATAGACAGAGTGAGAGTGGTGGATGGAGAGGGACATGAAATCTCCCACTGTGTGAATTATATGCACCCAGACGGGGTAATAATTCAAGCTCCTGACCTCCGGTACTATTGGCCTCAGTGCAAGGACCTCCCAGCAAATGTGCCCAGCTACAAAATGGAGAGCCGAGCAGTGGTAGTCAATAGTGTCACACCAGACTGTGAAGTGCCTTATTGATCCACCAATATGAATATCCAGGACTTAGGTGCCCCACATTCATCAGTCTACAGTGTACTGTCCTGTCCAGCAACCATCAACTGGCCCACCAGATGACTTCAGATCCAGAGAGGACACCAGCCCAGCTGTTTCCTGTTCATCGCCTGGTAATCGGATGACATCGGACCAGCTGTTTTCTTTTTGTTCCTGTTCTAAGGTTCCGTCTCCAGAGATGACATCATCCCAGCTGTTCCCAGATGTGTCCTCCTGTGGTTCCCAGAAGATGTCCGCCCAGCTGTATCGGAAGAAATGCTGCCAGGGAGAGTCTTCGTCAGAGGTGCAGGTTGGTGCCAAATCTCGTACTACAAGTGGCTGGTAAGTCCGAACTTTTCTATCTTTATGACACTGCAGTACACACCCTACACTAACAGACTTCAAAATGTGTGAACTGTCCTCAAAGACTCTCCCCTTCGGGACTTTGGCCTGTTAGAACTGTGCTTCACCGGGCTCTGGCCCAGGAGAGACTCTTTATTGGACTAGCCTTCGGGCCTCGTGGTCACTAGTTGGGACTTTTAGGGCACTCCATCCCCCCAAATGTGTATTGTAAATAATGTCATTGTTTTCTAATGTAAATACTGTTTTTCTACCTTTTTTCTAAAAAATCTTTTTGGGATTCTGCAGTGTTTTGATGGTAGGGATTTTAGGTAGACTGTGTATGCAGATTAGGAGCGTGTGTTTTGTCTTTCTTTTTCTTTCAGGTGTTCCTGGGAAGACAGAAGAGAAGACAAGAAGAGGAGGAGGGGCTCATCAGAGTTCCTCGTCAGTGCTTTATTGTGTAGAAATTTAAAGTACTGTGGTGCTATTGTTATGGTTATTGCTGTATTAACCCTTTCCTTCCACAGGTGTGGTTGTGGGGGTAGGGAGGAGGCAGTAATTGGTATTTTATTGGTGTGGTTTCAGGTTGCCCAAGGTCGGGGAGGTCCCCGGGTTGTTTTTGTTTTTGGAATATTATGTTAGAGGCAGATAGGTTTTCCCTAGAGGGTTAGGGGGGATAGACAGGCTGTGGTCCTGAACGGCCATAGGGACTGCAGTGCTGATCTATCAGGGCTATGCTCTGGATGGTTCTACCAGAGCCACTAGGTGTCCATAGTAAGTGGACAGTGTAGAGGCTGATATGTCAGCTACAGTCCTCTAGGCCCTTAGTGTTGCCTGCCTGTGCTTGCACATGGTAGGAGGGGGCCTGATCACCACCCCTCCGCAGGTAGCACATAGGGTGGGATGGCCTAAGGCCGGGTAAATAATGACTGCGGACAGTCATTTTCCTGGTCAAGGGCGAGTGTAACCCCTTGTTACCCGGGGTTACTAGAATCCCAGTAAGACCTAGTGGTAGGCAGGGAAGGCAGCTTGTGAAACTCCAGTTAAATGGGTTTCACACTGTCTCACTCTGTTCTCAGTCTCAGCTGAGACTGAGTGATGACATCACCAATAGAACTTTCGCAGCTGCATAAGCCACATTGGAATCTGCAGCAGAGGGAGTTAGATAGAACGTTGGGAGTTTTCAAAGAGTAGTAGTCAGTGTCCAGTTTGTCTTGAGTAAGTGAAGGTGTGCTCAAGTGGTGGAGACCGCTGTTCGGGTCTCAGTGCCCCTCCCTCTGGGGGGGATGTAAAGATCCCCATGCAGATTCCTGGGGCAATCCCCTTAATTCTGCCAAGAGGAAGAAAAGCTGCCAGTTCAGTTCAGCATTTATTTGGAAAGTTGGAAGATTTGTGATTCGCCTGTGGGGCACCTGCAACTAAAGGGTGAGTGTCTGCTCTGACATGAGAGGGCAAAATGTTTTCTTCACCCTGGGACATGTATGGAAATCTAGGGATTGAGATGCATTTTGGGAAGCCTATAGGACTGGGCCAAACAAGTAAAGTAGTGTCAAATGCTAGAGTGCTGTGTGATTCAAGTCATATGTAGAGGAGATGCACCCAGATCATCTACCCTTTAATCTACATTTAGAAGCTCAGAAGAGAAATGGTTCAGTTTTCCCAGGGAAATGGCTGGGTATGAGCTGTGGGAGCTGGAGGTGGTCGAACCCCCCATCTTTAGTAACCAGGTCCACCTCTAAGGATTTCTGCTGTGGTTGCTACTTTGCCTCATGCACTTGGCCAGTGATGGGGGAAGTACCCAGACATGGGGTTGCAAAAGGGAAAATCTCTCTAGGAGTCATGGACTCTAAAGTGGTGTGGGGAGCCACAACAAGTGTAAGGAAAAATTATTTTTGTGAGATGGGGAGTCATAACAAGTAGGAAAAATTCTCTTTAGGAGATGGGGAGTCACAACAAGTAAGGAAGAATTCTCTCTAGGAGTCGCAGACTCTAAGTGGTGTGGGGAGTCACAACAAGTAAGGAAAAATTCTCTCTATGAGTCATCCACTCTAAGTGGTGTGGGGAGCCACGACAGGATAATTGGTTCATTCTTCCAATGGACCATGGGGAAAACCCAAGTGTGTACAAGTCGGGCTGTGTACCCAAAGCGCATGCAAGTCCGGGCTGTCTGCCTGGTGGGTCCAGAGCCTGAAGGATGACAATGGTGATAAAGTGTTCTGTAGTTTCTAATCTGCATTACCAGGAAATGTAGCCCCATGGGGGTCCATCTATGCTTTGTTTTGTTCAGCTAGTATGTGAATAAAAGCCACACTGAAGAATCCCATTCCTGGTTCTGGACATTACAGTTATTGCTTCCTGTGTTCGGATTTACTTGGGCGCCCCTGTGCAGAGTAGCCAAACCTAGGTCCCCCTGTGCCGAGTAACCTCATCCTCCCCGAGCCCAGGTCCCCACCAGGTACTGCTGTCAGCTTCAACAGCATGCCACCTGTCATTTTGGTAAAAAGGCAGGGGTGAGGGGTTACAGAAACAAGGAGCTGATCCGATTTCCGGACTGACTTTGTCCGGTTTGTATAGTAACTCAAAATTCTGTGCGCATCCAGTGTCTGCAGAAGAGCCTCCCCTTGGTTAGAATGCTCAGGGTAATACACTGGTAAGTATATAGTCTGATTTAAAGTAAACTCAGAAACCACCTTTGGTAAAAACTTAGGATTAGTACGAAGAGCCACCCGGTCTCTGTGAAAAATCAAAATTGGCTCCTTACACATAAGGGCCTGAAGCTTGGAAATCCTTCAAGCAGAGGTAATAGCAACTAAAAACAGCGCTTTCCAAGATAAATAGCACAGTTCGCAACTCACAGCTGGTTCTAATGGAGGCAAAGTCAGTTTATCAAGGTTAAAGTTCAGATCCCATGGGGGAACATGTTTCCTCACTGAGGTTTTCATGTGGAGGATCCCTTTCAGAAAGGTATGGGAGACCTCCAACAGAACCAAGGTTTTGCCTACCACTGGGGTATGGAAGGTGGAGATGGCAGACAAGTGGACCTTCCGAGAGGAATAACTGAGTCCCAGGTCCAATAGGTGTAGCAGGTACTCTATGACCGGAGGAGCAGGACACAAGAAAGGGTCTCAACCTTTGGAGGTCACCCAGATATACAGTCTCTTCCACTTCATAGTGTAGGTGGTGCATGTGGAGGGCTTTCTGGCCTCCATGAGGACCTCAGCAACTCCAGGAGAAACCTCAAAGCGAGAGACAGTTATGTCTGAAGGCACCACATATAAAGGAGAAGGAACTTGAGATCCAGATGGACCAGCATGCCCTGATCCTGGGTCAGAAGGTCCCGACAGGCTGGCCCAGTGGCACTGAGGGAAGAGGCACTGGACGCCTTACTTCGTGCGATGCTGGCGACCCAGGTTCGGGAACGGACTCAGGTTGTTGGGGAGCCAGCATGGGGGGGAGAGGATTGAGCAGTCAGAAGAAAAAATTACTTACCATAGTAATCTTGTTTCTTCCCAGTGATACTCAGGTATTCCTAACTTTCTGCAGTGCCCCTTTAAGTCAGAACTGCCCGGAGAGGATAGAACCCAGAAAGTAGTACTAAATAATCAACAATCTCAGTTGGGGGCAGTTATTAGAGGTGTGACTCAGGGTTCGGTGTTGGGTCCGGTTCTGTTTCTTATTTATATAAGTGATATGCAGGTATCAAACAATAGCTGGTTGTCTAAATTTGCTGATGACTCGAAGCTTGGGGGTCTGGTGAATAACTTGTCAGAATTTAATTCCTTGAACTCTGATCAAAAGTTGATTGAAAAATGGGCTATTGATAACTTGATGGAGTTTAATGTGGACAAATGTGTTGTCCTGCATTTTGGACTTCAAAACCCCCAAAATGAATATTTCATTTATAACTCATTACTGAAATCATCATGTGTGGAAAGGGATTTGGGTGTTCTAGTTAATATCAAACATTCATCAATTAATCATTGTACAAAAGTGGCCAATTCTGCTAATGGTCTACTAAGACAAATTCAATGATCTTTTGTACATAAATCTGAACAGTGTATGATGGTCCTTTACAGATCATGTGTTTGACCTCTTATTGATTATGGGTCCCCTTTCTGGAACCCATATTTAAAGGCAGATATTGATCATTCAGAAACAGTTCAAAGACGTGCAACAAGGATGATTCCTAGATTAGCTAAATTACCTTATAAATCCAGATTATTTTGTACCAGTTTACACTCTTTTCAGATAAGAAGGGTTGGAGGATTTACTAACATATAAGCTTCTTAAAACCCTGATTTATTGAACAAATGTGGATTATCTTATGTTACTTGACGTATTGTCCCAAGATGTCACACTAAAAAACTTATGGTACCCAAGGCAAAAACTAATTTAAGATTGCATTTCTTCTCATTAAGGGCACCAAAACTATGGAACAGACTCCGGCAGGAACTGGTTGATTCAGTTAATATTGAAACATTTAAAAAGGAAGTAGATAAATGGTTAACCATGAAATAGATAATGTGAAATGTTCCCACTGTATGTGGGGAGAAAATCTAGATGGGCCTCTGCCTTCTTTTTTCTCAAATAAACCAAGTAAACCAAGTAAACACATGCAAATGATGGAACTCTTTGCACGTGACAACTATTCAAATGCTGCCTTGAACTAACTGCCTGAGTTCTAAACCCCCTCAGATTTCCTGGACACCTGGAAAGGCAGCAGGCCCCCAAGGACTATGAATACTTAATAATAATAATAATTAATAATGATAATTAGGCCCATAAACCCCCCCAAATAAACCCTCCAACTGGAGGGGAAAAACCATAACAGGTACCCCAAAACTGTCAGAAGCACCTGAAAGAAGAGGAAAAACAACATAAACCTTGTTTGAAAAAATGGTACCAGAAAGTGGCATTTATATCCCTGACAGCACAGTATTCAGGAGTGCAAAGGCTAAAGGTTCTAGAAGGGGAGGCAGGGTGGGAAGTTATGAATACCTGAGTATCGCTGTGAAGAAATAAGACTACTATGGTAAGTAATTTTTTCTTCTAACCCCAATAATACTCAGGTATTCCTAACTTTCTGCAGACTACACAGCAGTACCTTTGGAGGTGGGCACAGAACCTTATTTTGGAAACAGACTATGCAGGACTGCTATGCTGAACCTGGAATTACCCCTGGACTGAATGTCCAGATTGTAGTGCTTTTTAAAGGTGTGTACTGTTTTTCAGGTAGCTGTTTTACAGATGTCCACCAATGGGACATCCCTGACAGCTGCTAAAGTAGCAGCTATTCCTCTTGTGGAATGGGCCCTTAAACCTGTTGGGGGTTCCCTTCCTGCTTTAGTGTAACAAAACTAGATACACCAAACTATCCATTGAGAAATGGACCTTTTCAATGCTGGGTTAGCCTTTCCCTCATCCCTATGTCAGGAATTAGCTGTTTCCCATCCTGCCTATGGTCCTTAGTGGCTGTCATATAGTAACTGAGAGTTCTCTTGACATCCAGACTGTGAAGTTTCCTTTCACCAGAGGTAGAATGCTCAGTGAAAAAGACAGGTAGGGTAATGGTTTGGTTCAGGTGGAAATCAGAGATCACCTTAGGGAGAAATGTCCTGTTTGCTCTCAGAGCCACCTTATCCCTGTGGAATGAAATGTAGTCCTGTTCAATGCAGACAGCCTGGAGCTCACTGATTCTTCTTGCAGAAGTCATTGCCTCTAGGAAAACGGTTTCCAAGTGACATATTTCAAATAAGCAGAAGACATGGTCTCAAAAGGAGGTACCATGAGCTTAGCTGTGCACACATTCAGGTCCCATGCTGGCACCAGTTCCCTATGGGGGGAGTGCAAATGGGCCAAGCCCTTGAAGAACTTCTAAAGATAGGATCTGAAGCCATTGACACATTCCTTCCAGCCGATATGTAAGCAGATGCTACAGCCAGGTGGACCTTGAGGGTACTGGACTGCAAAACCAATGAATGTAAATAAGAGAGGTACTCAAGAACAGCTGGAACTCCAGCCGGTGTTGGTACCAGTTCCCTAGCTGAACACCAAATACAAAACATTTTCCATTTTGAAGTGTATGTTTTCTTAGTGGAAGGCTTCCAGTAACCTCTTAGAATGTCTAAAACACTTTCAGACAGATGCAAGCCTTCATATTCTAGGTCTTCAAGAAGCAAGCTTTGAGCTTGAGAGACCAGAGGTTTGGATATAGGAGCCTCCCCTGGTAGGAGGTTAACAGATTGTGCCTCCGAGGAAGCTGTATTAGCTCTGCCACAGACATGGAGAGTAGCAGAGAGTACCATGGCTGCCTGGCCCAGTCTGGTGCTATCAAGATCATTGATGCTGACTGGGACCTGAGCTTGAGCGATACCATGTACATCAAAGGGAAGGGAGGAAAAGAATACAGGTGCTTCCCTGACCAATTCAGAGCTAGAGCATCCAGGGGGAGTATGTTAGTACCCCGATCTGGTGGTCTGCAACAATATTATAGCATATGGTTCAAGCTTATTGTATATGGAAAACGGGCGATTTAGCGAGCGCCAGGCAGCAGTGCCATCGACAGTTGAATTCGGAGCCGGGACACGGAGAGCCATACATGGCTCCATTTCGGAAGAACAAATTTTTTTTTTTTCCTAATTTTAAAACTAAGCACTGCGGAGAAGTTAAAGTTAGAAGACGAACCAGACGGAGCAGGAGTGGCAGTGGGGGGGATCGGGAGTGAGCAGGAGCACCAGGAGGAATGAAGCAGCACCCACAGCAAGTAATTTCAATAAAATAATGAGAAAAAAAAAAAAAAAAAAACATATACTATATAAAACAGTGGATGGCTGAACATCTACAACTAAGGCTGCGTTTCCATCTCGGGGAGTTGATGATATCAACGAGACCTCTCGAGCTTCACTCTGGAGGTCTCTATGATGTCATCAACTCCCTCGATGGAAACACAGCCTTGTTGTGGATGTTCATCCATCCACTATTCTATATGTGGCAAACGGTGATTTTGGTGAGATGCGAATGTTTATCTCTGGGGTGCCCCACCTCTTGAAGATCACTTCTGTCACTTGCCTGTTCAAGGTCCATTCATGATGGGCCTGGTTGATTCGACTCAGGGCATCTGCAAGAGTGTTGTCATTCCCTGGCAGATGGATTGCCTGTAGGAAAACTGCCAAGGAGTATGCCAGGCTCCAAATTTTCATGACTTCTGTGCAGAGAGGACCTGACCTGGTACATCCCTGCTTGTTTATGTAGCACACTGTGGTGGTATTGTCAGTTCTGACCTGTACCACCTTTCCCTGTACTAGTGATATAAAAGCCTTTAGTACCAAAAGTACCACTCTGAGTTTCAGCAGGTTCATGTGCTGGAGTGACTCTACACTTGACCAAGTGTCCTGGGTTGTGTGGTCCCCAAAAGGGTGCCCCACCCCAGTAGAGATGCATTTGTTGTGAGAACAACTGAAGGAGACTCCTGCTGAAAAGGAACCCCTTCCCTTAGGTTGAATTCCTCTTTCCACCACTGAAGTGCCTGCAGCAAGGTTTTTGTTACTGGGATCAGCTTTGAGAGGGAATCTCTTCTTTGGCGCCAGTGTGCCCTTAGGTGGAAATGGATGTCTCTCATTTAGAACATGGAGCCCAAGATCATGCCTGTTGCAGCAACCATGTGGCCCAGGAGATTTAGGAACTGCCTTGCAGTTTTTGACTTGTGCAGGCTGAAGGAATTAGCAATTAACTGAATACTTCTTACCCTGTCTAAAGGCAGGTAGGCCCTGTCTCACAGGGTATTGATCTCTGCTCCTATGAACTGTAGCACTTGTGCAGGTAGAAGGATAGATTTATTGTGGTTTATTAGGAACCCCAGGGATTCCTGAAGCCTCTGGGTGATCTGCAGATACTGTCGGACTTGCTCTGGTAATTTTCCCACCACCAGCCAGTCATACAGATATGGGAACACTATGACACCTTGCCTTCGAAGGTGTGCCACAACCCCTGCCAAGCACTTTGTGAACACCCTTGGAGCTGAAGAGAGGCCGAAGAGCAGGACTGAAAACTGGTAGTGACCTGATGGGAGTCTGAACCTGAGGTATTTTCTGTGAGACTCCTGTATGGGGACGTGGAAATAAGCATATTTTAGGTCCAGTAATGCCAACCAGTCTCCTTTTTTGGAGTGGTGGCAGAATCAATGCCAGTGTTACCATTTTGAACTTTGGTTTTGTCAAATGCTTGTTTAGTACTCTGAGGTCTAAGATAGGCCGCCACTCCCCATTTTCCTTTGCAGTAATGAAATACCTTGAGTAAAATCCCTTTCCTTTCTGCTGAGCTGGGACAGGTTCCACTGCCCTTGACAGTAACAGGTTTCAAACCTCTGCCTCCAGCAGCTTCTTTTCTGTGAGGGAGGATGGTCTGAACACTCTAGTTCTCAGGAGAGGAAGGGATCTGAAACTCAGAGACAGTCCCCGACTCACTACCCCAGGACCCACTTGTCTGTGGTGATTTTTTGCCAAGTCTGGAGGTAGGTGAGACAGCCTGCCTCTGACAAGTATAGAGGAGGTGGACTGTAAAAGCACGTCAGGTTGTTTGCTTAGCCTGGGGCTAAGGCTGGGTTTAAGATCCCCGCCTGAGCTCCTTCTGCCTCTGCCTCTGCCTCTGCCTCTGAAGTACCCCTGCTGGGGATACTGTTAGTATTGGGGTGCAACCATTGTCTGGAAAAAATGCCTGCTGTGAAAGAACCTGCCCCTGCCTCCTCTTCCATAGGACCTGGTGGATGGAGAGGCTTTCTCTTTAGCCGAGTTACTTTTGAAGATGGCTTTGTATTCATCCACCTTCTTCATATAAGCCACTGTTGTCTCTCCAAAAAGGGAATTACCCTCCAGAGGGAAATCAAGAGCCTTTGTTTGAGTGTCCTGGGTAAAAATTGTGGCTCTTAGCCAGGTGAACCTCCTTTGGGCAACAGTATTGGCCATCCACCTGGCTGCAGTATCATTAGTATCAGCAGCCATTTGAAACTGATACTTGGCTGTCTCTAACCCGAACTTTGCAGTTTCTGCGAGGTCATTAGACAAGGGTGATGAGGCCTCATCTGCCATAGCCAGTATAGATTGCCATAATGACATCTGATACTGGGCCGTATAGGCTTGAAAATTAGCCTGCCTGATGGCCAAGGAAGCTGAAAAATGCTCCTTCTTGGCCATACTGTCGATTTTTCTAGACTCCTTTTCTGGTGGATGAGAAGCCAAGGGCACCTTAGCCTTGTCACAGGCTGCCGCATGCACCACCCCCTGGTGGTTAGGGTGGGAAAACAGAAACTCTGCACCCTCTCTGTTCAACTGGTATTTCCTGTCCAGCCTCTTATCAAGAGGGGGGACAAAGTTAGGGGTCTGTAAAATCTTCAAAGCATCCTTTTTGAAGAATTTATTCACCGATAAGGGAATCTTTTTTGCGGGGATTAACCTCATCATCTCGAGGTATTCCACCTCCTCCTCATCTTCTATTTCCTCACTTGTGGTGATGTTTAGAGCACCAGCCATCTTTCTCACAAAAGTGAAGTGTGAGGAATAATCCTCAGTGGTTCTGGAAGGAGAGCCAAAATCCTGTTCGGGAGAAACCTCAGGTTCAATGGGTTCCCTCTTATCCTCCTCCTCACACTCACCATAATCCTCCTCTTCAATAAATGAGGATTTGTCTGAACTGCCAGCCTGTCCAGTTGGGGCTTGTACAGGTGGCTGCTGACCAGTGGGAAAGGCCCTGCAAGGCTTGCACCACTTTGAAAGCCTGTGCTATTTCTTGAGGAGAAGGAAGAGCCAGAGCACCCACAGAAGTCCCCTTTTTTCCAGCAGGGGGTTCTGTATGCTTTACTTTCTTAGTCTATTTTGAGGGAACCAGGGAGTCAGCCAATTCAGCAAGCCTCTTAGTAATTTTATAACCCGTCTCAGGGGTTGAATGAGTCACTACAGAGGTTTCACCCACAGCAGAAGAGGGTGTCAGCTGATCACAGCCTGAGGGACCCTTAGGTGGAGAAATTTTTTTCTTTAGGCATTCCAGACATTTCTCCACAGTTGTCTCTGGGAGTGTATTACAAATATCACAATCTTCCTTCAGGTGATCATAGCCAAGGCAGGCAACACACAAACTGTGCTTGTCTGCCTTAGCAAACTCTTCCCCACAATCAGTACAATTTTTAAAACCAGGTTCACTGGTTTTCTTTTTAGGTTTTTCTGACATTTTACTGGGAACCAATAAAAATGTAAACGGCTAAATAATTTAGATGTTTTATCTAATATTTATCGATTGCGGTTGGCTGCGGAACTGATAAAGAATAGATGGGAACCGAGGAAAAAAGTGAACCGAGATTACTGGTTCAGTAACCGATAAAGTTGTTACAAAAATAAAAGATTTAAAATAAAATTAAACTAAACTAATTGGGTTTTTTAGTCAGAAAACCCCGAAAATAATTAAAATAATTTTGTTCCCCACCGGTTATACCGAACTGGGAGGAACTGATAAAAATACCCAAATTAACACTAAAACTAAGGTTTAACTAAAAATTACAATAAGTAAAAGGCAGCAAATGAAAGAAAAATGATACTTACATATATTCTTACAAAGTTTCTTCATGTCACAGGTAAAAGTTGAAGAGAGGAACTCCAAGCGACTACACTTGACAGGCGGAGAGTGAAATCTGAGGGGGTTTAGAACTAAGGCAGTTAGTTCAAGGCAACATTTGAACAGTTATCACGTGCAAAGAGTTCCATCATTTGCATGTGTTCTATCCTCTCTGGGAAGTCCTGGCTTAAAGGGATACTGCAGAAAGTTAGGAATACCCGAGTATTACTGTGGTTAGAAGTTAGCTCTCCTCTCTGGAGAGTGGTCACCCCCCATAGTCCCGCTGCCACTAGATGGAGCCGCTGGTCAGGCGTGGGTGGCGGGGTGACACAGGGTGGGGTACCCCCAAGATGCGGCATACGTATTTTCCCTGTGTGCGCATCTGAGGCAGGGGGCTGTGTAACGGGAAGAAAAACTGAAAAACACCACAAACTACATACAGAAAAAGAAGGTCAGAGAGGAAGAGGAACCGGAGGTTCCACCGCTAATTGCTGTAGCAGAGGAAAACATTTGGTGAGGCCAATATGGAGCGATTTGTATCATTAGAGCTGCCTCCACTTGCAGTTTGAGGAGCACCCTCTGCAGCAGCAGGAAGGGAGGGAAGGCATACAAGAACCTCCCTGTCCAGCAAAGAGACAGCACATCTCACCAGTAAACCCCAGGTCTGGGAACGAGCGAGCACAAACTGTGTAGTTTTGTGTTGGATAGTGAGGCGAACAGATAGAGATCTGGTCGACGCCAAAGATCGAAGATGTCCTCGACCACCAACTGACTCAGTTCCCACTCATGAACCCTTGCCTGAGTGCGGATGAGACTGTCCACCAGGATGTTCTGAATGTCCGGGATGTGAACTGCTATGAGCAGGATCTGGTACTAAATTGCCTAATACCACACTTGCATCATGTCCCTGAATAAGGGGTATGATTGAGTGCCTCCCTGCTTGTTCAAGTACCAGACCACACACATATTGTCCAACTGGACTAGGAGTGGTCCTGGTAGAAGATGAGGCTGGAAGGCTTGGAAGGCACACATTCCAGCACACATCTCGAGTATTTTTATGTGCAGCAAGCGTTCTCGCCGAGACAAGGATCCCTGGGTTCTGCAATCTCCACCCTGGGGGGTAATCCAGTGGGTCCCGGGACAGCAGCAGATTGACCCACTCATCCTGAATCTCAAATCCTTATTAGAAAGGAAAGGTATACATCTCATTCATATTAGTAACAATATTACTAAAGCAGGCAATTCTCTAAATTACTTATTTCATGATGGTGATTTAAGTACTGCATTGTCCAACACTTAGTTGGAACTTACATTTAAAGAATGACCCAGAGAATTACAGACCAGCCAGCCAGACCTCCACTGTGGGCAAGCTAATGGAGACCATACTAAAGGAAAGGCTGGTGGAATATCTAGAGAAGCATGGTCTCCAGGATGCGAGGCAGCATGGGTTCATGGGGGGGGAGAGATCATGTCAAATGAATCTGATTGGCTTCTCTTGACTGTGTCACTAAGACAGTAGACAGGGGCCAAGTGGTAGACATCCTCTATCTTGATTTCAGCAAGGCCTCTGACTCTGTGCCCACAAAAGGTTGATCAGGAAGTTGGTGGATCTTGGGGTTGGGGAAAAGATGGCCAGATGGATGGAAAATTGGCTGAGGGACAGAACCCAGAGGGCGGTTGTGGGGGGAAGAGTTATCTGGCACCAAAGAGGTAACCAGTGGGGTCCTGCAGGGCTCAGTGCTGGGGCCGTTGTGCAATGTCTTCATCAATGACATTGAAGATGGCATTAAGGGCAAAATGTGCCTATTTGCGGATTACACCATGCTCTACAGGAGATTGGACACAGCTGAAGGGAGACAGGCCCTACAGGAAGATCTGGAAAAGCTGGGGAGGTGGTCCAGGATTTGGCAGCTTGGCTTTAACACCAAGAAATGCAAAGTTATGCATATTGGAGCCAAGAATCACAGGACAGAGTACTACCTGGGTGGAGTCTGAGTATCTGCATCAGAGGAGGAGAAAGACCTGAGAGTGATGATCACTAGTGACCTGAAGCACTCCATGCAGTGCAAGAAAGCAGCAGCAAAGGCAAACAAGATGCTGGGATGCATATCTAGATGGATCAGTAGTAGGAGAGAGGAGGTTATACTGCCCTTGTACAGGTCACTGGTAAGGCCGCATCTAGAGTATGGAGTTCAGTACTGGTGCCCACACCCCAAAAAGAACATTAACCTGCTGGAGAATGTCCAGAGGCGGGCTGCAAAGATGATAGCGGGTCAGCAGGGTAAGCATACAAGGAAAGGTTGAGGGCAGTGAACATGTACTTCCTGGAAGACAGGAGAGACAGAGAGTGGGGACATGATTGGGACCTTCAAGTACTTGAAAGGGATAAATAAGGTTGATAAGGAGAGTCTCTTTAAGCTGAGTGGCAACTATAACATGATGGGAAACAGTCTTAAACTGGAGGTGGGAGGTTTAGGAGAGAGGTCAGGAAGCACTTCTTCACAGAGAAGGTGGTGGACATTTGGAACGCGCTGACGGAAGAGGTAATCTCATTGAAGACAGTGGGCAGCTTTAACAGAGGCTGGGATAGGCATGGGGGAAGGGAAGGGTCATGGGTAGGGAAGATGGGAGGAGTGGGGAGGAAGGGCAGGGACATTAGCTCAAGCTGTGGACCCAGCAATACGAGCAGACTTGATAGACCTAATGGCCTTCTTCTGCTGGCTTCTTCATATGTCCGTATGTTTTGTTGTTATTCAAGTCTTCTTGATTATTATTTGCTTTATGCTGCTCATGACACACTCTCCAAAAGCACCATGCATAGCTACGCTTTCTTTATGCCACACAATCAGCCAAGATTTAGCAAAACAGTGCTATCCCTTTGGTGTTGCCCCTTTATCAGGAAACAAGAGGGGAGTATGTAGACCTGCATACCCTACAGACCCTCATGCATGCTTACACACACACACACACACACACACACACACACACTATGGCAGCATAAGGTGTACTAGTATTTACCAGGGACACTGGGAAACTGTGAAAACTTTTGGCAGAATTTGCGGGAGTGTGCAATGCGATTTTGTGGGGGTTTGGGGGATTGAATTGGCAGTGAACACACCAGTTATGTTGCTGTTCTCTACTTAATAAACCCAAAAAAACCTAATGACTACACAAACAAGATCTGCAGTTCACTGAAACTTTATTGGAAAGACAAGTTAAAAAATATGAAGTCATGCAATATGGCACAATTAAATCACAAATGTAAAATCAAAATATAGGGTCAAACATTAGACATTGTTACTAGCAAACAGCATGTAAACATACTTTAGCATAATGTAGTGTTATATAATACATATTATGCAATATTCCTTTCAGGAAAACAACGGATTCTATAAGCTATACAGGTTTCTCACAGCAATGCACTCTACTAATGCATGACACAAACTTCTTGTATATTTCACCATCAATAAAAGTTTCACAATGTCATCTTCCAGGGTTCTTCTGTTGTCTTTCAGCAGTTCTGTATAGACCTGAGAAAGTCCTTCCTATGTCAGCTGTGCTGACAGGCAACCAAATATATCTCTCGGCCAGTAAAGACAATGTGCCCAGTGACTGTGACTGAGCCGCCCACCATTCTGCAATGCTGAAGTCTGTAGGAAGCGAGGCAGCTGCTGTCTGATACACATGCCATTCAAAGTTTGAAATGTTTGCTAAGCCTGCAGTGTCACAGTGGTAGTATTCTTTCTGTTTTTCCAGTGCTGGTAGCTGTCTGGGGTCAAAGACCTGCACTGCTTTGAACAATTTTATGGATGGATGGTTTTGCATCACACTGGTCAGCTTCTGACTGCTTTCCAGCATCACCTGCAGAAACATTTCACAACAGGCAGTTTTTTTCAGTGTCACTGCATAGCAACAACTTCTCAACAGTTTTGGATCTGTGTTCCCTTCCAGTTGTGGAACAAAAAACCAAGGAATAGGTGCACATTTTGAAGCCTACTAAAAATGTTGTGTCCTTGTGGTACTGTTGTGGCTTGCAGCTCTTCAATGAGTTTGCAAAGTTCAGCAGCATATTCTGCAACAAATGCTGCCGGAGCAGTCAGTGCACTGAGTTTGTCGGCCAACAGTGACTTTAGTTGTTTATACGTGGCTGCATCAGATGAACAGCAGTTCATAAATTCTGTCAAGACAGGCATATAGTCCACAAGAAAGGCACATGCCCTCACCCATGAGCACCGTGTCACCACTGCATAAACTGGCATCTTTGCTACCACCCCATCCTTTGCCTCCATATAGGCCAGATACTGGTGCCGGCGCATGGGGCTCTGCCAAACAATCTTTTTGGCCAAGCCAACCACTGTGTTCAAGTCAATCAATATAGTTGGCCAGATTTCCAGGACTAGGTTTAAAAGGTGCACAAAGCAAGTCACATGGACAGCATTGGGGAGGATCCCAGACAAAACTGTCTTAAACGCTTTGTGCATATAGCTTGCACTGTCTGTTGCAACAGCAAAGATTTTGTCAAAGTTTACATGATTATCATTTAAGATCTGCAACAAGGACAGTGCAACTGTGCTGTGATTTACATGGTCCAAAAAGTCAACTCCAATTAGAACTGGCTGCTCCCCCACTTTGTTTAGGGGCTGTGCCAAAACACCAAAAACACTCCGTCCACAGTAATCTGTGGTCTCATCCAAGATCTGGTTAATTTCTGTGTCCTCCACTTGGCTATGCACAAATTCTTCATGTTGGGGCTGGAGATCCTGGAGGGATGTCGATCTCAGATGTGAAGGTCCAGGAAGGCAAACGCCATGTTTTGTGTACTTACAAAGAAAATTTTCGAAGGCAGAAGCTTTTTCCAAAGGAATGTCAGCTCAAGTAAAGCACTTAAGAAAGTTCATGATAAACCCCTTCCGGTCCTGTGCAGATGTGGTGGCATGAGCAAAAGCTGAAGTCAATGCAAGCTGTCGCTTGGGGTTGATGCCTTCTTGTCTTTTCTTTATCGCTGCTGCATTTCATTCAGTATGTTTTTGAGACTTCATGTGAAGGTCGATGGTATACTTCTGCAGATAATCTATTGTCAGGCAGCAGAATCTGCAGAACAGCTGTCCCCCATCTTCGTAGAGGTCCTCCGGAAACAGCTTGATGCAATCTGAAACACGTACTATATAAGAGAGATGCAGATGCCTGGCTTCTTCGTGGGTCAAAATCGGGCATTTTTCTTGTGGCAGAGACATGTTTTGTGCTGGTCAAACTTCAAGCACTAATAAATGAAGTTTGAAAATTAAAAATAGGCAAAAGCATATGACGGTCACATAAAAATTAAAAATTTATGTATAGCACAGCCTGCCTATCCGAACAGCAGTCACATAAAAATATAAATAAATAAATAAATAATCTGCCTATCTGAATGACGGCCACATAAAAATAATTAAAAATGAATGTACAGCATAGCCTGCCTATCTGAACAGCAGCCACATAAAAATATTAATAAATGCATGGCCTGTCTATCTGAATGACGGTCACACACACAAAAAAAATGTATAGCCTGCCTAAGTCATGCCAACAGCCACAAAAGTGACTACAGCATATGAATAGTACTGCACACAAATGCCAAGCATCGGGCTTCTACAATCCATTTTTTGGGGGTTTTTTTTTGTTTTGTTTTTCACTATTCTTCCCAGCAAGCACGACCTGGCAAAATACAGTGGGCCAGATTTTCAAAACTCCAACACAAGCTGCGACAACGGCAGCTTGCGCCGAATGCCAGTGCGTCCAGGACCCTGTGCCCGATTTTACATGGGGCATGGTCCTGGCACCTAAGTCCCGCTGCTTGCGGCAATGGAATGGGTGCGCCAAACAGATGGTGCACACAGAAGGAATGCCGCAAGTGCCACAGGATGGTGTGTGATGCTGCACCCTCGCATGGGCCATGCTGGTGCCCCCCCTCCCAACACCATGTCCGATGTGCCCATCAGCAGCACTACATTGACCCCAACTGTCCTTGACAGTATCCTACCTGGTGCTCTAGTGGACCCCCACTCCGGCACATAGTGCCAACAACACCGAACCCCCCCAATCCATATCCCAGATTTGGTGCCCGGCACAGCCCTCTACACACCACCACCACAGCCAGCCGCCGAATGAACTGCCAGTGAGTGTACTGAATACAGTACATGCACTGACAGTTCATTCGGCGGCTGGCTGTGGTGTTGTGCAGAGGGCTGTGCAGGGCACTGAATCTGAGGTATGGATTGGGAAGGGTGTGAGTTTGTGGGCACTTCGGGCTAGGGTGGGGATGGAGCGGCCACTAGAGCACCAGGGAGGATGAGTTCAAGGACAGTCACTGTCGGGGTGCGACGGGGCAAGGAGGAAGGACCACTAGATCACCAGGGTACATACAGGATGGACAGTGTCAGGGTGCAACGGGTCAGTGAGGGGGTACTAGATCACCAGGGAGCAACTATTGGGGATGTGGGGGCAGGCCTCATAGTAGGGTAGGGACCCAGATGACTGGGAGATCTACCTCAACGATGGTAGTTGGGTGACTTCACATCAGGGCCCTGAGGTGAATACTAAGAGACTCCCACTCCTTCTGAAACCATAACAGTAAGTTGCCAACTTAGGTTGAAAGTGAGTCTTTCTTGTTACATTGAGGGGGGACTCAGGGTGTGCTCTGACTTGTTGTTTTTCGTTTATGTATGCCATCCACAGAAGCACCCCTTGTTTTAAATCCCATTTGTAGTTTGTGAATGGGCAAGAGTGAGCAGTTATTCTTGTATTGATTTGTTAATGAAGTATGGCCTTCTTATTTTCACTAGCTTCCCAGTAGCTACTTGCACTTTGGCTGGGCCCATACTTTAATTAAGCTATTTTTGGGCTATTGCACCCTAAAAGGTAAGCCAATTGAGGCAGTGCAATTTAGAGTAGGGACCTAGCTGCATGGAGGTCTACCTCAATGATGGTAGCTGGGTGACTTCACATCAGGGCCCTGAGGTGAATACTAAGAGACCCCCACTCCTTTTGAAACCATAACAGTAAGTTGCCAATTTAGGTTGAAAGTGTGCATTTGTTGTTAAATGGGGGAAGTCAGGGTGAACACTGACTTGTTGTTTTTCACACAGCGGCACATACTGGAAGACCCTCCCAGGAGATATCTAAGTACTGTTAGACCAGCCCTTTGCTGGTCTAATGGTACTTAGCACTATGTTCCTGGGGAGGGCTTTGAAATTCGGGACTTCGGGGCTGCGGTGGTCAGGGTCTGCTGCAAGCACCCTAGCACCATGCCGTAGCCACAAGTGGCTATGCCCGCCGGAACACTATGGCACGGACCTGGCAGACTGATATACCCCTAGAAAAAAAATTTTCTGGGCCAGCCTGCTCATCCGCCCCTCTGCCTACCATCACCCGAGGCCAGAATAATTTATTTCTGCATGTGTACCAGTCCACTATGCCCGCCCCTCAGCCAACCATCGACCACAAACCACAGGAGCATGGCGTGGACCTGGCAGACTGGTATACACCTAAAAAAAACTGTTCTAGGCCAGTCTGCTTGTCTGCCCCCTACCCACCATCACCCAAGGCCAAAACAATTTTTTCTGCATGTGTACCAGTCCACTTGTAACCCCCCTACAAATGGGGGTTCCCGAAAAGTCTTCCTTGAGCTCGCATAAATGCTCACTGCCAGGCTAGTGTCCTGCGTTTTAGCAGTTTAAATGTATTGCCAGAGAGTGTCTGTATAGCTTCTGTGTACTGTCTCTCTAAGAGCTGCCTGAATTGCCGTCATAAGAGGGAGTCCTGTTAGAAGATGTACTTGTTTGCTGATCATTTGTTAGAATAGTAATAATATTGCAGTTTGTTCTAAACTGCCTTCTTTGCAACATGGGCAGTTCTGTTTGTTTCAATCATCTTGGTCCTGGACCGTCAGAATGGGCCACTCAGTACATTTGGGACTCTAACATGGAGCCTGCCTACAGGGGGCTAGGTGGGGCTAAAACTTGTAGGAATTGTAGTTTTGGGATTTTGGTGCCTAAAATAACCTGGAGGGGGAGCACTTGTTGTGAGTGACAGACAGATCAGCCAACCGGACCTTCTGGATCTTGGGGAAAGTCTCACACTGCTTGCAGTTTCAATTAGATCCGAATTGGCAAGTGAAGGAGTAACAGCTCGAGATAGTTCGAGCAGCAATCCATAGTGGATTCACGTGGAAGAACTGTGGAAAGGCCCGAGTTTGGCCTGCATGCCTGCTGTCCCTGAGAGGGAACTTGCACTTTTTTCAGACTGAATCCGAATTTGGAGAGCAAATTAAGCTACTGAATTGTGACCAGGCATTAATCTGAAGAAGACCGAAGATTTGCTGAATGCGATTGGCCTGTCAGGACTTCCAGCTACCTCTGAACTCCCGGATTGTGCAGAGACTCTGTAATTGTGACCAGAGAGCCATTTGCCTGGTACAGTGGAATTTCCTTATATGTGAATGTGCTGTGTGTTTATAGTGGGTCGTGATTTGGTTCCCCACTGTGTGTCTGAACTGCGTTTTGCTTGCTGGAGGCTGTATCCCACTCCACGGACTGAATCCGTATCCATTTCTGTTTGCCTGGGCCCTGCTACACTGGCCCAGCCAGAATACCTGCTATGCAGAGAAAGCCATCGACGAGAGCCTGGGGATCAGCCCCCTGCTCAATGCCTTGAACAGGAATGACGCCTCTGTGATTCGTGTGGGCCCTGCTTCTCTGGGCACTCCATCTCAACAGCCTCCAGTCTCAATTTCATTCTGCCTGTGTCCTGTATTGGGTATCGTGAGTACACCTCAGGGTAGCTCCCTGCAACAACAGCTAAATCTAAAAGTGTTGTCATCTGATTGTCCTTTTGCTTTTTCCTTTATGAACTGAGCTCTCCGGCTCCGTACTACAAATAGTGTGTGTTGTGCATGTTGCTTTCTTCTATCACAGGGCCCCAACCAGCTGCAATGTTCCTGGCTAGCCCACCGTTTTCTTATCTGGGTACCCAGAGTGTGTGACTCTGTAGGGACTCTGAACTGCATGCATAACTGTCTGATTAACATAGCTTTTAAGCAAATCAACCTGATTATGCCCCCTCCCTTGTTCAAGTCCACTGAATAAATCAGATTTAACTTTGTTTGCATTTAACCTGACTGTGGTTCCAGTTTGAGCAAAGGTATTGTACTGTTGCTATTTGCTCTGCTTAACCTTGTTTTACAGGGGGTTCCCCAGGGTCAAGCTAGAGGAACCAGCCCTGGTGGTAAGTGCAAACAGTGTGGGTAATCGCCTGGTGAATAAGGGTCATTGTGAAACAAATGACTGAATATGGTTCAGGCCACTAGAAGGGAAGGGGGGGGTTACAGTGTCCCGGAGGGCTGTGCCCAGGTTAGCTTGACCACTAACAACCCTGACCTCCGGGTGGAGGCACCCATGTCATTACCCAGGCCCCTTAATCTGCTACTAGCCAAGCAGGCAGTGGTAGTAGCCCTTGGGATAGCGCCACCTAGGGGTTACACACTATTTATTTATTTTTATTTATTTCAATCTTAGATTACAATACCTTTGAGCAGGAGACTGCTCTTTTACAAAGGTTCCACATCGTAAAGGGTGGGAATACATACATGGTGGGTTTGGGAGTATATAGCTAGGCGAATTAAACAGACAAAATACATTGTGAATTGGTAACAGAGATGATTTTAACACAAGGATAATTCAAGTAAAAGTAGCAGCCTAGATGGCATTGTCAGGTAAAAGACGGTAATCAGACACCCAGAAGGAGAGTAGGGGGCACTGAGTGGGAAGGGGGGGCATGATGACTAGTCATGGGGAGATGGGAGAGGAAAGTGCAATGTATTGCATGGCTGCAGGGAAACTAGGGGTAGAAGGACATAGTAGGAGTAGTGAGGAGAGGGTAATAACCTGTGGTCGAATAGGACCAGGGTCAGGAGATAAGGGGGTGGGGAGCAATTAAAAAGTGCAGTCACAGGAGCCTTTCTTCAGTAGGTGTTGTCTTAGTTTGGTCTTGAAAGGCTCCAATCTTTGCGTGGTGTCAAGATCAGTGCCGAGGTTATTGAGCCAAAGTGGTGCCTGGTAGGCATATGACCTCTGTCCTTGGGAGGTTCTGCAGCGTGGGAGGATGAGAACCTGATGGTCAGAGTTCCTGGTGCGGTATGGGCCTGTGAATAAGCTTAGTAGGTTTGTGACTCCAGGAGGTTCAAGTCCAAGTAGTGTTTTTTTAGCTAACAGGCAGGTTTGGTATTGTATCCCGTTTTCAAGTTGTAGCCACCCAGCTTGCTCATAAAGATCGCAAGTGTGCGTTAGTCAGGGGGAACTGGTGAGCAGTCTGCAGGCTTTGTTGAGGGCTACTGCTGTCCTACGTAGTGTGGTGGAAGTGGCTGAGCTGTAAATGACCAATCCTTAGTTAATAACAGAGACAACTGAGCTATGGATTGCAGTTTTTAGGGCTTCAGGTGTCAGGCATTTCTTGTGCCTGTGCAGGAGCCCAATTCTTATGTTGACTGCTTTGGCCACATTCTCAATGTGTTCTCCATAGGAGAGGGAGCAGTCAAGCGTAACCCCCAGGTATCTGAATCGCTGCACTTGTTCAAGTGTAACTCCTGTGCAGTTAGTGATGTTTAGGGATGTTGCTTTGTGTTTGCTTCTAGCACCACTAAAAAGCATTACTTTTGTCTTTTTATAGTTCAAAACCATCTTGTGGACTCTGAACCAGTCTTCAGTTTGTTTAAAAGCATGTTTTAGCTGATATTTTAGGGTGCAAGGGTCCTGATGAGAAGTAAAAATAACAGCATCATCTGCACAGAGTAGCATCCGTTGGTCACACGATCGAGGTAAGTTATTCAGGAAGATGCTGAAAAGGAAGGATCCTAGAATTGACCCCTGGGGAACCCCACAGCAAATGGGAAGGTGCCCAGATGTGATGTTTCCAATCTTTACCTGCTGGGAATGATCAGCTAGATAGCTTTTGAACCAATTTGTAGTGGGGTTAGAGAGGCCTATAGAGGTGAGATGTTGGAAGTAGTAGAGAGTGACTGACCATGTCAAAGGCCTTTGTTAGATCAATGAAGGCCGCGCCGACAAGGTTACCCTTGTTCAGTGAGCTATGTATGCAGCTGGTGAATTCCAGAAGAGCTGTGGTGGTACTGTGCCCTTTCCGAAATCCATGTTGTTCCGGGCACTGGATGTTGTATTTATCAAGGTATTCAACCAGCTGGTCTGAGACTATGCTCTCCAGCACATTTCACAGTGGTGGAAGGCTAGAAATATGCCCACCCCTCAGACGACCATCGACCACGAACCAAAGGAGCATGGCACGGACCTGGCAGACTGGTATACACCTTGAAAAAAAATTGTTCTGTGCCAGCCTGCTCATCTGCCCCTCTGCCCACAATCACCCGAGGCCAGAACAATTTTTTTCTGCATGTGTACCAGTCCGCTATGCCCACCCCTCAGCTGACCATCAACCACAAGCCATAGGAGCATGGCACAGACCTAGCAGACTGGTATACACCTAGAAGAAAGTTGTTCTGGGCCAGTCTGCTCGTCCGCCCCTCTGCCCACCATTACCACTACTCGAGGCCAGAACAATTTTTTTTCTACGTGTACCAGTCCGCTATGCCCGCCCCTTAGCCGACCATCGACCACAAAGCACAGGAGCATGGCACAGACCAGTATACACCTAGAAAAAAATTGTTCTGGGGCAGCCTGCTTATCCATCCCTCTGCCCACCACCACAACCACTCGAGGCCAGAACAATTTTTTTCTGCATGTGTATCAGTCCGCTGCCCGCCCCTCAGCTGACCATCAACCACAAACCATAGGAGCATGGCATGGACCTGGCAGACTGGTATACACCTAGAAAAAATTGTTCTGGGCCAGTCTGCTCGTCCGCCCCTCTGCCCACCATCACCCAAGGCCAGAACAATTTTTTTCTGCATGTGTATCAGTCCACTATGCCCGCCCCTCAGCCAATCATCGACCACAAACCACAAGAGCATGGCATGGACCTGGCAGACTGGTATACACATAGAAAAATGTTTCTGAGCCAGTCCGCCATTACCGCCCCTTCATCTCTTGCAGGGAAAAAAAACTCAGCAAAGACCATATACCTTTTTCTTACCATACCAACTAGTGCCTTCCCTCCACCCCTTCTTGCACCTCCTCGCTTACTTTCCCATCCCAAAGAAGGCAAAACAGACTTACCTGAGCTAACACAAGCAGGCACTCAGGAAATCTGGGCAGGCCTCAGGTTGTCCTCAGGTGGCAAAGGTTGTCCTCAAGTAGCAAAGGTTGTCCTCAAGTAGCAAAGTTCAGCAGACACAAGGCAGTAAGCAGGAAGGTGCAGCAGACAATCCACTTACCAAGGTGGAAAAGCAGGCAGACCAGATCAGGGCTTGCAGTCCCCCCCAAGAGAAGCAAGTCCACCGACCACTAGCCAAGCACCTGAACTGCTACAGAAATAAATGAAGTGAATTACAGCTCTTTGGTGACACAGATCTTCCTTTGGATCACAGGAATCACCTTCAGGGCTTCATTTTTCGCTCACTGCTCCTCGTTCATCTCAACTGCTCACTCGCTGCTGCTCACCCACATCTTGTCTCTTCAGGTGTTGTACCTCTCCCCCCCCCCTTAAAAACCACCACATTTAAAAGGCTTAGGTGGACCTAAGGGGGAACCTGCAGCAAGCAAATTATGTGAAACTTTAAACTTTGTTTGCTGTAGGAGCCTGAACGTGACATCATGTCAGTGGCTGACGTGGAACGACCTCAGGAGAGAGGGAGCACTTGAATGCATGAATAATGTGACAAATATGTTTTAATGGTGCCTGATGTTGATTTTTGTTGGGGAGGGAAAGGTGAGACAGCAAGCAGCAGGGAAGCATTGCCATGACCTCGGGGTGGGGGTGGGAGGAGAGTTGAGCGCAGCAGGGAAGCATCAGAATTGGTCTCAGGGGGTGGGGGAGCAGTGGAATGCCACAAGAAACAAAACATTTTGTGAGCCAGCATTAGGAAATGCCAAAGGTGTTCCGCCCTATTTCTCACTTCACTCAAGACAATATGGGGCGGAACAGCCTCACCAGCAGGGGGAGTAACAAATTAACTTGGAAAGGACAAAAGGACACCGAAATCACATGGTGAGATGGCATTTTTTTTGTATGTGTATGCCACTAAAGAAATATCATGCTGTGGTCATGGGGGGGGGGCCTAAAAATGCGGAAATAGCACTAAAATCATGCCCGCAAATTCCCAGTGCCCCTGGTATTTACTCATATTTTCTATGATGTCCTTAGGAACCGTTATCCAGCATGATTATTTCTGTGGTGCTTGTGCACCACCTACAGCTTTTTGCCATGATGCAATGATCAGCATAATCTATGAATTGCTGTATTGTTACCCAAAAGCAGCCTTAGTCAGCATAACACGTATCAGTGTGTACGCGAAAAACCTAACTGTCTTAGGTGCGAGCTGACCACCACTATCCACCAACAGAATTGTTGTATTTCGTTTTTCTGTCTTTTCAGGACAGTCTGTTACCTAGTAACATACTTTCTTACCTCTAAGTATAAGAACTCATGTAAGACTGTTATTCACTGAGTTTGCATGACAACATCACGGTGTTCAGAGGTTTCTGAACTCCCAGAATGCATGCTGTTTTTCTACATGTTTTGGAATAAAATTTCTTCTGTTATATCTGGGCTTCTGTGTCATGTTTTGCCAACAGGTCTAGAATCCTGCCATCCAAGAGTATGTACTTTGTAAAGTTTGGATTGTGCATTCTTTCTTGTAGGAGGGCATTTAAAGAGCATTAAGTACTCTATAAGACTGCCTCTACCTTGACAGACTGATTCAATTTGTGGGACTTTTTTTTTTTTTAGTTGTTTAACCAGGAGTAGCACACTAAGCTGAAAGCTTTTTAACAGGAGCGACCTGGGAGCACTAGGAAGTTAAGTGACTTGCTCAGGGTCACACAGTATGCAAGTGAAAGCTGTGGGATTCAAACCCAGGTCTGGTCTGCTGGATGTCACCAGATTTGCAGCTCAGAGCCTTAAACCACTGCGCTATACTGCCTCCCACTTCTGTTTCTCAAACTGTAAATCAAGGGAGAACGGTGGGAGTGTTTTTTTTTGTTCTTTGCTCTGTTTTATTTATACTACTACCCAAAAGGTAATGAATTTATGGGTAGACATGATAGCAGGTATTGAAGAGCTGTTTAGAAAATGTTCACTCTTCTATGACGTGTATGCCTGAGACTCTGGGGTGGGGCAGTCAGGGTGCTCTGGAACTCATTGATAGAGCCAAGGGAAGTCTTAGTGGCTGCAGGGACCTCTGAGTAGTGGATATAGCCTCTGTTCTGGGCTGCCACGGGCTCTCACACCCCTCCAGTTTTTTCCTAATTCCTTTTATGTCAGTGCTGAGACACTCAATGAGACTAGAGGGAAAGATAAGATTTCTTTTCTGCCTATTTTTTTCGCTATACTTTTTCTCCCTTGGGCGACCAGTCTGCCTGCCTTATCACGTCCAGGCTACCTCAGGGTTCCCGCCACCGTCTTAAGGATCCCTTGGCTTGGCCCGCAGCGTACTCCCATGGATTACCCCCCATGGCGGGGAGGCGGAGAGTCCCCCAACACTCAAATGCCCAGACCAGATCCAGTGCCATGTTCCTTGCCCGAGCAATCCCCCATGAAGACGGCCATCATGCCGCCATGACTGGAGCTCAATTTTCCCTTGTTCTCCCCTTGTGCGTGGCGTGCAATGACATCAATGGACAGGAGCGTGCATGCTACTGCACATGCTCCTCCCCAGCATCGACTACAGCAGGTCCCTCCATTTGTCTGCCAGTGCCCTGCAATGCCCCCAGCGATCGCTAGAAGCTGCCAAGGCACCGAGACAGGATAACCCCCCTCCACGGAGATGGAGAGCAGTCCAACGGACGCTCAATCTGTCTCCTCCCCGCCAACCCCGATGACCGTAGCTCGTTCCCGAACCCAGGTCGCCGGCGTGAAGCGAAGTGTGGCATCCAGCACCTCAATCCTCAGCACCACCGGGCCAGCCATTTCTGCTTATTTTTTAATCTTTGATCATAGTTTCTTCAGAATAGAAATGTGGTGACGTGGTTCCCCTGCATTGTACTCTAGCATACTGCATTGTTTTTTGGTGGGGGTATACAACATGTTCAGTATCACTAGGTCAGACTTCCTTTACACAAGAGGGTGGGGAATGAGGTTTTAGTTTCTTTCTTGTTCACTGTGTGCTGAGCAATCATGTTTTTTTGTGCGCAGGCTCCTCATCTGGTTCTGAGGCATCTATCTATATTATCTGTTTAGCTCCATGGAGGAGGGAGGTCTTTGGGCCAATCGCAATGCCCTGTGTTCATGGGTTTCTCTCACACCCTCATACCGCCTGGACAGGCAGGGAAAAGGTAGTCACCTGTGTTTGAGTGGAACAGGGCTAGTGTGTTGGTCTCCAGCCTTGGAATTTCAGAGTTGATTCTTAATAGTCTCTCAGCACCGTCGGTTAGGTTTTGGTTATGCCAATTGTGGCTTCCTATAAGAAAAAATTACTTACCATAGTAATCTTGTTTCTTCCAAAGTATTCTATATTCACAACTCTCTGCAGTCAGACTCCTAAGCAGAGCTGCCCAGAGAAAATGGAACTCTTCGCTAGTGATAGAACCTATCATTGACTCATGCCATTTATTCAAACTGCTGCCCTTATCAGCTTCAACGTTTCACCAACGTATCAGATTTCTGAGGAGCCTACAAGGCAACCTTAACTATGACTCACTCTATCTACCTATCTATCTACGGTATCTATCTATCTATCTATCACTCTATCTATCACAAAACTAAGCTGCCCATGACAGTAAAAACCATAAATATCATTATAAACCCAAACCCCCTGAATGTCAGAATCACCTGGAAAAAGAAGGAAAGTAAGTTCCTCCCATTAGGGCTAAAACAATGTGTGCCAATGTTTGGGACTTCATATTTAAATTCTCAGTTAGGAGTGCAGAGGCTCTGGTTCTGGAAGGGGAGGCAGGGCGGGAGAGTTATGAATATAGAAGAATACCTTGGGAGAAACAAGATTACTATGATAAGTAATTTTTTCTTCTCACCCGAGGTATTCTTCTATATTCCTAACTCTCTGCAGACTTCAAAGCAGTACCTTTGGTGGTGGGCACAGAACCTACTTCAGAAAGAGGCTCTGCAGGACTGCTGTGCCAAACCTAGCATCACTTCTGGACTGGGTGTCCAGGCTATAGTGTTTCATGAAGGTGTGTACTGTCCTCCAGGTAGCTGCTTTACAGATTTCAATTAATGGAACATCTCTAGATGCTGCTATGGTAGCAGCTGTGCCCCTAGTGGAGTGCGCCCTCAGCCCTGCTGGGGGTTCCTTACCAACTTTCGAATAGCAGAACTGAATGCACTGGATTACCCAGCGAGAAACTGACCTCTTTGAAGCAGGGTTACCTTTACCCACACCCCCATAAGTCAGGAACAACTGTTGTTTGTCATGTCTATGATCCCTGGTGTGGGTCATGCAGTAACTTAATGTGCTTTTGACATCCAGATTATGGAGTCTGCGCTCACCTGAACTAGTATGTTCAGTGAAGAAGACTGGTAGGGCAATGGACTGGTTCAGGTGATAATCAGAAACAACCTTGGGGAGGAATTTTCTATTTGTTCTCAGCACTACATTGTCTCTGTGGAAGGAAAGATGGTCCTTCTCGATACACAAAGCCTGAAGCTTGCTAATTCTTCTAGCTGAAGTAACAGCAACTAGAAAAACATTTTCCAAGTAACATCTTTTAGGTGTGCTGAGGCCATAGGCTCAAAAGTGGGTCTCGTGAGCTGAGCAATGCATATGTTCAGGTCCCATACTGGTACTGGTTCCCTAACAGGTGGGTGCAAATGGCACAGGCCTCTAAGGTGCGTGATCTGAGCATTATTCTTGACAGTGGACTGATGCTTGAATCTCAGGTATCATCCATTGTCCGCACTAGCTTTCACCATCTGAGGAATATCGCCAGGATAAAGCCCCTAGTCTCTCCCTTGGACCTCCCCACCTTGGTGCATACCTTTGTGACATCTAGGCTTGACTTTTGCAATGTGCTGTATCTCAGGGTCTCTGGAGGTACCCTCTGCCAGCTACAGTTGGTGCAGAACGCAGCTGCCAGGCTGTTGACAGGGCAGTCTGAGTACTGTCACGTCACCCCAGTGCTGTGTGAACTGCACTGGCTGCCGGTCTGGTGGAGGATCTTCTTGAAGGTGGGCTTGCTCACCTTTAAGGCCCTACATGGTCTGGGTCCTGGTTGCCTGAAGAACCTTCTTACACCTGCTGTTTCGGTCCACTCCTTCTGCTCCTCCTCCTCCAGGGGCCTCCTCACGATTCCCAGGACAAGATTAAAACTGCTGGCAACAAAGCCTTTAGTGTTGCCGGCCCCGTCCTGTGAAATTCACTACCTCCAGCTGTTAGAAAGGCCCCTTCGACAGAGGTATTCAAATCCTACCTCAAGGCCTTTCTGCATAATCAGGCCTTCCCAGACTATGTCTTATAATCTTGCACTGGCCTAACTTCTGTGATTTTATTCTGTCTCAGTTTATTTATTTATTTTCAGTTACTTTAAGATTTATTTATTTATTTTATTATTGCATAATTTAATTTAGCTATATTTATTATAATGTTTATTATATTGTTGTTTTTTTCTTTGCAATGTTTGATTTTTGTACGGCGCCCAAAGCCTCCGGGATGGGTGTCTTTTTAATAAAATTTGCCGTACTTGCTTTGCCTTTAAAGAACCTTTTGAAAATGGGATTGAATGCCAGGGAGGTACCCCTCCCAGCAGAAATGTAAGCAGATATTGATGCTAGATGCACTTTCAGGGATTTATGCTGCAGCCCTCGGGAGTGTAAGTAGGTAAAATAATCCACAAAAGCTGGGATCCCCACTTTAGCGGGAGAGATATCCTTGGAAGCACACCAAACAGAGAACCTCTTCCATTTTGAGGCATAGGTTTTCTTAGTCAAAGGCTTTCTATATCCCTTCAGGATATCTAAGACACTTTAAGAGAGTTTTAAATTTGCATATTCTAAGTCCTCAAGAGCCATGCCTTCAGTGTGAGAGATCTGAGATTCAGATACAGAATCTTGCCCTGGTGGGAGGTCAGCAGATTGTGCCTCCTGGTTAAATGCATTGGTTTGGCTACAGACGTGGAGAGTAACAAAGGGTACCACGGCTGTCTGGCCCAGTCTGGTGCTATCAAGATCATTGATGCAGGTTGTGACCTGAGTTTGATCAGGACTCTGAAAATGAGAGGAAAAGGGGGAAAAGGGTATAGGCTTCTTCCCGACCAGTCCAGTGTCAAAGCATCCGGTAGGCTTGAACCCTTGGCTGGTGGTCTGCAGCAGAAGAGGGACAGATGATGATTCTCTTGGGATGCAACGAGATCTATCTCTGGTGTGCCCCACCTCCTGAATGCTGATTCCTGCACCTGCTTGTTGATGGACCACTCAAGGTGTGCCTGATTGATTCTGCTCAGGGCATCCACTAGGATATTGTCTTTCCCTGGAACATGAATGGCCTGTAGGGAGGGCTTCAGTGAGTAAACCAAACTCCAGCTCTTCATTGCTTCTGTGCATAGGGGATCTGATCTTGTCCCCCCTTGCTTGTTTATGTAGTATATTGTTGTGGTGTTGTCTGTCCTTACCTGCACCACTTTCCCTTGTACCAGATAGGCAAATGCTTTCAAGGCCAAGAACACTGCCCTTAGCTCCAAAGGATTTATATGTTGGGGTGTCTCTGCGCTGGACAAGGTTCCATGAGTGGTGTGTTCCCCTAAGTGAGCACCCCCACCATAACAGAGAGGAGTCGGTTGTAAGAATGACTGTTGAGGTTTCCCTTTGGAAGGGTACCCCTTCCCTGAGGTTGTCTGTTTTCTTCCACCACTGGAGGGCTTGCAGCAACATTCTTGTTACTGGAATTAACTTTGCAAGATTGTCTTTCCTTTGGCACCAGTGTGCCCTAAGGTGAAACTATCTGTCTCTCATTTGGAACCTGGCTCCCACAACTGTACCTGTTGCTGCAACTATATGTCCCAGAAGTTGCAGAAACTGTCTTGCTGACTTTTGGTTCATTCAGCTTGAATGAGGCAGCTATCTGCATGATGCTTTGCACCCTGTCCTGAGGGAGGAAAGCTCTTCCCTCTACTGTGTTCAGTTCTACTCCTATAAAATGCAGAACCTGTACTGGAGTGAGGACAAATTTCTCCTGATTTACCAGGAATCCCAGTGACTGTAACAGGCTTAGTGTTACCTGCAAATGATCTTGCACCAGTCATCGAGATAAGGAAAGACTGATACACCTAACCTTCTTAGTTGTGCCACCACTACTGCCAGATAGTTTGAGCACCCTTATTCTTAAGGGAGTGAATGATTTGAAACTTAGGGTCAGACCCTGACTCACTACCACCAGGATTCACTTGTCTATGGTAATGGACTGCCAAGCCTGGGAGTAGTGAGCTAGCCTGCCCCCTACCAGGAGAGAGGGGTGGCCTTGATAATTAAGTCAGGGATTATGTTTGGCATGGGGCTAAGCCTGGGTAGTTTGGGATCCTCTCCTGGAACCCCTCCTACCTCTACCCCTGAAATACCCTGTCTGCTGTGGGTATGGTTGATATTGGGGGATGGCCTGAGCCTGATAAAAAGGTCTACTATAGGCTGTCCTACCTCAGCCTCCCCTTCTGTAACATCTATAGGAGGAGGAAGGTCTCTCCTTTGCTGAGTTGCTTTTATAGGTGGTCTTATACTCATCCACCTTCTTCATGTAGGCCTCAGTCTGTTGGCCAAATACAAAATGATCCTCCTCAGGAAAATCCATAGCCTTGGCTTGGGTGTCCTGTGTAAGATTAGTAGCCCTGAGCCATGCCGACCTCCTAAGAGCTATAGTAAGGGCCATTCATCTGGCAGCATTATCAGTGGCATCTGCTGCCATTTGAAATTGGTACTTTGCTGCTTCCAGCCCAAACCAGGTTGTCTCAGCCAGATCAACAGAGAGGGGAGAAGGAGCCATCTCTGCCATGGCCAATACAGACTACCACATTGATTTTTTGATACTGTGCAGAGTAAGCTTGGTAATTAGCTTGTCTGACTCCCAATGAGGCCACCAGGTAATCTGTCTTGGCCATACTATCTATTCTGCATAAGTCTTTCTCAGGCAGGTGTGATGCTAATGGCACCCTAGCCTTCTCACATGCTGCCTGCTGGACAATCCCCCATTAGTCATGGTGGGAGAAGAGGAACTCAGCCCCCTGTCTGTCCTGTTGATACTTTTTGTTTGCTTTCTTGTCCAAAGGTGGGACAGAATTTGGAGTTTGCAAAATCTTAAAAAAGTCCTTCTTAAATAACTTGTTGATAGGGAGCAGTATTTTCTTTATGGGTATTAACCCCATTATTTCCATATATTTAGCCTCCTTCTCCATCTTCTATCACCTCTGTGGTAGCCAGATCAAGGGCATCCACTATTTTCCTTACAAAGGAAAAATGGGAGGAAAACTGCTCTGGTCTTGGAGGAGAACCAAATTCTTGCTCAGGTGAGATCTCAGGCTCAACAGGACCACCTTCATCCATTTTAGGTAAATCATACTCCTCAAACTCCATCCACTCCTGGGATGGACTTGGGTCAGAGGAAGGGCCAAGCAAGATTTGAACTGGTGTTGGAAAGGTTGGAACAGGTATAAAACCCTGCAATGCCTATATGATCATCATGGCCTGTGCAATTTCATACTGACATACTAACATACTGTTTGCCAGCAGATTAGGCCTTACGGTCTATCGAGTCTGCTCGAACCTCAGATCCCTAGTTGGGTGCTGAGGCCCTCACCCCACCCGTGTTCCAGAAACCCCTATCATCCATCCCCACCACCCTGGGACAGGCCATCGTCTGATACATCCACTTTCTGTGTCTGTCCCACCCTTTCTTGAAGCCCTCCACTGTCGATCTCTGAACCAGCTCGCCAGGCAGTACATTCCAAGGGTCCACCACCCTCTCAGTGAAAAACCTCCTCCTCTTTTCCCCCCTCACCCTTCCACCTTCCAACTTCAAACCATGCCCTCTGGTGATACCTCCCTGCTTAAGTATAAAGATCCCCTCCATGTTTACCCTATTTATTCCCTTGAGGTACTTGAAGACCTCAATCATGTCCCCCCTGTCTCTCCTCTCCTCCAATGAAAGCAGGCAGAGCTCCTCAAGTCTATCCTCATACATCAAATCCCCTAGCCCTCATATCATCTTAGTTGCCCTCCTCTGTACCCTCTCCAGGAGCTGTATGTCCCTCTTCAAGTGTGGTCTCCAGTACTGTACACAGTACTCAAGGTGTGGTCTAACCAGTCCATTGTACAGCGGCAGAATCACTTCCTTGCTTCTAGAGGTGATCCTTACGATGCATCCCAACATCCTGTTTGCCTTGCTAGCCGCACTCCTGCACTGCTCAGAGTTATTCATACATGCATTAACTATGACCCCTAGGTCTTTTTCCCCTATTGAGGCCTCCAGCGCCTCCCCTCCCAGGGTGTACCTGTGTTTAGGGTTTCCCCGCCCAAGATGTAACACCTTGCACTTGGTGATATTGAAATTTAATTTCCATGTGTGAGCCCAGCTTTCCAAGGTGTCCAGGTCCCCTTGCAGGGCCAACATCCCCTCTTCTCCCTCAGCTACTGCTCCTATCTTGGAGTCATCAGCTAAGAGACTCATTTCACACCCTATACCTCAAGGCCCTAGAATCTCATGGCACGAGAATTTCATGCGAGAACTTGCAATCTATCAGAACTTCATGGTACCAGAGAATTCACTCTTCTTGGTGATTTTTTAGTAATATTTCTGTTTATACATAGAATCTGGTTCCCTTCTCCTCTTTTTATATCCAAAACCCCCCTATATGTTCAGAATGTAATGTTATCATTGCTATAACATCATACATTAGCTAATGAAATGGCTGCATTCTGCAACAGAAATGAACAGTCACTTATCTACCACAGCTCCCACTGCCAGAGATGGTGGCACAGCACATCATGCATGGTGATATTTGCTCAACCTGCACTACAGCCCAATACAATTTTCAGTCTTACATTGTTGCACTAGGGCCAACTTAAACAAAACCTTGTCAATAACACAGACTTGTTAAGTCCATACCTCACTTTGTACAAACCTATTTGTGCCTTTAAGGTATAGAGACGCTATCTGAAATGAATAACTGGTAAAATGAATTTACTGTCTAAATTTTTAAGAAAAAATAAAGTAATTATGCCCAGAAAAGTGAAATATAATAATGTTGAAATGACCTGTTGAAAGAATAGACCTGTTAAATAAATAATTGCACTGTACGCATTTTTGACAGGGTTATTGATTACATACTGTCATTGGTTGATAGAATCACCTAAAAGTTATTGAGAAATGTTGGGTGCAGGGACAGCTGTTGGGCCAGAGGGTAGCATGCTGTGTTTCCATGCCAGCAACTCAGGTTCAGAGATTAGCTCTGGGAGCTGGCTGGGCAGCACAAGGATTGGTGGAACACATCACTGCTCGGAGCCTGTGAAGGTATGGTGAGTGTTCTGTCACATGGTGGACAGATTGTGATGGGCTGGAGAGATGTATCTCACAATTGGTTCACATGCATGTCATGGCCTGATGGTGTTATGCAGTGTGTCAGGGAAAGCAGGTTGACATGAAAAATGAGTTTTGCAATAACTTCTCTATTCCATTTCCAATGGGACCTGTAGGAATGAGGATGCAAGTTCATAAGTTCATAGAAATAAAATACATACATATATATATATATATATATATATATATATATACACATACATATACACACACACACACACAGTATCTCTGTCTCTCTCACCACACACACACATACATTTGTATGTATATTACAGATTGCATATAAATATATAAGTGATACACAGTGGGAACCTCATGAGTGGTGTAGAAAGCACGTACAAATATATAAGTGATAGACAGTGGAAACCTCATTAGTGGGATAGATAGCATGCATATAGAAATACCTTATTTATCACATAAGATCCCCTCTGCATATGTCACTCATGCAGCAGGCTAGGACCTTAAGGGAGAGACATTAGTTTTGCTTTTTTAGGCATAAAATTATTTTTGTAAGTCTGTTATTTTTTGAACTAGTGTTACTGTGCTTTCCACCATCCTGATTGCTATAACCAGTACCATGAAAGTGAAGTCAGGATGACAAGCTGACACTGTGATGTGGCAGTTTGTTAGTGCCATGAGAACTTCCGCAGAAATTACAACCACTGGTCAAGAGAAGTTCTGGCGGCAATGGTAGTCTTGCCGCAGAACTTGGTCCCACCGTGTCGCAGAAAAGTAGGGGCCCTGCCTATACCCTCCTGATGTCCGATATGTGCGCATTAAAACAGGATCGGACCCAGGACCGAGGCCCTGCGTGTACCCCACTACCAACCTCTCTAGGTTCGAGAGCCCCACAGACTACTACCTCTGGGTGCATCCAGCTAGCCAGTTTTCAATCCATCTGACCATCAAAGGGCCTACTCCTAACCCCATCAGTTTCTCCACCAGACCATTGGGGGACAGAGTCAAACACCTTGCTGAAGTCCAAGAATAATACATCCACAGGCTTTCCCTGTCCAGTTCTGATGTTACCCATTCGTAGAACTCCAAGATTGGTTTGACATGCTCTACCTGGCACAAACCCATGTTGCCGACTATCCAGACCTCCCACCTCCTCCAAGCACAACCCCAGTCGTTCCTTTAGTATACTCTCCATTAATTTTCCCACCACCAAGGTCAAACCGATGGGTCTATAGTTACCTGGTACTTCCCTCGAACCCCCTTTATGGACTGGCACCACATGTGCCTCTCGCCAATCCCCAGGTACCCTCCCTGTCTCAAATGACCTGTTGAAGAGCTCCACCTGGGGTGCGGCCAGTATGTCCGCCAATTCTCATAGTACTCTCGGATGAATGCCATCCGGCCCAGGAGATTTGTCTTTCTTTAGGGCCTTGAGGGCTAACCACACCCTTTTGGTGGAGATAGCCTCATCCGTCCCCTCCACCTTACTGGCCTGTTTATCCTTATCCAGATGTGACACCCCTGGGGTACCTCTTCCTCCCTCTTGCTCCATTTCTGTTGCTCCTCTGTTCCCACTCACTGCCGCTTCTATCCCCATCGTGCCTTGCTTTGCAGATATCCCATCCCCCTCCCTAGTGAACAAAGAGGCAAAGTACCAGTTAAATACCTCTGCCTGGTCCCTCGCCTCTTCCACCCACCCTCCTTCTGATCTCAATCTGCTGAGATGGCCCTTAGTTTTTTCCGCCCCCAATGTACCGGAAGAACCCCTTTTCCTCCATATTCCTGTGCCAGCCACTGCTCTTACTGGACTTTGCTCCCTCACCATCTGGGTGACTTTTCCAGATGCAGGATGGTACACTTCCTTATCCCTATCCCCTTGTTGTTTTATTATTTTTGTAGGACTTTCTTTTCTCTGACCGCTACCTGTACCTCACTGGACCACCAGCATGGTTTATGTGACCTTGCTCCTTTACGCTTCAACTTAGCGCAGATCCTGACTGCCTCATGAAGTCCCCGCTTATGACCTCCCATCTCCTTTCCACACTTGTCATTGATGTAATCTCTTCAAGTGATCCTTGAGAATATTTCCCATGCCCACAAAGTCTGTTCTTAAGTCCACTGCCAGTGTCCTAGATCTCCCTCCCCCATGCTTATTTGAAACCAGACAGTATTGTGGTCGCTCCCAGTCAGGGGGTCCTCTACAACCAGGTCCCTTACCAGATCCCCATCTGCCAGAACCACGTCTAGGACATGCCCCTCCCTTGTGGGCTCCATCACATGCTGTGTCAAGAACACATCCTGGAAGCCGTCCAGCAGCCTCTGTTCCTTGGCCACCTTAGATGACATGGTTCCCCAGTTTGCACCTGGCATATTAAGGTCCCCCATCAACATCACTCCTTCCCCTTTTGGTCCACACTGGGCAATGATGTTGTCCAGCAAACCATCCTCTAGAATATCACTCATCCCAGGGGCCTATATACTACACCCAGCTTGACCTTATCTCCTGCTGGGGATTAGAAGTGACCCACAAGGCCTCCACGCTTCCCTCTGCCTCTTCTACCCTAGCACTTTCTGTGTCATCTCTAATGAACATAGCCACTCCACCCCTCTGCCCTCCTTTCTATCCTTCCTAAGCATAGTGTACCCCTACGCTAGGTCCCAGTCATGGTTTTGTTGGCCCACGCTCCGTGACTGCTGCCACATCCACCCTCCCCAACAACATGGCTTGAACTCTGGCAACTTGTTTCCCAAGTTTCTGCATTTACTAACACCAACCCCCCATCCCTAATCCCTTTGTTGAACCCCACCCAGATTCCTTATACTTCATCCTCCCTCTGCTCCTCCTGAAACCTCCATCCCCAGTCTGTTTCCCTCCCTCCCTTGGGTTTGAAGGCTACTCCCCTCATCTGGAGGAGAGGGCTTCTGGTCAGCCCCTCCCTTATCCCTCCACCCCTCACAAGTTTAAACCCCACCTTTCGTGAATGTAGTCAGCCATCCCCTGTTTAAGGACTTCCTTCCCTAATGGGGCAAGATGAAGCCTGTCCTTGGCATACAGTCCCTTATCCTTCCAAACTCCTTTCCAGTTCCCTAACACCCCCAACCCACTCTCTTCACCCCACTTCCTGAGCCAGTCATTAACCTCTGTGGCCTTCATTTTTTTCTCCACTGAGGTCTTTGGTACTGGCAATATCTCTGAAAAGGAAATGTTGTATCCTTTATCCCGACAGACTCTGGCAAGTTCTTGGAACCTTGCTTGGATTTCCAAAACGCTATTTCCCTCTAGATCGTTAGTTCCCAAATGCACCAGGAAATCTGGTTTCTCCACAATCCCTAACCAGTTCATACACCATGAACTTTGCTCTGTGCACTGTCAGCCCAGAGATGCTCACTACCTTCACCTGGCTATGGCATCCACCCCTGTCCCTCCCACTGGACACCCTAATCATCGAGTCTCCCAATAACAGAACCTTAACACCGCCATCATCCTTATGGTTACCTCCACTATGCCCTCTCAGCCCCCATCCCCCTTTATTCGTGATCTCAATTCCATGGGAGTCTTCCTGCCTTATTAGAGACCCCTTGTCACCCTCCCTTTTCTGCCTCCCTCGTTATTTTGCCCACTTAACTCAGACCCCCTCTGAATAGGTGTCCCCTTTAACCCTCTCTTATCTGAACCATTTATCCTGGCCCTGATGGTTTCCCTTTCCCCCACACCACCATCCTGCCCCCTTGTAATAGTACCCCTACCTCCAGAGGCTCTCTGTGGGTCCCCTTTAGCTCGGGCCCCATCCTTGGTACTGACCCCTTGCTGAAGGGGGGGCTCCTCTCCCTCCTCCTTGTCTCCCAGTTTCTCTCCAGTCATGCTCTCCTCCCTCATGTCTGCAATATGTTGCATCTCCCCCATCTGCTTAACATTTATGTTTCCCCTTCTCCCTCTGGGACTATTTCTATCCTTTCCATGCCAGTCTGTGATGCCCTATGGGTATCCGACTCCCTCCCCCCGGCCTCTGTATCAGTTTCCTCATTTCCACCAACCCCTTCCTCCCCCTCTAGGTTGCTTAGTAGTTCAAATTTATTGTGACACTCTATGTCAGCCTCTATCAAGTAACCCGAGTTTCCCCTGACTGCACCTCTAAACTGTCCCTCTTCTTCCCCTCTTGCTCTATTCTCCTTAGGAGCTCCCTTCCCACAGTCTGCTGTTTCAGGCTTCCCCACAACAGCCCCTCCCTTCTCAATGTCTGCTCTACTAGGCTTCCCCACAACAGCCCCTCCTGACTCTTCCCCCTCCACCCTCTTTGTATTCGGAATGTTCACCCCGTATGCTTTCCCCTTAGGGTCAACATCCCTATCTAAGGGTCCTCTGTCCCTAATATCCCCCCTCCTGCTTGCTGTAACATAACTTCCTGTAATTTCAGAGCGTTGCCCCAGCCTCCCCTCAGCCCCACCCTTCTGCTGCCCATATCCACACCCCTTATCCTTGGACACCACCCCCCAGCTCCCACAGCTTACTCCTTAACCAATATACTTCACTCCTGATACAAGATAGCTGTCTACAGAGTGGGCAGCCTGCCTCTCTCCATGCCCAATTGAGAATTATTGCCATCCCACAGCCTGTGCAGCCTACAACCCTTCTAAAGATGCCGGCCATGGTGGAATATAGACACCCTGTTTGTCCCCCTCTGTTTATAATGGCACACCCCCTTTCCTCAGTCCCTTCCCCCTGGAATACAGTTTCTCTCTATACTGACTGCAGTTATTTAGAAACCCAATTTCAACCCCACCAATAAAGTTCCCAAGTCTCACAAACACATACAGTCTGGTGTGTGTCCAGTCCCACTAACAGTGTGTGTATGCAGACATCAGGTACCGTATGATGTCACAGGCCCACCAGTTCCTGTTGCTTCAAATTTCAGTCCCAAACAGAAATACACTGCCCTTCAATCCCAACCCTCAGTGGCTTTTCAGTATTTAAGAAAGCCTACAAAACAGGGTGAGTAGGAGGGCTTGTACCAATACCAGGCAAACATCACATTTAAATTTCAGATTAATTATCACTGCCAAACAAGTCTTCCCAAGCCTCAAAAGTTACAATATCACAGCCCAAGTAACAGTTCTAACTCAAAGTAGTAATTTTTAACACATAGAACTAATTTCACGTACAAAACTATTCAAATATTTCAGTTAAAACAGAAGATAAACCCAGACCTCTGTCCTTACCAGCCTCCTGCTTATGTTCTCAAGTGAACAATGAAAGACCAGGTGATTCCTGTTAATTTCCCCTCCCCCTAACACCAGGCAAACATCACATTTAAATTTCAGTCTAATTATCACTGCCAAACAAGTGTTCCCAAGCCTCAAAAGTTACAATATCACAGCCCAAGTAACAGTTCTAACTCAAAGTAGTAATTTTTAACACATAGAACTAATTTCACGTACAAAACTTTTCAAATATTTCAGTTAAAACAGAATATAAACCCAGACTTCTGTCCTTACCAGCCTCCTGCTTATGTTCTCCTCTGAGGATGGCAGACTGTGAGGCACAGATGAAACCCACTTTGGATTCTCAGCCAGGGGCTCAACGTGCTTTGTTTTCTTTGTCTTTTTGGTGGGAACCCGAGAGTCAGTCAGATCACCCACCCTTTTGGTGGAAGTTACTGCACCCATGTCAGGGGTGTTCAGAGCAAGTACTATGGTTCCACCCGCATGCTTAGACGGTATGGGTTGGTCAGAACCCCTGGCACCCTTCTCCAGTTTTCTTTGGAGTCTTTCCAGCCTTTTTTCAATTGTTTTCTGGGAAAACGATTTGCAGATACCACAGACTGCTGAAAAGTGATAATTTCCCAGGCAGACCACACATAAATTGTGCTTATCTGTCTTGGCAAAAACATCCCCACACTTAAGGCAGTTTTTAAACCCCGGGGGTCCAGTCTCTTTCTTTATTTTTTCTGCCATCATCCAACCAATGAAGAAAAACAGAACTGCAAATAAAGAAATCGCTTTTTTTTTTTTTTTTTTACAGTTGCTGTCGGTTCAGGAACCGATAAAGGTTCCAATAAAGAACCAGGAACCAAAGAAATTGAACCGGGTTAGCGGTTCACAGAAACCAGGTTAACGGTTATAAAAACAACAATTTATTTAAATTAAAATACTAAGATTATCCAAATTAAACCAGAGATAAGGAAATAAAAAATCCAGAAAAGGTACTAAAGCTCGGTTCTTCAACGGTTATTCCAAACCGTTAGGAACCAAGAAAAAAATACTAAAATAACACTAACCTAGACTAACGGTAAGAATTAAAACAGAAATAAAGGCAGCAGTAAGAATAATAAGTATAAACTACTTATATTCAGTGAAGAACCACCCAAGGAATGACAGAGGGGGAAGTCTCAGAGACAGTTTGAATTGTCAGGTGGAGAAAGAAATTCGATACGTTGATGGAACGTTGTAGCTGATCAGGGCAGCAGTTTGAATAAGTCGCATGAGCCAGTGATAGGTTCTATCATTAGCATATAGTTCCATTTTCTCTGGGCAGTTCTGCTTAGGGGGCTGACAGCAAAGAGTTAGGAATATAGAAGAATACCTGGTGTGAGAACTTTCATTTTTAATCCTACTATACCATACTGGCATTGTTCTGTATATATAAGTTACTTGTTTGGTTGTTCCACATTTATAGTAGGCTTACCTATTACTGGAGAGAGAAGGCCTAATTTGAGAGGTAAGGGACTATGGTACGAGTAAGATGTATAATCCTACTGGTTTACCTGTTATAAGGAGATATATTTAAAGAGGATACTTCTTTATAATGCATGGTAGAACATTGTTATAGTTAGAAATCTACCTTTTCATAACAACGTTTTACCATCGATGCAACGTCACGATGTTGTTAACCCTTCAATGGTACGTCACATTGATGGGTTAACAACCGAGAACAGTCTGGGCATGCACAGGACTGGATTGGATGGCTTTGAAATGGCCGCAGCGGTGACATTAAAAAAAAAACTGCAGTAAGGAACCGCTTTCTTTTTTAAAAAACATAAATGGTACCTTACACTATAAAATATAATGTATGGTACATCGATGGTTAACCGTTTTTTTAACCCATCTCGAGGTTGCCATGGTGACAAAGTTCTCAAGCTTCACTCTCGAGGTTTACATGGTCGCCCTGGCAACCTCTCGATGGTTAACAAACCGGTTAACCATCGATGACAATACATTATCCTCTATATAGTGTATAGTGGAGTGTTGTTCTGTATAGAATTCCATCCCTTTCAAAATGCTGTTCTACCACAGTTCCCAGGTCATGGAGTGTGATTCTACCCTACTGTGGTAGAACAGCATTCTAGAACCTCTATAGACTGCATGAATCTGTTTCATTTTGAAAGCAAAAGAACTCACAAAACACATTTCACACAGTGCTATACACTATAAAAAATACAGGATGAGCAACTCTATGCACAACCTGTGTGTTTTGTCACCTTGGGGTTCTGATTCCCATGGACCTCTCGAGCTTCGCTCTTGAGGTCAGAGGGAATCAGAACCCCTCTGTGGCAGAACACACTGGTTCTGCATAGTTGCCCATCCAGTATTCTCTATTTGGACTGCCTAATTCAAGGCTACACCTCGGCTAATCCTTACCGGCTACCAAAGACTAAAAAAAATGGTACTATTGTACTTTTCTATAATCTAAATGAGTTAGATAAGCCTGTAAGGAGAAAACAAATTACAGTATGTTTTAGCTCGAAAAGACAAAGATGGATTTCTGCTTACTTCAAGATACCCATCTTTCCAACATACAGCATGGTAAATTAAGTAAATTTGGTTTCAGTCAGTAATTCTTCTCATAATATGGAGCTGGCAAGAGGAGAGGAGTGGTTGTTTTAATACCTACCTCTGTCCCTTTTGAAGTGATGCAGACCATGTCAGGTGGGGAAGGCCACTATGCCTATTTAAAGTGGAGATTCTAGGATACTCTCATTATGCTAGTTTCCATGTATGTTCCCCTGGGCTCCAATTTGGGGTTTTACCATACCTTTTTACGGCTAGCCATTGAAATGGGAGGAGGGGTGGTAACTGATGGAGGGGACCTTAATTTATCACTGACACAGCACTTACATATCACATCTCAGATCCCCCATATGGAACACAGGGTCACAACTAAGGCTGGAGAGGTACTTGGAGAGATGGTCAACATGGACGTCTAGCTGGCCTTCTTACAAAAGGCTGGAGATTATACATATGTAACCCCCCTGCAAATGGGGGTTCCCAAAAGACTTCCAGGAGCTTGCTTGAATGCTCCAAGCCTGAATGGTGTTTGGCGTTTAAGCCATTTATCAGTGAGTGTTTTTAGAACCTCTGGTACTGTCTCTTTAAGAGCTGTCTGCTTGCAGACATAATTAGTTTGTATGGGGGACTGTGTGCTTCTCTGTTTGAGTACCACTCGAGCTGCTGCCAATTCACTCCATTTTTGCAGTCACTGGGAGTGCAAGGGGAGCCTATCTGAAGGATGTAACTGCCAGAAATCATTTGCAGTAATAATGAAATTACAGTTTGTCTAACCTGCTTTCTTTGCAGTCAGAACTGTGTCTGCCTAGTTCCCCATTCTGGTTTTGAACTGCTGAACTGGACCAATTAGTGTGGAGTAAGCTAGCTCTAAAATGGTGCCTTGGACGAATCAGAACTTGGACTCATAATCTGAGCCAGCCACAAGAGGATTATATGGGCAGTGACTCTGGGAGATGTAGTTTAGACTTGCCTTTTTGGACCAACAGCAGCAGTCTATTGTGAGTGACAGCCAATCCAGTCAAGAACTGGGAGGAACTCAAAGGAAGTGCCCGGTTTTGTCTGTTGGGAGTTTCAGTTGAGCTTTGGCAGTAAAGGGAAGGAACCCTGTGCTTCTTCAGTGCACAGTTTTAGTCAAAAACATGTGTAAGGTCCAGAGTTCCGGTCTGCAGCTTGTTAGACTGAATCATTCCTGTGAGAGAGAATCAAAGGATATCTGAAGAGTAGAAACCAGGCTCACCCTGTAGAAGACTGGAGGAATTGCTGAAGAAAATTGCACGGTCTGTCAGGAACTGAATCTGCTGTGTGTTCTCGGGTATTGTGCAGTAATTGCGATCGGGATACAGATGCAGCCTGCCTGGTATAGTGCTTTCTTTTACCATAAATGTGTGAAGAGGTTTGTGTACCTCAAGTGAATCCTGCTGCCATTAAGTGACTTTTGCCTGTGACTGTTTACCATATAAATGTGTGAGGAGTCTCTTGGAGCTCAAGAGTAGCTCTGCTGACATTGAAGGACCCTATCTTATTTGGAGGTCGCGGAGTACTAATTCTGTGGTCGCTTCCTGTTGAATTGCCACATTAAATCCAAATGGAATTACTGTACTGCTGACTGTTTAATTCCTCCTTTCTCAGGTGTGAAAGGGCCCCACCAGCTGCCACTGTTTGACTAGCCACTAGGGCTTGGGTACCCAGGGACAGTAACTGATAGGGATAGGCCTGTGCACAGAGCCATAGGTAGATGAGTAGAGTGATAAGCTAATTAACCTGATTTCCCCCTGTCCTTGTTATATCCCCCTAAATAAATCAGAGCTGCTTGTTTCAGCAAAGTTATACTGCCTGAGGTATTTGTCTATGTTAAAGTACTGTACTGTGATTGTTGCACTGTATCTTATTTCAGGAGGTCCCAGTGCCGGAACCAGTCCTGGGGTAAGTGTATACTGTAAAGGTAATTCTGATGTATGTGTGGGCCACTAGTGGGAAGAAAGGGGGGTTGCAGTGTCCCAGAGGGCTGTGACCAAGTTAGTTTAACTATTGTAAACCCTGACCTCTGGGTGGAGGCACCCGCCATTGGATCCAGGCCCCTCAACCTGTTAGTGGCAAATCAGGCAGGGGTAGTAGCCCCTGGGATAGCGCCATCTAGGGGTTACACATACTACTGTCACCTCATCAAATATATTCCAGTATAGACTATGTCTTAGTCCCCAAGGAATGTCTGCATAAAATTCATTCTATCTGGATAGGCAATATTGATTTATCGGATCATGAAGTCTGAAACTGACGGAGTGGTTCAGGACCACAGAAATTCAGAGACCACTCCCAAGTTATTGTGGGATACCATAAAGGCAGTCTTACAAGGGAAGCTGGTTTCTAACTCCTCTTTTAAGAGACAAACAGAAGCCTGGCAAAAGGAACTGGAGGGACAAATGAAACTTCTGAAAGCAGGACAGCAGGTTAAATTAGATAGGACAAGAAAGAACCAACTAGATAACATAAAAATAAAGTCATACTCTCTTCAATTATAGAATGGAACAGCACTTTCCATCGGTAATTCTTCTCCTTATATGGAGCTGGCAGGAAGAGAGGAGTGTCTATTTTAATACCTACCCATACCCAAGGCCCCTGGAATTCTGCAATTCTGCAGTTGTAGAATTTTCCGCAGAATTTGCATCATGCCACAGAATATATATAGTGCTATAGAATTCATAGTTTTTGGTGAATTTTCGTTCAGATATACAGTTTTTCTATAGTGGCAGGCTCCCTTGCCCATCTTGGTTATCCTGAGGCCCCTCCTCTATGCTTTGCATGTGATATCATCAATGACATCACATCATATTCTAGCCAATGGCAGAATTGCATTTTGCCACAGAAATTAATAAATTATGCCGCAGAAATCAGAAAATGCTGCCACAGAGCACTAGGGGCCCTGCCCATACCCCTTTTGAAGTGATGCAGACAGTGACAGACAAAAAGGGCTGCTATTCTTTTATTGACGGGGAGATTCCAGGATACTGTCATTATGCTAGTTTCCATGTATGCACGCCAGGGCTTCAGTTTTGGGTTTTACTATACCATTTTAAGCCCAATCATCAAAAGGGGAGAAGAGGGTGATAATTGTTGAAGGGAACCTTAACACTGACACCACACTTACATAGCACATCTCATATCACCCATAAGGAACACAGAGTCGCAGCTAAGGTTGGAAAACTACTTAGAGAGGTGGGCTACGTGGCTGTCTGGCGGACTTACATGTACTACTCGCACCCCATCAAATACATTCCAGGCTAGACCATTTTTTTTTTTACTCCCCAAGGAATGTCAACCCAAAATTCATTCTAGCTGGACAGGCAATGATTAATTATCAGACCATGAAGTCTGAAAGTGAGGGACTGGTTCAGGACCATAGCACTTAAGAGACCACTCCAGTGTTATTGTGTGATTTATTATTATTTATTTATTTAGTTAGTTATTTCACCAGAAAAGACATACTGAGCTAATAACAACTCATTTCAAGATGTGTCCGGGGGAGACCGTAAGGTGAAATAGTTCAAGAGAAGAAAAAAATACATTGCATTAACAGCATTACAAAATAGAAGTCATATATAGCATACAGTAAATCAAAGAGTCATAATCATAACACTGTAAGGCAAATCAGTATAACAGGTACATGCAGCAGATAAAAAAAAACTGAGCTTTGCTAAACAGAGGAAATTACTCATACAGCTATAGTGGGGACAGCAAAATGGCCAGGGCACTATAAGTGGGGGGAGATCAACAGGCAGAAGGTAATGGACTAGCAAGTCTACTGGCGCAGTGCTAGGGCTACCGCTCATGCCGCCGCCAACTTGGGTTCAGGAACGAGCCCGGGTCATTGGAGATCAGGCTAGGGGGAGGATGGCAGAGCATGCCATTGGGCGCTCTCCTCCTCCGGGGGGGGGGGTGTACCATGTCCAGAGTGCACATTGGTGGTGGTGCAGGGGATGGACGGCTTATGGAGAAGCCTAGAAAGCACATTTCAGGAATGGCTGCATTAGGGCATTCCTGGCAGCCAACCCCCTTATGCTCTTCCAGCAGGGAGGCATGACTACTGGAAAATGGAAAATGGAGGCACAGGAACAGGAAGATAAAACCACCACTTCCACTGCCAGGTCTGTGCCACTGTCCATTGGTGGATGCCACCAGTCTTCACCTCCACCGTGGGTGGCCAGATGTCTGCAGGGGGAGATGCCATGGACCTGAAGGTGTACCCCAGCCCCTGGAGGGCAAGCGGGGGGGTGGGAATCACAGTGGTGTGTCGCGGGTGGACTGGGGGTCCCGATGGGCAGCTGGCAGACCTCGCCAGGAAGGTATAAGGGTGCAAGGCGGTAGGTGGAAGGAGGTCCTGACCTGGCCCAAAGCTGGGAGCATAAACAAACTTAAAAAAAAAAATGTCATGGACATTTGCACATGTGAGTAGAAAAGTCACTAAGAAGAGCCTTAAAAAAAAAAAAAAAAAAAAAAAAAGCAGACATGGCAGAGCAGATTGACAGGGGAAGGCCGGATCAGAGTTTAGGAAAGTAATATGAGAAGGCAGTTTGACCAACAGTAGAGTTCCTAGATGGAATAGAATGATGATGGGAAATACTGCTGAGGAGAGGACAGTAGGGATGTACGATAAGAGGGAAGGGGACCAAACTAGAATTTGGATATAAAGGAGACACAATGGGAGAGGTGTCTGCCATCAAGAGAAGGAAGGGATAAAGCAGAGTAGAGCGAGCAGTGGAGGGCACAAGATGGACAGTCTAAGGCAAAACAACAAAGAGTGAAAAAAGGATGCAGCCTATCAAGGCAGGATTTGGGAGCTCTACTGTAAACTATGTCACCATAGTCAACAAATTTTGGTCAGATCCACTACGGCTGCATAATGAAGTTAGTGAAGTTATGTGGAATTGTTAAGGAGGTATGGAGAAACAACAGAAAGGTTTGTAAGTAGTAAGATTTGTTTTAGTTTCTGTTCTAAGGAAGGCATACACATTATTAGGAAAATATATTGAGGTGTACATTTTAATGGAAGGAATAGGAAGCAACATAGGTTTACAAAAGAACCCCAGAGCAAATGTCACTGAGGTATGTGTTATCCCGGATGATGCTGGCCAGACAGCCACAGAAGCCAACGCCCCGAGACCAAAAGGCCAGATACAGTTCGCTGAGAGCTGAGACCCCCCTAGTGCTCCCAGCTCTACCGCTGCTCGAACCGTGGCCACCGGGCAGTCGGCGCTACAGAAGCTGATGCCCGAGACCACAAGGCCAGATACAGCTCGCCGAGAGCCGAGACCCTGCTAGGGCTCCCAGCTGTACTGCCACTTGAACCGCGGCCACCAGGCGGTCAGCGCTACAGAAGCCGATGCCCGAGACCACAAGGCTGGATACAGCTCGCTGAGAGCAGAGATCTTCCTAGAGCTCCCAGCTCTACCGCCGCTTGAACCGCGGCCACCAGGTGGTCAGCGCTACAGAAGCCGACGCCCGAGACCACAAGGCTGAATACAACTCGCTGAGAGCCGAGACCCTCCTAGGGCTCCCAGCTCTACCGCTGCTCTAACAGCGGCCACCGGGTGGTCAGCACTACAGAGGCCGACACCCGAGACCACAAGGCTGGATACAGCTCGCTGAGAGCCGAGACCCTCCTTGGGCTCCCAGCTCTACCGCCGCTCGAACCGTGGCCACTGGGCGGTCGGTGCTACAGAAGCCAATGCCCGAGAGCACAAGGCCGGATACAGCTCGCTGAGAGCAGAGACCCTCCTAGGGCTCCCAGCTCTACTGCCACTCAAACCGCGACCACCGGGCAGTCAGCGCTGCAGAAGCCGACGCCCGAGACCACAAGGACGGATACAGCTCTCTGAGAGCCGAGACCCTCCTAGGGCTCCCAGCTCTACCGCCGCTTGAACCACGGCCACCAGGCGGTCGGCGCTAAAGAAGCCGACTCCCGAGACCACAAGGCCGGATACAGCTCACTGAGAGGTACAGCAAAGTCGCAAACCAATCGGACCACGAGCGCCTTTTGCCAGGCTTACTCCGATTGGTCCCTTTACTTCACCCATTCTTTCCTATCTAGCAGAGCGAAAAGGTGCAATTTTACTAGCAAACCAGACTGAAATCTAATTATCTAGACTGTTTTATTGCCTAATCTGCTTAGAAATTGTTAAATCTACATTGAAAAAGCTGTTTTACCTTGCTAAAGTTACCTAAATGTTACAGTGATTACAGCCCTTTCCTTGACTTGGTACTGCAGCCAGACTCCCAGGTGCCAAGGAAATCGCCCCTATTCAAGTGTACATTTTCTTGTCACTGGCTAGTGAGACCCTTTTGTCCTCCTCCAGTACTAATTTGGCTCCTCTCTCCTTCCCTCTTCAGCCGAGACCCTCCTAGGGCTCCCAGCTCTACCGCCGCTCGAACCACGGCCACCGGGCGGTCGGCGCTACAGAAGCCGACGCCCAAGACCACAAGGCCGGATACAGCTCGCTGAGAGGTACGGCACAGCTGCAAATTTCCGCCCACCTGCCCATCCCCCTCCTGGCCCATTTCTATATAGATCGTCTTGCTCCACCCCTTATTGCTATTGGCTCCCTACTGTCTACCCTTCCTTTTTTGCCCATTCCTATTAATCTATTGTTTAATCTCCCTGCTAACACAAGGGACACCACCTTAGACTAGCTATCTAAACTAACTCAAGGAGCCCTCCTTCTATGAGCTACCTGCCTCACCTACACTAATCACCATGGCATTATGCTTCCAGTTCCTTATTGTTCTATGTATTCTGCCTATATTAGGGAATCCACTAGACTGGACCTACTCAAGTGAGGAAACCCATCCTGAGTCCATACAATGTTCACACATCAGGCACATACTCAGCTCCTGCAACACCTCTGTACCTTTACACCCTTACCAAATCGGTTGGCATATCAGGTGTGCACCAAGCACCCAAACTTCAGCCGAAAGGTACCACCCACCTTCCCACAGTAATAGTAAATCATGGTACCTCACAGCAAGGGTTCTATGCTACGTGATGCTAGGCCAACATAAGACTAATAGTATGTCCACGCAAACCTACCCGGATACTACATCTACCTGGAAAAGGTCAAAACTTTTCAAAACTTCCCTTGTGGTCCTAAGAAAACTTGTACTTCTGCTGTTACTATGTTCAGGCAACGTAGAGCTCAATCCTGGACCCATGATCGACACCACCTCACCATCGGAACTCTCCAAAATAAAAGGAATTAGCTTCATGCATGTTAATGCATGTAGCCTTCTAAAAAAATTATCCTCCATCCAGGCTTGGATCTCCCGCACTGATCCTGACATGCTTGTTATTTCATAGTCTTGGCTATGTCCAGCCACACCTGATATGGAGATTGAAATACCTAACTACCTACTATTCAGAACCAACAGACAAACCAGGGGTGGCGGAGTCATCATCTATATCAAGGACAAACTCTCAGTCTCTATACTTGATTCCTCCTCGTATGCTGGCGCTTACGAATGCTTATCACTAGAAATTGAAATTACTCCTGCATCAGCCATTCGAATCATTGGCTGCTACAGGCCACCCTCAGCTGGACCCCAGCTCCCTGACTTACCTATCCTCCATGCTGGACTCCAGCAACCTAGAAACTATAATACTGGGAGACCTTAATTACGACTGGCTATCCAGCGCCTCACTACCTCTCAAATCCCTCTGTGACTCCCATGGACTCTCACAGCTTATTAATGAACCAACACGCATTAATAAGAAAAACCCAGCAAATAGTACCCTTCTAGATGTCCTATTAGTAAACAAACCGCACCTCTACTCACATGCTGGTATTTTTCATGCTGACGTCAGCGACCACTGTTTTACTGCTGGAGTGAGAACAAATCATATGCCCAAAACTACTTCGAAATTCTCTACTAAGAGAACAAAGTGAAACTTTGACCCACATGCCTATGTCAATGATCTTTAGGACTCTCCACTCTGGCAGAGTTTCTACCTCGCCAAACTAGTGAACGATGCATATACCATATTCGAAGAAATATTAACACATGCCCTCAACACCCATGCTCCACTGGTCAAAACTCGTATAAAGCCCAGGACTCATTGCTGGTTTACCCCAGAACTTAAAGCTGCATTGCTAAAAAGGGACAAACTGTGGAAAACCACCTCGTAAATCACAACTTGCCAAAGACTGGTGTCTTTTCAGAGCTGCTGGGAACTCCTGCACAAGGTTAATCAGAGAGGCCAAATCCAACTTCTATTGTACAGAGCTAGATGTCGCCTCAACTTGTCCAACCAAATTCTGGTCCACAATAAAAGACCTCTCTGGTCACATGTCAGGAAGCACACTCCCCTCTAAAATCTCCTCTAACAATGTCCTTCTCAGTGACAAAAAGGAAATTTTGCAAGCATTTAACAACCACTGCGTCTTAGCTGGACTAGCTTTCGATAACTCACCTGCCTGCAAGCTGCGCTCTCAGATGCCTGCACCACCACCTGAACCAAATCTAACAAAGGCTACCTTCTCCTTCTCACCTGCTACTCTGAAAGAAGTCGAAGAGTTACTCCTTCACATGGATACCAAGTAAAAGCGCAGGGGCGGACTCGTTAGACCCCTACTTCATAAAAGTGGCCTGGCATGTATTGGCAGTGCCCATTACGCATTTGTTCAACTTATCACTATCTCAGGGGACTCTCCTTAACGTATGGAAAACTGCCCACATTATTCCGTTATTTAAATCTGGGGATCCCTGCGATTTAAACAACTACAGGACCATTTCATTACTCCCTATACTATCTAAACTGTTAGAAAAAATAGTGAATGCACAGCTACGAGCCTTCATGAAAAACTCAAACTCCCTAAATCTGTTACAGTCAGGCTTCCGATCAAAACACTGTACAGTTACGGCACTGGCTAAGGTACAAATGATTGGCAAAACGACTTTGAAAACAAAAAATTAGTCTGCGCTGTCTTCCTTGACCTAAGCAAGGCCTTCGACACCGTTGATCACTCCCTACTCTTATCCTCTTTAAAAGCCCTAGGTCTAGACTCTACTTCCCTTGGATGGTTCCAGGACTATCTCACGGTCAGGCTCCAGCAGGTTAAAGCAGATGGGGAGCTATCGCCCCCTAAACCATTAGTAAGAGGTGTCTCCCAAGGCTCCATCCTGGGCCCAATACTCTTCACCATATACATCAACAGCATAGACCTTGGCATAAAAAAAAAACAGTATCCACCTGTTCGCGGACGACACAGTTCTATACCTACGTCAGTCAACCCCAGAAACTGCCCACACAGATCTGCAACACGACTTTGACATCCTCCAATACCAGCTACTTAATAAAAAGCTACTCCTCAATGCTAAAAAAACCAAGGCAATGATCCTTTCCCACAGCAACACTCAGCCTTACCCATCTATTGGCACTTTACCCCCTATCACCACCTTACTGAGGGAAAACTTGGAGTTCGTCCCCAAATTCATATATTTGGGAGTTTGGCTAGACCGCAAACTTTCCTTTGGGGAACACCTGGAGGACATGGTAAAAAAGTTAAAGCAGAGGCTGGGGCTCTTCTACCGAATAAACCGCCTCCTGACGCCTGAAGCAAAAAAACAGCTTGTTCAGACCCCTTTCATCCCCTTACTAGACTAAGCCGACTTCATCTATAGCCACTGCAATACCTCTCTCCCGGACAAACTGGACGTCTTATACCATAGAGCGTTGCACTTCATCACCGGCCTCCCCTCCTCTACCCACCACTGCTCCCTATACACTGCTGTGGGGTGGACCTCCCTACAATACAGATGAAACAGAAACGCCGCAGTTTGGACCTTAAAAGCTATTACCTCCAAATTACCACACTACATCTCCGACCTACTGCCTCTAAGCGCACTTCAAACCTACGCCTTAAGGAGCTGCTCAGTAATTTCTCTAAAGATACCCAGGGTCCGCATGCGCCTTGGGAGAGCGACCTTAAGCTTCTCGCTGCCAACTCTTTGGAACGAAATACAGAAAACACTGAAACTAAAATCTCCAGTAAGTGTCGCAGCATTTAAAACCTTATATGCAAAATTAATCAAAGAGGTTTGCCACTGCTTCCACCGTCTATGAACTATGGCTCCACACCCTTCCAGGGCTCCTTGCCCAACCGCCATACAATACGCGTTCATTGGGCGGCGGGGCCCCTGAACCCGATGCCCGAGTCCACTAAACCGGATCCAAGCCCCGTAGAGGCGCAGTAAAGCCGTAAAACCACCGGAGCATGAGCGCCTTTGCCGAGTACACCCCATTTGGTCCTATACTCCACCCGCTTCTCCCCCACCTCTACCCCTTGACTCTATTCAGTACCCAGTTGTGCTAAACGACCGCTTAATTACCCAGTGCAGACACCTTATGACCTCGACCACCAGTGGTCAATGTCCCTGAAGCCGCTCCGAGAACACACACTTGGATTACGCTCCCTTAGTTCCATGTAGTCTTAGCACCCTAGCCTGGATGTAGCAGGTACCTTCAGTGCTGCTGCTTTGGAAACCATCGACCGCATGCCGCTCCCTGAGTGCTGTGACTACAGCTCACTCATTTCAAGCAGCCAAGCACACGGCCACCAGCAGTCTTTGACCCAGAAGTTGACCTAGCTTCAATGACTGCACCTCACTCACACCAAGCAGCGAAGGACACGGCCATCAGCAGTCGACAACTAGAAGCTGCTCCAGCGCTCGACGTTTGCTAAGCCATACCCGAAGTCACCTCCTTCTGCGAGCGTTCCAGTCTTCCCAAATAACTACTACTTATGGATAGTCTGAGACACAATAAGTCTTCAACCCTTACATCTCTCAGATATAATGAAAAAAAGAGTAGTCGGCTCAGTGCTACAACTAGAACTTTTGCTCTGCCACACCCTCCCCACTTTAGCACCCTACACCTCTAGACCCCACCTGTTCTTCCTTCCCTCGCCCACCCCCACCAACCTGTTATGTATATAACTAGTTATTCAACCTGAGCCTTTTGGATCACAGGGCTGCACTTCTCACTTATTTGCATGCTTGCTCTGGTTCTCCTTCTTTTTTACCCATATGTATTTTCTCACTGCATGCAACTATGTGTGACTACATGTACTATGTATTCATTCTCTGCCCATTACACTGTTATTTTTTCTCATGTATTACCATGTATTGTCGCATTGTCTGTATTAATGTATGATTATATGTATCATTTATGACTTGTGAGATGCAGGTCCACCTAGCAAATGAGCTTGCTCAACGGTGTCCGCCTGGATAAATAAAGATTTTGATTGATTGACTGATTGAGTTTACTTATCTGCATGGAATAAGTTGGGGATTTTCTTTTGCAGCACACACTTTTGATGGTATGGAGCCCATACTTTTTCTGCTGCTGCCTAAGCATTCCAGTTGGGCTCATGCTCTGGGTGCTGCTCCATTGCTCTCCTCAGTGTCAGCAATGCATTTTTAACATCAGATGCTGACACCTCGATTTCTTGCTGTTCCTCGTCATCCTCTTCTTCGACGTCCTGCGAGTTATCAACACGCAGTGAGTCTTACAGCATCAAGTAGGTTGATTTTTTTTTTAAGCAGCTGAGCTGCAGTGATTTGAGCATCAGGGCTATATCATTGTCTATTTCATCAAGGATACGCTGTCGCATTGCTCGCACATAATACTGCTTGAGGCTGTAAATGATGCATTGATTAAGCGTGGATGGGCTGCTACCTTGCAATCAGCTTTAAGCACCTCCATGAAGGTGCTTTGCGCGTGTACAGGCAGTTACCACTAATTGAAAAATCACACCTGAACTGTGGTGTTAATGTTAATGTGTCTGAAATCCACCTGCAATACGCGGCCGGCAAAAATCGTTATAAGCAATAGTGCTAACATAGCAGTGAATGGGGAAAAGCAAATGGAAAGGGGATTTTGCCCGCAATAACCGACTGCCCGACATAACTGCGGGCGATATAAATGGAGCGGACTGTATTGCTCTTTTTTTTTGTACTCATCCACCTTTGTCACCAAACAGTGAATTTCCCTCAAAGGGAAAATGCATTGCTTTTGTTTGAGTGTCCTGGGATAGGTTTGTAGTTCTAAGTCAGGCAAACCTTCTTAAGGACACTGCAAGTACCATGTCCCTAGATGAAGTGTCATTTGTGTCCACTACCATATGAAACTGATAGTTTGTGGCATCTATGGCTGATCTTGCTATGTCAGCCATTTCTGTGCGAAGTCTCTAGTAGCTTTTTCGCTCAGTGCCAGTATGGAATTCTATAAGGCTCTCTGATACTGGGCTGCGTAAGCGAAATAAACTGCCTGCCTCAGGGGCAGGGAAGTTGAAGTGTAAACCTTTTTACCAATACTATCCAGTTTCCTGGAATCTTTTTCTGGAGGCTGAGATGAAAGAGGCACTTCTGCCTTACCATAGGCGGCAGTCTGGACCACTCCTCATGATCAGGGGACTCAGTAACCTGTTTGTCCACCTGATATTTTTGCTCACTTTTCTTGTCAATGCCAGCAGCTGAGGTAGAGGCTGACATGATTTTGAAAGAGGCTTTTTTGAGGGACTTGTGAATGGGCAGCATCAATTTCCTTGTGGGTGCTAAGGCCATCATATCCACAAAGTCTACCTCATCTTCATCCTCCTCAGTCTCATGGGAGGAGATGTTAAGAGTATTTCCCATTCACCTTACAAAGGTATAATGTGAGGTACAGTCCTCTGAAGTCCGAGGAGGAGAGCCAAATTGCTACTCAGGAGAACCTTTTGGTTCTATGGCTTCTCCTCTTCCTCCTTGTCATAATACATTTCAACCTCCTCCACAGGCATTGGGAATGGAACTGGAGCTTGGGGAGGGGGGACAGGCATAACTTTGAAGTTCCCCATTGCTTGGAACACCTGGAAAAACTGCCATGCCTTTGTCATGTACTCTAGTGAGGGCATTTGCTTTGTGTCCACTGGCGGCTCCTTTCTTTCCTCAGGGGGAGCAACAGCGACATGTTTTTACTTTCGTTTTTTCTTATCAGGCACCGTCTCCAGTGTTTGCGCTTTCATTTTTTGTGGAATTAGGGTTCTCCCTTTTGGAACCATCTTTAGTTGCTTTTCCTTTCTTTGCTGTCCCATTTGACAGGGACTGTCGATTACTCTGAGGGGCTCGACCTCACCTGAACCTCTTGGTGATGTTGAGGCACACTGAGAAGCGATAAGAACTTCTAATATCTTAGCCCTTTTCTTTTGTGTTTTAGGGCAAAACTTTTTGTAGATCACAATTAGAGAAATCGTGGTCTGGACCCAAGCACTTTAAGCACAGCTTGTGGCAAGGTGCCTTTGCCAAGAGCTGAAAACAAACTGCAACATTTTTAAAGCCTGTAGGCCTGTCTTCTTTTTGGGTCTGTCTGTCATGTCAAATACTGAAAACTGCTGGAAAAGTGTTTTTGGTTCCCAATAACAAACTCAAAAATACAATAAGTCCAATAAATGTTAAAAAGGGCTTTAAAACAATCACTTCTTTGAAAAAATAACCACGATTTAAAAGTTACCTCAAAAGAGGTTCCAATAAGTAGAACAGAACAAATTATGGTCTCTGTTCCCAAAAACATGGAACTGAGACTAATTTAATGTAAAACCACTAAAGAGTGGTTTGAAAAAAATGATTATTTATCTAGTTTTCAATGTTATAAATAGCCATTCCCTTAGAGGGGGAACCGCACTGAAAACAGCCTTCTCTGGTTCCTGGAACCAAACAGGAACTGTAGAAAAACAGTAAAATAATAAATATAGACAAGGACACCCTAACTAATGCAGAGTATAGAACTTTAAACTAAAATACTTAAACATTATAAAATATAGAACAATTAAACCATAAGCCAGGCAGAAGAGTAAAGAAGACTTCAGGACACCTTCTCTCTCAGGTGCAGAAATAAATCTGACGTTAGAATGCAGGGGTGAGCGTGACCACACAGCAGAGTTTGAATTTAATTCCAAATTCCATCATTTGCATAAATTCTAAAAAAGCTCCAGGGCTGCTTATTCCAGAAGAATGATTGCTATTGAGGATTCATAGGGTTTGAATGTTGAAAATACCAATAAAACTGAAGTTCTCACTTCTTTATCATAATGTCTTTCGGTTTCCAGAAATGAGACCCACTGAAATGGAGAACACAAACCTTAAAATATCTGGAGGCCAAATTTACTAAGGGCTCCAGGATGCTGTACAGAGAAAAACGTCAGATACTTTCTGAAGAAATTAGACGGGATACGTTTAGGTGGTTATTTTTAAGAGAAAAGACTTGTCTAGTACAGCCAACCACCTCAGAAAAAAATGTTTGAAATAAAGTATTAGTATCTGTTCCTGGGGAGAGGTTAAAAAATTCCAGTACAGGCTGACGCTAAGACAAAAAATGATACTGGATAAACTGACTCACTCACCCTGAAAAATACATAAACCACAAACTCTGTAGTGTTCACTCTTTTTAATTATGTACTTCCAGTATAAAAGCATCAACGTTTCAGGTAAACCCTTCATCAGGATACTGGTTCTATGAATAATCAGTAATAAAATAATTTATTATTCTTTCTATTAAATCTCTCTACCAAAGTATAAACCAAAAAAGGAACCATAAAAAGAGGTTACTGGCTCTCTTACGTTTTATTTCATACTCATTACACACTCAAAGTAAATGTATTGCTCATATTCAGGTTTGACTCCCACCAGGCGCCACTATTATCAAGAAATAAAAATATTAATGTTAGGTTCCATAATTAAAGTTTGTCTCAACCTCATTAATTTATTACTAAATGCCAATTCAGAACTTTGCCCAAAATCATAATGGTTATTTAAAAAAAAGTGTGCTAACCTCATTAACTCAATGCATGTGAATCACTTGTAATGCTGGTCATTAAACACTTGAATTACATCTCATTTGGCTGCAAAAAACATTCAAACAGTACATCAAACCTTTAACTTTTACCCTCTTAAAATAATTCTTTGTTCTCACAAAGTTCAAACCATTCAAAATGCTGACCTGTTTACACGCTGTGAATCTTGTTTAATTTCTTTCTGAGCACCACAACACTGCGCTTTATTTTACGCTGCACACAAAAGAGAAAAACGGACCTTAATGTTCATTAAAATAAAGCGCAGTGTTGTGGTGCAAAGTGCCATTTTACATCTAAGCAAAAGGAAGGGGAGTTGGGCCCTCACACATTTAAAGAGTGATTGGAGGGCTGCACAACTGCACATAGCGTTGTTATGGGGAAATATTGACTATATGTCTAGAGGGAAAGAAATAGAGGAGGGTCCTCTTGGGGCTACACTCTTTGAGCCTGCCTTAACTCATCTTTGTAAAGACACATTCCTATCTGGTGTCAAGACAACTCTGGTGGGCTGGTGATAGTATAACAAGTTTTGATCAGTGGGTGAGTTATGGAGGTACCAATGGTTTGCTGCATTAAACCTATGGTACTGTAGAGAAGATGGGAGTGGGGGGGGGGAGTTATGGGCCCCCTGGCAATTAATGGAGGGAGACCAGATTAAAACCTTTGAGGATTGCAGAGGCTTTCCACTGGCACCCCACAGATTTCAGATTTGAAATCATATTAGTACACACCTTTGGTGCAGAGGAAAAATCAGGAGAGTTGACCGACTGCACAGAACTGTCTCTCTCTATAATACAGCAAATGACTGGCAATCAACTGTGGGGGGGTGGTGGTGATCTTAGGCCATTTACAAGCTTTTTAGATATTTTGATCCATGTTCAGTGGGGCACATCAAGGAAAATGAGAGTGAACTGAATGACCACATAGCAGATTAATTCTGGGTAAGATCCTGGGAACTGACACACAGAACCACATACGTTCCTGAGTGGCAGGAATTCTCCTGGAGAATGAACATTCATTATTTTTTTCACACTGGTGAAACAATGTAAATGAGATAAGAGAGTCACAGCCTTCTGCTGGAGGAAGTGTGGTCAGGCGTCAGCCACGCATAGCTATATTTTCTGACAATGTCCAATGTTGCAGATTTCTGGGTCATAGGTTTCGGCTGTCATAAAAGGTGTGTTAAATATAGATGAACCCCTTATTGCAGGTAATTTGATTCTGGGCGTAAACCTGACTCAGGTAAGAAGCAGGGAGGGATTTTACCTTTGTAATATTTCAGTTGTGACAGCAGATAAGGCTATCACTTGTAGATGGCTACAGGGTACACCACCTACAGCTCAGAAGTGGAAAGATCTAGTGCAGAGTTCTATACAATTACACATGCCAGCCTTCCAAAATCGATGGAATAGAGGAGCATTGTTCCTTGCAGATGATTAAAAGCAGTAGGAGGACCTCTGATCCTATTTGAGAATTTTTTTTTTGTATATCAATCAATCAATCAAAATCTTTATTTATCCAGGCAGGCACCATTGAGCAAGGCTCATTTGCAAGGTGGACCTGGTCATGAATACATCAAAGTACAGTACAGAAGCAGGTATACAAAAAGCAATAATACACAAGGAAGAAAAAGTATATACAGTACAAATACAGGGTTGAAATAAATAAAAAAAAAAACAGCATTATTTTACAATTGAAGAAGTCAGCAGATGTACAATCAACCATAGGCATACAGGGGTTATAAGCAGAGATCTTTTGAGTGAGGCAGCCGGCAACTACACATATAGGGGAAAGAGGTCATGTATGGGGTGGCAGGTTAGAGAGGTAAAGAAGGAGGGCTATATTACTGACGACTGGGGAAAAAATTGAGCCAAAACCACAGAAAGTGATGATGGCTGTCGTATACTTGTTTATTATGACAATGACGGAGGAGGGGTAGATAATTGGGACACTACTATGGATGGGGTGGGACTTTAGCCAGGCTGGAGTGGACAGGGAAGGGTGAGTGCAGCAGGAAGAGTTAATAGGGAAAGAGTGAGAGCCAGGGGTAGAAACATGGCGTGATGTGGTATAAATCTGGGTCTTCACCTTAGCTGTTTGTTTGAATAATATGGGAATGGCAACTTGCAATGGTGCAGTTATTGGGGTCTATGCACTTAAGTGTGGATTGCCTACATACCGTGGATCCACGGCATTTAGGCAACCATAAGTCTGAATGCCACAGACACCTGCAAACATTCACGGAAGGCACATGTGTTCCTTCTGCACAGGATTCCCTGGCTGGTCGCACAGCTGTGTGTGTAGCCGGTCCAGGGATGTGCCCACACTCCATGACATTCACAAAGGCACAAAGGGGCAGGGGAGGTGTAGGATACACAGTTAGGGATCCTGCCATATCTTTTGGGTCCTCCCCCCCCCGAGAAACACCACAGGCTGCAGGAAAACAACCCCCAACAGTGCTGCTCCAGCCCTCTGGTTAGAAAGGAGGCCTGGGAGCAGCCATTCAGGCATTCACCTTGAAAATTCAACCCTTGTGCACCTTCCCAGAATCCCCTCGCTCATGTAGAGCAGGGGATCCACTTTGGGACACAGGACGGGCATCTGACTGGATGCCTGCCTGTGTCCCTCGATCTGTTCCCCCACACAGCAGCGCACCGGGGGGCGAAGCCATTAACAGGTGCCCCACAGAGACCCACGGTACTGCATACTGTACACTATGCACCTGTCCACAGTTGCAGAGCTACGTGGGCTGGGTACGCAATGGCTCCACATCGATGCATAGCCCCCCCCCCCCACTGTTTGTAAATAAAGTGAAACTGTGTACTGTAATGTATGATTTCTCAAATAAAGACATATAAAAAAGGCTGGTAAGCCTTACAGAACAGGGAGTCAGACAGCAGAAAAGGGCACTGCATATATGTAGACAGAAACACCTGGCAGAAGCCACACTAATAGTGTAGTGCCCACATGCACATGGCCCTGAGAAGACATGTTAGAATCTTCCTCTGCAAGGAAAAATGATCAGTCTATCCCAGTTTGGAATTTCCCCATAGTTCAGTAAATCTGGAAACAGAAAACTGATGTGGCACTAGCTGACATAACCCTTATGTTGGAGCGCTACAAGAGTCTTGAATGCATTAAGCAAATAGTGTTACCATCAGGTGAAGTGTGCTGCCAGGCCAGGAATAAACATTGAGATTGACTAAATGTTACAGATAGCAACTAACACGGATACACCCTGAAGGGAAGGGAGGGAGGAAAGGCTAACTGGTTTTTATTCCAATTTTTCTGCTTTCACCCAAATAGGGTCCTAAAAAAACAAGCAGAAAAAAGCAGATTAGGTTGGGGAGAAAAGGAGAAACAGCTGCTTTATCACCCATACCCACCCTGCTGAGCTCCCACAAGCATAGCCTGGCTCATTCAGAAAAGAGGGATGGTGGGTGGGTGGGTGGTACTCTACAGAGAAGATATTCTTAAAGATCTTTAGTTACAGTAAGTAGCATCCCGATCTTCTAAGATTCAGTCTTCTACATAGATCTCCACTCGTTGATCAGTTTAATAAGCTCTCCTTAAGGAGGATGGAGCAAGTTCAACCATGAGACCCCAAGGGTCCCAGCCTACAGTTAATGTACGACGGGCACCCTGGGGGGGACCACACTGGTAAAGGGTCTAGCAAGTATAGACAATGGTTCCTGAGAAACATGAGCAAGGGGAGACCCAGGCAAAAAAGGATCATCTCCCAGCATGGGGCATTCAAAACCTTACGGCAAATAAGGGACGCTAAGTGGGACAGATGTAGCCATAACATCCATCTAAGGCAGAAGGCTAAAACTGTGGTGCATGAGACCACCGCGGTGGCATCATAAGAAGCCCACAACTTGTGCTGTGCTGTTTCCATGCTTGCAACAGCAATGTCCATAGTTTGTCTGGTGGTGTAATTTACCGGCATTCCAGATAGCAGGTTATGTATCTGGAGCCATAGGCAATACTGCTGATAGGTCGCCATATGGACTTTTTCCACCCTTTAGGCAGGCATCACCAGGCAGAAGTCAATATCTTCCTCCCCAAAGTGTCCATCCAGCTGGAGTCCCCGGCGGGGGTATTTTTCCTAGATACAAGGAGAGTGCTCTTAGGGGCCTGAGGAGTAGCCAGCTCTAGAGAGGGTGATCCCCTTGGATCCTGTGGCAGTAAAATACCTGAGCTGGAAATCCCTTGGGACAGAAGTGATGGAACATGGGCATCTCCAAGTTACCTTGGTTGCCTCTCCCAGGACACAAGGCCAGAGAGGGACAACTGTATCACTACTGGGAACCCCTAGGACTCCATGGCAATGTAGCTTAAGTACTTGGGAATTTCCATGTCCCTCATGATTTCCCCCACAAATCGCTGATACATAACGTATACAGCATGTGGAGAGAAAATCTGATGTCAGAGGAGGACAACAAGGTAGAGGGGTCTGGAAAACCACCAGAGGGTGGAGTGGGGGGGCTCCAGTCTGCACCTCAAAACCAGGCCTCAACATTTCCCATCCACAGGTGGTACTCATCTTGCAACAGATGACTTTAAGGCCTACTGGTTGGAGTCACCTGTTGAACTGGACACAATACTCAAGGGGGGTTCTCACAAGTGAGCAATACAGTGGCAACACCACCTCCCTCCCTCCTGCTGAAGATGCCTCTCCCTATGCATCCCAGCATCCCACTGGCCCTATCCACTGCTTTGTCACATTGCTCTTCTGCCACTTCAAGGTCATCAGATATGATAACCCCAAGGTGCCTTTCCTGATTAGTGACTGTCAGTACGTCCCTCCCACATCCTATACTCAGCTCCTGGGTTCCCAAGCCCTAGATGCATAATTTTGCACTTTTTGGTACTGAACCCCAACTACCACGCTCTTGACCATTTCTTGAGTTTCCCAGGATCCCTAATGCATTTTCTCCACCCCCTCCTGAGTGTCCACCTATTACAGATTTTGCTGTAATCTGCAAAAAGATATACCTTGCCTTCAAGTTCTTTCACAATGTCACTTATGAAGACACTGAAAAGGACTGGTTCCAGTACTGAGCCATGCATCACTCTGCTGGTCATGCTCCCCTCATTAGCATAAGTGCCATTAACCACCACCTTCTGTTGCCTATCCATTAACCGGTTCCTTACCCAATTTATCATTTGGGTCCCATCCCTAGGTTGCTCAATTTCTTTATCTGTGTCTTGTGTGGCACACTGTCAAATGCCTTGCTAAGGTCCAGATAGTCTATGTCCACTACCTTCCCCTGATCTATTTCCCTGGTCACCCGGTCAAAGAACTCAACCAGATTTATCTGGCATGTCCTCGCCCTCTGCCCATGAATCCATGCTGCCTTAAGTCTTGTAGCCCACTGGATTCAACATACTCTACTGACCTTTCCTTTAGCAGGGTTTCCATTCATTTTCCCACCACTGATGTGAGATTGACTGGCCCATAGTTGCTAGCCTCCTCCCTGCTGCTGCTTTTATGGAGAAGGACCATGGCTTCTCTCCTCCAGTCCTTCAAAACAAAGCCTGTTTCAAGTGAGCTGTTGAATAAGGCCATCAGTGGGGCAGCTAGCAACTCCCAGAGTTCATTTATTACCTTTGGGTGTATCCCATCCAGTCCCATAGCCTAGTCCACTTGTCCTATCTGGCCTCTGGCCTCATAGGTTTGTCCATTTTCAAAGCTGCAAGTACCTTCATGACTTTTTGCTTTGAAAATGGACCTGTGTCCACCCCCTCTTCGTTCCTGCTGCTCCCTGCTGTCCTTCCCCACTCCCTCCACTGTGGAGACTGAGCAGCAGTACCATTAGAATGGACACATTTTGCTTTTTTGGAGGTGAGGTACCTGAACATGTGTGCTTGCCACCATCTGAGGTAACCTTAACATAGAAGCTGTCGGCAGAAAAGGATCTTTAGGCCCACCCAGTCTGCCCTGAAGTCCCTAACTACTGTGCTACCATCGACCCTAGATGATCTCTGCCCCCCCATGCCCTGCTTCTACAGTCCCCCTGTGTCTATCCCATGCATGTTTTAAACCTGTTACTGTTTCGGTACCCACCACCTCTGCTAGGAGGCTGTTCCAGGTGTCCACCACCCTTTCCATGAAGAAATATTTCCTCACATCCCCTCTACCTCTCCCCCCTTCCAGCTTCATATCGTGCCCTCTTGTCCTTGAGCTTCTTTTTCTGTGCAGTATACTCACCTCCTGTACCTTATTTATACCCTTGAGGTAGTTATATGTTTCATATGTTTCATCATGTTACCTTCTTCTCTCCTTTCCTCCAGTGAGTACATATTTAGTGGCACCTTCTTCATGTTACAAATGTTTTAGGGAGAACTATGAGGTGACACTGTGGCAGACTGTGAAGCAGAGACAGACTCCCTAAGTTTTTACAATTTTTTTTAGTTTTTGGGCAAACATATTTACATCATTCACAGTTTTGATTATTGTGGTCAGGGCCTAAACAATCAAAACAGAGGTGTGGTAGTCTGGCTTTGCCAGGATCTTTTTACAGGATACAGGATACACAATTTGTAAATCCTGTAGGCCCTGTCCTTCTTTTGGGATTCTCAGTCATGCCAATTGACACAAAAAGACTGAAAAATATTACCAGTTCTATAAAGAAGTAAAAAGCATAAGCTGCTTTATAAAACAAACAGTTATTTTTATTTTTAAAAGTTAAAAATGGTTACCGCAAATACAGCAGGAACTGTGCTGACTGATTTTTCTCCTGTTCCAGGAAACCTATCAGGAGCCAGTGAAAACCACTTAAAAGGTACATTTTGCTAAAAGAAAACTCAGCAATGCAAATATCGAGAAAACTAACTTAATTTTTTTTTTTTTCTAAATAAACATATGCCATGAGACAAGACTGAGAGAATTAAATCTGTATCCACTGGAGTTTAGAAGAGAGAGATGAGATATGATGGAGACATTCAAGTACATGAAGGGGATAAATAAAGTGAGGGAAGGAAGTCTATTTCAAAGGAAAGGCGGAGTTAAAATAAGAGGTCATACTTTAAGATTTGAAGGAGGAAGATTTAAAGGTAATGTGAGGGGGTGTTATTTCACTGAGAGGGTGGCTGAACCCTGGAACAGATTACCTGAGGAGGCGGTAGGTGTTGAAACAGTGGAGGGATTCAAGAGAGCGTGGAACAGACATATGGGGTTGGTTAGAGGACAGCAGATAGGCTCCTTGTGCACCAGTGACAAATAGGGGAGAGAGAGGAGATGGGCAGACTGGATGGGCCAGGACAGTCCTTTTCTGCTGACACATTACTATGATAAACAATAAAGGGCTTAGCTATAGGGATTTGGAGAGGACTCCGAGGTGACTGATCTATTCAGCAGAAGAAACAAATCTGATGGCAGAACACTAGAGGGACCAATAGTGCTACTAACAGAGGGAAAACAGGAGACACTATCTGGGGTAAGGTGATTTAGCCAGTTCAGGTAAGGCAAGGAAGGGGAAAGAAGGTTAAAAAGCAAAGTAAGGAGGCAGTGGAGTACTGGGAAGGGTTCAACCAACAGAAATACTGATAAAAGGGAAAGCAGGTAACATCCTGTCTAGGGTAGGGTAATAAACCAAATCCAAATAGAGAAAGGAAGGAAAAGGGTACAGGAAGGAGGCAGAAAGGGACAGGCTAATTTCAGTAGTAATAAAGGTAAAGCAGGTAAACAACTTCAGAGTGGTGCAGTGTAATGGATGTAGAGCTGCAGTCTTTCTGGACAGGACAGGACACATTCTGGAGACTTAGGTGCTGCCCTATTTGAAAGCACTCTCTGGGTTGGGGATGGAGATCGCTGGACTCTGAGCCAAGCTGGCAAGGATACAGAGGGCCTTCTGCCCTACCCAAGGGCCACCAAGTTTCCCGTCAATGATTCAGATGATGCCTAGACAGCGGCGGGACAGCTGGAGCTTGGTGGGCTCCAGGAGGGTGGAGGTGGCGGGTATGGTACACACTCCTCAGCCTATGCCACTACAAAATTCCTTTGCCATACTGGTGAGAGAGGACAGCTGGGAGGAGGCACCTAATGTGGTAGCAAGGGAGGATGAGGGGGTCCTCAGAATGGGAGGCCCCAAGGTGAAAGGACGAAGCCCTCAGCTGAACAGGGAGCAGCTGCTGGTGGAGGACTCTATCCTGGGGGGGACAGATTTGGAAACAGGAAAAGGAGGGGAGAAAAGAGAGAGGCAAAGTGCCTACCTGGCGTTTTAGCTTGGAGTGATGCACAGTGGATCCTGAGGATCACTAGGGTAGCAGGACATGAGAGGGAACTGGATGTCATTGGCCACCTGGGTACGAATGACCTGATGAGGAATACAGCAGGGCTTGTGTAGGGTAAGTTCAGTGAACTGGGGAAGGGCCTTAAGCAGACAACATGCACAGTCGTGTTCACCAAGGTGCTACCTGTGTACAGCTGAGGGGGGTATAGGGCTCTCCACACCAGGAACTTCAACAGTTGGTTGAAGACATGGTGTAGAGAGGAGGGATGAGGGAGGAATATCCTCAGCTCCACCTGCCACACGCACAACAGCATGTCTAAACAGTAATAAGGCACTACAGGGAATACCTATCGCAGAAAGACATTTTCAGTAGCAAGACTAACATTTTCTGAAGGGAGCCACACAACGCATGCCACCAGGGAGGATGACACACATGTGTAAAACCGGTAGAGGTGTTGGTGCTTTTGTACTACAGGGCGGCTCTGTTAACCCCTTTTTATGATTAAATTCAATTCCATTAACTTGCGGTGCCTTGTTTTTTGCTTTGCAGAGAGGAGGGTTTCAGCTTTATTGGGAACTGGGGGCCAACCTGGAAGGATATGGGCCTCTACAAAGGTGACAGCCTGCATCCTTCTGGGAAGTGGACCACAGCACTCAGTGGGAGGTTTAAATGTTACTTGGATGAGCATTTAAACTAGCCAATTGGGAGGCATAAACTGACCCCCCCACACACAGGTTGAAGCATCAGGTAGGGAGGGCCAGAGGGGAGAAACCCTTCCCAGTGCAGGGGTACAAGAAAGAAAGGGGTGTAGACAAGGTGGAGGACGAGACGGGTAAGAACAAAGGAGGCATAAAGAGAAGTGTAGAGGGATAAGAAACAGTGTAACGAGGGAAGAGGAGAATTAGGAAGTTACAGGGAGCAGCACATGCAGAAAGGTGGAAGGAAAGGGAGGTAGCAGAAAGGGAGAGAGAGAACATCTGGAGGGCCATGTGCACCAATGCAAGTTGCCTTGCGAATAAAATTCCAGACATGGAGGCCATCATGGTGGAGGTGGACCTGGATCTGGTGGCCATAACTGAGTTCTTGTACACTGAAAATCATGACCAGATCGTGGCCATACCAGGCTGCTCTCAGTTCAGAAGAGATAGGGAGGGGAGATGGGGTTGTTCTGTATATGAGGGAGGGTATCAGGGCCATGGAAGTGCAATGGAACCTATAAGTAAAGGAAAGACCGGAGGTGCTGTGGATCACCCTGGAGACAGGAGCTGGGGCCACTATTCGTACTGGGGTGATATATAGAACATTAGCACAAGGGGAAGAGTTGGAAAAAGCATTAGGGGAAAGTATCATCAGGATGGCAAATAAATGGAGAGGTGCTGCTAGTTAGGGACTTCAATCTGCCAGATGTAGACAAGATTTCTAACTGCAGCTTCAGCTAGGAGGGCTATCATTAACTCCCTCCAAGCGGCATTTCTCAGGCAGGTAGTCAGCAAACCCACTAGGGATGGGGCAATACTGGGCATGATGCTTACCAACAGAGAAAGTATTACAGATGTTACTATGGGCTGTCCCTTGGGGACCAGCAATCACCGTACAAGTGTGGGTCAACATCAAAATGGGTGCATAGGCAAACCACACAAAGGCAAGGGTCCTAGACTTTAGAAGGGCAGATTTTAAAGAAATGGAAGACTGCCTCAGAGACAGCCTAGCAGGGGAGGTTTGTTAGACAGGGGTAGAGGAACAGAGAACAAAGTTAAGGGAAGGCATAGTGAAGGCAACCAGTCTCTGCATGAAGGAAGTGAGCAACAGGAGGAAAAAAGACCATTATGGTACCCTAGGAAATGGGCCATGAAGGTAAAGGAAAAAAAAGGTTGTATTCAGGAAGTACAAAGAAATGCAGAGGGATGAGGATAGTGTAGACCTGCCAGACCTGCTGTCCCTAATGTGGACTACCATTTTCTATTATACAAAATAAGGTATAACAGTACTTACTGATGTTTACTATGATGTACTGACAAACTATTATTTAGCAGAGATATATCTGTGGTCTTAGCACGTCACTTACTGTTAGTAGCTATATTACTGCAATTTGTATAATTAGTTATGTTTGCGATACATTTGCGGTCTCACAGCGCCACCTACAGTCATGAGTCATGATGCTATGATCAGCACAGTATGATGAATTATTCTATTGTAATACAAATTAGCTGTAGTCAACATTGTCACGAACCCACTCCTGGGGTCAGGTCCACTGAGCTCACAGTGCCTACCCTAAGCGCCATCTGTGACGGGGGAAACAGGAATACCCTCCTTGTGTCCTTCCAGAGTGCTCGTTGAGTTCACAACCGAACACCCGCCACGAGGTCCCAGGGCGTCCTCTTTAAACTCTGGATCAGGGCACAATACCAGCCTTCGAGTCTTGTAGACAAATATTAACTCTTCTTGGTTGTTGCACCAATGGGGAAGATGTAGGTGTCACACGCTCTTCGGGGTAGCCGTATGACCCTGATTTTGTCTTCTCCCACAGGACATGCAACAACCTGGTTCAAATCCCTACGGACTCTTTCCTGAGATGTCTGTATTCTCCCTATCTTGACCCAGATTTCCCTTACAGACCCTTGTTCGATTTGTAACTTATGGTGGCACCCCTTAGCAATAACAGTTTGGTCATAGATTATTACTAATGTCCCACAATCACACACAATATAAAAATCTCACTCAGGCAGGTTTCTTAAAAACAAATGTTTTTTACTAAATACTTAATTATCATACATTTACAACTAAAAAGATATTTGGTCACAGATTAACACAAATAAAAAGTGAACATGTACAAGAAAACATACCTCAAACTGTTATCTAATTTCTACCTTAAGTTCGTAGTGAATTGAACTCCAGAAAAGTACATGAAAGTTTCAGTTTCCTTTGTCCTGGCAACCACTGGGTCTCAGCAGTTTGCTCTGCATGGAGAAGAGTGTCCTTGAAGATGCTCAGCAGAATGAGAAAGAATGACCATGGCTCATCCCTTATATAGCCAGATGCAGCCTGCAAAAATTCTGTCTGGTCCCAAAAGGTGGCCATCTCTTTTAGGCCAGCAGAGGTCACTCTTGCGCGTTCCCAAAATTCTTATTTATTTAGGTTCTTTTTTTCAGTTTCAGTACTTCCTTGACTAATAACACCTGTACAAGAATTCACACAGGTCTGCTAAAAAGGATATTCCTGTCCTTTCACCTCATAAAATGCAATATACCATGACAGTTTCCTGGAACTCAAAAGTATCTCCCTTGAAGTGCATAGTTTATTACAGGCAAATGGATTTTGGCATAGCCCTGTTAAGGGACCTGGAAATGCAATCTCAACTTCCTCAGTTAGGTTTACAAGGAATTTCCACTCCTCCAGGCAAGCAGGCCTTTCTCAGATCACAGAATACCAATTTCCTATGTGACCTTTTCAGTAACACAGACATTCTTATAGCATTTTTTGAGACATTTGACATACACAAACTCACATAAAAAATAGAACAAAAATAGATCTGCAAATAATGACTGGCAGTGACTAGCTTGCCATAAGCATAATATTTATCACTGTGCAAGTGCAACATATAACAGCCTTGGGTGCGAGACGCCCACCCTATACACCAACAGAAATGTTTTGCCTAGCATTTCTACTACGCAAAAGAGCCCATTACCAAGTAACGGGACCCTTTTATCTTTAGTATATTACTTTGTGTAAGAGTATTGCTCTTAGAGTTACATTTTTCTACTATGCAGCCGGTGTTTGCATGTTCCGGACTCCCAGCAGGTATTGTATTGCTTTGTTGTCCTTTTTACATGTATAGAGAACAAACCTTTATTCTGTAAACCTGTCTCCTGCATTGTATTTTGCCATCAGGTTTAGATCCTGCCAAATCTAACAAATAGCGACCATGTATTTCCAAAAAGGATAAGCCCTCCTAACAAAACAAAGGAGGGAACAGCAAGAATCATTGCCGGGAGCAGCGTCAGCTGTTTCAACAGCAGAAAGAGAAGGAGAACAATGAACAAAAACAGCAATCCAACCCCTCATATAAACAGCTGGCTGAGGAAAACAACCGGCTCCGGGAGTTTAAGGCAAAAGTCCAGTCACTTTCAGCTGCCCTTCCGCACAAGCCCATAGCGGCTATCCCATCTGCACCTCCATTTCAGGACGAGCCTGATGGGGATGAAAAACCAAAGTCTCCATACGTTGAGTGCACTCGGATGCTACGAGAGGTAGACCCCCACCCCTCATCAGAACAAGACAGATTGGACTGACGGTGTCAGGCCTCGGGTCACATCATCACTGTCTTGGTGACTGGTGATTCTGGCCACCCATGTACAGAAGCGCTGGCTGGGGGGCCACCAGCTTGAATTACTTCTAGATACGGGTGCTGCTGTTTCAGTGCTGCATCAAGAGGATCCGCAGCTATCTTGTTTGTCTACGGGGAAGACGACTTTCGCCCAGACCTTCGTGGAGACCGTAGTCGCAACATACAGATCCAAACCCATACCAGTCATCACTGGTACTTTGTAGGTGCAACACCGTTTTGACCTTATGGTCTTACATCACCACCAAATCATCCTGGGAATTGATTTTCTGGCACGATATGGATGTGTCCTTGATTTAACTTTGTGTAAGAGTATTGTTCTTAGAGTTACTTTTTCTACTATGCACCCGGTGTTCGGATGTTCCAGACTCCCAGCAGGTATTGTATTGCTTTGCTGTCCTTTTTACATGTATGGAGAATAAACCTTTATTCTGTACACCTGTCTCCTGCATTGTGTTTTGCCATCAGGTTTAGATCCTGCCAAATCTAAGAATAGGGAGGTGTACCAGGTTAAAACAGAGGGATGCAAGTAAGGCAGTGAGGGGAACAAAGACCCAAACAGAGGAAAGGACATCCAAAGGGATAGTAAAAGGGGACAAGACTTTCTTCAGGTACATAAGCAAGAGGAGGAAGGCAAGAGCAGGGATATTGAGGAAAAGGAAGATGGCAGTGGGAGACTGTGCAAAGGAGGATCAGGAAAAAGTAGACATCTTGAACAGGTACTTCTGCTCAGTCTTCACAGTGGATGAAGAGGGGAATGGACCACCAAAGAGCAGGAGGAACATTTTTTTTGGGGGGGACACAAGTCCATTCTCAGAGGAAAGAGTCCTGGAGAGACTTGCAAATCTGAAAGTGGACAAGGTCGTGGGACCAAATGGAATACACAGGCTGCACTCTAGTATTTGAATGGCATTCGGATTTTTTGTGTGTTTTTACTTACTGTGCTTTATTGCCCCATACCATCTGGCCCTCATCAGTTCAACCCATCACCAAGCCCGGTCTCCTGCCTTCTCCAGGACTTACCTCTACCACTGAGTGCACCCTGGCCTAGCCCCCACCCCCGGGCAGGGCTGTCAGGAGGGAGCTATCCTTGAGCAGAAGACTACAGCTGATCAATGGAGAGTGCCATGGTCGACGATGCGGGGCCTGCAGTGAAATGTGGACATCACCCTGCTGCAGTTGGTGATTTTTTTTTTCACTTTTCCACCCATCCCCTGAACTCCGAAACTGCTACCCGATACGTACACGCAATTGGCATGCACATGGGGTGGAGCACATCTGTGTCCTCCCTCCCTCAATATGTCAGCTCCTGTACCTGCCCTCTGTGGTCACCCGGGGGGCAGTAGTGCAGCACAACATGAACACCCTCCCACCCCGTCCGATGGGACACTTGTCTCACCTCCCCTGCCAGCCCTCCAATGACCCAGGCTCATTCCTGAACCCGGGTTGTCGGCATCACGAGTGGTAGTGCTACCACTGTGCCGATGGGCTGGCCTGGCATTCTGAATTCTGTCATCACCATTCTATCTCTGAGGCAACATCTCTGGTTCAAGATGATGCAGTTTTTTTATATGGCATCATTACTGAACTTATGCTGTTAAAAAGCAGTACTCTAACAGCTTTTTGAATAATACCCTAATTATTTTTAATATTGCCTTAATTTGTATATTATACTGATTGTTTTAATGGCTTTTTTGTGTGTTTCTAGAATTAATTATGAACCAAAGTTTTCACTGGTTCACTCAGGGTTTTCTTAGCTACACTGCCTTGTTTAATTACTTTTAATTCTACTGATGCCCTATGCAAACATAAAAATATCATAAAAAGTTAAAAATAAGAGTGCATGCATTTGGGGAGGTCTTGAAGTAATAATATATGTGTCTGGTGGTGTCTGTGGAGGACAGATCATATGCGCAGGGGGTGTGGCAGGGCATGTGTGGGAGGGTCTAAGGTTGAAGGTGCATGTGGGGGTGTGAGGGTGACAGACCATATGTGCAGGGATCTGGGACGACTGTGCATGTGAGTGTGGGGGGGTTAAGAATCGCAATCCATGTGCAGGGGTGTGTGAAAAGGACACTGCACGTATGTGGGTAGTGGATGAGCAGCAAAGCATGCTTGAGCCATGTAACTCCTGGCGGTATGTACTGCATGCGTGCAGTCATTCTGCAGCAGGCTAAGAGACATGACCAATACATTTCTCCACAGAAGAACGGCTATCCACAGCATGTCTGAAATGATATATGGGGGAGACGGAGGGAATAATCGCTAAATGCATCAGCATCAATTGCAACAAGGGCATGTTCAACACTACCCTGACATCATGATGAAGGCAGGGAAGAATGGGATCTTGGGTACTGACCATCCAACTCCTCTCCACCACATCCAGACAGGGTGGGAAGGTGGCCCAACTCAAGGACACTGATATGAGGATAACCCATGGAGGAATAGGAGCTGAGTGGAAGCGGAGTGGAAGTAAGGTGTTAGGAAAAAAACTCATATTATTTTGTTACATGAGATGGAACAAAGTTTCTGACGGTACAGAAAATTAACCGGGGCAGGGGGCCATCAGCCTGCCACAGTCCTTATACATGATGAATATACTGCATTTTCTCCCAGACTTCATGCCCTAAAGGAAAGAGAGGCTGCCTAAAAAAACTGAATATGTATTGTTATAAGGGATTTCAGTAAAAAAAATAGGTAAACTGGAAACGGGGTCATTCTCATCGAGCTGCAGTTGAGACCATGCAGAGTTCTAAAATAAATGGTGGTACTGGTGGGATTGCTCACTGTTCGATGTGAAGTAGGGCCCATGTTTAGACAGCAAGAAGAGGCTGTGGCAGAATTTGTGGTTTCTTCTGTGTTGGGTGGGATTATTAGCAGTTAGATGTTGGGGGGTAGGTATCTTGTGCCCTACCTGGCCTTCACAGGAAAATCAAAGGATCAAAACATTTGGAATGGATATTTCCCTAATGCTCCTTTTGTCCCATTGTCCCTCCCAGTACTGCCTTATCCCACTGCTGCTACTTACCTCCCTAAAGAGGTCCAGAAATTTTCAGACCTTTGTCCCAATGGCAGTAAAGTCCTGCAGAGTGGCTTCGAAGCCCAAGCCATTCCTCAGCAGCAGAAAGTCCTTTTCCCAGAGGACCTTGTTAACACCAGAGGTGGCAGCATGTCCTGTCCCTAAGGGCATTTTATTGACTGTAGTATGCGGTGGTGGGTCCTGGCAACCAGGGGTCTTGTTTGTTAACAATACTGGTGGGGGGAGTCCCACAGGCATGTGTGTTGGGGGGATAATTCACCAACCATTTTCTGCTAATTCTGGAATTGCCAGGGGTGTGAAGTTGGGGGGGGGGGTGGAGGGATCTGAAGAGAAACTGCTTCAGAGGGATTTCAGTTACGTCCTGCACTGCCAGTGTGTTAGAAAGGGAGGTGTGAGGGATGTGTACTAGAGGTAATGTGCCACTGAGCATCTTCTGTTAATTTTGGCACTGCCCATGTATGTAAAAGGCGGGGGGGGGCATCAGAGAGAAAATGCCACTGTGCGGCTTGTAGCCAGAGCCCGGGACGGCTGCTTGTTTCTGACCAACGCTGCTGCCATAACACATACTCAGTTACGGCCTTGTCCACAGTACTGCCATAGTTAGAGTTTAAATACGGTTTACAAGGGTTAACCCAGTGCCGGAAGGAGAATAAAGGGTAAGTGGGTGAATATAAAGATGCCCTGTATATGATGTGAGGTTTGGAAGGTAAATGAAAATGAATTATACCTGCAAACCACATGGAAACCCCATGCCCAGATTTACATTGCTACTCACCCATTAGGACAGTTACTGTGGCTTCAGCACATACTGTAGTAAATATAATGGCACAATGAAAAAAATATTTCTGGATCAAGTAGTGTTTGTGCAATATAACATTAAATTAGGAGCTGCAAACTTGTTTCTTAGAATTCCATCATGCTGTTTAAGCAATAAGACACAACAGGGTGTGGGTTATTAGGGATTTGCCCACGCCTTGTATGGTGTGTCACGAGGTGCAGCCGAGTGACTTAACCACACAAGAAGTGGGTAAATCACCCAATAACTCACACCCTGGAGTGCCTTATTGCATTTATACAATGGACCCATGTGTAAAATAAATTAAAAATGTGTTTAATTATGTTTTTTTTTTTATAAATGCCATTCCTCAGCCGTGGGTTATGCAGGATTTACCAATGGTCATGTGACATGTTTAGACCAATGAAGTTACAGGATTTTCACACACCATTGTATAATTTTTAATAGTACACCCTGTGTATTTTGCCAGTAACTGTGTCACTAAAGTACTGAGTATGTGCTTGCTCAGTGAGCAGGCAGACAAACAAGACACTGAAGGAAGAGTGCTCACAACAGAAAAATACGTGAGCAAAATGGGACATAGCAAATGCTTCTCACCTACATAGCGTTTTGGCAACCTCATAAGATGAAACCAGAGTATGTGATCGCATTCAATACCGGCTGCAGAAAGAGAAAAAACAGACTATATAGTAACACAACTTATTAATAATGAAATTAACTAGTTAGCAAACTCTCAAGGCATCAGAAATATGTAAATTTTGAGCAGAGAAACATCTGACTGTGTTTGTGATAGGGTGTATTATTCCTACTATCTCAATCTCAAGTCAGGCTAACAGCTTACCAGCAATGAGGAGATTGACACTCAGTCATAGGATTATTGTAGTTTTTTTATTAAATCAAAAGGTCATAGCAGCTCACAGACCATTACTCCAGCACCAAATGTTTTCACATCAGAGTGTGATTATCCTACGACTGAGCGCCAGTTTCCTCTCTGCTGGTAAGTTGTTAGACCACCACCCCAGTAACAAACATTTACACACCTGAGTGTGATTATCCTACAACTGAGCTCCATTCTCCTGTCTGCTGGTCAGCTGTTAGACCACCACCCCAGCATCAAATGTTTTCACATCCGAGTGCGGTTATCCTACGACTGAGCTCTAGTCTCCTTACTGCTGGTAGGTTGTTAGACCACCACCCCAGCATCAAATGTTTTTGCTTCTGAGTGCAATTATCCTATGACTGAGCGCCAGTATCCTCATTACTGGTCAGCTGTTAGACCACTACCCCAGCACCAAATATTTTCACACCTGAGTGCGATTATCCTATAACTGAGTGCCACTCTCCTCACTGCTAGTAAGTTGTTAGCCTGACTTGAGTTTTAGATAGTGTGAGAAGACGTCCTGGCTCCAGCTATCGATCCCTTGTTGCTGGCCTTACGTCCCGAATCCTGTATTATTCCAACCCCCTGAAATCACAAGAAGTTGTTCTGGCAGTGATAAGGCCCAAATAGTCAGGGATTGGGCCCTTTAAGAGAACGTGCAGGGCTTGTAGGCAGGGTCTGTACTGGATGCTGGCTATCCTTGCAGACTGCAGCTTATAAGAACTTGTGCTGCAATCTGCCTGTGCGGCCCTAGCCTATTTAATCAGGGGGCCTGCTGCAGATTGGGTAAGCTAATTCTACTAAAGGAAAGAGCTGCAGTGTGAGTGTGGAAACTGCAGTGCTGAAAGGATGAAAAAGGAGAGAAAACCAGTAGAGTGGAGAACTAAGTCCCTGATAGGGAAAAGACATTCAAAACCAGTTGGTTGTTTACTTATTTTTACTGAAGAAAGCTTCTTTTGTTTGTCTTATGTTTAAACTTCTAAAAAGCTCTTTTTCTGTTTTTTCCTGAATAAAGTCAATTTTGTTTGGGATTTTTTGAACTGTTAAAACCTGTCTGTCTGCTGGTGTTCCCAGTCAGATTATGTCCAAGCTTGAGTTACGCTGCTACAGAGTCCTTTAAAATTGACACACACCAAAAACAAAACAAAAAAAACATGACAGCATCCCTTTAAAGGGACATAGTCAGTTTTTGTTTTGTTTTTTTTAATCTGTGGGTCCAGTGTGCCCTTAACAATGTATATTGTGCTGGCCCATCGATGCAATGGTAGCACTACTGCTTGCAACATTAGTGACTTGGGTTTGACAGTCAGCCGGAGTTATCTGGGCTCAGCCAGGAGAAGAGGACTGAGTGACCCAGAGAATTATCTCGATCTCTGGAGACGGAGCGCCATGTGCTCCATCACACTACAGCCACCTGGGTGACCACAGGAGGCGGTGCAGGCTGGAGCCACAATGGGAGGGTCAGCCCTCCTGACTGGGACATAAGCATGTTGGTGTGCTCACGTACTTTCAGTCCTGGCCCAAAAGGCAACCTGGGGGAAGGGGAAGAAAAATGGGAAATGCCACCAGGTGACAGCAGTATGATGCTGGCCCCATTCCGTTGACCATGGCACTAGCCACCGAACTGTGTTTTAACTCTGTCAGCGATACAGTGTCCCCCTCTGACGGCCCTGCATCGGGTGAGACAAGCCAGGGAAGTCCAGATGGTGGAGTAAGTCCCAGGGAAGGTGGGTGATGGGGCTGGGTGCACAAGGGTCAAACCGATGAGGGCCAGCTGGGTGACAAAGTGGGAAAAAAGTATAGTAAATAAAAAAACAAAACAATGCACGTTGCTTCACTTTATTGGAATGGGTCCCAATCTTACCAGTATCAGTTTTTATCATTATCACAGCAATACAATTTCATGCAATCTGAACTCATTCCAATTGGCAAAACCGATGATCCTCGCCTGCATGTTAACAACGATCGTCTCCCAAAAATTGATGCTGCGACTCCAGAAATGCACACAACCAGTGATGCTGGTGCTCCCGGAGTCATGGCTTCAATTTTTAAATCCTTCATTGTAAGGGTAATAATGTTCATTTTGATAGTTAACCAGTACTTAACTGTTTGGAATGCAGAGCTCTTTCTTGGAGGCAGTATAGTGCAGTGGTTTAAAGCTCTGAGCTGCAAATCTGGAGACCTGGGTTTGAATCCCACAGCCTCCCACTTGCATACTATGTGACCCTGAGCAAGTCACTTAACTTCCCAGTGCTCCCAGGTCGCACCTGTAAACAAGCTTTCAGCTTAGTGTGTCTCTCCTGGTTAAACTGTAAGAAAGAAAATGTACTGTATATACAATGATCACGGGGCATAAAAATCATGTGACGAATGTACAGTCAGTACAGGTCAGCCATGTGGGGAGAAGCGTAATGTGAATGTGCAGAGACATCGGGTCACAGACTGTAAGTCGTGCTCACGGAATGAGCTCAGATCACATGAAACAATATTTTTTATGAAAAAAAAACAAAACAGCACAGGTTAGACTGGACCCATTCTTGTAATGTGAAGCAGTGTGCACTGTTAATAGTGCCCCGGACTCACAGGACAAAAAGTATATAAAAAGATGACAGTGCCCCTTAAAGTTGAAACAGACTGTGCTGGTTGCTGGCAGGGAAGGAGGCAGGGAGTGCCAAATTTGTTGAGCTCTGCAACATAGTGATTGACAGTCTCAGAGACCAATGGGTATGTTAAATCTCAAGCAGCAAGCCCTTTCACTTTCTTGAAGCACCAGAAAAGCACATAGTAATTTTTGCATTCTGACTGGCTGCAAATGTGGAGGTGTGTATGTGTATTGGTGAGGGGTGGGGTGGGGCAGTTCATGGGTCCTGCAACCACAGTGACTGAAAACCTAGAGACCAGTGGGTATGATGCAGCATGAGCAACAAGGCTTCTCCCTGGCTTTAAACAGCTGTTAGGCTCTGCAATCACAGTGACTGACAATTGGACAGGTCATTGGATATGAGGCAACACAAGCAGCAAGCTTCATCACTCAACCTGAAGCAACAGAAAAGCAGATCATCTTCTTGCTGCGCTCTGACTGGATGCTCCAGTACACAGACCATAGAAGTGGCATTTATGTGTACATTTGCAGTCATCAGCAGTGACATTTCGTCACTTGCCGCACACTCATTCAAATTGGGAGATGAAAAAATACTACCATGCATAACCGCAAAGCCACTACTTGACATGCTAGAACCAGGGCGTCAGCAGGATGTGGGCACATGCCCCAGTGACTTTTGCCAAAAGGTGGGTCCAGGGGGATTTGCCCCCCAGAATAAATTTTAAAGAGTTTAGTGCAAAATGGTGCATTTTTAGAAGCACATTTTATGAAATCTCCAGCATGACAAGCGTAGAGATTTACTAGCTGAAAACCCTGAAATACAGAGGTGACTTTGAAGCAGGGATCATATTTATTCTGTTTTATTGCCTCAGTCTTTCAGGTTCTCATACTTAAATTGCATACAAATTCTGTTTTCCAAAAGGGGGCTGGGGGGTAGTTGTCCTCCTTAAGAAATGTTAAAGAATTTGGGGCCAAATGGTGCATTGTATTTATTTATTTATGGATTTGCTTTTGTTTACCAGGTAAGCACACTAGACAGCCAAGTGCCTATTTTCAAGAGCGACCCGGGAGGATACAAAGGTAACAGATATAAACAGTACAGGGAATAATAACATCAGCATTCGACAGAGCCAGAGTTAACATACAATAACATCATGCAATTGACAGATTCATTGATAGATAAATAACAACATATATGCATGGTCGGTAACTTACAATCGGGGAATCAGCCAATAAGTCCTGGGGTGAGGAGGGGACAGGGAGGTTTAAGAGGAGTGGAGGGAGAGACAGGGGGGAGAAGTGGGAAGAGAATTTAATAAGTAAACCCTCAAAGAGCAATCAGGGCAGAGAATGGCCCCAGCGCTTAGGGATAAATTAACACAGCTAACTGATTCAAGATCATCGCAGAGGAAGTGCAGTTCGATAAGACAGGATATCATGCCCCCCCTGCAGGTTGGGTTGAGAATAAAGAGCCTCAGCCCTGGGTCTAGTTTGCACAGAGACAGTCAGAGGCCAATTTAAGGAAGCTCCACAGTGAGGCTTTAAAGCCAGGATGTGAGGTAGCAGAGCGGGTGATGGCAGGAAGGGAGTTCCACACTCTGGGCACAAAAGCAGCGAAAGCCAGATCACCCGCAAGGGTGCGGGTTTTTGGAACCAGTAGAGCCTGTGAGTCACTGGATCTTAAGTGGTAGGAGGAGGTTTCATGAAAAAGGTATTTAGCGAGAGCAGAAGGGGTGGCGGTTCAGACAATGTTGTTGATAAAGTTGCCAATGACAAATGTGCGGTGCTTATCAGGAGGGAGCCATTCCAGCCGTGAATAAAGCTCACAGCGATGTGTGAGGCGGGGGGCAGAGAGCGCAAATCGGCATACGTTGTTATATGCAGTGTCCCATTTATTGAGATTGGATTTCGGGACGGGGCGAAGGTAACAAGGCCATAACAGAGTGTGGGATGAAGGACCCCCGGCTAGTGCAAGTCGTGCTGCCTGGGTGAGACAGCTTTTAGCTCTATAAGCCAGTCCCAGTTTTCTGTTTGATGCCTTGCATATGTTCTGAATATGCAGAGAGAGGTCAAGTTGTGGGTCAAGTGTAACGCCCAGGTACTTGACAGAACAAAACAGCCCGTAGGAGGGAGCCATCGGTTCCAAGGATATTCAGGGGACCTGGGCAGGATGAGGTCTTGGCTCTAGAGCCAAAGAGCATGACCTGGGTCTTATTTAGGTTGATGGTCAGCTTGTGGCCCATAAGCCAGCTTTGAATAAGGTTAAAGTCCAAATTTAGCCTAGCATTAATGGTAGAGAAGTCCTGAGAGCTGGCTATGATGACGAGGTCGTCTGCGTATAGGGTGGAACACCCATAGGCAGTGACAGCGGGCAGCTCATTTATAAATAGGGAAAACAGGAGGAGTCCAAGGACAGATCCCTGGGGGACACCACAGTACACTGGGGAGGGGTCAGATAGTGCTCTGCTGAAGTTAGTATATTGTTGTCTGCCCAAGAGGTAGTTTGAGAACCAGGCATGGGGGGGGAGCCAAGAGAGCACAGGGTGGCGCAGAGGAGCGAGCGGTCAACCTGATCAAAGGCTTTCGAGAGATCCACGAAGACAGCACCGGTCAATTTGCCTTGATCAGTAGCAGACCTAATCTTTGAGGTAACTACGGCAAGGGCGGTGGATGTACAGTGCCCTTTTCTAAAGCTGTGTTGTGCCGGGGAGAGTTCATAGGTCTGAAGGTGATGGGAGAGCTGGGCAGCAACTACCTTTTCAAGAAGCTTACCTAGCGCAGACAGGATGGCAATAGGGCGGTAGTTGTTGAGTACCTTCGGGTCACCTTGTTTGAGGACAGGTACGACCTTGGCCACTTTCCATACAACAGGGATGGTACCAGAGATTAGAGAAGTGTTAAATATGTGAGAGACAGCCTTGGCAAGGTGTGTTGCCCCCAGGCAGAGCAGGTTGGGCTCAAGGCTGTCATGCCCTGGCCCATTATGAGGGGAGAGACCCTGCGAGGAGCTTCTGGGATTCCTTGATGGAGGCCCATTTTAAGTAGAAGGGGGGGTTTTGTGGTGTGCCCCCTCTGGTAGGGACCAGGACCCATGGTGTCAGGGGACTGGTAGGGGGTAGGAGGTGAGTCAGTGAACAGGGAGTTAAATGCATTAGCAATGGTAAGTGGGTTGTTGCAGTTAACCCCGCCAATATGCATATCCGTGACCTGGACTCTAGCGGACCCACCAACTGTGTTTTTGATGTTCTGCCAGAAACTCCTTGGATTTCTGGCAGAGGCTAGCAGAGCAGATTGACAATACACGCTCTTGGCAGTGCAGATGGCTCATTTGCAGGAGTTTCTCAGCTACCAATATGCTATGAGGTCAGTATAGTTGAGGGAGGCCTTGTACATTGCCCAGCTTTTGTCCATTTGTTTCATGAGGGAGAACAGGCTGCCATGAAGCCATTTTGTAACCGTGCCCCTCTCTCTCCTTTTTGTGAGGGGGGCATGTTTATCTTGTAGGGGAATGAACACAGCAAGAAAAAGGTCAAGAGCTTCTGAGGAGTCGCTGGTGGCAGTGACCCGGGACCAGTCTGCATGTTGAAGGTCCACTAGGAAGTCACTGATGTCGAATTTTGAGTAGTCCCTCATCTGGATAACTTTACAGGGGTTTTGGGAGGTGAGATGCCCCATGTGCAGAAGGTAGGGGAATGATCCGAGATGACATCAGGGAGGATGCCAGAGGAGACTATCCAATCCGGCCTATTACTCAGTACCCAGTCGATAAGGGATCCTTGATGTCCACTGGAGGAGAGCCTAATGGGTACCGTAATGAGTTGGGTGAGGGTAAGTCAAGACAGCAGAGGCTCATAATGTTTAGCATTGGGACCCAACCAATTTAAGTTAAAGTCACCAAAGACGAGTACCTCATTTGAGCCAACCTTGACACTAAGGCTGTCAAGTAGTGAGGAGAGCCCAGGCACACCTACTTTTGGAAGACTGTAGGCACAGACCAGGTGAACCTTTTTTGAGTTTCCTAGCAGGAGAAGGACATGCAGGAATTCACAGGCAGGGGAGGTGCGGGGAGGGGTGCGTGCTAAGACTGACACATTTAGGTGGACCTTATGGTAGAGGAGCACACCGCCCCCACGTTTATTCCCTGGTCGATCTTGTCTGATGGGGCTGTAGCCTGGAAGGGCACACGCTGAGTCAGGGGTGTGAGGCTTCAGCCAGGTTTCTGGGACCCCCAGAATATCAGGGTCATAGTGAGCCACCCAGGCTATTAACTCCGCTAGGTTTGGCAGGATGCTGCGTACATTTAGGTGGACCATTTTTATGCCTTTGGTGGAAAGCCAGGCGGGGGGGGGAACGCCAACACAGGCATGGTGGTGGAAGGGTCCAGGGATTAGAGCCGAGCCCCCCAGGTAAGGCCAAGCTGGCAGCAAAAAGTGGTAGGGGGCAGTGAGGTTCCCAAGGAACGGGTACAGTGAGCTGGGGTAAGCGGGGATTAAGCTAAGCAACTAAGGCCAGGTGCAGCGGCAACACTTAGGTCAGGTTCCAAGACTGGGTACAGCAGCAGGAGTCGTTACTAAGGACAGAACAGATTAGTTCGGCAGAGAACACCAACAAGATATATCCCTAGAAAAGCTCAGAACTGTGATTTCTGAGAAGTAGAGTGTGCAGAGATAAAAGCTACCAAAGAACAACAGAAAGCAGAAGGACGGCCACTAGAAGTGAGAGCAGATAAACTGCTAACGGTAAAGTGGGCTGAAAACGCACGTGACTTAGCCTATATAACACAGAGTTCACCTAGGGTGGTGGCGGGGCTCTAGATCGCCCTATGTAAGAAAGCAGCCAGTGTTTTGGCAGCAGCGGTGGTATCATTTGGCTTTTTTCTCCGAGTACACAAGCAGCAACGATGGAAGCGTACCTTGAATTGGCGGACAAAGCCTGGGGGTCCGACTTGCTTGGGGGGAGGGCAGAGGCTCCAAGGCGCTCTGCGATCGTCTGGGGAGAAAGAGAAAGAATGACCGGGATTCAATACAGCAGCCAGGGTCTGACGAGGAGGAGGAGGAGCCAAATCAGCAACTGAAACTCAGGGTAAGGGATTATTAGCACAGTGCAGAATAATAAATATGCTAACCAGACAACTTCATCACAGTAGTTGTTCACAATGAAATAATGTTAGCCCCCAGCAGTAGGCTACACACAAGCAGCTTCCTCCAGAGTCAGAGATCAAGCCACCCCCAAAGCAGCCCAAACTGCTGTAAAAACATTAAGGCTTCCTCAAAACAGTCCAAATCTGCTGAGAAATAAATTTAAGGCACCTCACAGTAGTGCACAGGACAATGAAGGTTTTAAGGTAGAAATAGCCAGAAAAAATACTATCAGCACTGTTGGGCCAACTGATAAAGCCAAGAGACCCTTTGAAAAAAATGGCGTCAAAATGCAAGTCTCCGTCTGCTGTGTCTAGATTGCTCTGTGTAAGAAAGCAGCCATCGTTTTGGCAGCAATGGCGGTATCATTTGGCGTTTTTCTCCAAGTACACAAGCAGCAACGATGGAAGCGTACCATTTTAGAAACAGATTATTTGAAATCTTATTAAGATAAGCATAGGAATTTACTAGCTGCCCATGTCTTTGTTATTTTCTAGAGCTAGAATAAGAAAAATAATTCCCCCTAATTTACTTGTAGGTTAAAGCCACCAAATAGGGAAGCTGCTGCAGTGTACCTCTATGTATCCCCCCGACCCCTGTGCTTTTCTCTCTTTTTTTTGCCTTTTTGTTTAATTCACTGAAATCAGCTTATGAGAAGTGTTTATTTTGGGAGTAACCTATGCTAATGCAGAAAATCCTTTAAGACACGAAGGGAATGCAAACACACGCTGCAGCTGTACTGTGCTGCCCCCTGTTCTCTCTTATTCAGGCTTTGTTTCCCTCCGTAATCAAGAAGAAAAAATTACTCACCTTAGTAATGTTTCTTCTAATGGAGTCTTGCTATATTCTGACATATGCAGTGAGTCCCAACCTTCGAACTGCTCCGGAGGTGAAAGAGTTAACTTTCCATGCCAGGCATGGAACGCTGAGCTCGAGCTCGGTTGAGACTCTGTCTGCTGTTCTTCAAACTCAAACCGTCAGATCTTTACGAGCTAAACTCACTGAGGTCCTGTGTGGAAGCTGTAAACCTACACTAGCCAACTGGCTACTAAACATAAGAACACATTTTTTGATCCCAAAACAAAGACTCAAGTCAGGAGACCCAAAAAATGAAAAACACAACATCAAGTCACCCCAAGAAAGGAGGGGTGAAAAACAACAAGGTGGGCACCTACTAAGTGCCAACACTGCACTGCCCACCCACATCCCAAAAACAGAGGTTCTGAGAGGGGCAGGCGGGGGGGAGGTCAGAATATAGCAAGACGCCATTAGAAGAAACAACATTACTAAGGGGAGTAATTTTTTCTTCAAACAACATGAAGTATTGCTATATTCTGACATATGCAGACTACAAAGCAGTACCTCCATGGAGGAGGGACATAACCTACTTAGGAAATAGGCTCTGAAGCACAGCTGTGCCAAACCGAGCACCACTCCTAGCCTGGATGTCCAGGGAGTAATGCTTGGTAAAAGTGTGAACTGTTTTCCAGGTAGCTGCTTGACATATCTCTAGAATAGGGATGTCCCTGGCAGCAGCCAGGGAAGCAGCTGTACGTCTGGTAGTGTGAGCCCTCAGGCCTGAGGGAAGAACCTTACCCAGTTTTTCATAGCAAAATTGGATACAAGAGACAATCCACCTGGCAATGGATCTTTTAGTGGCAGGTTTCCCTTTACCAACCTCACCATAAGTGAGGAACAGTTGGAGGGAGTCAAACCTGTGACCCTTGGTAAGCTCTATGTAGTAACTAAGGGCTCTCTTCACATCTAAGCTGTGCAGCCTCCTCTCGCCAGAGGAGGAATGGTCAGTGAAGTACAGTGGAAGAGATATAGATTGATTAAGGTGGAAATCTGAAACCACCTTAGGCAAGAACTTCCTGTTACTCCTGAGGACTACCTTATCTCTATGAAAGGAGATAAAATCAGGCTCCACTGACAAAGCTTGTAATTCACTTATGCATCTGGCAGAAGTGATGGCTACCAGAAACACAGTCTTCCAAGTCAAGTACTTAAACTCTGCTGAAGACAAAGGCTCAAAGGGGGGTTGCATAAGCTGGGCAATGCAAACATTAAGATCCCAGGTGGGGGCAGGGTCCCTGAATGGAGGGTTGGTGTGACGCAATCCCTTGAAAAACTTGGAGAATACAGGGTGAGCTGAAAGAGAAGAGGGCTTACCTGCTGAAATAAAAGCAGACACAGCTGCCAGATGCACTTTTAGGGTAGCTGGCCTCAGCCTCAAGGTATTTAAGTGGACCATATAATCCAGGACTGTGAGTAAATCAGCAGATTCTGGGGAAATATGCTTTCCAGAGCACCATATGGAAAACCTCTTCCATTTGGAATTATAAGTAGCCCTGGTGGAAGGTTTTCTAGAAGCCTTCAGGATATCCATTACACCTTGGGAGAGGTGTAAATCAGCAAACTCTAACTCTTCAAGAGCCAGGCCTTGAGATTGAGAGATTTGAGCAGTGGCGGCCTCTATACCAGGCCCGCCAGGGCACGTGCCCCGTTAAAAAAACGCTGTGCCCCAGTTGGTGCCCCATATGGTGCAGAGCTTCCCCCACAGTAATAATATATCAGTGCCCTGGCTGTCATCTGTTGTGCCCCAGCTGTGCCCTGGTAACCCTTTATGGCTAGAGCCGCTACTGGATTTGAGGTTCGGGTACCAAACCTTCCCCTGAGCACAGGTTAAAACTCCTGGGAAGACACAGGGGGATATGGACTGCTAAGAACAGTAGGAGTGGATACCAGGGTTGTCTGGCCCAATCTGGAGCAATCAGGATCATCTTGCAGGGTTGAGATCTGATTTTGACTAGCACTTTGAACAGGAGAGGGCAGGGGGAAAAGCATAGAGAAACTTCCCTTCCCAATTGAGAACTAAGGCATCCAGAGGGACTGAGCCCAACACTGGGGGCCTGCAGCAAAAAAGAGGAAGTTGGTGTTGTCTGGGGCTGCAAAAAGATCTACCTGCGGGGTGCCCCATCTGGAAAATATCACCTCCAAGACCAGGGGGTCCAGTGACCATTCCTGATGGCCCTGGGAAATCCTGCTGAGAACATCTGCCAGGACATTGTCCTTGCCTGGGAGGTGAACTGCCGTAAGGGAGGTGTTCAGGGAGTAAGCCAGAGACCACAACTTCATTGCTTCGGTGCGCAAGGCCGTAGACCGAGTGCCCCCTTGCTTGTTGATGTACCACATTGTGGTGGTGTTGTCTGTTCTGACCTGTACAACTTTGTTCTGAACAGATTTGGAAAAAGCTTGAAGTGCTAGAAAAACTGCTCTGAGTTCCAACAGATTGATGTGGAGCAGAGATTCCTGAGGGGACCACAACCCCTGGGTGGTGAGGTCGCCCATGTGAGCTCTCCACCCCAAGAGGGATGCATCTGTAGTAAGGATTAAGGAGTGCGACTGAGTGACAAAAGGAACCCCTTGTCTCAGATTGCTCTGATCCTGCCACCACTGTAGGGCCTGGATCAGGGTTCGAGTAACTGGGATCAATTTGGTTAGAGGGTCTTCCTTTGAGACCAAAAGGCTCTCAAATGGAACAGAATGTCCCTCATCTGAAATCTTGCTCCCTGCACTACTGCTGTAGAAGCAACCATGTGCCCCAGGAGCTGTAGAAAATGCCTTGCTGGTCGAGACACCTGCAGGGTGAATGAGGAGGCCAGAGAGACCAGGGTCCTTGCCCTGTCCAAAGGAAGGAAGGCTCTGGCTTTCTCTGTGTTCAGCTCTGCGCCTATGAAGGTGAGGAGCTGGACAGGCTCTAGAACGGACTTTGAAAGATTCAGAAGGAAACTTAGAGAGGTGAGCAGTTGCTGAGTTATCTGTAGGTGTACTTGACTTGGTCTGGGGACTGGCCTACTATGAGCCAGTCGTCCAGGTAAGGGAAGATGGCAATTTTTTGCCTTCTTAGAGAAGCAACTGCTACTGCCAGGCATTTTGTGAATACCCTTGGAGCAGAGGTGAGGCCAAAGGGCATTGCTCTGAACTGGTAATGGCCTGAGGGCAGCTCGAACCTGAGGTACTTTCAGTGGGAGCTTCTGATGAGAATATGGAAGTAGGCATCCTGAGGTCCACGGACACTCAGCCAGTCCCCTGGCCTTAGAGAGGTAGAATAATTCCAGAGTCACCATTTTGAATTTTGGTTTTAAAAGGTGCTTGTTTAAGTATCTGAGATCCAGGATGAGCCGCCATTCTCCTGTCTTTTTTGGGGTAAGGAAGTACCTGGAATACAATCCTTTGCCCTGGTGTAGGGGTGGAACCCTTCCCACAGCTCTGAGAGCAAGAAGGGAAGAGACCTCTGCCTCTAAGGCAAGTGCCTCTGATGGATTTGCAGGTGGTAAGGATCTGGTTCTCATCTTTGGAAACTTTTTGAAGCTGAGAACCAGTCCCTGGCTTACTACCTCCAGGACCCATTTGTCTGATGTCAGAGACACCCAGTCCTGGACAAAGTAAGCCAGCCTGCCCCTCACAGGTAGCTGAGAATCGGCCCTGACAACCCCATCAGGGTGCCTGCTTGGCAGGGGCTTTGGCTGAGGGTGAAGCAGGCCTGCTTGTACCCCTGCCTGCTCTCCCTCTAAAGAACCCCTCTGGGCATAAGCAGAAGAGGAGGCCTGGGCTTGTAAAAGGCTTATGAAAAGGCCAGCCCCTGCCCCTGGGAAGCTGCCTTGAGGAGTGGCCTGCCTTTCCTGGTCTGTGCACCTCATAGGTGGTCCTATACTCATCCATTTTCTTCATGTAATTCTCTGTCAGCTCCCCAAACAGGGAATTACCCACAACAGGAAAATCCATGGCCTTAGTCTGGGTATCCTGTGACAGGCTAGTACATCTGAGCCAAGCCATTCTGCAGGCGCACAGATGTAGCCATGACTCTTGATGACACATCATTTGAGTCCACTGCAGCATGGAATTGCACCTTGATGCCTCAATACCATCAGCAGCCACCTGTTCCAGCTCCTTGGCAAGCTGGCCAGGACCTGTTTTACTAGAGCCATGACAGTGTCCCATCTGGATTTCTGATATCTAGCAACATAAGCCATATAATTTGCCTGTCTGAGTCCCAAGGATGCTGCCATGTACTGTTTCTTTGCCATGGCATCAATCCTCCTGCAGTCCTTGTCCGGGGTGTGAAGCCAAAGGAATATTTGCCTTGTCACAGGCTGCAGCCTGCACTACCTAACATGGCTGCATTGTTATGAAGGAACTCCGTATCAGAGCCTGACAATGTGTACCTCTTGTCCATTCTCTTATCCACAGGAGGTATAGTGTGAGGAGTTTTTAGAATTTTAAATGTCTGTTTCCCAAAAGATTTATGCAAGGGAATAGACAGTCTCCTAGACTCTGGGATGTCCATCACTTCCACATAGTCAGGCTCCTCTTGATCATCCACAGCTTCCTCCATAGGGAGCTGGAGGGTTTCAGCCACTTTTTTATAAAACATAAAATGAGAAGGGGACTCAGAAAACCTAGGAGGAGACACTCCTGAAGGTCTGTCTGGGGAGATGTCCGGGTCAATGGGCACATCCAGACTTTCAAATCCACATTCACTCTTCTCATACTCCTCTTCCCCCTCCTCCGGTTCATAATATTCCTCTAAATCATACTCTTGAACCGGTGGAACCGGCCGAACCGGGCGCTTACCTGACGGTGCCAGTTCGGTCGGAACCGGGGAAAGCGACTGGACAATTTTGATCGCCTTGGCTATTTCTTCAGCGGTTGGAGAGGAAAGTTTTGGCTCCACACCAGCTGATTTCCTAGTCCTTTTTGCTGGAACCGACTCCTCAGAGGCGGATCTCCTTTTGCCCGAAGAAGTCTCGCCCTGGTCAGAGGGCACTCCTTCTGGTTCGGTTGGAACCGAACCGGGCTGGCCATCCGGTTCAGCGGACTTTTTGGCCTCCCTTTCCCTGAGCCTACCAACTCTTTTCTCCAAGGTAGCTGCAGGAAAATTCTTACAAATCTGGCAGTCTGCATTGAGGTGGTCAAACCCCAGACAGTAAACACAGGTGGTGTGGGGGTCAGCCTTGGCAAAGACTTCCCCACACACACTGCAGTGTTGAAACCCAGTGGGCCCGGTTTTTCTTTTGGGTTTCTCAGACATAGTGCCAGTCCTGTCCAAACTTACCCATTTATGGCAATCCGCCAGGTAAGACCCTCTTATCGGTTCCCAACCGTGTCACGGGTCGTGGCAAAAACCGTAATAAAATCTGTTTTTTCAGAACCGATAAGAACCGGTAACCACACTCTAAATCGCAGATTAAGATTTTTTAAACAACTTCATCGGTTTAAACCGAACCGATAAACCGTTTACAAGTTCCACACAGAAAATAATTAATATAAAACCTATCTAGTACTCACAAATACCACAGACAGAGACTGAACCGACAGGTTGCGGTTTAAATTCGGTCAAAAACCGAGAAAAACAATACTTTAACAGACAAAACGAACCGAGCAGAAGGAGAAATCTCCGGAGCGACTGTTCAGTGAGGCAGAGTAAAGAATCTGATGGTTTGAGTTTGAAGAACAACAGACAGAGTCTCAACCGAGCTCAAGCTCAGCATTCCATGCCTAGCAAGGAAAGTTAACTCTTTCACCTCCGGAGCAGTTCGAAGGTTGGGACTCACTGCATATGTCAGAATATAGCAAGACTTCATGTTGTTTGAAAGGTAACGTTTCCTTCTTTCATTAAACTTTCTTCATCCTTATTTTAAAATTTTCCTTCCTTCCTTAAGCTCCTTAATCAGCCCATGTTGGAGGAGCTAAGAATCTAGCTAAGTAAAGAAACGCGACCTGCAGGCTGCAGCTACTCAGACCTTCCCCCCCCACCCTCTCATTTTTTTTTCAGCAGTTTAAGTTTTACTTTGTGTCACTCTTTCCCCTTTTGTTTTATTTTTATGGGAAAAAATGTACTGGCAGGCACTACAGCTGCTGTACTGCTGCTGCAATGGAACCCAAAGCCAAAGTTATTGCCGCAACTGTTTTAATGAATTTATTATGGCTAAGGTTCGCTCGAGCTCTCTGTCTATCTCTGTCTCTGTTGTGTAGCATGCTGTGCTGCAAAATGACGACAATGCTCTCAGCTGTCACATTAAGCTGCCTTGTTCCAATCATGCAGTATTGTTTCCCAGTGTTCCCACCCCCACTGTGATGGCTGCATAAGACTGGAGCATGGATCAAGTCACACAAGTTGGCTGGCTGGCCTTCATTCATCCAACCAAATGAGTCCCTCTCCCCTCTTGTCCCAACAACAACACAGCCTCATGGCTCACGCAGCCCCCCAAACTCCCCCATGTGACTCGCACTTGCTCCAACTTAGTTGTCAGGTAGGACCTGCTGGGACATCTCGGTTGGGAGGATGGCAGTGGAAGCCATAGCTACCAGCCAGACTAGGAAAGGAGGAGTCAAAGACCCAGCCACTGGTGTTGTAAGAGGAGGCAGGACTTGTGGGATGAGATGGGGAAGGAGGGAGGAGGCATGCCGCCCCCACCCCCGCCACGTCTGATATATGCTTGCTTTCTGTGACAATTGTGAGCCTCTAAAACAAGTGAGTGGTGCTAAACTGATACTTCTGGGTTGACTGTCAGTAAGCAAGCGAGCATTATCTGCAGCAACACTCCACTCGGTCTTGCTTACAGACAGTTACACAGTGTCAGTGACAGCACATTTGCACCTGCTGCTGCTAAAAGGGAAAAAAAAAGTGATAGACGGGGGACGCACTACCATTAACTAAGGCCATGACCCTTTTTACTGGGCTCCTGATGCCCCTGACCAGGACGTACATTGTGTCCACCTCCCATATGCAATTATGATGTGAAGTGCAGGTTTTGAAATATTAATCTGTTACCTCAATGTGGAAATATTTATCTGTAACCTCTACTCTGTGTCTATGTGAAATGTACATTACGTGTAACTAATTCCAGGTTGCCCCTGAAAAAGGGACTTTCGGGGATCAGCGGGCCTACCTGGTTACCAAAATTGAAATAAAAAAATAATGAACACGCAAAGAACTACTTGCTCTGTCATGTAGCAAGGGTTAATTAGTAGTAATAAGCAGCACACCTGACTATCCCCAAGCTGACTGGATGACCAAGCCCCTGGCCGCAAATGCATCTTTCTAAATGGCTGTCAGCCAGGCCCAGGCCCCCGTTTCTGCTAAACTGATACCAATATGTCTGCTTTGCCTTAGGCAAGCAAACATGAAACGGGTGACAGTAGTCATACTGAACTGGTGAGAAAAAGAACTTAATGGACCAACTACCTTCTTTCTTTTTTAAATTTGTACATTCAGATGTTCATAAACCAGACCAAAACAAAAATTGTTATAACAGTTAACTAGGAGCTCCTGAGTCACACAGTACTGTCTACGAGTGGTAGTTTCCTTTATAGCTTAGTTTCAGGGTTAATTTCTTCCTATGAAATACAGCATTACTTTGTGAAAGCATAGCTTTCAGGGTTCACACGGCTCTCATTTCTCATTAAGTAGTACAGCATTACTTTGTGACAGCGTAGCTTTCAGGGTTCACATGCCTCTCATTTTTCCCCAATTAGTACAGCATTATTTTTGTGATAGTATAGCTTTCAGAGTTCATATAGCTCTCATTACTCAGCACTCTAGCACTCCCTTTGCTACATAGTAATTAAAGGTCAGAAAAGAGTCTAGGCCTGTGAAGTCTGACCCCGCCACAAACACACACTTCATTAGCAAGGATGAAAAAAAATAAGCATACGATGTGAACATGTACTTATTTAGAGGGATTCCCTGGTCACTGTATTACCCAGGACAACCTGTAAATCCATTGGTAAGCAAAAATGTATCCATGTTTACTATAAAGGCCAGTACTGCCTTCATGTCCACTATCTCTGCTGGTAGTCTGTTCCATCGGTTCACCACCATCTGGGAGAAGAAATGCTTCCTAACACTACACCATAATTTTCCAACTATACCTTTTAGAGTGCATCCCTGTGTTCTGCTGGATGACAAAAAATTAAACATCTCTGATCTTCTCAATATCCAAGAGTATGCAGAAGGCTAATATCATGTCCCCTCTCACCTTACGTTTCTCCATGGTGAACGTTAGGGGTATCAAGCCTCTGTTCATAGCCCCCCAATATCTCTACTCAATTTGGTGATCTTACATTGCACCCACTCAACTACCACAACATTCTTTTTGTACTGCAGAGCACAGAACTACGTGCAGTACTCTAGGTGGGGCCTGAACAGGTTACAGTAATGTGGAAGGCTAACTACCCCTACTCTGCTGGTCACCCCCTCCCACTTTTGATGCATAAAAACATTCTACCAGTTCTTTTGATAGCAGCTGGGAACTGTGTCATGCTTCCACCCCTTGTTACTATGATATCAGGTCCTTTTCCTCCTCTTCAGCTGCAAGAGGAATCCCACAGTGTGTAGGTCCTGTCTTTGTTTCTCTTCCCCAAGTGGAGCGCCTTGCATTTGTCTACAATGAATCAGAGACTTCACAAATCCAACCAATTCGCTAGCTTGTTCATGTCCTCCTGACAACTGTCCCCATCCTCAACAGAAACCACCACCCTGGCCAAATTAGTGTCCTCAGCAAACGTAAGCAGCATGCAGGAGACCCCAGATTCCAGATCACCGACGAATATCTTGGAACAGCAGTGACACCAGCACCAATCCCGGAAGGGCAGTGCTACGTACATATCTCCACTCGGAATAGCAACTGTCTACCACAACTCTCTGCCCCAATGCCAGTCAGCAGTCTACTATCTGTATGCCACGCTGCTGTACTTTGCCCAGAAGCTTGATGTGCCACAGTACCGAAGACCTTGTTGAAGTCCAGCTAGACCATGTTAAGGACCTCGCCCCTGTCCACCTCCCTGGTCATCCTCTCATAAAAGGTGGTCAGCTTGTTTTGGCAGGGTCTGCCACTGATAAAGTCATACTAAGAGGAGGCGACAATTTTGACCTCAGTCTAGTGCTCCATTATTCTGTCCTTGATAATGGCTTTACAGGACTTTCCTTACCCAGCACAGATGTCACCTTGACCAGTCTGTAGTCTGGGTCCAGACTTACCCCCTTCTTGAAGACTGGGGCCAAACTGCACAATTTCCAGTCCTCTGACACCACACCTGTCCGGACAGATCCATGATAGGTTACTGTAATTGGCCACACAAATTGTTCTATTAGCTCCACCATGATCCTAGGGTGCATCCCATCTGCCCTTTGGGAAATACCTGGTTTGATCTTTGCCAGGCTACTGGCTACTAGAACAGGTGTTATGTCTGCAGGCTGCATCATGGCTACTGGTTAAACAAGTTATTTCAAATATTATATTGCACTATTGTATTCTATCCTATACCACTCTCAGTTGCTGATATGTTTCAAGTCATCATATTTATTCTCTTCATTTGTATAATGTACTTTTAAATAGACATTTTTCTCATTGTATGCTATTCATTAAGCCTGTCTGTTATCCCCAGGCCACATGTACTGTTTTTATATTACCTTCTTAAGTACTAGATACTGTCAGGCGATACAGGTTCTTGAATTTATTATCCTTTCCACAGTATTTATATTTGTTTTCCTCTTTTGTATAACACATTTTTATGCATTATGCACTTCTAGTTGATACTGTGCCTTGAAACTGTTATTCCTAGTCTGTGTGGATTGTTTTTTTATGTCCTATCCATGATCTCCTTGCAAATGAGCTTTGCTGAATGTTTTTTTCCCCTGGCAAAACAAACAAATAAATAAATACATAATATCAGGAACATTTACCACCAGTTCTTTGTGTGAGGCTAGAACCCACAACCCTTACAATTTTCCAACATCAGAGGTAAGTATGCAACCTGCTGAGCCACCAACACTGAAGATTAACAATAAGCTAGAACATCAATAGCCCAAGTGTCCCTCTATATCAGGGAAAAGCCTGCTTCACACACACACACACACACACACACACACACACACACACACACACACAAAAAAAAAAACTTTGTGAGGCATCAGTTGGCAAACCGACAATAAAAAGACTGTAACTTCAGAAGTTTCAAACTATTTAGAATATAGCAATGTATTATACTGCCCCTTGCTGGTGGCACAAGAACACAACAGAAAGTATTTTCATACTTCTAATTATTAGGTACTGCAGTACCAAGACCACTTTCATTTTCAAGCTACAGATACTTTGTAAACTTTTTTCTGTCAGCGAAATGTGACCAGTAAACGTGCCCCCTCTCCTTGTGTGCATGTTTTACTTACAATTTAGAAGTACTACCTAAAACTAATGAGCCCATCACGTGCACCATTCACTCATTATAGTATTCCTTACATACTGTATCACAGGGGTAGAATTTAAAGAAAAAAGGGGTATTCTGCCATCCAGAATTTTGGTATTCTGCCTGGAAATCTGGTATTCTACCCAATTCCATGGATTTTTATATTTTTAAACCTAGAATATTTAAAATACAACTAATCTCTTTATGAAACCCCCAAAAATAAAGACATTTAACAAAAGGAAATGAGTTGTCTGTCTCAGCCTTTTTTATCGACTTACTCCTCTCAATCCTGGCTCCTACTCAACCCTGGCGGTTGGTGGGAGAAGTGCAGCACCCCTCCTGGACCCCAAAAGAGTAGTTCCTGGTGTTGGACATCCCCATACCCCAGCCAATTGCTGTCTGATGACAGTAATGGCTTCCTTCCCCACTCCGGAACCCGGCATGGGTTCAAGTTGGAGTGAGGGACCACTAGCCACTAGGGAATTTCTAATACAACACAATGTGGGTGCAGATGGGGAGGAGGCGAGACTGCTACCTTCCTGGGAATACCTATGGCTTCTGCAGGCATGCATGCAGGTGGGGCAGGAGGAAGGGAATGCTAGCCACCCAAATGGGGCGGGGGGAGCCAGACCCCAGAGCAACATTTTCTATAATAGGACCATCAATCAACAAGGGGGGAGACTGAGCACCACTCTTTATAACACCATCCACATAGGCTGCTCTCAGGGAACAGGCTGTGCAACCAGGGGCAGCACAGCACAGGCATGGCCTCACTCTGATCAAACAGCACACAGAGCATGCTAAAGGCCTTTATCACTTTTCACAATGGACTCATTTGCATAGCACGGGGGCAAGCCATTGTGCCGTCCCTAATTACAAGGGCCAAGTCTGCATGACTCTAAGCTGTCTAGCACTCAAATGGCCCTTAATATATCAGTCGAACAGCGCCAATGCACTATTATGACTGAAAGCAGTTTTGGATACCTGGCCATTTGCAAAGGGACAGTGCAAAGCTTTCCCTCTCAGTCTGCCCCTAGATTTGAATATCTGGTCCCTGACAACATACTGCGTACTGCAGTCAAGACAGTCAGTTGGGACATTAAAAAAGGAAGAAAAAAAATGTTTTTTTTAAAGGCTTCAAACAAACACCCTCATGCCCACATACTGTGGGGAGCAATCCCCAATCCGATTAGGTTTTTAACCTAATTTTCCCTCCTCTGCTGTTCGGAGAATTTTATTTTATCTAATTCCTGCCATCACTCCAACAATATTTTAACAATCAAGCTTGTGCCATTGCACCACCGAAACCCCCGATTCCTACAGATGGGGAACTGCAGCCTGGCACAACAGTGTACTATTACTTGTAGCTCTGGTTTTTTGGTCGCTGATTGCCGGTCCCAGTGCCACAGACTCACAGTTGCCAGGTATGGAATGACAGGAACCAGCAGTGAGAAACCCGAGAGCTCAAACACTGCTCCATGTATTGTTTACGTCTTCTGCTGCTGATCCCCTGACGTCAGTCGCAGGCGGTTCTGGGGTGCAACACAAGACGCACTGTCTACAAAATGCCATCAGGAGAGCAGAGTGATCAACCAGATTAAAATAAAATTCTCCAAACACCAGAGGAGGTATATTAAGTCGAGAACAGCCGAATCGGGACTGCCCCACAGGTGTGGGGGCATTGGTGGTTTTCCTTTAAATGTAGCTGACTATCAAAACCAAAACCTGAAACATTCAGATCAACACAAAACACACAGCTTCTGTTCACTGGAGACACCCTTTTGCAATAAAGATTAAAAGGGTGAACTGGCAAGGTCAGGACAGGGTGTGTGACAGACCTGCATTCTACCTGTTAGAGATGTGCGAGTAGAGGGACACATTTCCTATATTCCCTTTTCCCTCCTCTTTTTAAATCTGTTGCACAACAGTACCTCAAACTATTCTGGACTCTTTTCCCAAACTGCAGTAGGTTGGCCACCTACAACAGTTCTTTTTCTTAGTCTCCCTAAATCTGTTTCAGACTTTCCTTGATCTTTTTCCCATTTCTCTTTCAGTCCCTCACTCTAGTAAAAAAAGCCTTGCTGTCCCAGAGAAATGGCAGCTATGGTTAAAACACAAACAAAAAATAATACAGTGGCAGGCTGTATTCAAAATGCCTGGAAACTGATACAGTAAGGTACCTGATGTACTAAGGTGCATAGTGCTTAATAAATATTATAATATGGAGATTAACCAGAAGGCAAATAGAGGAGACCGATTCATCGGAAAGCACCACCTGACCAAAATGGAGTGGGTATTAATGTCACAGTAATGCCCGCTGGTACGGCATTAATCCCCGCTCCTGCTATCCCACAGACAGCCAGTGAACACAAGAGTTGCATGGAATATTCTGTCAGAGTGAACTAATCCTGCCCCCCGCTTGGCAGCAGGCGCCCCATAGATGTAGTAATATGGAGCAGGCATCACAAAACCATAGCACACACACAGATTTCCAATTGTAGGGGACAGCGCCTATATCTGCAGAATTCACCCAAGTGCCATCTATGAAAGTCTGAAGCCGATGGAAAAATGCACTGTGCAGTTCGGCACAGGAACATATTTTGCTACCCACCCGACGGCCACTGTAGGTTGCACTACCAATCCGAGTGAGCAAGGCAGCTGTTATTCCTGCTACACTCCACCACCAATGTTTAAAGTGAAAATTACATTCTGGGTAAATTGTCGTTATGTTTGTAAATGATCACGTAAACGACCTGCGCTTACCGGAAACAAAGACGTGTACAAAGTAGACACCCATTATTCTTCCCGCACTCCAGAAATCTTCCGATTACTAAAACAGAAGCAGCACACCATATAACGGATAATAGCGACCTCGATACATACGTAAAATATGCAAATGAGATACCAGCTTATTTAAGCACAAGTAACAGAAATGCAGCAAAGCACAGAAGTGAGTTAAAATACAAAGTTTTGTACGTGTAGATATAAAAAAAAAAGACACGCTGACACTTATCACAATGTTTGCTGTAAATCACAAACCTGTAACTGTATACATACAGAAACATCACAATATAAATAAACGTGGTTGTCACAACATGAAACGTACTGGATATTTGGTATGCCTACCTATAGTTAGTCAAACAGTGGACCTATACATATGTATAAAATGTAACAGTTAATAATGGCACATAACTAATATCCACATTGCCCATGTTACAAGAGCATTAATCCCCTCCAGAGTCGGACTCTACTAGGGATTAATGCCAACCAGGCATTAATCCTTAGTAGAGCCCTCCTCTGCCGGGGATTAAAGCTTACTTAATGAGTTCGAAACACTGCCATAACCTATAATGTTTAGTAAAATACAAGTTAAATTGATAAATTGAAAGTGCAAAGGTACATATGTAACCCCTAGATGGCGCTGTCCCAGGGGCTACTACCCCTGCCTGATTTGTCACTAACAGGTTGAGGGGCCTGGATCCAATGGCGGGTGCCTCCACCCAGAGGTCAGGGTTTGCAATAGTTAAACTTACTTGGTCACAGCCCTCTGGGACACTGCAACCCTTTCTTCCCACTAGTGGCCCACACAATATATCAGAATTACCTTCACAGTATACACTTACGCCCAGGACTATTTCCGGCACTGGGACCCCCTGTAAAATAAGATACAGTGCAACAATCACAGTACAATATTTTAACATAGACAAATACCTCAGGCAGTATAACTTTGCTGAAACAAGCAGCTCTGATTTATTTAGGGGGAATATAACAAGGACAGGGGGAAATCAGGTTAATTAGCTTATCACTTTACTCATCTACCTATGGCTCTGTGCACAGGCCTATCCCTATCAGTTACTGTCCCTGGGTACCCAAGCCCTAGTGGCTAGTCCAAACCGTGGCAGCTGGTAGGGGCCCTTTCACACAGAGAAAAGGAGAATTAAACAGTCAGCAGTACAGTAATTCCATTTGGATTTAATGTGGCAATTCAACAGGGAGCGACCCTGAATTAGTACTCACGACCTCCAAATAAGATAGGGTCCTTCAATGTCAGCAGGGCTCACTTGAGGTACACAAACCTCTTCACACATTTATATAAAAGAAAGCACTATACCAGGCAGGCTGCATCTGTATCCCGATCGCAATTACTGTACAATACCGGAGAACACACAGCAGATTCAGTTCCTGACAGACCGAGTGCAATTTTCAGCAATTCCTCCAGTCTTCTACAGGGTGAGCCTGGTTTCTACTCTTCAGATATCCTTTGATTCTCTTCACAGGACGGATTCAGTCCTAACAAGCTGTTACACAAGCTGCAGACCGGAACTCTGGGCCTTACACACGTTTTTGACTAAAACTGCACACTAGAAAAGCACAGGGCTCCTCCTTCTTCACTGCCAAAGCTCAACTGAAACTCCAACCGACAAAACGGGCACTTCCTTTGAGTTCCACCCAGTTCTTGACTGGATTGGCTGTCACTCACAATAGACTGCTGCTGTTGGTCCAAAAGGCACTGAAGTCTAAACTACATCTCCCAGAGTCACTGCCCATACAATCCTCTTGTGGCTGGCTCAGATTAGAGTCCAAGTTCTGATTCGTCCAAGGCACCATTTTAGAGCTAGCTTACCCACACTGATTGGTCCAGTTCAGCAGTTCAAAACTAGAATGGGAACTAGCAGACACAGTTCTGACTGCAAAGAAAGCAGGTTAGACAAACTGTAATTTCATTATTACTCTAAATAATTTCTGGCAAACAGTTACATCTTTCAGATAGGTTCCCTTTGCACCCTAGTGACTGCAAAATGAAGTGAATTGGCAGCAGCTCGAGTGGTACTCAGAGAAGCACACAGTCCCCCCATACAAACTAATTATGTCTGCAAGCAGACAGCTCTTAAAGAGACAGTACCAGAGGCTCTAAAAACACTCACTGATAAATGGCTTAAATGCCAAACACCATTCAGGCTTGGAGCATTCAAGCAAGCTCCTGGAAGTCTTTTGGGAACCCCCATTTGCAGGGGGGTTACACATACATAGAGGAATGCTATTTCTCTAGGTTCTTTATACATGATAGCTTGTTGCCTGATAAAAATGTTAAAGAAAATAAAATGTTTGCAGAAGTTAATAATGCCCACCTAAAGGAGCTTCAGACAAAGGACTTTACTTTCACAACTCAAGCTGCCCCCTCAGGGATGCAGCTAATTATTTTGGGGCCCAGGATAAGTCACTTGAAATGGGCCCCTGTCTCTATACCAGCTAATGCAGGGGTAATGTCAGCAGCTCCTCAGGTGCCTTTGCAGCTTGGGGCCCAGGACAAATCCACTTGTCCCCCGTTACTGCAGCCCTGGCTCCCCTTGCAAAGCCGATGGTCAGTTTGTTTGGAAGCCAGATCTGCCACCTTTTATATTTTAGACAGGAATGAAGCTAACTAAGCACCAGGCGGTAAATGATTAAAAGAGATATGCCTTGCCTGAAAGGAACGCTCTGTTGTACTCAAATAATGCTATTTGCATTACAAAGTAGAGAGAACAGAGCATATTTTACTTTCACTTCTATGTCTCTCAAGCTGCTCTGTCAGAAACTCAGTGCCTTGCCTCTTCTGTTTTCTTTACCCTGCTTTCACAATCCAAGCACTGCTGCAACTGGTATTAGGGTTACCACCTTTTAAGAAGCCCAAAGTGGGACATTTCTTACTGAAACATGATTTTTCGCAGGACAGTACGTAACCTCGACCAATGCAACAGACTTATTTTCTCTACATAATCAGAATTAAGGCCAAGTATTGCAGTTTCTTAGTTGCTTCTACTGTTTCTTATCATTTTAGGTTATTTTAGTTAAGGTATTATAGTTTTCTGCAACATTTAGTGGAAAGTTAGAAAATATTTTTTCTACTATAAAGTCAGGACATGTAGTATTTTTCATGTTTTTTTGCAGGACACAGCTGCCCAAATCAGGACAGTCCTGCGAAAATCAGGACAGGTGGTAACCCTAACTGGTATAATAAAGAAAAGATAAATAAAAGTTGACTGCAAGAGAGAGATCACATTTGTTTCTAAACGGAGCACTTTTCTCTCTCTCTCAGCAAAACTGGCAGCCTGTAATCAGGGAAACAGAAGCTCTCTTTTGTTCAAAACATTTACACTTTTATATTCAGAACAGCGCCACCACATGGCCAGAAGCAAGTACTGCATGCCATTAACAAAAACAAACAAAAACCAACATTTGTCAATGCCAAGTGTTGCTTGCTGTCATTAGCAGTGGAAGTGCAGGAGTTAGACAGACGCAGTATAGGAATGGTAGTGAAGTATTTAACTAACGCCAACTCCAACCACACCCTGCAGAAATGGACAGGCATTGGGGTGTGCCTTAGGGTTGTCACCCATAATGGTCACGACATTTCACCTCACCCTACCCTGCAGACACTTACAAGTATCGAGGTGTGCTTTGAAGTGTTCGGGCTTTACACTCACCTCATTCCATAAGGAAATACGCTGAAATGGATACGGTATAGGAGAATGGGGTGAACTCTGGGGCCAAAGGGTCCAAGGCACACCTCGATGCCTGCCACTGGCTTCAGGGTGGGGGTGGAATGGCATGAGCATTACTGTTGACAATCCCAAGTCACATCCCTGACACCTGTCAGTCCCTACAGGGTAGTGCGTTATTGTTTGAAAACCCTAATACCCTGGGCGTTTCTTGGTATTTTTACTCCAAGTTTGGGCTTTTTGTGATCCCACCACATGAACAGTGACACTATCAGTTAGTTAGCGGAAAGGTGATTTTTCACAGCGACTGCGCCATTTGGTGCCACAGGTACAAAAACACATTTCGAACAGGATGTGAAAAATGACAGCTGTACTGTTCATGAGGAGGTGTAAAAAAATGGCAATGTTGAAACTCTGGAGTAAAATATAAAAAACTGGTGAAGTCACGAGTGTGCGTAGAAACTGCGCAACGCACACCCATAATGTAATTAGTTTTGGGATTTTTTTTTTTTTACAGTAGATTTTCAATATAGGCATTTTGGGACCTCTGCTCATGAACAGTGTCATAGCGATTTTCTTAATCTATCCCGAACACTGATTTCCCACAGCAACCATGCTATTCTGCGCCAGAAGTGCAAAAACACACTTCGGCCAGGGTGTGTAAAATGACAGCTGTACTGTTCTTAAGGAGGTGTGGAAAAATGCAAATTCTGAAAATCTGGTCTGAAAAGTTTACGAATTCGTGAACTTATGAGGGTGCATGGAAACTGCACAATGCACGCTCGTAACACAATCATTTTATGAACTTTTGTCACCAAATTTTCAACATAGCCAGCTTAAGACCTCTGCTCATGAACAGTGTCACTGTGATATTCTTAATCTGTCCCAAACACTGATTTCACACACCGACCATGCCACTGTGTGCTACATGTGCGAAAACACATTACGGGTGAGATGTGAAAAATGACAGTTGTTATGTTTATAAGGAGGTGTGGTAAAATGGCAATGCTGAAAATCTAGAGTGAAAATATTAAAAATGGTCAAAGTTATGAGCGCGAATAGGAAATGCGCAATGCACGCTCGTAAAACAGTAATGTTTTGGAATATTTTCACCAAATTTTCAACATAGGGTTTTTGGGGGCCTACCTCATGAACTGTGACACTGTCGTTTTGTTAATCAGTCCTGAAAGGTGGCTCCACGCAGTGACCATGAAATCACCTTTCAGAACTGAATGACAACATGACAGTGACTGAGTTCATGAGGCGGGGTCCTAAGAACCCCATGTTGAAAATTTGATGAAAAAATTCGCAAAAATGGCCAAGATATGCACCAAAGTTGAAAAAAAAAAACATTTATGCCATTATACAGCTTACCGGCATTTCTTCAGTTCGCAGTCAGCTTTGAAGAGTGCAAACGTGTTCCTAATCCACAGAAGATCATTGCGCCAGCCTCCGGAGGTACATATGGAGTGTTGGATTGGGGTACACAGAGGGTGGGTGCAGGTTGGGGGTCAAAAGAGTCAACGAGGGACCATTTACTTTTTGTTACAGGTTTTTTTTTTAATTTGAAAAGACGACGTGGGAATTTTGCCATGCTGGGTGGTCTCCCAGCGTAGCACCTGGAAGTTCTGGGGGGGGGTGGGCAGTGGAGCCAACGGAGGATAGGGCACCGCTACTGGCCAAGGAGACTTTTCCAACGCTGGGATGGGCTCCCAGCGTGGCAGATGGAAGTTTGTTTGGGGGCAGTGGAGCCAACGGCGGATTGGGCACCCCCATCGGCCATACAGTGTGCTGGGGGACACATGATCCATGGGGGTGCATTATGCTGACGGGATTGGGCTACCCCATCTGCAAATGAACTGGGAAGGGGGTCATGCCGACAGGGGCATTGGGCACACCGTCGGCTTTTTTTAAAAAATTGAAATGTTTCACCGGAAGGCACACTGAACGGCAGGCGGCGGCTTCCAGTTGGCTTCCTGGGGACTGTGAGAGGCCGACGGAGAAGCCGTCGCCATGGGAACAAAACCCAATCAGCTGTTTTGGTAGCTTGTAATGCATCAAAACAGCTGATTGCATGGTGACGTGACCCGAATTTCCTGACACATTAAGGCATTCTCCCTAACTGCCGAAGGCAATGTGTTTCTTGCACATGTGTGCAAGCAACACAAAAATGGTACTTCAAACAGGATACCAGGGTTCGAATTTAGGTATTCCGGCATGATATTTGGTACCCAAAATGTACCGGAATGCTGTTAAATTTGAGCCCTGTATTAATAAAAACACGTATGGCTATAAAGAAAAAAATAACACTTTACACATAAAAAAAAAAAAATTGCCCCGTAGTTGGTGATGCTAACAAGGCTAAATAAGTAACACACTGAATAAAAAGCAGCACTCACCACTTGAAACCCAGTGATAACACGAGTCCAAAAAATAGGTTTAAAAATGGTTTTATTACTCACGTGCAAAGGGACCAGCAACAAGTTAGAACAGGGTCCCCCATACAGCATCTCTCAGTTAAAACAGGTTTCCTGCACAGCAAACCCAAGTTTAAACAGGTTCCCCCCACACACCAACTCAAGATCAAACAACTTCCCCCACACAGCAACCCAAGCTAAAACAATTCCCCCCACACAGCAACCCAAGTTAAAACAGATTTCCCCACACACCAACTAAAGATCAAATAGGTTCCCCCACACAGCAACCCAAGTTAAAACAGGTTCCCCAAACAGCAACCCAAGTTAAAACAGGTTCCCTCACACAGCAACCCAAAACATAGAAACATAGAATTTGTCGGCAGATAAGGACTGCTCGGCCCACCTAGTCTGTCCATTTCCCTACCTAATGGATACGCTGCAGATTCTAGTTAACCAATAGCCTACTTCCTCCTTCCCCCCACTAGAATTGCCTTACGTCTGTCCCATGCATTCTTGAATTCCCCCACCGTTTTTGACTCTACGACCTCCTCAGGAAGGCCGTTCCATGCATCTATAACCCTCTCCGTGAAGAAATGCTTCCTCACATTACCTCTGAGCCGTCCCCTCTATCTTGAAATTGTGCCCCCTTGTTCTTGCACATCTTTTTCTGAAAGATGCTGCCCTCTTGGACTTTGTTGATTCCCTTGAGGTATTTGAGCGTTTCTATCATGTCCCCCCTCTCCCTCCTTTCCTTGAGGCTATACATCTTAAGCTCCTTTAGTCTTTCTTCATATGTCTTCTGGTGCAGACCCTGCTCCATTTTGGTTGCCCTCCTCTAAACTGCCTCCACCCTGTCTATGTCTTTGTGGAAATGTGGTCTCCAGAACTGTACACAGTACTCCAGATGTGGTCTTACCAACTGTCTGTACAGAGGGCCAACAACTTCCTGTTTTCTACTGGTGATGCCTCTCCCTATGCATCCCTGTATCCCCCAGACCTCCTTACTGCCTTCTCACATTGCTGGCCCACCTTTAAGTCATCTGATATGACTACCCCAGGTCCCTTTCCATTTTTGTTGTTGTCAGTATCTCACTCCCCATTGTGCACTCTTCCCTGGGTTTTATTTCCCAGGTGCATTACTTTGCACTTCTTTGCGCTGAATCTAAGCTGCCATACATTTGACCATTCCTCCAACCTTGCCAAGTCCCTTCTCATCCTTTCCACCCCACCTTGCGTATCAACCCTGTTGCAGATCTTTGTGTCATCTGCAAAGAGACATACTTTCCCTTCCAGTCCCTCTGCAATGTCACTTATAAAGACATTAAAAAGGACCGGCCCCAGTACTGAACCCTGAGGTACCCCACTAGTAACCCCTTTCTTCACTGTGGACTCCATTTACTATTACCCGCTGTGTCCTGTTGTCCAGCCAGTGTTTTACCCAGGCTACCACCCTAGGACCCACTCCCAGGCTGGCTAATTTGTTTATTAATCTTTTGTGCGGGACTGCGTCAAATGCCTTGCTAAAGTCTAGGATGGCCATGTCCACAGCCCCCCCCCCCGGTCTACTACTCTGTGACCGCGCTAACGTGCGCCCAAAGGAAAAAAGACGCTGGTGTGGGCAGATGTGATTCCCCTTCACAAAAGTGGGAGTAAGGTAGAAGCAGGAAACTACAGACCTGTTAGTTTAACCTCAGTGGTAGGGAAAATGATGGAATCACTTCTGAAGGAAAGAATTGTTGAGCATCTAGAGGCCAGAGGGCTACAGGACCCAAGGCAGCATGGATTCACAGCGGAAGGTCATGCCAGACAAATCTGATAGATTTCTTGACTGGGTGACCAAAGTAGTAGATCAGGGAGGGCTGCGGACATGGCCTACCTAGACTTTAGCAAGGCATTTGACACAGTCCCACACAAAAGATTAATATACAAGTTAGCCAGCCTGGGAGTGGGTCCCAAAATGACAGCCTGGGTAAAGAATTGGCTGGAGAATAGGACACAGAGAGTAATAGTAAATGGAGTCCACTCTGAAAAGGGGCTACTAGTGGGGTACACTGAGGGTTCAGTATTAGACTCGGTCCTCTTCAATGTCTTTATAAGCGACATTGCAGAGGGACTGGAAGGAAAGTATGTCTCTTTGCAGATGACACAAAGATCTGCAACAGAGTTGATGCACAAGGTGGGTGGAAAGAATGAGAAGGACTTGGCAAGGTTAGAGGAATGGTCAAATGTATGGCAGCTTAGCTTCAATGCTAAGAAGTGCAAGGTAATGCATCTGGGAAACAAAAACCCAGGGAAGAGTACACAATGGGGGTGAGATACTAACAACAACAAAATGGAAAGGGACCTGGGTAGTCATATCAGATGACCTAAAGGTAGGCAAGCAATGTGAGAGGGCAGCAAGGAGGCTGGGGGATACTGGGATGCATAGGAGAGGCAACACCAGTGAAAACAGGAAGTTATTATCCCTCTGTACAGACAGTTGGTGAGACCCCATCTGGAGTACTACGTGCAGTTCTGGAGACCCAATCTCCGCAAAGATATAGACAGGATGGAAGCTGTCCAGAGGAGGGCAACTAAAATAGTGCAGGGTCTGCACGGAAGACATATGAAGAGAGACTTAAGGAGCTAAATATGTATAGCCTCGAGGAAAGGAGGAGAGGGGGACATGGTAGAAACTTTCAAGTACCTCAAGGAATCAACAAAGTCCAAGAGGGTAGCATCTTTCACAAAAAGAGGTGTACAAGAAAGGGCACAATTTGAAGATAGAAGGGGAGGTCAGAGGTAATTTAAGGAAGTATTTTTTCACAGAGAGGGTTGTGGATGCATGGAACGGCCTTCCGGAGGAGGTTGTGGAGTCAAAAAAAGTGGTGGAATTCAAGCATGCATGGGACAGTCATAAGGCAATACTAGGGGCAGGGGGTAGGAAGAAGTAGGCTGCTGGTTAACTAGGATCTGCAGCTTATCCATTAGGTAGGGAAATGGGCAGACTGGGTTGGCCAAGCGGTCCTTATCTGCTGTCAAAATCTATGTTTCTATGGTTTCTTTATTTAGGCGCCTTCTGATGTATGTGCGTGTCAAAGCGGATGCACTTTTTGTTTAGTGCTCCTTTGCTTGAGACTTGTAGTGGGAGTGACATGGGAATTGGTACATTCGGACAAAAAAATTGTTTAAAAAAAAAAAAAAGAATATGATTGGTGGTCAAGAGAAACCTGAGGTTTGTTCCACTAATCATTTCAGTTTGGGGGCTGTCTCCAAGATTCCTCATGCGGCAAATGTTGTAATGGCATGTGTGCAGGTGCACCATTTTCTGTCGCACAGGTCGAACGTTGAGGAGTGCAGTCGACCTCACGGTTCAGTCCCGGGAAAACTGGAAACATGGCCAGGCCCAGGAGGAATGGTAGAAGCTGGACTCTGAGTTCTGCCCTATCCCAATCGCATTCTGCTGCCTCAGAGAAGTGCATTGCAACTTGCAGCCCCACCAGACAAGCAGGCAAGTTAAGTGGTGTGCCAGCCTGGTCCCATCTCACATGGTGTCATATCTGGTCGACTCTACCATCTACTCTCAGTCACAGAAGTGTTATTCTGTTAAGAAAATGCAGGGTTTCAGTGTGCGTCCAAATCAATCCACTGCAAGACAGGACAGTAAACTTGAGTAATCACTCATTAAATCAGAAGCATTGCACTCTTTGCAATTCTTCTGGTTTACCTGTCTGGCAGTGGATCAATTCAGATGCGAGTATGACTGAGTAACATTTCTAAGGTATTGGGCTGGCTTGTTTATATTTAAAATGTACTGTGTGCCTTTGCAGGATGGGGATGGGGACCCGAATCTGAGTTTGGGTGGTGGCGTGGTCCTGTCCTGATTCTGAATCACGACTGTTTTCTTAAGCAGCAGCAGCAGCCTATAGTATGGCAGGTAGATGGAGAGTCGACCATTCATGTTAATTTAATTTATTGGTGCACTGTGAGGACTCGATTGACTGTAGGGGCATGGCCCATGGCATAAATGCGGTGGGGCTGGGGACTGGGGTAATTAAATTTTGAGAGCAGAGAGCAGAAGACCGAGTCAACTGAGTGACCGAATTTCATGATTATTTGCTTCTGATTTACTAGCCATTTTTTGTATGGTGGCACCGCATGCTTCCGACTTACCAATCTCACTAGCTCCCAACTGGGGGGGGGGGTAACCAAGGAGACACTACATGAGGGATTTATGAGCAAGCCAAGCAGCATGGTATTTTCAGCAGTAGTTAGGGTAGTATCATCTTAGAGACTCAGCAGAACTGTGATTGACGTGATCGCAATTGATCAGAAGGTGGAGGAAAATTTGCCAACTGGAAGAACTGGGAATGGCTGACTAACAGACTTCTGTGAAATTGCTGCTGAACACCTGATGGCGGTGGCCTGAGGACGGTTATTTTTATTTGTTGAGAACTTGAGAATGATCAGATGTTTGGCCCTAGCTTGGTATGTGTAGTAGTGTTGTTGGGTTTAAATTGTTACATTGATTTGTGCCACTGCTTCCTGAGACCCCCCTCACTGGCTTGCCTGAAATGGTTCTGTTGCAGCATGGTGCTGCTGGCATAGGTGCCATTTTTAAATGGTCACCTGCCTGCCACTGCATTACACAAGCACCATTATCATGAGGTACTAGCCCCCCACCCCACCCCACCGCAAGAAGTGGGAAAGCGTGATCATCATGCCTCCAAACTTCAGCCTGGCCCTGCTGCCTAGCATAAGGCATTTTGAGGTAGGTTACTGTGTAAGATGATTGAATATATATATATATATATATATATATATATATATATATGTATATGTATAAATTATAGTCATTCTCTATATCTCTGAATCTTTACCCTGTGTGAGTGAGACTGACAGCTGGGCACTGTGATCAGATGGGGACTTTTACTTGGGTAAGGGGGGGGACTTGAGATATTTATTATGCTAGCAAGAGAAGAGGGATTTGTGTTTTTTTATGTGCATTGTTATGTAGTGCTCGTGGCCTCATGTTCAGTGACTGCTTATTACAACATTTTTTTTGTCTTTTTATTTTTAACTTCGATATTATTAACATACAATGTTAATGCATTTCTACAGCATTTCTAATAATTCAGAATTTTGGACCCACAAATTTTGTTTTGGACCCACACTTCTGGTAGTGGCGGGTCCAACTGGACACACATTCTTGGAACCCTACCGCTGCCACTGCTACTACTTTGGTCACCCAGTCAAAGAAATCAATTAGATTTGTCTGACATGACCTACCTGCTGTGAATCCATGCTGCCTTGGCTCCTGTGCCCCACTGGCCTCTAGGTACTCAAGTTAAAATACAGCAACCCAGGTTAAAACAGGTTCCCAAACACAGCAACCCAGGTTAAAACAGGTTCCCAAACACAGCAATCCAAATTAAAACAGGTTCCCCCACACAGCAATCCAAATTAAAACAGGTTCCCCCCACACAGCAACCTAAGTTGAAACAGGTTCCCCCATACAGCAACCCAAGTTAAAACAGGTTCCCCCACAAAGCAACCCAAGTTAAAACAGGTTCCCTGCATAGCAACCCCAAGTTAGAACAGGTTCCCCCACACAGCAATCCAAATTAAAACAGGTTCCCCCACACAGCAACCCAAGTTGAAACAGGTTCCCCCAGACAGTTACTCAAAACTTAAAACAGGTTCCCCACACAGCAACCCAAGTTAAAATATGTTCCCCCCACATAGCAACCCAAGTTAAAACAGGTTCCCTGCATAGCAACCCCAAGTTAAAACAGGTTCCCCCACACTGCAATCCAAATTAAAACAGGTTCCCCCATACAGCAACCCAAGTTAAAATATGTTCCCCCACATAGCAACCCACGTTAAAACAGGTTCCCCCACATAGCAACCCAAGTTAAAACAGGTTCCCTGCATAACAACCCATGTTAAAATAGGTTCCCCACACAGCAACCCAAATTAAAAGATGTTCCCCCAGTGGGAGGTTCACAGTGCCTCCAAGACAACAAAGCGAGAGGTGTCTATATTGGGACATAAAGGTCTCAAGTGGCACTTAGCAGATTCCCGTTCAGACAAGCAGGGGCGATAAGTGATGGTTAAGCTCACAACCCCTAGAGGGCCACTCTTGCTGGTCAACATATATGCCCCTAATGAAGAAAAAACCAGATTTCATACATGAAGTCTCACACAGGCTATACTGAATATGGCCAGTTATAACCCAGACATCATACTGGGGGGAAATTTTAATCTAACCCTGGATCACTTCCTAGATCGGACAGACTCTAGACCTGAACCGCATGTACAGTCACTAGCCACCCTTCATAGCTTCATGACCATGCACCAGCTGTCTGATATATGGCGGATCAGTAGCCGGCAGGCAGAATCTACACATATTTCTCAGCGGCACGAGCTGTGACCAGCAAGACAGACTTCTGGCTGACATCCCCACACATAAAGTCTTCGGTCATCCAAACAGCCATTTCCCCCATATATATCTCTAACCATGCCCCCATCACCCTCAGATACAAAGTAGCACCCAAACCTCCCTCCTCAACGCAGTGGAGACTGGACAACCTCCAGTGGATAGAGGTGGAAACTAAACACTACTTTGGGGACAACCCCCCAGGCTCAGTAACACCAGAGGCTATTTGGGAAGGGTATAAGGTGACGATGAGAGGGAAGATTATTAGTTACGCCTTGCATAGGAGGAAACATAGACAGAGGAAGGCAGAGAGCCTAGCGAGGCCTCTGAAGGAGAAAAGAGGGCCTATACAAGAAGGACCATAGACAGTTAAACAACCCCTCTCTTATTAAAGAAATCATGGCCCTAAGACTAGAACTCAACACCCTTGTCACTAGAAAGGCAGAACTACAACTACATAGGACCAAGTTTAGATATTGGGCATGCGGGGGAAACAAAGGGCAAAATACTGGCATACCGCCTACACAAACAACAAGCTGACAGGCATATAGTGCTTTTGACAGACACCGTAGGAATCCAAGCTACCCCCAACCCCAAGACATAAATAAAATAATGGTGTCTTTTTACCAAGATTTATATGCCTCTCACATTGACTGGGATAAACAGGCCTTCGCAAAATTTATCAGACACCTTCCTCTTCCTAGGCTAATGGAAGTACAGAAGGACCTGTTAGATGACCCCTCTCCCAATCTGAACTGAGAACATCCATCCTAGCGATAGCCCCCCACAAATCACCAGGAAGTGATGGGTACCCAGCAGACTTTTACCAGATAACCCTAAACTCCATAACTAGCCCAATGTTAGCTATGCTGCAGAAATCCCATGCCCAGGGTTCTCTCCCACCTACCCTAAGGGAAGCAATCATAACAGTGCTTCCTAAGGAAGGCAAGGACCCATCGAAACCAGCAAGCTACCACCCTATTTCCCTAATAAATGCTGACACAAAGATTTTGGCTAAAATCCTTGCAACTAGAGTAGAGAAATACTTGCCAACCCTAATAAACCCCTTACAGGTAGGGTTTGTAGAGGGTAGGGTGAGCACAGACCACCTCAGGGCCCTCATAAGCCTGATTCAGGCTGCAGCCAAAACTCGCACCCCTGCAGCTGCCATGGCAGTTGATTTCGAGAAAGAATTTGACTCGGTAGAATAGGAGTATCTGCATGCAGTCCTGAATTGGGGTAAATTCGGCAGCAGCTCCTGCAGATGGATACACACCTTATACTAGCCCTTATACTAGGCCCCAACAGTAAGATTGTTAACAAATAGCATACTCTCACTGCCCTTTCAGCTCCACCGCAGGAGCAGGCAAGGCTGCCTGTTTTTCCCCCTCCTTTCTGTATTGGCCATGGAGCCACTGGCTGCGGCCTTCAGGAAACACCCTCATATTGCAGGGATAAAGGTAGGGAACTCGAGGTACAAAACAAAACTACATGCAGATGACTGCTTAATTTTGACAGAACACATAGGTGAAGGACTACCCTCACACACTAACCATTCTACAGACCTTCCGCAAAATATCGAGATTAAGAATAAAGGTACACAAATCCGAAATTTTAACCCTGAATGAAGTTCCCCTACCCCCCAAGGCAGTAACTGCAGGTCTAGTCTACACACAGGCAGGTATCAAATATTTAGAGATACAGATCTCAAGAACATACAGCCAATAGTCCCAGAAAACCTTAACCCCCTGTTCCGGTCACTACAAAAAGAATTCGACAGATGGAACCACCTGAACCAGTCCTTGATAGGTAAAATAGAATCCATAAAAATGATGGCAGCCCCTAAACTCTACTACATTCTCTAACACCTCCCGGTGTTGATCCCGAACATATGGTTTAAAAAGATAAACAGGATTTTACAGTCTTTCTTATGGGGTGCAAAGCCACCAAGGTTCAGTTGGGCAAAATGTACTAACCCCCCCATGACAGAGGAGGGTGGAACCTACCGAGTTCTTCAAAATATTATATAGCTAGCATAGCAAACATCTCTATTTGAATGTTCAGGGACTCTAAGATGGATGAACCTATATGGGCCATACTAGGAGAAACATACCCAGCAGCTTACATGGTCTCAGTACTCCCCAAACAATATGCATCCTGGGCCACTATAAAATCAGCTGACATGGCCATGCAGAAAGTAGGAAAGCTAGCACATATGTGTGTGCACCCAGGAACATGTACTCCATTATGGTGTAACCTCTATCTCAGGATTGACAATGAATTCATAGACTGGGAATCCTGGAAACACAGGGATACACACAGTTAAGGATATACTGGGCACAGATAGGTGTACAATAATGTCTTACCAGCAGATACAGGCTACATATCATATGCCAAAGGTAGATTTCTGTAGATATCTCCAAATCAGGAGTGTGTGCTTAGCATGGTTAAAGAAAACAAATGCATCTGCACATCAGGTCTTAGCCACTTAGCTCACATACCAGAATTTCTCCCACTGTCACACTGGCTTAGTAAACCCAAAGGATTTGCTGGCAAGCTCCAAGCTAAGTTCTCCCAAGAGCTCCCTAACCCTAGCCTCAAAGCCAAGGATACCTGGCAGAAGCTACTGGATAGAATTATACAGAAGATGACTGGGTGGAATGTTGGAAGCTGGCACACAGTGCTTGTAAAGATCAGAAGAGCAGACTTATATAAAAGAAAATCTTTCACTTACAGTACCGCACTCCAGTAGACCTAAAAAGAATGGGCGTAACCCCTTCTGATGGCTGTTGGAGGTGTGGGATGGAAGGGGCAGATTTGCTTCACATTCTCTGGGACTGTCAAAATATAAGGGAGTTCTGGAACCAGGTGGTAACAGAATGTGGAAAGGTGCTACAAATTAGCATACCAAACTCGCCAGCCCTGATATTGTTGAGGATTACCCTGCCAGAAATGTACCTAGAGAAGTCCCCTTTGAGTTGGCTCCTGCAAGCCACGGTGGAGGCAAAAAGTCTCCTGCTAGTGAGGTGCAGAACCCCTAGGGTACCAGGCCTGGCGGACTGGTACAAGGCCATGGAAACCCTGGCAATAAATTCCAGAATGCTTTACATCACCGCCCAAAACAATACCTCATACTACAAGGGATGAGGCCCCTACCTGACTTATTTGGACTTTTACGATGCCAACCTGACCCCGGATTGGAGAAAGGATCTCTCAAAACCCCATGAGCTTCTGGAGCCAGCTACATGTTTAAGCCAAATACAGCTCCCACCTACAGGAAATATGGCATACGGGTCTTCACCACCCCCAAAGGAGGCGTCCTCTCCCATACCTGCTTCACAGGATCACTATCCACATGATACTGGAATTGTAATAACCAATTGAAACTGGATGTATAAATGATTTAAGCTCAGCATAACTTGTTAATCGTGTCTATACCTCACTGTCCATTATAACTGCCAATCTCACCATAAGTTGAAAAATGTTGTTTTGGTTTGCCAAAGTATGTTATATTGCTGACCGTTTATGAATGTAATACTCAAAAAAAAAAGATTAACTGCAAAAAAAAGATGTTCCCCCCACATAGCAACTTCAAGTTAAAACACGCTCCCCCACAGAGCAACCCAAGTTAAAACAGGTTCCCCCACACAGCAACCCAAGTTAAAACAGGTTCCCCCACACAGCAACCCATGTTAAAACAGGTTCCCTCACACAGCAACCCATGTTAGAACAGGATTCTCCCACACAGCAACCCAACCCTTACAGAAATAATTATATGAAATTTTTGCAAGCCATACATATAAAACTATCCATGTGGCAGTGTGCAGAGAGCATGATTTTCATGTTAAATTGGAACTGACTGCATGCATGTGGCACACGTGCAGCAAGCAAGTGTGGCATGCGTGCTGCAAGCATGCTTTTTACATTAAACTGGAACAGACTGCATGCATGTGGAATGTGTGCAACAACAAGCAAATGGTTATAACTGCATGCATAAAAGTTAAGTGACTTGCTTAGGATCACACAGTGTACAAGTGGGGGTTGATGAGATTCAAACCCAGGTCTTCAGGTTTGCACTTCAGTGCCCTTAAAGAGCAGATATTCACTTACTATGACAATAACTTGGCACCCGCACGGTCAGCTCCCCCCACACACACATACTGTAGCAGATGCGGCTACACCATTACAGACAGCCCACCAAGTATAGGTATAAGTCAAGAGTCTCTTACCGGAGTACTAGGAAGCCAGAAGCAGGAGTCTTTAATAGAGGATGTCCATGGGACAGAGCACTGGGGTGTGCCCCTTTGAAAGGAACAGTGTTATTTTTTATTACTATTTTATACGTTATGATGGCAAGTTGGAGATTAATGAAGGCCACTGTTCTACTAACAAGGCCCTTGTTAGTCGAGCGGTGGCCTTCATTAATCTGCAACTCACTATCAAAATGTATAAAATAGTAATGAAAAATACCCCCATTCATTTCAATGGGGCACACCCTACCTCTCCCTTGCCCTATGTCATAAGTGCCTAAGCGCAGGGATATGGAGATCAGCTTTACTGGGGGCAGCATATGCCTGACTATAGTAGGGCTCCAATACTCTATGCATAACCATATCTCTCAACTGTCCCCGATCAGAGGGATATCCCTCATTTTACCACTGAAAACTGCTCTGTCCCACATCTATCCCTCATGGAAAACATGCTGCTCACAGAGATGATGTCTTGTAAGAAAAAAATTACTTACCATAGTAATCTTCTTTCTTCCAAGGGACCTCCTAGTAGGATTAGACAGTTAACAGTCAGCCCAGAATCTCTGACTGCCCCAGGAACTCTAAGTTAGAATGTATGCAAATTAGGGAATTTGGAATGCATCATTCAAACTGCTTCCTCTAGGACAGGTGGACTGTGTTCCATCTAACTGCCAGATTCGATTTTGTAGATGAAACCACAAGACTAATTTAATTAAATAATTGCATTTATACACCCTTAACACTGAAAAAAACCTCCCCATGATAAAGAGGATAGGTACCAAAAGATAGCTAGCAAGCTAGATAGATAGATACTTTATTTGTAAAGCACCCCTTTCTGAAGACTCGGGGCACTGTACATTCAAAAACAATACAGATACATAGCATCATATAGCATTAATGAATTTAACTGGGAGCCAACAGTTAATTTATCTATCCCAATTAAAATAACTTAAAGAATACATTTTAATAGTTAAAAGCCTGTTAGAACAAGTAGGTCTTAAGACTCTTTTGAAAGGCTTCTACCAAGGCAGCCTCCTTCAGATAACCGGGTAATGAGTTCCACTGGGTAGGTGCGGCTACCGAAAACACCTGATCTCCCGAGTTCTGCAACCTAACCCTGGGAACTCCAAGGGGGCAACCTGGGCAGAACAGAGTGCCCGGGTCGGTCAGTAGGGGACAAGGAGATCTTACAGACAGACCAGCCCCCTATTGTGTAGGATATTGTAGGTCAGGAGCCCTACCTTGAAGACAAACCTCCACCTGACTGGCAGTTAGTGGAGGACTGGAGTGATATGCTCACTCTTTTTCGTACCCGTCAGCAATCTTGCCGCCATGTTCTGTGACAGCTGCAGCCGGCGGTGGTTGCCTCCCAATAACCCTAGGTACAGGGCATTACAGTAATTCAACCTGAACGTGACGAAAGCATGCACCATCATAGTCAGGTCTTCAGGTGGGATCAGGGCTCGGACCCGGGTAATGTTCTTGAGATGATAAAATCCATGTTGAACAATGGCCAACACCTGAGCATCAAGTGTCAGACCATTGTCCAGGATCATGCCCAGATCCTTCACCCGTCTAGATGGACTAAGGGGGATTCCCTCCCCCCCGGCACTAAGCCAGGGGGTACCCCCTCAACAGAACAAGAAATTACAACAAAACTGAGCTAGGTATCCTAGTCATATTTGTGTACATTAATCAATAATATAAAGTTAGGCCAAAGATTAATGGCACCATCAAAAACTCCCATAAAAGTATTGCTAAACCTATTCAGGTTATGTAAGGGGAAGTAGTGATGGAAGGTCTAATCCTACTAAGAGATCCCTTGGAAGAAACAAGATCACTATGTAACCACCCACCCCTTATCCTTCTGTCTACACAACCACTCGCAAGTGGTGCTGCCTAAGAGATATAGGTTGGCACCTGGATTTGTGGTTATAATTGGCTTGGCAAATGGCACAGTGCCTCCACCTATAGGGATCCTTATAGCAGCATACTGCCAGGGTGCTTCCCCACAGGAAACGAAATACAGCCCCCTCCCTTGGTGAAGGTAGAACAGTACACAATCCCCTCCCAACTTACCACTCGAAGCATGCAAATATTACACTATACAATAATGCAAATAATTCAGCAATTACAGGAAAATAAACAAGGGGATTTATTTTGGCTCTGGAAAATGAGGTAAGGCACAAGGGATGCAAACGGTAGTAAAACATTCAACAACAAGCTTCTAATAAATACTGTAATCAGACACAATAATCAGATACCATAGCATATTACAATTCCAGAATTTCCTGTCCCAGTCCCTCTCACCCCACTGACGCACCAGTTAACTGAACAATCCCTGTGGGAGCTCCCAAATACCTTGTGTGCACACACCGAGGAGTTGCAGGCCTGTGATGAGTAGACACTGGGTGCAGCACCATTGCAATGGTGGGATGCTGCAGTTGCAAGTTATACACTACACCAGTGGATGTAGATATACAGCTTTTCCTGGCTGTAACTTGCAGTGGGCTTAGCTAAGGTCGCACAGGAAGCCCAGATGCTAAGTTAACTAGCTAGCTAGAGTAAACAGGCAGGAGAGGAGGCACTGTGGGTCACCTTAGAGACTGGAAATGGCACCACGATCTGCACAGGGATTGTATACAGACCCCCATGTCAGGGGGAGGGAATGGACAAGGATATGATAGAAGGCATCCTTAGGATGGCAGAGAAAGGGGAGATACTGTTGATGGGGGACCTGAATATGCCAGATGTTAACTGGAGCACCCTTGCTGCAGCCACATTCAAGAGTAGGGCCATTCTCGATACCCTACAGGTGGCATGCCTCAGACAGCTAGTTTTGGAACCCACTCGTGAGGAAGCAATCTCAGACCTCAGTAGTCTCAAATGGGGACAGTGAAAGATCTCAGATTTAGAAGTGGGCAGCTATCTGACAAAAAGTGACCACCAAACAGTGTGGTTCACGATAAACAGCTACAGAGTCAAGCCATACAAAAGTGAGGGTACTGGACTTCAGGAGGGCTGACTTTGGCAAGATGGGAGAGTGCCTTAGAAAAGCACTAGCAAACAGGCTAGAAGGAGGGGTGGAGCAACAATGGGGAAACATCCAATCTGCCATCACAGAGGCAACAAGCCTTTGTGTGAAGCAAATAAACAAATCAAAATGAAAGAAAAAGCCACTATGGTTCTCAAAAAAGGTGGCAGGGAAGGTTAGGGAAAAAGATAGCATTTAGGAAGTATAAGGAAACACAGGAGCAGGACAGAGAACTGTACCAGTTAAGGCAGAAGGAAGCAGGGAGGGAAGTCAGAATCGCAAAGGCACAAACTGAGGAAAAGATAGCCAACTCGGCTAAGAAGGGGGATAAAATCTTTTATAGGTACATCAGGGAGCATAGAAAGACAAAGAGAGGGATAGTGAGGCTGAATAGAATGGATGGTGGGTCGGCAGAGAGGGACAGTGAAAAAGCAGGGCTACTGAACAAATACTTCTGTTCAGTATTCACAAAACAGGAGGAGGGGGAGGTGCCTAATTCAATTACCAGAAGCACTCTGAGTAGGAGGGTCGATCCCAGTCCATTCACAGAAGAAAGGGTTCTGAAAGAACTCCTAAAACTGAAGGTGGACAAAGCAATGGGGCCTGATGGAATTCACTCCAGAATTCTAAAAGAATTAAGGGGAGAACTAGTGACACCACTGACTACCCTTTTTAACAAATCATGGGAGGATGGTATGGTACCTGAGGACTGGAGGAAGGCGGATTTGATTCCCCTTCACAAAAGTGGGAGCAAGACAGAGACAGGAAACTACAGACCTGTCAGATTGACCTCTGTGGTAGGGAAAGTGATGGAATCACTTCTGAAGGAAAGAATTGTTGAGTACCTAGAGGCCAGTGGAGCACAGGACCCAAGGCAGCATGGGTTCACAGCGGGAAGATCATGTCAGAAGAATCTAATTGATTTCTTTGACTGGGTGACCAACGTAGTAGACCAGGGAGGGGCTGTGGACACGGTCTACCTAGACTTTAGCAAGGCATTTGACACAGTCCCACACAAAAGATTAATAATCAGATTAACCAGCCTGGGAGTGGGGTCCCAGGGTGGTAGCCTGGGTAAAACATTGGCTGGACAACAGGACACAGAAGGTAATTGTAAATGGAGTCCCTCTGAAGAAAGAGGGGTTACTAGTGGGTACCGCAGGGTTCAGTACTGGGTCAAGTCTTTTTAATGTCTTTATAAGTGACATTGCACAGGGACTGGAAGGAAAGATGCCTCTTTGCAGATGACACAAATATCTGCAACGGATTGATACACAAGGAGGCATGGAAAGGATGAGAAGGGACTTGGCAAGGTTGGAGGAATGGTCAGAAGTATGGCAGCTTGGATTCACTGCAAAGAAGTGCAACATAATGCACCTGGGAAACAAAAACCCAGGAAAGATTACACAATGGGGAGGTAGTAACAGCAACAAAAATGGAAAGGGACCTGGGGGTAATCATATCAGATGACTTTAAGGTTAGCAAGCAATGTGAGAAGGTAGTAGGGAGGGCTGGGGGGATACTGGGATGTATAGGGAGAGGCATCACCAGCAGAAAACAGGAAGTTGTTATCCCTCTGTACAGATAGTTGGTGAGACCCCATCTGCAGTACTAAGTCCAGTTCTGGAGACCCCATCTCCGCAAGAACATAGGCAGGATGGAAGCAGTCAGAGGAGCGCTAAAATGGTGCAGGGTCTGCAAGAGAAGCCATATGAGGAGAGACTAAAGGAGCTTAATATGTATACCTTTGAGGAAAGAAGGGAGGGGGGACATGATAGAAACTTTTAAGTACCTCACTGGAATCAACAAAGTCCAAGAGGGTAGCATCTTTCAGAAAAGAGATGTGTACAAACAAGAGGACATGATTTGAAGATAGAGGGGCGGCTCAGGGGCAATGTGAGTATTTTTTCACAGAGAGGTGGTGGACGCATGGAACAGCCTTCCTGATTAGGTTGTGGGGTCTAAAACTGTGGGAGAATTCAAGAATGCATGGGACAGACATAAGGCAAGTCTTGTGGGGGGTAGGAAGAAATAGGCTGTTGGTTACTAAGATCTGCAGCTTATCCTGTAGGTAGGAAAATTGGCAGACTAGGTGGGCCAAGCGGTTCTTATCTGCCATCAAAGTCTATGTTTCTATGTTAGCTAGCTGAACAGTTAGAAAAGTACTGGTTTGGGTAAAACCCAGTACTCATGACCTTTTGGTGAACAGATGATGCAGGATTTGGGGGATGTCTCCGCTTGCAGGCAACTGGGAAGAACAGGTAAAACTGGTGTGGATGCGGATGATGATCCTCTTCACCCCACAGAGGGACTTGTCTTTACCCACCTGCACAGGTAGGCAGACAGTTGTCTTCACCCCACAGAGGGACTTGTCTTCACCACCTTGCAGTTTGGCCAGCAGTTAGCAGACAGGCAGGACCTCAGAGCTCAGGTGCCCTGGCAGAAATCACAGTCTCTTGTAACGGGACAGTGAGGCAGTGGATTTGTTATCTCACCCAAGCACAAAGAAATACTTCTTTCAGCAGTCTCAGCGATCTTGGTTTCCAAAACATAGCAGTTCAGTCAAGATGAGGTAAATCCCTCTTGACTGGGATTTACCAGGCAGTTAGCAACAGGTTTTAAAGTTCTTAGTTCGTTGTGGCACACACCAAATGGTTTTAGGCTGTGACAACAGCAGGAACTATCAAAAATCAGTTGTTTTCTCTTCAAAAACTCACATAAAAAAGACACAGGGTCAAACTGTCAACCTCAGAATGTTAGTTTGAATCACGACATCTCATTGATCCACAGGAGTCTTGAGCTCCATGCCCTGATTGGCTATACTGCAGCTACCAATAGGGTTCCTCGCTGTCTTCAGGCAGACCACGTGCAATATGGCAGCCCCATACAGTACTGTTCATCTCAGTCTATTATCAAATAAAATAAACAGTCTTGGCAGCATCTGGCTGCATGGGGAGGACCCTCCTGGTCCCTTTTGGGGGTCGCTAGGGCCAGGGGGGCACTTTTGGGGGACAGGAGCCCTGTCAGGAGCTCCATTTTGTAATCTCCCCCCAGCAGGAGCCAACTGAAAAAATGGCACTTGGGCTGCTAGGAATCATGGGACTTGTAGTCCCAGTGGCCATTTTGTCCCCAGTACTCCCCAACCCACTGGAGGCTTGGACTGGTTCGAGGAGTTTCTAAAATGTTTTACTTTATGTTCATTTTGTTGCCCTCAGCCCCCACTGGTGTCCGATGGGGCTGGGGAAAGGATCGGAACAAGCAGTGCTTCTGCCGTGGCTTCTGGTGAGTGCTTGAGGCGCCAAAAACATTTGCAGCCTGTACTGTGCTCCCCACCCCACTGTGTGGTGGTTCGAGGGGGCGGGAAAGCAATCAAACTAGTGGCTCACCAGCCGCTTCTCTCTCCGGGCGCACTGAGGCACTGACTGCAGTCTAGGAGTAGGCCGAAGGAGCAAGGAGTGAGCAGATCACTAGCCACAAAGTCCAAGAATCAGCAGAAGGCAGAGGGACACAGAGGTGCCCCAGGTAAGCTCCCAACTTGAGAGGAGGGGTCACAACTATAGTAAGCAATTTTTTTTCTTCAAACCCCAGAAATCTCCTAGTAGTATTCTAGTAGTATTAGACAATTAGCAGACTATCAAGCAGTGCCTTGGGAAGTGGGTACAGAATCTATTTAGGAGAAAGGTTCTGCAATACTGCAGTACCAACCTAGCATCAGTCCTGGCTGGACATCCAGGCAGTAGTGCTTTGTGAAGGTGTGGACTGTACTCCAGGTAGCTGCTTTACAGATTTCCATGCAACAAAAACGAAGCAGCACCAAGTGCGTTTCTGCAAAATTTTTCTTTTTACTGACAAAATGTAAAAGTACAAGCAGAAAATGAACACACAGCAGTAATACAAACAGCAACTAGATGCCCAGCGCTTCGACTCTTAATAAGTCTGATGAAGACTTGTTAAGAGTTGAAGGGCTGGGCGTCTAGTTGCTGTTTGTATTACTGCTGTGTGTTCATTTTCTGTTTGTACTTTTACATTTTGTCAGTAAAAAGAAACATTTTGCAGAAACACACCTGGTGCTGCTTTGTTTTTGTGCCATGGTATTTGTTTGGCTGGTTGCCTTTTTGTAGCATAGCACCAGACCAGGTCGAGCAGTGTCGCTTAAATCTGTCTTTGAAATTGTATTTACAGATTTCCAGCAAGGGAATGTCCCTTGCAGCTGCCACAGAGGCAGCAATTCCACGAGTGGAATGTGCCCTGAGGCCCTGTGGTGGCTGTTTTTCAGCCTCACTGCAGCAGAACTGGATGCATGATACTATCCAGCATGCAACTGAACTCTTTGAGGCAGGCCTGCCCTTTCCCACTTCACCATATGTAATGAACAGTTGTGAATGGGGGCTCCTGAGGTCTTTAGCAGTAATGTACAGACATCGCACCTCAATGATACCGGCTGCCCTGAAACTTGTTACGTGCAGTTCAGTTCTCTCATCTGTAGATTATGGTCTTGTCATATATAGGGAAGGCACATACACAGCCTTAAAGGGGTCAAAACCATCTTCAACAAGGCCTGCTGCCTGGTCCTGGGAGTACACAAAATGACTCACTCTTGTGACCTATACAAGGAAACTGGCTGGCTCCCACTCCATCACAGACTCCAATACCAGGCCTGCCTCCTTGCGAAAAAGTCCCTGATGGGGTCCATGCCTACGGCTACTTCAGCCCTCTTTCAGCCTGCACAACCATCTAAATGCACAAGGAGTGCCTCCAGGACTGTTCTAACTGTTCCCTTCAAACGAACCACCCTTGGCCAAAGATCCCTCTCCTACTGTGGGCCTAAATGGTTCAATGATCTGCCTGAGGACCTTGCCAACTCCCCAGACTTGGACACTTTAAAATGGGCTTCGATCTCTTCTTGCCAGCAAATCTGACTGCCAGTGTTTGTGTTAACCCACTGGCCTCTGAGCGGTTCTCACACCGTCAAGCTACCTCTCTCACTCCCACCCTCCTGTTCCACAACTGCCCACTTCCCCTCCCACCTCCCATCACACTACCTCCCTTGACAAAGCCTTACCTTGGCTGCTAAAACATGCATTTCTGCAGACTGGGAGCACCCGTCTGAACTGTAACATGAATGTTAAACACTGTACTGCACTTAATTAGTGCTGCATTAATATGTTTCTCTGGAAGTGTGGTCCTGTTTCTCCTTACTTCTTGCATCCTGCTTAATGTTGTAACTGCACACTAATACCACTTGTTAGTTGATGTCTTTCTGTTCTGCAATGTTTCATCACCTGTAAATGTCTTGAATTCCTTGTTGACTTGGAGCCTTTGTAGCAGAGCCCCGGCTCAAAGGTATTAATCTGAATTTGAAATAAATAAAATGTAATAGCTAGGGGCATCAGAAAATTGTGGAAAAATTGTGACCAAATTATGGGAATTTTTCAGATTTATTGCAGGGAAATTGTGGAGACTGACAACCTATTAAGTATAGTTTCTAGAGAGAATTTTAGTACAACACCAAAATAAATGACACATAATGCACAAAAAAAACTTTAATGAAAGCTGTATAAGGCAATCAATAACCTAACTGAAAATAATTCAGAATACCAATTTCCTAAGAATGCCTGAACTTCATTAAACAATATATCTAGAATATAAAGGCAAGCAATATAGATAATTAAAACATTTTAAATATCAATTTCCTACAAATTGCATCAGTAGTAACATTAGTATTGCACTATGAGGCAAAAATGAATGCTAGCAGCAAACACAGTTCCTGATTCTGTAATATTATTCCATACGTACACTCACACACACACTCCTTTCAGTGCCACTCAGAAACCACCCTTAAAAATGTCAATATATCAATTTCCCAACTGTGCATAACCCAACTTTATTTAATAATATCTATACAAGGTAAGAAATATTATAGAGTTTAAACAATTCAAAATATCAATTTCCTACAAATTGCATCCATAGTAACATATGTAATATTGCACTGTGTGCCAAAAATGAATGCTAGCGGCAAACACATTTCCTGATACTGTGATATTATTCCGTATGTACACTCACACACACCCTCTTTTCAGTGCCGCTTAGAAACCACCCTTAAAAATCTCTATATATTTTTATTGTACTTCAGCATTAAAAGCAGTTTTACTTTGTCCTCTGTTAAAGTCCGTCGGTTGTCCTTCAGCAGGTCTGAGCAAATGTTTGTTCTACATTGGCTGTGCTCACTGGAAGCCAGATGTATTGCTTGGCAATGGCAGCGAGCTCTGGCAGTGCAACATGCTGTGCCTCCCAGTATTCTGACAGGCTGAAGTCAGATGGAATTGTTTGGGCTACAGCCACCTATGAATGCCATTCCATGTTTGAGACCTTGAAAAGTCCAAGGATCAGTTTGGTGTAATTAGCTTTATTCTTCTGCACTGCTGGTAGCTGCTGGGGATCGAAGACTCTTGCTGCTTCAAAAATGTTCAAGGAGGGGTGGTGGCTTAAAATGTTTGCCATCTTCTCACTGCTCTGCAGCATCAGAGTCTGAAAAAGAGTAGTACAGGCCTCACGTTCCTGTACTTGGCATCTGGATAACCATTCCACAGTCTGGGGCTTGTATTCCTGAGCACCATCTGTTGTGCAAAAGTCTAAAAAGAAATGGACAGTTTGCAATTTTGAATAAATGTTGTGCCCATGTGGCTTGGAGTTGGACTGTAGCTCTTCAATAAGCCTAACCAACTCTACTGAATGTTCTTTGACAAATGTTGTTTGCGTCATCAACTCTGGTAATTTGTCCTTCAGCAGGTCCTTCAACCTTCTGAGGGTCGCTGCACCAGATGTTTCACTTGTAGAAATTCAGCAATGATGGGCATGCATTCAGCTAAATAGTCCACAGCATTGACCCATGAGCACCATCTTGTCAGGACTGAATACACGGCATCTTTGAGTCACATTGTCTTTCAGCTTCAAGAAAGACAGGAACTGGTAGACCGCATTGGGCTCTGACAAAACACCTTCTTAACAAGAGCTACCACGCTGTTCAGATCTTGTAAGGTGTCTCTCAGATTTCAAGAATAAGATTAGGAAGATGTGCCACACAGGTCACATGCACGCGTTGTAGTACTCAGAGGAACTGAACCAAATGCTTTGTGCATGTAACTTGCACTGTCTGAAACAACTGCAAGTACTTTGTCGAAGTTCACAGAGTTGGCATTTAAAACTCTCAGTACAGCCTGTGATACTGTTGAATGGTTAACACGCTGCAAGAACTCCACACCAATCAAAATGGGCAGTCTTCCAACTTTATTTAAAGGCTGAGCCAAAACTGCCAAAATTCTGCGTCCACAGAAGTCTGTGATTTCATCCAGAAAGACAAAAACGTTGGCATCCTCCATACGTGCTGCGCAGTTGTGCTGGTCAGGAAGTGTTCCTCCTTGTTTGGTGTATTTCTGAAGAAACTCTTGGAAGCTGGAGCCTTTTCCAGAGGAATAGCTGCTCATGTCAGACACTGAACATAGTCCAGCACAAACTTCTTTCATTCAATGAGGGCGCCTTTGCTCTGGCAAGACATGTTGTGAGAGCTTGTTGTCGCTGACAACTGGCGAACCTAGAAGACACAAAAACATAATTTAGATAACTGATTTTTATGCAGTTTGCACATAGTCACTAGGCTAACATTCCAAAACCAGCACGTAAGAAAAACAAAATACTAAGCAGGTGGAACAGAACACTATGAGACAGCCTGGTGGCGCAGAGGGCGAGGCATCTTGCCTTACCTCCAGGCCATGCCAGCAACCCAGGTTCAGGAAGTCCCTCGGCAGCCCAGCCCAAGGGTAAGCCTGGGCATGGGGTGGTGACGGACAAGACTGAGTAGATAGACAGCTAGTAGTGTGGGGTGTCCCACAGTGCGTGCCTCCACAGGATGAGTGGTGGACTGGAGAAAACTGGAAAGCGATAAACACAAAATTGTTAAAAGGAATAGAACAGTGCTTTTACCTTCATTTCTTTCTTTATTTCTGCTTTCGGTCAAGGTGTCTCTGCGACTTCATATGGATGTCAATGGTATGCTTCTGGAGAAAGTTGATCATGTGGCAGCAAAATCGGCAGAACAGGTGGCCTCCATCCTCATAAAGATCTTCTGGCTACATCTTTACACGATCCTTGGCTTGGATGCAATACGAAACATGGCGTGCTTTGGCTTCTTCCCGTGAGAACCGTGGACGCTTTGCTTGTGGTGCCGATACGCTTGCAATCTTGAATGGAAATGCACAATGATGATTTTTTTTGAGGACGTGTTTTTAATGTTCGAGTATTATTACATTTTTATCTATTTATCTATAAAACTATATAATTAATGTATTGCTCTCCCTTTGTATTGAAATTAAATACATATATATATACACACACACACACACACACACACACACACACACAACACACACATGAAGCTTAGTATGTTTATTTTATTTAAGACTTCACGATTTTACACCAAGACATCTGTCACTGATGGTCAGGACTGACCCCGAGACTGGTATACATGTTGGAAAACACATTCTTCTGGCCACTGCTGATGGATTGATGGATGGAGGGAGGGGGGAGGGAAGTACAGGCAAGACAAGAGGCACGGAACAGTTTGTTTTCCAACATGTGTACCAGTCTGCGGGGTCCGTCTCACCAATGACAGACCACATGAAACAGCGCATAGTACATGAAGGATCACACAATTACATAATTAAATTTACAATACAATTTTACAGAATTTAAATAATGCACACAGAAAAGTAGATCTCTTAAACATAAGGCCCAGATATTCAAAGGTTGCGCCATGTAACAGGGTTACACAGCGCAGGTCAAAACTGGCCATTTGCGATATTCAGAAGGAGGCAGTTCGCCCGAAAACATGCTGAGCAACAGCGCAATGAAAATGAAGGCATGCGCAACCGAAGGGGGGGGATCCATGCATAAAGACCGCAATGAGATATTCAAAGACTTGCGCGATGCGCAATAGCGGCACAGCCGGAAATTGCGCACTAGCGGAAATGAGCCAAAATAAAAGGCTCAAGGCGGGCAAAAGCTACCAGGCTGCCAAGTGGGGAGAAAGAGAGAGACAGAGACAGACAGACAGACAGCAAAGGGCAGGCAAGGAAAGTGTGTCCCATAGTCTGTAGAGGCCAGCGGGGTGCCGGTGCAGTGGAAGTAGCAGTCAGGACAGTGGGGTAACACAGCAACACCAGCCAGGAGGGTCAGAAGCCAGGAGATGGACAGTGCCAGTTTCCATGGAAGCTGTAATGAGGGGTGAGAATGCATGCTGCAGGGGGCGTGGCCGTGGAAGGGCCCGTCAGTGACCGCCCCGACAAGCGATACCGTGCCGCATCAGCTTTGAGCTGTACACAGATGTAGAGATTGTGGGCGGTACCTCCTGACCAGGGCAATACAGAGGCGGCTCTGTGAGCTGTGCAGTGATGTGATGCAGGCACCCTCACGACGGAGTCACGCTCTGTCGGTGGAGACCAAGGTGATAGCCTGCATGTGCCTGCTCACCACGGGCACCTTCCAGAGGCCGACAGGGGACACCACAGGCATCACACAGTCGGCCACGTCACTCATCCTCACCCAATTCCTCAGCGCACTGCTGCCACATGCTGCAGAGTACATCCATTTCCCCAGCACCGCGGCAGAGCGTACAGCAAACATGCAGGAGTTCCACAGGGTAGCACGTATGCCTGGCATGCTAGGGGCCATAGACTGCACACATGTGGACATCCACGCCACCTGGCCCCGATGGCCACGCATACTGGAACAGAAAGGGATTCCCTAGTGTCAACTGCCAGGTGGTGTGTGATGCCACTGGGCGCATAATCAATGTCTGTGCCACACACCCTGGCGGAGCACATGATGCCTTCACATGGTATCAGTCTGCAATGTGCCATCGATTCGAGAGTGGGGCCATCCTCACAGGACATCTAGTGGGTGAGTACACATGTATGGAATGCAAACTCTGGGCAAGGGTGGGAATGCCACAGGTGCCATGGTAGTGGCACACAGGGAGATGGCCAATATGGACCTGAACATGACACTGATCTCCACTATCTCCACACAGGTGACTGCGGATACCCACTCTGTCCCTGGCTGCTCACACCGTACCGGCGCCCCATGACCCCAGCGCAGCTATGCTATAATGAGGCACATGCCGCAACACGCAACATCATAGAGCGGGTGTTTGGGATGCTCAAGGCATGCTTCCGATGCCTAGACACCTCCGGCGGTGCCCTACAGTACAGCCCCCAAAAGGCCTGTGGGATATTCCCGGCCTGTTGCATCCTGCACAACATGGCCAAAGACCATGGGATAGCCGTACAGGTCGAACAGAGGGACAGCGATGGGGACGCCAGTGGCGCCGGTGATGATGGTGATGAGCAGCCCCAGGAGGGAGGGACCCCGACTGATCTGGCAGGCCCAGCTGCACGGGTCACCATCACAGAGGAGCACTCGCGCAACACAGGTAAGTCAGGGGACATGTGCAACCAACACTGTCCATGCGCCAAACCACAGGCACACAGGGGAACACACCAGGGGTGCATGACGGTCAGGGAGTGGAATGGTCCAGGCATACAAACACACCATCAGGGAGGGGTGAGCACTCATATGGATACACAGACACACCAGGCACAGAGCGTACATGGGCAGATGCACAGCACTGCAGAACCGACATTGCTAACACACAGCACCACCGACCACCCCCCGTACTGTCCGAAATGCGTGTGTCAGAACCTGGGCACCTTGCACCTTGGTGTACAGTGCAATACAGGCATCATCATGCTGCAGCACCTGTGGACAGTGTGTCGTGGTGAGCAGAGCACCCAGCAGTGCACTGCCCACCATGACACACATTGCACACATGGCAGCACCAGACAGGGCCCGCACTGGGAGACAGCTCAGTCATGTAGCACTGTCCCACGGCCACCGCGGATGCGTGGGTGGCCCCGCCGTGACCCAACAGCACGGGCAGGCTGAGCAGGGGCCACATGGGGTGACACTGTTGCACCACCAGGGGTCCCACTGCGCAAACGCGACCTTGCCCACACAGGGGTCTGCAGCATGCCGAACAAACCTGCACCAGGGGTGCTCGGGATGCCCACAGCAGAACCCGGCGTCGACAGGCCTGGTGTCGCACGACGCCGGGAACGGGGAGTGGAGAGTACACTGCGTGGAGTGTGCGGTACAGGGGCACCTGACTGTGTGCCCAATGCGTCAACGACAGAGACCACTGCCTGGGTCAGCCTGTCAATGGCGGCGGTCACATCCGTCCGCATCACGGACCAGCTCAGCTCGGTCGAGCACACTCCCTGCTGTGCGCTTCACGGACACAGACAGTGCCTCCACGGACCTTGCAACCCACCTCTGCAGCTGTACTGATTCCTGCAGCAGGCGGGTGTGCTCGACCAATGGTACTGTGCCCCAGCGGCATCCTGACCCCCAGGGTGTGGGCGGTCCTGGTGCACAGCACCCCTTGAGGGTGGCGCTGTTCGCCAGGACCAGGAATGGGCGGATCAAGCGGCGGACATGTGCCACTGCCTGACCTGCCCCCAGACCTGGTGGGCGACTGCTGCTGCTGCCCTCAACCGCTGTGCCCCGGTCCCTCGTTCCACCGCTGTGCTGCAGCAGTGCCAGACACCTGCACAGCCACGGTGCTGCCCACGGGTGCCTGACAGGCACAGCCTGGGACCGTGCAGCATGCTGGTACACAAGTTGGAACCAGACAGGCCCAGGGGCACGTGCTGGCCTGCCGTGTGTCCGTCATGGGACACACAACCATCACTGCCATTGCAGGCCTTCTATCATCAATGGTGCAGGTACGTGCTACTGCCATGGTCACAGCGTGCTGGCATGCTTGCACGCCAGACTGCTGAGACACAGGCAGTGCACCCCCCGCACCCGTATCACTGACACCAGAGTTTGCGGCCCAGCGTGCATGCTGCTGCAGTGCCTGCTAGCTGGTGGTGGAGGTGGATGGACCCTCTTCCATGTCCAGCAGGTCAGCATCACTGTCTGGACCCACCACCACCGTCTCCTGAAGGCGAACAGGATCTGTAACAGAAAGAGTACATGTGAGTGCATGTGAACAACTGCCCCCAAACACCACCACCATGTCATACACGTGCAGTGATGGGCTTCCACCTGTCTGGAATCCTCCGCCTGATGCGCCCTCAATGGCGCTCGGCTGCATAGCTGCGACCAGTGTCTCCTCAGTTGGGTCAGCTGCAACACCACTGGCGGGCCCCGCCAGTGCCAGCCTGCACCGCCCTGAAGGCTGCCACCTTCTCCTTCAACCTCCTCGGTCTGTCCCCATCTTTTTCTTGCATTCCAGCACGAAGCACTGGTGGCTTCCGTGCAGGTTAACGGCCAGCTACCCCTCCCATGCAGCCGGCGGGACTGAGGGTGCCCTCCTCCACTCAGCACTGGCTCCTCATCCAGGTAGGCCTGGAAGAGAGCCTCCGTCTCTGCTGCTGTAAAGTTGGGCCTCCTCACGCCCACCGTCCTCACCCTCACAATGACTCTGCTCGGTCATGGCGATCTGTATTGGAAGTGGACACCTGTCACTGCGCAGTCTACAGCATTTTCCCATGACCATCGTCCTGACATCACACAGCATGCAACTCACCTCTCACCTGCAGTAACCGAATCTGCGCGCGCAGCCCAATGTCGCACATTTATAGGCGCAATACATGCAAATTAGGAGTGGAGCAACTATAATGACATGCAAATCGCGCACTCGCCTTGAATGGCTGATCAGATGATTTGCATGTGTCGGCTGAATATCTGAATCTTTGCTGTCTGGAAGAGTCGGCTGAGCCAATGGCGCAGATCTGTGCCTGTGTGGTAGACTGCATTGCGCATGCCCAGATAGCTTACGTAGGCGTCTGTCACACTGCCGACGTGCTGAGCGCGATCGGCAATTCAGGCCATGGCCACCATTGTGCCAGTGGCGCTACAGCAATGGGAACTATATGGCGCTGTGGCACTACTGCGCAATACTCCACTGTTGCACTGGTACGCAGCTGGTCGGTCACACAGGATGCCTATACGTCAGATGGTGCTGTGCGTAGCCTTGCGTCATTGCCCATGACCTTGTGTATGACCTTTGCCCCTGGCACTGTTCGCCTGCCATGTGTCGTCCCTATTGCGCTGTCTGGTGACAGCGCTATAATGCGGCGCTGTTCGAACAGCGCCGATTGGAGCCTGTGGTGGTCTATTGCGCAACATCTCCACGTGGGATTACTGGCGCAGCTGGGCGCCCATATTGCCTGCTGTAAAGTTGGTGCCATGGCTGGAGGAGGGCGGTGTCCTGGAGCCAGCTTAGAGTAGCCAACTTGGTGGCCTAGTGGAGCCCCACTATGGGGCACTTTATGGTGGCGCCCCTCACCATTGCCCGGACCCAGGTGTGGCAGCAAGTGGCCACTGACCTGGTAGGGTCACTGGACGGTGCCGGTCAGCTGAACAGTGCCGCACGGTACAGTGACCTCCACCGAGAGGATCCTGATCTGCTGGATCGGCTGCGGTCACGTGCCAGGCGGGCATGTGCCTAGGCCAGGTGGGTGCCATATATGCATCTGTATTATCTGTAGTGTGTGTGTGTGTTTGGTGGCTGTGCATAGGTGATGGCTCGCCACGGTTGGCTGTGCAGTGTGTGTGCAGCTGTGAGATGACTGGGTATGGCTGTGTGGGCAGGCACTGTCACTGGGGCAGGGGCAGTCTGCTTTTGAGTCACACTGATGGTTGTCTCAACATCATGTCTCCCACAGGCGGGATGAGGATGCGGGCACAGTGAAGAGGGCCGTGCCAGGGACCCGCTACAGCAGGGGTTGGACCCCACCAGCAGCAGCAGCGCCAGCAACAGCGCGCAGTCGGAGCTGCTTGAGCAGTGTGGGAGTATCAGGACTTCATGGATGCTATTGCATGCTGGGGGCCAGTAGCCATGCACAATACAAACATGCAGGAAAAGGGAGGTCATGATTCCACCATACAAGACACTAGTGAGGGCCCCACCTGCAGTACAGTGTGCATTTCTGGAGACCATACCTACGTGGGGAATGTAGAGTGGGCAGAGAAGGTTCAGAGGAGGGCAACAAGGATGCATTGCATAGCATCACAACTCCTAGGGAGACAGGTTGAAGGAACTGAACCTGTACTCCCTGGAGGAGAGGAGGAGAGAGGGATATGATTGAGACATACAAGTATCTTACAGGGTGGAACAGGGTGCAGGAAACACTATTTTGAAGTGCAAAAGATGTTCCAGGACTACAGGGCATGGGATGCAGTTGGAGGAGGACGATTCAGAGGAAACATGGGCCAGACTTTCTTCACAGAGCGGGTGGTGTACAAGTGGGACACCCTGCCAGAGGAGTGGTGGGGGCTGACACACTCACGGGATTTCAGACTGCACGGGATAGATATAACAGAATTCTTGAGGTCAGGGTAAGGGAACAGACTTCTAGGTAAACAAAGTAACTTACAGGCTGAAATGGACAGACTGTGTGGGCCATAGGCCCTTATCTGCCAACACTGGCTATGTATCTATGTCTGTAGGCATGACACAGGTGACATGCATCACTGTCCAGTTTCACGGCACGTCTGTGTATGCATCACTTTGGTCCATGCATGCACTGGGCACATAGCTGTGTAACTGGCATCGCACCACGTTGCCACGTCACTTGCCAGCCTTGTTTGTGCTGTGATGGACATGGGCAGTGTGTGTGTGCAGTGGTGCGCATAGCTGGTGCCACCTGTTTGTGATGGCCATGTGCATGTTCACTGTGGGTGGGTGCATGCCATCACAGGTGCGGGACATTGGGCTATATGGCTTGCAGGTTGGGTGGTGTTCAGGGTTGTGGTCAGTCACAGCCATTGGCTGTGTTCCTATTTTCCTAGGCCTCGAGGTTCTCCAGAGGATAGCGAGGGATGTCAGGGCCATCCGACGGCTTGTGGGCCATAATAGCGACATCCTGCAATACATTCACCGCCATGGTGTGCGGAGGAGGCGGCAGAGACCTGCAGGACACCGGCAGGAGGACGGGCGGCCAGCTGGCCCATGACATCTCTACCCTTCCCACTTCTCCCATCCCTACCACCCTGCCTTCCCTCTCCAAGTTTGTCATCCCTACCCCTTGACCAACCCTACCTTGTACCCGTCCCCCTTGTAAATAGTTGTACTTGTTTTGATAATGTTTGTTGTTGTGAAATACATTTTTATATTTTTATACGAATAATGTGTTGCTCTCTGATTTGCAGCTGCCTATGGGTGCTCAGTTGCAGGGGTGTACATGCCATCTGGGCTGGTATGGTCCTGGGTATGTGTGTGTGTGTGTGTGTGTGTGTGTGCGTGTGTGTGCATGGGGAGGATCTCCAGCATGGCAGTGACTTCGGTTGGTCTTGCCGTGCTGCCACCCACTGCTGGGTGCACAGGGTGTGTCTGGCTTGTAGGCTTCTGTGCTGCACGGGTTGGCGTGTGCTGGGAGGGGGATGCATGGTTTCCTGCAGCGCCAGTCACTGCACATAGGTGGTGTCTTGGGGTCACAGTGCAGGGTGTGCTGTGCGTGCACGGGGCTGATGTGCACTGTGGTTGTCAGCCTGTGTGTGCACTCTCAGCCTGCCAGTGGTTGTGCTGGGGTGTCATGGCTTGCTATGCTTTGTTGGCTTGTCCCCATGGGCAAGTAGATCATCCGTCCCACCCCAGTGATGCTGTGCTTGGGGTGTGCAGGTGTGGTGTGGGTTCTGCAGTGTGTTCCTGTGCCCATGTGGCATGGCTGGCGGTGGGCCCCAGCCTGCCTCCCTGGATGTGCAGTTCCATTGCTCTGGGGGGGGGGCTCTGCTTGCGCTATGGCACCTCTGGAATGTTCAGCTGGGCTGCCCTGGTTGCGCCATAAGCGCAACATTTCAGCTCACTTCTCCTTCCTGGTTGCGCTATGGGCGCCCGTATGTGCGATATTCAGATGTTGGTTACTTAGCAATTTGTTCTGCTCCATGTTTGAATATCGCACCTGTTCGTGCATTTCGCTCAACTGGTTTGTGCTTGCTCCTGCTGTTGTGCTCATTTTGTGCGAGTTTGAATATCAGGCCATATTGTTCTGGCCTCAGGTGATGCTGGGCATGGGAAGACATGCAGGATGGCCCAGAACAATTATTTTCTGTGTATATACCAGTCTGCCAGGTCCGTGCCAAGCTTCTTTCGCTTCTTGTTGATGGTCGGTGGAGGGTCCATCAACAATAATCGAAAGGAGCTTTGCACGGATATGGTGGACTGGTATACATGAAGAAAAAAACTGTTCTGGCCCAGCCTGCACGTCCGCCCCATGCCCATCATCACTCGAGGCCAGAACAATTTTTTTTTCTGCATGTGTACCAAGTCCACCAGGCTCAACTCTCCATCAACAAGCAGCAACTGGAGCTTGGCATGAACCTGGCGGACTGATATACATGCAGAAAAAAATTTTTCTGGGCCAGCCTGCTCATCCGCCCCATTCCCACTATCACCCGAGGCCAGAAGAATTTTTTTCTGCATGTGTACCAAGTCCGCCAGGCCCAACCCTCCACCGACCATCAACAATAGACGACCGGAGCTTGGCACCAACCTGTTGGACTGGTATACATGCAGAAAAAAAATTGTTCTGGGCCAGTCTGCTCTTCCTCCCCATGCCCACCAGTTTTTCTGCATGTGTACCAAGTCCGCTAGCCCCAACCCTCCAATGACCATCAACAACAAGCGACTGGAGCATGGCACAGACCTGGCGGACTAGTATACATACAAAGAAAAATTATTCTGGGCCAGCCTGCTCGTTAGCCCGTGCCCACCATCACCGAAGGCAGCACAATCTTTTTCTGCATGTGTACCAAGTCCGCCAGGCCCGACCCTCCACTAACCATCAACAGCAAGTGACTGGAGCTTGGCACGGACCTGGTGGACTGGTATACATACAGAAAAAAAATTGTTCTGCGCCAGCCTGCTCGTCTACCCCGTACCCACCATCACCAGATGCCAGTACAATGTTTTTCTGCATGTGTACCAAGTCCGCCAGTCCCGACCCTCCACCGACCAACAACAACAAGTGACAGGAGCTTGCCATGGACCTGGCAGACTGGTATACATGCAGAAAAAATTTTCTGGGCCAGTCTGCTCATCCACCCCATGCCCACCGTCACCCGAGGCCAGTACAATTTTTTTCTGCATGTGTACGAAGTCCGCTAGGACCAACCCTCAACAACAAGTGACTGGAGCTTGGCATGGACCTGGCGGACTGGTATACATGCAGAAAAAATTGTTCTGGGCCAGTCTGCTCGCCCACCCTCTGCCAACCATCACCCGGAGGCCAGAACAATTTTGTTTAGCATGTGTACCAGTCTGCCAGGCCCATCACTCTGCTGACCATTAAAGACAAACCACAAGAGCATGGCATGAACCTGTCAGACTGGTATACATGCAGAAAGAAAAATTACCACCTTAGTAATGTTGTTTCTTCTAACAGAGTCTTGCTATATTCTGACATATGCAGTGAGTCCCAACCTTCAAACTGCCCCGAGATGAAAGAGTTAACTTTCCATGCCAGGCATGGAATGCTGAGCTCGAGCTCGGTTGAGACTCTGTCTGTTGTTCTTCAAACTGAAACCGTCAGATCTTTACAGCTAAACTCACTAAGGCCCAGTGTGGAAGCTGTAAACCTACATTAGCCAACTGGATACTAAATAAAAACACATTTTTGGTCCCAACACAAAGACTTAAGTCAGGAGACCCAAAAATGAAAACACAACACCCACTCACCCCAAAAGGAAGGGTGAAACAAAAGGTGGGCACCTACTCGTGCCAACACTGCACTGCCCACCCACATCCCAAAAACAGAGGTCTGGAGGGGCAGGCAGGGGAGGTCAGAATATAGCAAGACTCCATTAGAAGAAACAACATTACTAAGGTGAGTAATTTCTTCAAACAACATGAAGTCTTGCTATATTCTGATATATTGCAGACTACCAAGCAGTACCTCCATTGAGGAGGACAGAATTTACTTAGGAAACAGGCTCTGAAGCACAGCTGTGCTAAACCGAGCATCACTCCTAGCCTGGATGTCCAGGGAGTAATGCTTGGTAAAGTGTGAACTGTTTTCCAGGTAGCTGCTTGACATATCTCTAGAATCGGATGTTCCTGGCAGCCGCCAGAAGCAGCTGTATCTCTGGTAGAGTGAGCCCTCAGGTCTGAGGGTGGAACCTTACCAGTTTTTCATAGCAAAATTGGATAAAGGAGACAATCCACCTGGGAATGGATCTTTTAGTGGCAGGTTTCCCTTTACCAACCTCACCATAAATGAGGAACAGTTGGAGGAGTCAAACCTGTGACCCTTAGTGCACGCTCTATGTAGTAACTGAAGGGCTCTTTGACATCTAAACTGTGCAGTCTCTCTCCAGAGGAGGAATGGTCAGTGAAGTACACAGGAAGAGACATAGATTGAGTAAGGTGGAAATCTGAAACCACCTTAGGCAAGAACTTCCTGTTAGTCCTGAGGACCACCTTATCTCTATGAAAGGAGATAAAATCAGGCTCCACTGACAAAGCTTGTAATTCACTTATGCGTCTGGCAGAAGTGATGGCTACCAGAAACACAGTCTTCCAAGTCAAGTACTTAAGTTCTGCTGAAGATAAAGGCTCAAAAGGGGGTTGCATAAGCTGAGCAATGCAAACATTGAGGTCCCAGGCAGGGGCAGGGTCCCTGAATGGAGGGTTGGTGTGAAGCAATCCCTTGAAAAACTTGAAGAAAACAGGGTGAGCTGAGAGAGAACAAGGCTTACCTGCTGAAATAAAAGCAGATACAGCTGCCAGATGCACTTTCAGTGTAGCTGGTCTGAGCCCCAAGCTATTTAAGTGGACCATATAATCAAGGACTGTGGGCAGATCAGCAGATTCTGGGGAAATATGCATCCCAGAGCACCATATGGAAAATCTTTTCCATTTAGAATTATAAGTAGCCCTGGTGGAAGGTTTTCTAGAAGCCTTCAGGATATCCATTACACCCTGGGAGAGGTGTAAGTCAGCAAACTCTAACTCTTCAAGAACCAGGCCTTGAGTTGAGAGATCTGAGGTTCGGTACCAAACCCTCCCCTGAGCACAGGTTAACAGGTTGTAATTCCTGGGAAGACACAGGGGAAGATGGACTGCTAAGGACAGTAGGAGTGGATACCAGGGCTGTCTGGCCCAGTCTGGAGCAATCAGGATCATCTTGCAGGGTTGAGATCTGATTCTGACTAGCACTTTGAACAGGAGAGGGAAGGGGGAAGCACAGAGAAACTTCCCTTCCCAATTGAGAACTAAGGCATCCAGGGGACTGAGCCCAACACTGGGGTCTGCAGCAAAAAAGGGGAAGTTGGTGATTGTCTGGGGCTGCAAAAAGATCTATCTGTGGGGTGCCCCATCTGGAAAAAATCACTTCCAAGACCAGGGGATCCAGTGATCATTCTTGATGTCCCTGGGAAATCCTGCTGAGAGCATCTGCCAGGACATTGTCCTTTCCTGGTAGGTGAACTGCCATGAGGAAGGTGTTCAGGGAGTAAGCCAGAGACCACAACTTCATTGCTTCGGTGCACAAGGCCATAGACCGAGTGCCTCCTTGCTTGTTGATGTACCACATTGTGGTGGTGTTGTCTGTTCTGACCTGTACAACTTTGTTCTGAACAGATTTGGAAAAAGCTTGAAGTGCTAGAAATACTGCTCTGAGTTCCTACAGATTGATGTGGAGCAGAGATTCCTGAGGGGACCACAACCCCTGGGTGGTGAGGTCGCCCATGTGAGCCCCCCACCCCAAGAGGGAGGCATCTGTAGTAAGGATTAAAGAGTGAGACTGGGTGACAAAGGGAACCCCTTGTCTCAAATTTTCTGATCCTGCCACCACTGTAGGGCCTGGATCAGGGTTCGAGTTACTGGGATCAGTTTGGTCAGAGGGTCCTTCCTTTGAGACCAAAAGGCTCTCAAATGGAACTGAATGTCCTTCATTTGAATCTTGCTCCCTGCACTACTGCTGTAGAAGCAGCCATGTGCCCCAGGAGCTGTAGAAAATGACTTGCTGGTCGAGACACCTGCAGGGTGAATGAGGAGGCCAGAGAGACCAGGGTCCTTGCCCTGTCCAGGGCAAGGAAGGCTCTGGCCTTCTGTGTCTAGCTCTCATGCCCTATGAAGGTGAGGAGCTGGACAGGCTCTAGAACTGACTTTGAGAGATTTAGTAGGAAACCCAAGGAAGTGAGCAGTTGCTGGGTTATACTATTTGCCAAGATTAGGCCTTATGGTCTATCGAGTCTGCTCGAACCTAGATCCTTAGTTGGGTGCCGAGACCCTCCCAGAAACTCCAGAAACCCCTATCATCCATCCCACCCCTGTTATCTGTAAGTGTAACTTGACTTGGTCTGGGACTGGCCTACTATGAGCCAGTCGTCCAGGTAAAGAAAATGGCAATTTTCTGCCTTCTTAGAGAAGCAACTACTACAGGCATTTTGTGAATACCCTTGGAGCAGAGGTGAGGCCAAAGGGCATTGCTCTGAACTGGTAATGGCCTGAGGGCAGCTCGAACCTGAGGTACTTTCAGTGGGAGCTTCTGATGAGAATATGGAAGTAGGCATCCTTGAGGTCCAGGGACACTAGCCAGTCCCCTGGCCTTAGAGAGGGTAGAATAATTCCCAGAGTCACCATTTTGAATTTTGGTTTTAAAAGATGCTTGTTTAAGTATCTGAGATCCAGGATGGGCCGCCATTCTCCTGTCTTTTAGGTGTAAGGAAAGTACCTGGAATACAATCCTTTGCCCTGGTGAAGGGTGGAACCTTTCCACAGCTCTGAGAGCTAGGAGGGAAGAGACCTCTGCCTCTAAAGCAAGTGCCTCTGATGGATTTGCAGGTAGAGGATCTGGTTCTCATCTTTGAAACTTTTGAAGCTGAGAACCAGTCCCTGGCTTACTACCTCCAGGACCCATTTGTCTGATGTCAGAGACTCCCAGTCCTGGACAAGGTAAGCCAGCCTGCCCCCTACAGGTAGCTGAGAATCGGCCCTGGCAACCCCATCAGGGTGCCTGCTTGGCAGGGGGCTTTGGGCTGAGGGGTGGAAGCAGGCCTGCTTGTACCCTGTCTGCCTCTCCCTCTAAAGAACCCCCTCTGGGCATAAGCAGAAGAGGAGGCCTGGGCTTGGTAAAAAGGCCTATGAAAAGGCCTGCACCTGGGAAGCTGCCTTTGAGGAGTGGCCTGCCTTTCCTTGGCCTGTGCACTCCTATAGGTGGTCCTATACTCATCCATTTTCTTCATGTAATTCTCTGTCAGCTCCCCAAACAGGGAATTACCCACAACAGGAAAATCCATGGCCTTAGTCTGGGTATCCTGTGACAGGCTAGTACATCTGAGCCAAGCCATCCTGCGAAGTGCCACAGATGTAGCCATGACTCTTGATGACACATCATTTGAGTCCACTGCAGCATGGAATTGCACCTTGGATGTCTCAATACCATCAGCAGCCACCTGCTCCAGCTCCTTGGCAAGCTGGCCAGGGACCTGTTTTGCAAGAGCCATGACAGTGTCCCATCTGGATTTCTGATATCTAGCAACATAAGCCATATAATTTGCCTGTCTGAGTCCCAAGGATGCTGCCATGTACTGTTTCTTTGCCATGGCATCAATCCTCCTGGAGTCCTTGTCCGGGGGGGAGTGAAGCCAAGGGAATATTTGCCTTGTCACAGGCTGCAGCCTGCACTACCCCAACATGGCTGCATTGTGGTGTAAGGAACTCCGTATCAGAGCCTGACAATGTACCTCTTGTCCATTCTCTTATCCACAGGAGGTATAGTGTGAGGAGTTTTTAGAATTTTAAATGTCTGTTTCCCAAAAGATTTATGCAAGGGAATAGACAGTCTCCTAGACTCTGGGATATCCATCATTTCCACATAGTCAGGCTCCTCTTGATCATCCACAGCTTCCTCCATAGGGAGCTGGAGGGTTTTACCACTTTTTATAAAACATAAAATGAGAAGGGGACTCAGAAAGCCTAGGAGGAGACACTCCTGAAGGTCTGTCTGGGAGATGTCCGGGTCAATAGGCACATCCAGACTTTCAAATCCACATTCCTCTCCTCATACTCCTCTTCCCCTCCTCTGGTTCATAATACTCCTCTAAATCATACTCTTGAACGGTGGAACCCGGCGAACCGGCCACCTGGCGGTGCGGGGTTGGTCGGAACCGAGGAAAGCGACTGGACAATTTTAATCGCTTTGGCTATTTCTTCAGCGGTTGGAGAGGAAAGTTTTGGCTCCACACCAGCTGATTTTCTAGTCCTTTTTGCTGGAACCGACTCCTCAGAGTCGGATCTCCTTTTGCCCGAAGAAGTCTCACCCTGGTCAGAGGGCACTGCTTCCGATTCGGTTGGAACCGAACCGGGCTGGCCATCCGGGTCAGCTGACTTTTGGCCTCCCTTTCCTGAGCCTACCAACTATCTTCTCTAGGGTAGCTGCAGGAAAATTCTTACAAATCTGGCAGTCTGCATTGAGGTGGTCAAACCCCAGACAGTAAACACAGGTGGTGTGGGAGTCAGCCTTGGCAAAGACTTCCCCACACACACTACAGTGTTGAAACCCAGTGGGCCCGGTTTTTCTTTTGGGTTTCTCAGACATAGTGCCAGTCCTATCTAAACTTACCCATTTATGGCAATCCGCCAGGTAAGACCCTCTTATCGGTTGCCAACCGTGTCACAGGTCGTGGAAAAAAACATAATAAAATCCGTTTTTTTTAGAACCGATAAGAACCGGTAACCACACTCTTAAATCACAGATTAAGATTTTTTAAACAACTTGATCAGTTCAAACCGAACCGATAAACCATTTACAAGTTCCACACAGAATAGAATTAATGTAAAACCTATCTAGTACTCATAAATACCACAGACAGAGACTGAACCGACAGGTTGCGGTTTAAATTCGGTCGAAAACCGAGAAAACAATACTTTAACTGACAAAAGAACGAGCAGAAGGAGAAATCTCCGAGCGACTGTTCAGTGAGGCGGAGAAAAGAATCTGACGGTTTGAGTTTGAAGAACAACACAAAGAGTCTCAACCGAGCTTGAGCTCAGCGTTCCATGCCTGGCATGGAAAGTTAACTCTTTCATCTCCGGGGCAGTTCGAAGGTTGGGACTCACTGCATATGTCAGAATATAGCAAGACTTCATGTTGTTTGAAAAAATTGTTCTGGGCCAGCCTGCTCATCCTCCTCATGCCCACAATCACCCGAGGCCAGCACAATTTGTTTCTGCATGTGTACCAAGTCTGCCAGGCCCAACCTACACCGACCATCAACAACAAGAAACTGGAGCTTGGCACAGACCTGGCGGACTAGTATACATGCAGAAAAAATTGTTCTGGGCCAGCTGCTCGTCTACTCCGTGCCCACCATCACCGAGGTCAGTACAATGTTTTTCTGCAGGTGTACCAAGTCCATCAGCCCGACCCTCCACCGACCATCAGACAAGTGACAGAAGCTTGCACGGACCTGGCAGACTGGTATACATGCAGAAAAAATGTTCTGGGCCAGCCTGCTCGTCACCCCATGCCCACCATCACCCGAGGCCAGTACAATTTGTTTCTGCTTGTGTATCAAGTCCGCAGGCCGACCCTCAACAACAAGTGACTGGAGCTTGGTATGGACCTGGCAGACTGGTATACATGCAGAAAAAATTGTTCTGGCCAAGCCTGCTCATTAGCCCCATGCCCACCATCACCCGAGGCCAGTACAATTATTTTCTGCATGTACCACGTCCGCCAGGCCCGACCCTCACCGACCATCAACAACAAGCAACTGAGTTGACATGGACCTGGCAGACTGGTATACATGCAGAAGAAAATTGTTCTGGACCAGCCTGTTCGCTCGCCTTACGCCCACCATCACCCGAGGCCAGAATAATTTGTTTCTGCAAGTGTACCAAGTCCGCCAGGCCAGACCTCTCTCCAACCATCAACAAGTGACTGGAGCTTGGCACGGACCTGGCGGACTGGTATACATACAGAAAAAATTGTTCTGTGCCACCTGCTCATCCACCCCCATGCCCACCATCACCCAAGGCCAGTACAATTTTTTTCTGCATGTGTACCAAGTCCGCCAGGCCCGACCCTCCACCGACCATCAACAACAAGCAACTGGAGCTTGGCACGGACCTGGCGGACTAGTATACATGCAGAAAAAATGTTCTGTCAAGCCTGCTCATTCACCCCATGCCCACCATCACCCGAGGCCAGAATAATTTTTTCTGCATGTGTACCAAGTCCTCCAGGCCCGACCCACTTTACCATCAACAAGTGACAGGAGTTTGGCATGGACCTGTCGGACTGGTATACATGCAGAAAATATTCTTGCACCAGCCTACCTGCTCACCCCATGCCCACCAACACCAGAGGCCAGTACAATTTTTTTTGCATGTGTACCAAGTCTGCCAGGCCCATCACTCTGCCAACCATCAACAACAGACTGAAGGAGCATGGCATGTATCTAGTGGACTGGTAAAGATGTAGAAAAAGAATTGCTCTTTGATAGTCCGCCCCCAGCCCCTTGCAGAACAAAAAAAAGACAACATTCTTAGCAAAGGCACATATACTTTTTTTCTACCATGCCAGCTTGTGCCCTTTCTCAACCCACACTCTCCCATCCCAATGAAATTAGCCAAACAAAGCAGACTTACCTTAACAAGATCAGGAAATCTGGGTGGTCCTTCAGTTCTTAGATGGCAGGATGCAGGGAGAGCAAGACAGCTGCAAGATGGCAAATTCAAAAAGCACAAAGAAGGCAGGCAGGAAAAGCAAGCAGGAGCAGTGGACAAATCTCACAGGAGTCAGCAGTAAATTTTACTGTATTTTTGCTGTCCTTTGCAGCAGTTAAAATGAATACAGTTCCTTTGTGATTTAACTGCTCAGATCTCTGGATAGCCAGCTTCTCTTGGGTCTCGAAGGTCCTCTTCTTCACTCCCACTGCTAACTCACTAAGTCTCCATTCCTCCTGCTTCTCTTGGGTCTCAGGAGGTCCTCTTATTCACTCACGCTGCTAGCTGGCTTGTCTCCATTCCTCCAGCTCCGACATCCTCTCTCCAGGTGAAATACCCATCCCCTCAAGAGCAGCCACATTTAGAGGGCCTAGGCGGACCTGAGGGGACGTACAAAAGAAACAGCACGAAAAAAAGTTTAAACTCGGAGGAGATGTGAGGTGTTCCACCCCTTTGTGACATCATCACTGGCGAGATACGAGGCAGAACAACCTTGGGGGGTGGGAGAGAATACAAGCTTACAAGCTAAGGGCTAAATGAAAAATAAACAAAGACTTGGAGTCCTGCCCGTTTTATGACAACACTACTCGGGAACACTACGGGGCAGCACCAGCCTCAGCAGCAGGGGGATCAACGGGAGCATCAGACGCCAAAACCACAAGGTGGTAAACAAAGAAACTGAATTGAGTTAGTGGAATTACTGCCACTAACATTCGGCAACATGAATGGAAGCACAATTTCGCGCTGGGGTTGTGGGGGGGGCCAAAATCAAGGAAATAGCGCAAAAATCGCGCCCACGATTTTCCAGTGCCCCTGGTAACAGCTGAGAGACCTTTTAACGCCCAAGCTATGAAGTTTCAATTCACCTGAACTGGATTTGGCTGTAAAAAATACAGGACGGGTGATGGATTGGTTCAAGTGAAAATCAGAAACCACCTTTGGAAGGAACTTTCTATTTGTCCTAAGGACTACTTTGTCCTTATGGAAGATAATGTAATTAGGATCAGTGCAAAGAGGTTGAAGCTCACACACTCTTCCTGCTGAAGTGACTGCCACCAGGAAAACAGTTTTCCACGTGACATACTTCAGGTCTGTTGCAACCATTGGTTCAAAAGCAGGTTACATAAGTTTGGCTATGCACAAATTCAGATCCCAAGGAGGGGCTGGTTCCCTGACAGGAGAGAACATATGTGCCAATCCTTTGAAAAAATAGGATGTGAAGCTATTGCTCTCTGAGCACCTGCAGACAAGCAAGCAGATACTGCTGCTAAGCGAACCTTAAGGGTTAAGGCCTGTACGTGCACCAGATAATCAAGCAATATAGACAAATCTGCTTTAAGGGGATTGATTTTCTTAAGCTTGCACCAGATGGAAAATCTTTTCCATTCTGAAGCATAAGTCTTTCTTGTACAAGTTTTCCGAGAAACTTTTAGTATCGTAAATACCTCTTCTGACAGGTTAAATTCAGAAAATTCTAACTCCTCAAGAACCAAGCCTTCAGGTGGAGGCTCTCGAGGTTCGGAAAAACTATCTGCCTTTGAACAGCTGTTAGAAGATTGTATCTCTGGGGCAGATGAATGGATTGCTTGGTAGACAGGGTGAGCAACAGAGGGTACCACAGCTGCCTGGCCCAGTCTGGTGCAATCAGTATCATGGTTGCAGACTGACTCCTCAGCTTGAAAAGGCCTCTCGACACCAGAGGAATTGGAGGGAAAGCAGAAAGAAATTTCCCGTTCCGATCCAGAGCTAGTGCATCTAATGGCACTGTGCCAAAGGAGGGAGGTCTGCAGCAATAGAGTGGGAGCTGGTGGTTTTCTTTTGAGGCAAACAGATCTATTTCTGGAATGCCCCAGTGCCTGAAAAATGTGTCCAACACTTGCCTGTCCCAAAGTCCATTCATGATGATTCATCTGAATCTGCCAGTGTATTGTCCTTTCCTAGGAGATGAATAGCAGACAGATGCACCTCCAGGAGTATGCTAGGGACCACATCTTCACTGCCTCCATGCACAGCCTTTAAGATCTTGCACCGCCTTGCTTGTTGATATACCAAATGGTGGTTGTGTTGTCTGTTCTGACTTGGACTGTGTCGCCCCTCAACTGAGGGTCAAAATCTCTCAGGGCAAGGAAGACTGCTCTCAACTCTAAGAGGTTGACGTGCAACTTGGAGGCGACCAAGTTCCACTGATTCCGAGGTCACCTGTGTGTGTCCCCCACCCTAGGAAGGAGGCAACTGTTAGAACCACTGTGGTGCTGTTGCTGAAAAGGGATGCCCTGTTGAAGGTTATCCCTTTCTTTCCACAACTGCAGAACCAGTAACGAGTGCTTGTGAGTGGAAAAGGTTTGAAATGGGATCCCTTCTCTGAGACCAATGGGATCTGAGGTGATACTGAGTATCTCTCATCTGAAATCTGGAGACCGACACTACTGAGTAGTTGGGCCACGTGTCCTAGTAATGCCAGGAACTGTCTTGCAGTTCTGGGTTGACCCAAAGTAAAGGAATTTGCTAGTCAGTAGATTTGACACCTTCTCCTGTGGGAGAAAAGCTTTTCCCTGAACAATGTCTAGTTCTGTGCCAGTGAACTCCAGCGACTGAACTGGTTCCATATGAGGCTTTTGGGCGTTGATTGGGAATCCCAGTGACTCCATGGTACTTTGGGTCACCCTGAATGAATCCTTTACCTGCTGGTATGAATTCCCTATGACTAGCAAGTCGTCCACACAAGAAAATACAATGATTCCCTGCCTTCTCAGGTAAGCTGCCACCACTGATAGGCACTTTGTCAATACTCAGGGCAGAGATGAGCCCTAAGGGAAGTGCTGAGAACTGATAATGATCTCAGGGAAGGTGAACCTTAGGTACTTTATGCGGCAAGGTCTGACTGGAATGTGAAAGTAAGCATCTTTCAGATCCAGAGATGCCAGCAGGTCCTTCTCTTAAAGAGATCCAGCCTTCAACAATTAGTGAAGCTGGTGCCCGTTTTTATTACACAGTGGCCATTATAAGATTAAAATGAAGCCAAAAGCTGGCGCCCATTGACTGTAATGGAGCGCGCCCCCGCGCTCTTCCTAGCATCTCGTCATCATGCTAGTGAACGCGGGAGTGGAGCCGGATGAAGAAAAAAAAAGGGGAAGTCCTCGAGACCCGGGTTATTAGTTTTTATGAGTGTAATTACTTTTCACGATTATGCTTTGGGGGCACAGCTTGAATTATAGAATTGCTGTGGAGGTAAGGCACCATACATGGGGTGCAGGGCACTGCCAGGTATATTACGGATCTCTTTAAAGAAGGAATAACTTTGCCAGTGTTACCATCTTGAACCTGGGCTTTGCCAGGTGCTTGTTTAGTCATCTGAGATCCAGGATTGGTCTCCAATCTCCGTTTTCTTTTGGTCAGAAAGCATCTAGAGTACAAGCCCCTTCCCTTTGGTAAGAGGGACTGGCTCTATTGCAGGAACTTTTACCTCTAACTCCAGAAGAATAGTCTCTGCTGGAGTTGAAGGCTGAAATCCCTGCGGCCTTGGAGTTTTGGAAACTGCTTGAACTGTAGACAGAGACCCTGACACACTACATCCTGGACCCAACTGTCTGTGGTAATGTTTCCTCAGTGTTGGGAGTAGTGAGCCTAACCTGCCCTCTACTTGGGGGGCAGCCTGATCCTGAGCAGTCAGGGTTCTGTCTGGATTGGGGTCTGGTTGCTGGAGAAGGACTGGCTCACCTAGCAGCCCTCCTGCCCCTGCCCTTGCACTATCCACTGACCTGTGTGTACTCTACAGGCATAGAATATGGGGCATATGACCTGGGGTTGTACCCTCTACCGCTACCTTCCCTTCCTGTGGATCTAAAAGAAGTGGAGTCTCTCTCTCTCTCCCCCATTATTGCTGTAGGTGGTTTTGTACTCCTCCACCTTTTTCATATATGCCTCAGTTTTGTCACCAAAAAGGGAATTATTTTCACAAGGGAAATTTATAGCCTTTAACTGAGTATCTGGTGCAAGACTGGTTGCTCTGAGCCAAGCAAACCATCTCAAAGACACTGTTGGGCCAACATTCTGGATGCAGTATCATTTGCATCCACAGCCATGTGAAATTGGTATTTTGTGGCTTTCAAAGTCATTCTGGCAATATCTGCCATACCGTGTGCCATATCGCCTGGTACTTTATCAATTAAAGCCAGCGTAGAATTCCATAAGGCTTTCTGGTACTGTGCAGCATAAGCCATGTAAGCTGCTAGTCATAGGAGAAGGAAAGAGCCTAAATAACCTTTCTTCCCCATAGAGTCAATTTTCCTGGAATCCCTGTCTGGAGGATGAGATGCCAGGAGGTACTTTTGCTTTATCAGAGGCTGCAGCCTGTATCACACCTTCATGGTAATCAACAGCAGCCCTATCTAACTGGTACTTTTTTTTCTACCTTCTTATCCACTCCAGGGACAGAGGAAGGTGTCTGCATGATTTTACAAGTAGCCTTTTTGAGGGAATTATAGATATGAAGGACCACCTTTTTTGTGGAAGCCAACCCAATCATCTCCAAAAAATCTGCCTCCTCCTCATCATCATCTATAGATGCCTGTGAGGTGAGGCCTAAGGTGTCAATCATTTGTCTTACAAAAGAAAAGTGGGATGAAAAATCATCATGCCCACGAGGAGGGGAACCAAACTTCTGGTCTGGGGATACTTCTGGTTCAATGGGTTCCCCTAGATCTGGTTCCTCCTCTTCCTCTTCAATGTACAACTCCTGATCTTGGTCACTGGGAACCAGCGGTGGGATTTAAACCAGTGAACCCAGTATGGAACCTGCAGTCTGTAAAGCCTGGATGACTTCCAGGGCTCTGGTAATTTCATCTGCAGAGGGAATTTTATTTTTGTCTGTTGGGAGCTCCTTTGCTTTTTCAGCAGGAGGGGCAACATGTTTTTCTTTATATTTCTTTTTGGCAGGCACATTCAGGAGCCTGCTCTATTGTTCTTTTGTGTTTAACATGTTCAGACACCTTTTCAGAAATTAATTTTGGGGTCTGAAGAATCTTTAGAATGGTATTTTGAGGGTCTATCCTTTGTTTTGGAGTAAGATGAGGAAGGGCCTTCTTCAGTCTGCTTTGGTGACACTGAGGTGGGAGCAGAAGCCATTTCCTCTAATCTTTTGGCTCTTTTTTTAATAATTTTTTTAACAAAAAGTACTGCACACTTCACAGTTACAGAAAATATGACTGGGGCCCAAACACTGCATAAATGTGGCAATCAGCCTTTGCAAAGATTTGAAAGCACTTGATACAATTTTTAAAACCATGGGCCCCATCCTCTTTTTAGGTCTGTCTGACATGGCAAAGTCAGAGACTACAAAAAACTTTAGCAAAGGGTTTCAAATCAAATCGCGGTTGGTTCCTATGTAAATAAACGGAACCACGACTGAGTACAATTTACTTCAGTTTAAATAGAGTGCGATCGGTTCATAGCTAGAAAAGCAGTACTCTATCGGAAAATATAAAATAAATACCAAATGCAATCGGGTCTCTAAGTTAGAATGGGAATCGATGCAAAGTAAAATACAGTTCTAAAATATTAATACTTTTAATCCAAAGCATTAGCGGTTAAGAACTGCAACAAACTATATTTTTAAACTAAGAAACTTGGTTCCTGGGAACTGCAAGGAACTGCTCAAACGAGCAAATAATACCCACTAAACTAAACTTTACCAACAAACTACTAGAGGCAGAGCATGAATGAAATATTGAAATAATATAAAAAATACCACTTTTTGAATAAAATAACAGTCTTGCATCGAAGTTGCTGTGCAGCTCTTGAGGATAAGTCTTTCTCTCTGAACAGAAAAATTTAATCTGGCAGTTAGATGGAACAAAGTCTGCCTAGAGGCAGTAGTTTGAATGATACAGTCAAATCCCGGGGCAGTCAGAGATTCTGGACTGACTGCTAATTGTCTAATACTACTAGGAGATTCTTGGGATTTGAAATTTAGACTTTATGGCGGGGGGAGCCAACAACCAGTGGAGGCCAGGTGCCAGTCAGCCTCTAGAAGGCAAGCTCTGTAACGTCTCTAAAAGGTAAAACTTATTTGTTGTGATTAAAAAGTGGCATGCAGAACAGGAAAAATTCAAATGTAAAAGATTCATCTGTCTACTGAGGGACAAAATCTGAGACTATACTTATAACTGCCCATCAAGAACCTCCGCACATTTGCATAGACACTGTGTGTGTACGTTCGAGCAGGCTGCAGCTGCCTGCTTGAAGTGAGAGCTGTTCCAGCTTTAATGTTCAGCTCTACAGACCAGTAGAGCCTGCCCAGCCCATTCCACTGCAAACAATAGAACTTTATATTGTCGGGTCAAGGTACACCACAGTTGCTTGCAGCCTTTATTTCAGCTATAAATATCACAAAACATTAAAAATTTTAATTAGTTGACCTTCAGGCTTCAACCACCACACCGACTCTCGAGACTCTCTCACCACTAGCTCAGCTGTCTCTTTTTACTTCACTCAGTTGGTCAATCTCTCTCATCACTCAGGATTTCTTGATTTAGGCATTTAGCATATTTTATCATTCTTTCACACAGACCTATGCCCTGGAGCAGTGCATTAGATTTTGGCTTAAACCCACCCAGTTACTGTTTTTTTTTCCTGCCTGAAGTTCTGAATCCCTCCAAAACCTTGCCAACTCTCCAACTCCACACCATTCAATATCCATCCTATATGGGTTGTGAAGCCACCCAAAGGAACAGAAATGTGAAAAGCACATCAATGTTTCAGTCCTTCCTGCTTACCTGATCGCCCTATTAAAAAAATAATTTACTTTTACTTACCAGACCATCTGGCTGGAACATGCAGTCTGGCCCAGTGTGCCACCAGCCCAGTTTTCAGCCCACTCCTCCTCTCTCCTTCTGCCAGAAGCTAGATACTGGAACCAACGTCCCAGCTCCCCACAATGGTCCAAAACCAAGACACCTCACCAACAGAACCCACTCAACCAGTGTTGCTTGCTTCTTGCTTTGCTGCTGATACACCACACTGATCAAGGTCTGTGAAGGCTGCTCACAATGCTCTCGTTGCTGCTGCTGCTAAGCACAGCTTTCTGCTGTGGGGGGGCGCTGTTTTTGTGAGGTGAGCCTAGTAGTGTAGGTAGGTAGCTTAGTCATCGAGCTAGCTTCTAGCTCATCCCCTGCCCCTTCAGCCACCAAGCAAGGCAGAGACTTGCTAAGAGTAGACCAACAAAAATATGTCACCACAAGATTCCAGAGCATGAAAGTAGGTATGGGCTAGGTGCACAAGTAAACCCCAGATAGTATATTCCTATTTTTAGAAGCCTTTATGTTTCAACAATGGTGTAGCACAAGCTGCATATTATAGTAAAGGCATGTATTTTAGAAACTGCTTGGGAAAAGCCTGTACACTGTACCTTTACTTTAATACTATTTACCTATTACTTCTGCTTTCATGTAATTATATTACTGCAAAGTATTTACTACTAATGCAATGTACTGTGCTTATTTACTACTAAAGTTTACTATATAGTTTCAACATTAAAAAAATGGTGACGCCCAGAAGTCTTACAATGTTTTGTCACAAACTCACCCAATACCTCGAGGTGGCAATGGGCTGCTTTGCTTACGTTATCAATGCTGCCACCAACCCTAATCATGACTCACTAGGGGCTGCTCACTTTTCATCCCACCAGAGGTTCTTCACACACACAGTATAAAGGCCAAAATCAAGATTTGCTCACATAGTACACAGTTTCTTAGTCACTCCACATAAAACTTACATGTGTTCTGCATCAGAAGCAAGTTGATTATAAAACATGTAATATTTTCACACAATTTACAGGGTATACAGCAAACAAATGAGGAATAAAAACACAAGCCCTCAGAAGGACTTGTCTCTCCATACAGCTTTTCTCACTCCTGACTCAAGCCACTTTTCCATGTTTTCCATCTGTTTCTGACACTTGAACTTGCACAGAGGTACAACTCTCATCTGATCACAAAGCACAGGAGAACTGCCCTTCCCCTTGATGCACACAGCCACCTCAGCCCAGGGCCTTGGCCCTACAAGTTCTTGGAAGAGAAAGAGACTGATCCTCCTTCTGCCTCCCAGTTAAAATGTGTTTTCCTACAATGTAAAAGACTTTGTCTTATATTCCTTGATTCTTTCTAGAATCTGAAGGGTAAGACATATTGGACATGCTGTATCCAAGGCAACTGTTCATTTGTCTGTAACTGCCCTCTTCCCTCTCTCCCCCCAGCCCTTCTTGCAATCCTGTCCAGTGTAAATGGGTTCTGGAGTAACTCCACTAGCAGAAGACAACAGATTACCTTTCTCCATTTAAATCTGAATTGGGACAACTGAGCCTGCCACTGGTCTCAGACTAGCATATTTATTAAGCCAGCATTGGAACTACTACCTGGAGGCATAGCAGGTTAGCTACTGTTCTCTAAACAATCAGACTCACATGGGCCCCTCTTCAGCATGTTTAGATATACCCAAAATGCCATCAGCGACAATTTTCCCTCATAGCAGGTATTTTTTAATAAGCAAGGAAAATAAAAGAGAAAGAAATTCATAAACATTTTCCTTTACAGTTTTTTATAAATGTTTCCATCACCAGTATAGTAATATAAGTTTACAGATCACATATTCTGTATAACAAATATTACTAATACTTTAGGTTTCTATAACTACACTGTTACTGCTGTGTAAGTATACTATTAACTGCAGGGTGGCAATAAACGTATATACCTCCATATAATTACCTCAGTTTCACATAATTAATGATAACCTACCCGCAATTACATACTAACAGAATTTTAAAATAAAGTATAATCCTGCCAATTGTTTAGACAAACAGCCACTCAAAAAGTACAGTACCGATCCAAAATAATTTTTGAATAATAAAAGAAACCTTTTAAAAGTCTACAGATTTTACTGCACAGTCTACAATTTTTAAATGAAATTACCTAAATCTCCCCACTGTGGCTGTAGAGTGTCATTTCTCCACCTTCTGTCACATGCAAAATGGCCAATGAAAGAATCTTCAGAGACTCTGTTGTTGAGATACTTGTAACTGGAATCCAGCTTTGTAATTTTCTGCTCTTCTTTTAACGTCAGAGAAGACAACATGCACCTGTGTTTCAAATCAGCAATTCATTTCTGAGCTTTACATAACATACAGTATAATAACCATAATACACTGAAAAAAAGAAACATAACACTCAATACTTACCATAGTAATGAGGTTTTTCTAATGAATATACTAGTTATTCATAGAATCGTGGATAAAGTGGTGCTTAGACCACATGTAAAGTTCTTATCAAAGGTGGTATCTGACTTTCACATGAGCAAGTTTGTGGCTTTGTCTGTTTATTTCCCAAAGCCTCACTCAAACACAGCTGATGAGAACCTGCCCAGCCAAGACATAAAGAGGATCTTGAGTTTCTACTTGTATAGAAACCAAGGGGTCAGAATGGACAGCACTTCACTGTTTGTCACTTATGTTATGGTGGGCAATGGTAAACCAACAGCCAAAAATGTATCTCTCATTTAATATTCTCTTGGATACAGTTTTGCTAATGTAAGAGCATGGCAAGTAGTCAAAAAGGTTTGTAGGCACAACCTACTAGAGCTACAACTGAGCGAACATGTTGGATATTGTGCTAGTAGCAATGAAATAAGCATAACTGACATACCTTTAGGAGCAGTGATCATAACAGTATTTATTTCTCACACACAAAATGCATACCAATAAACAAGGGATACAGACAGATTTATAACTTTAATTCTGCTAACCAAACTCTCATCAGTGAGGAGCTAAGCAAGATACAATGGGACACTATATTTGAAAATAAGACAGCAAACAAAATGTGGAAATCTTTAAAACCAGATATTTAAAATATGTGATAAACACATAAAAATATAAATAAATATAATAACTGAGGTGTCAAACCTAAATGGCTTCTGAATAGCTTGAAGAAGCTACTGAAGAAAAAAAAGAATACTGTATGATGCATACACAAAAATAAAGCGGAAGAGATTTGGATTAAATATAAAGAAACCCTGAAGAAATGTAAAAAAAAATCAAGAAAAACAAAGCAGCAAAGAGCCACACAGCCAGCAAGAGATAAGAACAACATGAGGAATTTTATGCATATGGAACTCACAAAGAAATTCAAATAGTGGCCCTTGTTCAATTACTTCACAAAAATCAGGAGATTACGACTGAAAGAAATGGCAAAAACATTTAATAACTGCTTTGGTCTATAGTCTCAAAATGGAACCGTATACACAAACAATATGCAAAAATAATATGTTAATACCAGAAATCAAAGAGGAAGATATCAATATAAAATCGCAAAACTGAAAAAAAAAAAAAAAAATTTCTGCAGGGCCAGACAACATATCCCAAAGACTATTAAAGCTTCTCACACAACACACATCTCAAATGCTTTAAAAAAAGATATTCCTGTCATCTTTACAAAAAAACTAAGTGCCCTCTGACTGGCTCAATGCCAGGGTGATTCCAATACACAAAAGGGGATCTAAGACGGATTGCAAAAACGATGGGCCAATTAGTCTGACCTCGGTGCCTGGGAAAATATTAGAATCTATAATGAAAGACATGATTATGGAACACCAAAAGAAATATGAGACACAAGATACAGAACAACATGGGTTTACACAGAATAAATCATGCGTGACAAACCTCATATGTTTCTATAAGAAAGTATCAGAAGCATTAGACAAGGGTTTGGTGGTAGATTGCATATATCTCGATTTCTCAAAAGCCTTCGACACTGCACCACATGAGGCAATAATACAGAAATGAATAAATCTAAACGTAGATACAAGAATCATAAAATGGACACAGAGCTGCTTGAAGGATAGGACCCAGAGGGTGAGCATCAGGGGGTATTTCTCCAACACAAGGGAGGTATCCAGTGGGGTGCCACAGGGCTCTGTGCTGGGACCACTACTGTTTCAGAAATTCATAGTTGATATGGGAGAGCATATGACCAGCTGGATCAGTAAATATGCAGATGACACAAATATAGCTAGTATAGTTAATACAGATAATGACAAAGAAACATTACAAATTAATCCGAATATCCTGACATGGGCAAAGACAAGGGCATGAATTTCAATAGGGATCGTGTTCGTCATTCACCTGGAAAACCAACATCAAGTGAAAACATATTACCTGGACGGTTCCCCCCTTAGAAAATCCAATGAAGAAAAGGACTTGGGAATAATTATAGATTTGACTTGCGAGCCCCAGAAAGCTAAAGCAAAAAGGTTAATCTGGACTATAAAAAGGAACTTCAAGAGTAGAAGTGAGGAAGTGATTATGCCACTATACAGGACATACATCAGACCAATTCTGAACTACGTGGGCCCTGTGTGGAGCCTGGATATAGTTGTGGCCATTGACAGGGTAGAGAGGGTTCAGAGACAGGCTACAAAAATGATATATAATATAAACAGATTTCCTTATGACAAACATTTAAAGGAAAACTCTGCAAATTCAGTGCCTCCACCCCTGAAAAGCTTACCCTCCGATCCAGCTTTTTATGCAGAAAAGCACATTTTACTCGCACTGCTACTTACTTTATTTTTATTGCAAAAATGCCATGAACCGAGAATATGGTGGATGCTGGGGGGCTCCATTTACTGTAAAGGTGTGACGCCACACTGCTCGCTTCAAAACATTCGAGCTGTGTGGCGCTGCACCTTTAAAGTAAATGGAGCCCCCCAGCATCCACCATATTCCCAGTCGCATCATTTTTGCAATAAAAATAAAGTAAGTAGCAGTGCAAGAAAAACATGCTTTCCTGCATAAAAAGCTGGATCGGGGGATAAACTTTTCGGAGGCAGGGGGTACTGAGTTTTCCTTTAAGAAAATCAAACCTAATGACACTAGAAACTCAAAGAATTCGGGGCGACTTACTCCTCTGCTACAATATTATACATGATAATTATTTATTTAACAAACTCAGTCTAGAATTTAAAAATGACCAGAAAGGTACAAGAGGTCACCTCCTGCACTTAAGACCAAGACGTTTTCATACTAACAGAAGCAAAGCTTTCTATATACAAAGGATAATTAACCCCTGGAGCAAACTCCCATCTGGAGATTATAATCAGCACAGATATAAAGCAATTTAAAAGTAGAGTAGACTCCTATATACCAAAAAGTGACAAGCTTTCCTGTAATGGAACGGAGCATTAATGGTCAACCGCCTTCTCAGCTCCTCTCACCCTAGTATGAACCTTAGTATAACTGCCACCGTAGCAGCCTTAGAGGTATACTCCTCCTGGAAGTTTGTAAAGCAGCTACCTGGTTCACAGTATAGGCCTTTACTTGATCATTATTGTCTGGACATTCAGTCTAGAAGGGATGCCAGATCTGGTGCTTCAGAATCTTTTCCTAAAAGATTCTAGACCCAGACCCCAAGGTACTTTTGCAGCATGCAGACTGTATTACATCACTAGTATACTATTGGTGCTAGAAGAAAAAATTGCTCACCATAGTAATGATGTTTCTTTTAAATGGTTTACTAATGATTCATAGAAAATCTTTCCTACCTCCTTCAACCTTAGTATAGAATCTTAGCACAAGGGTTCTTCAGAATAAATCAAAGACTGGTTTACTGCTTAAGCATTTTATTGTTGCAAATGTTTCATTTTTCACACTTTTTAGTGTATGATTTTGCACTATTATTTACATTCACATATTTATATTAGGTAAGAATACTTAGTAGGGTCACATAGGTGGTCAAAGTTCTCCAGGTTTTCAGCTATAAATCTGCCATTAGAACACTAGGGGGAGCGTGATCACAATGCAGAATTTGAATATTTCAAATTCTATATCTAGGGCAAAATCTCAGGGCTCAGACCACTGCAGATTGTATGCCCCAGTTTCATTTTCAGTTTGCAATGTGATAACACCAATCCAACAGCAGGTATCTACTAAAATATAAACGTTTAAACCATAATATTTATACTATTAGTGTTTCTGAAGTTCTACAGACATTGTCCCATTAATGGTATATTCTCCTGCAAAAACCAGTGTTTATTCTACTATGTGTTTTAAAAACCTCTTCTGCTCCACAACTGACCACACAATTGTTGTGTTTATGATATCATAGTTTAGGTTCTTGTGGAAAGGACTGGTAAGCAATAATATGTGCACTATTGTGCCAGAAAACCCTCTTTAAAGCTTTTTACACGTAGTTTAAAAGAGCCACTGACGCCTCAAAAAGAACTTTGAAAAACATAATATTTGGACACAAAGCAGCTTATATTTTTCATTAGGTCTGTATTTCTCATCCCCGTTATGCATTACTAAGGTCATATGCCTGAAAACATGAAAGTTGTTTCTTGAGGGTTCATCAGCTCCTATTTCTTCATCCCAACCAGATGTCATAATACTCTATGTATGACATCACAGTTATTCCCATGGCAACAGGCCGTGATGTCACAAAAAAGCATTATGATTTCAAGAAGGGCACAAGCAAAACAGGCAGATGAACTCTAGGGATAAAAAATCCTGTTTCCGTGGGAATTTTATCAGTAATAAATAATGGAGAGGAGAAATCTATAGAAGCGTATGAAATACAAGCATAACTATGTCCAGCTATTGTTTTCCAGTATTTTCCCCACTGGTGTCAGCTGCTCTTTCATAGGCTGGTAAAAATGTATTGTAAACCTTGAAAGGACTGACATTAAGAAAGAAAAAATACTCACCACAGTAATATTGTTTCTTCCCAGGGATCCCTCACTATGTTCACACTCTTCACATCAAGCTCTATGGAGACTGATGCCCCAGAGACAGAGGGCCAGATATTCAAAGCTTTGCGCAGTGTGTAAACTGTTTGCACAGGAATAGTGCCGGTTTAACGCGGGGCCACCATATTCAAAAGAGCAAATAGCACGCGCAAACTGCAGTAGCACTGGGAAAACCCATAATGTATGCAAGGGGCAAAGTGAGGGGGCAGGTACGTGCATACAGGCACAACAGGATATTCAGAGGGATACTGCGGCGCAAGTCTGCATTGCATGACACATAGCGTGGCCCTGTTTACTGCCTATAAAAGGCAGGTCTTATCCCAAGGCAATCCACAGAGGAGGGAGTGGCCAGACCAGGAAGTGAAAATGGCGTTATTCCGCAATGCTGTAGCTGCACCTCATGGAAGAGGTTGTGCAGGAGGAGGAAAGGGAGCAGGCAAAACCAAGCCCACACTGCAGGCCAAGGAGGAGATATGCTGCACATAGGTAGTACCGGCCCAGAGTCTCCAAGACCCTGCCTGATGAGCACATCATTGGCCAGTACAGGATGGACAGGGGAATGTTGAGGCAGTTATGCGAACTCCTGCATGAGCAGCTGCAGCCCAACACCAGATGCAGCCATGCCATGTCAGTTGAGGAGAAGGTGATGGCAGCAATCTGCTTCCTAGTCACCGGGACATTCCAGCACCAAACAGGGGACACCAGCAAGGTATCATAGACTGCCACCTCACGCCTCCTGACCCAGTTCCTTGATGCTTTTCTGCCACATGCTGGTGAGTTCATAGCATTCCCCAGCACGGCAGCTGAGCGCAGAGAAACCATGCAGTGATACTATCAAGTTGCGCACCTAGCAGCTGTACTCGGTGCCATTGAATGTACCCATGTCCCCATCCGTGCACCACCTGGCGATGGCAGTGACATCTATGTGAACAGGAAGGGCAACCACTCCATCAATTGCTAGGTGGTCTACAATGTGACAGGGCACAGCAGCAATGTCTTTGCATATTACCCCGGCAGTGCCCACGATGCCTTCATATGGCACCAGTCCTGGTTGTGCCAGGCCTTTGAGGAGGGCAGGATACCCAGTGGGCACCTTGTCGGTGAGTATGGGCAGCCATGACAGCTAAAAGCACAGGGGAGGCAGGGACAGGCATGGGTAGCCAGGGAAGGGGCGGGGTAGGGAGTGATGGGACAGCACCACAGGAGATACATAGCAGCAATGGCACACAGCACAACAGCAACACTAACAGGTGCCATCTCTCCACAGGGACAGTGCCTTTCCCTGTGACCCTGGCTGTTACACGGTACACGGTTGGCCACAGTGACTGGGGAATGGTATAACGAGGCACAGCGCAACCAGGAACATCACAGAGAAGGTTTTGGGATGCTAAAGATGCAGTTCCACAGCACAGACCAGTCAGGCGGTGCCTTACAGTACAGGCCTTAGAAGATATGCCGTATCATCCTAGCCTGTTATATGCTACACAACATGGTGCAGAACCATGGGATACATGCACCTGAACCTGAGGAACAGTCTGACAGTGAGCCAGAAAAGAATATCAAACAGGTAATGCTGCGAACCAGGCCACTCAGGTAGGTGCACACACAGGTAGCCAATCCAAAACGAACTAGCAGAAAAACAAATTGGTAGTACACAAACCAAGTTGTAAAATAACAAATAAATTTGATTAAGGGACTATTAGCATTTAGCGCTGTTTAGTGGCTTTTTGCATATTTGTCCTGTTTTACAAATTTTCTAAATATTCAGATATTTGTTTATGCTCATTTTAATATGCAGCAACATTTAGTATATCTTTGTCAGCATGTATTTAATTGCACACATGTGACATTGTATATAAAACAAACATTTTTTGATATTTTTGTATGATACCTTTTCACTTTAATTAATTAAAGAGGGTGATGATGTCACAATGTTTTATGTATTTAAGTTGCTCCCATGTTCTTTGACCACACCCCTGAGGAAGACTCGTGAGGAGCGGAAGTGCTGGGTGGTCGTTGTACGTGCTGGAACCATTATTTTTGCAGATTAAAAGGATTACCTGACATTTTCTGCATCCTGCATTTATTTGTTATTTTATAACTCAGTTTGTGTGCCACCAATTTGGTTTTCTGACAGTGAGCCAGAGGTCAGGGGGATAGCAGAGCAACTCGACAGGCGGGATCCTCGCATGGCCCGCAGAACCTGGAGCACAGGAGCAGCAGCATCCAGACACTAGCACAGAGGAGCGGTGAGTAAACACAACACAGACAACAAACATGTAATGAACAGTGCATTTAATAGTTGTGAAGACCCAGTACAGTGTCCACAGTGAACCACTCTGGTGATGTACATGCTAGCAGTGTGAGTAGTGATGTGGTGCAGTGTGTGGTGCGAGTGCATGTCACGGGTGTGCAGAGTGCAGCTATAGTGCGTGCACATGTCGGCGGGTGGGGTGGCATGTGAGGAACAGGGGTGTGGGGGTGTGTGTGAGGGCAGGGGACCAGGAGTTGTGTGGCGTCTTGGCAGTGTGCATGTGTGGGAGACATGGGCACACCATGCATGGAGGTGGTGCCCATCACTGGTCCTGCCACCCTGCACCACGACGCACCCGCTTGTACATGTCACTGAACTAGGCATGCTCTGTGCTGAGGACATGGGTAGGGTGGACTGTGGCGAGGTTGGGAGGGCAGTATGCCTGTGGCCTCGCCGAGATGCATTCACAGGTGTGGAGGGTGGGCATCCACGATGCTGCAGGAAGCCTGTGGAGGACTGGGATGCAGGTTTAGAAGAGCTGATGCCCACCCTGCATGAACCAGTGGCAAGCCAGTGCCGTCGTTGCGCGGCCACGCTGTGGTCTGGGTGCACCTGTAGACCCGCCATGTGTCTCCCACAGTACATCCACGAGGTCCTGCACAGTAGCGGTGTGCCTCCCAAAGCCAGTTGATGGTGCAAGGATGTGGTCATCCACTCCTGCCCGCTGCTCAGCATGGGCGAGCGGAGTCCACCATGACCCACAGCTGGAACAGCTTATGGTGCACCTCCCTAAGGAATTCAAGCACGTACAGCTGAGCTGCATGCTGCAATGTCAGAGCCACCTGGAGCATGGGCTGTGACCTCTGGCCATCCTGTGCCAGGTGAGCGGCACCGACCTGCCCTGTGTGTGTAGGCTGTGGCTGCCATTGGGTATGGTGGGGTGGCCGTGCGCGTGCCGGTGGTGTCAGCTGCTGATGGGCAGGCTGCTGCTGCTGCTGTGGGCCTGCAGGGGTTGGGTCATGCTACAGAGCTGGCTCCACACCTCGTGGCCAGTGACTCATGTCCAGTGGGGCACACTGGCCAACCCTAGAGCCGACAGCCACGAAATGGACAGCACCATGAGCATATGCACCCCCACCACCAATGCTGCTGTGTGTGTGTCTGTCTCCCGCTGGTCCCGCCCCAGTGTCTCCACACACAGGCCCGCCCACTGGCAGGGTGGTGTTGTCCTCTGCTGCCTCTGAGCCATGGTCACTTGTAATTTTGAGAATGACCACCTGCTTGCCTCGCTGCTCAGGTCCTCCACCTGTGCATCCTCATAAATGCCAAAGGACTCCAGGAATGCAGCATCCTCCTTGGACGATCCAGCAGCGCCACCTTCTATCTGTGTTCCATGGCCACTGACCGGCCACATGTCCAACGCCAATGCAGGACCCCGCATGACACCCATGACCGATGTTGATGGCTGCACCTCTGCAGCATCGTTCTCTGCCTCCTGTACTGCTGTGCCAGGCACCTCCTGGGGTATGGCCTGCCAGGCACCCAGCACTGTGAAGGACAGAGAGGCGTCAGTGTCCAATACAGTACACAGACAGCAAACACACCACCACCACATGCACCCCCAACAGTGGTTGCCCCACAGCACACCTGTGCACACCCCAAAGTGCAGCCCATGCAAATGCAAGCAATGCTCCCATGCACACACCCCTACCCAATGCACACATGCACCAACAACCCGTGCACCGCCAGTACAGTGCAACACACACATTACAGCCATACAATGACACACCCATGCGTGCAACCAGCATGCATCATGACAGTGGCAAGGGGTGCCACTGCCCAGTCGGTGTTGGCCAGGCAGCGGAGGACACATGCTGCAGACATACCTGCCCTAGGTGGTGTGAGCTGTGTCTCACAACCACCGCCTCAACTCCACCAACTGCCACTGGTCTCAGGGTAGAGGCAACCAAGGCCATCAGTGGGTCCCACTCCGCTGCTCCATGGGCTGTGGTCCCCACCCACACGCAGCCATTCCCGCAGCCTCTGAGCCTCCTCCTCCTTCTTGGCTCGGCACAGCAGGTCATTCCACCGCTTTATGACTGTGTCACAGCTCTGACCATAGCCACCCACAGCGTTCATCTCTGCGTGATCTCCTCCCACATGCACCTCACGGCAGCATCCGCTGACTTATTCCTCCACAAGACAAGCTCCTCTCCTTCACTGCATGTACTAGGGCCCCAAGTTCGTCTCCAGAGAATGTGTGTGCCTGGAGCTGCTCCTGCCCTGCTGAGTCACCTGTGGGACAGAGGAAATGGCACATGTTACACACAGTGGCATATGGTGTGTGCACAGCTGTAGCAGTACGCAGTGGGCATGGCACACTACACACCCACCATGCATTGACTGCCCCTGCGTGCAGCTGGAACAGTGCATGCAGACCGCAGCACACAGTGCTAGGGATGGCTGAACACCTCCACATGGCATGCCCAGCGGTGCCTGTGCAGCCACTGCCTGCGCTGCCCATGCCGCCGACCTGGGGTGTGTGTGCAGCACATGGCAGCATGGATGGTGCAGTGTGTGCCTGCAGCGGACCGGCATGCGCACAGCAGGCACACAGTCCCATGCGGGTCCGTCAGGCCAGGAACTAGGCAGGCAGCTGTAGGTGTACAGGTCAAGTCCAGTCCCCCCCCCACACTGGGACATAGCAAGCGCCATGGTTGACCCAGGCACGCCCAGCAGTGTGGCAGACACGCTGTGCAAACGACCACCATGGTGTGCACCCCTAGAACGGGACGGCACAGCCGCTTCACCCCCCATGGGCCGTCAACAGCACAGGCCCAGCACTGTGTCATGTGTCTGCCAACATTCCAGTGTCTGTACTGCTGCAGGCCCCCTGCACAACTGTACACATGTGTGGAATGAGTGTATCCCAGCCTACATCCCCATATGGTACTGCAGCCTGGCCTGCATGCTGTACAGACCTGCCTGCTCCTGCTGTCTCTCCTGGGACATCCTGCTTTCTAAAGTGCTGCCTATTTCAAACCTGCACAATACTGCAGTCCCTCTCAGCAACACAGGTGCAGCACCGTTTGCCCTTAAATAGCCCTGCCAGGCAATCAGGCCTGTTTGGCATGCAAATGAGGCTGTAGTTATATAGTAATCACCCAGTTTGCCTCCTGCCACACAAGTACCCTAATTTACATAGCCGCTTTGAATATGGCCTGTGTAGTGCCAGGCAAAGGGGCTAGCATCAAACTATCTGGCGTGACATTGCGCGGCGCTGTGATGATAGCACCATGCCGTGTGCCACTGTGCATCACCCGCGCATGCGCAGTGAGCCCGCGTCCACACTAACATACGGCACTGCATGGCATAGCACTGCACCACAGCCATTTGCCCAGTGCCAGCGTGCAGGTGCACTATGGCAGTGCCAGGGTCGGGCATGGTCACGCGCTGTGCAATGCGACACTTCCAGGTTGTGCGGCACCAGTGCATGGCAGCGCCGGGCGCCAGTCTCAGGCAGTGGAACAGGTAGTACCCCAGTAAATACCAGAGCTATCCACCTGTGTGTGTGACCATGTCTGCACGCCATAGGCAGAGGGCAGTGGTGCAGAGGAACAGGCATTGGGGTGAAGCTGAGACTGCCAACCTGGTCCAGCTGGTACAGCAGAGGCACTGACACCTGTTTAGGGAGGTCCGGGAGTGGGACCTGCCACGTCGCCAGGTGTGGGCCTCAATTGCCCACCATCTGTCTGCCAGGACTGACATCCCACATGATGGGAAGTGCCAGCACCAATAAGCAGTCCTGCAGCGCAGGTAGCGGCAGCAGCTGGACAGATTCAGGTAGATGGTGCATGATATGACTGTGCCAGTGCCAGGCAGGTGTAGCTCCACAAAGAGCACATATGTACACTGTGCTGCTAACGAAGTGTGTGTGTGTGTGTGTGTACACCCAGGCGTGGCTGTGTGCTGGGGGTGTGTGCCTGTGTACCCTGGTACACGGCCACCCAGGGGCTCTGGTGTTGCACATGCTGCCCTGCATACCTTTGGTGGCACTGTGCAGCATGGTGGCTGGCGGATGGGGGGGGGGACACGGTGGCCATACTGCCCAAAAGTGGTCTGCAGCACTGGCTGCTGCATGCAGCCTGGTGGTGTGTCCGGTCCATGCCATGTCGCGTGTGTTGTGCGGCCCACTCACCCATGGCCCCCGGCATGGGCTGCTGTGGGTGGTACCACTGGCAGTGTGGCCACCCACGGCCATGCCCTGCAGCTGTCCCCGGTGGACAGTATGCCTGCTGCTGCATTGTCGCATGGTCCACCCACAACGCTGTGGCTGTGCATTTCCAGTGTCCCCCAGCATCTGGCCACAGCCCACTGTGCTCCCACCATGCAGACATGCCCTGTATGCACAATGTACATGCCAGTGGCCATGGTGGCTTCGCCAGTCCAGGGTATGGCATGCTGTGGATGGCACAGTGTGCCTGCAGTGCGGGTTGTGCACCTGTGTGTGTGGTGTGCCATGCCACATGGAGGGGAGGATTACTGTGCACCATGGTCACTGCTTTGCCATGCCAGTGTTGCCTGCGCTGTCCTAACACTGATATACCCTTTTCCCCTCTGCAGAGTGCATAGAGCAGAAGAGCCCAGGGAGCGCAGGCCAGGAGGCTTCCAGGGCAACTGGCATGAGCAGGCAGCGGGTGGCTGCCAATGCCGCAGCGGACGGAGGAGAACAGTGCCAATGACTGGGGACTATTGCATGAGTACACTGTTTTCATACATACATTGCTCCTTGTGTGGGTCACTCCATGGGCTGCCAGTAACCATCCCGCCAGGTGCATGGCACTGTGCACGGTACTAGGGCGTGTGCACCATAATTCTGTGGGTCCCACCTGCGTGGCTGGGTACGGTCAATGTCGGAGTGGGTGGCTGCCGTGCACCGTGGCTGGGGGGGGGAGGCTGTGTGGGCCTGTATGGCCGTGCACAGACTGCAATGCCATTTCCATCTGCATTTTCGCCTTCCCGTTCTGCCTGTCGGTTGGCATGTGTGTGGTGTGGTGCCCTGTCAAGGGCCGGGGTACTGCATGGTGTGTACTGGGTGCATGCCACTGTGATCACACTATATGGTACAGGGATTGGGCGTGGTGGCATCTGGCTGGCCTCGCCCTACTGCCATGTGTGCTGTGCAGTCTGGTCACCACTGTGGCATGGGGGGCCTTGGCACAGGCATGCCGGTGGACGGCCAGAGTGCCTGCAATGGCGTGGGCAGGTGACCTGGTACTGTCCCAGCATGTGCCATGCAGCACAGCCTGTCTGCCTGTTGTGCTGTGCTGTGGCATGGTTCCGCTATTCCCCAACCGACTGCCATTGCACTGTCCCAGCTGTACCTGGTGTCTGTGCACTGAGCATGCATGGGGGGTGCATGGGATGGTGGACTGTGGTGACATGGTGTGCACTGTTACCACTCCTGTGGCAGTTGTTGTGCCCACCAGTGGTGAGTGTGGCACCTGCCATTCAGTCGCCGCTTGTGCGGCACTGTCCATGGCATGTCTGGGCCACCCCCGTCCTGCCACTGGTGGTCAGTGGCCTGTGACCATGTGCGCAATGGGTGTTTCCATGCATGCCTGCCTATGGCGTGCTACTGCTGTTGGTGGGTGGAACTGCCACATGCCGTTGCTCTGCCTTCATTCGTGTTGCGCCTAATACAGTGTTGGTGCTGTGCCCATTGCTCTTATGATCATGCTCTGCATTGTGTTACATTGTTCTGTTGTTATGGGCATGTCCCACCGTGTGCCATCCTGTGTGCATGTCATAGCGTATCCACTGTCGCCATCATCTGGGCCTGGCTGTCTTGCGGCACTGTCGCATGCTGTGCAGTGCTGGGTTGAGTGGTGCCCAGTATGCCATGGTGATGTTGGTGGCCTTCCACGAGCATCCATGTTCATCTGGCTGTTGGGTGTTCTCTGTGTCAGATGGCACCATCCTGCGGGCACTGATTGGGTGTGCATTTCCGTTGTGGTCCACAACGCCATATGGGCATGGCTGTTGGGACATGCTGTCCATCCCTGGGTTGCCATATGGGGCTGCATTGTGCCTCCTTGCTGGTATCTTATCCTCACATGCTCCCCCTTACCCCTGTAGGTCCATGGCATTCCTCTTTGTGGGTGACCGAGCCAGAGGAGTCAGAGGGATCAGAGGACCTCCTGTGGTCGATCATGCATCGGCAATGGACACTCATTGAGCAGCAGGCGGTGATCATTGCGGAGACGAGGAGGGTGGCCACCATACTGGAAGCACGTCTGCCAGATCCAGCCAGTGCCCAGCCGTAGCCATGTTCACCCTTTGTTTGCCTTTGCCCCCCTTCCTGGACTGATGGTTGTGTTGCTGCCTTTGACATCATTGCTTTGTGTCCACATCCCTGTCCCTCCTGTTGCATAGCTTTTCTGTTGCTTCTCCTACCCTGTAAATCTGTTCAACCTGTTTCATAGCATAGTTGTAGTTGTAGACATAGTTGTAGTTGTAGTGTAGACAGTTCTGTAACATATTGTGTTATTGTAGTTGTAGCATAGGTAGCGGTAGTCGTAGTAGGTCATTTTGTAGTGTACATAATAGCTGTAGTTCTTGTAGTTTTGTCTGTTGTAGGTTTCCGTTTAGTGTTTGTCATTTTTATTTTCCTTACATTGCTGTTTGTTGTGTTCCTTGATGTTGTTCACTTGTTGATTTACCTGTTGCCTTTCCGTTGTGTTTGTGACATTATACATACCTTTCTCACGATTTCACTGTGTCCTGTGTCATTCTTGTGTGCTTGGCTTTTCCACAGGGTTGTACTGTTTAGTTGTTTCACTCCTGGGTTCTGGTGGCCTCTGGCCATTCCCCTGGCTGGGTGTGTGTCACCTTCTGGGTTCTGCACTGCTGTCTGCTCTTGGGATCACTTTCAGGCCTGTGCTCTTTTGCATGTGGTCCAGGGCATGGCAGCTCACCTCTGCACTGTGTTCCACTGGGTGTTTGCACTGCCTACCTGGGTGCTATATTCAGTGCTGTCTTATTCCCAGGCTATTTTTGCCCTGCATTTCCGGCTCGGTTTGCTCGGCTTCCTTAGCATGCTATATTTAGCAGGATTAGCATCGGGCTATTCATTTTGAATATGGCAGGCTATTTGGTCCGGGGCAATTTTTGCATGCCGGCGGTGCTAATTTAGCCCCTGGGCAAAGTTTTGAATATCTGGTTCAGAATCTATTCCAATTCTTAGAATTTTGAATCTTGGTTCAAACTCTGCAGCCATGTTCCACTCGGACAGTTGGCCAGATTTGTTTCTATAGCCAGAGTGGGAGCAGTGGCTAGTAAACTAGCTAAGACACTACCAAAATATGTATGCAATTTTATCAACATTTTTGAAAGCAGACATGTAAATGTAAAATACATAGACAAGTTAAGAAAAAAATAACTTACCATAGTAATGTTGTTTCTTCCAAGGGATCTCTCATTATGCTTACTAATGCATTCAGTCTGCAGTTCTGAGCTGCCCCAGAGCTTAGAATGTTATGCTAATTAGAGAATCTTGGAAATAAATTCAAGCTCTGCTGTGTGCTTATGCTCACCCTAACATTCTAATGTCAGATTTATTTCGACATCTAGGATAAGCAGTGAGCACTAAACTAGCTAAACCTATACAAAGATAGAAAACCAGAAAAAATTTCCGTCCCCACTGGGACAAAAACTTGACAGACCAAAAACTGCAACAAAAGCACCCAAAATTTTATTGTAGGCGATGCACAAATAATGCTCAAGCGAAGTAAAGAACCTTTACCAGATTCTGGAAGGAAGTAGGGTGGATCCTTGGAAGAAACAACATTACTATAGTAAGTAATTTTTTCTTCAAACTCCAGGAATCCTTCACTATGCTTACTAGTGCAGACTACAAAGTAGTACCTCAAGAGGCTACATACAGAACCTATTTAGGGAAAAGGTTCTGCAAGACAGCAGTGAGAAATCTGGCATCCCTTCTGGACTGTACGTGCCTTCTGAAGGCGTGTATTGTCTTCGAGGTGGCAGCTTTACAAACTTCCAGCAAGGGGATATCCCTTGCAGCTGCCACAGAGGCAGAAGTGCCATGTATGAAATGTGCTCTGAGGCCTTGTGGTGGTAGCTTGCCAGCTTTGATGTAACAGAATGGGATGCAGGAAATAATCCAACGAGCAATTGTTTGCTCGGAAACTGGCTTACCTTTGCCCACTTCACGATATGTGACAAACAACTGTGAATGGGAGGACCTGGCTTCTCTAGTGAGGTCCAGGTATTAAATGGGCACCCTCTTGACATCCTGTCTGTGAAGCCACTGCTCTCCAGAGCTGAATTTTGCTGTAAAGAACGCTGCAAGGGTAATGGACTGGTTCCGGTGAAATTCAGACACCACTTATGAAGAAATGTTTTGTTTGTTCTTAGGATGACATCCTCCTTATTTGGAAGGGGGATGAGTTACAGCTAAGACAATTTGTGGAATTCCTGGAAAACATCAATAGGAATTTGAGATTTAAGGTAGAACACAGTACGAACACTATACATTTTCTAGATTTGCAGATTAACAAAGATGCAAATGGGAAATTGCAGATAGACCTATATAGAAAATCCACAGACAGGAATACAATATCAAGTTGCAACCCAAAGTATATTGTTAAAAATATCCCTGGGGCCCAGTTTTTACACATTAGAAGAAACTGCTCAACTGAAGCAGCATTTGACGAGAGAGTAGACAAGATGACACTAAGATTTACAGAGAGGGGCTATAGTACAGATGATATTTATGCAGCAAGAGAAAAGGCCACAGCTAGAAATAGAGATGAGCTCTTATTATACCGAACAGAGAACGGGAAACAGAAGAAACATGCATCAACTTTGTTTCCACATATACCAAAAATCAAATGCTGTGAAAGACATTCTGCATAAACACTGGAGTATACTCCAAACAGACCCATTGTTATAAACAACAGTACAGGAACCACCAAGAATGGTATATAGGAGGGCCCAAATCTTAAGGACAAATTGGTCTACTGTCTGCAGCCCACACCAAAAACTGAAACTTGGCTATCCCCACCCACCCCCAAAGGTTCATATAAGTGTGGACACTGTACACACTGTGATACCTTCCAGAGAACTGATCTGTTCACCTCGGTGAACATAAAAAAACTACAGGACAGAACAGTTCATTAATTGCTCCACCATCTCTGCCATCTACTTGGCCACATGAAAGGCCTTTTATGTAGCAAAACTGGTACAACATTAAAAGTGAGGTGGGGAAAATAAAAAAGTATCATCAGGAACGATGATATTAAAATGCACTTCAAAACATATTCACCGGGTACCCTTATAACATCCGCAGCTCATTATCCGACACTTACCTTCCCAGGCAGTATTGCCCGACAGGTGTAGTATCCCAACACTGTCAATCCCGTGGTTTCATGCCCGATGGTGTTACGGGAGGTAAGGTAGCGGATGTGACCGGGTTGCTACATTACCTCGGGTGATTCTCCAGAAAGAAGCCGTCAGATCTGGAAGCTGGCGAGCTACCCTGGGTAGTGTGGAGGCTAAACTACTGGCAGCTCGGCAGCGTACCCTAGGAGTTCAGGTTCTGGTCCGGGCTACGGACCTTTAGGAATTTTGCCCCGTAACTAATATATTTTTACTCCAAGGTCCGCTCCCCCTCAGAGTTTGTTATATCAGTTACGGGTGGTGTGGGGGGCAAAGCCCCCCATATTAAGGTGTCTTTCATCTGAGTCATGCAGGATTTCTTAGTTCAGGACCATAAACTCTGTATATTCAGCGTTGGGATACAGAGTTTCGGTCTATCATAGTATAGCCTATTCACCTGAATAGAGACCAAAATGAACATGGCTTTGAATTTTGTGGAATAGAGAGAGTGACATTTGGAGAGAGAGGAGGTAGTATTGATGACCACCTCCTTGAACGAGAAACCTTTTGGATTTTCTACTTGCATGCTCTTAAAAAAAAAAAAAAAACAGGTTTAAATAATGGGATTAATTTGGTCCCTTACCTAAAGAAAAGATAAATGTGCAGAGTTTCATTTTGGCAAGGGACCACGTAATGGTCATTTGGTGATGAATCAAGGGCACCGACCGGTCAACTAACAAGGCCCTTGTCTTGATTCTTTACCAAATGACCATTACAATATATAAAAACGATGTGAAAGCTGCCCCCCATAGACTATAATAGAGTGTGTCTCCATGCTCTCCCTAGCTTAACATCACAACTTGGCTGTGCGTGGGGAGGAGTGTGGGTGGCACTTCAGACCGGAAGTCCAAGTGACCCGTGAAAGAAAAATTTACGAGGGCTATTACATTTTAATGCTTGGAATATTTTCGGTCATCTGTACATAAACATCATTACTCTGAGGTTAGGCACCGATATATCATGTGCACAGCCTGAGGCTGATAAGTCTCTTTAAGAGTTGAGGGTCTGCAGCCCCAGGGACTGAAGGTGGACTAGGTAGTCCAAGATTGTGGGCAGATCTGCTTGCAAAGGACTGAGCTGCTTAGGTACACACCACAGGGAGAACCTTTTCCGCTTGGAAGCATAGGTTTTCCTTGTTGATGGATTCCTGGAAACCCTGAGGACCTACAAAACCTTTTCAGAAAGGTTAAAGTCAGAGAACTCCAGATTGCCAAGGACCATGCCTTGAGGCACTGAAACCCAAGGTCTGGGAAGGTTATCCTGCCCTGAGACATGGTCAGCAGGTTATGCCTCAGTGGGAGGTGGATGGGATGCTTGATGGTGAGTAGGAGTAGGAGTGAGGTGGAGTAGGAGTACCAAACCTGTCTGGCCCAATTTGGGCTATAGTCTCCCAGTTTCAAGAGCACTCTCAGCAAGAAAGGAAGGGAAAGAAAGGCATACAGGAACCTGTCTATCCAGTCTACAGTCAGGGTATCTGATGGGACCAAGCCTCTTGCCAGAGGCCTGCAACAAAACTGGGGAAACTGATGATTCTCCCAGGATGCAAATAGGTCTTTATTTCTGGTACACCTCCACTCCTGAACACTGATGCCAGCACCTTCTGATTCAGGGCCCATTCAAGATTTCCTGACTAATCCTGCTCAAGGTGCTAGAACACTGCCTCCCTGATAGGTGTACTGCTGACAGCTGCACCCCCAGGGCATATTCCAGGTTATAGATTCATGGCTTCCAAGCACAGCTTGGAAATCTTATTCATCCGGTTTGCTGATGTAGTACATGGCTGTGGTGTTGTCTGTTAAAATCTAGACAAGACTGACCACTGCTCTGGGAGGAAAACTCCTGCACCGAATTCCACGAGATTTATGTGATCTAGTGCCTCCTGTGCACTCCATGTGACACTCACAGTTAGATCCTGCAGGTGAACATCTCAACCTAGGAGGAGGCATCTGTTGTGGGAATGAATGGGGAATTGCTGAAGGAAGGAATCCTCTCTGTAAGGTTGCATTCCCTCTTCCTCCAGTGCCCTTAACAAGGCTCTTGTGCTGAAACACCATTCTGTGCCACAGGTGCTAAAACACGCTTTCAGACAGGATGTGAAAAATGACAGCTGTACTGTTCATGAGGTGGTGGAAAAAATTGGTATGTGGAAAATTTGGAGTCAAATTATTGTAAATTACCAAAGTTACACACCTGCACAGGAAATGCCCAATGCACAATCATAATGCACCCATTTTTAGGAATTCTTTTCACCAAATTTTCAACATGGGCTTTTTGGGACCCCTACCTCATGAACACTTACTTGCACAGTCATTTTGTTAATCGGTCCCGAAAGTTGATTTTGCACAGTGACAACAAAATCCCCTTCACAGTCCGATTAACAAAATGACAGTGAGAGTGTTCATAAGGTGGGGTCTGAAAAAGCCCATGTTGTAAATCTGGTGAAAATTGAAAAAATGGCAAAGATATCGCCATACGCTCAAAGCACCATTGTAAATATATTATACAGCATGTACCTGTATTACTCAGTTCTTGGTTCAGCTTAGAAGAGTGCAGGCGTGTCTCAGTCTCAAGAAGATCACATCGACCGACCTCTGGAGAGTAAGTATAGGGTAAGGGGGTGTAGGGTGGTGGGTGCTCCAGTTGGAGGGTCGGGTGGGGGTAGGAGATGGCGGCGATGATGGACAGTTTTCTTTTTTCAGGTGAAAAAATAAAAGATGTTGTGGGATGTTTTTCTTTACAGGAAGCATTTAAACATAAAACTACTTCAGGACACTGGGGTGGCTCCCAGTGTCCACACTGCTGGGAGGGGGTGTAAATGGCAACACAGGGATTGGGTCCCTCCATGTCGACAGTGTTAATAAATAAAGGGGCTTAAAAGGGGGGAAGCATCAGACACTGGGGGTGGGCATCCCAGAGTCGGAAAAGAATCATAACTGAAAAAAAAAAAAAATGAACTAAATAAATAAATAAATACACTGCCACAAGGGATTGGGGCCCCCAGTGTGCAGTTAACAGTTTACTTGAGGCACAGTCAGGCTGGCAGGGTTGCAACGAGAGTAGCTCCATCCCTGACCCAAGTCACAACAGCAGCAGGCTGCACTATACGACACAGCTGTCTTTAATAAACAACAGCTGTTGTTTATTAAAAGGTAGCCAATGGCCATATAGTACTTGCACTATATGACACAATCCAATACAAAGCAGTAGTGTGCACAAAGAACACTGGATGCTTATCTTGTACCTCACTGAAGACTCATGCGAGTCGAGGCGCTTAGGGTGAAGCTGTAACTTTGGAAAGTTATATAAGTTATTTGCATTTGTGCTAAGACTTTAATGCTTGGAGTAAAACAGACTGTGCATTTAAGACAAGCGTCCAAGTGTTCCTTGTGTGCACTACTGCTTTGTATTGGATTGTATCTTGCAGAGGTAAGCCACCTCTTTGGCAGTGCAGCACAGACCAAGCTCTGTAGCTTCACGGTGCTCCATTTTGGATTTCTGACTATATGACACAGCTGTCCTTCATTAAAGACAGCTGTGTCCTATGTGTCTCGACCTCAGGAGGAAAGTATAGGGTAAGGGGGGGGAGGTGGATGCTCAGTGGGAGGGTCATGTTGGGGGTAGGGAAACGGTGGTGATGACGAGGAACCGTTTTCTTTTTTCCAGGTTAAAAAAACAAAGACATCGCAGGACTTTTTTTCTTTTCAGGGAACTGATTAAACACACTCTTCTGGGACACTTGAGGTGGGCTCCTCAGTGTCCCACACTGCTGGGGGGGGGGGGGTAAATGGCGACACATGAATTGGGCTCCCAACATCGGCAGTGGTAATTAATCAAGGGACTGCAAAGGGAGAAGCATCAGACACCGGGAGGTGGTATCCTGATGTCAGATGACAACAAAAAAATAACAATAGAAAATATATTAAATAAATACATAACCTGCCACCGGGGATTGGGGCCCCTGGTGTGCAGAGAACAGTTTAAGGCACAGTCAGGATGGCAGGGCTACAATGACAGTAGCACCGTCCCTGACCTATGAGTGGCGGCAGCAGCAGGGGTTGCACTGTATGACACAGCTGTCATTTATTAAAGACAGCTGTGTCATACACTGCAACCTGCTGCTTTCGCAGAAATTCAGTTCTAAATAGAACATTGATTCTTTGAACTGTGCATGTTCAGAAGTGGAACATTTTTATTAAATATTTAAAAAACTACTTAACAGTGGGACCTAAAAACACAAAAGCACACACCTTGGACCAACCTCTATCAAACCTGAAAGCTTCAGGTTTTAAAGCCTATTTTTTTTTTCCTTATCGGGTGGTACTGGGTTCTTATGTTACGTTCAGCTATGTGACTGGATGCCTATTTTTTTGGCCGTTAATGTTAACTGCACTAGATTACTTTATCATACTTTATCACCACTTTCAATGCAGCCTGTGATATCTTCGCTCCTCTCAGAAAAAGGAAATCCAAAGGTGCCTGTAATCCCTGGATCTCCACCTCTCTCCTTAATCAGATGGCTGCTTGAGATCATTTCTGGCATAAAGCCCATGCCACTAGGAACCCTTCTGACTGGGAGAGGTACAAGGCAGCTAGAACAACTGCACTCATGCAATTTGCCTTGCTAAATCTGATTATTACAAAATTGTGTTTACTGACACATGGGGTAACGTAGGAATTTTGGGAGAACATCAAGAAACTGCCTGGCAAGCCCAACAAAACTCCACCCTCACTTATTAACATCAATGGGGTTTCCACCCAAGATCCACAACAAATTGCTGACATCTTTAATAATGCCTTCTCAGACCTGAGTGGTGTTCTTCCCCCAGACTTCTTCTCTAACACTCCCTCTACACCTGGAACCCCTAACAGCTCCCCTAGAGTTATGACCACTCCCAACTCTAGCGCCCCCCCCCTTCTACTTCAGGACAGTCTCGGCCAAAGAGACAAAAACGTATCTCCTTCAGATCCTTAACAGATCACGTTACAGCAGTGATTCCCTTTATCTAAAACTTCTCCGCCTTGCCCTAGATGTTGTACTGCTACCCCTCACAAAGATTTTCAATCTGTCCCTCTGCCTAGGTCAATCCCTGTCTACAAGAGCGGAGACAAGACCTTGCATTCTGACTACCGTCCCATCTCTATACTCCCCCCCCCCAAAAGTGCTTGAACGCATAATTTCTGATCAGTTCTCCAATTAATCAATCAATCAATTTTATTTGTATATTAGAAAGTATGTGAGCAAAAATACCCGTTTTCACAAACGTTCAGTGTTGAAAATGACAGGTAAAGGGTTACAAGTGAGAGGAATACATAATGTGTACATCGTATTTACAGTGGTAGAAGCTAAGGAAACGGGTCAGAGGAATACGTAATATATACATTGTGCAAGTAAATGGTTAAAGGTAAGAGGAATAAATAATATAAACATTGTATTTACAATTGTAGAGGCACAAGAAAGGTCAGGGAATACACGATATCTACATTGCATTTACAGTGCAGAGGCACAGGAGCCTAATGGTACATTATGTAAACAAATAATTAATTTACAGTGTTAGCTGCATGCTGGGGGAAAGCAAAAGGTGAGGGTAAGTGCAGGTTACGCGGAGGGATGTGCAGCTCAGTTTAGTGGGTGAGCAGGCCTGTCGGGCAGCAAAAGAGGACAACGAGGGAGAAGCCTTTGAGGGAGGTGTTATAAGAGTTGAGGGATCAGCATGCCTGGATTTCTGGGGGCAGTTTGTTGTAAGTCTTGAGCCCCTATAGGTGACTGAGTTCTGGGCAAGGTTAGTCCTGTAGAAAGGAGTATCAAAGACCAGACTGACGGTCCCTCTGGTCGATCGCCCGGGGGCTGCGAGAGGAAAAGGGAGTTAAGACTGGATGGGAGAATATTGAGATCTTTTTTTTGTGACGAAAAGCGAGGATTTTATGATGAAACCTGCCTTCGAGTGTGGGCCAGCAGAGGGAGGAGTATAGGGTGCAGTGGTGAGTTCTCCAGGAGAGGCTGGTGACTAAATAGTAGGCAGTATAGCGCAGTGGTCTAAGGCTCTGAGCTGCAAATCCGGTGACATCCAGCAGACCAGACCTGGGTTTGAATCCCACAGCTTCCACTTGCATACTGTGTGACCCTGAGCAAGTCACTTAACCTCCTTGTGTTCCCAGGTCGCTCCTGTAAAAGCTTTCAGCAGTATGTGCTATACCTGGTTAAGCAACTAAATAAAAAAAAAATGGGCTATACTGTTGTATGTGACCCTGAGTTTGGTGTAAAGGAGGGATGCTGTAGGAGGGGAGAATACAACAGAGCTATAGTCTACTAGAGGTAGGAGAAGAGAGCTAGCCAAGCGTAATCTGGAAGCAGGGATCAGGTATTTTCTAACCCTATATAGAAGACTGAGCCTGACATGCACCTTTTTAATGAGGTTATTAATGTGGATGTTGAAGTAGAGGTGTGGGTCAAGGTGGATCCCCAGGTATTTGAACTCAAGGACTTGTTCAATGGGGGTGCCAGAGTTGTCGGAAAGTTTAAGACTGAAGACAGGGCCTTTCCTTGAGCCCGAGAAGATTATGAACTTTGTTTTCTTGGCATTGAGGACCAGGCCATTCCGGAGAACCAGTAATGCAGCTTCCTAAAATCGGATTGCAGGTACTGAAACATGGTAGTGCAGTTGGTATCACTGCAGTAGAGGGCCGCATCGTCAGCGTAGAGGACAACTTGGGTAGAGTGGCAGATAGAGGGGAGGTTGTTAATAAAGAGTAAGAAAAGCAGGGGGCCTAGGATTGACCCTTGGGGGATGCCATACTGGATAGGGCATTCGGAGGAGAAGTGGCCATCAATGTAAGTCTTGAGAGATCTCTTGGAGAGGTAGCTACCAACCCATTTGATGGGAGTGTCAGATAGATGCAGGCATTTGAGGGTGTTTAGGAGAAGGATGTGATCCACAAGGTTGAATGGCTTGGTCAGGTTGACAGAAACAGAGCCTGTATACTGGTCTTTGTCGTTAGCTTTGATGATGTCACTGGTGAACCTGACCAGGGCTGTATCAGTGCTGTGCCCAGGTCTAAATCCATGCTGGGCGCTCGAGAGGTGGCTGTTAGATTCAAGGTAGTCATGAGTTGGGTATGCACCACTTTTTCGATAATTTTTGAAAGAGGGGTGAAGGGGGAGATGGGGCGGTAACTGTCTACTTCATTTCTGGACCCTGACTTGAATAAAGGCCTGAGGATGGCAGTTTTCCAGATGGTGTAGAAGTAGCTGTAGCATAAGCGATTTAGAAGGTTAGTGAGTGGGATAGCCAGGGCACTGATGGCAAGTTTCTGGATTTTGAAGTCAATACTGTCGGCACCCTTACTGGGTTTGGGGTTGTTCGCTCGGATGAGCTTGATGGTTTCTGAGGGTTTTAGTGCCTTAATGTAGAAATTGGGTAAGAGCCTACCGGTAGAGTTAGGTCGGGGTGCTGTGGTGGTGGCAGGTGAGAAGAGCGAGTGGGTCTGTGTCTTTCAAGGTTGCCAAAAAAAGTGTTGAAGACGTTAGCTACTTCGGTTGGGTCATTGGTCTGCCTGTCACCATGGTTCAAGGTAATGGGATCAGAATTATTGTTGTTGCTGAGTAGTGAGTTTAGTGCTCACCGTAGCCGTCAGGAATTTGAGGATTCACTGAGTTGCTAATCTTGTAGAAAGTCTATTTTAGCTTTTCTAATAGCCGATTTGCATTTGTTTCATAGTGACCTGTAGAGGGCGAGCTGGGAAGGGTCTCTGTGCTTTTGGTAAAGGGCCCAGGCTTTATCTCTGGTTCTCATCGTCTAATGATATTGGAGGTGATCAATCATTAATTTGGCCTTGGTTCTAATTTCTTAAGGAGAGCGTGCTTGTCGATGACACTGACAAGGATACTGGAGAATACTCGCCCGGTGGTGCTGAGGGTTGAGGTGCTGGACGCCACACCTCGCACCACTCTGGCGACCTGAGTTCGAGAGCGAGCTCGGGCGCCAGGGGTCAGCAGGGATGGGGAGAGCATTGAGTGCCCACTGAGCTGCTCTCCTCCTCTGGTGGGGAGGGTGGAGGATAACTCTGTGTGCCAGAGGCTCCTGGTGGAGATCAGGGACGCTGCAGCACCTCGGCTGCACGTCATACCACATGGATGACGCTGGCAGAGTTGCCTTGTGCCAGAGCATCATAGGTACACCACACAGGGGGGAGGGGCACTCAGAACACGTAACCTGGCCCCGAGGGGGAGGCAATGGCACCTCTCCCCCATGCCCACTGCCGGATCCACCCTGCCTGGCCTTCCAGGTTCTCCGCCCAGAGGCCCACTCCGACAGCCAGAGTCAACAAAGTAAAGAGTGTCCAACGAGGAGGGACGGCCCCACCCCAGAGGGGTTAAGCTGGGGGATGCTGGCTGTGGGAGGGGTTGGGGAGAGAGGATGCACAGGTTCAGGGGATCTCAGGTGGGCAGGAACAGGCACGATGCCTGAAAGATGCCTCCTCAAGCCATGACTGGAAGGCAATAGAATTAAAAAAAAAAAAGGATGCTGAGAATTTTTCAAGTGTGGCGCCGAGGTCTCCTGACCTCTTGGTGAAAGACCAATCAACTAGACCACGTTCATGAGTGATTAGCTCAGTGTTTAGGTGGAAAGTCTCCTGGTGTAGATGAATTTGTGGGGGGAGTTTGGGGAGCCTGACCAACCACAGACAAAATATGGCACAATGGTCACTGATACAGTTAGGAAGGACACCCGAGTTAGTGATGCGGGGAGGGTGAGTGGTGATGACCCAGTTGATAAGAGTATGCATGCCGGTTTTATAATTTAATCTAGTTGGGGTGGATATGAGCTGGTGGGGACCTAGGTTTGCAATGCAGGCTTTGGTGACATTGGCAGAGCTGGAGTCCCGGTTAATGTTGAAATCACCAAGGAGTATCCACTCTCTGTTAAGAGGAAGGGAATGTTTGAAGGCAAGCAGTGACTCCAAATCTCAGTGCGGGGTGCCTGGGGGGAGATATGTAGTGCTGAGAGTGATGGTTTTGTTGGGGCCCACAAGGAGGTTGACTGAGAGGGCTTCAACTAGGGTGCATTTGGTGTTTTGGATGTGCTCTGAGAAGGAGAACCTGTTAGAGAAGTAGAACATGCAAGCCCCCCTTTTTTTCTATTCTGTCTCTTCTGACAGCAGTGTAGCCACTGAGCTCGATTTCACTATCAGAGATTTTGTGGGAGAGCCATGTTTCTGTAAGGGTGATGACGTCAAAGCCATTGGAGGCGTCCCAGGCTTGAAATGTGTCAAATTTTGCAAGAAGACTCTGTATGTTTAGGTGGACTATGCTGATGTTACTCTCCTTATTGAGAAAGGGCAGTGAGGTGGGGAGCAGGGGTTTCTGAGGCTGGATTTGGATGGGAGGAATGCTGGGTGTTCAGAGCCAGGGTTAGGGTGGATGGTACCGGAGAGGAGGAGGAGAGTCCTGGAAAAGAACTGAGTTGAGTGTAAGTGATTTATGTTTTCTCGGTCTGGAGCATTTAGTGGTAGTGATGGGTGCATGAAATGTGAGACATAAGGGTAGTAGAAAGGTAGGGTGAGGGAAAGGAGGGACAAAGGGGGGATTGGGCAGAGGGTGGTGGGGGGGGTTGAAAGGTTTAGGCTGGTGTGTGAGGGTATGATGGCCTGGGAGGGAAGAGTTGATGAGAGTGGTGGTATGTCCTAGGGTGCATTTTGGGCACAGGCTGGTGGGAGAGGGAAGGTGGAAGTACTGCAGAAGCAGGAGGAGTTAAAGAAATATAGACATGGGTGGTGGAGTCCCTGATTAACAGACAGGGGGATGGAGTCAGGAAATGACTAATGTTGAGTGAGCAAGGTATAGATGAGAACTGAGTTTCAGGGGTAAGGGTTTGCAAGATGTGTTCAGCAATCAGCGTGGCAGGATGAAGTAATGGTTAGAGTAGCCACCTTTGGAGCGTAGGGTACAATGTTCAAATCCTGGGAAGGGCGGAGGAAAAGAACTTGTGGGGAGTGCAGTACTGGAGGTGTACCACAGAGGGCAGGGGTGAGTTTTAGGTCTGCTGGAACAGAATAAAGGCAGACAGAGGATAGGGGATGTATAGGGGAACTAAGAGACAATGGTGACCCCTAGTGGTAAGATGGTATAAGGAACTGATGGAAAAGTGGTGTGTTAGAAAATGGACAGATGTCACGTGATGGATCGTGACGGATGAGATGAGTAGATAAAGGAAATGTTGGACAAGGTGGGTGTCATGGGAGGACAGGGAATCAGGCGCACAGTGCTGACAGACATAGCCAAGCTTGGGAAAGTTCTGTAGCTGCGAGTGAAGCTAGCTCTGTCTGAGGTGGGAGGGCTGTGTTGCTGTTCCTGCTGCAGCTAAGGGAATGGAGTGCCTATTGGATAAGAAAGACGAGGGGTTAGGTTGGTGGTAGAGAGGGGGGCGGGACGGGTGGCCTGGATGAATGGAATGGCGCCCTTTCTGTACAAAGGAATAATGAACATGGATGCAGCGTACAGGTAAGCCTAAGCAATAACCTGAAATCAACATACACACTAGCCCTGTCCTATGCTAGAGATACCACCACGCTAAGCAGTACTAGAACAGAGACACATAAGTGGGAAAAGTGGGATCACTGCTGTGCTGGCTAAAATTAATTAAAGTACCGGCTGGATACTGTCCACAGCTAGACATTCCAACGAGCACAATAAACAGTAATTGTAAGGTCTTCTTCCTGTTGAACCCAGCTCATACAAAGTTCTGCACCTGCAAGAGAAGCTAACTCTGTCTAGGGCGGGAGGGCTCTGTTGCTGTTCCTGCTGTGGCTGAGGGAACGGAGTGCCTCCTGTCCAAAAACAACACTCAATGTCTGCAGCAACACGAGTTTAGAAAAAAATCATAGCACCACTACCACACTTTTTGAATACACTACATTCATTAACAGAGCACTCAACCATGGCCACCTAGTTGGGTCCATCTACACTGACCTAACTGAAGCATTCAACATGGTTAACCATTCCCTACTTATTGAGTCTTTCCCCGTCCTTGGTCCTTCACATGCAGGTACCTCCTGGTTTCAGAATTACCTTTCTGGCAGAATGTAATGGGTGAAAATGGGGGTACCCTCTCCACCTCCCATCCTGTGCTCTCTGGCATACCACAAGGTTCCATTCTTGGCCCCCTTCTTTATAGTCTCTTCCTCAATTCTCTCCCCCAGGCCTACCCCAGTCAACTCATCCTCTACGTGGATGATGCAGTCTTATTCATGAGCCAGCCAGACTCCTCCCTCCTTACTAGAGAGTGTTGCAGCACAGCATTGCCCTGGTCGAGTCGGTTGTTCCCTATATGAATGCCTATTATTGAGCAACTCAATATGAACGACTCAATAACAGCGCTTGCAAGTAGAGCAACTGGTGGAAAAGGTTGTTATATCCTGTAGTGTGAGTTTAGAAGGGAGCTACACTTGTTACAGCAAGTTACAGGACCATGTTTGACCTAGCCCTGCTGAACGGGCCGTTTAGCATAGCGGTATATGGTACCGATCCTGAAGCCAGCAACCCAGGTTCAAGTCTAGCGCCAGAAAATAAAAAAATGTTTTTCCGCTAAGTCCATGCACCCCCCATGGAGTTGATTATATTTATTTTGGGGGACACGGAGGGCTTGCCCCCAGTATAAAAATAAATATAATTATGCTTTATATTCGTGGAGTAAGTGACCGTCACTATTTGCAACAGTCGGTGTAATGTCCTGTCGCCCCCTGTTCATGTCAGGCAGTTTTTGTGTCACTCTTCGTGGTTGGGGTCAATTAGTAGTTGCTATTATCACATAAAACCGGTCAAGTCGTGGCTTACAGAACACTAGTTAATCCTGAAATATAAAAATACCAAGGTGATGTTATTTGCAAATTCTCACAAGCATAAGTCAGCTCAACTCACCATCCTTAACAACTGTCGTGATCCTCTGGAGCAAGTACACAACTTCAGGTACCTTGGCATTACACTTGACAGCACCTTATCCTTTAATGACCATATAACCATAATATCTAAAGCTGTTAATACTCAAATAGGGCTCCTCTACGGACACAGTCACAGCTGTACCCCTGATGCACTCAGTCTTACTGTCAATAGCTCTGTCCTCTCTCTTGTAGACTACAGGCTAGTCATTTATGGAGCAGCTACTGAAACTTCACTTAAAGGTATTAAGGTTGCCCGCAATAAGGCCTGCCAATTAGTTTCTGGGGCTCACAGGTACACCCACATCTGCAATCTGTATACCCAAACCTGCTGGCTGAATCTTAGTGGCAGGATTATGTACCAGACCTGCCTACTAGGTAAGAAGATCTGTCTGAGTCTTACCCCTCCAACAACACAACACCTCCTTACCTCAGTAAACAATCCTCGAAGGAGGAGAAGCACAACTAGACCTACCTATCGGGCCCCATTCTTTTGGACTAATCTAGCACAGCGGGTCTTTCTCTACAGATATCCCAGCTAGCTATCTAATCTCCCTCTTGATGTACAAACTGTCTCCAAGTTAGGGCAGTTAAACGCAACCTCAGACAGTACCCTCTTTCTCTCAGCCACTGCGACTGCCCAACTTATGCTACTTCACCCCCATGTATCCCCTCATTTCCTAGCTAAACAGCTGTCACTCTCCCCACCCCATAGCCCCCCCCATAGGTATCTCTCTCTTGATGTGTTTCCCCTCTACTTCACCTCACTCTGTAGCTCCTGAACCCTCAGTTCCACCTATTCTGCCCCTCCTCCCTCTTTCCCCTTCTCCCTCTTTCCCCTTTTTCACTGCTCCTTTTTATTTGTCTTGGCTGACCCATGTTAACCTATTGACTTCAACAAAGTTTTTCTTGACCAACTATTATCACATACTGATACATTATTGTATTTTATCTTAGCTTTTACCCTGGTATCTATTTTTGGGTCTTATCTGCCAACTTTCGCAAAGTGTGATATAATGACTGCTCTGATTTTTTTTTTTTTTTGTGTTATAGTCATGTCATGTTTTTGTTACACTGTTGCATTTAGCTAATTGTTATGATTTCTTTTGGACATGGAACTTTGTAAATGAGTCTCTGACTCAAAGGTATGTCAAATCCCGAGACTGTAATAAATAAATAAAATATTTCTGTTCAGCCATAGCCATATGATCAAAGGAGAGTTCCATGAGTTTAGCTATCCACAGGACATAAGGAAGGACTGGTTCCCTAACAGAAGGAAACACATGTGCCAATCCTTTGAAAATGTTCCTGAAAATAGGATGTGAAGCTAGTGTTCTCTGAGCACCAGCGAAAAATAAACAGATACTGCTGCTAAGTGAACCTTAAGGGTTGCAGGCCTGAGGCCTAGAGCCTGCAAGTGTGCCAGACAATCAAGTAATGTAGATAAGCTTGCCTTAAGAGATTCATTTTCTTAGGCATGCACCAGATGGAAAGTCTTTTCCATTTTGAAGCATGAGTCTTTCTTGTGGAGTTTTCCTAGAAACTTTCAGTCCTTTAAGTACTTCTTCTGACAGGTTAAATTCAAAAAATTCTAACTCCTCAAGAACCAGGCCTTCAGGGAAGGCACTCAAGGTTCGGAAAAACTATCTGACCCTGAAGAGGTGTTAGGAAATTGTGTCTCTGAGGTAGACAAATGGGTTGCTTAGTGGACAGGGTGAGCCACAGAGGGTACCATGGCTGCCTGGCCAAGTCTGGAGCAACCGGTATCATGGTTTTAGGCTGACTCCTCAGCTTGATAAGGACTCTCGACACCAGTGGAAATGGAAGAACACTATAAAGGAATTTCCCAGTCCAATCTAGGGAGAACGCCTCCATGGGCACTGTGCCCAAGGAGGGGGGGCTTGTAGCAATAAAGAGGAAGTGAGACTGGGTTGAATAGGGCCCTGTCCCAGTTGTTCTGCAGAAAGAGTTTAAGTGCAAGGATCTGTTCTATTCTCTCCTTTTCCGTCTCTTCTCTATCTGGTTGCACAACAAACTTTTCTCGTGAGACCTAGGACTTGATCACCCCAATGGTCTTGCAGTTCTCTGCCTCTCACCATCTCTCTACCCTCACTTGCTGTTCTGTCTTTTCTCCCCTTGCACATCTGTGGTATAAAAATATATGTGAATCATTATATGGAAATGTAACTGATACTGGGATCCCTTTATTTAGAAATGTATATAGTGTTACTGTTGAAATGTACATAGTTATACTGTTGAAATGATTTCAAAAAGCTGTTTGGAACTCAAAGGGTTAACCTGAGAAGCTAGTTTGTAAACTCTCTCAGAAGCTCTACGCAAGTGGTCAGTTCTGGGTCATAATGTTCTTTTTGCTGCATTTATTGAAACTTACAAGAACACTATGTGAGAAGCATGCTATTTTCTTAACGAGTGGGGGGTTGCAAATACTTATAAAAACAGAGCTGCAATTTCTTGCAAGAGAAACACAGAGACTGAGAGTGTAAATTGAGAAGAAACCCAGATGGACTTTCTCTGTTTATACTGCCTTTGTAAATAGTTATACTGAACCATTCTTTTTATTTTACTGTTAATAATTAATCACTTGTTCAAATTTTACAACTGCTCCTGGTTTTCCTCGCTTCCTGACCTGTGCCTCAATGACAGGGAACTGGTGGTTTCTTTTGAGGCAAACAGATCTATTTCTGGGATGCCCCAACATCTGAAAACTGTGTCCAACACTTGCCTGTGCAAGGCCCAGTCACGATGATCTTGGCTGATTCTGCTGAATGAATCTGCCGGTGACCTGTCTTTCCCTGGAAGATGAATGGCAAACAGATGCACCCCCAGGGAATATTCTAGGGGCCAAATTTTTATGGTCTCAGAGCACAGCCTTAAGGATCTTGTGATCCTTGCTTGTTGATGTACCACATGGTAGTTATGTTGTCTGTCCTGACCTGGACTGTGTGATCCTCAATTGAGGAGCAAAGGCCTTTAGGGCAAGGAAGACTGCTCAATCCTAACAGATGAATGTGCAGCTTGGACTCCTAAAGTGACCAAATTCCACTGATTTTGAGGTTGCCTGTGTACCCCCACCCTAGCAGGGAGGCATCTGTTGTTAGGACCATAGTGTGGTGCTGTTGCTGAAAAGGGATGCCCTGTCAGAGGTTGTCCCTTTCCATCCAGTTCCACCACTGCTGGGCCAGTAATTGAGTTTTTGTCACCAGTACTAGCTTTGAAATGGGGTCCCTTCTTTGAGTTCAGCAGGATCTGAGATGGTATTGAATACCCCTCATCTGAAACCTGGAGCCCGACACTACAGCAGTAGTTGAGGCCACGTGCCCTAGTAATGCTAAGAACTGTCTTGCAGCTCTGGGCTGACCCAAGGCAAAGGAATTTGCCAAGGTCAGTAGATTTGTCACCCTCCCCTGTGAGAGGAAAGCTTTTCCCTGGCTGGCATCCAGTTCTGCTCTGATGAATTCCAGTGACTGAACCAGTTCCATCTGAGATTTTTGAAGACTGATAAGGAAACCCAGGGACTCCAGGGTACTTTTAGAATCCCTGATGGAATCCTTTACCTGCTGATACGAGTCCCCTGCAAATAGCCAGTCATCCAGATAAGGGGATACTGAGATTCCCTGCTTTCTGAGGTAAGCTGCCACCACTGACAGACACTTTGTGAATACCTGTGGGGCAGAAGTGAGCCTGAAAGGGACTGCTGAGAACTGGTAATGACCTGAGGGCAGAGAGAACTTTAGGTATTTTCTGTGGCAAGGTCTGATTGGAATGTGACAGTAAGGATCTTTCAGATCCAGAGATGCCAGCCAGTTTCCTTTCCTTAGTGAAGGAATAACTATGGCGAGTGTTACCATTTTGAACCTGGGCTTTGCTAGGCATTTCTTAAGTTGACTGAGATCCAGGACTGGCGGATAATCTCCATTTTTCTTTCTGGTCAAAAAGTATCTTAAGTACATGCCCTTTCCCCTTTGGGTAAGAGGGACTGGCTCTATTGCCCTGACTTGCAGGAGGTTTTTTTTACCTCTAACTCCAGCAGAATAGTTTGTGCAGGAGTTGAAAGCTGGAAAACCCTGTGGCCCTGGAGTTTTGTAAACTGTTTGAACTGTAGACAGAGACCCTGCTTCACTACCTCCAGGACCCAACTGTCTGTGGTAATGTTTTCCCAGTGTTGGAAGTAGTGAGCCAGCCAGCCCCCTACTGGAGGAGGGGTGGCAGCCTGTTCTGTGCAGTCAGGGGTTCGGTCCGAACTGGGGACTAGGAGATGGAGCTGGACTGGCTTGCCTAGAGGACCTCCTGCACCTGCACCTGCACCTGCCCCTGTAGTACCCTCTGACCTGTGTATACTCTACAGGCATAGTGTATGGGGCATATGACCTAGGGTAGTACCCTCTACACCTACCTCCCCTTCCTGTAAGTCTAAAAGAAGTGCAGGCTCTCTCTCTCTCTCTCTAATGAAGTTAAATCCTGTAGGTGGTTTTGCACTCTTCCACCTTTTTTATGTATGCCTCAGTTTTGTCACCAAAAAGGGAACTGTTTTTGCAAGAGAAATCCATAGCATTTAACGGAGTGTTTGGTGTAGGACTAGTTGCTCTGAACCAAGCAAACTTTCTTAAAGAAACTGGTAGGGCCAACATTCTGGATGCAGTATCATTTGCATCCACAGCCATGTGAAATTGGTACTTTGTGGTATCCAAAGCCATCCTGGCAAGATCTGCCATATCGTGTGCCACATCACATGGAATTCTATCAGTTAAAGTCAGCACAGAATTCCATAGGGATTTCTGGTACTGTGCAGAATAAACCATGTAAGCTGCCAGTTGGAGGAGAAGGGAGAAGCCTAAATAACCCTTCTTCCCCATAGTGTCACTTGTTCTGGAATCTTTATCTGGTGGATGAGATGCTAGGGGTGCTTTTGCCTGATCACCGGCAGCAACCTGCATCACACCCTCATAATCTGGATGGATATACAAATAATCAGCAGAAACCCTGTCCAACTGGTACTTTTTCTCCACCTTCTTGTCCACTCCAGGGACAGAAGAAGCTGTCTGCAGAATTTTAAAAGTGGCCTTTTTAAGGGAATTATGGTTAGGAAGGACCACCTTTTTCATGGGAACCAACTCCATCATATCCAAAAACTCTGCCTCCTGCTCATTATACATAGATTTCTGTCAGGTGAGACGCAAGGAGTCAGCCATTTGCCTGACAAATGAAAAGTGGGATGAAAAATCATGATACCCAAGAGGAGGGGAACCAAACTCCTGATCTGGGGATAACTCTGGTTCAATGGATTTCCCTAGATCCAGATCCTCCTCTTCCTTCTCCTCAATGTACAACCCCTGGCCCTGGTCCCCAGGAACCAGTGGTGGGATTTGAACTGGTGAACCCAGCATGGAACCTGCAGTCTGTAAAGCCTGAATGACTTGTAGGGCTCTGGAAATTTCCTCTGCAGAGGGTATTTTATCTTTGTCTGTTGGGAGCCCCTTTGCTTTTTCAGCGGGAGACACAACAACATGTTTTTCTTTATTTCTTTTTGGCAGGCACAGATTCAGGGACCTGCTCATTAGTTATTTTGTGTTTAGTATGTTCAGACCCCTTTTAGAAATGTTGAGGTCTGAGGAATCTTTAGAGGGTCTCTCCTTTGTTTTGGAGTGGGATGAGGAAGGATCCTCTTCAGTTTGCTTTGTTGACACTGAGGTGGGAGCAGAAGCCATTCCCTCCAATATTTTGGCTCTTTTCTTAATAGTTTTTGAACAAAAAGTACTGCACACTTCATAGTTAGAAAAAATATGACTGGGACCCAACTAAGCACTCTAAACACAAATTGTGGCAATCAGCTTTAGCAAACATTTTTAAGCACTTAATACAATTTTTAAAACCTGTGAGTCCCGTCCTCTTTTTAGGTCTGTCTGACGTGCCAAAATGTCAGTAGATTAGTAAAAACGTCCCCAGAATGGGTTAAAATGCAAACTGTAGTCGGTTCCCTGAAGAAAAAAGGGGCCGCAATTTAACAAAGCTTTCTTTACTTAAATACAAAATGCAATCAATCAGTTCCTTGCTAGAAATGGGAACCAATCAATCACAAATAAAACATAAATCCTTTTAAAATATACTAAAACTAGCTAACTTTAAATTAAAGTTAGCAGTAAGAACTACAACAAAACCACAGTTTAACTTAAAATACTCAGTTCCTTGGAACCACTAAAAACGAGTAAATTATCCCCACTAAACTAAACTTTTATAAAAAAGCTACTAGAGGCAGAGTAATGAATAAAATAGTGTAAAATACCACTTTTTGAATAAAATAAACAGTCTTGCAGCCGAAGTTGCTGTGAGCAGCTATTCGGATCAAGTCTTGTTGTCTGAACAGAAAATGTAATCTGGCCGTTAGATGGAACACAGTCCACCTAGAGGCAGCAATTTGAGACAAGCATTCTAAGTTCTATGATTTGCATACATTCCACCTCAGAGTTCTGGGGCAGTCAGAGATTCTGAGCTGACTGCAAATCGTCTAATACTACAGAAGATTCCTGGGGTTTGAATAGGCTCCTTTACTTTGCTGGTTACCAAAGTTCCAAAAGGGATAAAAACCTCCTTGTAAATGCCTCAGTCCACCGCCTCCTTGACCTTTTGAGGTTGATGTGGCCTTATGCTGTTTCTTTGACACTGGAAGGTAGCCCTTTTTATCCTGGATATCCTTCCATATATCATCCAGGCCAGAACCAAACAACAAACCTCCCTCAAAGGAAAGACTGAATAACTTGGTCATCGAAGCCTGATTAGCGAACCAATGCCTAAGCCATACACCTTGCATGGCTGATACAATGTGATAAGTGGAGCGAGCTAACATGCACAAATTCTCCACTGTGGTATGCCCTAAGAATGTGAAGGTCATGGCAACCAACTGTAAATGCTCGCTCCCTCCGAATCTGGGAGCAAGCTGCCAAGGTTGTAACCCATAAGTTCAAGGCTCTGGCAACAATAAGAGTCATAGGAGTGCAGGTTTGTGCCCTTGAAGGTAAAGGCCCTTCTACATGCTGCATCCACTCACTTGTCATGCGACTCTGTTAAGGCCAATGACCTCTCAATAGAAATAGTGGTGTGCTTGACAAAATTATGCACTACCTTATCCACCAGAGGAAGGGTTTCCCATCTGTGAAATTTGTCATCCAAAAAAGGAGCAATATTGGGCCTTAGGTTTTGGCAGATACTTTCTTTGGTCCACATCTGCCCATTCTTGTTCAATAATTTGGTCACAATGAATAAAACTCAGAAAACACTTGGGAGCAGAGAAGGATGCGGACAGTAAAGGATTGACGTCCACTGCCTCCATGGATTGCTCCTCTTTGAGCTGTAAGGACCTATGTGCCTCAGCTCTCAGGTAGGACAAGGACTTGGTTATTAAACAGGGGAGGAATCTTCCTCTTCGACTCCATCCAATCCCCTTCCTCCTCCTCAGAGAGGTCATCCTCATCATAATGTAGCTTTATAGGGTCAGGATTTTCCCCAAGATCCCAGACATCCTCATTCTGACCCTCTAAATGGTCAAGGTTGAGGTCTGCCTGCACATCTATATCCACAGACCTGTCCTGCTGAGACACACCTGGGCATGCCTATGTGGGCCCCCCTTGATTTGAGGGGTCGGGTTTGGGGTCAGGGGTGTCTGCTGGGATGTCCTGTGGAACACTGGGACTCAAAAGCTCTCCCCTAAGAGCAGTAAAAAGGATTTATGCAATTCTGCTTTGCCACTGCCAACTGAAACACCAGGTGCCCCTCTCCCCAATTCGGATTGCCGACTGGGGGGGGCTGCAAAAGATATATTAACTTGAGAAACACAATGGGGGCAACAGGAACCAATGGGAGAGGGTCTCATCACCCTTTTGCAGGTCCTATATCTTTCAAATGTTAGCGGTCAGTGGTGCCAAGAATAATAGCCCTGCAGATGCCTGGGCTTGGTATAATAGGATTTTTTCCCTTATGTGTATTTATAGATAAAAGAAGAGAATTCCCACCTCTAGAGCGGAATTATGCAGACTGTGTGCCCACAGCTGATCCAACTACAGAAGGAAGCCAAAAGGAGGCTGACAAAACAGAAAAAAGTGTCTGGAAACGACAGCTGCATGTTTAAACACTATGGAAAAGCAAAGACACGGACGTGCTCTCAGGCAGTCACAATGCAGTGCATGATGTCACCACATTATGAGGAGGACACACACACTATAGACGTGTGAACAGTGTGCTGCAGCAGTGAAGAGAGAAGGCAAACAAAATAAGGCGTGCACACAACGGAAAGCGATCAGCCAAATGGCAGCTCAAGAGAGCTAAGAAACACACCGCCAGCCAACAGAGGCCAAACAAAGTAGAAGAATGCAAACTCTGCACACAAGAAAAAACGACTCACTCCTCAGCAGCAGAACTTTCTCTTTCCACATGTAGACTGGGGTTGCTGAGGAAACACTTAAAGGGCAAATGGCAATTAAAAAGGATAATACCCATTAAAACAAATACCTAAAGAAAAAGTAGGAAAATATATTAAGAGCCTTAAAACTGGGGGCAGGGGAGGACCAACGCATAAGAGTGGAAGGAGACCCCCAGGAAAACCCTAGACTACACCCCCAAAAAAGAGAAAATATACTTACCTGCGGCACCTCTATTCCTTTTCTTTTTTGAAAGGAAATAGGAAACCTTATAAAGTAACAACACCCTAAACTAAAAGGCAGACGTGGCCACCAATCCAAGCACAAGCAGTGGAAATGGGGAGAGCAGGTTAGCCAATTCAAAAGCCACAGCTTAACAGGCATGATTTTAATTTAGGAGTGCTCCCTGTCACCGGATAGCCCCAAACTGCTATGCAGAATTGAAGCCCCAAACCTAGAAGCTTAAAGTTTCTTCAGAGAAGCTTGAGAGATGTTTCCCCTTCAATAGCATGGCTTAGACTGAAGAGTTGCTGCTGTCCAGAATCCTCATATGCTTAACATTTTAAAGTTTTGGGCTGTGCCATTTCCCCTAGTAGGGGTGCACATTACCCAGTTGTTATGAATACCTATTGACAACATGAAGCGCTACAGAAAATGTAGTCTTAAAGTGGGTCCTAAAGCAGGAACCGCTGAAAAAAGTCCTTCTCCTGTTCCTTTGAACCGATGGGGAATCAGAGAAAGCTACAAAATGACCCAACTATGCAGCGTTATCAATAAAATAAATATTAACTAAATAACACACTGTTACAAACAAAATTACCCGAAAACTGGTCTGAAGTTGAAAAGAAGACTGGAGCAACTGTTTCTTCAGGTGGAGATATAAATCTGCCGTTAGAATGTTTGGGTGAACATGAGCACACAGCAGAGTTTTAATTTCATTCCAAGACTCTTTAATTAGCATACAATTCTGAGCTCTGGGACAGCTCAGACCTGCAGGCTGAATGCACTAGTAAGCACAGTGATGAAGTCCTAGGGTTTGAAACAAATTTTACAATTGTATCGTAACTGCAATAGAAATGCTCAAGCAACCTTAAATGAAAAGAACTGATTCTTGTAAGAACCTATTTTTAGGTTCTGGAAGGAGGAGGGTGAGAGGTTAAACACAGTAAGGGATCCCTGAGAAAAAAACAACATAGAATACTGTGTATGAGCAACTGATGACAACAAGGCTGTTTTTCAACCGAGAAGTTTCCAGGGTAACAAGAGACCCTGAGAGAACAGTTTGAGAATGTTACCATGGAAACCTTTGAGATTAAAAACAACCCTTGTAATGTAGTTGCTCATACTAATCTTTATAGTGTATGGGCAACCATAAGCGAACTTACATAAATTTGGCACTTGCTGCAGGCGGGGATCTCTGGCGTGCTTGATCAATGACTAGCTTAAGAAAGAATCGCCATGCGACAACATTGTATGTCATTGTGCTGCAGTAGTGACATCGCTAGTGCAGCACAACAACATCCTGACTTCACTACTGCAGCACAACAATGTTGTTCCAGGCATGGATTTTCATGCACAACAGCGTTCCTATACACTATATTACTACGGGAGGCTGGCATCAGAACCTTCTTAGGAAAGAGTTTCAGCAAGACAGCAGTTCCAAAGCTAGCATTACTCCTGGACAGTATGTCCAGGCAGCAGTGCCTTGTTAAAGTGTGCAGTGCTTTCCAGGTAGCTGCTTTGCAAATGTCTAACAAGATGATGCCCCTTGTGGATACCACAGAGGCAGAGGTACCCCTTGTGAAGTGTGCCATTAAGCCTCTGATTGGCATTTTCTCAGCTTTTTCATAGTAGAACTGAATGCAAAAGACTAACCATCGATAACTAGACCTCTTGGTTGCTTGTTTACCTCTGCCCACTTCACCATAGGTAACAGAAAGCTGAGTGTTTTGGGATCTAACATCTTTTGTCCAGTCCGTGTAGATTCCCAGAACTCATTTCAGGTCAAAGATGTGCACTGATTACTCACCTGGACTGGAATGTCCTGGATAGAGCACAGGAAGTGTTTCTGACTGATTTAGATGGAATTCAGACACCATCTTAGGCAGGAACTTCCTGTTGGTTCTAAGGACTACCTTATCCCTGTGAAAGATTATGTAATTTGGCTCTATGCAGAGGGCTTGCAGTTTACTCACCCTCCTAGCAGTGATCATGGCAATCAGGAATATGGTTTTCCATATACACAGATACATAGAGAGTGTTGGCAGATAAGGGCCTATGGCCCACCCAGTCTGCCCATTTGAGCTTGTAAATTCAGTTTACGTATTCCTAGAAGTCTGTTGCCCCTTTCCCCGACCTCCAGAATTCCATTATGTCTATCCCATGCATTCTTACATCCCATGATTGTTTCAGCCCCCACCAGTTCCTCTGGCAGGGTGTTCCACTTGTCCACCACCCGTTCTGTGAAGAAATTCTTCCTCATGTTTCCTCTGAATCGTCCTCCTTCCAAATTCATCCCATGCCCTCTAGTCCTGGAACATCTTTTCACTTAAAAATAGTGTATTCCTGCACCCTGTTCCTCCCTGTAAGATACTTGTATGTCTCTATCATATCCTCTCGCCTCCTCTCCTCCAGGGAGTATGTTCAGTTCCTTCAACCTGTCCTCATAGGACTTGTGATGCAATCCATGCACCATCTTTGTTGCCCTCCTCTGAACCTTCTCTACCCTGTCTATGTCCTTACGAGGTAAGGTCTCCAGAACTGTACACTGTACTCCAGGTGGGGCCTCACTAGTGTCTTGTATAGTGGAATTATGACCTCCCTTTTCCTGCTGGTGATGCCCCTGCCTATGCATCCCAGCATCCTATTTGCTTTACCTGCTGCCTTGTCACACTGTTTCCCTACCTTGAGGTCATCAGAGATGATAACCCCAAGATCCCCTTCCTGCTTGGTGCATGCTATATCCTCACCCCCCAACTGATATATTGTGCCAGGGTTTTTGTGCCCCATATGCATTATCTTGCACTTCTTTGCATTGAATTTCAACTGCCAAACCCCTGACCATTCTTCAAGTTTCTGCAGGTCCCTTCTCATTCTGTCTACACCCTCTGGTGTATCTACTCTGTTACAGAGCTTTGCGTCATCAGCAACAGTGAAATTCTGCCTTCTAGGTCCTCGTAATGTCACTGATGAAGATGTTGAATAGGACCGGTCCCAGCTGATCTCTGTGGTACCCCACTGGTCACTCTTCCCTTTGTAGAGTGACAGCCATTTACCACCACCTCTGTGTCCTGCCGCCCAGCCAGTTACCTGCCCACCACACTACTGTCATGCCCACACCCATATTCCCCAGTTTGTGTAATGAGTCTTCTATGGGCACAGTGTCAAAGGCCTTGCTGAAGTCCAGATAGGCCATGTCCACTGCCCTCCCTGATCCACCTCCCTAGTCACCCAGCCAAAAATTTCAACGAGGTTGGTCTGACATGACCTCCTCCCTGGTGAAACCGTGCTGTCTTGGGTCCTGTAGTCCATTGACAACCAGATGTTCCACCAATCTCTCCTTCAGTAGTGCTTCCATGACCTTCCCCACTACCGAGGTGAGGCTGACTGGTCTGTAGTTCCCCGCTTCCTCTTTGTTCCCACTTTTGTATAAGGGGACCACATCTGCTATCCTCCAGTCTTTGGGTACGTCCCCTGTTTCCAGTGATCGGCTAAACAGAAAAGCCAGAGGTTCAGCCACCACCTCTCTTAGTTCTTTAAGGACCCTGGGGTGCACCCCATCTGGCTCCATTGCTTTATGAACTCTTATTACTTCCAGTTCCTTCAGGACCCTTTCTCGTGTAAAGGGACTTGTGTCCATTTCTACACCATTCTCACCCCTTGTACTCCCTTCAGACCCATTACCCTCCTCTTCCTCAGTAAAGACTGAGCAGAAATACCTGTTCAATATGTCAGCTTTACTGTTATCCTCCACGCCCCATCCTCCCCTTCAGTCTCACTATCCCTCCCTTTGTCTTTCTTTTTCACTTATGTACCTGTAAAGGTTTGTCCCTCTACTCACTGATTTTGCAATGTGTTCTTCTGTCTGAGCTTTGGTTTCCCTTACAGCCTCCCTACCTCCCTTTGCTTCTCCTGGTACTTCTCCCTATCCCTTCTGCCTGTGTCTTTTGTATTGCCTGATGCAATCTTTTTGGCTTTCACTTTCTTTGCTACCTCTTTGGAAAACCATAATGGTCTCCTCTTCCTTTTCCTCTTGCTAACCTGCTTAATGCATAATTCTGTTGCTCTTGTAATCCCCATTTTAAATACTGCCCACTGTTCCTCAACCCTGATTCCTGCCCCATTCCCCTTAATGCCTCTTTCAAGTATCTCCCCATTTTCCCAAAGTCTGCCCCCCCAAAATCCAGGATACGTGTTTTTGTGTGGTTTGGTTCTGCTCTTTCTGTGATTTCAAACCACAATGACTGGTGGTCACTGTTCCCCAGGTGCTCCCCCACTGTTACCCCCATCACATTGTCCTTGTTTGTGAGCACAAGGTCCAGTATTGCCTTCTGCCAAGTTGGTTCCATGACCAGTTGCTTGAGGAAGGCACCCTGAAGGGAGTCCAGGATAAATCTGCTCCTAGTTGATGCTGCTGCTGGGATGCTCCAGTCCACGTCTGGAATATTGAAGTCTCCAACCAGTACTACCTCACCCTTGTCTGCCATCTTCTGGATGGCTAGCATCAGCTCCCCATCTGTTTCTTCCTCCTGGGCTGGTGGTCTATAGACCACACCTGTGTGGATGTCTGGCCCCATTTTCCTTTTCAGCTTAACCCACAGTATCTCTCCCCCATTTTGTTCCTCCTGGATCTCTGTGGCCCTTATGTCATTTTTCACATACAGTGCCACTCCTCCTCCCTTCCTGCCTGCCCTGTCTCTTCTGAATATGTTGTAGCCAGGTATGGCCATCTCCCAGTCGTGGTTATCATTACACCAGGTTTCAGTGATGGCCACAATGTCCAGAGTCTGACTGCATCATGACAGCCTCCAGATCTTCCATCTTGTTGCTAAGGCTCCTGGCATTTGTACACATGGCTTCCATGATTTGACCTCCCTAGACTGTTTCGCTGTTCTACTCCAGCCCCTTCCTTGGTTGTCCTTTATCCCTGGTTCTCCTTGCTGTCTGCCCTTCTGCTAATCTCCATCTTTTGCACACTGCTTGTAGAGATAGCCACTCCTCTGGTTCACTGGTTCCACTGCTAGCTGTGGGGGTGAGCAAGTAGGTACCCTCCCTGCTGGCCTGCCACCCCCTTTGCTAGTTTAAATGCTTCGTCAATGTAGCATTTAAACTTATCAATGAGTGTTTGGATTCCCCTCCAGGATGGATGCAGGCCGTCAGGCCTGACAAACCTCCATCCCTCCAGGTGGGTCCCCAGTCACCAATGAATCCAACCTTTTCCTCAGCACCAGTTCTTCAACCATGAGTTAAAGTTCCTGGTGCATGCAGACCCATGTCTCTCCTTGCTCTCGCAGGTAGTACTTCTGAGAAAGTGACAAGTAACTACTTGCTTGAGACCACTCCCCAATTTCCTAAACTCTTCCTGAACTTCCTTTGGCTCCCCATTTGCCAGGTCACTAGTACCTAGGTGGATAATGACATCCAGCTCACCCTCCCGTCTTGCCTTCCCAGTGATCCCCAGGATCTTCCTTCCATCCCTCCATGCCATGGCACATGGTAGGCACCTCACCTCCCTGTCCTCCCCCTCCTGTGTTCCTAGCTGGATCCCTCTTATGATGGAGTCCCCCACCAGGATTTGCTTCCTCCTCCTCTGGGGTCCACTGCTTTCCCCGCTGAGGTCACCTCCTTGGCTAACTTCCACATCTTTTCCTTCCACTTCTCTGGGTACTTCTATTTGGTTGTCCCCGTTTGCCAGTGTGGCATATGAGTTTTGGTTTTTTTTTTCCATTTTATTCTTTTCTCCACCTGCCCTAGCTGCCGGCAGCCCGTTACTGTCAGCCCGGTCACGAACCACTGACTTCCACCCCCCATATCGGCCTCGGGCCCTCTGATACCTGTGGCTTACCCCCCACGGTGGGGCTGCGGCACTCTGGCTGCATGCCGCAGTCATCGGACTAGGTCGGAGGGCTGGCCTGGGGGGCTAATTGAAGCCGTGGCAAGCTTCATTTAGGGCTGCCGGCAGCTTTATCCATTTTCCTTTTTCGGGGGAGGCAGGGTCGTGCAATAGCGGGCGTCCTGCCCGCCTCAGTACATGCCTGTGCCGGCAGCTGCGTGACTCTGGCCTCCACCAGGGTCATCCGAGCTCCGGACACCTCCCTCCCTCCCGGAGAAGAGGCAGTCCCTAGGACACTCCATCCTTCTCCCCAGCCGACCCTCAGCGACCCGAGTCCGCTCCTGAACCCGGTCGCCAGCGCCAGATGTGAGGTCCAATCATTGCCAGTGGGCCAGCGCATATGAGTTCTTGAGTGGAATAGATCTGGGATGTCCTCTGCCTGACCGCCTGACCTCCCTGAGCCCACTGTCATCCAAGTGCTCCTCGTTCTTGGCATCCTTTGAGGCAGTTGCATTGGACTGGGTGGTCTCTGGACAGGGGTGATAGTATTCCTGACCAGTTTACTCCGCTCTGAGTCTGGCTACCTCATCCGCGGTCCAGAGAGATGCATGCAGATAGGGCAGCACCCTCAGTGTCCAGAAGGTCTGCCTGAATATGGCTGCCCACAGCCACTGCATTGCACCACTCCCACATTATACTGCAATTATACTGCTATTCCACTACTTGTCTGCTACTAAAGCTCTCCTAGTTCCCTTTTTATTAATTTACTGTCCTAAAAATCCTGCCACTGATCCTCAGATACTTTTCTTTAAAAAAAAAATAAATAAATAAACCAAGAAATAAATAAATGAATCAAAACACTTGTCGTGCTGAGGGTGGGCTTCTTCACCCTTATGCCCCTCCTACTCCACACCCCTTACAATACCCTGTGTTTAGCTCCTGTCTATCAGATTGAACAGGGCATATAATTAAGAGTTGGGGGAAGGGGAGGGAGCAGCAATTAAAGACAGCAAAGAAATACACCACCACTATGTTTTAAATTTTCAACAGCCCAAAAACAATTCTAAGTAAAGACAACAAAGAAAGTACAGTGTCACTAAAAGCCCACAGTCTAAGTTTAAAAGAAAAATAGCAATTACCAGTTACTGTAAAGCACTGAATTGAATATGTTTCCTTCCCCTTCTGGCATATGACATACTTTAGATCAACAGTGTCCATAGACTCGAATGGAGCCTTCATGAGCTGAGCAAGGCAAACACTGAGAGCTCATGGTGGGACTGGGTCCCTTACTGGTGGATACAAGTGACCGAGGTCTTTAGAAACCATTTGAAAATGGGTTGTGAGGTCAGTGACTTTTCCTTGCCTGCTGATATGTAGGCTGACACTACTGCTAAGTGCTTCTTTAGTGTTGATGGCCTTAGGTCTAGAAACTGCAGGTGTTTCAGGTATTCCAGGACTACAGGTAACCATGCCTCTACTGGAATTATTCTTCTGGGGATACACCTGTAAGAAAATCTCTTTAGAGGAGTATGCTTCCCTGGTTACTGGTTTCTATGAAAACCATAAGCACCTTCAGGCTTTCCTCCGAGAGATTCAATCCAGAATATTCTAACTCTTCAAGAATCCCATCTTCAGGCAACGAGTCCACGGGTTTGGGAATGTTATCCTGCCCTGGAATAAAGTCAGCATGTTGTGACTTTGTGGCAGGCTGACTGGAGACTTGCTGGGTAGGGCCAGGAAAACTGAACAACAGGTCTGTCTGGCCAGTCTGGGTGTATTAGGATTACTGTTGCAGGTTTCCTCCTGAGCATCAGGAGGACCTTCTGTATGAGTGCAAATGATAGGAAAGCATAACGGAACCTTCCTGACCAATCTAACACCAGAGTATCCTCTGGGACTATCCCTCTGGCTGGTGGTCTGCAACAAAACTGTGGAAGTTGACTGTTCTCCCAAGATGCAAACAGGCCTATCTTGGGAGTGCCCCACCTTCTGAACAGTGGCCAGGACCTGTCTGTTCAAGGCCCATTTGTGATTTGCCTGGCTGACTCTGCTTAAGGAGTCTGCTGGGGATATTGCCTGTGCCTAGCAGGTGCACTGTGGAAATGTTTGATTCAGTGGTGTATGCCAGGTCACAAATCCTCATTGCTTCTGTACAAAGTTTGAGGATCTTCTCCATCCCTGCTTGTTTATGTAGTACACTGCTGTGGTGTTGTCTGTTCTAATTTGGACAGACTGATCCGTAGCTGGGAGGAAAAGACTGCATTGCTAGCAGTACTGCCCTGAGCCCCAGGAGGTTGATGTGCTCCAGTGACTCATGTGGGCTCCATATGCCACGCACTCTGAGGTCCTGTATGTGGGCGCCCCACCCTAGGAGTAAAGTATCTGTAGTAAGAATACTTGCTGGTGACTGATGAGGGAATGGAATGCCCTCTCTGAGGTTGCTTTCTTTCTTCCACCACTCTAGTAACTTTACTAGTGCTTTTGTCACTGGCACGAGCTTTGAGATTAGATCCCATCTTTGAGACCAGTTGCCTCTTAAGTGGTATTGAACATCTTTCATTTGGAACTTGACCCATGCAACCACAGCTCTGGATGTGGTCACGCATTCCAGTAACTGTAAAAATCTCATGCAGGTTTTGGGTGTCCTGCTGTGAAAGACACTGCTGTGGCTAACAAAGATGCAACTCTGGCCTGCAGGAGGAACACTTCCCCTGTTGAGTGGTTAGCACTGCTCCCATGAAGTCCGGTACTTAAACAGGTTCTAGTAGGGACTTCTGCAGATTTATCAAGAATCCCAGAGACTCCAACGTGCTTTTCAGTCTGAAGTGAGCACCTTGTCTCTTGCTCTGTTTTCCTTAGACTAGCCAGTCATCTAGGTAGGGGAAGAACACCACACTTGCCTTCTCAAGTGTGCTGCCAAGCACTTGTGAATACCCTTGGTGCTGAGGTAAGGTCAAATGGAAGAGCTGTGAACTGGTACTGGCAGTTCTCCACCTTGAACCCGAGGTATTTTCTGTGCAATGGCCTGACTGGGATATGAAAATAAGCATCTTTCAGATCCAATGATCCCAGCCAGTGATTTTACTGCAAATATGGTATCACTATTTTCAGTGTGACCATCCTGAATTTCTCTTTCTTTACATGCTTATTCAGACACCTGAGATCTAAAATAGGTTACCATTCCCCATTTGTCTTGCAGGTCAGGAAGTACCTGGAGAATAGATCCTTATTCAGCTGAGAGACAGGTACCTTTTCTACAGCTTTTGCTAATAGCATTTTTTTGACTTCTAGATCCAGCAGAATTCTTTCTGTGGGAGTGTGAGCTTTGAAGCTTTTGTGTGTCTATAGTTTTATGATTTTTTTGAACTAAAGAGAATCCCTGGACCACTACCTCCAGAACTCACTTGCTCGTGGTAATGTTTACCCATCTGTGGAGGTAGTGATACAATCTTCCACCCAATGGCCATGGATGGGTGACCTGGGCTGAACTGTCAGGGGTTTTGCCTTGGCTGAGGCTTGGGTGCTGGTGTTGCAGCAGCAGTACGCTTTGTGTCCCTTCTGCCCCTGCCCGTGTAGTAGCCTCATTATGGCTGATATTCATAAGGGGCATATGGGGCATTGACTCTTGGAATGTAACCCCTGCCTCCCCTTCCATAAGGCCTGTAGGAGGCAGACACCTTTTCCTTCTCATTGTTACTTTTGTAAGTAGTTTTATGGTCCTCTACTTTTTTCATGTGAATTTCCTTAAAAAGAAAAAATCCATAGCTTTGATTTGGGTATCTTGGGAAAGGATGGTAGTCCTTAAACAGGAAAAATCTTCTTAAGGACACTGCATGGGCGAAACCTCTAGCTGCAGTATCATTAGTGTCCACAGCAGTGTGGAAATGATTCTTAGTGACATTTAGGGCTGATCTTGCTGTAGAAATTAGGTGCTGTGCCAGCTCACTGTCTGCTTTATCAACAAGAGCCAGAACTGTTCCACAGCACGTTCTGGTACTGTGCTATACGTGCTGAATCAGCTGTCTGCCTAATGAGCAGGGAAGCTGAGGTACAAACCATTCCAACCATAGCACCCACATTTTTGGAGTCTTTTTCAGAGAGTTGTGCACAAAAGGAGATTCTTGCTCTCCCACAGCAGCCTGAACTACACCTTGATGATCAGGGTGGGCATACAGGTATTCCAACACCTGTCTGTCCACTTGATATTTTCTTTCCATTTTGTTATCAATGGCTGCAGCTGAATAAGTGAAGACACATTTTTTTATACAGCCTTCCTAAGGGATTTAGGTATGGGGACTAGAAACCTCCTTGCAGGCGATATCCCCATCATATTCATAAAATCAGGATCTTATTCATTCTCCTCGGTTTCTTGAGGGGGATACTGAAAGCATCAAGCATTTGTCTGATAAATGAAGATAAAGAAGTATAGTCCTCATTATGCCTTGGAGGGCAACCAAAGTCTTGCTCAGGTGCACGCTCCAATTCCATGAGTCACCTTCCTCCTTTTGTACATGGTACTCCTATTCATCCTCCTCCAGAGCTAGACTTAATAGATAATTGAATCTGGGAAGGGGGTGGCAGTCTGTCATCAAGGCATACAGTAGGTCAGGAACCACATGAAGACCAGAAGCAGTTGTAAAATTCACAAGTAGCTTTTTAGTATCAATAACGGTAAAATAAAAAATAAAAATTGTTCAATATAACTATTTATAAAGGCAATACAAACAGAGAAAACAAAGTCCTTCATCTGAGGTATTCCTAATTCCAAGTTTCAGTCTCTCTAGCAAAATTATTGCTACTCATTTTATTTCCAGTCTTTGCCTAACAATACCTACATCCTCAACTTGTTAATAGACATCCTGTTTCTCATAAAATGTATCAGAGCTATTGTCAGTTTCCTTGGAGGTGCTACAAAATAGAACATAGTGACCCATAACTGACCTCTTGTTGACAGCTTTGCAAAAAGTCTGCAAACAAACCCGAGAGGACCGCAAACTGCATCTCAGGTTAACCCCCTAAATTCCAAATAGCTTTTTGCAATTATCTCAATGGTATAACTATATACAGTTTCAAACAAACGGATCCCAGTATCACTTACAGTTTCAGACAAAGATTCCCATATATTTTACAACCACAATAAAAACAGAAACAGCAAGTGAAGGCAGAGAGATAAGCGAGAGGAGGAGAATCACGAGACTGTTAGTATGATCAGTTCCTAGGTCTCACGAGAACATTTAATTGCACAACCAGACAAATAAGAGACAGAAAAGGAGAGACTAGAACAGATCCTTGCATTAACCTCTTTCTGCATAACAAATGAGACAGGGCTGTATTTCAACCCTGTCACATACCCCCCTCTTTAAGAGGGAAATGGTTTCAAAAACACAGGTTTCCAAAACTTTCTATTAATTCTCTTCTAACATTAGCTTATAACCTTTACAGTTCAGTGCATATGCAGAATAGCAAACAGAGAAGTTTAAACTCACACATTTGCTTTTCAACCTTCAGAATTCTCAATTCCTGATCCATATCTTGATAGAAAATCAGCATCAACATTCTCTTTCCCAGATGTGTCCATCACTTTAAATTTAAATGGCTGTAGTGCCAGGTACCACCGTGTGATTCTGGAATTTTATTCTTCATTTGGTTAAGCCAACAGAGGGACTGTAATCTGTTATAAGTACAAAGTCCATACCCACTTTGCATAAGGCATTCCTTTTTAGTGGAGGAGTACTTTTTCTCTCTGTTGTGCAACCTCCTACTGATATATAGAATGGGATGTTCCCTCCAATCTATGTGCTGACTCAAGACTGTACCTAGGCCTGCTTCTGATGCATCTCTCTGTAACAAAAACTGCTTCTCAAAGTCTGGGCTTCACAAAACAGGGGCTGAACATAATGCAGCCTTAATGGCTTGAAAAGCCTCATCACACTCTGTGGTCCAGTTCACATTATTCAGGAACCATTTTTTCGTGAGTTCAGAGAGGGGAATAACTAGCTGGGCAAAGTTGGGAACAGATCTCTGATAATAACCAGCCAGCCCTAGAAATGATATGACATGTTTCTTTGTTTTAGGATAGGACTGTTAGCTACAGCTTCCATCTTAGAAATCTCTGGCTTTACTTCTACATTTCTCAAAACAGGTCAAATATCTGGCTTCCTGCATGACTAATTTGGTAGGATTAATTGTTATACTTGCCTTTTGATAGACTAGATAACTGCTCATAGAGGTGTTCCAGGTGGCTTTTCCAGTTTGGACTGTACACCACGACCATCCAGGTATGCAGAAGAAAAAATTACTCACCTTAGTAATGTTGTTTCTTCTAATGGAGTCTTGCTATATTATGACATATGCAGTGAGTCCCAACCTTCGAACTGCTCCGGAGGTGAAAGAGTTAACTTTCCATGCCAGGCATGGCACGCTGAGCTCGAGCTCGGTGGAAAACTCTGTCTGTTGTTCTTCAAACTCAAACTGTCAGATCTTTACGAGCTAAACTCACTAAGGTCCTGTGTGGAAGCTGTAAACCTACACTAGCCAACTGGCTACTAAATATAAGAAACACATTTTTTGGTCCCAAAACAAAGACTCAAGTCAGGAGACCCAAAAAATGAAAAACTCAACACCCAGTCACCCCAAAAAAGGGAGGGGTGAAAAAACAAGGTGGGCATCTACTAAGTGCCAACACTGCACTGCCCACCCACATCCCAAAAACAGAGGTTCTGAGAGGGGCAGGCGGGGGAGGTCAGAATATAGCAAGACTCCATTAGAAGAAACAACATTACTAAGGTGAGTAATTTTTTCTTCAAACAACATGACGTCCTGCTATATTATGACATATGCAGACTACACAACAGTACCTCCATGGAGGAGGACAGAACCTACTTAGGAAATAGGCTCTGAAGCACAGCTGTGCCAAACCGAGCATCACTCCTAGCCTGGGTGTCCAGAGAGTAATGCTTGGTAAAAGTGTGAACTGTTTTCCAGGTAGCTGCTTGACAAATCTCTAGAATGGGGATGTCCCTGACAGCAGCCAGGGAAGCAGCTGTACCTCTGGTAGAGTGAGCCCTCAGGCCTGAGGGAGGAACCTCACCCAGCTTTTCATAACAGAATTGGATACAAGAGACAATCCACCTGGCAATGGATCTTTTAATGGCAGGTTTCCCTTTACCAACCTCACCATAAGTGAGGAACAGTTGGAGGGAGTCAAACCTGTGACCCTTGGTACGCTCAATGTAGTAACTAAGGGCTCTCTTCACATCTAAGCTGTGCAGCCTCCTCTCGCCAGAGGAGGAATGGTCAGTGAAGTACACTGGAAGATAAATAGATTGATTAAGGTGGAAATCTGAAACCACCTTAGGCAAGAACTTCCTGTTAGTCCTGAGGACCACCTTATCTCTATGAAAGGAGATAAAATCAGGCTCCACTGACAAAGCCTGTAATTCACTTATGCGTCTGGCAGAAGTGATGGCTACCAGAAACACAGTCTTCCAAGTCAAATACTTAAGCTCTGCTGAAGACAAGGGCTCAAAGGGAGGTTGCATAAGCTGAGCAATGCAAACATTAAGATCCCAGGCAGGGGCAGGGTCCCTGAATGGAGGGTTGGTGTGAAGCAATCCCTTAAAAAACTTAGAGAATACAGGATGAGCTGAAAGAGAAGAGGGTTTACCTGCTGAAATGAAAGCAGACACAGCTGCCAAATGCACCTTTAGGGTAGCTGGTCTGAGCCCCAAAGTGTTCAAATGGACCATATAATCCAGGACTGTGGGTAAATCAGCAGATTCTGGGGAAATATGCTTCCCAGAGCATCATATGGAAAACCTCTTCCATTTGGAATTGTAAGTAGCCCTGGTGGAAGGCTTCCTAGAAGCCTTCAATATATCCATTACACCTTGGGAGAGGTGTAGATCAGCAAATTCTAACTCTTCAAGAGCCAGGCCTTGAGATTGAGAGATTTGAGGTTCGGGTACCAAACCCTTCCCTGAGCACAGGTTAACAGGTTGTGATTCCTGGGAAGACACAGGGGAAGATGGACTGCTAAGGACAGTAGGAGTGGATACCAGGGTTGTCTGGCCCAATCTGGAGCAATCAGAATCACTTTGCAGGATTGAGATCTAATTTTGACTAACACTTTGAACAGGAGAGGGAAGGGGGAAGCATAGAGAAACTTCCCTTCCCAATTGAGAACTAAGGCATCCAGAGGGACTGAGCCCAACACTGGGGGCCTGCAGCAAAAAAGGGGAAGTTGGTGATTGTCTGGGGCTGCAAAAAGATCTATCTGCGGGGTGCCCCACCTGGCAAATATTACCTCCAGGACCAAAGGATCCAGTGACCATTCGTGATGGCCCTGGGAAATCCTGCTGAGAGCATCTGCCAGGACATTGTCCTGGGAGGTGAACTGCCGTAAGGGAGGTGTTCAGGGAGTAAGCCAGAGACCACAACTTCATTGCTTCGGTGCACAAGGCCGTAGACCGAGTGCTTCCTTGCTTGTTGATGTACCACATTGTAGTGGTGTTGTCTGTTCTGACCTGTACAACTTTGTTCTGAACAGATTTGGAAAAAGCTTGAAGTGCTAGAAAAACTGCTCTGAGCTCCAACAGGTTGATGTGGAGCAGAGATTCCTGAGGGGACCAAAGTCCCTGGGTAGTGAGGTCACCCATGTGAGCACCCCACCCCAAGAGGGATGCATCTGTAGTAAGGATTAAAGAGTGAGACTGAGTGACAAAGGGAACCCCTTGTCTCAGATTGCTCTGATCCTGCCACCATTGTAGGGCTTGGATCAGGGTTCGAGTCACTGGGATCAATTTGGTTAGAGGGTCCTTTCTTTGAGACCAAAAGGCTCTCAAATGGAACTGAATGTCCCTCATCTGAAATCTGGCTCCTTGTACTACTGCTGTAGAAGCAGCCATGTGCCCTAGGAGTTGTAGAAAATGCCTTGCTGGTCGAGAGAACTGCAGGGTGAAGGAGGAGGCCAGAGAGATCAGGGTCCTTGAACCTGTCCAAAGGAAGGAAGGCTCTGGCTTTCTCTGTGTTCAGTTCTGCGCCTATGAAGGTGAGGAGCTGGACAGGCTCTAGAACTGACTTTGGAAGATTCAGAAGGAAACCTAAAGAGGTAAGCAGTTGCTGAGTTATCTGAAAACTTGACTTGGTCTGGAGACTGGCCTACTATGAGCCAGTCGTCCAGGTAAGGGAAGATGGCAATTTTTTGCGTTCTTATGTAGGCAACTGCTACTGCCAGGCATTTTGTGAATACCCTTGGAGCAGAGGTGAGGCCAAAGGGCATTGCTCTGAACTGGTAATGGCCTGAGGGCAGCTCGAACCTGAGGTACTTTCGATGGGAGCTTCTGATGAGAATATGGAAGTAGGCATCCTTGAGGTCCAGGGACACTAGCCAGTCCCCTGGCCTTAAAGAGGGTAGAATAATTCCCAGAGTCACCATTTTGAATTTTGGTTTTAAAAGGTGCTTGTTTAAGTATCTGAGATCCAGGATGGGCCGCCATTCTCCTGTCTTTTTTGGGGTAAGGAAGTACCTGGAGTACAATCCTTTGCCCTGGTATAGGGGTGGAACCCTTTCCATGGCTCTGAGAGCCAGGAGAGTAGAGACTTCTGCCTCTAGGGCAAGTGCCTCTGATGGATTTGCAGGTAGAAAGGATCTGGTTCTCATCTTTGCAAATTTTCTGAAGCGGAGAACCAGTCCCTGGTTTACTACTTCCAGGACCCACTTGTCTGATGTCAGAGACTTCCAGTCCTGGACAAAGTAAGCCAGCCTGCCCCTACATTAATTGAGAATCGGCCCTGGCCACCCCATCAGGGTGCCTGCTTGGCAGTTGCTTTAGGCTGAGGGGGGAAGCAGGCCTGCTTGTACCCCGTCTGCCTCTCCCTCTAAAGAACCCCTCTGGGCATAAGCAGAAGAGAGGCCTGGCTTGGTAAAAAGGCCTATGAAAAGGCCTGCCCCTGGGAAGCTGCCTTTGAGGAGTGGCCTGCCTTTCCTTGGCCTGTGCACTCCGATAGGTGGTCCTATACTCATCCATTTTCTTCATGTAATTCTCTGTCTGCTCCCCAAACAGAGAATTACCCACAACAGGAAAATCCATGGCCTTAGTCTGGGTATCCTGTGACAGGCTAGTACATCTGAGCCAAGCCATTCTGCGAAGTGCCACAGATGTAGCCATGACTCTTGATGACACATCATTGGAGTCCACTGCAGCATGGAATTGCACATTAGATGCCTCAATACCATCAGCAGCCACCTGCTCCAGCTCCTTGGCAAGCTGGCCAGGGACCTATTTTGCTAGAGCCATAATAGTATCCCATCTGGATTTCTGGTATCTAGCAACATAAGCCATATAATTTGCCTGTCTGAGTCCCAAGGATGCTGCCATGTACTGTTTCTTGCCATGGCATCAATCCTCCTGGAGTCCTTGTCAGGGGGGTGTGAGGCCAAGGGAATATTTGCCTTGTCACAGGCTGCAGCCTGCACTACTCAACATGGCTGCATTGTTGTGTAAGGAACTCCATATCAGAGCCTGACAATGTGTACCTCTTGCCCATTCTCTTATCAACAGGAGGTATAGTGTGAGGAGTTTTTAGAATGTTTACTGTCTGTTTCCCAAAAGATTTATGCAAAGGAATAGACAGTCTCCTGGACTCTGGGATATCCATCATTTCCACATAGTCAGGTTCCTCTTGATCATCCACAGCTTCCTCCATAGGGAGCTGGAGGGTTTCAGCCACTTTTTTATAAAACATAAAATGAGAAGGGGACTCAGAAAGCCTAGGAGACACTCCTGAAGGTCTGTCTGGGAGATGTCCGGTTCAATGGGCACATCAGACTTTCAAATCCCATTCACTCTCCTCATACTCCTCTTCCCCTCCTCCGGTTCATAAAAATTCCTCTAAATCATACTCTTGAACCGGTGGAACCGGCCAGACGTCACGCTTACTTGATGGTGCCGGTTCGGTCGGACCGGGAAAGTGACTGGACAATTTTAATCGCTTTGGCTATTTCTTCAGCGGTTGGAGAGAAAGTTTTGGCTCCACACCAGCTGATTTCCTTGTCCTTTGCTGGAACCCGACTCCTCAGAGTCGGCTCTCCTTTGCCAGAATCGCCCTGGTCAAGGGCACTCCCTCCGGTTCGGTTGGAACCGAACCGGGCTGGCCATCCGGGTCAGCGGACTTCTTGGCCTCCCTTTCCCTGAGTCTGCCAACTCTCTTATCCAGGGTAGCTGCAGGAAAATTTTTGCAAATCTGGCAGTCTGCATTGAGGTGGTCAAACCCCAGACAATAAACACAGGTGGTGTGGGGGTCAGCCTTGGCAAAGGCTTCCCCACAGACACTGCAGTGTTGAAACCCAGTGGGCCCGGTTTTTCTTTTGGGTTTCTCAGACATAGTGCCAGTCCTAACCAAACTTGCCCGTTTATGGCAATCCGCCAAGCAAGACCCTCTTATCGGTTCCCAACCGTGTCATGGGTCGTGGAAAAACCATAATAAAATCCGTTTTTTAGAACCGATAAGAACCGGTAACCACACTCTAAAAGACAGATTAATATATTTCAAAACAACCTGATCGGTTCAAACCGAACCGATAACCGTTTACAAGTTCCACACAGAAGAATTAAATGTAAAAGCTATCTAGTACTTACAATACCACAGACAGAGCTTGAACCGACTGGTTGCAGTTTAAATTCGGTCAAAAAACTGAGAAAATAATACTTTAACCGACAAAATGAACCGAGCAGAAGGAGAAAATCTCTGAAGCGACTGTTCAGTGCGGAGTAAAGAATCTGACAGTTTGAGTTTGAAGAACAACAGACAGAGTTTTCAACCGAGCTCGAGCTCAGCGTTCCATGCCTGGCATGGAAAGTTAACTCTTTCACCTCTGGAGCAGTTCGAAGGTTGGGACTCACTGCATATGTCATAATATAGCAAGACTTCATGTTGTTTGAACAATAACCAGTGTGAGGGGATCAAATTACATCCACGTACTGCTGGAATGTAGCCGGTGCACCATGTAAACCAAATGGCATGGTGGTGAACTAATAGAATCCAGTAGGAGTGGCAAATGCAGTTTGGTCCCTGGATTCTTTAGCAAGGGGGATTTACCAGTAACCCTTGGTGAGATCGAGAGTACTGTTGTACTTGGCACTCCGCAATCAGATCCACCAGATCATCTATCCTGGGTATAACTGTCAAATTCTGACACTTGATTAAGTTTTCTAAAATAAAGGCAGATTCTTACACCTCTTTCTTTTTTATTTACAATCACCATTGATGTTGACCAAGTACTTTGACACTTCTATGATACCCAATTCTTTCATTTTTGTATTTCTTTATAATCTGTCTGCTCTTAACTGCTCTGGTAATCTGAAGGTCTTTTGTCTGATAGGGTGTGAATTCTTTGTCACCATTACATGCTCAGCCCCTTTTGCTCAGCCTGGCACTGTGGTAACAGCACTGTTAAATGTCTTTAGCAAATTACACATTTCTGCAGCTTGTTCGGAGGTTAAGGAAACATTCACCTTTACAGCATCAGCAGTTACAGTTTGTTCCAGTCTGTCATAAGCTACATCAATATCTTCTTTATCAAGTTCTGGTAAAACTAGAAAAGCAGCCTTTGGTGTTTTTTCAACACATTTCTTCAGGAGGTTAGCATGGTATATCTTGGTAGGATTTTTCCAATCTGGGGTCTCAGTCTTATAGTTAACTGTGTTATCGTCTAAACACTTTATAAGGCCCTTGCCACTTCCTTAACAGTTTATTTTCTGTAGTCGGTAACAATAGAAAGACATTTTCACCTGGCTCAAAAACTTTCTCTTTTAATCCATGGTCGTAATATGCCTTCTGCTGGTTTTGAGACTCTTCCTGATTACTATGGACAATTTCAATATATTTTGCCAGCTTCTTTCTCAGGGGACACATATAAGGCGTAATAGATTTTTTTCTGAGTGGAGTTATCTTCCCTTGTTTCTTTTATTACATCTAGTGGCCTCACCATATAGCACTTCAAATGGTGAAAAAACCTGTTGATGCCTGTGGCAGTTCTTTGTAAGCAAAAAGCAGGTAAGGTAAGTACTGGTCCCAAAATTTCACTTCCCTTTTACAAATTTTTTCAACATGCGTTTTAGGGTTTGATTAAAATGCTCAACAAGACTGTCTGTCTGAGGATAATAAGGGGAGGTTCTTACGGTACTGACACCTTTGGTACAGCTCCTTCAGCAATGTGGCACCAAAATTACTACCCTGATCAGTAATAATCTCTTCAGGTATGCCCACCCTGCTGAAAATTTAGGCAAGTTCTGCTGCCACATCTGGGGCTGTAACAGTAAGCATAGGAACTGCTTCTAGGTATCAAGCCACATAGTCACATACTACCAAAATGAATCCATTACCTTTTTTTTTTTTTTTTTTTTTTTTACTTTCTTTATTCACTGGGACCTACAGTACTTTCCAGGGTACCACCTGCCTTCTGCCTCTATACCCTGCCTGAAACCTCCTCTGCTGGGCTCCTACAAGGCTGTCTCCACTCGGTCCCATGGCTTAACCAGCCCCCCCCGGATCGCCCCAAGGGGAGGGTCCACCCACCTGTGGCAGCCTATCTGTAATTAGAGGAACAGCCATGGGAGATGGTAGAGCTGGAACCCATGAAGGCAGGTCCAGCATCAGGATGTGGGCAGGTCTCCAGGCCTCCTCACCTCCGCTAGGCCACCAGGGTTTTTCTGTACTGTTTGCCCCCAGAGCGCAGACGTGTAATGCCGGCAGCGCACCTACGTGCAGCCTAGCTACCGCTGCTCTGCCCCTGATGCAGCATCAAGCCCCACTGCCAGTAGGGCCCTTGGTTTCCACCAGGAGCCTCTACAGAGTGGGGCAAACCCCGGAACCCACCTGGGAGGGGACAGCAGTCCTCCAGATGCTCAGTCCCTTCCCTCCCCTGCTGACCCATGATGACTCAAGTCCGTTCCCGAACCCAGGTCACCAGCATGGGGTGAGGTGTGGCGTCCAGCGCCTCAACCCTCAGTGCCACCGGGCCAGCTCCATTGCCCTGTTTACATTTGTCTAAGGGTCCAACTACATCCACCGCAATTCTCTCAAAGTGAACATCTATCAAGGGTAGGGGCACCATGGGCACCGTGTCTTTTTTAGTCACTGGAGCTACTTTCTGACATTCAGCACAAGAACTGCAATAGGTAGCAACATCCTCATGGATCCCAGGCCAGTAACATCTGTACAGCAATCTGCCAAGGGTGCGCTGTCCCTCCCTGAATGACCAGCCATAGGACTATCATGTGCTATCTGTAACAACTCACATCTATACTTTGTGGTATAATCAATCGTTCTAACTGTTCCTGTGTCTGAGGATTAACACCAACTCTGTACAGTAGTCCATTACATTTTTAAGTATTGGTTCACCCTGTTTTGTTTCACCCCAGCTGCTTAAAGTAACCTTGGAGAAACATCATTAGTTTGCTCTGAAACAAAATCATAATCAGTTATCAGTGTAGTTTCAGTATTTTCATATATTAACTTCTTATGTCCATCAGTCTTTTCCTGCCACTGTTTCTTCAGGCATCTTCTTTCTTTCCTAGCCTTCCAGATCTTGGAGCTGTGCTCAAATAAGTCAAATCAAAATCACCGAAAGGAAAAGAGTCCCCACCATCCGAGATTTTCTTTGCCCTGAGCTCTTGTCATCACAGCTGCTGAAACTGCTCCCTCTGTGATTAACTCAGGAAATCCTGGAAAGTCATTTCCAATAATCACAGCTATAGGTAACTAAGGTACTACCCCACTTTCATTTGGTGTGACAACCTATTGATAATCAGAGTCACTTGGGTGGTGGAATATTATCAAATGTCCTCGTGGATGCAAGTGAAACCAGTACCCAATCCTTTTGCACAGTTCTTTTCGAGAATTTCGACATGTACCAGGGTCTGTGTTTCCCAAATGAATAAGTCCCTTTACAGTCTTATCTCCCACCTTGACATCTGTTAAGTACTTGCCCCAGTTTGCTATGGACAAATCTGCCCCAGTGTTATCCTCCTACTTGACAGTTTCTTGCAATATGGCCTGGCTCATTACAGTTATAGCGGTAAAGTCTTTGGATGCAGATGTGTTACCCCCAACAGAGTTCTTATCAGACTTGTAATTAAATTGGGTAAAGAAGGTCTTACTGGTGCTTGGCTGTTACCTTGCTGCTGTGGCGTCTGTCTGGCCATCTGGTAGTCTTCAGCCAACAGAAATGAAAATTACATTGCCTACCGTAATTATGATCTTTCTGTGTATCTTCACCATTCATCACTGTTGGGTACTTGACTGGAGGCCCGCGGGAGCTATTTTTTTTTTTTTTTTTTTTTTAGGTAGGTGGAGCAGATGCACCATCGACGCCGCCCTCGAGGCTGACACACTGCATGGCACTCACGGGTTGACCGTTAGGCTGCGTTGACTCCGCCTGCCTGCCAGTTCTGAGTCGCCAGAGAGGTAAGAGGAAGGGAGTGGAGGGTGGGACAAGGGAGTCCAAGGGACAGAAAAAGGAAAAGATATATAAACCAAAAGGAGAAATAACAACTGAGACGACAGAAAGGGAGAAAAGTCAGAAACTAAAGGGATTGGGAGGGGCCCCAATCTCTGGAAAAGGAAGAGGGAGGTAGGGTGGGTAAAGAATTTAGGAGGAGAGGGGGGAGTTAAACATCCCAGACTCTGGTCCATCTCCAGATTACATAGGAACTGCAAGGAGTAGCCAAGGCTTTCTGCCAGAATTCAAGGCACAGAATGGCTGGCAAACACTCCAGATAATCAGAGTCAGCTATTCTGGAAGAAGGACAGGGTACAGAGAATTAACACTTCTCAAGGAAAGATTATTGGTGAAAAAAAGGGAAAACTTTTATATATTTATATATATATATTATATATATATATATATATATATATATATATATATATATATATATATATATATGAACAGGGAGAAATAGGTTGGACGGGAACAGGGAGGAGGAGAGAAAGGAGGGCACCATCAACTCTTACCCCACGGGGTGGAGCCAAAGCACTGGAGAAGGAATGCCCCCTTGCTGTCCACTTCCCAGAACATTATCCCCCTGTGAGCCCCTGTTTTACCCCACTCCTGAAGAAAGGAGAGGGGAAGGGATGGGCACAGAGAGGGAGGGGGACCCAGAGACTGAGGCCCCAGGGGGATGGAGGGTGGGATTGTGATGAATGGTGAAGATACACAGAAAGATCATAATTACAGTAGGTAAGTAATTTTCATATCATATCTGTGTCAATCTTCACCATTCATCACTGTTGGGTGAGTGCCGAGCCCCCCGAAGGGGTTTTTCTTTTTAGACCCTAAGGGACAAAGTCCCTTAGCTCTCAGTGGGTGACACACTAACGGGAGCTTCAGGGCCTGGAGGCCGAGAGTGGGGAGAGTGAGACAGGGTCCCCGTAGGGGGAAGTTGCCCGACAAGCGCCATCTCGCTCTACAGGAGTAGAGATAGGTTCTCTGGTGAGTGGAATTAATCACCCTACGCCGGGCCAAGGGTGACAACCGGGAAAGACGCAGCCATGTCGTCCACCTAGTGCAGATTGCTGTCCCTACGACCCTGGTAGCTACCTTGTTGGCATCACAGGATGCCCTCACTTGGTGCCTTGCTAGCTCCAGGCCACGTGCAGAGAGTGCAATGGCTTATCTGGTTTGCTCCATATCAGGCAATGAGGCTAGGAGCTGACCTAGCCTGGACCACAAGAACCTGTCACAGGCTGCATAGTGGGCCTGATGTGCAGAAATGGAAAGCAATAACCGTGCCGAGTAGAAAGTCCTCCTACCCCAGAAGTCAAAATCCGAAGAGTCTTGATCTGCGGGCCGGTCACGGTGCAGGCGTGAAGCCCATCAGGAGTATCCAACTGCGTCAATCTGGACTGCGGATGAGGCATGGAACCAGGAGACTCCAGGTGTGTGCAATACCTCTGGCTGAGATCCCTTGGGCAGGAACTCCGAAGGGCCTCTGCCAGAGCAATGATGCCTCCCGAAGGGAGCAAGCCAGGTGGCACAACAAGGGTGGCCTCAACAAAATCGCCTAGAAAGGTGTGCGCGAGTGCTCAGGATTGCTAATAGTGGCAGGTGTGAGGTGCAAGTCCTCCAAAATCCTCACAGAGCGCTGATACTCAGCGAGATCAGCAGCTGGAGAGATGAGGACAGAAGGTTCCTCTCCCCAGAAGAGGGGATAAGGAGCTGGAGGGCACCGGCTGTTCAGGGGCGGCTGCTCGGGGAGATTGAAAACCTGACTGTCCATCGCCCTAACGTAAGCTGGGAACCAAGCAGCCGCCGCTCTGAACTGCTCCCAGGAGAGAGGCCGCTAGGACCAAGGATGCCTGGGAGCGCAGTGGGAATATGTGGCAGAGGAATGGGGACAGAGCCAAGAAGAGATGGCGGCTGACCTCCGCCTGGGCTAAGGAGTGGACCGGGAGCACCCGCGGAAGAAGGTGCACCAGAAGACCCCAGAGCCGACAGCTGAACAACCATTTTGGTACTGCCTTGGCTGCGCCCGGAACAATCCCCCCATGAGGCGACCAGGGCCATACAGGTCCAGAAGAACGGTCCCCAACCTCAAAAGAATGGGGCTCTCTCAAAGAGACCAAGGCAAAAGAGCGGAGATCTGCACTACGGCTTCTCCCAGAGCCTGGGTGGACCCGGAAAAAGGCCACCATGCCGACCACATGCCCCTCGACCCCTCGGAGTCTGAAAGAGCCCTCCTCCTCGAGAGGGCCAGCCTAGGTAGCTGACAGCTCTAGGCAGCACCTGAAGGAGCTATCCACGGCACAGCACCCTCCCTTCCCCTCCCATAGGCGCTCTGATCGGCCCCAAAGTTGGGCAATCTAGGCACACCACAGGTGGGGGTACCACTGCTGTGGGGTCATTGAACCCACCAAGACCAGGCTGCAGAGAGCACCCTGACCCCAGTCTCAGTAGCCACCGACGCCACCTCAGAAGAGGGCTGACGCTTGCTGAGGAGACTACCAGGCTGCCCACCCCAACAGCCAACCCCAAAGGGTCAGACTGTACATCTGACTCAGAGCTCGACTCCGCCTCCAAGGAGGTGAGGCCGAGGCCCTGTGCCAACCGTGGAGGCGCCCTGCCATCTTTGCCAAAGGGACCAGAAACCAAAGCCGTGCCTGAGCCGGTACCAGTACCCCCTACAGCACCACAAGCGGAATCCACAGGGGCACGGCTCCAGCCCAAAGAGGTTCCCGTCCGGATGACACATGAGGCGGTGCCAAGGACGAAGATGGTGCTGACAACAGCCCTGGCGGCACCATTGGTGCTGAGGATGGCGCCGAGGGCAGAGGCTGATGGCGCCAGATGGAATCTGATGGTTCTGGCCGAGCTCCAGGACACGGCGTTCCATGCTCAACCTCAGCGCCGAGGACAGCACCAAGGCAAGACATGGACAAAGATGGTGCCGTAGCAGCTCCCGCAGGCGCCACTAGCGGTGCCAGTGCCTGGCGGCTCTGACAGAAGCCAGCGCCGCGCGGCAAGTAGGCGCACGATATTCGTTAGGCCTACAGTGCCGCTTAACGGCACCGAGGTCCGCAATAGCGCCGACCGACGGTGTCGAGGACGGCGCCGACTCCGGCCTTGCGAACCGCGGGTCCAACACTGGGGGAACCTTCACCCCTGGAAGGGCAATTGCCGTGACGGCGCCTCCCGCCTGCCCCCCAAAAGGAGCAGGATGGGCCTCCTGTGCCGCGGAAGGAGCCTCGGCAACAGCTAGGCTACTAGTAGCCAAGGCTCCCTCCTCCTCGGTCTGTGTAGAACCGAGAGAGGACCCGGAGGAAAGGCCAAGAGAGTGTGGCTTGGCCCGACGAGAGTGCGCCCGACCCCGAAAGTCAGCAGAGCTCACTTCCACTTTCCACGCACTTTGCTCGGCATGACCCAGCGATCCATGGAGAAACAGGCGCCAGACGTAATCCATGTCGTGAAGTGGGCCAAGACAAAGGACCATGGTCATGCTGGTCGGTGACAGAATATTTTCTGCTGCATGGGCACCCCTTGCATGGGGCAACCTCCTGGAAGTCTTCTTGCACTCCGACCGAGACATGACCTACGGTGGAAAAAAAACACCAAAACAGACTTGACGTCGCGAAAATAAAATAATGGAAAGATCTTACCGGGCGGCGTCGGTATGGCAAAACAGAACTGGCAGAAACCGAGCGGACTTGGCACTATTCTGGAACTGGCAGGAATATAGAGATGGCATCAAAGGTTTTTGGTGCAACTAGGCCTCTGGCGCAGCAACTCCACACAAGGACGACCTCTACAGCGGGAGACAAAGAACTGGCAGGCAGGCAGGTCGGCGCAGCCCAGCGGCGGCCAACCCAGCGAGTGCCATGCAGTGCGTCGGCCTCGAGGTGGGCGCCGATAGTGTGTCGCTCCACCTACCCAAAAAAAAAAAAGCTCCCGCGGGGGCCTGACCTCCAGCCAAGTACCAAACAGTGATGAATGGTGAAGATTGACACAGATAAGATCAGCCTTTTCCCCACTTTCTGGTCATAGAAACATAGAATTTGACGGCAGATAAGGACCGCTTGGCCCACCCAGTCTGCCCATTTCCGTACCTAATGGATAAGCTGCAGATCCTAGTTAACCAGCAGCCTACTTCTTTCTACCCCCATCCCCTACAACTGCCTTATGACTGTCCCATGCATGCTTAAATTCAACCACTGTTTTTGACTCCACAACCTCCTCCAGAAGGTCGTTCCATGCATCCACAACCCTCTCTGTGAAAAAATACTTCCTTACATTACCTCTGAGCCCCCCATCTTTAAATTGTGCTCCCTTGTTCTTGCACACCTCTTTTTTTGAAAGATGCTACCCTCTTGGACTTTGTTAATTCCCTTGAGGTACTTGAAACTTTCTATTATGTCCCCCCTCTCCCTCCTTTCCTCGAGGCCATACATATTAAGCTCCTTTAGCCTCTCTTCATATGTCTTCTGGTGCAGACCCTGCACCATTTTAGTTGCCCTCCTCTGGACAGCTTCCATCTTGTCTATGTCCTTGCGGAGACTGGATCTCCAGAACTGCACACAGTACTCCAGATGGGGTCTCACCAGCTGTCTGTACAGAGGGATAACAACTTCCTGTTTTCTACTGGTGATGCCTCTCCCTATGCATCCCAGTATCCCCCCAGCCCTCCTTACTGCCCTCTCACATTGCTTGCCCACCTTTAAGTCATCTGATATGACTACCCCCAGGTCCCTTTCCATTTTTGTTGTTGTTAGTATCTCACCCCCCATTGTGTACTCTTCCCCTGGGTTTTTGTTTCCCAGGTGCATTACCTTGCACTTCTTAGCATTAAATCTAAGCTGCCATACATTTGACCATTCCTCTAACCTTGCCAAGTCCCTTCTCATCCTTTCCACCCCACCTTGTGCATCAACTCTGTTGCAGATCTTTGTGTCATCTGCAAAGAGACATACTTTTCCTTCCAGTCCCTCTGCAATGTGCTTATAAAGACATTGAAGAGGACCGTCCTAATACTGAACCTACGGCACTCCACTAGTAACCCCTTTTCTTCAGAGTGGACTCCATTTACTATTACCCTCTGTGTCCTATTCTCCAGCCAATTCTTTACCCAGGCTATCATCTTGGGACCCACTCCCAGGCTGGCTAACTTGTATATTAATCTTTTGTGTGGGACTGAGTCAAATGCCTTGCTAAAGTCTAGGTAGGCCATGTCCACAGCCCCTCCCTGATCTACTACTTTGGTCACCCAGTCAAAGAAATCTATTAGATTCGTCTGGCATGATCTTCCTGCTGTGAACCCATGCTGCCTTGGGTCCTGTGCCCCTCTGGCCTCTAGGTACTCGACAATTCTTTCCTTCATAAGTGATTCCATCATTTTCTCTATCACTGAGGTTAAACTAACAGGTCTGTAGTTTCCTGCTTCTGCCCTGCTCCCACTTTTGTGAAAGGGAATCACATCTGCCCTCCTCCAGTCCTCAGGCACCATCCCATCCTCCCATGATTTGTTAAAAAGGGTAGTCAGTGGTGTCACTAGGTCTACCCCTAGTTCTTTTAGAATTCTGGGATGAACCCCATCAGGCCCCATTGCTTTGTCCACCTTCAGTTTTAAGAGTTCTTTCAGAACCCTTTCTTCTGTAAATGGGCTGGTATCAACTTCTGTATCAAGAGTGTTTCTAGTGTTTGTTTTAGGTACCACCCCCTCTTCATTTGCAAATACTGAGCAAAGATATTTGTTTAGTAACTCTGCCTTTTCACAGTCACCCTCTGCCACCCTCCCCTTTATTAAGCCTCACTATCCCTCCCTTAGTCTTCCTTCTCTCCCTGATGTACCTAAAAAGGTTTTATCCCCCTTCTTAACTGAGTTTGCTATCTTTTCCTCAGTTCGGGCCTTTGCTGTTCTGACTGCCTTCCCAGCTTCCTTTTGCTTTAACTGGTCGGTGTTCTTTTACCCAAAGCTGCACGTCTGTAGGCAGGATGTTAATGAACTGCTTCAATGTGTGTGATGATCTGTGGAACTGTTTTGCCCTCTGGATGGAGTCATTTAATAAGAAGTTCTCTGAGTCAGGTGAAGGCTTCTCGAGGATTGACTACTTGAACTGTACTTCAGAGACTGGAATCTTTGCCTGTAGGTCTCTCCTGAGATGTCATATCTTTTCAGGATTTCTCTTTCCACCAGGTCATAGTTTTCTGACTGTGCAGTGTCCATATTGCTGGAGGCAAGTTGGGCTTTATCTGTCAGGCAAGGTAGCAGCCTGATTGCCCACTGCTGCTTTGGCCATTGCCAGGCTGTGGCAACCCTTTCTAAAGTTGTCAGGTATGCTTCAGTATAATCTGAGGAGCACAACTTTGTAAGTTTAATGTCTTTTAAGTGGTTTGTTTTGTTGCTGTGCTGGACCTGTGCCAGATCCTTCAGCTTTGATAGCTTGCAAGGCATCCAGCCATCACAGCATCTCTTTTCTTCTTTGCTGCTCCTGTCACTGCATCTCTTCTTTTCTCTGCTTCTCAGGTTGCTGCAGTTCTTCTTTTCTCTGTGCCTCTGAATGTTGAATCTCTTTTTGTCTCTGCTGCATCTCCTCTCTTCTCTCTTCTCTGTTTCTCTGTCTCTTTTTGTTGGATAGCCACTATTTGAAAAAGGCAGTCAGGCTTTCAGGCTATGTCCCTGCCTGTTCTTCTACCACCCCTGGTTCTGGCTGTACAGTCTCAGTTTGGACTTTTGTATCTGCTAGTTTGTCTGCCATTCTTCTAGTAATGGCTCTTGAGACTGCTGCTGCAGAATCCATACCTTTCTGTTATGCTTCCCTGATACCAGGTCTAGTACCCACACACACAACCCTTGGCTTAGAGTATACACAGCATAAATCCCACTTAGTCTGACACCATCTGTCGTCAAGGCATAGGTCAGGAAGCATAGGAAGACCAGGAGCAATTGTAAAATTCGCAAGAAGCTTTTTAATATTATCAATAACAGTAAAATAAAAATTAAAAATTGTTTAATATATTTACAAAGGCAGTACAGAGAAAACAAAGCCTTTTATTTGAGGGTATCTCTAATTCCAAGTTTCAGTTTCTCTAGCAAAAAAATATTGCTGCCCTTTTCATAACCAGTCTTTGTCACACAATTAATATCCACCTCCTTAGTTCATTAACAGACATCCTATTTCTCATAAAATGTATCAGAGTTCTTGTCAGTTTCCTTGCAGATGCTACTAAATGAAACATGGTGACCCAGAACTGACCTCTTGTTGATAGCTCTGCAAAGAGTTTGCAAACAAGCCTGAAAGAACCTCAAACTGCATCTCAGGTTAACCCCCTAAATTCCAAATAGCTTTTTGCAATTATTTCAACAGTATAACTATATACAGTTTTAAACAAAAGGATCCCAGTATTACTTACAGTTTGAAACACATATTCCCATACATTTTTATAACTGCAGATATGCAAGGGGAAGAAAAAAACAGAAACAGCAAGTGAAGGCAGATAGATAGCGAGAGGTGGAGAATCGCAAGACAGTCAGAGTAATCAGTGTCACAAACACACTCAGCAGGTCAGGCCCCCTGCTCCCACAGTGCCAACCTCTGAGCACAATAGTGTGAACAAGTAACAGACAGAGTAACCCTCCTGTCTGCTTGTGGGTCAGAATTACCTTTGATCTCAAGTTCTGGGGGGGGGATTCAAAAACTGTGAACCTTATGCTAGCGGACCCAAATGTACAGGCTCAAATAATATTCTCTTCGGGAGGATGCACTCCATCTTTCACCTAAGGGCACCTAACCAGGTATCCAAAATGAATCCTTTAAACTGTACAAAGACCTTAGGTTTATTCTTACCTTTCCCAGTTTAGTAACACCATCAAGCTTTTGAAAAGTTTTTGTCAGTCTTAAACCTCTATATGACACATGCAAAAAGAACTGGCAGACCCATGCAGTCTTTCAAAAGTAAGATTTTACTAAAGATGATAAAAATAAGAAAAATGTAAACACAGAACACTATATCAAAGAGTACAAATCACTTAAAAGAAAACAAGGAAAAGTACAAAACAAAAACTCCTACACAATACATTTATACTTTTTCTATCAATGTATTACCTCTATAGTGCTTATAGTTATCTCAGACAGCGGTGTCTGTCTAGAGTCCCAAAATGATATGTCAAAAAGATCAGACACCAGTATTAGTTTAAACTGGGTCTCTCCACACCCCTTCTGTGAGTCATCTAGCTCCTCCTTTTAGAACCAAAAAAATACAAACATGGTTTCCTGTCAGGAAATATTTTAAATAATGTGACTTCAGCAAAAACTAATTTTCCCAAATTATGATAGTCTTTAATCAAGCCTTTCCTTTGAACGGGAGGCTGGTTTCTTATTTATTTTCCCAAGGAACATCAAAGGTTTTTACAACTCTGCCATATATCACTTAGCTGCAAATATAGCCAACAGGAATCAGCTAAATGATGTCCTGTTTCTGAAGTCATAAAATGTATATTATAGTTTCCCAGTTTCAGAGGCAGGAGGTCATAAAAATGCCATAAAATGCAACTTTTCAAGGAAGTTAATTACATTACAGAGATCTCCTGGTCAGTACCTGTAACTGAAACCTAGGGTGGAGGCACCCATGGAGCACAGACTCACATAATATATTTTTATATTACAAACATCATACAGCAATCATAACCAGCTGACCAACCGTCACAATCCTCCCCACCTAGACTGAATTTGGGGGCTCTATCCCCTGCATGGGATGACTTTCCCAAATTAGTTCACTCCTCATATAGACACGATAAGTGATTTGTGTTCTGATTGGTCGCTCCAGCCCTATGTAAGATTGTCATGTCATACCCTTGCAAGGCAAGACTCCATCTTAATAGTCTACCATTAGTTTTTCCCATTTGTGTCAGCCAAACCAGGAGGTTGTGGTCAGTTTGTACCTCAAAATGCTGCCCATATAAGTATGGCTCTAACTTCTTTAGGGCCCACACTATGGCAAGACACTCTTTTTCCACAGTAGAGTAAGCCTGTTCCTTGGGAAGTAACTGTTTACTCAGGCACACTACAGGGTGATCTTTCCCTTGGTTGGATGTCTGACTCAGTACTGCCCCAATACCCATGTCTGAGGCATCAGTCTGAACTATAAAGGGTCTCCTATAGTCAGGACTGCACAGTGCCTCCTTCAGTCTGGTAAAGGCTATTTCACAGGCTGGTTCCCTGGTAATTTTCTTAGATAACTTTTTCATTTCTTTTTCTTTCCAGGTCAGATAGGGAAGCAGCCCGGGGACTGTAATTGGGTAAAAATTCCTATAGTACCTGCTTCTGCGTTTCTGGTCTGGGTCATGCCATGATCACCTCTACTTTTACTTGGTTAGGACGGAGCTGTCCACAGCCTACAACATGCTCGAGGTATGCCACTTCAGCCATGGCCACCTGGCACTTCTCAGCTTTGACAGTGAGACCGGCTCTCCGTATCCTGCCCAGCACTTCCCTAAGGTGGGACAGATGTTCCTCCCAACTGGCACTAAAGATGGCAATGTCATCCAGATATGCCACGGCATACTCCTCAGCACCATTTAACACCTGGTTCACCAACCTTTGGAAAGTAGCTCGGGGTTGCTTCATTCCGAAAGGCATTACTTTAAATTAAAATAAGCTTATCGGAGTAATGAAGGCTGACCTCTCCCTAGCTCTGTCAGTTAACTCTACCTGCCAATACCCCTTTGTCAGGTCAATAGTAAGTAAGGTGGGTTGCTCCTCCCAACTTGTCCAGGAGTTTGTCTGTCTGGGGCATCAGGTGGGCATCTGACTTTGTGACTGCATTCAGTCCATGATAGTCCACACAGAAACAAGTAGAGCCATCTGGCTTGGGCACAAGGACTACGGGTGAGGCCCAGGGGCTGTGGGATCTCTGGATTACCCCTACATCCAGCATTTCCTCCACCTCCCTCCTAATGTCCTTTTGGACAGCCTCCGACACCCGATATGCTGTCCACCATTTAGGCGTCTGTGTCCGTCTCCACATTGTACGTTGCTAAGGGGGTTAGTCCAGGTTTGGTGCTAAACAGTGGGGCAAAGTCTGTTAAAACCTTCCTTACTTCCTGGATCTTGTCCGGGGACAGCTGGGGAGACAATTTAACTGCCTCCACAGAGGACTGCCACTTGCTTTCTTCCAGCAAGTCCAGAAGGGGGTTTCCTTCATCCATCCCCTCCCCAAGACTACATAGCATATGGCTTCATCATGATGACATGGTACATTCTTTCTGTCTGTCTTCTGTCAGGTAACTCTATGATATAGTTAGTCATTTACCTTCTAACTACTTGTACAGTCCTGCCACTCAGCCTGCAGCTTGTCTTTCCAGACCGGAATAAGGACCATGACTTCCTGACCCACCGTAGTCGAGCGAGCTCCGGTTCTGTAGTACCACACTTTGTTTCTGTTGGGCAGCTGCAGGTAGCTCTGGGCTGTCCCTATAAGCTCATTCAGCCTTTCCCTAAATCTAAGGACGTAATCCACTATGGGAGTGCCCTGGGTGGCGTGCTTGCCTTCCCAGTCCTCCTGGATCAAGACTAGGAACCCACGTGCCAGGCGTCATATAAGAGCTCGAAAAGGAAAATCCTGTTGACTGTTGGGGAACCTCCCTGTATGCAAACAACAGGTGGGAAGGTATTTCTCCCAGTCTCTCCCATGCTGTTCAGCAAATGCTTGGAGCATTGACTTCAGAAGTACCGTTAAATGTTTCTCAAGCCCATTGGCTTGCAGGTGATAAGGTGTCATGCACTCTGCACCACACTTCTCCCACAAACATTTCATCAGGTCCGACATGAAGGAACCCCCCATCAGTGATAACCTCCTCGGAAACCCAACACGAGAAAATCCCAAGTAAGGCATCCACCACTCTGCCTGTCCTCAGTGAGGATAGGGCGAATGCATGGCATAATCCACCAAAGTCAGGAGGAACCTCTTCCCAGAGGAGCTGGGAATATCTAAAAGGCCCCACAATATCCATTGCCACCCCCTGGAATGGCTCCTCCACTATGAACAATGGACGTAGGGCGGCTTAGGTTTTCTTACCTGCCTTTCCTATTTCTCGGCACGGTGACAAGACCTGCAATACTCCTTCACCTGCTCATGGTGAAGTTGGGCCAATAAAATTCTGGGCCAACCACTGCGTAGTGTGCACAATTCCCAGATGACCAGACAAGGGAATATCATGTGCAGTCTTCAGCAACTGTTCACGATAACCCTGGGAACGACAAGCTGCCTGCCTAGCACCCTCCCTCCGTCTTCACATCCTGGTATATATCAGTCCATTTTCCCAATAAACTTTATGTTTACTGTCACCTCTCTGCGCTCCGTCAAGAGTCTGCCCAAGCCCTCAGTTTCTCTAGACTAGGGTCACTTTTCTGAGCAGCTGCAGGCTCCTTACACATTCCCAAGGCATGGGATAGATCCCTTCAGTCTCTAAACTAGGGTCCCTAGCACTAGCATCAGAGAACTCAAGATCAATGTCATCCCTAACCCTCTGACAATGGGTTACCCCCTCTTCAGAGTAACCCTCCATAGCTGTGTGGTTGACTGCTGCACTGGGAAATTTATACCCTTTCCATTAGTCTCCATATCAGAAGACACAGGCTGGGGAACCAGTCTCCCATGGTTTCACAATGGCTTCTGTGGGTCAAGGAACTACAATTTTCCCTTGCTGCTTGGCTACAGGTAACTGCACACACCATCCTGTTTGAGATAGTTGCCAAGGATGACGTCTACTGCTAAAGTTTTGGCTACAGCCACCTGTTGCACAGTTCCCCTGTTTCACCCCAGTCCAGAACACTAGCAGTGGCAATGTTTTCTCCTCCCCAGTGAAGTCTTGTACAGTTACGAATTCATTGGGTACAAGCTGACCAGGCTCTACCAGATCCCCTTTTACCAATGTCAGGGATGCCCCTGTGTGTGTTAACCCTTGTGTCTGTACCCCATTCACCGTGACTGCGTGCATTTGTTCCCTCATGTTCACAGGCATGCTTTCAGGGACACACAAACAACCCACTTCTTTTCTAGCTCCGTGTTGCATATTGCTTGTCCTTTTGGGACACTGTCTGGCAATTTGCCCAGTCTCTTTACAAACCCAACATTCGTTCCTATTCTCAGTGAACTCTTTTCTTTGAAACCTGGGGCTAACTGATTTCGATGGAGGCAGTGAGGGTTTTAGCTGCCCTGAAGGCACGCTTTTCCCCTTCTGCACTGCTACGCCCACCCCATTCGCTCTCAGAGCAGGTCTGCTCTTGGCATAGCGGTCCGAGAGTTCAGCAGCCTCTTGCACGGTTTTGGGATCTCGGTCCTCCAACCAGGTTTTCAGCCCTGCTGGGCATGCCCAGAAAAACTGTTCTAACAAAATAGCATTTTCATCCCTCCCACCAATGTTTTAAACATTAGCGTTGTTTCGTGGCTCTTTCATAGCTCATGTCAGGGCTTCTCCTGAGCTTACGAATTTAGCTCTGTTTCTGCAGTTAAACTTTTAAAAGTGCACCTTAAGTTGCTATAATCATTACTGTCCTCATTGTCCATTTGACCCAATGTATCGAGGTTTCCCAGTAAGTAAGGGATGGCTGGAAGCTCAGGACCCTCTAGGAATTTTGCCTGAATACAAACTTTCAAAGGAATTTAAAAGGCATTCATATCCTCCCTCTTTAAATTCAAATATCAATTTGGAATTCAATTTGTAACCCAGTCCTGTAGTTCCAGTTAAACCCAAGCCATTTACCTGCTCTGGTGCTAGTGGTTGAGTCGTAACTTCTCAGTTCATATCGCCTCTGGCGCTCATGCTCTCTATGATCCGCCTATCACTATTCACGGTCCACTTTTCACGTTCCTGTTCCCTCTTCTCCTCTGGGCTCACTCTTCTTGCCCCTCTTCTCCTCTGTTGCTCGCTGTTCTCGCTTTCTTCTCTCTTGGAACTCCAACTCTATTCTGCAACTCAATCTGCAGCCTGATTGCTTCTGGCTCCAGAATGCTGGTGACCTTCCCCTGCTGCTGTGGTCCTTCGCTGGCACTGGCCCTGCTGTCATCCTCACCAGGTCTGGACACTGCACTGGCCACTAGCCCTCACCCAAGGTTTGGTCCTTTACAGTCACAGTCTGTGACTCAATGCTCTGGGCATCTGCTGCCATCAGGGCATCCACAAGGTTCTGCTTGGTGGATCTCACCTCGTGCAGGACTCCTCTTTCCTGGTACAACTGCCTCAAGTAGTCTGCAGTGTACCCGCTGTAGTTGGAAGCCATCTTCTTCCCTAACTATGGCTACTCTACCTTGCACTTTAGAAAAAAAATAAAACAGGTAGGAACTTGACTGTAAGTAAAATGAAAAAATTACTCACCTTCGTAATGTTGTTTCTTCTAATGGAGTCTTGCTATATTATGACATATGCAGTGAGTCCCAACCTTCGAACTGCTCCGGAGGTGAAAGAGTTAACTTTCCATGCCAGGCATGGAACGCAGAGCTCGAGCTCGGTTGAAACTCTGTCTGTTGTTCTTCAAACTCAAACCGTCAGATCTTTACAGCTAAACTCACTGAGGTCCTGTGTGGAAGCTGTAAACCTACACTAGCCAACTGGCTACAAACATAAAAACACATTTTTGGTCCCAAAACAAAGACTCAAGACAGGAGACCCAAAAATAAAACACAACACCAAGTCACCTAAAGAAAGTGGTGAAAAACAACAAGGTGGGCATCTACTAGGTGCCAACACTGCACCACCCACATCCAAAAACAGAGGTTCTGAGAGGCAGGCAGGGGAGGTCAGAATATGCAAGACTCCATTAGAAGAAACAACATTACTAAGGTGAGTAATTTTTCTTCAAACAACATGAATCTTGCTATATTATGACTATATGCAGACTACAGTAGTACCTCCATGGAGGGGACAGAACCTACTTAGGAAATAGGCTCTGAAGCACAGCTGTGCCAGACCAAGCATCACTCCTAGCCTGGATGTCCAGGGAGTAATGCTTGGTAAAAGTGTGAACTGTTTTCCAGGTAGCTGCTTGACATATCTCTAGAATAGGATGTCCCTAGCAGCAGCCAGGAAAGCAGCTGTACCTCTGGTAGAGTGAGCCCTCAGGCCTGAGGAGGAACCTTACCCAGCTTTTCATAACAGAATTGGATACAGAGACAATCCACCTGGCAATGGATCTTTTAGTGGCAGGTTCCTTTACCAACCTCACCATAAGTGAGGAACAGTTGGAGGGAGTCAAACCTGTGACCCTTCATACGCTCTATGTAGTAACTAAGGGCTCTCTTCACATCTAAGCTGTGCAGCCTCCTCTCGCCAGAGGAGGAATGGTCAGTGAAGTACAATGGAAGAGATACAGATTGATTAAGGTGGAAATCTGAAACCACCTTAGGCAAGAACTTCCTGTTAGTCCTGAGGACCACCTTATCTCTATGAAAGGAGATAAAGTCAGGCTCCACTGACAAAGCTTGTAATTCACTTATGTGTCTGGCAGAAGTGATGGCTACCAGAAACACAGTCTTCCAAGTTAAGAACTTCAGCTCTGCTGAAGACAAAGGCTCAAAGGGGGGCTGCATAAGCTGAGCAATGCAAACATTAAGATCCCAGGCAAGGGCAGGGTCCCTGAATGGAGGGTTGGTGTGAAGCAAACCCTTAAAAAACTTGGAGAATACAGGATGAACTGAAAGAGAAGAGGGTTTACCTGCTGACATAAAAGCAGACACAGCTGCCAAATGTACTTTTAGGGTAGCTGGTCTAAGCCCCAAGGTATTTAAATGGACCATATAATCCAGGACTGTGTGTAAATCAGCAGATTCTGGGGAAATATGCTTCCCAGAGCACCATATGGAAAACCTCTTCCATTTGGAATTATAGGTAGCCCCGGTGGAAGGCTTTCTAGAAGCCTTTATGTATATCTATTACACCTTGGGAGAAGTGTAGATCAGCAAACTCTAACTCTTCAAGAGCCAGGCCTTGAGATTGAGAGATTTGAGGTTCGGGTACCAAACCCTCCCCTGAGCACAGGTTAACAGGTTGTGATTCCTGGGAAGACACAGGGGCAAGATGGACTGCTAAGGACAGTAGGAGTGGATACCAGGGTTGTCTGGCCCAATCTGGAGCAATCAGGATCATCTTGCAGGATTGAGATCTGATTTTGACTAACACTTTGAACAGGAGAGGGAAGAAGGGAAAGCATAGAAACTTCCTTCCCAATTGAGAACTAAGGCATCCAGAGGGACTGAGCCAAACACTGGGGCCTGCAGCAAAAGAAGTTGGTGATTGTCTGGGGCTGCACAAAGATCTATCTGCGGGGTGCCCCATCTGGCAAATATCACCTCCAGGACCAGGGGGTCCAGTGACCATTCGTGATGGCCCTGGGAAATCCTGCTGAGAGCATCTGCTAGGACATTGTCCTTGCCTGGGAGGTGAACTGCCGTAAGGGAGGTGTTCAGGAATAAGCCAGAGACCACAACTTCATTGCTTCGGTGCACAAGGCCGTAGACCGAGTGCCCCCTTGCTTGTTGATGTACCACATTGTGGTGGTGTTGTCTGTTCTGACCTGTACAACTTTGTTCTGAACAGATTTGGAAAAAACTTGAAGTGCTAGAAAAACTGCTCTGAGTTCCAACAGATTGATGTGGAGCAGAGATTCCCAAGGGGACCACAATCCCTGGGTAGTGAGGTCGCCCATGTGAGCTCCCCACCCCAAGAGGGATGCATCTGTAGTAAGGATTAAGGAGTGAGACTGAGTGACAAAGGGAACCCCTTGTCTCAGGTTGCTCTGATCCTGCCACCACTGTAAGGCCTGGATCAGGGTTGAGTTACTGGGATCAATTTCCACTCTAAGAGGTCTCACTGACTGTATGTTCCTGTACCACCTATCTGACTGTAACCCTATGGAATACTTCACTGTCAAACAATATGTCATTTATTAATTTGTACTGTTCTGTTACCTGTATGTTATTTTCTTTACCCCCGGGTCGCCCCTGAAAAAGGGACCTCCGGGGCCCAATGGGCCTACCCGGTCAACAAAATTCAATAAATAAATAAATTTGGTTAGAGGGTCTTTCCTTTGAGACCAAAAGGCTCTCAAATGGAACTGGATGTCCCTCATCTGAAATCTTGCTCCCTGCACTACTGCTGTAGAAGCAGCCATGTGCCCCAGCAGCTGTAGAAAATGCCTTGCTGGTCGAGAGACCTGCAGGGTGAAGGAGGATGCCAGAGAGACCAGGGTCCTTGCCCTGTCCAAAGGAAGGAAGGCTCTGGCTTCCTCTGTGTTCAGCTCTGCGCCTATGAAGGTGAGGAGCTGGACAGGTTCTAGCACTGACTTTGAAAGATTCAGAAGGAAACCTAGAGAGGTGAGCAGTTGCTGAGTTATCTGTAAATGTAACTTGACTTGGTCTGGAGACTGGCCTACTATGAGCCAGTCATCCAGGTAAGGGAAGATGGCAATTTTGCCTTCTTAGGGCAGCAACTGCTACTGCAGGCATTTGAGAATACCCTTGGAGCAGAGGTGAGGCCAAGGGCATTGCTCTGAACTGGTAATGGCCTGAGGGCAGCTCGAACCTGAGGTACTTTCGGATGGGAGCTTCTGATGAGAATATGGAAGTAGGCATCCTTGAGGTCCAGGGACACTAGCCAGTCCCCTGGCCTTAGAGAGGGTAGAATAATTCCCAGAGTCACCATTTTGAATTTTGGTTTTAAAGGTGCTTGTTTAAATATCTGAGATCCAGGATGGGCCGCCATTCTCCTGTCTTTTTGGGGGTAAGGAAGTACCTGGGTACAACCCTTTGCCCTGGTGTAGGAAGTGGAACCCTTTCACAGCTCTGAGAGCCAGGGAAGAGACCTCTGCCTCTAGGGCAAGTGCCTCTGATGGATTTGCAGGTGGAAAGGATCTGGTTCTCATCTTTGGAAATTTTTAAGCTGAGAACCAGTCCCTGGTTTACTACTTCTAGGACCCACTTGTCTGATGTCAGAGACTTCCAGTCCTGGACAAAGTAAGCCAGCCTGCCCCTACAGGTAGCTGAGAATCGGCCTGGTAACCCCATCAGGGTGCCTGCTTGGCAGGGGCTTTAGGCTGAGGGGTGGAAGCAGGCCTGCTTGTACCCCATCTGCCTCTCCTCTAAGAACCCTCTGGGCGTGAGCAGAAAGAGGCCTGGAGCTTGGTAAAAGGCCTATGAAAGGCCTGCCTGCCCTGGATGGCTGCCTTTGAGGGTGGCATGCCTTTCCTTGGCCTGTGCACTCCTATAGGTGGTCCTATACTCATCCATTTTCTTCATGTAATTCTCTGTCTGCTCCCCAAACAGAGAATTACCCACAAGAGGAAAATCCATGGCCTTAGTCTGGGTATCCTATGACAGGCTAGTACATCTGAGCCAAGCCATTCTGCGAAGTGCCACAGATGTAGCCATGCCTCTTGATGACACATCATTAGAGTCCACTGCAGCATGGAATTACACCTTGGATGCCTCAATACCATCAGCAGCCACCTGCTCCAGCTCCTTGGCAAGCTAGCCAGGGACCTGTTTTGCTAGAGCCATAACAGTATCCCATCTGGATTTCTGATATCTAGCAACAAAAGCCATATAATTTGCCTGTCTGAGTCCCAAGGATGCTGCCATGTACTGTTTCTTTGCCATAGCATCAATCCTCCTGGAGTCCTTGTCAGGGGTGTGAAGCAAGGAATATTTGCCTTGTCACAGGCTGCAGCCTGCACTACCCAACATGGCTGCATTGTTGAGTAAGAACTCCGTATCAGAGCCTGACAATGTGTACCTCTTGTCCATTCTCTTATCCACAGGAGGTATAGTGTGAGGAGTTTTAGAATTTTACTGTCTGTTTCCAAAAGATTTATGCAAAGGAATAGACAGTCTCCTAGACTCTGGGATATCCATCATTTCCACATAGTCAGGCTCCTCTTGATCATCCACAGCTTCCTCCATAGGGAGCTGGAGGGTTCAGCCACTTTTTATAAAACATAAATGAGAAGGGGACTCAGAAAGCCTAGGAGGAGACACTCCTGAAGGTCTGTCTGGGGAGATGTCCGGGTCAATGGCAACATCCAGACTTTCAAATCCACATTCACTCTCCTTATACTCCTCTTCCCCCTCCTCCGGTTCATAATATTCCTCTAAATCATACTCTTGAACCGGTGGAACCGGCCGAACCGTTCGCTTACGTGATGGTGCCGGTTCGGTCGGAACCGGGGAAAGCGACTGGACAATTTTAGTCGCTTTGGCTATTTCTTCAGCGGTTGGAGAGGAAAGTTTTGGCTCCACACCAGCAGATTTCCTAGTCCTTTTTGCTGGAACCGACTCCTCAGAGTCGGATCTCCTTTTGCCCGAGGAAGTCTCGCTCTGATTAGAGGGCACTCCCTCCGGCTGGCCATCCGGTTCAGCGGACTTTTTGGCCCTGAGCCTACCAACTCTCTTTTCCAGGGTAGCTGCAGGAAAATTTTTACAAATCTGGCAGTCTGCATTGAGGTGGTCAAACCCCAGACAATAAACACAGGTGGTGTGGGGGTCAGCCTTGGCAAAGACTTCCCCACAGACACTGCAGTGTTGAAACCCAGTGGGCCTGGTTTTTCTTTTGGGTTTCTCAGACATAATGCCAGCCTAACCAAACTTACCCATTTATGGCAATCTGCCAGGTAAGACCCTCTTATCAGTTCCCAACCATGTCACGGGTCGTGGAAAAAACCGTAATAAAATCCGTAACCGGTAACCACACTCTAAATGACAGATTAATATATTTTAAACAACCTGACTGGTTCAAACCGAACCGATAAACCGTTTACAAGTTCCACACAGAACAGAAATTAATGTAAAACCTATCTAGTACTCACAATACCTAGAACAGAGTCTGAACCGACGATTCTTGGTTTAAATTCGGTCAAAACCGAAAAACAATACTTTAACCGACAAAATGAACCGAGCAGAAGGAGAAATCTCCGGAGCAACTGTTCAGTGAGGCGGAGTAAAGAATCTGACGGTCTGAGTTTGAAGAACAACAGACAGAGTTTCAACTGAGCTCAAGCTCTGCGTTCCATGCCTGGCATGGAAAGTTAACTCTTTCACCTCCGGAGCAGTTCGAAGGTTGGGACTCACTGCATATGTCATAATATAGCAAGACTTCATGTTGTTTGAAGATATAGTTCTGTTTCCTTTTTAAAAATAAATCACTGCCTTATTTTGCAAGTGAGCTGTACAGTATTAAGCTGATACACTGAACAGTTAAAGCTTGTGTTACCAATTTTTATCTGCACCGCTGCCAAACAAATCTGTCACAAATGCACTCAACAGGTCAGACCCTCTGCTCCACAGTACCAACTTCAGAGCGCAATAGTGTGAACAGGTAACATACAGGGTAAACCTCCTGTCTGCTTGTGGGTCTGAATCACCTTTGGTCTCAAGTTCTGGGGGATTCAAATTATGAACCTTATGCTAGCGCACCCAAATGTACAGGCTCAGATAAAATGTCTTCGGGGAGATGCAATGTATCTTTTTGCCTAAGGGCACCTAACCAGGTATGCAAAATAAACCTTTTAAAAGTTTATAAAAGACCTTAGGTATAGTCTTACCTTTTCCCAGTTTAGTAACACCATCAAGCTTTTGAACAGTTTGTGTCAGTCTTAACCCTCTATCGTCACATGCAAAAAGAACTGTCAGACCCAGGCAGTCTTTCAAAAGTAAGATTTTACCAAAGATAATAAAAATATGAAAAATGTAAACACAGAACTCTATATCAAAGGGCACACAATCACTTAAAAGAAAGCAAGGAAAAGTACAAAACAAAAACTCCTACCACAATACATTTAGACTTTTTCTATCTAATGTATTACCTCTGTAGTGCTTATAGTTATCTCAGACAGCTGTGTCTGTCTAGAGTCCCAAGATGGTATGTCAAAAAGACCAGACACCAGTATTAGTTTAAACTGTGTCTCTCCACACCCCTTCTGTGAGAACCAAAAAAATACAAACATGATTTCCTGTCAGGAGATATTTTAAATAATGTGACTTCAGCAAAAAACAATTTTTCCAAATTATGACAGTCTTTAATCAAGCTTTTCCTCTGAACAAGTAGCCGGTTTCTTATTTTCCCAAGGAACATCAAAGGATTTTACAACTCTGCCATACGTTACTTAGGTGCAAATATAGCAAACAGGAATCCGCTAAATGATGTCCTGTTTCTGAAGTCATAAAATGTATATTTTAGTTTCCCAGCTTCAGAGGCAGGAGGTCATAAAAAGGCCATAAAATGCAACTTCTCAAGGAAGTTAATTACATTACAGAGATCTCCTGGTCAGTTCTTGTAACTTAAATCGTCGGGGGGGACCATGGAGCACAGACTAATATTCTATATTTTTATATTACAAATATCATACAGCAATTATAACCAGCTGGCCAAGAGTCACAATCGGTTCCTAGGTCTCACGAGAACATCTGGATGTGCAACCAGACAAAAGACAGAATAGGAGAGGATAGAACAGACCCTGGTGTTTAACTCATTCTGCATAACAAATGGGACAGAGCCTTATTCAACACACCATCACATTATTAAAATTTCCCATAGCCCAGAAGGCATGAACAAATTGTCACATCTTTGATACAGTAAGTCCTCAGATGAGGGCATTTTTTCTGTGGCATCTGCCTGCTCCTTTCTCTCTGCAAGAGGAGTGGCACTGACTATTTTTTGTCTATTAGTTTATTTTTGTGGGCCCCATTTCTAGTGTCTGCTCAAAGGCTCCTGTATATTTATTTTTGCCATCAACAGATTCAGGATTCCCTTTTGGACACCCTGGTATCTGATCCTTCTTACCATGCCTTTCAGATGGCTGAGCAGCTTTTCACTTTCTTGCCAACCTCTACAGTATTTGATGATGCTGCTGAACACGAGGGCGGACCGTTCTGATGCATTATTTCCACCAGCACTGGAAACTCCCTCAGAGTCTTTTTTATTGTTTTTGGGTGACAAGGAGGAAGACTGAGAAGCCATAATTTCTTTTAATATTTTTACCCTTGGTTTTAGGGAAAAAAAACAAAACAATACAGGACTCACAATTAGTAAAGTCATGATCTGAACACAGGCACTTTAAACAGAACTAGTTGGAAGTCTGCCTTACCGGGAGCTGCAAACAATTTTTACAATTGTTAAGCCTGTGGGTCACCCAGGCCTTTCTGACATACCAAATAAGAGTGATGCTAGTAAAAGTCAAAACAATTCCCAAAAATACAATATAGTAAGAGCCCAAAACAGCTCTTACTCTCAAAACGAGCCAACGGTCAAATTCAGTTTCTGCCCGTACGCCTACAGGAAACTGCAAAGTAAAAACACTTTATTTTCTGTATTGCAGATAAGGAAAAAATTAAACCAATACGAAAAAAGAAAAAGTAATTTGAACAAAATGGTTAAATTACAAACAAGGTAGCCCGGTAGAGTGGTCTCCGTTCCTGGGAATCAAATGGGAACCAGAGAGACCAATATATTAATAGTAATAATCCTAACTAATGCAGAATAAATTGAGGAACTTTAAACAGTGAAAACTTTAAATAATCTTTTTTTTTTCCTGGACTCCCGGTAGGCTTAGCCCCTGCACCCCCGGTCCCACATTCGGCACCTAGGGACTTACCTCAGTTGGTAATCCTCCCAGTTTACCCCGGGTGCGTCTGCTAGCCAGGCATGTCCCCAGTGGAATTCTGAACCAGGTCCCCGTTGCCGGGATGTCTCCCAGGCTTGCCCCAAGGTGGGGCTTTGGGGTCGAGCCACCCAATGGGACACTAAACTCGGTCACCAGTTGACTGTCACAGCAGGCAGAGGGACCAGTGGAGCAGGGCATCATTCATGGGGCTGGCATTTTGCATGCTTAGCCTCTATGGGAGGCATGGTGTACAATGACATGGTGGTGCCAAAGCTCCGTCTGGCATGCCTCCCACTGCTTCAGCTCTGGCAGCTGCTCCTCTGGCCTTCACCAGAGGTCAGTCATGTGCTAGACACTCACCCACCTCCCCTCAGAGGAGGAGAGCCATCCGCCGAACACTCAATCCCCGGCTGGCCCTCCGACTCCTCAGGTTCATTCCTCAATCCAAGACGTCGGCTTCGTGAGCAGAGGCCCTACTGTTGCACCAGTGAGCTGGCATAAATAATCATTTTTAACATAACTAAACTGCCTGGAGGCCCAGTCATACTGGAGCTTGACTCGGGGCCACAGCTCCCTCCAGGCAGAGAAACAAACTTGGCCAATTGCCAGAGTGGAGCATGGCTGTAGAGTACGAATCAAGATTCTAAATTCTAAGAATTAGAATATTTTGAAGGCGGTATAGTGTAAAGGTTAAGAGCACTGAGTTGCAAACCTGGAAATCTGGGTTTGAATCCCACAGTTACCACTTGCATAGTATGCAAACCTTAACAAATCACTTAAATTTCCTCTGCTCCCAGGATACACCTGGAAACAAGCCTTAGCTTAGTGCATCTATCCTGGCCAAAAAATGAAAATAAAAAAATAAATAGGTTCTATCTCTAGGACATCTGTTTCCATGGAGATTAAAGAGCAGCTTCTTAGTTTGTAAATAACTGCCCCAGTGTAATTGATAGCTGACCTTGCCAGGAGTCATTTGTAGAAATCAGGCTATGTAATGCCCACCTTTAGAAAATTAAATCCCTCGTAATTTTAGTTTTGCAACTCACTGAGAAAAAACAGTCCTACTTCGATAGCAAAGTAGGTATTAACTATAACTGTAATTGGTATAAAATGTATAGTAATATCACTATTATAGTTGCGATGTTAATAAATCAAAGCGACCAGATTGACAGTCGACCGATTGCTTCACTTATTAACATCGTAACTGTAATTGGTATAAAAATAAATAGTAATATCACCCCTCATAGAACTCAATGTAGTGCGCACGCAACACCATTTGTGACATCCTAAGCAGAGGCTGCGTGGGCGTATCGTAACATCGCTTTGCTATCGGGAAGTAGGACTGTTTTTTCCCGTCGAGTTGCAAAACTAAAATTATGAGGGATATAATTTTCTAAAGGTGGAGCATTACATAGCCTGATTTCTACAAACGACTTCTGGCAAGGTCAGTTATCGCTTACGCTGGGGGAAGCAGCTACAAGGGAGCTGCTCTTTAAAGGTGACAGGCAACAGTTTTTTCACCTCTAGATGTCCTACAATTGTTCTTTTATTGGCTAAGTGTAAACATTAAGTGAAGGATTCCTGGGGTTGAAAGTACTGCATTCTCTAGTAAATACTATAGTGATAATACTATAGTGATTGGGGTCTGCGAGATAATAACTAGGCAAGGGGTTCCACCACCAACGCCCACCCCCCTATCCCCTGCACACTGTAATCGATGGTCCCTCTCTTCACTAGCAATACCTGCCCTTATCTCACTTCCCATTCCTTGCACTACCCCCCTGAAATCATGGCATCTCTGCAAGCGACTTTACCACTACAACCGCAGGCTTTCCCTACGTCTTATTACCCTACTCCTCATGCTCTCCGGGAATGTCCACCCTAACCCTGGGCCGGGAATCGCTACAATACCACCACCCCACACTGGACATGGTCTCTGCATTGCATTTATGAATATCTGCAGTCTCCCAAAGAAAACCGCAGCACTCCAATGCTGGGTAGCACAGCATACATCCGACATTCTTACGATAGTAGAAACCTGGCTCTCCTAATCTACCCCAGACTCAGCTGTCTCCCTCCCTGGCTTCACTCTTTTCAGAGCAGATCGGGTGGGTAAGCGTGGAGGTGGTTGTGCCATCTACCTGCGTGACTCCATTCTAGGACATGCAGTACCAACCCCTGAGCTTGGCCACGGGGCACAAGCCATCACCCTGAAAATTACCCGGCACCCCGGTCGTGGCCCGCTTTACCTCACAACCACCTACATACCCCCACAAGCGCAAAGCCTAGCTATTCACTCCCTCACAGACTATCTGTCCACCCTGCCACACAAGGCTGAACAGCTTATTCTAGGAGACCTCAACACCAACTGGCTCAGCCCCACCTCAGGACACATTAAGAATGACTTTGCGGCCCTTGACCTATCACAATTGGTCACTCTGCCCACCAGACTCAACCAAGCTAGGGTGACCAGCTCCCTCTTAGACGTAGTACTCTCTAACTGACCACACAAAATAAAGTCTGTTAACGTCCTAGCAGACTCCCTCAGTAACCACTCACCTGTTCCGTGTTTTTGGTCCTTCCCCCATACTCAGTCCTGACTATAATACCACCCACCATCGTCGTTTCCACCCAAGGGGCCTTGACAATCTTAAGCGGCACCTTACCCAGCTCGACTGGTCCCCAATCACCCTCGCAATAGATATAGATACTGCCTTAGCCTACCCACCAGTGCCTTCAGCAAGGTCTGTGACATCTTTGCCCCCATCACCAAATCTCATCCAAAGAAGCAGAGTGCTGCCTGGATTTCCCCCGCATTGATCCAGCAACTAAAACATAGGGACAACTTATGGCACACTGCGGTTGAGTCCGGCAGGACAGAGGATAGGCAAGCCTATAAAACAGCCCATAACCAGTGCACCTGGGCCATTAAACAAGCAAAAGCCAGCTATTACCAAACAGCCCTGACCTCATCCTGGAGCTCTGCCCGAGCCTTTTGGGATAACATAAAAGAACTTAATGGGAATACCTGCTCCCCCCCCCAGATGGTTATTAATGGCACTGTTAGAACAGACCAAACATGCATTGCAGACTGCCTAAACACAACATTCTTTGACCTAAGTGCGGTTCTTCCTGCCCATTTCTTTGACCCCATCCTCCCATCCAACCACCCTACTACCTCTCGGCCCCCATTTCACTTCAGGACAATCTCACCCTGTGACACCAAACCGTTCCTCCAAAAAGCCCTCTCCTCCCACAACCCGAGCGGTGATCCCCTTGACTCCAGGATACTCTGCCTAACACTGGACGTCATGTTAGCCCCCCTCACGGATCTCCTCAACCGATCCCTATGCCTTGGCCAATTCCCAAATGTATGGAAACAGGCTGAAATCACCCTCATCCACAAGACTGGAGACCGAACATTACCAACAACTACAGACCCATCTCCATCCTCCCCCCGCCAAAGCCCTGGAGAAGATGGTATCCACGCAACTCATGGACTACCTATCTAAATGCAACATACTATGCCCAGAGCAACATGGTTTCCTCCCTGGTCACAGCACCTCCACAGCCCTTCTGGAGTTCTCCCACCAAATACACACTGCACTTGATGCTGGGAAAATTGCTGGCGCAGTGTTCATCGACCTATCTAAGGCCTTTAATACAGTGTGTCACCCACTAATGCTAGACTCCCTTTGCCAACTGGGATTCTCATCAGGCCACCTGAATTGGTTCTCCAGCTACATCCAGAATAGATCCCAATGGGTCAAATTGAATGGGACCCTGTCAACAAACCTACCAGTATGCTCCAGGGTCCCCCAAGGCTCCATCCTTGGACCTACCCTATTCAGCCTCTTTCTAAACACCTTCCCTAGCTCCTGCACAGGCAAAATGTTTCTATACGCTGATGACACTGTCCTCATCGCCTCACACACCGACCCACTCTCACTCCAAAGCTCCCTACAACACACCTTCAGCCAAGCAGAAAAATGGTTCCTCAACCACCATCTAGTCCTGAACCTGAAAAAAACGAAATCTATGCTTTTTGCACACCGTCAAAATAACTCCAGTGATGCTCCCCTTCACATCACCCCAGCACACTCCACTCCCTTGAATAGGTATCAACCTACAAGTATCTGGGCATCACATTCGACTCGGCATTTACCTTCCACACCCATCTTAACGCTCTTTCATCGGCCATGAATGCCCGGATTGGTCTCCTCTATCGCCACAAAGACTGCCTTCCTGAGCTTTCCCTAAAACTTGCCATCACCTCATCCATTCTGTCCTTGGTAGACTATGGACTCCCTACCTATGCAGCCGCCAACCCTACTGCCCTCACCAAAGTCCAGACCTCTATCAACAAAGCCTGTAGGCTCCTGAGCGGTGCCCACAGCAGAACTCATACATGCCTACTCTACTCTGCCTCTAACATACTCACCTTTGATGAACGGCTGCAATATCACACCTGCTTACTGGCAAAAAAGGCTCTATCTAGGCTTTGCCCCCCAGGGGTCACTACACCCTTGCAACAGGCCTCCCGCCTGGCACTCACCCGCAATGCCACCAAAGCCACCTTCCAGGTACCTAGAGCCAGGACCTCACTCTGCCAAAGATCCTTTCACCATAGAGCACCTGCTTGGTATAACTCACTCCCTACGCACATCACAAACATCCCCAGAACTGGCCCTTTCAAAATAGCCCTACGCAAATACCTCATTGATAATCGGAACTGCACTTGTCCCTAATAGTACCTCCCAGAGCACCCCTGAACATCCCAGCTTACTAAGAACTGGTCTCTGTCACAGGGTATGAATAAGTCTTGTATAGTTACTGCATTTTGTTTTTGCTTTATTGTTTTACACCTTGTATCTCACCTGTATTGTTTACCAATGTCTTACCTCACAATTTTGTTTGTCCACCCTCCCTGCGACGAGGTACCTTTGTAAATGAGTCTCTGACTCAAAGGTTGTAAATCTGATTTTATGAAATAAAACAAATAAATAAATGCCAAGGCCAAAGGCTAAGGAGTTTATTAATCAGTCCAGTTATTACCGAGGTAACCCAGATCACTACTGGTATTATCACTATTATAAAGGAAAATGAAAATAAAAATAAAAACATTTTTAAAACAACCAAATTTGTTTGTTGTGTTACAGCGGTTTTTATGACAAAGCAGGAACAGTTTCTCCCAGAGTGCAATAGTGTTACTAGATGTTTCCAATTGGCTGCTGTGTGTTGAAGTGGGAGGGCAAAAGGGGCTTGCTCTCTGATTGGCTAAGTACAGATGAAGCAGCCAATCAGACTGCAGAGCCAGTAACCCATTATTTTTCTTAGCCAATCAGAATGCAGAGCCACTGTCCCATTATTCAGGCTACTGTCCAGTTATCACAGAATAACCAGACAGTAGCTCTGATTAGCTAAGAGGACTATTTTCCAGTGTAATAATACTTTTAATCAATTGCATTTTAAAAGAAAATACTGAAGTGGATACATGCTTTTAAAAGTACAACATACGACCACCCCAATGGCCCAGCAGCAGTACATTCCACTGTCATGCAGGCACGTAGGTCAGTTGAGGCACTGCTCATGCCACAGCGAGGAGGGTGGATTATGGGAGAATATCTGGGGAAAACACCAGCTGCCATCTACATGATGGCTGTGGCCTGCAAAGGGTATGTCCCAGACAATGGGATACGGTATATTCCTGGACAGCAGGGCCAGTATAAATGTAAATGGGAAAAAAAGAGTGCAACATACCACAGTACTTACCCTTCTATGAGATATGCTGTATCTTGGAAGTTGGTGTCTTGTGTCTGAGGTTCTAAAACATAAGGGACGTAAACAACAAATGAGATTTTTTTAAACGCAAACCTTACATACTACTACCGTATTCCTCTACAATAGGGCCCTTAGTAACACACCCATAATAATGTAGTGGAAACAGAGTAGTCACTCCATGTTACCGATTTACTATTGCAAAGGAGTGACACTGGCATTTATAAATGTCATACACATTTCTCAAAAGTTCCCCCATAAGGCCAAGGCATGGTGACAGTACATCAACTCACAAAGGGCCTTAAAAGACTTGGAAGTTGCTCACAGGAAAAGAGAGCAACATTATGCAATCTCTTCAAAAGTTGGGATGATACGTTTTACACCTGCATTGCATCATGATGCTATGCTGACATATTGCTAGGAGAAGAAGGAGTCTGACCAGAATTCCAAATGCAGCACAGGTGTGTTGTTACAAAACAGTGGAATCAAAGCACAACTTTCTTAAAATCTGTCTCGTCCTCCCATTCACTACAACGTGTTTCCTTCTGCTCCCCTCCCTTGGCACTATTTTCTCTCTCTCCCCTCCTCGCTGCTTTATTTTCTTTGTCCCAACCAAAGGGCTGAGATTAAAAAAAAAAAGAAGAAGAAAGAAAAGAAACAGCCCCAAATAACGCAACCAGGTCTCCTCCATGGCCAGCCACCATCTTTCTGCACTCATTTGCATTTAAAATACAATATAATGCTCCCTCCTAGACCCTCTTCCCACCCCAGCTCCTATCTATAAGAGAATAAGGGCAACAGGCACAATCCACCCTTGTCCATGGCGGTTGCCTTATCCTGAATTGCGCTCACACACTTGCTTGATCTGACTGTAATAGTAAAGGCTTTACTATTACAGTCAGAGCAAGCAAGTGCAGAAGACCTTTCATTCAGTACTGCTTCCGTTTTTGTTTTGTGATTTGTTTTTTTAAGCATAGTTGCTACAGTAATCCTATATCTGGTTAAGTGTGCTGTGCAATGCATCTAAACATGCAAGAATATAAAAGTAAATATTTTACCTAAACCTAGGTTTTAGCATTAGTGGTAAATAGAGGCAGTTATATGTTACTACACTGCATATCTTATCCACATTCAGGAACATAACAAATAATTAAAAGTTACCCGTTTAACAGTAATGATAGCCAATTAAACAAAAATGTTTTTTTAATGCATGTTAACTGGTAGATTGGTGTAATGTAGCACATACACTGTAATTATCCAGACAGTATTATAAACAGTTTAAAACATAGTGACAAATGACAATTCAAATCAGTCAACAAAAGTATTCTAGCCTGATTTCTCATTTTGCAAGGTGCTTTTTTTTTTTTTTTTTTATAAAAACTCACTCACCACCTATATTAAAAAGTCACAGCTCCCGGAAATAACAATAAAGAGCCCAACTTTACAGAAGTGTAAAAAGACTGAAATGCATAAAGCTGTTTTCTTTATTGTTAATTCCAAGAGCTGCGTCTTTTTACTGCAGGTGGTGAGTGCTGGATTTCTAAGATTTTAGTGAGTTGTAGTTATCTACAAAGCACCCTACCCCAGTGCATATCCCTTTTTCTGACTGGTGCTTTTTTTAATACTGTTTCAGCAAAACTGCTGGAGGCAGTATAGCACAGTGGTCTAAGGCTCTGAGCTGCAAATTTGGTGACATCCAGACATCCAGCAGACCAGACCTGGGTTTGAATCCCACAGCTTCCACTTGCGTACTGTGTGACCCTGAGCAAGTCACTTAACCTCCTTATGCTCCCAGGTCGCTCCAGCTTAGTGTGCTATACCTGGTTAAACAACTAAATAAAAAAAAAACTCACTGAATTTTGAGTCCATAGCATCTAGCTCACTTGTGCATACTACTAATAGCTTTTGATTAGAAGCACACACAAGCTGCCCTGAGGTTCTGATATCAAGGTCAGCCCAAACTTTACTACATGTGAGAAAAGTATATTAAACTCGAAATTTAACAAATTAAACAGTCTCTAAAATTACATGTCTAAGCAGCCTACAACAAAGGAAGTGAGATCATAACATGATCCCACCAGAAAGCACCTCCCTCACTGCATTGCTGCTTCTATAACAGAAAAAAAGAGTTACACATGCCTTCACACAGCCAACTATGAGCTCTCATTTATTGAAAAATAAAAAACTGAATTAAATAGGGAGAAAGGATATGATGCACAACAGCCTCTATTCATTGCTGTTCCAAAGTCACCACTGGCACATCTCTATACCTTTAAACACAGTTGCATGGTAACAGTTGGGACTCTAGGTCCATCATGTCTTCCTCCCCTACAATACTTCATAAGCAAGGATGAACAAGTATGCTGTACAACTGTGTGCTAATTTAAAGAAATGTCCTTCCCAATCTACCACCCAGGGTATCCTGCGATTTCCTTACGGTAATCCTGCACCACAGCTGCCCAAACAGACTCAAGAAAGATTATTACAAGCTGCCCCCAACTGCTCCCATCTGCCCCATGTAACTTACTGTACGTGGTGTGATCCTCACCAGATAGTCAGCTACCAGGCGGGGTGTGATGTGCACAGCCTATATCAAAGCTACTGTACTCCTGATTCCATAGGCACTCCAAAAAAAGCACCCTCCCTCTCCAAGGGGCCCTTGATAAACATCTCACAGCTGGGTATTCATTGAGCATTACTGCCATCGCCGCCAGATCTCTCCCAGGCTGCTACTCCTACTCTTCTGTTGTCAGGTGCCCAATACCCTCTTTCACCTTCCTCCTTCCAGATATGTACTGGAAGAAGGCTCAGTGTTTTCCACAGTTTCTACTGTTAGCCTGGCTTGCTGCCCCTCCTTGGCTTTTTAATTCCAGTTTTGCAGTCCCTCAGTGTTGCACTGTACTCCTCTCTGCTCTAGAGGCAACTGGGTCCTTTCAAGTGGCCACAGACTTTCTTTTTGTTCAGGAACCAGTGACTTAAAGTACGTACTTGTTGAGCCAAGGGTCCACTTATTGGCCCTTTTTCCCTTACTACTTACAGGACTAGAGAACACTGTGGCTGCTTCAAGCACCTTCTTCAATGAACCCCAAATGTGCTCTGTATTACCAGCCTCATGCAGTTGCTCCAGACCACCAGACACCAGAGTCCTTCACTTTGGCAAAATATGTCTTTTTGAAGTGCCAAGGAACTGAGGCACCACCTATCTTCCCTGCCACGAAAGAGGCTACCGAATCATGGTCACTGCCTCCCACTGGCTTTTGAAGTTCATACTGAAGATGACTCCATCCCCACTGGTGACAGCCTGTGAACAAGATGAAGGGTGGCCTCATAGTTCCCTAGTAGATATGCTGCCTAGGATGCAGTTCTTGAAAGTGGAATGTAACAGTCTCATCCCTGTGTCATGAGGCTGGGTCAGGAAACATAGGAAAACCAGGAGCAGTTGTATAATTCGCGAAAAAAAGGGTTTATTAGTACTAGCAGTAACATAAAAAAAAAAACTTGTTCAGTATAATTATTTACAAAGGCAGAATAAACAGAGAAGATCCATCTGAGTTTTCCTTCAATCTCTGTGTGTCACGCAAAACACTACAGCTCTCTCTTATAAGTCCTTGCAACCCCCCCCCCTTCTTAACAAGCATCCTGTTTTTTTTCTAAAATGTTCTTGTGAATTTCAGGCAGGTGCAGCAAGAACACAATGTCTCAGAACTGAGGCCCCTTCTCCACATCTTCTGAAAAAGGGTTTAAAAACTGCTCTCAGGTTAACCTCTTGAGTTCCCAATGGCGTTTTGCAGTCATCTCAAACTATAATTGTATACATTTCAACAGTAACACTATGAAAGTGGCATTTCCAAAAGCATTCAGTACAAGGTTAAAACCAATTTCCCGAGTTTTGTGTAATTGTTAGTTTGACAACTAACGTTATCTGCTTACCGTTCCATGTAGTAATTTCTGTTTACATAATGAAACTTGTACCTTAAATCTGTTTGTACGCTTGTATTAATGTTATGTGTTTGAGGCATTAGACAATTGTGTCTATATGTATTTCGCATAGTGTATGTTGTTGTATTTAACTTAATTTTGTATAAATTTTGTATATGCTGCTAACCTTATGCATTTTTATGCTTCTTGCAACACCTAACAGGACTTGTCTTGTAAACAGGGATTTTATACCTAATGACTGGTGATATCCTGTATAAAAATAAAAATGTTACCTACCTATATAATTTCCAAACAAAGGGATCCCAATATCAGTTACATTTCCACATAATGATTTGCATATATTTTTTTATACCAGCAGATATGTACGGGAGGCAAAGGCAGAAACAGCAAGGGAAGACTGAGAGACAGTGAGAGGCAGAGAATTGCGAGACTGTTGGGGTAATCAAATCCTAGGTCTCATGAGAAATATTTGGTTGCGCAACCAGACAGACAAGAGACAGGAAAGGAAAGGAATAAACAGAACAGATTCCTGCAATCAAACTCTACATAACAACTGGGACAGGGTCCTATTAAACCCTGCCACATACACTCCCTCTAGAGGAACCTGTTTTATCAAACAGGTTTCCAAAACTTTCTATTATTTCTCTACTAACATTAGCTTCTAACATTCAGAAATTAAGCACATGTGCAGTATCCTTTTTTCTATAACAATACAGTTTAAACTCATACATTTGTTTTTCAACCTTCAGAACCCTATCTTGACAGAAAATCAGCATTGCTATTCTCTTAACCAGATTTGTGTATCACCTTGAATTTAAATGGCTGCAATGCCAGGTATCACCTTGTGATTCTGGAATTTTTATTTTTCGTTTGGTTAAACCAACAAAGAGGATTGTGATCTGTTATAAGTACAAAGTCAGTTCCTAAAAATAAAACTTAAGGGACTCCATGGCCCACTTTGCTGCTAAACATTCCTTTTCAATGGTGAGGAACCTTTTCTCTCTGTCGTGCAACTTCCTACTTATGTAGAGAATAGGATGTTCCATCTCATCTATGTTTTGACTCAAGACTGCACCTAGGCCTACCTCTGATGCATGTGTTTGTAACAAAAATGGTTTCACAGAGTCTGGGCTTCTTAAAACAGGGCTGAACATAATGCAGCCTTAATAACGTGGAAAGCTTCATCATACTCTGGGGTACATTTCACATTATTTGGGTACCATTTTTCCTGAGTTCAGTGAGGGGAGTAGCTAACTCAGCAAATTTGGGAACAAATCTCCGATAATAACCAGCCAGCCCTAAAAATTACCTGACATGTTTCTTTGTTTCAGGGACAGGGCTGTTAGCTACAGCTTCTATTTTAGAAATTTCTGGCTTAACTTCTTCATTTCCCAACACATAGCCCAAATATCTGGTTTCCTGCATGCCCAATGCACATTTGCTAGGATTAATAGACAGACCTGCATTTTTGATAGCTTGGATAACTGCTCGTAGGTGCTCCAGGTGGCTTTTCCAGTCTAGACTGTAGATCACAATATCATCCAAGTATGCAGCACAATAACCAGTGTGAGGAGATAAAGGGCATGGTGGTGAACTGACAGAATACAACAGGAGTGGCAAATGCAGTTTTGTCTCTGGATTCTTTAGCTAAAGGGATTTGCCAGTAACCCTTGGTGAGATCGAGGGTACTGACATACTTTGCACTCCCCAGTCTGTCCACCAAATAATCTATTCTGGGTATAGGATAACTGTCAAATTCTGACACTTGATTAAGTTTCCTAAAATCAAGGCAGTTTCTAACACCCTTTTCTTTTTTGTTTACAATTACCACTGGAGATGACCAAGCACTCCTTGACTCTTCTATGATACCCAATTCTCTCATTTTTTGTATTTCCTTAACCACGTCAGCTCTTAACCGCTTCTGGTAACCTGTATGTCTTTTGCCTAATAGTGCGAGCATTCCTTGGCACTATTACGTGCTCAACCCCTTTTGCTCAGCCTGGTACTGTGGTAAAAGTACTGTTAAATATCTTTAGCACATTACAAATTTCTGCAGTTTGTTCTGAGGTTAAGGAAACATTCACCTTTACAGCATCAGCAGTTACAGTTTGCTACACGTTATCATAAAGCTACATCGATATCTTCTTTATCAGTTTCTGGTAAAACTAGCCAAGCGGCTTTTGGCATTTTTTAAGCCTGTTTCTTCAGGAGGTCAGCATGGTATATCTTAGTAGGATTTTTCCTGTCAAGGACCTCAATCTTGTATTAAACGGTGCCAGTACGTCTAAGCACTCTATAAGGCCCTTGCCACTTCATTAACAGTTTATTTTCTGCTGTGGGTAACAATAGCAAAACCTTTTCACCTGGCTCAAAACCTTTTTCTTTTACCTCATGGTCATAATATACCTTCTGGTGGTTTTGCGCCTCTTCCCGATTACTATGGGCAATTTCAACATATTTTGCCAGCTTCTTTCTTAGGACACACACATATAAGACATTATAGATCATTTCTGAGTGGGGTTATCTTCTTACGTTTATCACATCCAGTGGCCTTCTTGGATGCCTATCACACATCATTTCAAATGGTGAAAACCCGTTGTTTGCTGTGGCACTTCTCTGTATGCAAAAGTAGGTAAGGCAAGTATTGGTCCCGATCTTTCCTTCCCTTTTACAAAACTTTTTAATATGTGCTTTAGGGTTTGGTTAAAACTCTCAACAAGACTGTCTGTCTGAGGGTGATGGGGAAGGTTCTTATGGCAGTGATACCCAGTAGTCTGTACAGCTCCTTAAGTAATGCAGCATCAAAATTACTACCCTGATCAGAAACAATTTCTTTAGGTATGCCCACTCCGCTAAATTTTTTTGAAAGCTCGGCTGCCACTTTTGAAGCTGTGACAGTACGCATTGGCACTGCTTCTGGGTATAGAGTAGCATAGTCACATACTGCCAGGTAAATCTAGTACCCTTTTTACTTCTGTCTAAAAGGACCAACCACATCATTGCAATTCTCAAAAGCACATCTATCAAGGTATGGGCACCAGGGGCACCTATCATTTCTGTGACTGGGGCTACTTTCTGACACTCAGCACAGGAATTACAGTAGGTAGAAACATCTTCATGAATTCCAGGCCAGTAAAATCTACACAGCAATCTGGCAAGGGTGCGATCCCTCCCTGAGTGACCAGCCATAGGACTATCATGTACTACCTGTAACAACTCTGTTCTATACATCTGTGGTATAACCAATTGTTCTGTCTGTTCCTGTATCTAAGGTTTAACTCAAACTCTGTACAGTACCCCATTACATTTAAACATTGGTCCACCCTGTATTGGTTTCACCCCCAACTGCTTAAAATAACCCTGGGGAGAAACACTGTTAGCATGCTCAAACAAAATAACAATCAGTTATCAGTTTAGTTTCAATATTTTCATATGTTAACCCCTTATGTCCATCAGTCATTTGTTGCCACAGTTTCTTCAGGCAACGTCTTTCTTTCCTGGATTTCCGGATCTTGGAGCTGTGCTCAAACAAGTCCGAATCAAAATCACTGAAAGGAAAAGTGTACCCACCATTTGAGATTTTCTTTACCTGAGCTCTTGTTCCCACTGCTGCTGAAACTGCAGGGTTCAGTTCCTCTGAGATTAACTCAGAAAATCCTGGACAGTCATTTCCAATAATCACAAGTACAGGTAACTTAGGTGCTACCCCCACTTTCATTTGGTGTGACACACCCTTAATGATCAGAGTCACTTGGGTGGTGGGATAGTATTGAGTGTCCCCGTGGATACAGATTACACCAGTACCTGGTCCTTTTACATAGTGTTTTCCCAGCACTTCAACATGCACTAGGGTCTGTCTTCTTCCCGAATCAATTAGTCCCTTTAAAGTCTTATCCCTCAACTTTAATTTGCCAAGGACAAATCTGCTCCAGTGTCACTCTTCTTATGGCAATTTCTTGCAATATGACCAGGCTTATTACAGTTATAACAAATAAAAAGTCTTTGGGGGCAGATTTGTTACCCCCACCAGAGTTCTTATCAAACTTGGAGTTTAAATGGGAAAAAGAGGTTCTTACCGGTGCTTTGCTGTTACCTCGCTGCTGTGGCATCTGTCTGGCCATTTGGTAGTCCTTGGCCAAAGAAACAGTCTTTTCCCACCTTCTGGTCGTTGTTCTTTTACCCAAAGCTGCACATCTGTAGGCAGGATGTTGCTGAATTGCTCCGTTGCAAATGTATCGATGATCTGCGGGACTGTTTTGCCCTCTGGTTGGAGCCATTTAATAAGGAGCTCTCTGAGTCGGGTGAAGGCTTCTCGAAGACTGGTGAATGCGTTGTACTTTAGGGACCGGAATCTCTGCCTGTAGATCTCCCCTGAGATGTCATATTTTTTCAGGATTTCTTTTTTCACAAGGTCGTAGTTTTCTGACTGTGCAGTGTCCATACTGCTGTAGGCAAGTTGGGCTTTACCTGTCAGGTACGGTACCAGTCTGATTGTCTATTGCTGCTTTGGCCACTGGCAGGCTGTGGCAACCCTTTCAAAAGTTGTCAGGTATGCCTTGATATCATCCGAGGGCCACAACTTTGTAAGTTTAATGTCTTTTACGTTGCTTGTACCTTGTTGCTCTGCTGGACCAGAGCCAAATCCTTCTGCTTCAGTAGCTTGCAAGGCATCCAGCCAGCGCTGCTCCTGTCACTGCATCTCTTCTTTTCTTTGTTGCTCCTATCACTGCATCTCTTCTCTTTTCTGCTTCTCTGTTTCTCTTTGTTGTGTAGCCCACCATTTGAAAAAGTCCATCAGGCTTTCAGGTTCTGTCACTGCCTGTTCTTTTTCCATAACTTGTGCTAGCTGTACAATCTCAGCTTGGACTTCAGTCTCTGCTAGTTTGGCTGCCAATCTCCTGGTAACCACTTCTGGACTTGCTGCTGCAGAATCCATACCTTTCTCTATGCTTCCCTGGTACTAGGTCCAGTACTCATGCACAAAACTCCTGGCTTAGAGTGTGCACGGCATAAATCCCACTTAGGCTGACACCATCTGTCATCGAGGCACAGGTCAGAAAGCATAGGAAAAACCAGGAGCAGTTGTAGAATTCGCAAAAAGTGTTTATTAGTACTAGCAATAACGTGAAAAAAAAAAACCTGTTCAGTATAAATATTTACAACGGCAGAATAAACAGAGAAGATCCATCTGAGTTTTCCTTCAATCTCTGTGTTACCCAAAACACTGCAACTCTCTCTTATAAGTCCTTGCAACCCCTCTCCTTAACAAGCATCCAGTTTTTTTCCTAAAATGTTCTTGTCAATTTCAGGCAGGTGCAGCAAGACCACAATGTCCCAGAACTGAGGCCCCTTCTCCACAACTTCTGAAAATGGGCTTAAAAACTGCTCTCAGGCTAACCTCTTGAGTTCCCAATAGCTTTCTGCAGTCATCTCAAACTATAATTATATACATTTCAACAGTAACACTATATAATTTCTAAACAATGGGATCCCAATATCAGTTACATTTCCACATATTGATTTGCGTATCTTTTTATACCAGCAGATATGCATGGGAAACAGACGCAGAAACAGCAAGGGAAGAATGAGAGACAGAGAACTGCGAGACTGTCGGGGTGATCAAATCCTAGGTCTCACGAGAAAGATTTGGTTGCGCAACCAGACAGACAAGGGAAAGGAAAGAACTGAACAGATCCCTGCAATCAAACTCTCCATAACACCTGGCACAGGGTCCTATTCAACCCTGTCACTCCCTGCCATAAGCCCTGTTTTGCTCGCTTGCCACCACATGCTCCTGTCATCAGGCCTTTTGGGAGTCTCCTGAGGGCCAGCACGTATGGCGACAGGGGGACAGAGGCTTTTCCCCTGTGTTTCTCCCATTCCCCATGCTGGGGCATGCACGCAGACTTGCACGTGTGGAGGCATGTGCATGACCTGGAGTCCCACCGCCCTCCCTTCTACTGCCCTCCTAGACTCGCCCTACCACCTGGCCTCCATCGGGTGGCAGTCATTTGGCAGAGCAGGCAGGTCCCCCCCCTCCCGGAAATTGAGAGCAGCCGTCAGGCATTCAATCCTTTCCCTACTCAGCCAACCCCCAGCAACCTGTGCTCATCACCAAATACAGGTCACCGATGTGGCAGTAGGTAAAGCACCAGCACCTCAGCCCTCCATGTTGTGGGGCCAGCTTGCCATAAGCCCTTATAAGATGCCTGTCCATGTCTGGAAATTAAAGTCCCCCAAGATCACCACTACATACAATTTTTCTGCTCTCTTAATTTCCCTGGTTAGCTGAACATCACGCTCCACTAAGCTGTATGGGGGCCTGTAGCAGATCCCCCAGGTGACTCTTTTGCACTTATTTTCCCCTAGCTTGACCAACACTGACTTTGCGTCAGTGCCACCCCCCCAGATGTTCTCACCGTCTTTCACAGTAATGCTCTTCCTTATGAAGATAGCTACCCTACCCATTTTCCTGTCAGGCATATCCCTATGGTATAGTCTGTATCCCTCTATCCTGGTATCAGTCATTTTCTTCTCCTATTAGGTCTTAGTCAGTGCAACTAGTCCTGCTCTTCATAGTGGATCATGCCCTCAAGATCGCTCATTTTGCCGTACTGCAAGAATACACTCAGGCCACATGCACTTTGCTCCAGCATGCCCCCTTTGGCAAACACAATCAGCATCTATTTACACAGCACTGACATAAGACGAAAACCTGGGTTACTAGTTACAATGCTAACTTCTAAGGTACTTTTTAAAATAGCAACTTCCAAGGTGCTTTTTAAAATAGTATGGCACTGGACAGCCCCCCTCATAAAATCTAGGCTGATGGCTGGCCCATTAATGCAGTGGCTGGGGAACTTCCACTGCCTGACAGCCATGGTGTGTCAGGTTATCAGGTATAGCAGTGCAAGGTCACACCTTGCTGGGGAGGGCAGAGGTATCAGGGGCCTCTCCATGTTCTGTGAGTGAGACTTAGGCCCTTCTCTGATGCCTCCTGAGGGTTGGGGAAATAAAAGGGCTCTGGTTGTGTAATAATGCTGCCTCCCTCCACACTCATAAAGGAACTTAAAGTGCTTTCCACCTGCCTCCTGCCTGCTGGATTGTGGCTCTCAGCCTGGCCGAGCAGGGGTGGCTGCAGGGTAGGCTGCACTTTGTGAGGACAAGACACAGGCGTGCAAGGGCAACAGAGCACCAGGTGGGCACATAGGATAGAAACCCCTGACTGGCAGTAGAATATATGATGAAAGGAGGTCAAAGCCAAGAAGCCCCATGGTAAGGAGGAAGAGTAAATAAAGCGATCTATATTGTTATTTAATAACACATTATGTGTTTTCTTAAAAGCACATGTGCAGTGAAGCAAGAGGTGAGGCATCCAACCTTACTAGATTTTTTTTTACTGCAAATTATTTAAGACTCCTTCAAACTCAATTTACTTACATTACACACCAGTTTTTGTTTTTCTGTTTTTTTTTTTTTTGCTTTTGCATCATCTACAATATTTTGTTTCTCCACCCGTGGCCCCCAAGAGTTCCACTCCATTGGGCCCTCTTAGTCCCAGTGCCAGCTGCCTGCCACACTTATTCCTGACAACTGTGAAACACGGCTCACCAGGGTGTTCACAGCACCCAAGTTCCAGGACTGTCCTTCCTGCCCCCCTCGCTGCCAACAGAGGGGAGGAAAGCAGTGTCTTGACCAGTCCCATGATTCAGGAAGTGTGTAGGGCATTACGCATCATGGTCAGGTGACTTGTGGGAAAGCGTGCAGAGTCCATCATAAGGAGGGACCTAGATGGTCTGTCTTTTTTTTTCCTCCCCTCCCACCTCAACAACAGGCTATCCAGGTTTTCCACGCTACCAAGGACATCTTTATCACACTGCTACCAGAAGCCTCAACAAGAGGGGTAATGAAACCTCCCTGCCCGCTTCCACTCTGGATGTCCCAGGCTCAGAGAGTGAACCTAGGTCACATGCATGCAAAGAGATTCCTCCCTCTTTATGCTACACAGTCAAATGATACTCGTCTTCTATCAACTTTTTTCTTTAACGTTATAAATTATTATTTCCCAAGAAAACAATACGGTTGAACAAACATATCAAATCAAGCAAATCAGCTGGGCCCCCTTGCAGGGACTGCAGCTCCAACTGCTGAGCCAACTCGTCCCTCAGACCTCAGGCTCTCCTCAAGCTGCTGCCGAGGCCCTCTTGCCCAGATCACACAACCTTCATTGCCCCCCACAGGGACCGCAATCTCCAACCCGCTGAGCCAACTCAGCCCCTGGACCTATGGCTCTCCTCAAGCCACCGCCCGAGCTCTCCTGCCCGGATCCACAGTCTTTCAGCTGGGCCCCTGCAGGGACCGCAAGCTCCAACCATTGAACCAACTCTGCCCCTGGACTGATGGCTCTCCTCAACCCGCCGCCCGAGCCCTCCTGCACAGATCCACAGCCTTCCAGCTGCCCCCCTGAAGGGACCCCCCAACTCATCCCTCAGACCTACGGCTCTCCTCAAGCTGCTGCCCGAGCCCTCTTGCCCAGATCCACAACCTTCCGACTGCCCCCCACAGGGACCGCAATCTCCAACCGCCAAGCCAACTCAGCCCCCGGACCGATGGCTCTCCCCAAGCCGCTGCCAGAGCCCTCCTGCCCAGATCCACAGCCTTCCAAGTATGGCTCTAGCCACCAGCTAAATAGAACGCGAGCACCTTTCCAGGACCCTCTCCAATTGTTCCAAAGCTCTCCATTGATTCTGCTCTCTCAAAACCAGCAATTTAGAGGATTTAATGATAATTTAACTGACTTGTATGCTGAGTTACAACTTGTACAGAGTTATAAGTGCAAAGTGTTCAAAAAAGGGCTGTGATTACAGTTCTCTCTGTGAAATTGTGCTGCTCCATTCTGGCAGAGACTTTCTGGCGCTCAAACCAACTGCTCCCATTGTTGTGTAAATCAGGCTCCCTGCTGGGCTGATTGCACCTCTTGCTTTTGGCCAACATGTTTAATCCTTCCCCTCTCTTCTCTCTCCAACTGGGCCCCCCCCCCCCGCAGGGACAGCAAGCTCCAACCACCAAGCCAACTCAGCCCCAGGACCGACGGCTCTCCTCAAGCCGCCACCCGAGCCCTCCTGCCCAGATCCACAGCCTTCCAGGTACACCCCTAGCCGCCAGCCATTTGTGCCCGCCAGTGCTGTGCACTGGCTCCCCACCCTCCCACCCACCCTTGCCGACACTTATTTTATATCAACCACTCATCACCTGATTCGCATTTTTCTATCTACCCAATTCCCCATTGGCTCCATATATTCTCTACCACTAGAGGCATCTGCCAGCAACTTCCCTTACACGAGTTGCATCTCACCGTCTACATCTCCTCCCAGTTTTCTCTCGCCCTCTCTCGCTTGCACTATGGAGTCCTGTCTGATTTTGAAGTTATGGTACCTACCTTTGGTGCTGTCTCTATTAATACTTCTCTCACACCATACTGAACTGACGGGAGGCAAACCCAGTCTGGTAGCACCACTAATGGTGGATAACAGCTCGGTCTGCCCCACTGGAACATTGCACCACCCGGCCGCTACATTCCTCCCTCACTGCCCTGTGCTCCCCTGTGCCACTGTCACCTCTGCGCCCATTCAGCTCATTACCCTCCTTAAGTTAGTATCCTCTCCTATCATCCTGTCACTCCCCCCCCCAAAACTGCTAAACGCCTACTCCATAGCTCATCCAAGGGAAGCAGGCTACTACAGCTCCTTATTTTCTTGCTTCTTCTAGCATCTGGTGCTATCCACCCAAACTCTGGCCCTGAATTTGCCCATCCTCCAGCCAGTGCCCACACAGCAACTATGGCAGTATGGCGCAGTATGACGCAGTGGTTTAAGGCTCTGAGCTACAAATCTGGAGACCTGGGTTTGAATCCCACAGCCCCCACTTGCATACTGTGTGACCCTGAGCAAGTCACTTAACTTTCTCGTGCTCCCAGGTTGTACCTGTATACAAGCTTTCAGCATAGTGTGTCTCACCTGGTTAAATAATTGGAAAAAAATAATTCCATACTCACTGCCAAATGGCCTTAAAATCATCCACCTAAACATAAAGCCTTGTTCCCAAAATCTCCTATTGCAACCCATGGTAAATGACTCATGCCCCGACATCACTGTGATCTCTGAAACTTGGCTGTCCAAAAACATTTCAGACCATGCTATCTCTATCCCTGGCTTCACAGTATCAAGACAGGACAGGACCGGAGAGGTGGTGGCATAGCTATCTATACCTCCTCTTCCTCCAGTTCACGCCTTCCTTCACTACCTCTGTTCAGTCATCCCACGAGGCTCTCCTTTTAAAAGTCTCCCTTCCCACACTTCCCCATCTTCATCGCTGGGTTTACTTTCATCCTGGTAAGCCACATTCCAATGTCATTGACTTGGTCCAAAGCTCTCCTCATTTGCCAGTGATGGTGAACTATTCATCATGGAGATCTAAATCTAAACTGGCTGACCCATCTCAGGCTAATACTTGTTCGATCATCAAAAGCGCCAAACCTCACCAACTGATACTGGAACCGACTGTCCTAAACTTTAAAACACTAAACCATTCCCTGCTTGACCTTGTCCTCACCTCCCATCCCCATTGTGTAGTGGCCTCTGGGCTACTACCAAACTCTATCAGTGACCGCTACATGACCTTTGTAGTCGTAAAATACATAGAACTAAACACTCAGCAAAACTATCTTCACTAGACCCTTCGTAACACTTGACCGGCAATTATTGCTCCACGACCTCTCACAAACAGACTGGTCCTCCTTTCCACAGCAACCTCAGCTGACGAGGCCTTGCCTACTTTACTTCTAAATTTCTTGGATTTGGGATTCCTAAACCCAGGCCCGTAAAACCAGGGTCTGTAGGTGCACCTCCCCATGGTCACTCCTGAGCTTGTGGCCTGCCAACGAGCTTGTGATCTTGCATGGCATAAGTCCAAAGTCTGTAACTGCCCTTGTGATGACCAGCGATACCATAAACTTCGGAATGGCTGCACTAAAGCAATCCGTCTTGCCAAAGCCAAGCACTTCAAGTCTAACTTCCAGACCAAACAACCCATCTAAATTCTGGAAGGTCGTCCACTCGCTCTTCTCACCATCCTCAAACCCTCCGCCACCTACCCTCAAGCTAAATCACGCTGTCCTTTCTGAACCTATAGCCATTGCCGAATGCTTCAACTCCCACTTCGCCACCTGTGCCTCTTCTCTGCTAAGCACCCTCCTAAGTCCCTCCCCTGCTTCGATGGCCCCTTCTCACACCTCACACACTGTGTCACCCTCCACTACCCCTCCTCAAGCTGTCCCCACCCCCGCTCCTTTGCCCCTCGCAAATTCTTACACACGCCCCAGTTCTCCTTCTCTCCTGTCTCTCCGGACACTACCCTCCCAGCTCTCCTGGCAAAAAACCCTACCAAAGGCTCCTCCCTTGATGGCCTGAACCCTCGGCTCCTCTCTCTCTCTCTGCTTCTGCTGTTGCCTACCCGCTCTCTCTCATACTAAGCCTATCCTTTGAGACTGCCACTGTTCCCTCGGTTTGGAAACATGCAGTAGTCCTCCCCCTCCCAAAGGGGGGGGGGCGACTCCTCCTCACCAGGGAACTATCGATATCTCTCTCCTTCCAACCTTAGCAAAGCTATAAGAACCTATAGATCTTAACCAACTCTCATCATTCCTCTCCTGACTCGACTTCTTCACTCCCTTCCAGTCTGGCTTTAAAATCCCTCTACCACCACCTCTCTGCTGAGGCTAACTGAGACCATATCCTCTGGCTTGACAAAGGGCACATAGCCGAGGTTATCTTTGTAGACCTGGCCAAAGCCTTTGACACTGTCTGCACCCCCTCCTCCTTCACAACCTTTCAGCCACTGGACTATCCCCTTCTGCCACAGGCTGGTTCAGTGCCTACCTGTCTGGCAGGTCACAATCTGTGAGAATAGCTGATGCTACCTCTCCCCCCTTGCCTATAATCACTGGAGTCCCCTAGGGCTCAGTGCTAGGCCCCATTCTGTTCTCTATCTTTTTAAATGACCTCCCCCGGTTTGCTCTGCATACAGCATCCATATGTACACACATGATACAGTGTTGTTTAACTCTGGCAATTCTGTCTCTAATATCACCACCAGGCTCCAGTCCAACTTCACTAGAGTTCAACTCTGGTTTGGTTCTCATCAACTTTTCCTCAATGCCGAGAAGAGTCTCCTTGTCCTTTGGCACATGGCAGAGACTCGCTAGGCTAAATCACTCCCACCTTTCACACCCCAGTGAGACTGTTCTTGAGGACTCCCTCATTTAGGTATCTCAGCATCTGGCTGGACAGATACCTTGACTTCTCTGTACATATCGATTCCGTTCTGAAAAACTAAGGCCCAAGCTTGGGGTCCTTTACAGAAACAACAGCTGCATCTCGCTTGCTGCCAGGAGTGATGTACAGAAGATGATCATGCCCATTTCTGACTACTGAGACATAGTCTACGGTGCTGCCCCACAGTCCTACCTATCCAGACTGGACTCTCTCTTCAATTCCTTTTGTCATGTCACTTTTGATGCCCCTCCACGTACCCACCATTGTGATCTCGATCGCTCCCTCAACTTTCTGCCCCTCCACTCCCAGCGTGCGCTACATGGTGCTAAGTTCATCTCTAAATTCTGGCTTGGATCTCTCCCATCATATATCTCCTCCTCTCTTGGCACTCCTACCCACTCCACTTATTCCCTGAGATCCCAGGCTGACTCACGTATCCTCTCAGACCCCAGCAGAGCTACATCCTCTGGCCAAAATGCCTTCTCCTACCACCTGCCTAAAATGTGTAAAGCACTCCTTCCTCAAATCTGCCACTCCTCCTCCGTATACTCTCTCACCTCTGCACTACACAATTACCGTACACCTAGCTGCACCTGCTCCCTGACACCCTCCTTACTCACATGCCTCCCTCCTCTCTCTCTCCCTCGCTCTCCTCTTCTATATCCCCCCACCCCCACCTAAGCTTATACTGCCTTGTATAGCCTAGCTCTTAAAAGGTGTCTTTGTTCCTATGTGTGCACCCCTGCAGCTTATGCATCACCTGTGTACCGCCTGTACTGTAACTGTATGCTTTTGTCTACCCTGAATCCTATGCTTTTGACCCTGTACTGCTTCTGAATGTATGTGTGCATCTCCTATGAACCGCCAGTAATGTAATGTAACTGTTGAAATTGCCCACTATGTATCCAATACCTTGAACCCGTTTTTAAATTGTATGTATGTATCCATCCTCTGTAAACACATGTACCTATGAATTCTCGCTCTGTACATCCCATTCCCCATTTCCCCAGGGCGTACCATGAGCGAGCATTGGGTTCTCAGTGTATCTTTTCTGGTGAAACAATTCAATAAATAAATACATAAATAAATACCTCGGCTAGGGGAGGTCCCGACAGATGACTGTCTAATTACTGAGGTATGGGGACAGTGAAGAGCTCTAATAGCTAACAAAGCAGGACCACAACCTCATTTGGAAGGACCACAAAATCCTAGAGTACCCTGGCTTGCCCAAAACAATAGTCCTTTGGCAAGTAGGGTGCCTTTAAAGACTTCAGGCAGGTGCTTTACAAAGCTGGTGTCTAGACTTGCGGCCCATCCTGCAACCCTCAGATCTGAATAAAAGTAGCCAAAAACAACTGGTGTTCCCAAAGGAATTAGGGAATTGTTTTGAAGACTAACAAAATTCTGAAAGGTATGCAACCAGAAAGTACTACACTGTTTGCCTAACCACATATTTCAAGCCAGGAAGCCACAACTTGACTCCCATCTTCCAACAATCATTCGTACCTTCACTGAGAGATAGATGTGAGAACAGACTGGTGACTATTTTATAACAATGCTTTTGTTTGTATATCATCTGGGGCTGGATAATGGCCACATTTTATCACATATGTGACTTGGCTGGGGTTTAGAGGGAGAACCATTTTAGCACTGGAGGATGATGACACGTGAGTGAGCACAGACATCAGAGTGCCTATGATGTTGACACCAAGAGGATAGTCTCAGACTGCCTCCAATGCCTTGCTTGGTTTCCCACCTTCGGTTTAACTTTCTTCCCTCCTCCCTCTATTGGCGAGTTGCAGTTCTGATATTGGCAAGAGCCCTGAGAGGAGAAAAAAAGGAGATTCAGGCCTTGGAGTGGGCTCCAGAACGGTCTAATATTGACCCCACCTGTTCAGGTCTAAACACACCAACTTGTGTTATTTAAGTACTGCTTGTGGAACTCCCCCAGTTGATATGGACTATATGGATATTTGTTATTCTGAGACAGAGTTCAGGTTGATGTGTAGTAATTGTCTGAGAGCACTAGGTAGCTAGAATGGCTGGATACCAGCATTTGATGGACTTTTTTTTTTTTTTTTATGTTGAAGTGCTTTCCTGATCGTTTCATGCAAATGTTTTAGTGTGATCAAAGGTCAACTAAATTTACTGCATGCCTAGTTTTTTTTTCCAAGGTTCAGGTCTCTTTCAAATGAGAAAAAGCACCAAGACCAGGGGGTATGCAATGAAGCTGGGGAGAGGGTGTTAAGAGAGATGTGAGGAAATATTTCTTCACTAAAAGGGTGGTAGACACCTGGAACAGACTACCAGCAGAAGTGGTGGGTGCGAAAACAGTGAAGTGTTTGGCACACATGGGATGAGACACAGGAAACAGGGAGGAAGGAGGGGTGGTAACTGGAGACCAGTTAGGGTCTGCAGACACAGATTAGATAGGGAACATCTGGACAGGATAGGTGAGCCAAATGGTCCTTTTCTACTAAAAAAATATGTTTCTATGTTTTAAAAATGTTGAATGGTGCTAGCATGTTCTAAGGTGCCAGTCCCTTATGCAGGTTGGGGCATTATATGACGGTGAACCACATGGTGTTAAGGTTTATGTAGTCACCTCTATCTAGGACTCAGAACCAACTTGTTACCATGACCAACTAGGACTGGGAATGACGCCCCCCTCCCTATGGAGGTGGTTTAACTGATCATTCTGTAAATGGTGGGAGCTGGCCGTGAACGAGTCCAGTGTAGGAGACAGACCGCCCAGACGCCTCATGCTCCAACATCCACAGTAGGTGGATGCTGCCCAGATAGCCTTCTCTGTGGCCTGGGGCCCACTGTACCTCTTTTTCAGTATTGCTCACTTTTCTTTCTCTCAGCTTGATTTACTTGGGCATGAATGAGATGGAGGGATCATTCATAGGCACAGAGCTCCTCATGGAGTTTGGAAGGCAGTCAATGATCATACTGGAGTGTTTGCGGCGTGTCAGGAGTGCTGCAATTTAGTAGAGCCTGGGGATGCTGGCCAACATGGCTGGACATTTTATATTGTCTGTTAAAGCAGCAGTACTACGAAATCAGCAAGTGACCTATCAAAATTCTGTTTTTCGGCTGTATGCATGCGGCCAGAGTTCCAGTTTCCATACCTGTAAATGGTTTTTTTTCCCAGTCATCTTTAGTTTTTTAGATATTTGCAATTTATTTGAAGTGTTGCAGCGCTACAATAAATATGGCGACTAATTTCAGCTGCGCTTTTTCTTCAGGTCGCATCATATCTTTTGACAACAGCAGAGGGACCCTCTGCTGACCATTCCCGATGTCCCTGCAAGTCATAAACATGTGCAGCTGGCAGCAGAGGGGGTTCCAGTGCAACATACTTAGTGGCAGAAATGTAAACAAAAGCAGAGAATAACTGAGCAAATTACTCGGCGATAGTACAATGCCGGCGAGAAAGAGTACCAGGTATATGATTAGCAGGGCACAGGGAATAAACTGTCAAAAAAGCGCAATTTTTTTTTTAAAGTAGTAATGCTGCTTTAAATGGGTACTACAAACACTTACAAATACATCGCATGGAATACACCGTCCCATAAGGAGGAGGAAAAAAAAAAAAAACAATGAGCACCTCAATTATTCAGTTGAAAAATTAATAAACAGAATATACAAAAAAAAAAGGCAGATATTCTTTATCACATTACACGAGCTCCACCTAGTGGCAAGTAAAATGGAAAAGTTATGCAGAGGCTGTGTCAGGAAGGTGTTTCCAATTCTTACACTTCTAAAAGTGCGAGGCATGTAAGGACCCCAAGGACCAGTACACATTAGGAAAGGTAGGTTAGATGGCAAGGTTGTCATTTTGAAAACTTGTGTATCGGCCAAACTTGCTATAGACCTCTCCTTTTGTTATACATTGGTGAGCTGACACAGCCAGGTCTGTATCCCATACATCTGGGTGGGGATTATAACACCTCACTGGACCCCACAATATAGACGGCAGCAGTACACTCAGTGATCCCCAACGGCAACTTATGCGCAACTTTGCAGATCATCTTAGACTTGGGCTTGCAGGCCATTTGGAGATTGGTTCACCTTGGGGACACAGAATTCACCTTTAATTCACAGCCCACAAAAAAAACACTCATAGATAGACTATTATCTTACATCTAGTAGCTGGATAGTGGGAGTATCAGAAATGTCTGACTGGGACATAGGCGCACTTGAACCATGCTTCAGAACTGCTAAGTTGCCACGCCAAGTGGAGAGCACAAGGGAGGGGGTGGTGCTGCACTGTCACTGCCTTCAGGCCTTCCTCTGAGAAATTCAGTCCACAGTATTTTAACTCTTCAAGGACCATGCCATCAGGCATAACATCCTGGGGTTTGGGAATGTTATCCTGCCCTGAGACAGAGTCAGCAGATTGTGACTTACTGGCAGGCTGACTGCAGTTGTGCTGGACAGGACCAGGAGCATTACGTACCAGGAACCACAGTAAACAAGAGAGAATTAAGTATCAGGCCTGTCTGACCCAGTCTGGGGCTATTAGGATCATTGTTATAAGTTCCATCCTGAGCTTCAGGAGGACTTTCTGTATGAGAGCAAATGGTGGGAAGGCATACAGGAACATCACTGTCCAATCCAAGGCCAGGGCATCCTTTGGGACTTTTCCCTCTGGCTGGTGGTCTGCAACAAAACTGTAGGAGCGGTGTTCTCCCAAGAGGTGAGAAGGTCTAATATGGGAGTGCCTCACCTTCTGAAAACAAGGCGCATTCATGATTTCCCTGGCTGACTCTGCTTAAGGAGTCTGCCAAGGCATTGTCTTTGCCTGACAGATTAACCGCAAAAATGTTTGCTTCTAAGCAGTATGCCAGGTCCCATACCCTCATTGCTTCTGTACACAGTTTTGAGGATCTTGCCCCTCCCTGTTCATTTTTATTTATTTATTTATTTCAGTACTTGGAAAACCATTTGAGCTCAGAGCTCTTTAAATAGGTTCCACGTCAGGACATTTCAGTACAACAAATAGGTGAAAATTATACAAAGGATTGCAGAAATACAAAGGTAAACAAACAGGATTATACATCAAACACAGTACAGGTCACAGGAAAACAGACAATTTACAGTGCCCAACAGTGAAACCAGCCAGTTGACAGCAAACAAGAGGTTGTTTGGAGCGTTGCTAAGTACTAATGAAAAAAAGAAAAAAGGGGGTAAAAGGGAGGAGCCCAAGTGCAATGTGCAAAAGGAGAGCGTAATATCAGTATAGCAGTAGGGATCAGAAGGAGGTGACTAGATTGGAGGCAGAGAGAGAGGGTGCTAAGTGTGTGTGGGGAGCAGGAGGGCCTACTCAGGGGAGAGAGGGAAGGGATAAGGGACAGGGGATGGAAGTAGTGATGGGGGGAAGGTGGTGCTAGTGATGGCAGGCACATCGAGATTCGCGCATCATAAGGAGCGTATGTGGTATATTGTTGTGGTGCTGTCTGTTCTTATTTGGACAGACTGACCCTGCAACTGGGAGAGGTACAACTGCACTGCTAGCAGCACTATCTTGAGTTCCAGGAGGCTGATGTGCTCCAGGGACTCCTGTGAACTCCAGGTGCCACTTAAAGTAAGTTCCTATAGGTGGGCGCCCCACCCCAGTAGTGAAGCATGTGTATTAAGAATACTTGTTGGTGATAACTGAACGAAGGGAATATTCTCTCTGATGCTGCTTTCTTCCTTCCCCCACTCTAATGACCTAACCAATGGTTTTGTCGCTGGTACTAGTTTGGAGTGTGGGTCCCATCTTTGAGACCAATTATCTCTCAAGTGGTTCTGGATATCTCCCATTTAGAACCTGGACCATGAAACCACAGCTGTGGATGTGGTTATGTGTCCCAGTAATTGCAAGAAATCCCTTGCAGGTCTTGATTGGCCTGCTGTGAAGAACTGTGCTGTAGCTATCAAAGCCGCCACTCCAGCCTGTGGGAGGAAGGCTTCCCCTGCAGAGTGTTTAGCTCGACTCCTATGAAATGCAGCATCTGAGCTGGTTCTATTTGAGACTTCTGCAGATTTATAAAGAATCCCAGATTCTCCAATGTTCTTGTCTCCTGTATTGTATTCCCTGAGATTAACCAGTCATTCAAGTAGAGAAAAAACACCATACCTTGTCTTCTCAGATGTACTGCCACCACAGCTAAGCACTTTGTGAATACCCTCAGTGCTGAAGTGAGGCTGAAGGGAAGAGTTGTGAATTGGTACTGGCAGTTCCCTAGCTAGAACCTGAGATATTTCCTGTGGGAAGGCCTGACTGAGATAGGAAAATAGGCATCTTTCAGATCCAGTGATCACAGCCAGTATCCTAAATGTAAAGATGGTATCACTGTTTTCAGTGTGACAATCTTGAATTTCTCTCTCTATTTATATATACATGTGTGTGTATATATATATATATATATATATATATATATATAAATAAAAATGTTTACATACACACACATTGTTCAGATACTTGTGATCTTAAATGGGTCACCACTCCACACTTTTCTTGTGGGTTAGGAAGTACCATGAAAACAGACCCTTACCCCACTGAGAGGCAGGGATCTTTTCCACAGTTTTTGCAAGCAACATTTTTTTTACTTCCAGTTCCAGCAGAATTCTTTCCGTGGTAGAATGAGCTAGAAAACTTTTGCGTTTGGAAGTCTTTGGAACTGCAGGGAGCAAAATTGTCAGGGGTTTTGTTCTGGCTAGGGCTTGGATGCTGCTGCTGCAGAAGCATGCTTGGAGCCCCTTCTGCCCCTAACCCTATTGTACACTCTTTGATGCTGGTATTCATATGGGACACATGAAGTATAAGCTCTGGGAAAGTATTCCTGCCTCTGCTTCCCCTTCCATAATGCATCATGGGAGCTGAGGCCTTGTCCTTCTCAATGTTACTCTTGTGGTGGTTATCTATGCATATACTTCTTTCATGTAAACCTCTGCTTTGTCACCAGAAAGTGAGAGTCCCTCGAAGGAGAAATCTGTGACTTGGTTTGGCGTCTGTGGAAAGGATAGTAATCCCTAACCAGGAAAATCACGTTAAGGACTCAGCAGGGCTAAAACTCTAGAAGCAGTATCATCAGTGTTCTCAGCAGTGTGCAATGGTATTTAGATTGCATCTAGGGCTGATCTTGCTGTAGCAATTAAGTCTGTGCCAGCTCACCATCTGCTTTATTAGCAAGTGTCAGAACTGTATTCCATAATGCTTTCTGGTATTGTGCTATATGTACTGCATAATCTTCCTGCCTGATGAGCAGGAAATTGATGTATAAACCTTTTTGGCCACAGTATCCAATTTTTGAGTCTTTTCTGAGGCTGGCTGCAGACAGGGAGACTTCCTCTTTTGCAAGCAGCAGCCTGGAATACCTCTTGATGATCAGGATGGGCACACAGGTATTCCACTCTCTATCCGTCCACCTAATATTTCCTTTCAATGTTATATGTTAATACCATCGCCAAGACCACTCTTAGAGTTCCTCCTCATCAAGTAACTTCTCTGGGTCAGGATTTTCCCCAAGATCCTCATCCTGACTCTCTGTATGGTCAGGGGTCTGCCAGCAGATCTGTAACAGCAGCCCTGTTCTACTGCAGTGCACCTGGACATGCCTGTGTGTGCCCCCCCCGACCTGAGGGGCCTGGTTTGGGGTCGGGTGTGTCTGATGAGATGTCCAGCAGAACACTGGGGCCTAAAAGCTCTCATAAGAACAATAATAAGAATTTATGCAATTTCACTTTGCCACTGTCAACTGGTACACCGGGTGTGCACCCCCCAGCTCGGAGGTCCTACTTGGGGGGTTGTAAGAGACATATTAGCTTGAGAAACACAATGGGGGCAAAAGGAACCCATTGGAAAGGGTCTCATTACCCTTTTTCAGGTCTTACATCTTTTAAATGCCATGGTGCCAAGGAAAAATCATCCTGCAGAAGTTCAAGCATAAGGATCTGATGTTTCTGCTGAAAAAAATAGTACAGAGGAGTGTTGCTGAGACCCCCAGCACCGAAGTGGGCCACAGAAGCTAGAGAAGCTGAATAAGCTTCTGATCAGCCATGCCCGCTACAGGAAAAAGGATTTAAGCAGATAGGCTAAAAGATTAAAACAAACAGATTTGCCACGTCAGGCACTGTAGAAGTGAAGGCCTGCATATGCGGTCTGTGAATAGCACGTGCATGATGTCACGATGCTAAGCGTGATGTCATCACGTCAATGGAGGAATGTGCACAATACAGGCACATGAAAAACACCACACTAATAGTGGAGGAACAACAGGGTGTGCGCCCAACAGCCACAGTGCAATTAAACAGCAGGAAAACTGCATGGCTCAATGCAGCCGAAAAGAAAGCACCAATACACTGGAGGTCGGAAAAAAATATATAGAAAATGGCAGAAAAAGGTTCCAATCTCCTCACCAGGCAGGCTCCATTATGAAATAAGTGACGTGGAGTTAAGGACAAGGCCCTGCAAGGAGCCTAACTAAAGGAATCTCTCTTCACAGAGCCCTCTTAAAAGGAAATATCCCCAAATAAAATAAAAAAGCACCTAACAAAAACAAAAGAAAACAACATTCAAGAAAACTGGGGGGCCTGCTTTAAGGGCATTTAGCACTTGTCCGGGTACTGTGTTGAGCTGCTCTAACCCTTCTTCCCTTGCAGAAGCTGTGGTGTTTAATAAAGCTGTGTTCACCTGTTTAAATCTGTTATCACTTGTAGCAATTACACAAGGCATGCTGATGGGGGGAAACAGTCGCATTTGTGTGGAGTCTGCTGGAGTCTACATAGGGGACTGGAGGGAGACTTGGCCGAATAAATCTCTCTAGCACAGGACAGACTACACCTCAACAAGGAGGGCTTGAGGGTCCTCGCGGACAAGCGGGGGGAGGTACATTACTCAGAAGCCTAAATTAAACTACTGGGGGGGGCAGAGACCCTGAGAGGTGGTAATGAATGGACCTCCCCCATAACAGTAGAGTGGGACAGGAGGGTGAGGGGGAGTAGGGCAGTTTGATAATGGAAGAGGGGAGGAAGCATATGGAGACAAAGAGGAAGCTGAAAGCGGAGGAAATGATGGGGGCTGAAACTCAGGAGGGAGGTGTCCCTGAATGCACATAGGCTCAGGAACAAGATGAATGAACTGCAAGTGCTACTTGTAGAGGAAAGAGTGGACACTGTGGCAATAGCTGAGACTTCAGCCACACCTAACCATGACTGAGACTTCTCAATTCTGGGATATAAACTTTAAAGGAGGAACAGAGTGGTAGACAAAGGAGGAGGAGTGGCAGTATTCATTAGGGAGAGTATAACATGTACAAGGGAGGAGGCAGAAGAACGGAGAGCGGAAGCAATGTGGGTCCAATTACAGACAAGTAGAGAGAGGAAGATGAGTTGGGGGTGGTGTACAGACCACCCAATCAGGAGGAAGAACTGGACAAGGGCCCGAGTTCGCAAATTCTGAAGGCTGCAGAGAAGGGTGAAGTGGTAATATTGTGGGACTTTCCCCAGTCAAGGGTGGACTGAAGTGTACCGACCATGACATGTCCCAGGAGTGAAAAAATTCAAGAAGCAATTCAAAATGGGTTCCTGACTCAAGGTGTTACTGAACCCATCTGGAAAGAGGCAATCCCTGACCTGGTGCTCACAAACGGAGAGCATGTACAGGATACAACAGTTTGGGAGACACTGGGTGGAACTGATCGTCACTCAGTGTGGTTCCAGCTGGACATGGGCGAGGAACGCGTCCCCACTAGGACCAAAATCCTGGACTTTAGGAGTGTGGACTTTAGAAGAAGGGGAGAAGTACTAAAAATGCACCTAGTGAAAATTACAGTGACTATGGAGATGGACCAAAAATGGGCTCTTATTAGGGAGGCTTAAGGGCTGCAAGGAAGAGTGTGCTAGACACAAAGGAAGAATCCTAAGGTCAAAACCCCAGCTGGTACAGCTCTGAAGTAGCCCAGGCAGTGAGGAATAAGAGACTGGCCTATAGGAAATTCAAGATGATCAAGACAGAGGACAGGGAAAAATACCTAGGGCTGGCGAGGGAGGCAGGAAGGGTGGTTCAGAGAGCCAAGGCGCAGATGGAACTGCAATTAGCGGAGGGCATAAAAAAGGAGGAAGAGGGCTTTCTTCTGCTACATAAGCAAAAAAAGAGACAAAAAAGATGGGATAGTTATACTATGTCAAGAAGACGAGTAGGTGGAGGAAAATAGGGAGAAGGCGGAGCTAATGAACGAATACTTCTGCTGCTCTGTCTTCACCAAGGAGAAAGACAAACCGGTGCAGACTGGCGGGGGGGGGCAAATGGGGCAACAGACATTAAGAAGGGAGAGAGGGCTTTCTTCTGCTACATAAGCGAGAAAAGAGACAAGAAAGATGGGATAGTTAGACTAAGACAAGGAGACGAGTGGGTGGAGGTAAATTGGAAGAAGGGTGAGCTAATGAATGAATATTCTGTTCTGTCTTCTCCAAGGAGAAAGACAGACCAGTGCAGACAGGGGAAAGGGAGGACCAGAAGGGAGGAGGGGACAATGGGGCAACAGAAGGGGAAAGAGTGAAGAATGGTTTGTTAGCATTAAGGATAGACAAATCACCCGTCCCAGATGGAGTACACCCTAGGGCAGCTGTCAGCCAATGAGCACACACTGTATTATACAGTACACGCTGACACGTCAGCTGGCAGCTGGCCATGGTGGTGAGCGGAGGGCTGTGCCGGTTGCCGGCTCGGGGTGTAGGATGGGTGGAGTGGGGTGGTGGGCACTACCGGCTGGGGTGGGGAGTGGGGGTCTACTAGGCCACAGGCATGAGCTATGTATTATATGTACATTACTGGTAGGCAGCATCTGGGATCAGGAGGGGCCACTAGACCACTAAGGATGGGAGATTATATAAATATTTATTTTTATCAGTGACATCCAGGATTGGGAAGGGGGACACTAGACCACTAGGGACAGGGGACTAGATATATATTATACTGACATGGTAGTGCCAGTATAGTTAAGGTTCAACAGTCACTTCTATGTTAAACCGCAAATTTTGCACTTAATAATAACCACACGACCGATGCGCATGAAATTTTTTATGTGCCATCGGGTACCATAGATCTTTTGATGTGGCAAGTTTCATTCTGGTCAAATGTGCAGTTGCAGAGATGCAGAGTGTCAAACAAATGCGAAAATTACCATTAAGGCACAAATCCTTTGCCGCACCACATCTCCTAAATGGCTTGGTGGTGAGGTATGAAACTGTTAGGGTATACGGGACCTGGTTCGCAGATGTGCCTTTTGAATGTTTGGTGAAAAAATATTAATCCATTCAAAAGTTATTAAAATTTGAAGTTTCCCATTATATCATATGGGAAAAAATATACTGTAGGTGTCGTGCAAAAGCAGTTGCTGCTTTCACGAAAGCACTTCTTGTTTTCACAAATGGGAAAGTAGTGTCGTGCTTCCACCATCTTGTTTTCACTTAGTGACACGGAAAAATGATAATAATTCAAAAATACTGCCTTGGTAAACACTAACAGTTGTGTTTACCCAATTGGGAACCGAGGAATCAATTCTGCCATTGTTTTTAAAAATACTGCCTGAAAATATGTTTACTTTGTTCGGCCATTGGTAGTGCTGACACTGTGGCGTGAAAGGTATGCAATTTGCGACACTACTCAGATATGTGTTTCTTTGCCACTGCATTGCAAAGAAATGGCTTGGACCTATGGCCTGAAATTTTCGGGGTACAAAGGGCTTTCCCCACAGATGTGCCTTTTGATGGTTTGCTGATAACATTTACATGGGTTCTATAGTTATAACATTCTGAAATTTAGAAATTTCCCATGGGAGAACACTGCGGCGGTCGGATACCTTTTGGGGCTATATCTAAAAACACTTGAGAGATATGGATTTTCGTGAAATGCAGCTTAGTGAACCTTTAGGATGGTAGACAACCACAAGACACACTCGATGCCTGCTGGTGTGTGAGGGTGAGGTGTGTGGTACAGTTGGTTGGGATGGAGTGTAGGGTTGGGAACCCTAACACCACACTTTCGCTACTTTAATATGAACCCTAACTGATGCATTAAAGTTTTTTGCAATGAATGTATTTTTTTTTTTTTTTTTTTTTTTTTAAATTTGATGGCATCTGGGATCGGGAGGGGGGCTACTAGACCACTAGGGATGAGGATTATATATAAAAATCGGGGATCAGGAGGGGCCACTAGGCCAACAGGGATGGGGTTGTCATTAATTGATATTATGGGGACATCTGGGATCGGGGCGCACTAGATCACCAGGAAGGGGTTTTCTGTAGACTACCAAAGGATCGAGGATGGGGAGACCGCATGCCTTTGCCACAAGGACCCTGCAGCAGACTCTTCCCATGCACCATGCGTTTGCTACGAGGGGGTTTAACAAGTGTGGGGACTTAGGCACCGAGAACCCCTCCTATACCAGAATCTGATACAGGGTCCCTGGCGCACGGGCTGCAGCTTGCACCAATCTCTGCCGCTTTTGAGAATCGAGACCTTGTTTCCTTGTAGCTTTTGGTAGTAGACTTACATTTACCTTAATCCTGCCCCCATCACAACACTACCCTTTCAACTTCTCAAATGACTAAGGGTTACCCATTAAAACACCCAAAGCCTCCTGCAAAATGTTTTTATTTATTTCAACTTGGTAACCAGGTAAGTGCACTGGCAACAGATACCTTTTTCAGGCATGACTCAGATGCAATGGCACAGGCAGAACAGATAAAAGATTTACAGTGTTTGACAAACTCCAACCTATTACTCCTAAGCTATAGCTGGATATACTTATCATACATGAACCCTGGCTCCTCTCTAAGGTCCAGGACTCTATTGTGGCTATCCCTGGTTACACCTTAGCAGGGCAGGATTACACAGAGAGGGGCAGTGGTGATGCAGTTTACATATCCACCAGCATCCAATCTGTGACTGTGCTTGCTATCTCTTCCCCTCCTCCCATGAGCTGCTCTTCAAATTTTCCCAAATGTAAAATCCTCCAATTGACTAAATTGATTTCCATCACACATGTATAAATTTTAAATCACCTCTGTTAGATTGGGCCCTCTCATCCCATCACCACTGAACTGTGGATGCAGGCATCCTTCCAGACACCCTCAGTGACTATCACATGGTTTATTGTGTGTCAAGACACACAGTCTGCCCCAATCTGTTTCAGGTCCTTTAGGTAACTGGACTTGTCCTCCCTCCTAGCCAATCTTTGAGCATCCGATTGAACCTCCACCTCTGCAGCCAATGTATATAAACTAAGCCTCTAATGCTTTCAAGTCAAATTAGCGGCTGTATGGGGATCATTAAGCACTCCTGAGGAAAACCAGGTATGTGCCTCCCATCTCCCCTGGATGACAGCCAAGTTGTTAGCTTGCCTCCAAACCAGAGACCTTGCCTGGTGATCATTCAAGATTTTGGGCTCCCCAGCTGCTTTGGCTAACTATTGGCACCTTCACAGCACCTGTACCAAAGCCATCAGACTTATGAAGTTTGTGTATTTTGCATCAACACTCCAGAAAACATTACTCACCCTCAATTTCTGGAAAGTTATCCATTCTCTTATTCCCTCTGACTCAGTCCGCCACCACCCCTATCCTCAAAGTTGAGATTCCTCATCTCTGCCCATTCTGCTGTTTCCTCAGCCTCTGATCCCATTTCACCCCATTTCTTTCTTTTTAATCCCTTCCTCACCTTCCCTTCTCTTCCCTCCTCCTGTGCCTACCCCCCTTCCTTCTCTCCAACCACTCCCTCTGCTTCCCTGCTTGCCCTTCATGCTCACAATGGAGGTAGCTCTGATGGTCTTAAGCCTAAGCTTCTGCTTCTTTCAGCTCCTGCCATTGTCCTATTAGCCTACTATTCAAACTCTCTTTTTTCTCTGCCACTGTCCCTGAAGCTTGGAAGCAGGCTACTGTCATCCCTCTCCCTAAAGGAGGTGATTCTCCTCCTGATAATTTCCATTCCATCTCTCTCCTTCCTACCTTGGCCAGGTTACAGGAACACGTTGTTCTTTCTCAGCTCTCTTTCTTCTTTGACTCCTCCTTCGGCACCCCTTTCCAGTCTAGTTTTAAGAAATCCCACTCCACTTCCTCCTCTGGCTCACTGATTCTATCCCCTCAGGTATGTATCAGGGACTGATCATCTCTGCAATATTTGGTGGTCTTGCTAAAGCTGCCCCCCCCCCACACACACACCCCTACCTTCTGGACAAGCTTAAAGCAGTGGGCCTCTCTGACTCCTGTCAAACTGTCCAGACCGGTAGCTCCATTTCCTCCCTATTCCCCATCTGCTCAGGCACCCCTCAAGGGTCTGTCCTGGGCTCTAGTCTCTTCCATATTCTTGAACAAAATCCCCTCTGTCTGTTCCTCTCTGTCCATTCATATGTACCTTGATGATACAATACTTAGAGCTGAGTTTTCACTGTGGCTTTATGAAAAAGGGTTCAGTTGAACATGATGATCTATCATTTTTTTTTTTACATGTAGCCCCCTACATTTTATGCCCAGTGGTAATGTCTCACATTGGTAAATATAATGATATGAACCCCAGACAGCTGAAAGGTATATTTGACCTCTTTATGTCCGACTATTAAGGATAAGCACTGGCACTGTCCCCGACTCCCTGTCCATGTACAATATCTAAAAGCATGTTTTCAATAGGCAATACAAGGATAAGATCACCTCTAAGTAGGCAGTAGCAAGTTACAAAACAAATTCGAATGTTATTTCTGATCAGTTTTCATTGCATAACTAAAGTTTTGGATTTTAAATCTTCAGTTGTACTTACTTTCCAGAGTGCTCAGGTAGTGCCATATTCCGTCGCATTATCTGGCCATGTTTTCTGACAGCACCCACTCTTGGATTCATGTTTATGCTGGGGCAATAAACCCGATGACCTAGGCCTCCAAAACGCCCCAACATTTCCCAGCTAGAAGGGGTACAACCCGGAGGCTCACCGGCAGGTATGCTCACCAGTCTGGGAGTCGTCATGGTTTGATAAAGCTAATACAACAAGCAGCGCGAAAGAAGACTAGCTACTGTACACTACACAGACCTAAGTTCCCGACTCTACAGACACGATAAATAATCGTGGAAGCTTCCATTACTGCTACAGTAATAACATTCAGCAAGTGACGCTGGGTAGCGCAGCAGCTCTAGCTGCTGGAAGCATGAAGTTTGCTCTTGGTTTGAAAAGTTTTTAATCTGAAGGCTGCCATATACTGCCTGCCACATTTTCTGTGCCCCACACTCATTCAGCCACTGCTGCTAGCGTTGATGAGTCCATCACACATTGCGGCCCTGCCAGTCAGCTCGCTCTGTTGCAGCAAGCACTCCCTCACTCTGCTGGAACAGCGTCGCCGTTGCTTGGCAACAAGGACGTTTGGTAACTATCGCCAAGCCACGCCCTCGCCGATGAGCTGAGCACTGGAATCAATCGCCCACTCTGAAACAGCAACCAGAATTTTTCTCTCTCTCTCTCTCTCTCTCTCTCTCTCTCTCTATATATATATAGTAGGTAATATTTTCAGTGTATTTCCTTCCATCAACAGTCGTAGTCCACTTCAAATAATCTGCGTTAGCCGCTCTAATTCCCATACGTCTCAATTGTCCCTGATTACGAGGGATACGTCCCTCTTCCGTCCCACCCACAGGGAAAACGTGCGACCAGACAGAGACTCCAAACTGTAATATAAATTCCTGCCTAGGAAACCAAAGGTTCCTCAGTTTTTCCGATCTACTAAAAGCAGCGTGTGTGTGTGTACTTTACGAAGAGGCACTTGTCAGTATGGGAGAGAAGCTCAGATGCACTCTGTTTTGTGTAAGTAATAACACAGGACAGGGTGTGGTTTATTTAAGCATTATAGACTGGTTTCTGTTCTCAATAATCACAGAACAGAATACCTGTCAGTTATTCCCTCACAAACTGCAAACCAAACCTCCTACAGTTGTTTATTTGCTAAAACACTGCTCACAGTTCTTTAATGAAACAAAAACCCACCCACAGTTGTTTAATGAAACATTAACCCCACCCACAGTCCTCTTCACCTGCCTCGTCCCTCTTCCTCCGGCTCATTACATGCCTGAAGAGTAAGAGAATGAGCGGACGCGATGCTCCTCGCAGCCAGCGATGACTTGTTTACACCTGACCACTCTGCTCAACGTGGCGGGGCTAGAAGGAAACCCTGAACCCACCTCTCCCGCCATCACCAGCTCCTGTGAGCTGCTCCTAAAACGCGTTTTGAGTCCACCATTGAAAACCCCAGTGCACCGCATTCACACACTGCAGCAGCGCGGAGCCGAGAGAAAACTAATTTGTGAACAAGTTACACATTTTTCACAACCGGCAAGGACTTCTTTACACCCGACTGCTCAATCCAAGGTGGCACGGCTAGAAGAGGAATCCCTTAAACTCGCCTCTGCCGCCATCACCAGCACCCGCGAGTTACTCCCTATCCCCAGAAGCATCGCCTAACGAACGTTCAGTGTATCTCGTGCTAGTGGAGTCCCAAGCATATCTCGCAGTGGAGCAGTCCCTGCTCTTCCTAGTGCAACCCTTGCTGTTTTTCACACCACAGTGGTCTCCAGTCGCCTTCTCGGGCTCTGAATACTTGGCAACAGTGAATTCGCTGTTTTTATTTACACATTTATCTGTTACTGATCATTTTTAACCAACTCCAACTCGTATAACAGTAATGACTTTCAGTGAGTTGGAGTATACTCGGAATAACTGGCTTCTGTGGTGATTAAATGCCTCGGCTTCGCCTCTGCGTTTAATCATCCACAGAAGCCGGTTATTCCTTCGTATACTCCAACTCACTGAAAGTTATCACTTAATTATACAATGGGTCTCATATATAATGTTTCTGATTGGTCAGATGACACTTTATGCCATGGGGTAATTTTTTTTCACAGCTCCAATTTTATTATTAGGGTGACTCAGTGGATGAATTTTGGCTCCTCCTGTGATGTGTGGTCGACTGGCACTTTATGCAGTGGTTATTCAGAAATTACCCCACGGCATAAAGTGTCATCCGACCAATCAGAAACCTTATATTTGAGACACAGAAACATAGAAATTGACGGCAGATAAGGACCGCAAGGCCCATCCAGTCTGCCCATTTATTTTTCTACCTTATGAATGTGCCATCGGCCTTTGCTCTGTCAATGGCCTATCTATTCATACTCATCTGTATTGCTCCCTTATGCCTATCCCATGCCTGTTTGAAGCCCTGCACTGTATTCCTATCCACCACTTCCTGAGGTAGGCTGTTCCATGCATCCACCACCCTTTGTGTGAAAAAGAACTTCCTCACACACCCTTAATCAGCCTCTCTCTAATCTCATGCTGTGTTCTCTTGTCCTGCTATTTTCTTATATTGAAACATGGTAGACTCTTTCACCTTGTTAATGCCCTTAAGGTGTTTCAATGTTTCGATCATATTACTTCTCTCCCTCCTTTGCTCTAGGGTATACATATTGAGGTCCATTAATCTGTCCTCATATGTTTTCTGATGCAGTCCCTGTACCATTTTGGTTGCCCTTCCCTGAGCTGCCTTAATTTGGTTAATGTCCTTGTGAAGGTGTGGCCTCCAGTACTGCACGCAGTACTCCAGATGGGGCCTAACCAGTGTCGTGTAACGAGGGATTATTTCACGACTTCAGCACTTCTTCCATCACACCCCAACATCCACCCAGCCTTACCTACTGCTTTAGTGGCCTGCTTGGATGATTTCAGGTCATCTGTGATGATGATGCCCAAGTCTCTTCTTACCTTGTGACTGCCAGCAACTCCCTCCCAGCCTATATGTGGCTTCAGGTTTCTCTTCCTATGTGCATGATCTTGCACTTCTTTGTGTTAAACCCCAGTTGCCACTCTTCCGACCATTTTGCCAGTTTATCCAGTTGTCTTGTCATTCTGCCCACGCCATCTGGATCATCTACTCTGTTGCAGATCTTGGTGTCATCTGCAAACAGACAAACCTTACCTTCCAGTCCATCTGCAATGTCACTGATGAAGATATTGAAGAGGACTGGCCCCAGGACTGATCCCTGAGGTACCCTACTTGTGACTTATATCTCTTCTGACTGTACACCGTTTACCACCACTCTCTGTTTTCTACCTGTCAACCATTTTGCCACCCAGTTGACCAACTTCTGACCCACCCTGAGCCTACCCAGCTTATTAATCAATCTTCTGTGTGATACAGTATCGAATGCTTTGCTGAAGTCATGGTAGGCGACATCAACTGCTCCCCCTTGGTCCACCACTCTGGTTACCCAGTCAAAGAAATCTATGAGATTAGTTTGACAGAACCTTCCTTTTGTAAACCCATGCTGTCTTGGTTTCTGTGCTCCTATGGATTCCAGGTGTTGCACTATCCTTTCCTTAAGGAGTGCCTCCATAATCTTGCCCACTACTGAGGTAAGACTGACTGGTCTGTAGTTCCCTGCCTCCTCCATGCTACCACTCTTATGGAGCAGGTCTCATGAGCCCTTCTCCAGTCTTCTAGGACCTTTGTTTACTCAGAGGCTCACTAAACAGTTCTGATAATGGCTCTGCTAGTTCCACCTTAGCTCTTTTAGTACCCTGGGATGTATGCCATCAGGTCCCATTGCCTTGTCCACCCTGAACTTATTGAACTCTTGTAGGACCCTTTCTTTGTGAAGGGACTAGTGCACGCCCTGTGTCCATGGTGCTGAGCTGTGGGCCATGCCTACCGTCACTTCAGTAAATACTGAGCAGAAGTATTTATTAGGATAGATGCTTTTAAATGGTCCTTCTCCTCACACACACCCTTATCCCCTTTGATCTTAGCAATACCCCCTCTGGACTTTCTCCTTTCACAAATGTATCTATAGAAAGTCTTGTCACCTTCTTTTACTGTTTGTGCTAGTGTTTTCTTAGTTTGGGCCTTTGCCTGCCTTACTGCCTTCCCTGCTTCCCTTAGGGAAGTTTGGTATGCCTCCATATCTTCATCCCGCTGCTTTCCCTTATATTTCCTGAAGGCCAGTCTTTTGGCTCTGACCTTTTCTGCTACTGTTTTTGAGAACCAAAGTGGTTTCCTTCTTCTTTTGCACTTCCTTTTCTCTCTAACACAATGGGATGTTGCTTCAAGTATTGCATCCTTAATGGTTGCCCACTTTGCCTGTACCCCCTCACCTCTATTTCTTTTTGCCAGGGCTAGCTTAACTCTGTTGGTCATCTTATCAAAGTCAGCTCCTCTGAAGTCCCATATTTTTGCCTTGGAATTGGATGATTTAGTTCTAGTGGCCAAACTGAACCATACCATGTGATGTTCGCTGGCCCTCAGGTGACCTTCTACCTGGAGATCTGTGATCCTTTCCCTGTTAGTACTAGATCTAGGATAGCCCTGTCTCTTGTGGGTTGTTGTACCAGTTGTTTGAGCCCCCCCCCCGCAGGGAATCCACTATATGTCTAGTTCTGGCAGATGTTCCTGCTGGTATTGACCAGTCTGTATCTGGCATGTTGACGTCTCCCATTATCAGAACCTCCTCTTTAGCTGTAATATTTTGTATATCTTCTAACAGTAATGTGTCTGTGTCCTCCCCCTGGTCTGGAGACCTGAGGACAACCCCAGTTCGTATGGCTATCCCATTTCCTGTTTCCGGGTGACCCACAGTTCTTCTGGCTCCTTATGTGTATTCTAAATTTCTGTAGTTTTGATATTTTCATTGACATAAAGGGCCACTCCACCCTTTTTGCACCTCGGTCTCTTCTGAACAGTACATAGCCAGGTACTGAAGTCTCCCAAGTGTGGATACTGGTAAACCATGTCTCGCTAATGGCTACTGTGTCCAGTTTAGCCTCTGTCATTATTGGCTGCAGGTCTGGGATCTTGTTTCCCAGACTGCAAGCATTTGTGTACATGATTTTACATTGGCCAGATTTCGGTGTATTAGTTGTTGGACGAGGTCTGGTGTTTCCCCTGTGCATTGTATGGGGAGCTGGACCTTTTTCCTTACCTGGTGATGCAAATGAACTCACAACCATGCTGAACTCCTGTTTGACCACTAGCTGAGGGGAGGGTGTTCTTCCCATTCGACATATCGGTGCTGCACCCCTTCCCATTTGCTAGTTTAAATATTCTGCAAAGACGTCAAACTTCTGCCCCAATGCACTGACTCTCCTTAGTCAGATGCAGCCATCAAATTTAAAGAACTTTCACTCCCAAAACTGTTGCCAGTTCCCTACAAATTTGTGTCCTTTTTCCTGGCACAAGCCCTTGAGCCACATGTTTAGCTCCCCTATCTCCCCTTCTCTGACCTTCTGTCAATCTGCTCCTTCCCCCCAGACTGGCAGGATCTCAGAGAAGGAGATGCCAGACGAAATGGATGATAGTTTGTCACCCAGCCTGGTCAGGTGTTCCTTGGTCTCCACAACTGACTGGCTGGCGAGATCGTTAGTCCGTATGTGTACCAGGACATCAGTGTTTTCTCCTGCTTCCTGTACAATTTTAGCAATGTGGTCAGTGTCTCTCCACGCTGATGTACCTGGGAGACATCTGACCATTAGCCCTGGCTGGAGATAGGTATCAACTCCCCAAATCATGGAGTTTCCTATGATTAGAAGTTTTTTTGGATTTCCTTTTTGCTTTTTTTGTTTTGGTTCCTGTTTTGGTCGAGTTTTGTTGTGCTAGCTCCTGTGCTGCAGTGTCCTACTCTGCAGTGTCCTCTGACCCTTTGTTTGATTTCAGAGATAGAGGCAGATACCTGTTTGTAGTTTTTATATGGTTTGTGGAGGTGATATGTTGGAAAGCACCGAGTGATGGGGCACCCAGTGTGCCCCTCCTAACCACCTGCCAACCTCCCAGACCAACTACCCTCTGCGGTCGAGGTGTTTCTTTTGGATGTTGGGGAAATGGCGGGTGGTTATTATAATATAATCCCTCCTGAATATGCAATTTGAGGTGCGCAATTTCTGCCCATGCTGCCTGGAGCAGGGCCCTTAGATCTCCAATGGCCCAGCATGTAGGACAGTGTCCTAAATCCTTTTTTTTTTTTTATTTATTTATTATACTTTATTTATATATCACCACCAATAAAAACAAGGGATATATGCAGAGGTCAATCATATGTGACAATACAGAGTAAACTGTAGTAGATACCCAGTGTCCTAAATCCTGTAAAACTGCCCTTCTGAAAAGTGTCCCACAGTACCTGCAGTTAATAATATCTCTTCCAGATAAGTTGCTGGGTTTATAACCTTGTCAGAGTAATTAGAAGGAGGAAAATGAAAGCAAAAGTTTGATTTTGTGTTTTGTTTGTTTTTGTATAACTTGTTATAACAAGTTACATTACTTGTGCCCCTGTAAATGAGGTCACTGTGTGGATACCCCCGTGATCCGCCCCTTCCTGCTTTGTTACAGGAAATGTCACAACTGTGCTACCCTATAAAAGGAGTGTAGTGTGGGGTGGTTGGGGATGGGTTGCTGGGCCCTTCCTCTGTCAAAAAAGAAGAACCACAGATGAAAGAAACATGGAGGTAAGAGGAGAAACAATCAGCCAGCAACAAATGCAGTAGCCCTGAAGCTTATCCTAACGATAGATAAAACTGTAAAACCTGTAAAGCACCACCTGTAATAATTTCACAGAAGATATACCCTGTAAGAAACACTTTGCCACAGAGAAAATAAAGCAGTAACAGAAGCTATACCTTGCAAAAACAATTTGAATCAGAAGATTACAGCAGTAATCTGTTAACACACACCGTAGGCACACCCTGTAATAATACAGCAGAAGGTATACCCAGCAACAACAACTTGAATCAGAGAAAAATAAAGCAATAAAATGTTAGCAACAAAGCGGTAACAATCTCTGAGTACAAAAGAAAATAATAACACACAGTAAATCTGCCTAGCCAAAAGAAGCCTTAATCCTTTTCCTTGCTCTGGTGAGGTTCTTTGCTCCTGTTCTTCTAAGCAACCTAGAAGAAAGAGCTCAGGTGAAGCTAGGTGACTTTGCCAACAAACCTAGTCTTCCACCTCATTGTATAATCCAGATTATACAATGGCGTCAAAATACAAGTCACTGATTGGCTAACTGGCACCTGGCAGCCTTTGTAAATTCTAGCATTACCTATGGCAACAGGTACCAGCTAGCCTAACATCTTAGAAACTTTAGAATGTTATCCCTGCCTTTTGAAAAACCCGCCGAAACGACCGCCATCTTGCATCGTCGCTAAAACTACCGTGACAGCCTAAAATTTAAAAAATGGATAAGAGTTTTGAATTACTTGACCAATTAGAGCTCAACGTAATATTTAGCAACCTCACAGAAGAATACATCATCGAAAACTCTGTTGATGAAAGTGCCAACTTACGTGTTGAGGCAAGCGCTGAAAACAGGCCCCAAGTCTCCACAGACAACATTATTGCTTACATAAACCAGACCCAGTCATGTATTATTGTTTACATAAACCACACCCCGTCATGTATTATTGCTTACATAAATGCACACCTAGGGGCGTAGTGAGGCACACTGCCCCTAGAAGTGCGTTTAGTAAGCTATAACCCATGACAGACTGTGGGTATACCAGGCATTAATGCACTCCCCAGTTGCATTTTGAGGCACAAGGGCACAGCCCAAGTGATCTCCAACCAACTGGGAAGTGCATTAATGCCTGGTATACCCATAGTCTGGAGTGGGTTATTGCACTTACAAAATGACATTGTTTTTCACCTGAAAGAAAAACTCGTAAAAACCATTAACTCTGATTTCATTTTATTTATTGCTAGTGTAAGTCCGCAATAAAAAGTAGTCCTTTTTAAAACAATGTTTTAAAACTTCAAGTGCACAGTACACTTACTTAACAGTATAACTGATGTCCACTTCACTTTTTAATTACTGTTTGCCGATTTTCATCTCGAGCAAATCATTGAATTAAATTTGCTTGCCATCCGTTGCTCAAATTCGATTCAGTCCATGCATTTGTTTTTTTCTGCTTAAAAATTATTTGATGCTTGTTTTTTTTTTTTTGGTTCATACGGATGCTTTCAATTGGATTCAGTCAAATAAAATTCAGTAAGTAAATTTGGGACACCTGTCTTGTTAAATAAAGCCAGTTAGCTTTTTGCAGCCTGCATAGCCAGTCACGTCAGTGGAGCTTGAAGTTGGGTATACCTGGGGGTATTTCATGTTATGGGAGGAGTGGGGAGGAGGGAGGGCACGGACATTAGCTCAAGCTGTGGACCCTGCATACGAGCAGACTTGATAGACCAAATGGCCTTCCTTCTGCTGGCTTTTCGTATGTTCGTATGTAAAATCGGTGGCATGTAAGCGCCTATAGCATTGTGCTGCTATGTATTTTATTCAATTAATGTGGCCTGTTCACCTGCCTGCCATTGCATTCCCTTCCCCACTTTGGAATTCAAAAGTAGAAATAATAAAATTCTTCAACATCTAAAAACATTTTTTTGTAAATTGCAAAATAGTAATTCAAAACAGAAAATTACTTCTATTACCTAAACTACTGAATGTATGTATAGAATGGCAAGACTAGTAAGGCAAAATAGCGGTATTGCCATTGTTTGAGAGATCGCACGTGACCAAAATCTACTTAAAGCAGCAGTGCTTGTTAATAAACATACACATTTTTCAGTAATAAAGTTTGTCTTGCAAAAATATCAAGATGCATATTTTTCTTTTCATTTTCTTTCATTCCTGAAACAAGATATGGGGTCTTGAAGTTTTTTAAAGTTGCCACACCCATGCACCACCCTTACCACATCAATGCCACACCCACCATGAAAAAAATTAAATATTTTGTGCTGTTTGCTATCAGAAACATGTGCAAGAATCATCCTAATGCAACTACAGCAGGAATCTAGTATGCACATTCAACAAGTCACACCTAGGTAGATATTTTTAAAGATGGCAGCCATATTTAGTGACGTTAGTCATTAATTACAAGATCAGCTATAAAAAAGTCTTAACACACCTGAGAAAGCAAAACATACAGTGAGCATGAATCTTAGGTTGTCAGAAATACATTTATGCTAAAAAAAACTATATGATGAATTTTTCACCGACTAACAAATACTGCTGTTTAAACAGTTTCCAAAACGAACACATTGCTTTTCCTTACTAATCATTTGCCCTTGCATGCCACAGAATCAAGATCGGGCACGCCAAATGAAGGTATGCAGGCATTAATTAACAGTCATGTGTCATGCCTTGACCAATCAGTACAGTCGCTGCCTTATTGTCATACCATTTATAATCCAGAATAAACCACACCCCAGAGTGTGTTATTGCACTTATAAAATGGGTGTATGTTGACAACTACTATAAGGTTTTTAAAAATAAATATTAAAAGTTCTTGTTTGAAGTAAAAAGTCCCTCCCTTGTCAGTAGGGGCGATGGAGAGCCACTTTCACACTATATGAATGGACTGTGAGGCTGCTTCATGACAAAAAAAAATATAAAAAGAAAACAAAACCTCCCATTGATTGAGACTTGTTGCCAGTCTGAGTGAGGGAAGTGAGACTTTTTTTCCTTTTTGCCCACTTTAGTTTCCACAATACTTTCCTAAAGCACAAATGTGGCGGGTCACTAGGTCACCAGCAAGACCAAGATTTCCTTGTGGTCTTGCCGGTAGCATACGGGAGGCAGTATGGTGCAGTGGTTTAAGGCTGTGAGCTGCAAATATGGAGACCTGGGCTTGAATCCCACAGCCCCCACTTGCATATACTGTGTGACCCTGAGCAAGTCATTTAACTTCCCTGTGCTCCCAGGTTGCACCTGTAAAAAAGCTTTCAGTTTAGTGTGTCTCACCTGGTTAAACAATTGGAAAAAAAAAATGCTTCCCTATACAGTAGCTGTTTTGTAAATATGCCAGTGGTCTCGCTCTGTGCCCGTTGGAACCGAGAGCAAGAGACTGCCAGCGACTCGGGTGACAGGAGATCCATTCGAGTCTAGGTACAGCACTGCTCTCTCTCTCTCCCTGTTTTAATATCTTTTTTTTGTGTGTGTATGTGGTTTGAGTCGGGGCACCTCTCGTTATGAAAAAAGGAAAACAAGCAAACTGGTGGCTGTATTACTGCAACGGATCGGTGGCTCTTGGATTCCTGTAGTGGGGAAAAACTAGTCTTGTGTGCAGCAGGACTGAGGGAGGTAGAGACAGAAAAAGAGCTGGTGTTTGCAGGGCTTTGGTGTTCATGAAGGTCAGCGGGTGCTACCATTGCTATCGGGAAGCATGACAATGTCTCGTTAGGGTGGCACAGTGATTTGGGTTAGTGGGTCAGTGGTGCTGGGTCTGGTTTTTCCCTGTGGTATAACCTAAATAAAAGATATAGCTGGCAAGGGCTGCCAGCCAATCAGTTCTCTACTATCTCTACCCATTTTATAAGTACTGATAAACGCACCTAGGGCATATATCGCTCTAGAAGTGCATTTAGAAAGCATAATCCACAAATCTGGAGTGTGTTATTGCACTTATAAAATGGGTATATGTTGAGAAACTGTGGTGTTTATTTAAAAGGTACATTTAAAAAATACTGTTATTTTATTTAAAATAGTCCCTCCACTTTCCCTTGTTGTGCTGTTCCACTTGGTGGTGTCACTAGGCGCTGTGGTGTGCTTTGAGTTGCTGGCTTGGGCCTCTGGCAAGACTGTGGTTTCCTCACTGTCTTGCCAGCAGCATGCTACCATCTGTGTTAGAGCTGTTCACAAAAGTCCCACTGGTCTCTCTCTGCTTGCTGGTTGGGAGAAAGTTTATAAACTCAGTGATACCTGGGGCTGAAGAGGGGATGGGAGCAGTTTGAGAAGAACAGCAAGAGGATTTCTGGACTGGAAACACTTTTTTAATGTTGTGAATGTTATTATTTACTTTTGTGGCTTCCATTTTCATTCGCTAAACTAACAAATATGGCGTCAAAATCGCGTTTGTGGTGGCATCGGAGGTATCTGTAAAAGACTCAAGGTACAGACACTTATTATTTTGTGTGGTATAAGCTAAAAAATGAGTGTAGTTGACAAGGGCTGCCAGCCAGTCAGATTAAGGAACTGTCTGTACCCATTTTTATAATTAAGCAAAAATACACAACATGGTGTGGTATATCATGGAATATCGTCATGCCTTGGGTGCTTTGTGAGGCACAAGGCCGCAGGTTGAGTGCCTCATGCACCCGAGAAATGATATCCCATGATATGCCACACCCTGGAGTGCATTATTGCTATTATGAACAGGCTTAAAAGTTTTATCAGTAAAAAATAAAATTAAAACTTTTAAAAGCTTCTGATAATGAGTTTTTAGGGTGTTGGAGGAATATGTTTTAGAAAATAGCTCCTGGAGGGCTCTGGGCAGCAGGTGGTAATGTTGAAAGTGGAGTTTGTACAGGAGGTGCAGCTGTGAAAGTGGCGTTTGTCTCACTCTCTCCTTTCTCCCCAATGTGAGCTGTGTTCTCCCTTACGTTGTTCTGTAAGTAAATTAAGTTTTATATAGTGCTTTTTTTTTTTTTTTGCTTTGACAGTGCAGTTCTTTGAGCCAGTAGTGCCCTGCTGCTGATGTTTGCCATTAGCAGCCATTGGCAGGTTGATGTGAGGTTATTGTGGCTTTTGGCAGCCGTTGTTGTTGTGAGAAAGTTTTTTTTGGGGTTCCCAGTCAGCGGCAACAGTTCTGTGTAAGACAATGTACATTTAAATTCTTTCCTTGGGTTGGAGGATTGGCGTTCACCCGTGAGCAGGCAGAATGGTGGCAGTGTTGTAGTCTGTCAGATAAATGGCGGGTGAGGTTTACATTGGTGGTCAGTGGGGCTGCAGTGCATAGTGGGTGTTTTTTTCCCCTTTCATGTTGGTCAACAGAGTGACACATAGCAGTCTGGAATTTGCAGTGAATGGGGTGAGGAGCTGCTGCTACTGACCGTGACTTTAACATGGCTGTCTGGGTGCTAAAATGTACAGATGAACGGATTTGGAGCAGGTAAAAGAGCTGTTGACTGGCACATTTCCTGTGATTGTGTTGTTCAGTTTAATCACGGGTAAGAGGAGGCTCAGTCAATCAGCTACCAGGATTTATAGTGCCCAGTTTATAATATAGTTTATAAATTGGGTAGACACAGTTCATAATTCTGATTGGCTCAGAGCCCTTGGCAGCTATGCTTGTTTTTAGTTTATAGCACACTGAATAACAAATGCCCATACCCATGCCTGCAGTACAGTACAGATCCATACGATACAACTGCTAACATGATTTCATACACACGTATATTTCAGTTAACGAGCAAAATCAGAGTTCAGAATTAAAAAAGTTTGAACACTTAAAAGTGTTGTTTCAAGTAGTAAAATGCTTTCTCTGTCCCTGCTGACCTGCTCAATCTCTCTCCTGAGTTGCGGGTAGTACAGACTTGACAAACTCACTCAGACCAGCAGACAGAGTGAGATCAGCAGGAATTTTTTTAAATGCAGTACCACAGATGCTAGCATTCTGCTGGCAAGAGCTTAAGAAAACTGTGATCTTGCCAGTGGCCTCAGGGAGTGACCCACAGAAGAGCTCAGCATGCTTAGTGGCAACAACAAATAGAACACAACTTCATGGGAAAGTGAAGGGACTATTTCAATGAAAGAACAGGTTTTGTTTTTTAATTATACCAATTTTTTTTTTAAATAACACATTTTCTCAACACATGCCCATGGTATAAGTGCAGTAACACACTCCAGGGTGTGGTTCATGCTCTGATAAATGCACTTCTAGGGGCACTAAGGCACTAGTCCTGTGGCCTGGTGCCTTACTACACCACTAGGTGTGCATTTATCACAGCCTAACCTACACCCAGGATTGTGTTATTGCTTACAGAAAACATGAGTTAGCTGATGCCACCATTTGCTCATGTGCTACTGTAAGTCTTGAGGAGGCATGGACAGTGGCAGTTCCAGGTAGGTGTGGTTGTTGTACAAATGGTAGTGGCAATGTTGGGAGAATGCCCTAGAGTGCACTGTATAAGAAAGCAGACAGCGTTTATTTTAAAACGCCATTTCCATATGGGGAAAATGTCATCATAAAATGCAATATTTATAAATAAAATAATAAAGTAGAGTTAGGGTTGAGCAGGGTGTTCAGTGTTAGATGGTTTGGACTTTTGTTCCGAAACTTTCAGGGCAGAAGGAGCTTGTGCCAAGGATGTGCCTTTAAAGGTTCTGTAAAAAGTACGAATCAGTTCTAGAGTTATAAGGTTTAAGGTTATAAAGTTTAGAAATTTAGGTTCTGAGCATGCTCAGTAGGGTTTTCAGGATAACCCTCTGATACAACCCAAAACTCTTCTTTTTGCAAGTTGTTTTTAGGTTCACGACATACTGTGTTTTGGGATCATGAGAAAAATTGTTCAGTCACGTACGGACTCTGATCAAAGTATCGGCAACAGCCGCAACTTTTCGCCCGCCCTCTCCCCACCCCGCCTCTTATTAAATAGACTTCCTCCCACCCCTTTTCTCTACTACACGCCCACCTTATCACATCCCCCTATTATATGTAAGAGCTGTTCTTCTGCTCCTTCCCTATCTCTATCTAAGGTGGATTCTTTGCCAGGCCGACAATCTGTTTCTAGTCACTGTAACCTATCTGGTCTGTCTCTACTAATACTTGTAGCCAGGTATCCCTCTATTGTTTCTCCTCACTGCCATCTTTCAGTGGATCATACAAACTTAAGAATCTCTTCCTTTAATTGCTATACTCTTACTTCCTTGCACAGTCAACAGAACCCCCTTATTTAATAGTCCTGTGATTGTTCCTAGGATCCACCATGAGGGCAAGACCATGGCTCCTCCTTTTGTCCCTTCTCTATCTCGGACCAGGTGGCCAATATCAACCCCCACAAGCTGCCGTATGTGGTGACTGTAATATGATGCTGACCTGTAATGTGTCCAATATTGACTCATATGATTATTTACAATATGTGACTATAACCTCCCTAAGCTACAGTCTTATTCTTGGTTTACTTATACTGGTGGGACTTGAACTGAATCAACAATGAGGCACACAACCTGCTTCCTTCAGTGCTGAACCTTCTCTGCTTCTTACAGTCAGGGTATTAGTTTTTGCTGCACTAGGTAGACAAAACTTTAGAACGGGGAACCCCCCGACCTTAGCAGAGAGCTCATGAAGGCGTGCAAGAACCAGAAACAATAAATTATCCATTGCTGCTCTAAGGAAGATTTTGCTTCTACTACTACTATGCTCAGGCAATGTAGAGCTTAATCCTGGGCCTCCCGATGTTATCCTATCACCCTCAGACCTAGCCAGGATCAAAGGTATGAGCTTCCTTCATGTCAATGCATGCAGCCTATTAAAAAAGATTACCATGATCCAGGCCTGGGTAAACCTTACTTCACCAGATGTCCTGGTGGTCTCTGAAACTTGGCTTAGACCAGCCATAACTGCCAGGGAGGTGAACAACCTAATTATTTACTATTTAGAGCTGATAGGCAGACTAGAGGCGGAGAGGTGGCCATCTATGTCAAGCACAATTTGGTATCCTGCCTTGACTCAACATCTGTTACGAATGAATTTGAATGCTTAGCCCTTAAGGTTGTGATCTCGCACACCACATCACTGTGTGTTATAGGGTGTTATAGACCCCCGCCAGTCTGCTGGTCTTCAACTTCTGATGCACCTAGGCGCTGCCATTTGGAAAGGGTCTCTAGAAACTATCATACTAGGGGATGTTAACTTAGACTGGCAGTCTAAGGCCCCTACATCTCTCTCATCCTTTTGTGATACTCATGGACTAACACAACTCATTGATGAACCAACGTGTCTTAATAAATGAATCCTAGTAATAGTACATTGCTGGATGTTATCCTTGTGAGCAAACCACATCTGTTTTCACACACTGGTGCCTTCTTCAGTGACATCAGTGACCACTGCTTCATTGCTGGTGTAAGATCAGCCACTAAACCTCAATCCTCATCAAAGTTCTCTGTTAAAAGATCAAGGCGGAACTTTAACCCATTTGCCTGTCTAGATGAAATAAAGTACCCCTTACATTGGCAAGATTTCTACCTGTCAAAAACAGTACAATTGGCTTACGACATCCTCAATGAAATAATCTCAGGGGCTTTAAATGAATATGCCCCTTTAGTAAAAGTCCGTGAAATGAATAAAGTATGTCAATGGTTCACCCCAGATCTCAAAGCCACACTGGTAGAGAAAGACAAGCTGTGGAAATAAGCACGAAGAACTAAGACCCCATCAGACTGGTGTCAGTTTAAAAGGGCAAGGAACATATGTACCAAGGTTAGAGATGCAAAAGCTGCTTATTTTCGCACAGAATTTGACTCTTCCACCAAGAACCCAGCTAAATTTTGGAACACCATCAAGGACCTGTCTGGCCACACACCAAGAAACTCGCTTCCAGCTAAGATAATTTCCAGCAATAAAACTATTAGTGACAGATTGGAGGTCTTGGACTCTTTCAATAACCACTTTACAACTGCATGCTTAGCATTAGAGCAACTCTCCTATGAATATGATACACTCCCAAGCTCAACACTCAATATACTGAAACCGATGTATAACACGATATTCTCACTGCAACCTATCTCACTGAAACAGGTTGAAGACCTTCTCGCCAGCTGGATACAAGGAAAAAGTGCTGGTGCGGACCTGGACCCCTATTTTCAAAAGATTGCTTACCACGTACTAGTTGTACCTATAACACACTTATTCAACCTATCCTTGTCCCAAGGAACCATCCCATCCATCTGGAAAACAGCACATGTTATACCTCTGTGTAAATCAGGGAACCCCTGTGACCTCAACAATTATAGGCCAATTTTCCTTCTTCCTGTTCTGTCCTGTCAAAACTATTAGAAAAATTGTAAGTATACCACTGAGATCATACCTAGAATCTACGAATCTTCTAAACCCTGCACAATCCGGCTTCAGGGCCAAGCATAGCACTATTACAGCCTTGGCAAAAGTGACCGATTGGCAGAGAGAACTGGACAATAGAAACTTTATTTGTGCTGTGTTTTGGACTTAAGTAAGGCATTCGACACTGTCTATCATAGTCTGCTCCTCTCATCCCTGTAAGTCATAGGCATGGATTCACTCTCCCCGCGGTGGTTCACCAACTACCTTTCTAGTCGACTCCAGCAGGTCAAGACTGAAGAAGTAACTCTCACCTCTCAAACTCCTGCTAAGAGGTGTACCTCAGGGATCCCTAGTCCCATACTTTTTGCAATCTGTATCAACAACATTGATGATAATATAACCAGGGCCACCGTCCATCTATTCTGCAGACGATACGGTGCTTTACTTGAGTCGCCCATTGCCAGAAGCCACATGTAGTGACCTTCAAATTGAATTCAACCTGCTCCAAAATCAGCGCCTAATAAAAGCTCTTGCTTAACGCAAAGAAAACAAAGGCAATGCTATTCTCTCCTCATACATGCAACAAACCCAGCCGCCTCAGGATCAGTCCCATAGATATCTACAATCCCTAGGAGAAAACCTAGAATTTATCATGAAATTCAAGTACCTGTGAGTTTGGCCTGACAACAAACTCTCCCTTACAGAGCACATCAAAGATTTGCTAAAAAAATTACGACAGAGACTTGGTCTTTACTTTAGGATCAGCCACTTTCTCACTAGGGATGCCCAGTTAAGGTTGGTCCAAGCAACATTTCTTTCCCTAGTTGATTATGTGGACTTCCTATACAGCCACTGCCCTATCTCTTACCTTGCTAAACTGGACACGCTCTACGTTAGAGCCTTGAGATTTATTGCAGGACTTCCCTTTACCACGCATCAATGATCCTTGTATGCAGCAGTGGGGTGGACTTCTCTTCAGTTCAGAAGGGATAGAAATGCTGTTCTTTGGACCTACAGAGCCATATCCAAAAAACTTCCTAAATATATCTCGGACTGCCTCCCATTAAGCACAATAAGCAATTATGCCCTAAGAAGTTACTCCTCTGTCTCATTGAAAGTACCCAAAGTTAATTCATGCTTTGGAAGAGTGGCCATTAGCTTTTTGCTACCCTCTCTGTGGAACAAACTGCAGAAAACACTCAAACTGAGTATACCTATCAGCATTACTTCCTTTAAGACCCTATACTCACAACTTATCAAGGGGCAGTGCAAGTGTTTCCCACGTTAGTCTGAATATATATCCACAGTACCACCTTTTTTGCCTGGCCCAGAATATGACAACTAGGCTCATGTCTCTGTCACCCTTCTCCCACTGCCTGTTATTCATCACGTGAATTACCTATGTTTCCCAATTCTGCTTCTCAGTACTCTAAGTTGGTTGTTCTCTGGTTCTGATAAGACGGTGATATTTCCCCTCCCCTTTCTTCCCTCATGCTTACTAGGTGACCCTCTAGTCCCTACCCCCAAATCCTGGTAATTCTTTTTCTCCTTTACACTTCCCTTCCTCCACTCTACTTCTGTCTTCCTGGTATTCCCTCCCCATCCTAATTTGGCATATATCCTGGTTTACACAAAGAGCAGTTATTTCACATCTTGTTACTTTAACTGTGTTTATCACTACCTCTACACTCTATGATGTAAATATATTATTGAAAACTGTGTGAAATATGCTATACGCTGTTTGTATGTAAGTTATAATGCCTCGAATATTAGGGTTTCTTTTGTATTACCTTATATGTATAGTGGAGTGTTCTGTGTAAATCCATCCCTTTCAAATGCTATACCACAGTTCAATATGGAACGCTGTTCTCCCACTGTGGTAGAACACATCTAGAACCCGAGACTGCATGAGTCAGTTTCTTTTTGAGTGCCAGTGCCACCAAACAATTTTCATAGCAGTGCAACATTATAAATACAGATGAAATACATGTAGAACCAATGGTTTTATTACTGTGTTCGATTTTGATCTCTGGCTTCGCCTCGAGGTCAGCGGAATCAGAATCTCTTCTGTGGCAGAACATAATGGTTTCTGCATAGTTTCCTATCCAGTATTCTCTATGTCTGTTGTATATAGGTATGGTTTCTCTTTATGTGTATCTAACCTTGACCTACCAGGTCCATCTTTGAATGAGCATTGCTCAAAGATGTTCGCCTGGATAAATAAAGATTTGATTGATTGATCTTTTTTAGGTTGTAAAAGACACACAATGCAGTTGCAAAAAACAAACACCTGAGCGTAGGTAAACAGCAGCTAGATTCTGATATTTGTTTTTTTCTAAATTGACCCAGAATACCTTTTCTGGGCACCTAAAATTTTGGGTACCCAGCTTAGCAAGCAGTCCGAGTCTAGGGTTGAGAGTTGTTAAGAATTCTTGGTCGCATATAAAATGCTGTGACCAAAGAATTTTTGTTTGCGCCAACACTGCTGTGTAGGGGTGGGTGAATACCTTATTTCAAATATTTGGGCAAATGTTCATATTCAGGGCCCCAAATTCATTATTCATGTTCTGTCCTTGGGGGGAGTGGAAAACAGCCCCCCCCACTCATGTGATCAGCTGTTTTAATATGCAAGCAAGCGCATGAGTGCTTCCATTCACAAGAAGTCGGCCAGCCATGGAGGAGGGCAGTTGTTTCGGTCCAATTCGCTGCTGCTGGGAGGGCTTCTGTTTAGTAAATCTGGGCGCTGGAAGGAGGGATGTGGGATTGGGGTGCTGCTGCCGGGGTAGGCGGATGATTTTTTTTTTTTAACAAAAGGAAAAGTGCCAGAGGAGACAGCAGCCACCCATGGGGGTGGGTGGGCTGTGCTGGACTCCAGTTGTGGAAGGTTTTTTTTAAACTTTAAATTGTGGGTGCTACGGGGGAAAGGTGGGATTGAGCCTGTTGCAGAGGGTGGGGGTAGAAGTTGTAGTTTAAACAACTGGAATGAGGAGGATGGTGGGAGGTTGTTCTTTATTTTTTTTTGTTTGTTTACATTTCCCAAATACCAATAGGCACAAATAGTGCTACTATTCGTTATTCATAGCTGAATAATGAATACTGCATTATCTGTGGTATTCGGGAAATACTATTAGATACCTAAAACCCTACTGCGTGACTATGAGTTCAGCACAGAAACTGTCGTCCATACTAACATACTAAAATGCCAGCAGAGTAGGCCTTATGGTCTTTTGTGTCTGCTCAATAGTCAGCACCATGGGCGCCCATTTTGCTGTGCCCCCATCCCTTTGGGCTTCCCCATCCCTTTCCATTGTATTTCCCGGTATGGGACTTCCCAGCTTCACCCTCCCCCATACCTGTCCCAGCCCTCTTGAACCCCTCCACAGTATCAGCCTCCACCAGTCCCTTGGGCAGCGCATGCCATGGTTCCACTACTCTCTCAGTGAAGTAACTCCTCCTCTCCCTCGAGTCTCCCCTCCAGCTTCCACACGTGCCCTCTGGTTGCCCCCTTTTATTTGGAACACCCTGTCCAAGCCTCCCTATTGAACCCCTTTATGTACTTAAAGACCTCTATCATGTCCCCCCTGTCCTGCCGCTCCTCCAGGGTGTACATGTTGAGCTCCTCAAGCCTCTACCCATAAGTCCTTTCCCCCATGCCCCAGATCATTTTGGTTGCCCTCCTCTGGACCCTCTTCAGGAGTGCAATGTCCCTTTTTAGGTGTGGCCTCCAGAACTACACACAGTACTCGAGGTGCGGCCTAACCAGCAGTTATACAGAGGGAAGATCACTTCCCTCCTTCTGGAGGTAATCCCCCTAGCGATACATCCTAATATCCTATTGGCCTTGGCTGCTGCCCTCCTACAAGTCTCAGAGTTGTTCATTTTAACATCCACCCCAACCCCCAGATCCCTCTTGCCCTTCGAGACTGGAGAGAGCGAGGGAGAGCACAAGCAGCTGAGTATATTCCTTCATGAGCACTGTCTGCAGTTATGGTCACAGATGGTGATGTTTAAAATATTCCATGAGTCTACCCGTTGTGTTAACCCTCACAGTAGTAGTTGTTTTCACAGGTGACATAGTCTACAATTCTGTATTAATTTGAGATGAAATGTTTTATTCATTAGAGTGATATCGTCTCATGTATGACATTAATGGTGTGTAATTGCTATTAAATGCAATAGAAAGAAATAAAAAAAAATTGTTGAGGGTTGCCGTTGTTTTTATACTTTCTAGTTGCTGACAGTCTTCTCATCTATGACTCCTCCACAGCTAATGTACTCCATCTCTTCAAGGGCATCACTAAGAGAGAGAGTAAATAGAAAAGCTTAAAAAAATAAATTAAGCACAATGTTTACTGCTAGCTTTATCTGGTTATCTATACATAAATATGATCACCACGCTTGCTGTATGTTGTGCTGGTAAGTCAACAAGAAAAAGTCTAGGCACTGTTTTTATATAAATAATTGTTTTGAAAACTGCTCCACTATCACCTCTCTTACCACAATGGTATTTCAGACTGGTGCATGTAGTAAGGAGCAGAGAAGCATATGTTTGGAAACGGAGAAAACACAGTTCAACTCCCTCCAGCACCACTTACTCACTGTGACCCAGAGAAAGGGAATGAATATCACAGTGCTTTAATCATCCCTGCTGTACAATGGATAGAAGCAGGGTCACACTGTAAATGAGTGTAACCCCGGAGGGGTATGTACATGTTCTGTGCACTGTAGGGCATTGGAGTAATTGGGCCCTGTAAACAAAAGGTTACTTCCCTTTGCCACACTGATGGGAGCTTCTGCGGGTCAGAGGTCACAATTGGTGCATTGGGGGGTATAGATTTTGGGTGCCAAAGGGGGAGAGCCCATGCAGTGAGAAGGGTGTGCAACAGGAGAATTGCGGGAGGGCGGGAAAAATTGCCCGCTCTCAGGGATCCAGAGTTCTCCAGGGGTTGTGCGACTGAGTAGCTCAGTGGGTGAAGTGGTGGTGGCCATCAGCTTGGTCCTCGATGTGAGCCTTAGAGATGCTCCTTGGCGGAGTGAGAGATAGAGCCATGGGTCAAGCAGAGAAAGAGAGAGAGAGCTGAGAGCCAGCAGGTGCCCATGCAGAAGTGGTGCAGCTCATTTTGCACATGCTGTTGGACACAGACAGAGAGAGCGAGACTGAGGAGAGCTGCCAAAGGACCTTGAGGCTGTATCAGTGCCAGAGTGTCCATAGAGTGATCCTGGTGAGACAGCAAGAAAATGGGATCCAGTGAAAGCCGGGGCTTACAGCCATAGCCCCAGAACCCAAGATGCCAACCCAAATGTGGCAGCCTCAGTGGGGACGTTTGCCCATGACTTTGAGGGAGAAGTCACTGACCAGGGCCCAGGTTCTGTGAGAGGAAGTATGTAGAGACAGAGATAGCCCCGAAGTTCAAGATGTCAACCCAGTTGTGGCAGCTGCGGTTGGGAAGTTCGCCCTGATGCCAAGGGTGGAGTTGCCTGCCATGACCAAACTTTTGTTGCTGCAGTTCGAGAGAGGAGTGGTATCCAGTGCTCAAGAGCTTGCCACTGTGGGTCAAAGGGGCCGGAATAGAGAATGGCGCTGAAAGGATGAGAATTAAATTCTGCTTGCTGCCTAAAGTTTTATAGGCCATGCGGCCCCTGATTTAAAGCTGCCTGTACTGTAATGTGGCTCCCCAGCCTAAATGAAAGTCACCCAAAGTTAATGGGGACTTAACGGCCACTATGGTCACTAGCAGCCTTCATGGTCAGGAGAGAAAAATCAATTGTTTAAGTGTGTTACCTATAGAGTGCTTTGTTATCAATTAAATGGGACCCTCTTTATCTCTGCATGGACGTCAATAATTTGTTTTAACCTTTGTGGCTACTAACTAAAGTCTGTTGTAGCCAGCACCAGAATAAGCATGCACCTGCCCCTGCACAAATTAACTCCATTCACTACCAGCCATCCTGGTAAGAAATTTCTGGGGTTTTTGCTGTGAGTGCCCCCTCCCCACAGACATTACCACCTGTCATACCACTAGACACCAGGGAGGGGGGTTTACAACATCAGAGCTCATCTGGGATGTTGTTTTGGGGGCACAGGGACATTTGGAGTGGACTGTAATGGGTGCTGGGCACAAGTGGGTACTCTAGACTTTGTTTCTGGCCTGGAACTGTAAAATATGGCACAGTAGTGAGGAATTTCTCGCCTTTGGAAGTAGAGCTCGTGGCACCAGTGGGTCTGCACTGTGGTGCAAGAACTAGGAACATGTGAGAAATATGCTAATGCCCTGACTGTGTCAGCCAATTGATTGGACAGGAGAGACTTGTGGAGGCAGGGTGAAACCATCTCTGGGTAATTTGGCACCAGAGAGGAAAGAGCTTGAGAAGCCGTTGGGAGAGAGCAGTTCGAACCATTGTTATTAGAAAGCAGAAAAATAAATGGTGTCACCCATGGTGAAAGTCCCAGAGACTGCAGAAGTGAAGGTTCTCTCCGCTGTGTTCAGGTAGATGTGAGAGGTAGTGAGAAATCTACAGCCATCAAGTGTGCCCTGTGCCAGTTTGAGAGATCCGGCATATCCGTGCTGCCAGTGTGTACAGTGTGCCAGCGCAAAGCCCCATCGGAGATTGGACACCTGTTTTCCCCAGGCATAGTGGGTCTGTTGCATCTGTAGAGTTGGTTCTCGAGGGTTGGAAAGAAATGAGCACTCAATTAAGTGTGGCATTAGCATTGAAAACGGTGAGCCAGCCCCACTGTGAAGGCCAGCTCCCAAGAATCTTCAGCCCCGTGGAGCAGCTCAGCCTGAAATACCAGTAGCCCAAGAACAGGGCCAGGGTTCTGGAGTGCCATCAAAGATACTGACCCCTGAAGAGCTAGAGAAGCCAGCCATGAGCATGTCCCTAGAGTCAGTGAGTACTGCCATTCCAAGTCACCAAAGTCATCTGGAGATCCAGGGCGAGTCATCAGCAACAAAGAGAGCCAGAGCGTGACTTAAGAGGAACTAGAACAGCCGCCTCGATTGTAGAAAAAGTGGCAGAGATCAGTGATGACAACTTTGACAGGGATATCGCATCCCGTTATGAATCAGTATATCTGACCCCTGGAAAGAGTGTCCTAACCTATCAGCCAAGATCTGCAAAAGAATGGAGATGTACGAGGGTGTTCACAATGGCGATCCCCAGGTATGACACTACAGAGAGGGTGTTTGACTCCCAGATGGTCAGGCCCCAATGTCCTCTCTACACAGCCTGCCAGAAAGGAATCCAGCTGAAAGAATTATAAGGCACAAGATCTGTCAGGATTACCCACAATATGTATACCCCTACCTGCCAGAAAGACTTTGGGACATCATAGAAGAGAGCCGCACGAATTGGGTATATTGGGGCACTTTGGACAGACTACAAGAAGCACAAGTTGGGTCCAGAAAGCTCCTCCATGGCTGTACAGGAGATTCACTGAATTGTCAAGGGAATCTGTGCTTGCTACGTCTATGAGGGATGGACCCTTTTTAAGACTTTCACCCTGATACAGGATCTAAATGAGAGACGTACCAAGCACAATGTGAAGGGCCTTAATTTGTTTGGACAGGAGACCACCAGACCAAATTCCTGTTACTACCTCTCCCATCAGTGAGGTGACTGCTGATGGTCTGTGGACTATTCCAGTTTTGTTGCCCCGACTTAACTGTTTCCTCTGAGGTGATACTCACTGTTAAATGAGACTGTGGACTAGTACAAGAGACAGCATGATTGGGTGAGATCCACCCTTTCTTTCTTCTCGATAAAGTTTACCTGCAAATGTTTTGGGACGTTGGGCATTTGGGACATTTTGCTTGGACTCAATATTCGCACCACAGTGCATGGGGGAGTGGGGTAAAGTGTATATCCACAAGCCTTAGATGTTGTTGGGTTACTGTTTACTGTGTTTCCCCTAGTACTGTATAATTACAATATGATTATAGTGGGTTAAGGGTTAAAGTGCTGTTTCCATATAAATGTTAAAAAAATCTGCTATTATGGTACTCAACATTTTATTTATTTATTTAAAGTTTCACGCGGTGATGCAGTTACATGGGCAGATAGTTAAATCTATAGACTTTATTCCAGAAAGAGAGAATCCAATTTTTAGAAAATGGGCGGGCCTAAGTTTAAAATTCTTTTCCCAGATGTATGAAAAGGACTTGTTGAAAGGCTATGCTCAGCTGAGGCAAGACTTTAATCTACCACAGGCTGATTTCAAACAACATGAAGTCTTGCTGTATTCTGACAAGTTGCAGTTAGCTCCAGCTCTTGAACTGCCCCAGAGAGTGAAGGGTTAAATTGTATGCCAGGCATAGAACGTTGGGCTCGAGCTCGGTTAAACTCTGTCTGTGTCCTTTCAAGCCCAAACCGTCAGATTCTTTACTCCGCCTCACTGAACAGTCGCTCCAGAGATTTCTCCTTCTGCTCGGTTCAACCACGGTTAAAGTTTCAGTTTTAGTCCGACTTTCATTCCGAGACTCCGTCTGTGGTACCGTAAGTACTTAGATTAGTAGCTGCTGTGTGGAAATTGTGAAACATTTTCGATCGGTTCAGCTGAACCGATCATGTAATAAAATCTTAAAAAAAGTTAGTGCGTGGTTACGGTCTGTATTGGTTTTAAAAAGCGTAATTTAGCATTTTTTCCCATTACCATGACACGTTGAGAAACCGATAGGAGTCTTGCCTGGCGTGTTGCCCGTTTAAAGGGTGTTGGTTAGGTTGGCCATGTCTGAGAAACCCAAGAAAAAAACCGGGCCCACTGGGTTTCAACACTGCAGTGTGTGTGGGGAGGTCTTTGCTAAGGCCGATCCCCACACCACCTGTGTTTACTGTCTGGGGTTTGACCACCTCGATTCAGACTGCCAAATTTGTAAAAATTTCCCTAAGTCTACCCTGGAGAAAAGGTTAGGTAGACTTAAGGATAAGGAGGCCGAGAAATCCGCTGACCCGGAAGGCCAACCTGGTTTAGTTCCGACCGAACCAGAAGGACTGCCCTCTGACCAGAGTGATGCTCCTTCAGACAAGAGGAGAGCCAGTCCTGAGGATGGTTCCTATAAAGAGAAAAGAAAGGACAAATCGGCCGGTTCGGATCCAGAGCTGCATGTTCCAACCTCGAAGAAATAACCAAAGCGATTCGGATTGTGGAGTCGCTCCATCCAGTTCTGACCGATCCGGCGCCTTCTGGCAGGGGCTCGGTTTGGTCAGTTCCCCCGGTTCAGGATTATTCCCCTGAAGATTTTTATGAACCGGAGTTTAATGAGGAGGGGGATTTTGAAGAGGATGATTATGATGGTGAAAGTCTGGATGTGCCTGCGGAACCGGACATCTCCCCAGACAGACCTTCTGGTGTTTCCCCTCCTAGGCTTTCTGAGTCCCCTCCCCACTTTCTGTTCTACAGAAAAGTGGCTCAAACCCTCCAGCTTCCTATTGGGGAGGCTGCACGGATCAAGGAGCCTGACTTCATAGAGATGATGGACATCCCAGAGTCTAAGAGACTGTCTCTTCCCTCCATAAGTCATTTGGAAACAGACACTAAAAATTTTAGGTTTCCTAATTCTGTACCTCCTGTTGACAAAAGAATGGACAAGAGGTATACCTTGTCAGGCTCAGATACAGGTTTTCTTTATCACCAATGCAGCCATGTTAGTAGCTGAGGCTGCTGCTGCCTGTGACAAGACAACATCCCTTGGCTTCACACCCCAGACAAAGATTCCAGGAAGATAGATGCCATGGCAAAGAAACAGTACTTGGCATCATCTTTGGGACTCAGACAGGCTAATTTTATGGCCTACACAGCCAGGTACCAGATGTCTAGGTGGGACACTGTACTGGCACTGGCTAAACAGGCTTCCCCCCAGCTAGCCAAGGAGTTGGAGTTGGTGGCTGCTGATGGGATTGAGGCATCAAAGGTGCAGTTTCATGCTGCTGTGGACTCCATTGATGTGTCATCAAGAGTCATGGCTACATCTGTGGCTCTTGGAGAATGGCCTGGTTCAGATGTACTAGCCTCTCACAGGACACCCAGGCTAAGGCCATGGATTTTCCTGTAGTGGGTAATTCTCTGTTTGGGGAGCAGACAGAGAATTACATGAAGAAAATGGATGAATACAGGACCATTTATAGGAGTGCCCAGGCCAAGGAGAGGCAGGCAACTCCTCAGAGGCAGCAGTCTAGGGGCAGGGGCAGGCCTTTTCATAGGCCTTCCTACAAGGCACAGGCCTCCTCTTCTTTTTCTCCAGAGGGTTTTCAGAGGGAGGCAGAAGGGGGATGAGCAGGGCTGCATCCACCCTTCAGCCTAAGAGCTCCTGCCAAGCAGACACCCTGATGTGTCAGCCGGGTCAACTCCCCATTCCAGTAGGAGGCAGGCTGGCTTACTTTGTCCAGGACTGGATGTCTGTTACCTCAGACAAGTGGGTGATGGAGGTTGTAAGCCAGGGGCTGGTTCTCAGTTTCAAAAGTTTTCTGAAACTAAGACCCAGATCCTTTCCACCTGCAAGTACATCAGAAACCCTGCCCTGTAAGCAGAGGTTTTGTCTCTACTGGCTTTAAAGGCCATAGAGAGTTCCTACTCCATACAGGGACAAATGTCTGTACTCCAGGTATTTCCTTACCCTGAAAAGGCAGGGGAGTGGCGACCCATCCTAGATCTAAGATACTTAAACAAGCACCTAGTAAAGCCAAAATTCAGGATGGTGACTCTGGGAACAATTCTTCCTTCTCTGAGACCAGGAGACTGGCTAGCCTCCCTGGACCTCAAAGATGCCTACTTTCACATTCCCATCAGGTGCTCCCACAGAAAGTACCTCAGGTTCGAATTGACCTCAGGCCATTACCAGTTCAGAGCAATGCCCTTTGGCCTAACTTCAGCTCCAAGGGTGTTCACAAAGTGCCAAACAGTAGTGGTAGCCTTCATAAGAAGAAAAAGGATTTCAATCTTCCCGTATCTGGATGCTTGGCTCCTTGTGGGCCAGTCCCCAGACCAAGTCAAGTCAGATCTGCAGGTTACTCAGAAAGTTCTCACCTCCTTGGGGTTCCTTCTCAATCTCCCCAAGTCAGTTCTCGAACCAGTACAGCTCCTCAGTTTTATAGGAGCAGAGTTGGACACCCTCAAGGCAGGAGCCTTCCTTCCTCTGGAAAGTGCAAAAGCCATCTCTCAGGTGGCCTCTTCCTTTCTTCTTCTGGTTTCTCAACCAGCAAGGCATTTTCTGCAGCTTCTGGGCCCATGGCAGCTTCCACAGCAGTGGTCCAAGGGCCAGGTTTCAGATGAGGGGCATTCAGTTCCATCTGAGAGCCTTTTGTTCCCAAAGGAAAGATCCTCTTACCAAGCTAGTTCCTGTCACTCAGACCTTGATTCAGGCCCTTCAGTGGTGGCAGGACCTGGACAATCTGAGGCAGGGTGTTCCATTCGTGTCTCAGATTCACTCTGTGGTTCTTACCACGGATCCTTCCTTTTTGGGGTGGGGAGCCCATCTGGGGGCTCTCACTGCCCAGGGACTGTGGTCCCCTCAGGAATCCCTTCTTCACATCAACTTTCTGGAGCTCAGGGCAGTATTCCTTGCCCTACAAGCTTTCTCTCAGTCAGTACAGAACAAGGTGGTTGAGGTCAGGATGGACAACACTACCACCATGTGGTACATCAGCAAGCAGGGAGGCACTCGGTCCGTGGCCTTGTTCATGGAGGCCATGAAAATATGGTTCCTGGCTTATTCCCTACAGACCTCTCTGGTAGCAGTCCACCTCCTAGGAAAGGACAATGTGCTAGCAGATGCATTGACAGGATTTCCCAGGGCCATCATGAATAGTCTCTGGATCCCTTGGTGTTGAAGGTGATTTTCTCAAGGTGGGGCACTCCAGAGATAGATTTCTTTGCAGCCCCAGACAATCATCAACTGCCTCTGTTTTGTTGCAGACCCCCAGTCTTGGGCTGAGTCCCTCTGGATGCTCTGATTTGAACTGGTAATGGAAATTTCTCTATACCTTCCCTCCCTTCCCTCTACTGTTCAAAGTTCTAGTCAAGGTAAGGTCACAGCCTTGCAAAGGGATTCTGATTGCTCCAGATTGGGCCAGGCAACCTTGGTACCCCCTGTTGCTGTCCCTTGCAGTCCATCTTCTCCTGTCTCTTCCCAGGAATTACAACTTGTTAACCTCCTCTCAGGGGAGGATTTGCTACCCCAATCTTCAGTCACTCAATCTCAAGGCATGGCTCTTGAAGAGTTAGAGTATGCAGATTTGCACCTATCCCAAGGGGTTCTGGATATTCTCAAAGCTTCTCGAAAGCCAGCTACCAGAAAAACTTACAACTCCAAATGGAAAAGATTCAGCATTTAGTGTGTAGAGAAGCATATATCCCCAGAGACTGCTGACTTGTCTACAGTTCTGGATTATACGGTTCATCTTAATGGCCTAGGCCTCAAACTAGCTACTCTCAAAGTTCATTTGTCAGCTGTTTCTGCTTTCCTGTCAGTGGGGAAATCTTCCTCTTGGTCATCTCACCCTGTATTCTGTAAATTTTTCAAAGGCTTGCTTCATACCAATCCCCCATTTAGGGATCCTGCTCCTGCCTGGGATTTGAATATTTGTATTGCTCAGCTTATGCAACCTCCCTTTGAGCCTATGTCTCGCAGCAGAGCTCAAGTACTTGACTTGGAAACTGTGTTTGGTTGCTGTTACTTCTGCTAGATGTATCAGTGAATTGCAAGCCCTGTCAGTGGAGCCTGACTTCATCTCTTTCCATAGAGATAAGGTGGTCCCTAGAACCAATAGAAGGTTCCTACCTAAAGTGGTTTCTGATTTCCACTTAAATCAATCTATGTCCCCTCCTGTGTTCTTCATTGATCACACCTTCTCAGGGGAACGGAAGCTACACAGTTTAGACGTTAAAAGGGCCCTTAGTTACTACATGGAACGTACAAAGGGTCACAGGTTTAACTCCCTTCAGTTGTTTCTCACTTATGGGGAAGTAGGTAAGGGAAAACCTGCCACCAAGAGAACCATTGCCAGGTGGATTGTGTCCTGTGTTCAATTCTGCTATGAAAAGCTGGGAAAATGCAACCTCAGGCCTGAGGGGCTTATTCCACTAGAGGTACAGCTGCATCTCTGGCTGCAGCTAGGATATCCCTCTGTTAGAAATCTGTCAAGCAGCCACCTGGAAAACAGTTCATACCTTCACCAAGCATTACTCTCTGGATATCCAGGCTAGGAGTGGTGCTAGGTTTGTACAACAGTGCTTCAGAGCCTATTCCAAAGTAGGTTCTGTCCCTCCTCCTTGAGAGGTACTGCTGTAGTCTGCAACTTGTCAGAATACAGCAAGACTTCATGTTATTTGAAGAAAAAATTACTCACCTTAGTAATTGTATTTCTTCTAATGGAGTCTTGCTGTATTCTGACCTCCTCCTGCCTCCCTCTCAGAACCTGTTTTTGGGAAGTGGGTGGGCAGGTGCATGTGCACCCAAGGATTGTCCTTTGCTTACTCCTTGTGTGGGGTGCTTTGTAATTGTTTAATTAAGAGTTTTTGTTCTTATTATCTGGTTTTGGTTTTTGGGTTTCCGACTTGAGTCTTTGGGAATCCAAAATCTTTGTTATGATTGGCTACTAGGAGTTTTACAATTTCCACATTTAGTCAGTGAGTTTTAGCTCATAAGAATCTGATGGTTTGGGTTTGAAAGGACACAGACAGAGTTTTTCAACTGAACTCGAGCCCAATGTTCTATGCCTGGCATAGAATTTAACCATTCACTCTCCGGGGCAGTTCAAGAGCTAGAGCTAACTGTAACTTAAGATACAACAAGACTCCATTAGAAGAAATACAATTACTAAGGTGAGTAATTTTTCTTCTATGCCTACCTGCAATTAAGACATTTTTGCAAACCAAATTCAGCATCCACCAGCTCGTGTACTGACCCCAGGCGCTGAATTTCTTCTCAATATTGCCAGGGGCTCAGTGCCAAGATCCCACCTAGTCTCAGTAACCTACAAAATGTGCAAAGGTAATCTGTCTCAGTATAAAGAGCCCATTCAGCAGAAGTGGGGGAGAGAATTAAATCTGACAGAAAATGAAACAAACTGGGATGTGGTTTGGAAATAATAATAAACTGTATTTTTTAGGCACCTTTCAAATATCAAATCGCCTTACAACTAAAATCACAAATCAGACATCAACAACACCTCATATAATATCAGTAGTTTCAGCATTTTCATCAATTACCAAATGCCTGTCACCATAAGACTGTTTTAAAAGCCTCTTAAATCCCTCCACGATTTAAATACTCCGTTATCTGACAGGAGTAGAATTCCAAAGGGTAGGAGCTGCATACATAAATTCCACGCCCCAGATGACTTCAAACATACCCTTGGTATCTCTAGCAACCCCTCGTTGGCTGAGCGAAGCGATCACCTGGGGCAGTAAGGGACCAGAAGCTCTTTCAGGTAGTGCGGGCCCAGTCCATGTAGGGCTTTAAAAGTCAGAAGACCGATTTTGAAGGTGATCCGCCACTGTACAGGCAGCCAGTGCAGTCCGCACAGCACCAGAAAAATATGACAGGTCCGAGACGATCCCGTCAAAAACCGGGCCGCCACGTTCTGCACCAGCTGCAAGCGGTGAATTTGCACCCCTGGAAGCCCTATGTAAAGGGAGTTGCAGTAGTCCAAGCGCGAGGACACAAAGGCATGAACCAGAGTGGGAAGGTTGCTGGAGCGGAACCAGGTGCCTAATCCTGGAGATATTCCTCAGATGGTAAAAGGAAGATTTGACAACAGCCGACACCTGTGAATGCAGGGTCAGTCCTTCATCAAAATTACCCCAGGTTAGCACCCGTTCAGAGGTTGGGAGGGATAAGCCCGAGAACAAGTCCTCCACTGATCCACAGCTACACCCATTCAGTATGCTGGTTGACATCAGGGTGTGCTGCCCTGATGTCAGCCACCTTAGACTAAAGAATCAAGGAGTTCATCGTGACTCTTACTTGCAAAAGGCTTTCCAAACTTGAAGACAGGCTGGGTTGCACAGTCTGTCCATAGTCTGAAACAGCTGAGCTGGTTGATTCTCAGCGGCTGCAGTCTTCCCGGACAGGAACTCTGCTTCTTATGGGAGATAGCAGATTGATAGACTTGAAAATGGTCCATCAGTCTAAGATGGTCGGCATCAAGGGAGGACTTCTGCTGGAAACGCTCTAACCGTCATCCTAGTCTCCGCATCTCCCTCAAAGTCCCATCAAACCATAGGGATTGGAGTCGAAGGGAGAGAGGACGAACACGGACTGGAGCAATGACATCCAGGGCCACCGAAATGGCCAAATTATAGGCTGTCACAAGGGCCTCTGGATCACTGTTTGCCACTGGGAGGGACGACAGGTCAACCACCGCTGATGGGCTTTGAGAACTTACATCCCATAAAGGGTGGTACCTGACCATCTCCTCAGGGGTAGGCCTACAAAGGGGGGTGCTAAAACTAAACCCTATGGTGTAATGATCGGACCACCCAACTGGTTCCACCCCCAAGTCAGAGGCTTCCATCCCCAGGAGGAAGACCATCAAGGGAGTGACCGTGTTTATGAGTAGCAGTGGTAACAATCTGTGTTAGGCCCAGAGATGTCATTAACTGGAGGAAGTGCTGTCAAATTGTGAGAGTTCATCATCGATCCAGGCATTGAAGTCGCCCAGGACCATCAGCCTGGGTGACTCGAATACCATGTCGATGACTGAAGTCCCAACTTCCTGAAGGAATCGCTTCTCATCTCTGGGTGGACGGTAGATGAGGCAATCCGACAACCTACACCTGCTACTACGGTACACTCAAATGATTCCAGTTTCCCAACTGGTACACTCTGTGAGGTTAAGTTTGGTCTCAAACAGATGGCAACCCCCACCGCCGCGATCCAATCTTGTGCGGTACCACCGAGTACCCAGTCATGAGCAGCCCAGAATGGGGCCAGAGTTCTTATCCAGCCAGGTCTCAGTGATGCAAGCCAGGTCCACCTTTTCAACAAGATCTGCAATAATTGCAGTCTTGTTTTTAATGGACCTGGCATTGCATAACACTGCCCGAGTTGAGTGAACCTCTCGGGCTACCCGAACTACCTGCCTACCAAAATTGGTAGTGCCCTTGGGTATGGAAACCAGACATGGGGGATCACAATCTGGGTTCCATTTCACCTCAGGGCGTCTTCTGGATTTCACCACCCCAGTGCGGTGGCCCCCCTCATTCACCCTCCGCTGTTCGCATCCCCCTTCCCCCTCCCTCCCCTACGCACAATACCTAATGCCCTACAGCGTTGGTAAGTTGTAAACTGAAGGGGCAGAGGGAAAAAGGGGCGGAGGGCACGAAGAGCAGAGGGTGAATAACGACAACTGCGAGCAGGTTCCACACATTTGTATAAATCAGTATATACTACTTAACACACACAATATTTAAAATAAAATAAATATATAAAATCTAATTAAAATTTAACAAGTACCCTCCCAACCCAAACAAATAAATAAACCGAAGAAAAATAAACACAACTTTTTTTTCACCTCCTCAGGGCCCTCTCACAGCCACTGAGGTGGAGATAAGCAGTATTACACTAAAATGCAGTAACTAACAATATAAAAAAAGGAGAGAAAATTTATCTAAGTCCCATTAGTCCTCTTACCACCAACAGGGCTCAGAAACCTCTCCGAAGCTTAGACCACTAAGCAAAAATAAAATACCCTTACTAATTTCTCCAGAGTAAAAACCAATATTCCCCAGTCCTCAGATGCTCTCACTATCAGAGACTGGAGACAACTTATTTAATACTCTTGCTGCAAACAGAGAAAAATAAGACTGAATGTCTGTTCATGGCCAAGTATAAAAGATGAATTCGGTAATCCTCTTAGCTCTGAATCCAGTGAAGCGCCCAAAATTCTGAACAGATGGCCAACTCAGGGTGGGACAGGTACTCGGGTTCCCGTTAGGACCCACCAATCGATAGCTTCCACGGAGATCCCTAATGATAGTGCTCCAACAGCCAGCTCCCTAGCACAGAAGACCACTGCCTCCCCCTTTTGGGGGGAATTTCACTGGCAGACATTGTCAAGATATTTCAAAACCCCAGTAATGATAAAACACTTTGGGGGCACAAACTCGAGGGACTGCTGGAGAAATTGTGGCCAAGAAAGGACCTATGAGCATATTTTTGGGGGTTGCCCAAAGTTGAGAAGTTATTGGAGTTTAATAGCCCACAGTAGGACATCTATTTTGCAGGTACAGGTACCTGAAGATCCTCACTATCTGATATTAGGAGAAACCCCGTCAGGGCTGAAGGGTCAAAAAGTTCAATACCTGTTCCCTATTTTGGTGGCAGCAGCCCACAAAGACATAACCAAGTTGTGGATGACAGACAAACCACCCACGAAGAATCATTGGCTGGAAGGCTGCAAGCAGATTAGGGGTATGGAACAAATGACGGCTAACCTGCGCTTTCAGCAGAAACTGCATAAAGCGAAATGGTTACCCTATTTAGAGTTCATTAGTACACAAGAGGGAATCCCCATCATAGAATTATTAGCCAGAGAATCCATGGGACAATGAGTCCTGGGCTGTGTCCTTTATCTGTAGATTTCTGGATCCATAGTTACATTCTAATTGGTTACCTGCATTCTAATTTGTTGGCCAAATTGATTATCCTTTACTGTAGTATTTACTGTCATCTAAAGGTAACAAGGGACCGTTGCTGTTGGGGGTGGGGGGTAGGGAAGTTGCATTACTGTTGTTTTAGTATGAATATACTTGTAAGTGTAGGTTTGTCTAATCTGGTTGTTATTTAATGTATGTATTTATGATTATGGGCCGTGAAGAGACTGGCAATGTATTAATTAAGGAACAGGGAAACTATACCACCATTATGATTTAATTAATTTTGGAGAATATGTCCTTGATTTATTTATTCATTAATGTTAATTATGATGTATAATATTGTCTGAGTATAAAAGAGAAAATCAGTAAAATTGCAATTTTCAAAAAAAAAATCTGCTATTGCACTGTTTTGCATGCTTGTTTGTAAACTTTAATGGGTAGGGCTTTGGCAGCTTGGCAGCATTGGGATAGGTAGGTAGCCATTTGGGGATAGATAAATATAGATAGGACTGGGACGCCGCCCCTGTTTTAGCTAGGCAATCCGTCCAGGACGGTACAGGTGGTTGAGTCACCAGGGTGTCCCTTTAGTAGTAGTTACCGGATTTGGAATTCAGATTTTTGTTGGGAGTAACATACAGTGTTGTGACAGTGTGCCAGCCTAGCCTAACTGTGCTAAGAGTGGGAAGGGAGTGCGCATATCTTTCTGGTTTAGTGCAGAGCATAGCCGATCTGAATACTCATTGAGGGCGTTGAGTGTTTAAGGCAGGGGAGGAATGTAAGCCCCCTGTGGGATGTGTACATGTTCTGTGCACTATAGGGCATTAGAGTAATTGGGCCCTGTAAACAAATGGTTAATCCCCTTTGCCTCACCAGTGGCAGCTTCTGCAGGTCAGAGGTCACTGTTGGTGCATGGGGGTACTGTATAATGTTTGGGCTTTTGGGTGCCAAAGGGGTGGAGTCCGCGCAGAGAGAAGGGTGTCTGACAGGAGAATTGCAGGACAGCGGGGCTGATTGCCCGCAATCAGGGATCCAGAGTTCTCCAGGGGTTGTACGACTGAGTAGTTCGGCAGGTGAAGTGGTGGTGGCCATCAGCCTGGACTGCAGTGTAGGCCCCAGAGATGCCCCTCACTGGAGTTGGAGATAGAGCCATGAGCCGAGCAGAGAAAGAGAGAGTTGAGAGCCAGCAGGTGCCCATGCAGAAGTGGCGTAGCTCATTTTGCCCGTGCCATTGGACAGAGAGAGAAACTGAAGGGAGTCACCAAAGGACCTTGGGGCTGCAAGAAAATGGGGGTTCCAGTGGAAGCCGGGGCTTGTAGCCATAGCCCTGGAGCCTAAAATGCCAGCCCGGTTGTGGCAGCCTCTGTGAGGACGTTTGCCCATGAGTTTGAGGGTGAAGTCAATCGCCAGGGCCCAAGTTCAGTGAGAGGAAATATGTGAGAGAGAGAGAGAGATAGCCCCAAAGTTCAAAATGCAAACCCAGTTGTGACAAGCCTGGTTGGGATACTCACCTTGATGCCAGGGTTGGAGTCACCTACCATGGCCTAACTTTTGTTGCTGCAGTTCGAGAGAGGTGGTAGACTGCTAAAGGGCTTGCCGCTGTGAGTCAAAGGGGCTGCAACACAGAATCGAGCTGAAAGGGAGAGAATTAAATACTGCTTGCAACTAACCTAAAGTTTTAATGGCCATCGTGGCTCTGATTTAAAGCTGCCTGCACTGTAATTAAATGAAAGCTACCCAGAGTTAGTGGGGCCTTAACGGCCACTATGGACACCAACAACCTTGATGACCCTCATGGTCAGGAGAGAAAAATCAATTGTTTAAGTGTGTTACCTCCATAGAATGCTTTGTTATCAATTAAGTGGGACCCTCTGTTGTTTTACCTCTGCATGGACGTCCGTCATTTGTTTTTAACTGTTTGTGGCTACTAACCAAAAGTCTGTTGTAGCCCAGCACCAGAATAAGCCTGCATCCTGCCCCTGCACAAATTAACTCCGTTCAATGCCAGCCGTCCCGGAAGGAAATTTCTGTGGTTTCTGCTGTGAGTGCCCCTCTCCATGGATGTTATCACCTGTCATACCCCTAGTCACTGGGGAGGAAGGGTTACAGCATCGGGGCTAGTCCAGGATGTTGTTTTGAGGGCAGGGACATTTGGAGTGGACTGTAATGGGAGCTGGGCACAAGAGGGCACTCTAGACTTTATTTCTGGCCTGGAACTGTAAAATATGGCACAGTAGTGAGAATTTCTCATCTTTGGAAGTAGAGCTCGTGGCGCCAGTGGGTCTGGACTGTGGAGCAAGAACTCGGAACATCTGGAGATATGCTAATGCCCTGTGCCAGCCAGTTGACTGGACAGGAGAGACTTGTGGAGGAGGGTGCACTCTCTGGGTAATTTGGCACCAGAGAGGAAAGAGCTTGAGAAGTCATTGGGAGAGAGCAGTTCGAACCATTGTTATTAGAAAGCAGAAAAATAAATGGTGTCACCCATGGCGAAAGTCCCAGAAACTGCAGAAGTGGAAGGTTCTCTCCGCTGTGTTCAGGTGGATGTGGGAGGTGGTAGAGAAATCTACAGCCATCAAGTGTGCTCTGTGCCAGTTTGAGAGGACTGGTGTATCTGTGCTGCCAGTGTGTACAGTGTGCAGGCACAAAGCCCCATCGGAGATTGGATGCCTGTTTTTCCCCAGGCCCAGTGATTCTGTTGCATCTGAAGAGTCGGCTCTCGAGGGTTGGAAAGAAATGAGCACCCAATTAGGTGTGGCTTTAGCATTGAAAAATGTGAAAGCCAGTCCCACTATGAAGGCCAGCCCCCATAAATCTTCAGCCCATGTGGAGCAGCTCAGCCCGAAATACTAGTAACCCAAGGACAGAGCCGGAGTTGTGGAGTGCAATCAAAGATATTGATCCCTGAAGAACTAGAGAAGCCAGCCATGAGCATGTCCCTGGAGTCAGTGAGCACTACCATTCCAGAGTCACCAAAGTCATATGGAGATCCAGGGCGAGTCATCAGCAACAAAGAGAGCCAGAGCGTGACTTAAGAAGAACTAGAACAGCTGCCTCGATTGTAGAAGAAGTGGCAGAGATCAGTGATGACAACCTTGAGAGGGATATCCCATCCCATTATGAATCAGTATATCTGATCCTCTGGAAAGAGTGTCCTAGCCTATCAGCCAAGATCCGCAAAAGGATGGAGCTATGAGGGTGTTCACAGTGGCTATCCCAGGTGCGACACTACAGAGAGGGTGCTTGGCTCCCAGATGGTAAGGCCTAATGTCCTCTATATGCAGCCTGCCTGAGTGGAGTCAGGCTGAAAGAAATATAAGGCACAAGATCCAGCAGGATTACCCACAATATGTATACCCCTACCTGTCAGAAAGACTTTAGGACATCATAGAAGAGAACCGCACAAATTGGTTATATTGGGGCACTTTGGACAAACTCTACAAGAAGCACAAGCAGGGTCCAGAAAGCTCCTCCATGGCTCCACAGGAGATTCAGTGAATTGCCAAGGGAATCTGTGCTTCCATACTTTTGAGAGACTGAACCTTTTAAGACTTTCACCCTGGTACAGGATCTAAAGGAGAGATGTATCAAGCACAATGTGAAGGGCCTTAACTCATTTGGCCAGGAGACCACCAGACCAAATTCCTGTTACTACCTCTCCCATCAGTGAGGTGACTGCTGATGGTCTGTGGACTATTCCAGTTTTGTTGCCCGACTTAACTGTTTCCTCTGAAGGTGATGCCCACTGTTCAATGAGACTGTGGACTAGTACAAGAGACTACAGGATCAGGTGAGATCAACCCTTTCTTTCTTCGATAAAGGTTTATCTGCAAATGTTTTGGGACGTTGGGCATTTGGGGACATTTTGCTTGGACTCAATATTTGCACCACAATGCATGGGGGAGTGGGGTAAAGTGTATATCCACAGGCCTTAGATATGTGTTGGGTTACTGTTTACTGTGTTTCCTCTAGTACTGTATAATTACAATATGGCAATAGTGGGTTAAGGGTTAAAGTGTTGTTTTCATATAAATGTTTAAAAAATCTGCTACTGCACCATTTTATATGCTTGTAACTAATGGGTAAGGCTTTGGCAGCTTGGCAGCATTAGGGTAGGTAGGCAGCAATTTGGGGATACATAAGTATAGGTAGGACTGGGATGCCGCCCCTGTTTTAGCTCGGCAATCCGTCCAGGGCAGTACAGGTGGTTGGGTCGCCAGGGTGTCCCTTTAGCAGTAGTCACAGGCTTCGGGATTTAGATTTTGTTGGGAGTATGATACAGCGTGAGTGGTGGTATGCCAGCCTAGCCTAACTGTGCTAAGACTGGGAAGGGATTACATACTGTTTCTGTTTGGTGCAGAGGCGTAGCTGATCAAATACTCACGAGGTGGTGAATGTTTAAGGTGGGGAGGAATGTAAACCCCAGCCCGGCATGTGTACATGTTCTGTGCACTATAGGACATTAGAGTAATTGGGTCCTGTAAATAAATGGTTAATCCCCTTTGCCTCACCTGCGGAAGCTTCTGTGGGTCGGAAGTCACTGTTGGTGCATGGGGGTATAAAGTTTGGGATTTTGGGTGCCAAAAGGGGGAGCCCACGCAGATAGAAGGGTGTATGACCAGAGAATTGCAGGAGAGCAGGGCCAATTGCCCACTATTGAGGATCCAGAGTTTTCCAGGGGTTGTGCAACTGAGTAGTTTGGCGGGAGAAGTGGCAGCAGTCGTCAGCCTGGACTGCAGTGTAGGCCTCAGAGATGCCCCTCAGTGGAGTTGGAGATGGAGCCATAAGCCGAGCAGAGAAAGAGAGAGAGAGTTGAGAGTCAGCAGGTGCCCATGCAGAAGTGGCATAGCTCATTTTGCCCATGCCGTTGGACGGAGAGAGAAACTGAGGGGAGTCGCCAAAGGACCTTGGGGCTGCATCAGTGCCCGAGTGTCCGTAGAGTGATCCTGCTGAGCCAGCAAGAAAATGGGGGTTCCAGTGGAAGCTGGGGCTTGTAGCCATAGCCCTGGAGCCCAAGATGCCAACCCGGTTGTGGCAGCCTTGGTGGGGATGTTTGCCTGTGAGTTTGAGGGTAGAGTCATTTGCCAGGGCCCAGGTTCTGTGAGAGGAAATATGTAGAGAGAGAGAGATAGAGATAGCCCCTAAAGTTCAAGATGCCAACCCAGTTGTGGCAAGAGCGGATGGGATGTGGATGTTCACCTTGATGCCAAGGGTGGAGTGCCTGCCATGGCCTAACTTTTGTTGCTGCAGTTCGAGAGAGGAGTGGTAGACTGTGCTAAAGGGCTTGCCACTGTGAGTCAAAGGGCTGGAATAGAGAATGGAGCTGAAAGGAGATAATTAAATACTGCTTGCAGCCTAAAGTTTTAAAGGCCATCACAGCCCTGATTTAAAGCAGCCTGTACTATAGTGTGGCTCCCAGGCTAAATGAAAGCCACCAAAGTTAGTGGGACCTTAAGAGCCACTATGGACACTAGCAACCTTGATGACCTCGTGGTCAGGAGAAATAAATCAATTGTTTAAGTGTGTTACCTCATAGAGTGCTTTGTTATCAATTAAATGGGACCCCTATTATTTTACCTCTGTGTGGATGTTTGTCATTTGTTTTGAACTGTTTGTGGTACTTATCAAAAGTTTATTGCAGCCCAGCACCAGGAGAAGCCTGCGACCCAGCTCAAATGAACTCCATTCAATGCCAGCCATCCCAGTTAAAAATTTCTGGGATTTCTACTGTGAGTGCTCTCTCCCCATGGACGTTACCACCTGGCATACCCCTAGACATCAGGAAGCGGGGGTTACATGAGAAATTACAAAGTGCTTCCTGAATTATAGCTGTCTTAGTGACTTGGGGTCATTAGACTCGCTGTATCCATATGGGTAGCAAATCCTCGTAACCACTCTCAACCCAACCATTATATTTTGCTATGGTTACGCACTCATGCATGAGTTCAACATTTTTTTATTACCCGTAGTAAACTGCCATGTGGTATTACATTGCTTCTGTTTTTCTAACCCCAGGAATCCATCACCAGTGCTTTACAAGAAGCATCATTCTCCCAGCAGAGTGTGATGGGCCGTAGATAGACCCTTATGTTAATTTTAGAATGTAGAACTAAGGTTCAAATCTGCACTGAGGTCATGCTCTTCCCCTATCCCGAATGAAAGATTTGTTTCTCCACCTGAATAGAGCAGTCACCCCAAAGTCAGCTCCAGCATCTTGGTCTCCAGACATTTTTTTATCATTTGAAGTTCTTTAATAACATTCATTAACTTTGCATTAGTTAAGTATATTATTTACAACTTTGTTAATTTTGGTGAATTTCTTCGTTTTTTTTTCCGCTTCCCAATTGGTTCCCAGGAACCAAAGTAGGCCTCAACACAGTGTGGTTTCTGCCTGAAGGGAACCGCATCATTTATTTTTATAAAAATCTAGTTTTGCTTTAAAACAGACTTTAGAACCGCTTTTTAAATTTAGAACTCAGAGGTGTTACTTTTTCAGGCTCAGTTCCTGCTAGAGAGAACCGTACTCAGTTAACAACCCTTTTCATAGAATCTGCATGTGAAAAGCTCTAAATTTCTTACATTTGCATTTTCATCTGACTAATAGAGGTTCCTAGTACAAGGAACTGAAATTACTATTTTCTTGTCAAGAATCATATGTAGCTTGGCCCGTTTAGCTTGTGATTTAGTTCCGTCTGCGGCCCTTGTGACCCAGGTCGGAGTGAACTCAGGTCGCCGGAGGCTTCCAGAGGAGAAGGATGGAGCATCCAGGGACAGCTGCCCTTCTCCGGGGAGGGTGGGCTATGCGACCGGCAAGATACTGACTCCTGGCGGAGGCTGGGAGCATAGCAGTGACAACCGGGTTCAGTGCTCAAGGGGAGTAATAGACGGCGGCGTATGCCTTGATGTCAGGACGTCACTCCCCACAGAAAACCAGGAAAATGCTTCCTAGCTGGCCGGATGACGGTCTCTCTGTCCTCCGCTGCCGCCGATCCCATGACCGACACACCTCAGCAGTACTGTATGCAGGCCAATGAAGTAGTGCACTGGCCGCCCCCATTGGTGCCTTCCCCCTCAGAGGAGGGGAACCCGCCCGGCGAAGGGATACGCCGGGTTACCCAGGGGGACTACCATATGAGGTTGGTAGCTGGTGTGGGAGTCGGGGCAGGCAGTCAGGAGGGGCAATAGAGACCCGAAGGAGTGGGCAGCCAGGAAGAAGGGAGGCGCAAAAAAGGAACCGTATGTAATTTCACAGGTTCTGTCAGAGTGTTTTCTTGGGAACCTCGATTTTTATTTAAGGTTTTCAGTACTTGGTATGACTGATAGACCTAAGAAAATGAAAACAGGACTAATAGACTTTAAAAATTGCACTGTTTTCAGGTCCTGGCAAAAGCAGACTGCCACGAGCTATGTTTAAGGTGCCGGGGTCCAGATCACAATTTTACCAACTGTGAACTCTGTAAGACATTTTGTCCTACCCAAAAGAAAAGGACTAAACAAATGAAAGAAATTATGGCTTCTCAGTCTACCTGTATGTCACCAAAACACAAGAAAGGCTCTGAGGGTGTTCCTAATGATGGTGGAAAGCACATATCAGAGGGTCTGTCTTCTCATAAACAGTAGTATTCCCAGTGAAAAGGGACAGAAAAAAAAGATAAAGTTACTCAGCCATCAGATAAGCATGGTAAAGATACCAGGGTGTCCAAAAGGGAGAACCCTGAATCCAGTGATGGGAAAAATATAAATAAAAGAGCCTCAGAGCAGGCACTGGAAACGGTGTCTGACAAGAAAAAAAACAAAACAAAAACAAAATAATGTCCAGTACATCTCATACAAAGGAGAGGAAGCAGGTATTAGCTCAAGACAAGTGCCCTCACCAGAGGACATGATAAAATGACGGCATTTTTCCAGGCTAATGGGAACTTTATGAATATGCCTGCCCCCCAACTCGGCATCAGCCTGCCTGCCTGTGGAGGAGGATATGTACTATGAAGAGGAGGAGGAAGGTGAACAAATTCCAGATAATTCACCTAAACAACAGTTTGGCTCCTCCAATCCAAGGTCTACAGAGGATTACACGTTGTACTCCTCTTTCATTAGACAAATGGTGAGCACCCTCAGCATCCCCTCTAAGGAAACAGAGGAGGATGAGGAGGAAGCAGAATTTATTGAAATGGTGGGGCTAGTTCCTACAAGAAGGCTGCTAATCCCCATACACTTATCACTCCAAAAAATCACCTCAAAAATCATAGTTGCATCTGCTTCAGTGTGAGTGCTGGTCTATTTACTTCAATCTTTGGACATGAAAGCAGAATAGCACCACACTGTTTTTCCAGGTGCTCACATACTGTATGTTTTCTTGAGTTCCACTGCAGGCATAGACAGGATGATTGAAAAGAAGTCTCAGGTGGCCAGTCAGGGTGTGAAATACCGCTATGACCATCATGATCATGAGGGCCTTGTCCAAGCAGCTGCTTGCAAGATGACTCGATCCTTCTCTGCACAGCCACCTGAAATGGCTCCAGAAAACTGGATACTATGACCAGAAAAGAATATACAGCAGCTTCCCTGCTCATTAGACGGGCAGCCTATTGTGGAATACAGTGCTGGCAGTAGCTGACAAAGCGGAAGGTGAGGTGGCACAGGACCTGGCCACCACAGCAAAGTCAGCCATAGATGCCACAACTTACCCGTTTCACCTGGCTGTAGATACTAATGATTCTGCTTCTAGGGTTTTAGCCCATGCAGTGTCATTGAGGAGATTCTCCTGGTTAAGAGCAACCACTCTTTCTCAGGACACTCAAACAAGGGACTTGGATTTCCACTTCCAGGGCAGTTTACTTTGTGGTGACAAACAGGCATAAATAAAACAAGCATTTGTCGATGCCAAATGTTTGCAGCTGGTATTTGGGTGCATTTGGGAACTAATGATCTAGAGGGAAATAGCATTATGGAAATCCAAGCAAGGTTCCAAGAACTTGCCAGAGTCTGTCGGGATAATGGATGCAACATTTCCTTTTCGGAGATATTGCCAGTACCAAAGGCCTCAGTGGAGAAAAAAATGAAGCTCACAGAGGTTAATGAATAGCTCAGGAAGTGGGGTGAGAGAATGGGTTGGGGTGTTAGGGAACTGGAATGGAGTTTGGGAGGATAAGGGACTATATGCCAAGGACAGGTTTCATCTTGCCCCATTAGGGAAGGAAGTACTTAAACAGGGGATGGCTGACTACATACAAGAAAGGTGGGGTTTAAACTTGTAAGGGGGAAGGGATAAGGGAGGGCTGACTAGAAGCCCTCCCTCCAGATGAGGGAGTAGCCTTCAAGCCCAAGGGGAGGGGAAACAGACTGGGAGGTGGAGTTTCCAGGAGGAGCAGGGGAGGATGGAAGTATAAGGAATCTGGGTGGGGGTTCGACAAAAAGGATCAGGGATAAGGGGTGGGGGTTAGTGTTAGTAAATGCCAGGAGCTTGGGAAACAAGTTGCCAGAGTTCCAGGCCATGCTGTCTGAGGGGTGGATGTGGCGGCAGTCACGGAACGTGGGGCCAACAAAATCCATGACTGGACCTAAATGGTATGGGGCACACTATGCTTAGGAAGGATAGAAAGGAGGGCAGAGGGGTGGAGTGGCTATGTTCATTAGAGATGACATAGAAATTGCTATGGTAGAAGAGGCAGAGGAAGCGTGGAGGCCTTATGGGTCACCACAGATCTGAGTAGGAGATAAGGTCAAGCTGGAGCATATAGGCCCCGGGATGAGTGATGTTCTAGAGGATGGTTTGCTGGACAACATCATTGCCCAGTGTGGTCCAAAAGGGGAAGGAGTGGTGTTGATGGGGGACCTTAATATGCCAGGTACAAACTGGGGAACCATGTCCTCTAAGGTGGCCAAGGAGCAGAGGCTGTTGGATGGCTTCCAGGATGTGTTCTTAACACAGCATGTGATGGAGCCCACAAGGGAGGGGCATGTCCTGGATGTGGTTCTGGCAGATGGGGATCTGGTAAGGGACATGGTTGTACAGGACCCTGACTGGGAGTGACCACAATACTGTCTGGTTTCAAATAAGCATTGGGGGAGTGGGGGTGAGATCTAGGACACTGGCAGTGGACTGGGGGGCAGACTTTATGGGCATGGAAATATTCTCAAGGATCACTTGAAGGATTACCTCAACAAGTGTGGAAAGGAGATGGGAGGTCATAAAGCGGGACTTCATGGGCAGTCAGGATCTCGCTAAGTTGAAGCGTAAGGAGCAAGGTCACATAAACCATGCTGGTGGTCCAGTGAGGTCCAGGTAGCAGTCAGAGAAAAGAAGGCGACACAAAAATATAAAACAACAAGAGGGATAGGGATAAGGAAATGTACCAGCTTGCATCTAGAAAAGTCACCCGATGGTGAGGGGCTAAGTCCAGTAAAGAGCAATAGGCTGGCACAGGGACCATGGAGGAAAAGGGGTTCTTCTGGTACATTGGGGAGCGGAGAAAACTAAGGCCATCTCAGCAGATTGAGATCAGAAGGAGGTGGGTGGAAGAGGCGAGGACCAGGCAGAGGTATTTAATGAGTACTTTGCCTCTGTGTTCACTAGGGAGGGGATGGGATATCTACAAAGCAAGGCACAAAGGGGATAGAAGCGATAGGGAGTGGGATCAGGGGAGCAACAGAAATGGAGCAAAGGGAGGGAGGAAGGTACCCCAGGGGTGTCACATCTGGATAAGGATAAAAGACCAGTAAGGTGGAGGACGGATGATGCCACCCCACCAAAAGGTGTGGTTTGCCCTCAAGGCCCTAAGAAAGACAAATCTCCTGGGCGGGATGGCATTCATCCGAGTACTATGGAATTGGCGGACATACTGGCTGCACCCTGGCGGAGCTTTTCAACAGGTCACTTGAGACAGGGAGGTACCTAGGGATTGGCGAGAGGCACATGTGGTACCAATCCATAAAGGGGTGGAAGGAAGTACCAGGAAACTACAGACCCATCAGTTTAACCTCGGTGGTGGGAAAATTAATGGAGAGTATACTAAAGGAACGATTAGGGGGTTTACTTGGAGGAGGTGGGAGGTCTGGATAGTCGGCAGCATGGGTTTGTGCCAGGTAGATCATGTCAAACCAACCTTGTGGAGTTCTATGAATGGGTAACATCAGAACTGGACAGAGGTAAGCCTGTGGATGTATTATTCTTGGACTTCAGCAAGGCGTTTGACTCTGTCCCCCACAATGGTCTGGTGGAGAAACTGATGGGGTTAGGAGTAGGCCCTTTGATGGTCAGATGGATTGAAAACTGGATAGCTGGACGCACTCAGAGAGTAGTGGTCTGTGGGGAGCTCTCGAACCCTACAGAGGTTGGTAGTGGGGTACCACAGGGCTCGGTCCTGGGTCCAATCCTGTTTAATGCATACATATCAGACATCAGGGATGGTATGGGGTGTGAAATGAGTCTCTTCGCGGATGACTCCAAGATGGGAGCAGTAGTTGAGAGAAGAGGGAGGTTGGCCCTGCAAGGACCTGGACACCCTGGAAAGCTGGGCTCACACATGGAAATTAAATTTCAATATCACCAAGTGCAAGGTGTTGCATCTTGGTCGGGGAAACCCTAAACACAGGTACACCGTGGGAGGGGAGGTGCTGGAAGCCTCAACAGGGGAAAAAGAACCTAGGGGTCATGGTGGATACATGTATGAATAACACTGAGCAGTGCAGGAGAGCAGCTAGCAAGGCAAACAGGATGTTGGGATGCATCGCAAGGGGGATCACCTCTAGGAGCAAGGAAGTGATTCTGCTCTGTACAATGGACTGGTTAGACCACACCTTGAGTACTGTGTACAGTACTGGAGACCACACTTGAAGAGGGACATACAGCTCCTGGAGAGGGTACAGAGGAGGGCAACAAAGATGATACGAGGGCTAGGGGATTTGACTTACGAGGACAGACTTGAGGAGCTCTGCCTGTTTTCATTGGAGGAGAGGAGAGACAGGGGGGACATGATTGAGGTCTTCAAGTACCTCAAGGGAATAAATAGGGTAAACATGGAGGATCTTTAGACTAAAGCAGGGAGGCATCACCAGAGGCATGGTTTGAAGTTGGAAGGTGGAAGGGTGAGGGGAAAGGAGGAGGTTTTCACTGAGAGGGTGGTGGACCCTTGGAATGCTCTGCCTGGTGAGCTGGTTCAGAGATCCACAGTGGAGAGCTTTAAGAGAGGGTGGGACAGACACAGAAAGTGGATGTATCAGATGATGGCCTGTCCCGGGGGGGTGGGGATGGATGATAGGGGTTTCTGGAGCACAAGGGATGGGAGGGTCTCGGCACCCAACTAAGGATCTAGGTTCGAGCAGACTTGATAGACCATAAGGCCTAATCTGCTGGCAAATAGTATGTTAGTATGTTAGTATTGCTGTTGTACCAGGTCTTGCTTATACACATTTTTACTATATATTTACCCAGGATAGAGCAGATGAGATGGAATGTCTCATTTTCAGTGTTGTCCTGCTTTTACACATTGTTAGATTGTAATTACCTAGGATAGGGCAGCTGACAGGCAATACCTACTTGTAAGTGGATGCCTACATTCTGACCCCAGATGTCCAACAGTTTTTTTCTGACTTTACGTTATGATCAAAATAGGTGAAATTTTTTAAATCAGTTTGAAAGGTGATTTTACTGTGAGGCTGTGAAAACAAGTTTTAGAGGGGATTTGAAAAATAACATCTGCCATGTTCAGGAGGTGGGGTAATACAAAAGATATGCTGAACGTTCTGGGCCAAAATCTGCACAAAGGGTTATGAGTAAATGTTGGAACAATTCAACATTTCCTCATAACTTAGTTGGTTTTTCTCATTTTTACCCCAAATTCTCAACATAATCTTTTTATGGCCACTCCTTCTGAGAATGATGGGTTTCATTTATAAAACAATGGCTGGAACATCAGTTTGCGCCACATTTGTGAAAACACATTTTGAGTAGGGTTTCAGAAATGACAGCTGTCACATTCATGAGGTGGTGTGAAAAAATTACTATGTTAAAAATCTGAGGTCAAAATACTGAAAATCACCATAGAATAACTTTTTTGTTTGCTCATATTTTTACCCCAAATTTTCAGCATAGCCTTCTTATGACCCCACCCTCGTGAACAAGGTTTGAGAAAATTTTCAAATCCTGCCCAAACTGAGATTTCGGCCAAGGGCAAAACCACATTTTGGCCAGAATTTGAAAAATGATAGTTGTCACATTCAGGAGGTGCTGAGAAAAAATTGTTATGTTGAAAATTTTGGGTAAAAATATTGCAAATTACCAACGTTACGAGCATGCATTCATAAATTTCAGTGCAGGCTCATTTCTTCACTGTTTATTAAATATTTTTACTCCAAATTTTCAACATAGTCTACTTATGTCTCCATCTCATGAACAAGGGCAGAGAAAATTTGGAAATCCTACCAAAAAGACGATTTTGTGCAGCGACCACGAAATCACCTTTCGGGACAGATTTGCATAATGTCTCCAAGGATTTGAGGTTGCACTACTTGTTGACCATTTCTATCAGTACTCGGTTCTAAGGCACAGTCGAAGCCCTTTTGTATAAACCAGTGGAATCTTTTATTAATTGCAGACCATCAAACAAAACTCTTCTCCCACTTCCATTCCTTCTAGAATTTTTAATACATCTTTTGTCACCAATATAGGACTCAGTCTTCTTGACACAAGGATGGAGATAAAATCCACAAATTTCGACATTGGCTCAGTTACTGAAGCAATGCTACTGACTGTTGGATGGCCAGAGGGTTGATAATATTTCTGTGAATTTTAGGGAGGAATTACACGGTCAGTTTCATAGGATTGTCTACGAGTAAAAACTTTCTCTCTGTCTCCGTTATCCAACCTTTTTCTCAGGCATCATTAATAAGTAGCTCAACATTAGTTCTTATGGTCTCTGTTGGATCTCCTCTCAATTTTTATAATATTTTTCATTCTCCAGTTGTCTTCTCACCTGACTCAGAAATGTCAGCACATTTTTCCTGTTGTGCTAGCCATCTGTTTGGGACCAAGCTGCCCTTAGCCATTTACATGGAAGATCTGAAGTTTATAGATCTCTGGTGACTTAATAATTCAGATGAACAAAGATAATTTTTTTTTCTGCAGTTCATCAAAGTTATACTCCAATAGATAATTTCCTTGTCCCCCATAATGTGCAGAATGTTATACTATCTATTATATATCATAATATATTGATTTCTGACCACGCCCCAGTAGAGCTTTTTATTAACACAGCTCATCCTTGTACTGTCAGACAGTGGTCTATGGATCCAACTCTCTTCAAGGATAAATCTTCTTTGGTAAATGTAGAGAACTCAATTACAGAGTTCTTTCAACTGAATCCTCGGACAATACCTCTCCAGGTACTCATTGGGAAGCATTTAAAGCTTCAGTTAGGGATACTATAATCAATTACACTACATGCTGACATGGAACCTTTGTAAATGAGCTGCCTGGCACTCAGAGGTCATTTGTAATCCAAGACTGAATAAATAAAATACATATATATATATATATAGAAAGAAATAAACAGAAACTTGAAAGTCTGGAAAAAGAATTGACTAGACTCTAAACTCTGCTTTTCTCATGATCCAGCACTTTTTCTGCAACTTTTATTAGTTAAAGAACAGCTTAATAAACTAGTTTCTCAGGAAGCAGAGAAGACTATTTTCTTTACCAGGGCAAAATATTATGCATTGAGGGATAAGCCTGATAAAGTCATGGCCTTTCAATTGCAAAAGGAAAGACAAAACAAAGCAATCCTTTCTGTTTAGGATGAACAACAAAATAGTACAAAAGACCCTTTAGAAATCAGCAGAGTATTTTTCAACTATTATAAAAATCTATATCAGTCAGATTGCAATAATTATCCAGTTGCGGTAAATATGTTTCTTGCAGAAGTTAATCTCCCACATCTGCATTTGGATCAAAAAACTCAGTTGGACGCTCCCTTCACTCTAGAAGTTCTCAATGTTATGAAACCTGTATCCTCTGGTAAAGCTCCTGGTCTGGATGGTCTCTATACAGATTTTTGTAAGCAGTTTGCTATTTTGATAGCTAAATCATTACTACTGTAGATGTATTCAATGAGGCAAGAAATACTGGAATTTTACCACCCTCTTTTTATGATGCTAAAATTGCTATATTTGCAAAAAAAAATTTAAAAATAAAAATCCAGAGCTTGTTACTTCCTAGTGTCCTATTTCTCTTCTTAGCACTGATATGAAAATTCTAGCAAAACTTTAGCCTCTCGGCTAAAAAGTGGTCCCTGGTCACATTCAACCTGATCAAACGGTTTCATTAAAAATAGAAAATTGGGAGCCAATATTAGAACACTAATTAATATAATCAATCTTTATAAACAACAGGAGGCTCTCATTTTCACTTTGGATGCAGAAAAGGCATTTGGTCGGGCTGAATGGGACCGTATTTGGCAAGTATTGCAAAAATATGGTTTTGGACAGACTTACATCAATTGGATTAAAACACTGTTTTATTCCACTAAAGCAGTAGTCCAAACTAATAGAAATTTATCAAGCAGGGCCGGCCTGCCGGGGCAGTGGTTGGATTTCCACTTGCGACGCTAACAACCCGGGTTCGGGATGGACACAAGAGTCAGAGGGCCAGCCAGGGGGAGAAGGATTGAGCATCCTGATGACTGCTGTCCTTCTCCAGGGGGGAGGGCAGGTCAAGTGTCCAGTGTTATGTTGACCCTTAGCAGAGACCGTTGCCTACATTACTGAGGGGAGGAACAGATACAGGCATCATTGCACATTCCTCCTCTCTGGGGGATTGTTCTACCAAAAAAATAGGCTGCCCTCCCTCTATGACACTCCGCCCTGGCATCCATTAGCTCCGCCCACAAAGACTGATCAACATGAATTCCGCCAGTGTGTTTCCTGGTCCCATGGCCCCACCTTGGGAGGGGCAAACCAGGGTTCCTTCAGTAGGGATGCCTGCCGGCCCTGACTTCAAAGTCCAGGGTCCCGGATCGGCCAATGGCCCCACACAGTAGAGGGCAAGCCTGGGATCTGGATCGCCGGATGGTAAGTTGGGGGCAATCAGGGCTCCAGGCAGGGCTGGTCTGGAAAAGAGCAGGCCATAAAAGTATAATAAATTGCAAAAAAAAAAAAAATTCATCAAGCAGTTTTCCCTTACAAGGGGCACTAGGCAGGGATGTCCCTTTTCTCTGCTGCTGTTCACCTTAGCAATTGAACCATTGGCTGTAGCTATTCATGATTCCAATTTAATTAAAGGCATAAAATAGGAGATCATATACATAAAATTAGTTTATATGCCAATGACATCCTGATTTATTTATCTGAACCAGCCTCATCTGTTAATGCCGGTATGTCTTTAGCAGAAAAATTTGATACTGCTTCAAGATATAAAAACAATATAACAAAAATAGAGACTATTCATTTAAATTCAGTAGACAATACACATCTTCCTTTAAAAATACAATCTGTTATCTGGCCCAGTGGTGTGAACAGCTGAGGCACTGGCACCTTACCTCCTGCCACACTGTGACCCATGTTCAGTCATGAATGTGAGTTGCTGAGGGTCGGCCAGGGAGGGGAAGGACTAAGCACCCAATGGCTGCTTGTCTTTCATAGGGAGGAGGACCTGCAAGCTCCACTGAATGACTGCCACCAGGTGGAGGCCAGGTGGTAGTGCAGGTCAAGGAGGGCAGTGGAAGGGAGGGCTTCGGGACTTCGTGGCATGGCTCCACACACACACACACACACACACACACGCCTATGTGTGCACCCCAGCATGGGGAACAAGAGACGAAAAACAGAAAAGGGAAGGCTCTAGCTTTGTGAAGCCCTGCCTGCCCCTGCTCCCATGTTGCCACACCACCACTCCGGCCTTATGGGGGTTGTCAGTCTGGTTGGTAGATCCCACGTGGGGGAGGTAGGGACAGGGCTAAGAGCTGCTGGAACCAACCTGCCTGGGAGAAAAACCTATATGAAAGAAAAAAAAATACGGTCTGTTATATCTGATAAGTTTAAATATTTGGGAGCTACATCATTCAAGATTTTTCCCTTCTTTATGAAAACAACTTGATCTCAACATATGGCGCAAACTCCTGTTAACTTTACTTAGCAGATGTAGTGTAATTAAAATTAATGTCCTTCCACGTCTCCTTTTTTATTTCCGTTATTACCCATATTAAAGATCTAGATAAAGTTCTGTCTAGCTTTCTTTGGAAGAAAAAACAAAATGAGTAAGTTTAGAAAAACTGTGACTTCTCTTCTCTTTGGGCTTTAAACTGAAATACTATTCAAACCCCAGGAATCTCCTAGTACTGTAGTATTAGACAATTAGCAGTCACCCCAGAATCTCTGACTGCCCCCGTAATTGTGAGTTAGAATGTATGCAAATTAGGGAATTTCGAATGCATCATTCAAACTGCTGCCTCTAGGTGGACTGTGTCCCATCTAACTGCCAGATTCAATTTTTCCATTCAGAGAGAAAGACTTTCCCCAAGAGCTGCACAGCAACTTCGCTCAAGACTGTTATTTTATTCAAAAGTGGTATTTTTCATTATTTCATACATATTCAGCCTCTAGTAGTTTTTGGTAAAGTTTAGTTTAGTGGGTATTATTTGCTCATTTTGGCGGTTCCCAAGAACCGAGTTTCTTAGTTTAAAGAGGACTCTGCCAAAAGTGCTACATTGCAGAATTAGAATAAGCATACCCCAATAAATCTCATACCAAAATTAGGTTTCTTTTACAGTTATGAGCCATTTGTAACCCTGATTTCACTACCTATTCAAAAAGCCAGTTTCAGTAACAAGCCATTGATGATGTCATCTGAACTCACACTCTAGTCCTCCCTGTCAGCAACCTTATAGGACCTTCTTCTCAAAGTTTAAGAAATTATAGCTAGTGTAACCCTTTAAAAAATGACATAGGTTGGTAGCAGTGCTTGTATTCAGAATGTTCAGATGCATGGCACTGTACTTTAGAACATGTCAGAAGGTGGTTTGAGAATGTAGCACTGAACCAAGGCATATAATATCAAGGTGGTACACAATTTTAAAATGTTGGGGTTGGGGGGGGGACATGCAATCTCAGAATGTGGCATCTCAAAATGTGGTGGGACAATCAGTCTCGGAATGCAACAGGGAATGTGACAGGACACACCATTTATTCTGAAATTGCTTGTCCCTGCCACATTCCAGAATTGTGCATCACATCCTAACCACATTCCAACATTGAGTCCCAGACACATTCTAAAATTATGCATCCCTGCTATATTCCAAAATTGCACATCCCTTCCCCATTCCCAAATTGCGCATCCTTGCCACTTTCTCAAATGGCACATCCCTGCCAGATTCCATAATTGCACATCCCCGTCAAGTTGTGTTTCAATGCCACATTCCAAAATTGTCACTACCACGTTCCCAAATTGTGCATCACACCACATTCTGAAATTATGCGCCACCACCACATTCCGAAATTGAGCATCACTGCAACATTCTGAAACTGAGCGTCACCGCTACATTACGAAAATATGCGTCACTGCCACATTCCAAAACTATGCATCACCACCACATTCTGAAACTGTGCGTCACTGCCAAATTCCGAACCTGTGCGTCACCACTGCATTCTGAAATTATCTGTCACCTCCACTTTCTGAAACAGTGGGTCAATGCCACATTTTAAAATTGTACATCACCACCACATTCCGAAATTGTGCATCAGTGCCACATTCTGAAACTGTGCATCATCGCTAGATTCTGAAATTGTGCGGCACCGCCACATTCCAAAGTTGTGTGTCACTCCTGCATTCTGAACCTGTGCGTCACCGCCACATTCTGAAGTTATGAATTACCGCCACACTCCAAAATTGTGCGTCACTACCGCATCCTGAAATTGTGCGTCACCACCATATTCCAAAATTGTGCGTCACTGCCACGTTTTAAAATTGTGCATCACAGACACATTCTGAAACTGTGCATCACCGACACATTCCGAAACAGTGCGTCACTACCACATACCGAAATTGTGCATCACTGCCCATTCCAAAATTGTGTGTCACTGCCACCTTCTGAACCTGTGCATCACTGCCACATTTCGAAACTATGTGTCACCACGCAATCTGAAATTGTACATCTCCACCACATTCGAACCTGTCGTCACCACTGCATTCCAAAGTTGTGTCACTGCCACCTTCTGAAACTGTGCATCACCGCATTCAAAAGTGTGCATCACCGCTCGTTCCTAAATTGTGTGTCACCATCGCATTCGTAAATAGTACCACTGACATTCAGAATGTGAATCACTGCTGCATTCCAAAATTGTGCATCCCGCTGCATTCCAAATTGTGTGTCACCACTGCATTCAAACCTGTAAGTCACAACTGCATTCCAAACCCATACATCACCGCTGCATTCGAACCTGTGCACCACCACTGCATTCGAAATTGTGCATCACCATTGCATTCTGAAATTGCTCATTATCACCGCCTTCTGAAATTGTCACCACCGCATTCCAAAATTGTGCATCACTGAACAGGCAGTGCATTAAGGATTATGAAATGACTTGCAACTTTTAAACAAAGAAACTTAGAGATCTGATTTTTGGCATGAGGCTGACTGAGGATATGCTGATCCAAATTTTAAATTTACGGATGCCAAAAATGTCGGCATCAGACCCTCTTTAAAATATAGTTTGTTGTGGATCTTACCGCTAATGCTTTGGCTTAAAAGCATTATTTTAGAACTGTATTTTGCTTGCAGTCGGTTCCCGTTCTTACCTAGGAACCAATCACGTTTGGTATTTATTTTATCATTTCTGATATTGAGCACTGCTTCAATCAGTTCTTTTTAAGCTAGGAACCGATCGCACTCTACTTAAACTGAAGTAAACTGTACTAAATCGTGAGTTCCTTTACTTACATAGGAATCGACTGTGATTTGTTTTAAACCCTTTCTGGGACAGTCTCCTGACTTTTGCAAGTCAGACAGAACTAAAAAGAGGACAGAGCCCACAGGTTTTAAAAATTGTATCAAGTGCTTTCAAATCTTTGCAAGGCTGATCACCATGATTTGTGTATAGAGTGCTTGTGTCCAGTCATATTTTCTCGAACTGTGAATGTGTAGTACTTTTGTTCAAAACTATTAAAGAGAGCCAAAAGATTAGAGGAAATGGTTTCTGCCACTTCAGTGTCACCAAGGCAGACTGAAGAGGGTCCTTCTTCGTCTTACTCCAAAACAAAGGAGAGACCCTCTAAAGACTCCTCTAAAATTCCTCAGACCTCAAAATTCCTGAAAAGGGTCTGAACATGCTAAACACAAAGAACAGAGCAGGCTCCTGAGTCTGTGCCTGACAAAAATAAATATAAAGAAAAACATGTCATTGTACCTCCTGCTGAAAAAGCAAAGGAGCTCCCAGCAGACAAAGTCAACTCCTTTACTCCTGGTGGCCATTTTGGGTCAGGTCCAGCAATGGATGGTTCCAATGCCATATGGCATCTGTGGGAACAAATGAGTAAATATCCTCTGCAGAGCAAATTGCCAGAGCCGTGCAAGTCATTCAGGCTCTACAGACTGCAGGTTCCATATTGGGTTCACCAGTTCAAATTCCACCACTGGTTCCCAGTGACCAAGATCAGGAGTTGTACACTGAGGAGGAAGCGGAGAAACCAGATCTAGAGGAACCCATTGAACTAGCTGTATCCCCAGACCAGGAGTTTGGTTCCCTCCTCATGGGCATGATAATTTTTCATCCCACTTTTCTTTTGTTAGACAAATGGTTGACACGTTAGGCCTCACCTCACAGGAATCTATAGATGATGAGGAGGAGGCAGATTTTTTGGAGATGATAGGTTTGGCTCTCACAAAAAAGGTGGTGTTCCTATCCAAAATTCCCTCAAAAAAGCTACTTTTAGAATCCTGCAGACAGCTTCCTCTGTCCCTGGAGTGGATAAGAAGATGGAGAATAGGTGCCAGTCGGATAGGGTTTCTGCTGATGATTTGTACACACATCCAGACCATGAGGGTGTGATACAGTCTGCAGCCTGTGATAAAGCAATAGTACCCCCTGGCATCTCATTCTCCAGACAAGGATTCCAGGAAAATTGACACTATGGGGAAGAAAGGTTATTTCGGCACTTCCTTCTCCTCCAACTGGCAGCTTACATGGCTTATGCCTTAGTACCAAGCCTTATGGAATTCTATGCTGGTGCCAGGTGATGGCACCACGGATGAGAGATATTGCCAGAACGGCTTTAGATGCCACAAAATACCAATTTCACATGGCTGTAGATGCCAGTGACACTGCAGCCAGAATGTTAGCCTAATAGTGTCTTTGAGACGGTTTGCTTGGCTCAGAGCAACCAATATTACACCAGATGCTCTGTTAGGCTATGGGTTTCCCTTGAAAACAATTCCCTTTTAGTGACAAAACTGAGGCATAAATGAAAAAGGTGGAGGAGTACAAAACTACCTACAGGACTAATTCAGAGAGAGAAGTGAAAGAAAGAGAGAGAGAGAGTACCCACTTCTTTTTAGATCCACAGGAAGGGAGACAGGGTAGAGGGTACTACCCCAGGTCATATGCCCCATACTGTATGCCTGTAGAGTACACACAGGTCAGAGGATACTACATGGGCAAGGGCAGGAGGGCTGTTAGGCGAGCCAGTCCTTCTTCAGCTCCTAGACCCAAATCTGGACAGAACCCTCGACTATTCAGATTAGGTTGCACCCCCCAGCAAGGGGACAGGTTGACTCACTACTCCCAACACTGGGGAAACATTACTGCAGACAGTTGGGTCCTGGATATAGTGAGTCCGGGTCTCTGTCTACATTTCAAGCAGTTTCCAAAACTCCAAGGCCACAGGGTTTTCCAGCCTTCAACTCCAGCAGAGACTATTCTTCTGGAGTTAGAGGTAAAAAAGCTCCTGCAAGCCAGGGCAATAGAGACAGTCCTTTTACCCAAAGGGGAAGGAGCTTGTACTCAAGATACTTTCTGACCAAAAGAAAAATGGAGATTGGCGACCAATCCTGGATCTCAAATACCTAGAAAAGAGGACTTCCAGTTCAGTAGCAAAGTAGATGTAGTACGGTTACCGGCCTCACCCTAACCTCAAAACCAAAGCTCCAAATCATCTTAAAATGAAAGACACCAGGAGAAAGGACTGCTGTGTGACTGGACTTCTCTGCTGGGACTAAAGAAGAACTTTTGTACCTGGACCCTTAATTTAGGGTAAAAAAAAACAACTAACAAACAAAATAAAAAGTGTGTGTTTGTCTGAGTTGACTGAACTGAATGGGTATCCGAACAGTTATCTAGGTGTAAATCTCAGGTGATTGAAAGGGCTTAATAGCTGTGAGGTTTAAATTACTTGTAGAAAGATCTAGTAAGTAGGGGGAGTGGCTTAGCTAGAAGGAAGCTACATTTAAAGACTGCCTTAGAAAGATTCTGCTAATAGCTTGGCAGAAGACACCAGGAGAAAGTACTGCTGTGTGACTGGACTTCTCTGCTGGGACTATATTGCCTCCTTCCCTCCACCCAAATTAGTTCTATTTTTATAGGCACAGGATTTGACTGACAACAGAAACTTCCTGTTTGGGAGCAGGAAGTAGTGATCACAGAACCACCAAAGACCCACCATCCTAGAAGGGCAAGAGTAGCTCTCCGGCCCCCTCTAGCTGCTGGAGGTCTGCCTCTGAGCAAGTAAGTGGTCTACTGAGAAATATAGGATATTCTTGTCTCAGAACAGGACAGGACAATCAGGAGCTTAAAGGGCACACAGGCAGAAAGTAAGGAGAGAGAGAAAAAAAAAACAGAGGAAAGAGTAAGGTTTGCAAACAGTTAAGGGGCCAGAAATAAGACGTGATTGGAGTGGTGCAGTGCAGTGGCTGTGGAGCAGCAGTCTTCCGGGAGACGTTCTGGAGGATGCGGTGTTGTCCCATCTGCAGGCACCTCTCTGGGCTGAGGGAGGAGGTTGCTCATCTCCAGGCTGAGTTGGCCAGGATTTGTGGGACCTCCTCTTCCATCCAGGGACCACCAGTGCCACTGCCGTTGCCAAGAAAGAGGAGCGGTTGGACCACAGTGGGTTCAGGGAGGGTGAGGGTGGTGGAACAGAGGCACATCCCTCCAGTTGTACCTCTCCACAATTCCTATGCCATTCTGGCAAAGTGTGGTTCCTCTATGGAGGCACCCACAGTGGAGACCAAGGAGGATGCTGGGAACCTCCACAAAGGAGACCCACAGGAGGGTGGCAGGGGACCTTGCAGGGGAAGGAAACAACTCCTGGTGGGGGACTCCATTGTTAGAAAGGTAGAACTGGGGAGGAGGAGGGAGAGGTAAGGTGCCTGCCTGGCACCATGGCTTGAGGAGGACAGGAGTGAATCCTCAGGATTGCCAGAGCAGCTGCACAGGGAGGGAACTGGATGTCATTGTCCACCTAGGGACAAATGACCTGGCTAAGAAAGGGATTAGAGAAGTGCAGGAAGAGTTTGTGGAATTGGGGAGGGGCCTTAGTCAAGTAGCACGCACGGTAACCTTCTCGGAGGTGCTGCCCATCTATGGCATAGAAGAGGCTAGGGTGTTCCGCACCATGGGATTCAATCAGTGGTTGAAAAACTGGTGTGGAGCTCAGGGATTTGGCTTCATTGGGGACTGGGCATCCACCTGGAGTGATGCAAGCCTATACTGGCATGATGGGCTGCATCTGTCCGGGAGGGGAATCAGGATCCTAGGTGATAGGTTTAAATGCTCTTTGGCAAGCATTGCCTTATTGTTTATAATACAAGGATACTACAAACTAATCTTCTTCTCTACCAAAAGGGCTGTCCCTACCGTTCTCTCTATATGTTTAGGAAACTACGGAACAAGTCTGCATTATCCCATCCTTTTCTAAATGTGGGGCTGTGGTTCCTTGTCATCATTGCCATTCTGCTCTCTGGGGATATAGAGACAAATCCTGGGCCACTAGATGCTTATTTCTCAGCAGATGACATACATAGTATGTCCAAACATGGGCTGTTAATTGCACACTTGAATATAAGAAGTTTGATGTGTCACTTTGTGGAACTGGAGACATGGGTCAAACTGCACAATCCTGATATCCTCTGTCTCACTGAGACCTGGCTAAAACCATCGGTTACTGACTCCCTCTGCTCCCTGTCAAATTACTCTATTATTCGAAGGGATAGGATATCGAACAAACGTGGTGGTGGAGTTGCTCTGTACTACAAAAATAATCTGACTGTCTCTCTTCTCGCTATCCCGGATGCTCAATCGGTATGTGAATACTTGCATGCTACCTTGCTTTGGGAGCCAGAAACTGCATGTTCAAACAACATGAAGTCTTGCTATATTATAGACAATTGCAGTATGACCCATGGTTTAGAACTGCTCAGTGAAATAGTTAACTTTCCATGAAGGCATGGAATCTTGGCGTGAGCTCGGTTAGAAGCTCTGTCTGGTTGCTTTCAAACCTAAACCGTCAGATTCTTTACTCCGCCTCACTGAACAGTGCTCTGGAGATTTCTCCTTTTGCTCGGTTCATTTCGGGGTTTAAAAAGTTTAAAATACTCAGTAATTTTAACCTCAACCGTTCAGTCAAGCTCCGGCTCTGTGGTAACGTAAGCAATAGTTTTACATACGAATTTCTGTGTGGAACTTGAAAACATTTATCGGTTCGGTTTGAACCGATCAGGTTGTATTTTTAATTCTAGTCCTTTTTTTAGAAGTCGCGGTTCCAGTTCCTATACGGTTCTAAAAAAAGCGGATTTCATTACGGTTCCACGGCTCCTGACACGGTTGGGAACCGATAGGAGGAGTCTTAGCAGCGGACTGCCGCCAAAGCGGGCAAGCTTTGGTTAGGCTGGCATAATGTCTGAAAACCCAAAAGAAAAACCGGGCCCACTGGGTTTCAGCACTGTGATGTCTGTGGGGAAGCCTTTTCCAAGGCTGACCCACACACCACATGTGTTTATTGCCTGGGGTTTGACCACCTCGATTCAGACTGCCAGATTTGCAAGAATTTCCCTGCCACCGTTGAGAAGAGAGTTGGTAGGTTCAGGGAAGGGAGGCCAAAAGTCCGCTGACCGGATGGCGGCCGGTTCGGTGCCAACCCGAACCGGAGAATCTCCCTCTGACCAGGGCGATACTTCCTCGGGCAAGCGAAGAGCTGGCTCCGAGGGCCAGTTCCTGCAAAAGGACTAGAAAGTCTGCTGCTGTGGAAAAGTTTTTCCCAACAGCTGAAGAGATAGCTAAAGCAATCCAAATTGTCCAGTCTCTTTCCCGGTTCCTGAACCGACACCATCTGGGGCGTTCAGTTCACCGGTTCCTTCAGTTCAAGATTATGATTTTGAGGAATTTTATGAACCGTGGGGGAAGACTATGAGGAGAGTGAATATGGTCTGGAAGATCTGGAGGCTCCTATTGAACCAGATACCTCCCCAGACAGACCTTTAGGGTCCCCAAGATTTCTGAGTCCCTTCTCACTTCATGTTTTATAAGAAGGTTTCTGAAACCCTTCAGCTTCCTCTGGAGGAAGCTGTTGATGACTCAGGAAGAGGTCTAAGAGACTGTCTATTCCCTTCATAAATCTTTCAGGAAGCAGACAGTAAAGTTTTAAAAACTCCTCATACTATTACCTCCTGTAGACAAAAGGATGGACAGAAGGTATGCTTTATCAGGTTCTGACACAGAATTTCTTACACAGCAATGCAGCCATGTGGGTGTAGTGCAGGCTGCAGCCTGTGACAAGCAAATATTCCCTAGCTTCACATCCTCCTGAAAAGGACTCCAGGAAGATTGATGCTATGGCAAAGAAACAGTACATGGCAGCATCCTTGGGACTCAGACAAGCAAATTATACGGCTTACGCTTCCAGATACCAGAAATCCAGATGGGATACTGTGCTGGCTCTAGCCAAACAAGTTCCTGACCAGCTTGCCAGAGAGCTGGAACAGGTGGCTAAAGATGGTATAGAGGCATCAAAGGTGCAATTTCATGCTGCGGTGGACTCTAATGATGTATCATCAAGAGTCATGGCTACTTCTGTGGCTCTTCGCAGAATGGCCTGGCTCAGATGCACCACCTTGTCACAGGATACCCAGTCTAAAGCCATGGATTTTCCTGTGGTTGGCAATTCTCTGTTTGGGAAGCAAACAGAGAATTACATGAAAAAATGGATGAATACAGGACCACCTATCGGAGTGCACAGGCCAAGGAAAGACAGGCCACTCCTCAGAAGCAGCTTCCAAGGGCAGAGGCAGGCCTTTTCATAGACCTTTCTACCAGGCTCAGGCCTCCTCTTCCTCCTATACCCAGAGGGGATTCTTTAGAGGAAGGGGCAGAAGGGGTTCAGGCAGGCCTGCTTCCACCCCTCAGCCCAAAGCCCCTGCCAAGCAGGCTCCCTGATGGGGTAGCCAGGGCCGCTTCTCCTCTACCGGTAGGGGGCAGGCTGGCTTACTTTGTCCAGGACTGGAAGTCTCTCACATCAGACAAGAGGGTCCTGGAAGTAGTAAGCCAGGGTCTGGTTCTCAGCTTCAAAAATTTTCCGAAGATGAGAGCCAAATCTTTTCCTCCTGCATCTCCATCAGAGACACTCGCCTTAGAGTCAGAGGTCTCTACCCTCCTCGCTCTCAGAGCTGTGGAAAGGGTTCCACCCCTACATCAGGGCAAAGGTTTGTACTCCAGGTACTTCCTTACCCCAAAAAAGACAGGAGAATGGCGGCCCATCCTGGATCTCAGATATCTAAACAAGCACCTTTTAAAACCAAAGTTCAAAATGGTGACTCTGGGGATCATTTTACCTTCCCTAAGGCCAGGGGACTGGCTAGAATCCCTGGACCTCAAGGATGCCTACTTCCATATTCTCATCAGAAGCTCCCATCGAAAGTACCTCAGGTTCGAGCTGCCCTCAGGCCATTACCAGTTCAGAGCAATGCCCTTTGGACTCACCTTGGCTCCAAGGTATTTACCAAATGCCTGGCAGTAGCAGTAGCTTGCCTAAGAAGGCAAAAGGTTGCCATCTTTCCTTACCTGGACGATTGGCTCATAGTAGGCAATCCCAGATCAGGTCAACCTACATCTGCAGATAACTCAGCAACTGCTTACTTCCCTAGGTTTTCTCCTGAATCTCTCAAAGTCAGTTCTGGAGCCTGTCCAGCTCCTAACCTTCATAGGCACAGAACTGAATACCCAGGCAGCCAGGGCCTTCCTCCCCTTAGACAGGGCAAACACCCTAGTCTCCCTGGCCTCCTCTTTCACCCTGCAGGTCTCTCGACCAGCAAGGCATTTTCTGCAGCTCCTGGGACACATGGCTGCTTCCACAGCAGTAGTGCAAGGAGCAAGATTTCAGATGAGAGACATTCAGTTCCATTTGAGGGCCTTTTGGTCTCAAAGAAAGGATCCTCTTTCCAAATTGATCCCAGTAACTCGAACCCTGATCCAAGCCCTGCAGTGGTGGCAGGATCAGAGCAACCTGAGACAAGGAGTTCCCTTCGTCACTCAGCCTCACTCATTAATCCTTACTACGGATGCATCCCTCTTGGGGTGGGGGGCCCACATGGGCGACCTCACCACCCAGGGACTGTGGTCCCCTCAGGAATCTCTGCTCCACATCAACCTGTTGGAGCTCAGAGCAGTTTTTCTAGCACTTCAAGCTTTCTCCAAATCTGTTCAGGACAAAATTGTACAGGTCAGAACAGACAACACCACTACAATGTGGTACATCAACAAACAGGGGGGCACTTGGTCTACGGCCTTGTGCACCGAAGCCATGAAGTTGTGGTCGCTGGCTTACTCCCTGAACACCTCCCTTATGGCAGTTCACCTCCCAGGCAAAGACAATTTCCTGGCAGATGCTCTCAGCAGGATCTCTCAGGGCCATCACGAGTGGTCCCTGGATCCCCTGGTTCTGGGAGTGGTATTTGCCAAATGGGGCACCCATAGAAATGATCTCTTTGCAGCTCCAGACAATCATCAACTTCCTCGCTTTTGCTGCAGGCCCCAGTCTTGGGCTCAGTCCTCTGGGACGCCTAGCCCTCAGTTGGGAAGGGAAGTTTCTCTATGCCTTTCCCCCTTCCTCCTGTTCAAAGTGCTAGTCAAAATCAGATCCCAATCCTGCAAGGTAATTCTGATTGCCCGGATTGGGCCAGGCAACCTTGGTACCTCTCCTCCTGTCCTTAGCAGTCCATCCTCCCCTGTGCCTTCCCAAGAATCACAATCTGTTAACCTGTGCCCAGGGAAGGGTTTGGTACCCGAACCTCAAGTCTCTCAATCTCAAGGCCTGGTTCTTGAAGAGCTAGAGTTTGCTGGCCTACACCTCTCTCAAGGTGTAATGGATATACTCAAGGCTTCTAGGAAGCCTTCTACCAGGGCTACTTACAACTCCAAATGGAAAAGATTTTCCATATGGTGTTCGGAAAGGAATATTTCCCCAGACTCTGCTGATTTACCCACAGTTCTAGATTACATGGTCCATCTAAACACTTTGGGGCTGAGACCAGCTACTCTGAAGGTACATTTGGCAGCTGTCTCTGGCTTTATTTCAGCAGGTAAGTCCTCTCCCCTGTCATCTCACCCTGTGTTTTCCAAGTTTTTTAAAGGATTGCTTCACACCAACCCTCCATTCAGGGATCCTGCTTCTGCCTGGGATCTCAATGTTTGCATTGCTCAGCTCATGCAACCTCCCTTTGAGCCTTTGTCTTCAGCTGAGCTTAAGTTCTTGACTTGGAAAACTGTGTTTCTGGTAGCTATCACCTCTGCCAGACGCATAAGTGAATTACAAGCATTGTCAGTGGGGCCGGACTTTATCTCCTTTCACAGAGATAAAGTAGTCCTTCGGACTAATAGAAGTTCCTGCCTAAGGTGGTTTCCATTTCCACCTTAATCAATCTATTTCTCTCCTGTTTGCTTCACTGACCATTCCTCCTCTGGTGAGAGGAGGCTGCACAACAGATGTGAAGGGCCCTTAGTTACTACATGAGCGTACCAAGGGTCCAGGTTTGACTCCTCCAACTGTTCCTCACTTATGGTGAGGTTGGCAAGGAAACCTGCCACTAAAGATCCATTGCCAGGTGGATTGTTCTCGTATCCAATTCTGTTATGAAAAGCTGGGTAAGGATCCCCTCAGGCCTGAGGCTCACTCTACCAGAGGTACAGCTGCTTCTCTGGCTGTGGCCGAGACATCCCCCCTTAGAGATATGTCAAGCAGCTACCTGGAAAACAGTTCACACTTTTACCAAGCATTATTCCTTGGACATCCAGTCTCGGAGTGATGCTCGGTTTAGCACAACTGTCCTTCAGAGCCTATTCCTAGGTAGGTTCTGTCCCTCCTCCATGGGGTACTGCTGTGTAGTCTGCAATTGTCATAATATAGCAAGACTTCATGTTGTTTGAAGAAAAATTACTCACCTTAGTAATGTTGTTTCTTCTAATGGAGTCTTGCTATATTATGACCTCCCTCCTGTCCCTCTCAGAACCTTGTTTGGGCTGTGGGTGGGCACCACAGTGTTGGCACTCTATTTTGCCACTTTGTTGTTTTGTCTCACCCTTCCTTAGGGTGAACTTGTGTTTATTTAATTTTTTGGGTCTCTTGACTTGAGTCTTTTCGAGACCAAAGTGTGTTTGCTATGTTAGTAGCCAGTTGGCTAGTGTAGGTTTACAGCTTCCACACAGAACCTTAGTGAGTTTGCTCGTAAAGATCTGACGGTTTAGGTTTGAAATCAACCAGACAGAGCTTCCTTAACCGAGCTCGCGCTCAAGATTCCATGCCTTCATGGAAAGTTAACTATTTCACCTCCGGAGCAGTTCTAACCTGCGGTCATACTGCAATTGTCATAATATAGCAAGACTCCATTATAAGAAACAACATTACTAAGGTGAGTAATTTTTTCTTATCTGTGCGTATAACCCCCCAGCGGGAGGGACTGCGGGTCAATAGTACCTGTTGCAAAACACCTCTCAGAATTTTAATCATAATGAGGTTTTCATCTTAGGGGACCTAAACGTAAACTGGCTTAGGGAAGCTCTCAGTTCTCTTCAATCTCTGACTCATAGCTACAACCTGCATCAGATGGTAACAGTGCCAACTAGAAGTCTGTCTTCATCACCACTAGGCACACTATTGGATTGGGTGCTGGTAAACCGGATCAAACACATCTCAGCCGCTGGTACTCTTGCTGATGCCTTAACTGACCATTCTCCTACTTTCTGTATCCTGTCCTTGGGGGTACCTCCATCTCCTCCACCACGTCTCATCACTCTCACAAACTTTGGTCACCTAGACCAAGAGGTGTTTCTGTATGACGTCTCCAGAATTGATTGGTCGGAGATCTATCTATCACATTGTTCTCAGGATGCTGTTAACCTCTTCATCACTAAATTCCTTACGGTTCAATGTAAACATGCCCCAAAGATCACCCGGAGAGTGAGGGGTAAACAAACAAGATGGCTAAACAAAGACTTGCTCAAAGTTTACGCTTTAGAGATAAACTCTGGAAGTGCTACAAAACATCAGGCCAGCAAACAGATTTCAAGCTTACCATAGCTCACGAATTCATGTAAAAAACAAGTAAGAACTGCTAAGAGCAAGTGCTGTAAAGACCTACTGATTAACTGGCCAATGATCCTAGAAAATTCTGGTCACACATCAAATCCTTCCTAGGATCCTCACAGTCAACTACCCCTGGTGATATGCTGATAAATGATGTGCATTGCAATGACTCACAAACCATAGCTAATTCTTTCAACCTGCATTTCTCTGATCTCTCCCAATATACCTCTTCCTTCAATCCGCTGCAGTGTCCTCCACTCGTCATCAGGAACCTGTCTGGAAAAGTTGGAAGTGTTGTCCCTGTGCCTCCTTATACTCCTCCATTCTATTTAAGGCTGTGTCTAGAAAGGAAGTCCTGAAGCTCCTGAGGTCCATCTCTGATCATACCAGCTCTGGCTCAGACTCCCTTGAACCCGCCTCTTGAAACTTGCAGCTCCCTTATTGCATTACGCTGGCCAAAATGTATACATTATCACTTTCAGGTGGAGTGGTCACTGACCTCTGGAAAGCTGCTCGGATCACACCTGTACTTAAAAGGGGATCCTAAGGTTGTCATGAACTACAGACCAGTTGCCATACTCTCAGTACTGAGCAAAATCCTGGAGAAAATTATCATAACTCAGACAACTGACTATCTACTTAGCACAGCCTGCTCTCGGATATCCAACATGGCTTCAGGAAAGGACATAGACAGCGACTGCACTCCTTAAATTCACCACTGACACTCTTTCAAAAATGGATACTGGCAATCTGACTGGGGCTGTCTTTATTGACCTCACAAAGGCTTTTGACCTTGTTGATCACACTTTGCTTCTCTCCTCGCCCGACACCTGCATTTCTCCTCCTCTGTTGTTGACTGGTATAAAGCTACCTGACAAATAGAACTCAAGTGGTGAAATTTAATTCCTCTCTATCGAACAGTACCACCATTAACATTGGTGTACCTCAGGGCTCCATCCTAGGGCCCTCATATTCTCTCTTATATAAATAACATTGAGCTGCTCTAAAATCCTACTCTGCTATTCTATATCGGATGATCTTGTCATCTATACAAGTTCTACTAATATAGACACTATCAACACAACCTTTCCTCTGACTTTAACAATATCCAAACTGGCTATATGTTACACAAACTGACTGTCAACACTAGCAAAACTAAAGCCATGCTGCTTGGATCGGCCCCAAAGCTCTGGGCTTGCACAACTTCATGACGTGCAGGACTTAGAAGGTCAATTACTGGAATGTGGACCTCTTTCAAGTACCTGGGCATCCTGCTAGATCAATCTCTTGATCTTAATCTTCATGTACAGTCTGTTTGCAGAGCTGTCAACTCCAAACTGGGTGTTGCATATAAGACTAGTTATATGCTCATGCCATCGGCTAAAATGGCCATTGCGAGGGGGATTCTGCTTCCCACCCTAACCTATGGGGCTTCATTATTTGGGGCTGCTCATAAAACTGACCTACTCAGATGGGATATTACGTATAACAACATATGTCGCTATGCCTCTTCTGCTCCTCGGCTTAAACACCACTGTCAGCTTTATAATGATCTTGGTTGGCTGTCTCCGTTAGCTAGTAGGAAATACTACTTTGGCTCTCTTATTGATTCGATAATTTGAAAACAAACCCCTAGGTGTCTTGCAGCTATGCTTGTTCCTCAGGACACACTCCATGGTCTACGATCAGCTGACAAATCCTTTCTGAATTTGCCGAGGTGCCACACGAGGAAAGGAACTTTTGCATTTGAACATGCGGCTCCACAGCTGTGGAATTCCCTTCCCCTCGACATTAGACTTTCTAGCTCCCACACATGCTTTAAGAGAAAACTGTGCTCAAATCTGATGATTGCTGATACCTGCTCCTGCTTTCACCCTACCTAATGACTGATGTCTCTGGCCATACAGTAGTATTTCCTCACCTCTATATAACCCTCTTACTGCCTCAGCCTGTCCCGGCTCCCTTTCCCTGCCCATATACAATCTTGCACTGCAGGCATCTCCCTTACACTTACATACACTCATATAATCTAATTTCATGGCTTGCTCCCCTCTTCCTCACTTACCGACCTTTTCCTTAATGACACCCCCTGCTCTCAATGGTTATTTCTTCCTTTTGTATTACCTGTTTTGGTTTTTGTGTACCTTGTTTCTGTTCATATGATGTGCCACCTGAAAATTTATTGTCCAAGGTCCTCTCTATTCATTGCATAGATAGGCACCTATGAACTTATGAATGGTCTACTCTGTATGTCTCTGATATATTGTATCCACTTTAACTCATTGTATGTAAAGCTTTACTTTGTATGTTCAGATATATTGTATCCTCTCTAACTCATTGTATGTAAAGCACTTATAATTTGTTATCCTGTTAAGTTTCTGCATGCCTGTACTCTCCCGGGTCGTGCCTGAAAATAGTCATTTTATGGCTAGTGCACTTACCCGCTTAACAAAAGCTAAATAAATAAATTTAAACTAGCCAAGGGGGAGGCACTGGAAAGGAGCAGGGAAATCCTAGCCCCCCCCCCCAAATAATCACGGTAGTAAGTGCGGCAAACACCAACATAGAGGTGTCGATAGGGAGAAGGGCTGGGGTAAATGGAGAAAGTGACAAAGGCAAGAAGGACAGGGATGGGGCAAAGGAGTAAGGCCATCAGGAAATGGAGGGTAATGAGTACCAATGCCCTTAGTCTGGGCAAAAGCTCCCTGAGCTGGTGGCCTTGATGGAAGAGGATGCCTGGATATCATGCTGATCACAGAAACATGGTACACAGAGAACCTTGACTGGGATGTTAACATACCAGGGTACACAACCTACAGGAGAGACAGGCAGGGAAGAGGGGAGGAGTAGGTCTCTATGTAAAGGAAGGACATGTAATTCCGATCTTATGCAATAAAAACAATAAATAAAAAAGTAACTGAACAAAAGAGTAAACAGGGAGGAGAGGAGGCACTGTGGGTCACCTTGGAGACTGGAAAGGCACCATAATCCGCACAGGGGTTGTGTACAGACCCCCATGTCAGGAGGAATGGACAAGGATATGATAGAAGCATTCTTAGAATGGCAGAGAAAGAGATACTGTTGATGGGAGACCTGAATATGCCAGATGTTAACTGGAGCACATTTGCTGCAGCCACATCCAAAGCAGGGCCATTCTTGATGCCCTACAGGTGGCAGGTCTCAGACAGCTAGTTGGAACCCACTGTGAGGGAATCTTAGACCTCATACTCTCAAGCAGGGGCAGTGAGAGGATCTCAGACCTAGAGGTGGGTTGCCATCTGGGGACAAGTGACCATCAAACAGTGTGGTTCACGTTAAATTCAGCTACAGAGTCAAGCCATACAAAAGTGAGGGTACTGGACTTTGGGAGGCTGACTTTGGAAGATGGAGAGTGCCTCAGAAAAGCACTAGCAAACAGGCTAGAAGGAGGTGTGGAGCAACAATGGGGAATCATCAAACTGCTATCACAGAGGCAACAAGCCTTTGTGTGAAACAAATAAATCAAAATGAAAGAAAAAGCACTATGGTTCTCAAAGAGGTGGCTGTGAAAGTCAGGAAGAAAAGATAGCATTCGGAAGTATAAAGAAACACAGAAGGAGCAGGACAGAGAGCTGTACCAGTTAAGGCAGAAGGAAGCAGGGAAACGATCAGAATAGCAAAGGCCCAAACTGAGGAAAGAGATAGCCAACTCAGTTAAGAAGGGATAAAACCTTTTATAGGTACATCAGCGGCGTAGAAAGACAAAGGGAGGGATAGTGAGGCTGAATAGAATGAACAGTGGGTGGGCAGAGAGGGACAGTGAAAAAGCAGGAATACTGAACTAATATTTCTGCTCAGTATTCACAAAAGAGGAGGGGGAAGTGCCTAATCCAATTAACAGAAGCACTCTTGATAGGGGGGTCGATCCCAGTCATTTCACAGAAGAAAGGGTTCTGCAAGAACTCCTAAAACTGAAGGTGGACAAAGCAATGGGTACTGATGGAATTCACCCCAGAATTCTAAAAGAATTAAGGGAGGAACTAGTGAAACCACTGGCTACTCTTTTTAATAAATCATGGGAGGATGGTGTGGTACCCGAGGACTGGAGGAAGGCAGATGTGATTCCCCTTCACAAAAGTGGGACCAAGACAGAGGCAGGAAACTACAGACCTGTCAGTCTGACCTCTGTGGTAGGGAAAGTGATGGAGTCACTTCTGAAGGAAAGAATAGTTGAGTACCTAGAGGCCAGTGGAGTACAGGGCCCAAGGCAGCATGGGTTCACAGTGGGAAGGTCATGTCAGATGAATCTAATAGATTTCTTTGACTGGGTGACCAAAGTAGTAGACCAGGGAGGGGCTGTGGACATGGCCTACCTAGACTTTAGCAAGGCATTTGACACAGTCACAATTGATTAATAGTCAAATTAACCAGCCTGGGAGTGGGTCCCAGGGTTGTAGCCTGGGTAAAACATTGGCTGCACAACAGGACACAGAAGGTAATTGTAAATGGAGTCCACTCTGAAGAAAGAGGGGTTACTAGTGGGTACCGCGAGGGTTCAGTATGGGTCCAGTCCTTTTAATGTCTTCATCAGTGACATTGCAGAGGACTGGAAGGAAAATATGCCTTTGCAGATGACACAAAGATCTGCAACAGGGTTGATACACAAGGAGGCGTGGAAAGGATGAAAGGGACTTGCAAGGTTGGAGGAATGGTCAGAGTATGGCAGCTAGGATTCAATGCAAAGAAGTGCAAAATAATGCACCTGGGAAACAAGAACCCAGGGAAAGAATACACAATGGGTGGGGAGGTAGTTACAACAACAAAAAAGGAAAGGGACCTGGGGTAATCATATCAGATGACCTTAAGGTTAGCAAGCAATGTGAGAAGGCAGTAGGGAGGGCTGGGGGTATACTGGGATGTATACAGAGAGGCATTAGCAGAAAACAGAAAGTTGTTATCCTCTGTACAGACAGTTGGTGAGACCCCATCTGAGTACTGTGTCCAGTTCTGGAGACTCCATCTCCATGAGGACATAGACAGGATGAGGTAGTCAGAGGAGGGCAACTAAAATGGTGCAGGGTCTGCAGAGAAGCCATATGAGGAGAGACTAAAGGAGCTTAATATGTATACCCTTGAGGAAAGAAGGGAGAGGGGACATGATAGAAACTTTTAAGTACCCTCAGTGGAATCAGCAAAGTCCAAGAGGTAGCATCTTTCAGAAAAGAGGCGTGCAAGAACAAGGGGACACAATATAAAGATAGAAAGAGGCAGTTCAGGGGCAATGTGAGGAAGTATTATTTCACAGAGAGGTAGTGGATGCATGGAACAGCCTTCCTGAGGAGGTTGGGTCTAAAACTGTGGAGAATTCAAGAATGCATGGGACAGACATAAGGCAATTCTTGTTGGGGGTAGGAAGATATAGGCTGTTGGTTAACTAGGATCTGCGGCCTATCCTGTAGGTAGGGAAATGGGCAGACTAGATGGGCCAAGCGGTCCTTATCTGCCATCAAAGACTATGTTTCTATGTTTCTAAAGAAAACCTTTTAATCCCTTACCAGAGCTTACAATAGTAACTGGGCAGAAAGAAAAAAGACAGTGGCACTGATCAAGATGGAAAATACAGAGGCAGTACACCCGCTCTGCCAACTACCTGCACCCATGAGGATAGAGATGGCCTCTCAGAATGGAACACAACAGTCATCTAACTGCAGCAATTGATCTGAACTCAAAGAATTTCAAGCAGAAGTATGCTCCTTCAAATCAGAGTTGAAGGAGGACATTATAAAATTTAAACTAAAGTTCTCTCCCGGAAACACAAACAGGAATAAATGACACAATGATCAATCGGCTGGAGAGATTGATGGCATACACACTTTAGAATGCCAGGCTGTCCATGGCAAATGTGAGGACCTTGAAAACAGGTCGATGAAATAACAGGATCTACAGACTCCGGAGGGCGTGGGGTAGAGACATGGGGGCATACTAGAAGGGCTTCTTCATGATTTGCTGCAATTGGACCGAATACCCTCTTGATATAGAATGGGCCCTCTAAGCTTTACAGCCGAAGCCACTGGATAAAACAGACAGGCCATGGTCGGGTGATCATAAGATTCTTAAATTTTGCCACTAAGCAAGATATCCTTCTAGGGCATGGAGGATCACGGCAAGTAATTTTCCCGAACCAAAGACTATGTTTTGACTGATTATTCTGCAACCGTTAGTGCTACAGGAGAGCTTACTCACTTATCTTAAAGGCCATGTGAGAGAACAAGTTGAAATTTCAAACCCCATACCCTGCCCACCTTGTGGTCTTGTTTCTGGAGGGTCAAAGGGTTCTCTACACTGAAAGCTGCACAGAAACTAACAAAAGAAGCATGGTAGTATTTCTCCCACAGTGACCGCTGGAACATCAGAATCAGACAACCTCCGCAAATTCCTTGTGGTCCACAGCACCAGCCGGCTCCAGTTGACACAGACAAGGCCTGTGCCACCATGGCAGAAATTCAGCAGCTCCTAGAGACATTTAGCAGGCCTGGCACTTCCTGAGTGGAGCATAAAGAGAGCCCTGGAGAACAGCATTCTCTGATTTCACCTCCCAGACTGGCAATGTGCTTTTCTCAAATAACCCGGCATTTCTGTTGTAAGTTTGCATCATTTCTTGTGTGGTCCAGCGACTGGGCCTTGATCACCATGTGACTTTCTACAGATTTGATCCTCCCTCCGAGTTGCAGGTATGTGGAGGATCCCTCGGCGAACCTGAGCATATCATCCCTACAAACATTAGCAGGCGGTGAGAGACCTTCAGTCTCTGAGGTAACATTATCTGTGAAATTCATTTATGGCGGGGCAATGTGGTGGGGAGGGATGGGTCACATCAGTTATTGACACTTTTGGGTATGCCCCAAAACCTGTGCATTATGTCCAGGAGGGCAGCATATCTATGGTCCATACTGCAGGTTTCCTTGTCGGGCTGGAAACCCCACCCCTCGAGATCTTGAGACACAGATCTAGGAGGCAGCAACCATGTCTGGTAGTGCTTTACTTCTCACCTCCTCTCCCTCGAGAGACCAATGGTCTGCCTTGGGAATCAGAGATGAGGAAAAACTTTATTTAAATATTCATCACCTGAACATGGCCCTCCACTTGACAGCCATACATTTGAACCTTTGGGGCCCACTTTGGATCTGTGTCCAATGTCCATGAATGTGCATGGGGCAGTACGGAACTGTTGGTCACTGTGAAGGACCCTGATGATAATTGTTGTGTTTTCCCCCACCCTCCCCCCTTGGGCCCAGGAGACCAAACCCGCGAGGCAGCGCCACGTTTGACAGCACATCTTACCTTCGCCCCACAAGTGAACGTAAATGATTGCCTGGGAGGCAGTTTGCCCGGAGATCCGGGGATGGGGAAATCACTGATCAAACATCCACGGCCTGGTCCTGCCCCCCCCCCAAGTGGTGCAGTCTATGCTGTAAAAAGCAGTCCAGGTAAGCGAGGCCTATTGAGATGGAACCAGCAGTTGAAGGGCAGGTTCTTACCGCCCTTTGCATACAAGGCTTTAGAGCTGGACTGCCACCGACATAATTGCCATCTCCACCCTACCTACAGTGACCAAGGTCTCACTTTAACCGATGACCCAACTGGGGGTGGGGTGCCTGGACAACAATGGGCCCCAGGGGTTGCGGGTGTTATATGTGGGGTAGCTGGAGGGTACACATTGCAACATCTAATCCTACCAATGGGACCTACCTAGAATCTATGTCCACTGACCATGAGTGCACGTGGGATAGTACTATGTACTTAACTACCGTGGGGTCCCCTCACTAAAAATTGGTATGTCCTCACCCCCTTGAGACCAGAAAGTTGGATCCCACTGGGCAGCATCCATATCTTGTGATGCCCCTTATTCTTACCACACCCGTGAACATAATGGGCGGCCTGATGACCTGGGGTCCGGGAAAATATTGGCTAAGCTACTGGTTCTATGGCCATGTTTTTTTCCCAATGTGCATAATATAATGCGTTGTCACACACACATTTGTCACTCCCATTCAACTGAAGGCAGCCAGGACTCCATGCCTTCACCTCTTGGGGACATTTGGGCTGTGGCCTCCACTTTGGGCCCCTGGCAGGACCAGGGATGACAGATTTATGTGTCACATAGTGGCTCCCACTCATGGTATGAGGGCCTCCATTTCAGGGGAACCCTGGGGTTCATACAGTGAAGATGATATAAACACCATTTGCAAAATGGTGATACCACTCCACTCATGTGGGGAGCAGAGGAGACTCTGTGGTGGTTAGAGGAGCCTACTCCTCAATGCAACTGGGGCATGAGGGGCAAACCACCTGCAGCATGGTCCCAGATGCCCACAGAGTTACATAGTCTGGTACAAATAGATGATTCCCCCAGACAAAAACACACCTGTATGACAATCTAGTCACGATGGCTCCTTCTGTGGCAAGGCTCGTGCCCTGGCACAGCTCAGGGTAGGGGGTATGTGAGACTCCTTTACTCTTAAGAACCATCTTCTGGTACAACCCTGACCTTAGCAGTAATTTGAGGGAGTTCTACTGGTGACATGTAGGCCTTGCATGCTATATGTTCAATATGATAACCTGATAAAGGGGTCCCTCTCATAACTGGCGAATCACTTTCACATATTGTTTTAAAGTGAAGAACAGACAAAACCTCAGCTCCTAGTATTAAATCTTCACACCTGCAAGATATTGCTTCCCATAACTCCATTTAGGGCATTGGTACAGAATGGCAGGAGTGATGTTGGCTCCCATCTGGCTCTTTTAGCAGACAGGGGACACCAATGATATGGTTTTACTCTCGCAAGCAGGTAATTGCTGGGCATGTAGGCATGGGGGTTGACCCCTCCATACTCATGCCCGTACATCTTGGAGTCTCTTGAAAATCAGTGTGGGGAACCCCCATGCAGCCCGCCCAGGAATGCCCTTACCCCACCAGGGTTACCATGGAAATAGAATACTCCTGGAAATATCAGTCAAGATTTTTCTGCATAGTTGACATGGTTGCCAAATATGCAGGGGAGGGACTAGTTGGGTGCTGGAGAGGCTGTGGACACGTATTAGCAAACACAGCGCTCATATTCTGGTCTTGTCCAGTCCTGCAGCCATTCTGGCAGGCACTAACACAGGAACTGGAATTAATTTTCAACTGCCCAGGCATGGTCACTCTCTCATTATTACTGTTAGCAATTCCACCAGAAGGGTCAGAAGTTGATCAAGCAACCTTACATCTACTCCTGATCCCTGCCATAGCTGCAAAAGAGCATTACAAGGCTGTAGTGAACCCTCAAACCTCCTACACTGGCAGGATGGCAATCCATAATGGTGGATATTTACAACATAGAATGCATGACCCATAGACACACAGACAAACTCTTTCAATTCAAGAATCACTGGGAGGTGTGTGCTTCGTCAGCTAGATCACTACTGAGACTTTGTCCGTGGGGAGTTCCACATATACCCGACTCTTGCTTTGTGTTTCCTGTTCATCTGCTCTGTACTATTTTCTGGCCACCTCTACTGTGGCTTCTTTCCATAAGTCTTCTCCTGCACTAATTATATCGCCTCTAACACAGTATGCAAAATGAGTTATAAATGGATTACGAATTCAAACCAGAGAAAACCTCTCCGTTACTTTCCTTATCACAAGTAGAGGAATGCCCGAATCGTAGAAGGTAGATCTACCAATAGTATATGTCTGCCGGGACCTAGCGGCCGTAAATTGTTTGATTTCAGTATGTTTGCTAATGTACTTTGTATTTTATGGCTGTGTATTTTATGCTATTGTAACTTGATACTTTAAACAGGTGCACCTTGAGAAAAGGGCATATATAGCCCTAATGGAGGCATTACTGTATAAATAAATTGTATCTACTACTACTACTGTTCCATGGACAGAACAATTCCCAAATCAGTCATGGACATTAAGATTTGCTCATAGAAATCATCTTTGTATCTTCAAATGTTTTGTTCTATGTATATGGGACAAGTAAACGTCACACTGTCAAAGTTTACTGTCTGTAAATGATACTGTGTACATTTTTTGTTCTTTGTAAGTAAATAAATAAACATAACGTTTAAAAAAAATATACCTAAACAAGCACCTGGCAAAGCCCAGGTTCAAGATGGTAACACTGGCAACAGTTACTCCTTCTTTAAGGGAAGAAACTGGCTGGCATCTCTGGATCAGAAAGAGCTTACTTTCACATTCCAATCAGACCTTGCCAGAGAAAGTACCTAAGGTTCACCCTTCCCTCAGATCATTACAAGCTCTTATCACTTCCCTTTAGGCTCACCTCTGCCCATGGGTATTCACAAAGTGTTTATCAGTGATGGCAGCTTACCTAAGAAGGCAAGGAATCATTATATTTCCTTACCTGGATGATTGACTAGTCGTAGGGAATTCATACCAGCAGGTAAAGGATTCAATCATGGTGACCCAAAGTACCCTGGAGTCACTGGGGTTCCTAATCAATGCCCAGAAGTCTCATACGTAACCAGTTCAGTTACTGGAGCTCATTGGTGCAGAACTGGACACTGTTCAGGGAAAAGCTTTTCTCCCACTGGAGAGGGTGTCAAATCTACTGACTTTAGCAAATTCCTTTACTTTGGGTCAACCCAGAACTGCAAGACAGTTCCTGGCATTACTAAGACACGTGGCCTCAACTACTGCAGTAGTGTCAGGCTCCAGGTTTCAGATGAGGGATATTCAGTGTCACCTCAGATCCCATTGGTCTCAGAGAAGGGATCCCATTTCAGAGTTTGTGCCAGTTACAAGCACTCTGTTACTGGCTCTGTAATGGTGGAAAGAAAGTGACAACCTTCAGCAGGGCATCCCTTTTCAGCAACAGCACAACACAGTGGCTCTAACAACAAATGCCTCCCTCCTACGGTAGTGGGCAGACACAGGTGACCTCAGGCTCAGAATCAGTGGTACTTGGTTGCTTCAGGAATCCAAGCTGCACATCAACCTCTTAGAGTTGAGAGCAGTCTTTCTACCCAAGGCTTTGCCCTCAGTTGTGGGTCATTCAGTCCAAGTCAGAACAAACAACACAACCACCATGTGGTATATCAACAAGCAGGGTGGTACAAGGTCTTCAAGCATGTGCACAGAGGTAATGAAGATCTGGTCCCTAGCATATTCCCTGGAGGTGCATCTGTCCGCTATTCTTCTCCAAGGAAAGGACAATACACTGGCAGATTCACTCAGCAGAATCAGCCAGGATCATCACAAATGGGCTTTGAACAGGCAAGTGTTGGACAAAATTTTCAGGCATCGGGGCATTCCAAAAATAGATCTGTTTGCCTCAAAAGAAAACCACCAGCTAACACTCTATTGCTGCAGGCCTCCCTCCCTGGGCACAGTGCCCATGGATACTTTGTCTACCAAACAACCCATTCATCTGCCACAGAAATACAACCTTCTAACAGCTGTTCGGGGCAGATAGTTTTTCCAAACCTCGAGAGCCTTCACATGAAGGCTTGGTTCTTGAGTAATTAGAATTTTCTGAATTTAACCTTTCAGAAGAGGTATTTAAGATACTAAAAGTTTCTCGGAAAACTTCCAAAAGAAAGACTTATGCTTCCAAATGGAAAGGATTTTCCATCTGGTGCAGGCCTAAGAAAATCAATCCCCTTAAGGCAGATTTGTCTACGTTGCTTGATTATCTGGTGAACTTGCAGGCTGTAGGCCTCAGGCCTGCAACCCTTAAGGTTCACTTAGCAGCAGTATCTGCTTATATGTCTGCAGGTGCTCAGAGAACAATAGCTTTACACCTTATTTTTAGAAATGTTTTCAAAGGATTGGCACATATGTTCCTTCCTTTTAGGGAACCAGTCCCTCCTTGGGATCTGAATTTGTGCATAGCCAAACTCATGGAACCTTCTTTTGAGCCAATGGCTACAGCTGACCGGAAATTTGTCACTTGGAAAACTGTTTTCCTGGTGGCATTCACTTCAGCAAGAAGAGTATATGAGCTCAAGCTCTTTGCACTGATCCTAATTACATTATCTTCCATAGGGCCAAGGTAGTCCTTGGGACTAACAGGAAGTTCCTTCAAAGGTGGTTTCTGATTTTCACTTGAATCAGTCCATCACCCAGTCCTATATTTTCACAGCCAAATCCAGTTCAGGTAAATTGAAGTTTCTTAGCTTGGACATTAAGCGGTCTCTCAGCTATTACATTACTCATACTAAAGACCTCAGGAGCTCCCATTCACAACTGTTCATTACATATGGTGAAGTGGAAAGGGAGACCTGCCTCAAAGAGGTCTGTTGCATGCTGGATAGTATCATGCATCCAGTTCTGCTACAGTAAGGCTGAAAAACAACCGCCACAAGGCCTCAGGACACATTCCACTCGTGGAACTACTGCTCTGTGGCAGCTGCAAGGACATTCCTCTGCTGAAAGTCTGTAAAGCAGCTACCTGGAGTACAGTCCACACCTTCACAAAGCACTACTGCCTGGACATCCAGTCCAGGACTGATGCTAGGTTTGGCACTGCAGTATCGCAAAACCTTTTTCCCTAAATAGGTTCTGTTCCCACCTCCCAAGGCACTTCTTGATAGTTCGCTAATTGTCTAATACTGCTAGGAGATTCCTGGGTTTGAGAAAAATTACTTACCTTAGTAATATTGTTTCTTCCAAGGGATCTCCTAGTAGGATTAGACCTCCCATCCATACTTCCCCTTACATAACCCGAACAGGTTCAGCAATACATTTATAAGAGTTTTGATGTTGCCATTAATCATTGGCTTAGCTTTAAATCATTGTTAATGCACACAAATATGGGATACCTAGCTCACTGTTTTGTTGTGATTTCTTATTCTGTTGGGAACCCATCCTCTTTATCATGGGGAGGGGTTTTTAGTGTTAAGGGTGTATAAATGCAATTATTTAATTAAATTAGTCTTGTGCTTTCATCTACAAAACCGAATCTGGCAGTTAGATGGAACACAATCCACCTAGAGACAGCAGTTTAAATGATGCATTCCAAATTCCCTAATTTGCATACATTCTAACTCAGAGTTCTGGGGGCAGTCAGAGATTCTGGGCTGACTGCTAATTGTCTAATCCTACTAGGAGATCCCTTGGAAGAAACAATATTACTGTGGTAAGTAATTTTTTCTTACTTGTCGGACCAAATATCCAAAATTCAAGATTTGTTCTCTGCAGAACTATCTTCCAGAAGGAAAATTGAGCAAGTTTCCATAATTACCCCAACCCAATGCTTATTTTGAACTCCAGATATTATCTGGGCAAGAAAAGGAATCATCCACAGCTCATAGCTACATCCACAACGTGTAGATAATAATAATAATAATATAATAATAATAATAACTTTATTGTTTAGGTGCCTTTCAAATATCAAGGCGCCTTACAAATTAAGACAAAAAACAAACTAAACAATCATATAAAATCAAAACATCATCATATCATCCATCAATCAGTTAATCATTCACTATATGCCTGATGCCAGAGAAAAGTCTTTAGGGCTTGCTTAAAACCCTCCACGGTTGTACACTCCCATAACCGACGGGGTAGAGAATTCCAAAGGGTAGGGGCTGCAAACATGAATGCTCTAACCCCAGATGATTTCAGACATACCCTTGGGATCTCTTGCAACCCCTCGCTGGCTGAGCAGAGCGATCGCCCCAGGCAATAAGGGACCAGGAGCTCTTTCATGTAGTCTGGGGCCAGTCCGTGTAGGGCTTTGAAAGTCAGCAGGCTGACTTTGAAGGTGCTCCACCACTGAACTGGCAGCCAGTGCAGTTCGCGCAGCACCGGCGAAATATGACAGGACTGAGATGATCCCGTCAAAAGCTGAGCCGCCGCGTTCTGCACCCGCTGCAGGTGGCGGATTTCCACCCCAGAAAGCCCGAGGTATAGGGAGTTGCAATAATCTAAGCGCGAGGACACAAAGGCGTGGACCAGGATAGGAAGGTCGCCAGATGGAACCAGATGTTTAATCCTGGAGATATTCCTTAGATGATAAAAGGAAGATTTGATGACAGCCGATACCTGCAAATGCAGGGTCAGTCCTTCGTCAAAAATTACCCCCAGGTTTCGCACCTGTTCAGAGGTTGGGAGAGAAATGCCCCCAAGAACAATCCAGAGGACGATCCAACCTCAATCCCTATCCAGCGACCACGGTCCACAACCAACACCTCAGATTTTTCGGAGTTCAACTTCAACCAGCTCAAATCCAGCCACTCCTGGATTTCTTTAAGAGAGCTATTAAAGACCGTGAGGGCGCCATCCTGGTTGGACACAAAAGAAAGGTAGAGCTGTGTATTGTCAGCATAGCAGTGAAACCTCAGCCCATATCTTCTTACAATGTCTCCGAGGGGCAGCATATATACTACGAACAACATGGGCGACAGTACTGAGCCTGAGGGACCCCACATGACAGAGAAACTGGGTCTGAGGGAAAAAAAACAGACACCACTCTCTCAGTTCTTCCCATGAGGAACAATGTAAACCACCTGAGGACTGTTCCCGACAGTCCACAGATGTACCTCAGACGGCCAAGCAACACCCCATGGTCCACAGTATCAAACTCTGATGAGAGATCCAGGAGAACCAAGATAGAATGGCTCTTCCAATCTCTAGCCATCAGAAGATCATTGAGCACCTGAACGAGTGCTGTCTCGTTACTATGTCCCTTTCAAAAAATGGACTGGAGAGGCTCGTAGATGTCATGGATGGTCAAATGGTCGTCCAGTTGCGCTGCCACTACTTTCTCAATCACCTTCTCTAAAAGGGAAGGTTAGAGATTGGTCTGTAGTTTGCATGGCAGTTTGAGTCCAAGGTAGCTTTCTTCAAGAGTGGAGTCACTACCGCCTCTTTCTGAGAGCTAGGAAACTCTCCAGTTTCCAAGGAGCACCAACCTATCTGCGCTAGGATCAGACTGATGATGTCAATACAACCCAAAATCAGAGAAATTGGTCCAGGGTCCAAACTACAGCATGTAGGGTGCATGCTCTGGATGATCCACATGACATCCATGATCTCCGGGCGGTTGAAGGTACTTCAGAAAAACCAAAGAGCAGTGACCTCGCGCGGATCTAAAGCAACGCCCATAGAGTGTGCTGGTTGGAGCACCGCCCTGATGTCAGCCACCTTAGTAGCAAAGAATCGAGCAAGATCATCACACTCTATTTGCAAAAAATCTTTCCAGACTTGAAGACAGGCTGGGTTGCACAGTCTGTCCACAGTTCTGAACAGCTGAGCTGGTTGATTCTGAGCTACCACAATCTTCCTGGACAGGAACTCTGCCTTCTTACAGGTGATTGCAGATTGATAGGCTTGATAATGGTCCATCAGTCTAAGGTGGTCGGCATCAAGGGCGGATTTCCACCAGCAATGCTCTAGCCTTCTGTAGATGTTGGAAACTGGTACACAATTAATTGGCTGGAAAATCCCATTATCAGGAGGCACCACAATATACTGTAACTCTGATTTCTCTCCTTCTGTGAATGACCAGGGCTTCAGGACCTGTCAGTGTCAGTGGCTCAGCAGGTTGCACACTCACTTCTGAGGCGGAAGATCCGAAGACTGTGGGTTCTATCCCACACCAGGCACTTGGGTTAAATCCCAGTACTAACACTGCAGTATAGCATGAGGGGGGGTGCTGCACTTTTGAGGTGCCGTCTTTCGGATGAGACGTTAAACCGAGGTCCCATCTGCCTGTTCTGGTGGTAGCTCAGGTGGATGTTAAAGATCCCATGGCACTTTTCAAGAAGAGTAGGGGATCTTGTTATTGAAGATTTGGATTTGATTACAGAAACAAAAACATAATATAACCATAGATCACAAGAAAAAAAAAATATTTATCGCATTCAAGCGAAAAAAACAATCAATACTCAGTATAAAATAATAGTACTACAATGCATTACTAAACCATACCAGCAAAAATAATTAATTAATCCATTTGTCATAATGTATCCATGATTATACAATGGCAAGAAAGAATCTTGGACTGTGATTGGTCAGTTTGGGGCTGGACCCATGGCGTTAACCTAGGGGCGCCACAGGTCTAGTCTCAGCACTGTGAACCTGTAGATGACTTTTGGATGATGAGCTAGATGAGCATTTTTTTGCATCTCTCAAGAAACAAAAATATTTTTCCACACTAATAAAACATTCTTTAAAATTATTTTTTATTTAATATATAACAACGAGCCATTGTATAATAGGAATAACGCATTCCAGGGTGTGTGTCGTTTGGGATAGCATACGCTTGGGGGCAATTGGACGCTTTTCGCCCGCGGCCTCATGCCCAACCCCCAGGCGTGCTATCCCAACACGACACACACCCTGTCATGCATTATTCCTTTAATGTTTCACTTTCTCTATTGTAAAACGTACCATAATCCATCTGTAAAATCTTGTTTAATGCTTTTCTGACATTGGAAATTATTTTTTCATAGGAGACTTTCCTCTGCTGTATTACCCACATACAGCGGGATTGACAAATAAAGTACCTTAGTACAGAAAAAAACAATGTAAACAGCATCCACATGGTATTTACCCCAGGAACCTGAGGGAGGGCCATATACCACTTCTGGGTATGACAGGGATGAAAAAAGAGGTTGTTCCCATTCTGAGGCCAAATACATTCAAAATTGTGACACATAACTACACTACAAGTAAATGTTGTTGTGTCTCTAACACTTGCATACATGAATCTCTGTGACAATAACGTTTGGATACCTGTTTATGCTTGTTATTTCCTTTTACACTTAACCTACCATAGTTCCCTGACCATACACTATCCCATACAAAGGGAGAAATGTTAGGATTGGCCAGCTGCTGCAACACACCTCTTATTTGTGTAGCCTGACAAAGGGGGAATGCAACAGCTGTCTGACATTATGAATTTAATATGGCCTTATAAACGGTTTTCCTATCAAAAGTCTGGAATTGTAGAGGAGATATTTTCCATCTTATAGCATTTTTAATGCAGTCTAAACCATATTGAGGAACAGTGGTTGCTCTAGCCAGTAGTCGAGGTTTCCCAAGGTCCCAGGTGTCAAGACATGGTTGCCACCATAAATTAACTAGGGGCTTCCATAGCTTCATGCCAGGTTTTAAGGCAATGACAATACTATAGCTAAAGAAGAAACTGAAAAAAAGGCAATGGGATGAACCATATTCACCCCCCCAATTCCCTCTTAATGGGGTTGAGTCTAGAGCCCCAAAAAGCTTGAAAAAAGACACTATATAATCCTGTTGTTACTTCCATGGGTGGTGGGTAGACATGGCCGAGATACACAAATATGGGCACTAGAAGTGTCTTGATCAAGACCACCTCTTTTTGGAAAGTTGCTGCCCTTTCCAACTAGCCACAAACCTATTGGCTCAAATTAGCATATTACCCTAGTTCTGTGAGGCTATATTACCAGGGCCGAACTGAAGTCCCAAAATTTTAATTGGGTCATGAGTAATCTTAATGTCTTCGAAGTTGCCCAGTGCAGAAAGGGGAACTGCACCTAGTGTGACTCCTTTACATTTAACTAAATTTATCTTGGACCCAGATATTTCGGAGAACCCCTGCAAGGTATTAGACAAAGTAACCTCACCGGTATGTGGTGCTAATGTTACAACAAGATCATCGGCATAAGCTAAGATCTTTATTTGTGGAATTTCAAGGATGATGGAAAACCCCCGTATCTCATCAGTAAGTAGGATTTTTCTTATAAGGATATCTATACCAAAGGCATAAAGAGGGCTCAGCGGGCACCCCTGCCTCACACCCCTATGACCCTGGATACATTTCCCATACCATCCACTGACATTTGGTATGATTGAGGCTCCCAGATACATGTCTTGAATCCATCTGACAAAAACAGGTGGTGTGCCAAAGGCCAGCAGGGTAGCAAAAAGGTACCTGTGGGCCAGTCTATCGAAGGCTTTTCCCGGTCCAATCCAAGTATGTACCCGTGTAATTCACCCTCTTCCCCTCTGAAAAAAAGTTCCCTGCGGATTAGAAGATTGTCCTGTTGCTTCCTGTCAGGAACCGCACAGGTCTGTGAGGGACAAATTAAGTATTTAGCAACAATCAATAGTCTGGATAGCAGAATTTTACTTAAAAATTTAAAGACGGTGTTCAGGAGGCTAAGATGCCTCCAATTACTAATATCTATTTTTGGACCTGTTTTGTGTAGTAAAACCAACACAGCCTCATTCATGGATGCAGCATATTTTGAAGATGATGACAGCATATTGTTATAGAGGCTAGCAAGGACTGGGACTAACTCTGTGTTAAGGGATTTATAGACCCCTGCCCCTAACCCATCAGAACCTGGAGCTGAATCCTTTTTTTAGCTGCTGTATAGCTGCCTCTGCCACTTCTGTAGTGACTGACCTAACTAAACCTTGGGCATCTTGTTCAGAGACTTGTGGTAAACTCAGGGAGCTTAAATAACTCTGGGCCTCTGGATTTTGTGGCTTAGTACCAAACAAGGATTCTATGTGTTGTTCTACAATTCTTAAAATACCATGGGGGTTAGAGGCAATTTGTCCCGAAGTGTCTGTGAGCCCTGTAATCACTGTATTCTCTACCCTGGCTTTACACTCTATAAATGGATCTAATGATCCTTTCTGTACATGTGCACAAAATCTGACTTTTTGTGATAGTTACTTTGCATGATTATGCTGAAAATCTGCCATCTGAGTTCTAATATTATGTATTCGAGGACCGCAGTCATAACCAGTAACTTCTGACTGTGAAATTAGATGTAACTGCTGTTGTAAATGGAGATAACAAAGATACTCTTTGTTAGCCACATATTAAACCTGTCTCTGAAATAGGGCCCACCATGATTTTTTGTGTCCTCCCACCAATCAGTGACATTTTCATAACACTCAGCTGAAAGCCTAGCTGACCAATATACGTCTCCACATGCGTTGGGCTACTGGGTCATCTAGTAGAGACTCATTAAGTCTCAATTGTTCTTTTGCATCTAGGAGAGTTTTGCCAAGAGACTTTCATCACAATTGCCTTGTGATCAGAGAACTCACTGGCCTGTGTTTTAATGTCTATTATTTTTAAAACAGGAGAAACAAATATAAAATCAATGCAGGTTTTTAAAGGGTTTCTTTAGTAGGTGAAACTACCTGTAGAATGGCAACTCCGATATGCATCTTTTAAACCTGCAGTAGAAATGACCTGCTGAAAGTGGCAGTGTCACAAAATAATTTAGAAGTCTGAAGCCCTCTATCTGTTTGCCTCAAAATTAAAATCACCTAACCAAACAAGGAGGCAGGAAGTATGTAAGTAGGGTTGGATTTCCCTAAACAAAGCAACCCTGGTTGCTTTCGTTTGAGGTGCATATGTAAGCATTAATCCCCGACAGAGGAGGGCTCTACTAGGGATTAATGCCTGGTTGGAGGGGGTTGGTGCATAAGGCTGCAGGCCGGGTGCTTCAACCACCAACCAGAGCATTAATCCGTAGTAAAGCCTGACTCTGGAGGATTAATCTCTTATAACATGGGCAATGTGCAAATGGGTAATGTTGCATTATTACCTGTGATATATGACACGTTCACATATATGCAGTGGTTCAGAAAATATGATTTGGAAATACAGTTGTATAGTGCTTTTCATTTTCTCACAACCAGATCTGTTTATATAGTGGTATTTTTTTTCTTACAGATTACTATGTTTGTCATTTTAAGGGAATACAATGAATAGTGGTATGGAACATATGTTTTAAAATCTATATGTACAAATTGTTGTTTTTACATCGCTTGTCTTGTGATAGCTATGTGTCTTTGCTTGTACTTTCTTGATTGAAAGCCATCTAATTTGCATATTTAAGTAGCTGTCGGCAATCTCACGATTTTTTATGTGTGTGCCATGTACTGCTAGGTGCTCTTTTTGTAATGCGTGCAACATTTTTTACATCTTACACTGCTACAGACAACTTTATGCTTACATAGTGTTTTCACTGATATTTCCATTTCAGTTGTTGCCATCATGGTGCATGGATTCACTTCCTTGCGCTGCACACATTCTCTCAGTGATTGTTGTTGTTTGCAATGTCAGACTTGTCTGTTGCTCTTTCTCTCGCTCCACAATACTTGCCACAATTCACAGCCCCATTTCATGTGGATAACATTTATTACATTAAGTTCTACTGTGCGCATACATAGGACGATGTTGCTTGGGTGGGTGGCTGGGGATGAGATATGTGTTTGTGTTGTTAACCAGTGCATTGTGGTACTAGTTTTTCTCTGGTAGTACAGTATCGGCGATTATTGTGTGCACCTTTGCTCTTTCGTGGATGTTACAGGGATAGCAGGAGTGGGCATTACTGTGGCATTAATACCCTGCTTGAAAGTGGTCACCTGATCTATTTCAGCCTATCGCTGTGCTGCTGGGGCTGGGGTTAATACCCATGTTACAAGTCGCAATGAGGCAAAACCTCTCTGTGTTGTAAGAAATATCAAGTAGTAGGGCTGTACCTGGATGTATATCAACTAATCGGAACACTTTGAGTAAAGGGTTAGCCAAGAGAATGCCAACCCCGTCACGGGTGTCTTCTTCTGTGGACCAGAAGGAGGGGCCCAGGGGCCAGAGTTTAGTTTCCTGTTGAAGTGCATGGTGTGTTGTTTTTTTTTGTGACATATTTTATTTATTGTCTCTTGTGGCTGGGGGTGTTACCGATGGTTCCCCCTGCTCCGGCTGGTCTCACATCTCCTACACCTCTCATCTCCCAAGCTCAACCACCTTCCTCCAGTCCATGCAACAGCTGTATCGTGGCGGGTACGAGACCACCACAGCGGAAGTCAAGGGGTCAAGATCCAGGGGGAGCATCCAGGGTCCAAGCAAGTGGTTCTGCCAGACCCATAGAAACATAGAATTTGATGGCAGATAAGGACCGTTTGGCCCACCCAGTCTGCCAATTTCCCTACCTGATGGATAAGCTGCAGATTCTAGTTAATAAACAGCTTACTTCCTCCTGACCCCCACTAGAATTGCCTTATGCCTGTCCCATGCATTCTTGAATTTTCCCACTGTTCCTGACTCCACAACCTCCTCAGGAAGGCTGTTCCATGCATCCACAACTCTCTCTGTGAAAAAATACTTCCTCCATTACCTCTGAGCCATCCCCTCTATCTTCAAATTGTGCCCCTTGTTCTTGCACATCTCTTCTTCTGAAAGATGCTACCTTTTTGTACCTTGTTGATTCCTTGAGATACTTGAAAGTTTCTATCATGTCCCCCTCTCCTCCTTTCCTCAAGGGTATACATATTAAGCTGCTTTAGTCTCTCCTCAGTATGTCTTCTGGTGCAGACCTTGCCATTTTGGATGCCTCCTCCTAGACAGCCTCCACTCTGTCTATGTCTTTGCTTGGGAGATGGGGTCTACAGAATGTGCAGTACTCCAGATGGGGTCTCACTAACTGTCTGAGAGGGATAACAACTTCCTGTTTTCTACTGTTGATGCCTTTCCTATGCATCCCAGTATCCCCAAGCCTCCTTACTGCCTTCTCACATTGCTTGCCCACCTTTAGGTCATCTGATATCATTACTCCTAGGTCTGTTTGAATTTTGTTGTTGTTATTAACTCACCCCCCATTGTGTACTCTTCCCCTGGGTTTTTGTTTCCCAGATGCATTACCTTGCACTTCTTTGCATTGAATCTGAGCTGCCACGTATTTGACCATTCCTCCAACCTTGCCAAGTCACTTTTCATTCTTTCCACCCCACCTTATGTATCAACCCCATTGTAGATCTTTGTGTCACCTGGAAAGAGGCATACTTTTCCTTCCAGGTGCTCTCCAATGTCACTTATAAAGCTATTAAAGAGGGCTGGTCCCAGTACCGAACCCTGCGGTACCCCGCTAGTTACCCTCATTTCTTCACTGTGGACTCCGTTTACTATTACCCTTTACGTCCTGTTGTCCAGCCAGTTTTTTTATCCAGGCTACCACTTTGGGACCACTCAAGGCTGGCTAACTGTATATTAATCTTGTGTGAGACTGTGTCGAGATGTGTAAATCTGGGAGCCATACACAGCCCCTCCCCCGTCCGCAGCACTGGTCAGACACTATATCTGGCTCGCTAAAGTGTTTTCCAGGGTAAGACCAGCACCACACGCTGGTGTACGGTAAGCTAAATATCAGGCATCCTCCTGCTGCGTCAGGCCACCATGCCCCTTTGACGCCCCGCATGACCATGCCACAGGGAAACAAAGCTGCGGCTTCCCAACCTCCTCCCGGAGAGAGCCAGTCCTGCGGCAATCACTCCTCCCCCACCACACTGGCTCCTCCCGAACCGGGTCGCCGGTGTGATATTAGTGTGGCATCCAGCGCCTCAACCCTCACCGCCACTGGGCCGATCATGGTGTGTTTTTATACGGGTGTCCTGTATGCACACTATGTCACTGCTATTGTCTTGAAGAGTGAATAACACACCCACCCTCTTTCTTTCACTTTTGATGTTATTAACATTTAGTATCAAAAAGGAGAGGCTGTGCATCAGGGAGAAGAGATAGAATGAAAACAAGACCATCAGAGCTTAAAGAAGTGATTTACAGAGTCTTGGATGGTGTCCTCTGACATTTTCTTTTTGTGATGGCGTCCTCCCCCCCCTTCTGTATCTATTGTGGAGGCGATAGAAGAGGTGTCAGTCCCTTCTTCCCCTGAGTCCCCTTCAGTCATATCAGAGCCAAGTGCTACAAAGGAGTTACCCTTTTTCCAGGAAGAAGGACTTGTGTTATGTTTTACCCCAGGTTCCCCAAATTGTTTCTTGAGGGCTTTCCCTAACCGAGACTGTTTTTTTGCAAAACTAATTTGAAGGGTCTTTCCTTCTCAGGTTGGGGGGACATAGCGTTATGGGTTTCTTCTGCTAAACTTTCAGATACAGTAGTGTCACCCACCCTTTCTGTTGTTCCTTTGGCTGGGTTTACCTCTACCTCCAGAGTTCCCACCCGTATGTCTGTACTCTGAGGGTCTGAGTTATCAAGGGGGTGGGTTTGCTGTTTCAAGTGCTAACATTCCCCTGGCTGCCTGAAGGCTCTGTTCAGCTACATTTTTGGCCTATAATTGTTGGGCTATATTTATCAAGCCTTCATGAGAAGGGCAGTCCTCCCTGTTATGAGATGCCCAAGGACAATGCCCATAGGCATAGCCAGTTCACTCACACAAGTTGCTTTTGAATAAACTCAAACAATGTATTTATTTAGCTTTGTTGACCAGGTAGGTGCACTAGACAATACATTTGCCTATTTTCAGGTACGACCCGGGAGGGTACAGGAAATACAAGTTTGAATACATTGGACAACATAGGTACAGATACAATCAGTTTACAGAGTCAGAGCATACATTACATGGACATGTGGTTACTCACAGCAGGATATATGCATTAAGAACTTAGCAGTACAGAGCTTAACATTGGCGGCACAATAAATACTACTATATATACAACTGTAGGACCCCCAGAGGGAGGATCCCCCCCCCAGTACTGATTATGTACAACTGTTGGACCCTAGGGAAGTGGTGCCATGGACAGGGCCATGCCCAAAGCTGAGTCCAGGGTGGAGGCGATACATGCCATGTCACTACCCAGAGTCCTGGCCTGCAGAGATCATGGTGGCTTGGGACAAGTACACACTGTGGAAAGCTTCAGGTGGTTCCATAGGGAGGATCTGAGGAACCATGTGTGGGAGGAGAGGATCTGGACAGGAAGCAAGTTCCACAACCTGGGTGCACGAGGCAAAGTCTCTGCCACCCATTTGATCTGAGTGGTCAGTATCTTAAGGACAATCAAGCCTGGGACCTGAGAGAGTAGTGTGAGGAAACAGCCAGTACAAGGAGTTCCAGCCAGCCGGCGGGGTGCCAGTCTGAAGAACCTTACCCATGAAGCATCCCAGGACAAAGTCTAAGTAATGAGATGGAGAGAGCCAATTCAGCTTGCTGTACAGGTCGCAGTGATGGGTGAGATGAGGGGCAGCAAGAGCAAAGCAACAAATATTGTTATATGAGACAGTCCATCTAGAAAGGTGCACTTTGGTGGTGCGAGCAAACAGCAGGCTTCCGTAGGAGAGAGAGGGGAGGAGCACACCTCGAGCCAGTGCAAGTCGGGCGGCAGGGGTGAGGTTACTGTTTGCTCTATAAGCCATACCCAGTTTACAGTTGACAGCTTTGCAAATATTCTGGATATGATGCCCAAGTTCAAGCTGTGGGTCGAGTGACACTCCAAGGTATTTGAAGATGCTAGTGACAAGGACCGGGGTGCCATCAAGTCCGGTGATGCACAATGGGGCATGGGAGGCCTTTAGCAGCAATGTGTCCATAATCTAAACAGTGGCTACACCAGGAGGTGTCACAGGCAGAACTGAGGTGGGTGCAGGAGCCACATTTAAAACAGGAATGTGGTTGTCCTATATAAAAAAGAGAACCCTGATCTTTTCCTAGGAAGAAGGAACTAGGGAGGTATACAGGCCCTGAACTGCTAGAGTATAGCTTCACCCTTTCCCTCCACCTGCCATCCCAGATCTGCTAGCTATCTAGTGTGGGTGTTGGTCTTCTAAAATATCTTCTTCACATCTGTTGTGCAGCCTCCTCTCGCAGAGGAGGAATGGTCAGTGAAGTACAGTGGAAGAGATATAGATTGATTAAGGTGGAAATCTGAAACCACCTTAGGCAAGAACTTCCTGTTACTCCTGAGGACTACCTTATCTCTATGAAAGGAGATAAAATCAGGCTCCACTGACAAAGCTTGTAATTCACTTATGCATCTGGCAGAAGTGATGGCTACCAGAAACACAGTCTTCCAAGTCAAGTACTTAAACTCTGCTGAAGACAAAGGCTCAAAGGGGGGGGTTGCATAAGCTGGGCAATGCAAACATTAAGATCCCAGGTGGGGGCAGGGTCCCTGAATGGAGGGTTGGTGTGACGCAATCCCTTGAAAAACTTGGAGAATACAGGGTGAGCTGAAAGAGAAGAGGGCTTACCTGCTGAAATAAAAGCAGACACAGCTGCCAGATGCACTTTTAGGGTAGCTGGCCTCAGCCTCAAGGTATTTAAGTTGGACCATATAATCCAGGACTGTGAGTAAATCAGCAGATTCTGGGGAAATATGCTTTCCAGAGCACCATATGGAAAACCTCTTCCATTTGGAATTATAAGTAGCCCTGGTGGAAGGTTTTCTAGAAGCCTTCAGGATATCCATTACACCTTGGGAGAGGTGTAAATCAGCAAACTCTAACTCTTCAAGAGCCAGGCCTTGAGATTGAGAGATTTGAGCAGTGGCGGCTCTATACCAGGGCCCGCCAGGGCACGTGCCCCGGTTAAAAAACGCTGTGCCCCAGTTGGTGCCCCATATGGTGCAGAGCTTCCCCCACAGTAATAATATATCAGTGCCCTGGCTGTCATCTGTTGTGCCCCAGCTGTGCCCTGGTAACCCTTTATGGCTAGAGCCGCTACTGGATTTGAGGTTCGGGTACCAAACCCTTCCCTGAGCACAGGTTAAAACTCCTGGGAAGACACATGGGGATATGGACTGCTAAGAACAGTAGGAGTGGATACCAGGGTTGTCTGGCCCAATCTGGAGCAATCAGGATCATCTTGCAGGGTTGAGATCTGATTTTGACTAGCACTTTGAACAGGAGAGGGCAGGGGGGAAAAGCATAGAGAAACTTCCCTTCCCAATTGAGAACTAAGGCATCCAGAGGGACTGAGCCCAACACTGGGGGCCTGCAGCAAAAAAGAGGAAGTTGGTGTTGTCTGGGGCTGCAAAAAGATCTACCTGCGGGGTGCCCCATCTGGAAAATATCACCTCCAAGACCAGGGGGTCCAGTGACCATTCCTGATGGCCCTGGGAAATCCTGCTGAGAACATCTGCCAGGACATTGTCCTTGCCTGGGAGGTGAACTGCCGTAAGGGAGGTGTTCAGGAGTAAGCCAGAGACCACAACTTCATTGCTTCGGTGCGCAAGGCCGAGACCGAGTGCCCCCTTGCTTGTTGATGTACCACATTGTGGTGGTGTTGTCTGTTCTGACCTGTACAACTTTGTTCTGAACAGATTTGGAAAAAGCTTGAAGTGCTAGAAAAACTGCTCTGAGTTCCAACAGATTGATGTGGAGCAGAGATTCCTGAGGGGACCACAACCCCTGGGTGGTGAGGTCGCCCATGTGAGCTCTCCACCCCAAGAGGGATGCATCTGTAGTAAGGATTAAGGAGTGCGACTGAGTGACAAAAGGAACCCCTTGTCTCAGATTGCTCTGATCCTGCCACCACTGTAGGGCCTGGATCAGGGTTCGAGTAACTGGGATCAATTTGGTTAGAGGGTCTTCCTTTGAGACCAAAAGGCTCTCAAATGGAACAGAATGTCCTCATCTGAAATCTTGCTCCCTGCACTACTGCTGTAGAAGCAACCATGTGCCCCAGGAGCTGTAGAAAATGCCTTGCTGGTCGAGACACCTGCAGGGTGAATGAGGAGGCCAGAGAGACCAGGGTCCTTGCCCTGTCCAAAGGAAGGAAGGCTCTGGCTTTCTCTGTGTTCAGCTCTGCGCCTATGAAGGTGAGGAGCTGGACAGGCTCTAGAACGGACTTTGAAAGATTCAGAAGGAAACTTAGAGAGGTGAGCAGTTGCTGAGTTATCTGTAGGTGTACTTGACTTGGTCTGGGGACTGGCCTACTATGAGCCAGTCGTCCAGGTAAGGGAAGATGGCAATTTTTTGCCTTCTTAGAGAAGCAACTGCTACTGCCAGGCATTTTGTGAATACCCTTGGAGCAGAGGTGAGGCCAAAGGGCATTGCTCTGAACTGGTAATGGCCTGAGGGCAGCTCGAACCTGAGGTACTTTCAGTGGGAGCTTCTGATGAGAATATGGAAGTAGGCATCCTGAGGTCCACGGACACTCAGCCAGTCCCCTGGCCTTAGAGAGGTAGAATAATTCCCAGAGTCACCATTTTGAATTTTGGTTTTAAAAGGTGCTTGTTTAAGTATCTGAGATCCAGGATGAGCCGCCATTCTCCTGTCTTTTTTGGGGTAAGGAAGTACCTGGAATACAATCCTTTGCCCTGGTGTAGGGGTGGAACCCTTCCCACAGCTCTGAGAGCAAGAAGGGAAGAGACCTCTGCCTCTAAGGCAAGTGCCTCTGATGGATTTGCAGGTGGTAAGGATCTGGTTCTCATCTTTGGAAACTTTTTGAAGCTGAGAACCAGTCCCTGGCTTACTACCTCCAGGACCCATTTGTCTGATGTCAGAGACACCCAGTCCTGGACAAAGTAAGCCAGCCTGCCCCCTACAGGTAGCTGAGAATCGGCCCTGACAACCCCATCAGGGTGCCTGCTTGGCAGGGGCTTTGGCTGAGGGTGAAGCAGGCCTGCTTGTACCCCTGCCTGCTCTCCCTCTAAAGAACCCCTCTGGGCATAAGCAGAAGAGGAGGCCTGGGCTTGTAAAAGGCTTATGAAAAGGCCAGCCCCTGCCCCTGGGAAGCTGCCTTGAGGAGTGGCCTGCCTTTCCTGGTCTGTGCACCTCATAGGTGGTCCTATACTCATCCATTTTCTTCATGTAATTCTCTGTCAGCTCCCCAAACAGGGAATTACCCACAACAGGAAAATCCATGGCCTTAGTCTGGGTATCCTGTGACAGGCTAGTACATCTGAGCCAAGCCATTCTGCAGGCGCACAGATGTAGCCATGACTCTTGATGACACATCATTTGAGTCCACTGCAGCATGGAATTGCACCTTGATGCCTCAATACCATCAGCAGCCACCTGTTCCAGCTCCTTGGCAAGCTGGCCAGGACCTGTTTTACTAGAGCCATGACAGTGTCCCATCTGGATTTCTGATATCTAGCAACATAAGCCATATAATTTGCCTGTCTGAGTCCCAAGGATGCTGCCATGTACTGTTTCTTTGCCATGGCATCAATCCTCCTGCAGTCCTTGTCCGGGGGGTGTGAAGCCAAAGGAATATTTGCCTTGTCACAGGCTGCAGCCTGCACTACCTAACATGGCTGCATTGTTATGAAGGAACTCCGTATCAGAGCCTGACAATGTGTACCTCTTGTCCATTCTCTTATCCACAGGAGGTATAGTGTGAGGAGTTTTAGAATTTTAAATGTCTGTTTCCCAAAAGATTTATGCAAGGGAATAGACAGTCTCCTAGACTCTGGGATGTCCATCACTTCCACATAGTCAGGCTCCTCTTGATCATCCACAGCTTCCTCCATAGGGAGCTGGAGGGTTTCAGCCACTTTTTTATAAAACATAAAATGAGAAGGGGACTCAGAAAACCTAGGAGGAGACACTCCTGAAGGTCTGTCTGGGGAGATGTCCGGGTCAATGGGCACATCCAGACTTTCAAATCCACATTCACTCTTCTCATACTCCTCTTCCCCCTCCTCCGGTTCATAATATTCCTCTAAATCATACTCTTGAACCGGTGGAACCGGCCGAACCGGGCGCTTACCTGACGGTGCCAGTTCGGTCGGAACCGGGGAAAGCGACTGGACAATTTTGATCGCCTTGGCTATTTCTTCAGCGGTTGGAGAGGAAAGTTTTGGCTCCACACCAGCTGATTTCCTAGTCCTTTTTGCTGGAACCGACTCCTCAGAGGCGGATCTCCTTTTGCCCGAAGAAGTCTCGCCCTGGTCAGAGGGCACTCCTTCTGGTTCGGTTGGAACCGAACCGGGCTGGCCATCCGGTTCAGCGGACTTTTTGGCCTCCCTTTCCCTGAGCCTACCAACTCTTTTCTCCAAGGTAGCTGCAGGAAAATTCTTACAAATCTGGCAGTCTGCATTGAGGTGGTCAAACCCCAGACAGTAAACAGAGGTGGTGTGGGGGTCAGCCTTGGCAAAGACTTCCCCACACACACTGCAGTGTTGAAACCCAGTGGGCCCGGTTTTTCTTTTGGGTTTCTCAGACATAGTGCCAGTCCTGTCCAAACTTACCCATTTATGGCAATCCGCCAGGTAAGACCCTCTTATCGGTTCCCAACCGTGTCACGGGTCGTGGCAAAAACCGTAATAAAATCTGTTTTTTCAGAACCGATAAGAACCGGTAACCACACTCTAAATCGCAGATTAAGATTTTTTAAACAACTTCATCGGTTTAAACCGAACCGATAAACCGTTTACAAGTTCCACACAGAAAATAATTAATATAAAACCTATCTAGTACTCACAAATACCACAGACAGAGACTGAACCGACAGGTTGCGGTTTAAATTCGGTCAAAAACCGAGAAAAACAATACTTTAACAGACAAAACGAACCGAGCAGAAGGAGAAATCTCCGGAGCGACTGTTCAGTGAGGCAGAGTAAAGAATCTGATGGTTTGAGTTTGAAGAACAACAGACAGAGTCTCAACCGAGCTCAAGCTCAGCATTCCATGCCTAGCAAGGAAAGTTAACTCTTTCACCTCCGGAGCAGTTCGAAGGTTGGGACTCACTGCATATGTCAGAATATAGCAAGACTTCATGTTGTTTGAAAGGTAACGTTTCCTTCTTTCATTAAACTTTCTTCATCCTTATTTTAAAATTTTCCTTCCTTCCTTAAGCTCCTTAATCAGCCCATGTTGGAGGAGCTAAGAATCTAGCTAAGTAAAGAAACGCGACCTGCAGGCTGCAGCTACTCAGACCTTCCTCCCCCACCCTCTCATTTTTTTCAGCAGTTTAAGTTTTACTTTGTGTCACTCTTTCCCTTTTGTTTTATTTTTATGGAAAATGTACTGGCAGGCACTACAGCTGCTGTACTGCTGCTGCAATGGAACCCAAAGCCAAAGTTATTGCCGCAACTGTTTTAATGAATTTATTATGGCTAAGGTTCGCTCGAGCTCTCTGTCTATCTCTGTCTCTGTTGTGTAGCATGCTGTGCTGCAAAATGACGACAATGCTCTCAGCTGTCACATTAAGCTGCCTTGTTCCAATCATGCAGTATTGTTTCCCAGTGTTCCCACCCCCACTGTGATGGCTGCATAAGACTGGAGCATGGATCAAGTCACACAAGTTGGCTGGCTGGCCTTCATTCATCCAACCAAATGAGTCCCTCTCCCCTCTTGTCCCAACAACAACACAGCCTCATGGCTCACGCAGCCCCCCAAACTCCCCCATGTGACTCGCACTTGCTCCAACTTAGTTGTCAGGTAGGACCTGCTGGGACATCTCGGTTGGGAGGATGGCAGTGGAAGCCATAGCTACCAGCCAGACTAGGAAAGGAGGAGTCAAAGACCCAGCCACTGGTGTTGTAAGAGGAGGCAGGACTTGTGGGATGAGATGGGGAAGGAGGGAGGAGGCATGCCGCCCCCACCCCCGCCACGTCTGATATATGCTTGCTTTCTGTGACAATTGTGAGCCTCTAAAACAAGTGAGTGGTGCTAAACTGATACTTCTGGGTTGACTGTCAGTAAGCAAGCGAGCATTATCTGCAGCAACACTCCACTCGGTCTTGCTTACAGACAGTTACACAGTGTCAGTGACAGCACATTTGCACCTGCTGCTGCTAAAAGGGAAAAAAAAAGTGATAGACGGGGGACGCACTACCATTAACTAAGGCCATGACCCTTTTTACTGGGCTCCTGATGCCCCTGACCAGGACGTACATTGTGTCCACCTCCCATATGCAATTATGATGTGAAGTGCAGGTTTTGAAATATTAATCTGTTACCTCAATGTGGAAATATTTATCTGTAACCTCTACTCTGTGTCTATGTGAAATGTACATTACGTGTAACTAATTCCAGGTTGCCCCTGAAAAAGGGACTTTCGGGGATCAGCGGGCCTACCTGGTTACCAAAATTGAAATAAAAAAATAATGAACACGCAAAGAACTACTTGCTCTGTCATGTAGCAAGGGTTAATTAGTAGTAATAAGCAGCACACCTGACTATCCCCAAGCTGACTGGATGACCAAGCCCCTGGCCGCAAATGCATCTTTCTAAATGGCTGTCAGCCAGGCCCAAGGCCCCGTTTCTGCTAAACTGATACCAATATGTCTGCTTTGCCTTAGGCAAGCAAACATGAAACGGGTGACAGTAGTCATACTGAACTGGTGAGAAAAAGAACTTAATGGACCAACTACCTTCTTTCTTTTTTAAATTTGTACATTCAGATGTTCATAAACCAGACCAAAACAAAAATTGTTATAACAGTTAACTAGGAGCTCCTGAGTCACACAGTACTGTCTACGAGTGGTAGTTTCCTTTATAGCTTAGTTTCAGGGTTAATTTCTTCCTATGAAATACAGCATTACTTTGTGAAAGCATAGCTTTCAGGGTTCACACGGCTCTCATTTCTCATTAAGTAGTACAGCATTACTTTGTGACAGCGTAGCTTTCAGGGTTCACATGCCTCTCATTTTTCCCCAATTAGTACAGCATTATTTTTGTGATAGTATAGCTTTCAGAGTTCATATAGCTCTCATTACTCAGCACTCTAGCACTCCCTTTGCTACATAGTAATTAAAGGTCAGAAAAGAGTCTAGGCCTGTGAAGTCTGACCCCGCCACAAACACACACTTCATTAGCAAGGATGAAAAAAAATAAGCATACGATGTGAACATGTACTTATTTAGAGGGATTCCCTGGTCACTGTATTACCCAGGACAACCTGTAAATCCATTGGTAAGCAAAAATGTATCCATGTTTACTATAAAGGCCAGTACTGCCTTCATGTCCACTATCTCTGCTGGTAGTCTGTTCCATCGGTTCACCACCATCTGGGAGAAGAAATGCTTCCTAACACTACACCATAATTTTCCAACTATACCTTTTAGAGTGCATCCCTGTGTTCTGCTGGATGACAAAAAATTAAACATCTCTGATCTTCTCAATATCCAAGAGTATGCAGAAGGCTAATATCATGTCCCCTCTCACCTTACGTTTCTCCATGGTGAACGTTAGGGGTATCAAGCCTCTGTTCATAGCCCCCCAATATCTCTACTCAATTTGGTGATCTTACATTGCACCCACTCAACTACCACAACATTCTTTTTGTACTGCAGAGCACAGAACTACGTGCAGTACTCTAGGTGGGGCCTGAACAGGTTACAGTAATGTGGAAGGCTAACTACCCTTACTCTGCTGGTCACCCCCTCCCACTTTTGATGCATAAAAACATTCTACCAGTTCTTTTGATAGCAGCTGGGAACTGTGTCATGCTTCCACCCCTTGTTACTATGATATCAGGTCCTTTTCCTCCTCTTCAGCTGCAAGAGGAATCCCACAGTGTGTAGGTCCTGTCTTTGTTTCTCTTCCCCAAGTGGAGCGCCTTGCATTTGTCTACAATGAATCAGAGACTTCACAAATCCAACCAATTCGCTAGCTTGTTCATGTCCTCCTGACAACTGTCCCCATCCTCAACAGAAACCACCACCCTGGCCAAATTAGTGTCCTCAGCAAACGTAAGCAGCATGCAGGAGACCCCAGATTCCAGATCACCGACGAATATCTTGGAACAGCAGTGACACCAGCACCAATCCCGGAAGGGCAGTGCTACGTACATATCTCCACTCGGAATAGCAACTGTCTACCACAACTCTCTGCCCCAATGCCAGTCAGCAGTCTACTATCTGTATGCCACGCTGCTGTACTTTGCCCAGAAGCTTGATGTGCCACAGTACCGAAGACCTTGTTGAAGTCCAGCTAGACCATGTTAAGGACCTCGCCCCTGTCCACCTCCCTGGTCATCCTCTCATAAAAGGTGGTCAGCTTGTTTTGGCAGGGTCTGCCACTGATAAAGTCATACTAAGAGGAGGCGACAATTTTGACCTCAGTCTAGTGCTCCATTATTCTGTCCTTGATAATGGCTTTACAGGACTTTCCTTACCCAGCACAGATGTCACCTTGACCAGTCTGTAGTCTGGGTCCAGACTTACCCCCTTCTTGAAGACTGGGGCCAAACTGCACAATTTCCAGTCCTCTGACACCACACCTGTCCGGACAGATCCATGATAGGTTACTGTAATTGGCCACACAAATTGTTCTATTAGCTCCACCATGATCCTAGGGTGCATCCCATCTGCCCTTTGGGAAATACCTGGTTTGATCTTTGCCAGGCTACTGGCTACTAGAACAGGTGTTATGTCTGCAGGCTGCATCATGGCTACTGGTTAAACAAGTTATTTCAAATATTATATTGCACTATTGTATTCTATCCTATACCACTCTCAGTTGCTGATATGTTTCAAGTCATCATATTTATTCTCTTCATTTGTATAATGTACTTTTAAATAGACATTTTTCTCATTGTATGCTATTCATTAAGCCTGTCTGTTATCCCCAGGCCACATGTACTGTTTTTATATTACCTTCTTAAGTACTAGATACTGTCAGGCGATACAGGTTCTTGAATTTATTATCCTTTCCACAGTATTTATATTTGTTTTCCTCTTTTGTATAACACATTTTTATGCATTATGCACTTCTAGTTGATACTGTGCCTTGAAACTGTTATTCCTAGTCTGTGTGGATTGTTTTTTTATGTCCTATCCATGATCTCCTTGCAAATGAGCTTTGCTGAATGTTTTTTTCCCCTGGCAAAACAAACAAATAAATAAATACATAATATCAGGAACATTTACCACCAGTTCTTTGTGTGAGGCTAGAACCCACAACCCTTACAATTTTCCAACATCAGAGGTAAGTATGCAACCTGCTGAGCCACCAACACTGAAGATTAACAATAAGCTAGAACATCAATAGCCCAAGTGTCCCTCTATATCAGGGAAAAGCCTGCTTCACACACACACACACACACACACACACACACACACACACACACACAAAAAAAAAAAAACTTTGTGAGGCATCAGTTGGCAAACCGACAATAAAAAGACTGTAACTTCAGAAGTTTCAAACTATTTAGAATATAGCAATGTATTATACTGCCCCTTGCTGGTGGCACAAGAACACAACAGAAAGTATTTTCATACTTCTAATTATTAGGTACTGCAGTACCAAGACCACTTTCATTTTCAAGCTACAGATACTTTGTAAACTTTTTTCTGTCAGCGTAATGTGACCAGTAAACGTGCCCCCTCTCCTTGTGTGCATGTTTTACTTACAATTTAGAAGTACTACCTAAAACTAATGAGCCCATCACGTGCACCATTCACTCATTATAGTATTCCTTACATACTGTATCACAGGGGTAGAATTTAAAGAAAAAAGGGGTATTCTGCCATCCAGAATTTTGGTATTCTGCCTGGAAATCTGGTATTCTACCCAATTCCATGGATTTTTATATTTTTAAACCTAGAATATTTAAAATACAACTAATCTCTTTATGAAACCCCCAAAAATAAAGACATTTAACAAAAGGAAATGAGTTGTCTGTCTCAGCCTTTTTTATCGACTTACTCCTCTCAATCCTGGCTCCTACTCAACCCTGGCGGTTGGTGGGAGAAGTGCAGCACCCCTCCTGGACCCCAAAAGAGTAGTTCCTGGTGTTGGACATCCCCATACCCCAGCCAATTGCTGTCTGATGACAGTAATGGCTTCCCTCCCCACTCCGGAACCCGGCATGGGTTCAAGTTGGAGTGAGGGACCACTAGCCACTAGGGAATTTCTAATACAACACAATGTGGGTGCAGATGGGGAGGAGGCGAGACTGCTACCTTCCTGGGAATACCTATGGCCTCTGCAGGCATGCATGCAGGTGGGGCAGGAGGAAGGGAATGCTAGCCACCCAAATGGGGCGGGGGGAGCCAGACCCCAGAGCAACATTTTCTATAATAGGACCATCAATCAACAAGGGGGGAGACTGAGCACCACTCTTTATAACACCATCCACATAGGCTGCTCTCAGGGAACAGGCTGTGCAACCAGGGGCAGCACAGCACAGGCATGGCCTCACTCTGATCAAACAGCACACAGAGCATGCTAAAGGCCTTTATCACTTTTCACAATGGACTCATTTGCATAGCACGGGGGCAAGCCATTGTGCCGTCCCTAATTACAAGGGCCAAGTCTGCATGACTCTAAGCTGTCTAGCACTCAAATGGCCCTTAATATATCAGTCGAACAGCGCCAATGCACTATTATGACTGAAAGCAGTTTTGGATACCTGGCCATTTGCAAAGGGACAGTGCAAAGCTTTCCCTCTCAGTCTGCCCCTAGATTTGAATATCTGGTCCCTGACAACATACTGCGTACTGCAGTCAAGACAGTCAGTTGGGACATTAAAAAAGGAAGAAAAAAAATGTTTTTTTTAAAGGCTTCAAACAAACACCCTCATGCCCACATACTGTGGGGAGCAATCCCCAATCCGATTAGGTTTTTAACCTAATTTTCCCTCCTCTGCTGTTCGGAGAATTTTATTTTATCTAATTCCTGCCATCACTCCAACAATATTTTAACAATCAAGCTTGTGCCATTGCACCACCGAAACCCCCGATTCCTACAGATGGGGAACTGCAGCCTGGCACAACAGTGTACTATTACTTGTAGCTCTGGTTTTTTGGTCGCTGATTGCCGGTCCCAGTGCCACAGACTCACAGTTGCCAGGTATGGAATGACAGGAACCAGCAGTGAGAAACCCGAGAGCTCAAACACTGCTCCATGTATTGTTTACGTCTTCTGCTGCTGATCCCCTGACGTCAGTCGCAGGCGGTTCTGGGGTGCAACACAAGACGCACTGTCTACAAAATGCCATCAGGAGAGCAGAGTGATCAACCAGATTAAAATAAAATTCTCCAAACACCAGAGGAGGTATATTAAGTCGAGAACAGCCGAATCGGGACTGCCCCACAGGTGTGGGGGCATTGGTGGTTTTCCTTTAAATGTAGCTGACTATCAAAACCAAAACCTGAAACATTCAGATCAACACAAAACACACAGCTTCTGTTCACTGGAGACACCCTTTTGCAATAAAGATTAAAAGGGTGAACTGGCAAGGTCAGGACAGGGTGTGTGACAGACCTGCATTCTACCTGTTAGAGATGTGCGAGTAGAGGGACACATTTCCTATATTCCCTTTTCCCTCCTCTTTTTAAATCTGTTGCACAACAGTACCTCAAACTATTCTGGACTCTTTTCCCAAACTGCAGTAGGTTGGCCACCTACAACAGTTCTTTTTCTTAGTCTCCCTAAATCTGTTTCAGACTTTCCTTGATCTTTTTCCCATTTCTCTTTCAGTCCCTCACTCTAGTAAAAAAAGCCTTGCTGTCCCAGAGAAATGGCAGCTATGGTTAAAACACAAACAAAAAATAATACAGTGGCAGGCTGTATTCAAAATGCCTGGAAACTGATACAGTAAGGTACCTGATGTACTAAGGTGCATAGTGCTTAATAAATATTATAATATGGAGATTAACCAGAAGGCAAATAGAGGAGACCGATTCATCGGAAAGCACCACCTGACCAAAATGGAGTGGGTATTAATGTCACAGTAATGCCCGCTGGTACGGCATTAATCCCCGCTCCTGCTATCCCACAGACAGCCAGTGAACACAAGAGTTGCATGGAATATTCTGTCAGAGTGAACTAATCCTGCCCCCCGCCTGGTAGCAGGCGCCCCATAGATGTAGTAATATGGAGCAGGCATCACAAAACCATAGCACACACACAGATTTCCAATTGTAGGGGACAGCGCCTATATCTGCAGAATTCACCCAAGTGCCATCTATGAAAGTCTGAAGCCGATGGAAAAATGCACTGTGCAGTTCGGCACAGGAACATATTTTGCTACCCACCCGACGGCCACTGTAGGTTGCACTACCAATCCGAGTGAGCAAGGCAGCTGTTATTCCTGCTACACTCCACCACCAATGTTTAAAGTGAAAATTACATTCTGGGTAAATTGTCGTATGTTTGTAAATGATCACGTAAACGACCTGCGCTTACCGGAAACAAAGACGTGTACAAAGTAGACACCCATTATTCTTCCCGCACTCCAGAAATCTTCCGATTACTAAAACAGAAGCAGCACACCATATAACGGATAATAGCGACCTCGATACATACGTAAAATATGCAAATGAGATACCAGCTTATTTAAGCACAAGTAACAGAAATGCAGCAAAGCACAGAAGTGAGTTAAAATACAAAGTTTTGTACGTGTAGATATAAAAAAAAAAGACACGCTGACACTTATCACAATGTTTGCTGTAAATCACAAACCTGTAACTGTATACATACAGAAACATCACAATATAAATAAACGTGGTTGTCACAACATGAAACGTACTGGATATTTGGTATGCCTACCTATAGTTAGTCAAACAGTGGACCTATACATATGTATAAAATGTAACAGTTAATAATGGCACATAACTAATATCCACATTGCCCATGTTACAAGAGCATTAATCCCCTCCAGAGTCGGACTCTACTAGGGATTAATGCCAACCAGGCATTAATCCTTAGTAGAGCCCTCCTCTGCCGGGGATTAAAGCTTACTTAATGAGTTCGAAACACTGCCATAACCTATAATGTTTAGTAAAATACAAGTTAAATTGATAAATTGAAAGTGCAAAGGTACATATGTAACCCCTAGATGGCGCTGTCCCAGGGGCTACTACCCCTGCCTGATTTGTCACTAACAGGTTGAGGGGCCTGGATCCAATGGCGGGTGCCTCCACCCAGAGGTCAGGGTTTGCAATAGTTAAACTTACTTGGTCACAGCCCTCTGGGACACTGCAACCCCCCTTTCTTCCCACTAGTGGCCCACACAATATATCAGAATTACCTTCACAGTATACACTTACGCCCAGGACTATTTCCGGCACTGGGACCCCCTGTAAAATAAGATACAGTGCAACAATCACAGTACAATATTTTAACATAGACAAATACCTCAGGCAGTATAACTTTGCTGAAACAAGCAGCTCTGATTTATTTAGGGGGAATATAACAAGGACAGGGGGAAATCAGGTTAATTAGCTTATCACTTTACTCATCTACCTATGGCTCTGTGCACAGGCCTATCCCTATCAGTTACTGTCCCTGGGTACCCAAGCCCTAGTGGCTAGTCCAAACCGTGGCAGCTGGTAGGGGCCCTTTCACACAGAGAAAAGGAGAATTAAACAGTCAGCAGTACAGTAATTCCATTTGGATTTAATGTGGCAATTCAACAGGGAGCGACCCTGAATTAGTACTCACGACCTCCAAATAAGATAGGGTCCTTCAATGTCAGCAGGGCTCACTTGAGGTACACAAACCTCTTCACACATTTATATAAAAGAAAGCACTATACCAGGCAGGCTGCATCTGTATCCCGATCGCAATTACTGTACAATACCGGAGAACACACAGCAGATTCAGTTCCTGACAGACCGAGTGCAATTTTCAGCAATTCCTCCAGTCTTCTACAGGGTGAGCCTGGTTTCTACTCTTCAGATATCCTTTGATTCTCTTCACAGGACGGATTCAGTCCTAACAAGCTGTTACACAAGCTGCAGACCGGAACTCTGGGCCTTACACACGTTTTTGACTAAAACTGCACACTAGAAAAGCACAGGGCTCCTCCTTCTTCACTGCCAAAGCTCAACTGAAACTCCAACCGACAAAACGGGCACTTCCTTTGAGTTCCACCCAGTTCTTGACTGGATTGGCTGTCACTCACAATAGACTGCTGCTGTTGGTCCAAAAGGCACTGAAGTCTAAACTACATCTCCCAGAGTCACTGCCCATACAATCCTCTTGTGGCTGGCTCAGATTAGAGTCCAAGTTCTGATTCGTCCAAGGCACCATTTTAGAGCTAGCTTACCCACACTGATTGGTCCAGTTCAGCAGTTCAAAACTAGAATGGGAACTAGCAGACACAGTTCTGACTGCAAAGAAAGCAGGTTAGACAAACTGTAATTTCATTATTACTCTAAATAATTTCTGGCAAACAGTTACATCTTTCAGATAGGTTCCCTTTGCACCCTAGTGACTGCAAAATGAAGTGAATTGGCAGCAGCTCGAGTGGTACTCAGAGAAGCACACAGTCCCCCATACAAACTAATTATGTCTGCAAGCAGACAGCTCTTAAAGAGACAGTACCAGAGGCTCTAAAACACTCACTGATAAATGGCTTAAATGCCAAACACCATTCAGGCTTGGAGCATTCAAGCAAGCTCCTGAAGTCTTTTGGGAACCCCCATTTGCAGGGGGGTTACACATACATAGAGGAATGCTATTTCTCTAGGTTCTTTATACATGATAGCTTGTTGCCTGATAAAAATGTTAAAGAAAATAAAATGTTTGCAGAAGTTAATAATGCCCACCCTAAAGGAGCTTCAGACAAAGGACTTTACTTTCACTTGAACTCAAGCTGCCCCCCTCAGGGATGCAGCTAATTATTTTGGGGCCCAGGATAAGTCACTTGAAATGGGCCCCTGTCTCTATACCAGCTAATGCAGGGGTAATGTCAGCAGCTCCTCAGGTGCCTTTGCAGCTTGGGGCCCAGGACAAATCCACTTGTCCCCCGTTACTGCAGCCCTGGCTCCCCTTGCAAAGCCGATGGTCAGTTTGTTTGGAAGCCAGATCTGCCACCTTTTATATTTTAGACAGGAATGAAGCTAACTAAGCACCAGGCGGTAAATGATTAAAAGAGATATGCCTTGCCTGAAAGGAACGCTCTGTTGTACTCAAATAATGCTATTTGCATTACAAAGTAGAGAGAACAGAGCATATTTTACTTTCACTTCTATGTCTCTCAAGCTGCTCTGTCAGAAACTCAGTGCCTTGCCTCTTCTGTTTTCTTTACCCTGCTTTCACAATCCAAGCACTGCTGCAACTGGTATTAGGGTTACCACCTTTTAAGAAGCCCAAAGTGGGACATTTCTTACTGAAACATGATTTTTCGCAGGACAGTACGTAACCTCGACCAATGCAACAGACTTATTTTCTCTACATAATCAGAATTAAGGCCAAGTATTGCAGTTTCTTAGTTGCTTCTACTGTTTCTTATCATTTTAGGTTATTTTAGTTAAGGTATTATAGTTTTCTGCAACATTTAGTGGAAAGTTAGAAAATATTTTTTCTACTATAAAGTCAGGACATGTAGTATTTTTCATGTTTTTTTGCAGGACACAGCTGCCCAAATCAGGACAGTCCTGCGAAAATCAGGACAGGTGGTAACCCTAACTGGTATAATAAAGAAAAGATAAATAAAAGTTGACTGCAAGAGAGAGATCACATTTGTTTCTAAACGGAGCACTTTTCTCTCTCTCTCAGCAAAACTGGCAGCCTGTAATCAGGGAAACAGAAGCTCTCTTTTGTTCAAAACATTTACACTTTTATATTCAGAACAGCGCCACCACATGGCCAGAAGCAAGTACTGCATGCCATTAACAAAAACAAACAAAAACCAACATTTGTCAATGCCAAGTGTTGCTTGCTGTCATTAGCAGTGGAAGTGCAGGAGTTAGACAGACGCAGTATAGGAATGGTAGTGAAGTATTTAACTAACGCCAACTCCAACCACACCCTGCAGAAATGGACAGGCATTGGGGTGTGCCTTAGGGTTGTCACCCATAATGGTCACGACATTTCACCTCACCCTACCCTGCAGACACTTACAAGTATCGAGGTGTGCTTTGAAGTGTTCGGGCTTTACACTCACCTCATTCCATAAGGAAATACGCTGAAATGGATACGGTATAGGAGAATGGGGTGAACTCTGGGGCCAAAGGGTCCAAGGCACACCTCGATGCCTGCCACTGGCTTCAGGGTGGGGGTGGAATGGCATGAGCATTACTGTTGACAATCCCAAGTCACATCCCTGACACCTGTCAGTCCCTACAGGGTAGTGCGTTATTGTTTGAAAACCCTAATACCCTGGGCGTTTCTTGGTATTTTTACTCCAAGTTTGGGCTTTTTGTGATCCCACCACATGAACAGTGACACTATCAGTTAGTTAGCCGAGAGGTGATTTTTCACAGCGACTGCGCCATTTGGTGCCACAGGTACAAAAACACATTTCGAACAGGATGTGAAAAATGACAGCTGTACTGTTCATGAGGAGGTGTAAAAAAATGGCAATGTTGAAACTCTGGAGTAAAATATAAAAAACTGGTGAAGTCACGAGTGTGCGTAGAAACTGCGCAACGCACACCCATAATGTAATTAGTTTTGGGATTTTTTTTTTTTTACAGTAGATTTTCAATATAGGCATTTTGGGACCTCTGCTCATGAACAGTGTCATAGCGATTTTCTTAATCTATCCCGAACACTGATTTCCCACAGCAACCATGCTATTCTGCGCCAGAAGTGCAAAAACACACTTCGGCCAGGGTGTGTAAAATGACAGCTGTACTGTTCTTAAGGAGGTGTGGAAAAATGCAAATTCTGAAAATCTGGTCTGAAAAGTTTACGAATTCGTGAACTTATGAGGGTGCATGGAAACTGCACAATGCACGCTCGTAACACAATCATTTTATGAACTTTTGTCACCAAATTTTCAACATAGCCAGCTTAAGACCTCTGCTCATGAACAGTGTCACTGTGATATTCTTAATCTGTCCCAAACACTGATTTCACACACCGACCATGCCACTGTGTGCTACATGTGCGAAAACACATTACGGGTGAGATGTGAAAAATGACAGTTGTTATGTTTATAAGGAGGTGTGGTAAAATGGCAATGCTGAAAATCTAGAGTGAAAATATTAAAAATGGTCAAAGTTATGAGCGCGAATAGGAAATGCGCAATGCACGCTCGTAAAACAGTAATGTTTTGGAATATTTTCACCAAATTTTCAACATAGGGTTTTTGGGGGCCTACCTCATGAACTGTGACACTGTCGTTTTGTTAATCAGTCCTGAAAGGTGGCTCCACGCAGTGACCATGAAATCACCTTTCAGAACTGAATGACAACATGACAGTGACTGAGTTCATGAGGCGGGGTCCTAAGAACCCCATGTTGAAAATTTGATGAAAAAATTCGCAAAAATGGCCAAGATATGCACCAAAGTTGAAAAAAAAAAACATTTATGCCATTATACAGCTTACCGGCATTTCTTCAGTTCGCAGTCAGCTTTGAAGAGTGCAAACGTGTTCCTAATCCACAGAAGATCATTGCGCCAGCCTCCGGAGGTACATATGGAGTGTTGGATTGGGGTACACAGAGGGTGGGTGCAGGTTGGGGGTCAAAAGAGTCAACGAGGGACCATTTACTTTTTGTTACAGGTTTTTTTTTTAATTTGAAAAGACGACGTGGGAATTTTGCCATGCTGGGTGGTCTCCCAGCGTAGCACCTGGAAGTTCTGGGGGGGGTGGGCAGTGGAGCCAACGGAGGATAGGGCACCGCTACTGGCCAAGGAGACTTTTCCAACGCTGGGATGGGCTCCCAGCGTGGCAGATGGAAGTTTGTTTGGGGGCAGTGGAGCCAACGGCGGATTGGGCACCCCCATCGCCATACAGTGTGCTGGGGGACACATGATCCATGGGGGTGCATTATGCTGACGGGATTGGGCCACCCCATCTGCAAATGAACTGGGAGGGTCATGCCGACAGGGCATTGGGCACACCGTCGGCTTTTTTTAAAAAATTGAAATGTTTCACCGGAAGGCACACTGAACGGCAGGCGGCGGCTTCCAGTTGGCTTCCTGGGGACTGTGAGAGGCCGACGGAGAAGCCGTCGCCATGGGAACTAAACCCAATCAGCTGTTTTGGTAGCTTGTAATGCATCAAAACAGCTGATTGCATGGTGACGTGACCCGAATTTCCTGACACATTAAGGCATTCTCCCTAACTGCCGAAGGCAATGTGTTTCTTGCACATGTGTGCAAGCAACACAAAAATGGTACTTCAAACAGGATACCAGGGTTCGAATTTAGGTATTCCGGCATGATATTTGGTACCCAAAATGTACCGGAATGCTGTTAAATTTGAGCCCTGTATTAATAAAAACACGTATGGCTATAAAGAAAAAAATAACACTTTACACATAAAAAAAAAAAAAAAAATTGCCCCGTAGTTGGTGATGCTAACAAGGCTAAATAAGTAACACACTGAATAAAAAGCAGCACTCACCACTTGAAACCCAGTGATAACACGAGTCCAAAAAATAGGTTTAAAAATGGTTTTATTACTCACGTGCAAAGGGACCAGCAACAAGTTAGAACAGGGTCCCCCATACAGCATCTCTCAGTTAAAACAGGTTTCCTGCACAGCAAACCCAAGTTTAAACAGGTTCCCCCCACACACCAACTCAAGATCAAACAACTTCCCCCACACAGCAACCCAAGCTAAAACAATTCCCCCCACACAGCAACCCAAGTTAAAACAGATTTCCCCACACACCAACTAAAGATCAAATAGGTTCCCCCACACAGCAACCCAAGTTAAAACAGGTTCCCCAAACAGCAACCCAAGTTAAAACAGGTTCCCTCACACAGCAACCCAAAACATAGAAACATAGAATTTGATGGCAGATAAGGACTGCTCGGCCCACCTAGTCTGTCCATTTCCCTACCTAATGGATACGCTGCAGATTCTAGTTAACCAATAGCCTACTTCCTCCTTCCCCCCACTAGAATTGCCTTACGTCTGTCCCATGCATTCTTGAATTCCCCCACCGTTTTTGACTCTACGACCTCCTCAGGAAGGCCGTTCCATGCATCTATAACCCTCTCCGTGAAGAAATACTTCCTCACATTACCTCTGAGCCGTCCCCCTCTATCTTGAAATTGTGCCCCCTTGTTCTTGCACATCTCTTTTTCTGAAAGATGCTACCCTCTTGGACTTTGTTGATTCCCTTGAGGTATTTGAACGTTTCTATCATGTCCCCCCTCTCCCTCCTTTCCTTGAGGCTATACATCTTAAGCTCCTTTAGTCTTTCTTCATATGTCTTCTGGTGCAGACCCTGCTCCATTTTGGTTGCCCTCCTCTAAACTGCCTCCACCCTGTCTATGTCTTTGTGGAAATGTGGTCTCCAGAACTGTACACAGTACTCCAGATGTGGTCTTACCAACTGTCTGTACAGAGGGCCAACAACTTCCTGTTTTCTACTGGTGATGCCTCTCCCTATGCATCCCTGTATCCCCCAGACCTCCTTACTGCCTTCTCACATTGCTGGCCCACCTTTAAGTCATCTGATATGACTACCCCAGGTCCCTTTCCATTTTTGTTGTTGTCAGTATCTCACTCCCCATTGTGCACTCTTCCCCTGGGTTTTTATTTCCCAGGTGCATTACTTTGCACTTCTTTGCGCTGAATCTAAGCTGCCATACATTTGACCATTCCTCCAACCTTGCCAAGTCCCTTTTCATCCTTTCCACCCCACCTTGCGTATCAACCCTGTTGCAGATCTTTGTGTCATCTGCAAAGAGACATACTTTCCCTTCCAGTCCCTCTGCAATGTCACTTATAAAGACATTAAAAAGGACCGGCCCCAGTACTGAACCCTGAGGTACCCCACTAGTAACCCTCCTTTCTTCACTGTGGACTCCATTTACTATTACCCGCTGTGTCCTGTTGTCCAGCCAGTGTTTTACCCAGGCTACCACCCTAGGACCCACTCCCAGGCTGGCTAATTTGTTTATTAATCTTTTGTGCGGGACTGCGTCAAATGCCTTGCTAAAGTCTAGGATGGCCATGTCCACAGCCCCCGGTTTCACTACTCTGTGACCGCGCTAACGTGGCGCCCAAAGGAAAAAAGACGCTGGTGTGGGCAGATGTGATTCCCCTTCACAAAAGTGGGAGTAAGGTAGAAGCAGGAAACTACAGACCTGTTAGTTTAACCTCAGTGGTAGGGAAAATGATGGAATCACTTCTGAAGGAAAGAATTGTTGAGCATCTAGAGGCCAGAGGGGCACAGGACCCAAGGCAGCATGGATTCACAGCGGGAAGGTCATGCCAGACAAATCTGATAGATTTCTTGACTGGGTGACCAAAGTAGTAGATCAGGGAGGGCTGCGGACATGGCCTACCTAGACTTTAGCAAGGCATTTGACACAGTCCCACACAAAAGATTAATATACAAGTTAGCCAGCCTGGGAGTGGGTCCCAAAATGACAGCCTGGGTAAAGAATTGGCTGGAGAATAGGACACAGAGAGTAATAGTAAATGGAGTCCACTCTGAAAAGGGGCTACTAGTGGGGTACACTGAGGGTTCAGTATTAGACTCGGTCCTCTTCAATGTCTTTATAAGCGACATTGCAGAGGGACTGGAAGGAAAGTATGTCTCTTTGCAGATGACACAAAGATCTGCAACAGAGTTGATGCACAAGGTGGGTGGAAAGAATGAGAAGGACTTGGCAAGGTTAGAGGAATGGTCAAATGTATGGCAGCTTAGCTTCAATGCTAAGAAGTGCAAGGTAATGCATCTGGGAAACAAAAACCCAGGGAAGAGTACACAATGGGGGTGAGATACTAACAACAACAAAATGGAAAGGGACCTGGGTAGTCATATCAGATGACCTAAAGGTAGGCAAGCAATGTGAGAGGGCAGCAAGGAGGCTGGGGGATACTGGGATGCATAGGAGAGGCAACACCAGTGAAAACAGGAAGTTATTATCCCTCTGTACAGACAGTTGGTGAGACCCCATCTGGAGTACTGCGTGCAGTTCTGGAGACCCAATCTCCGCAAAGATATAGACAGGATGGAAGCTGTCCAGAGGAGGGCAACTAAAATGGTGCAGGGTCTGCACCGGAAGACATATGAAGAGAGACTTAAGGAGCTAAATATGTATAGCCTCGAGGAAAGGAGGAGAGGGGGACATGGTAGAAACTTTCAAGTACCTCAAGGAATCAACAAAGTCCAAGAGGGTAGCATCTTTCACAAAAAGAGGTGTACAAGAAAGGGCACAATTTGAAGATAGAAGGGGAGGTCAGAGGTAATTTAAGGAAGTATTTTTTCACAGAGAGGGTTGTGGATGCATGGAACGGCCTTCCGGAGGAGGTTGTGGAGTCAAAAAAGTGGTGGAATTCAAGCATGCATGGGACAGTCATAAGGCAATACTAGGGGCAGGGGGTAGGAAGAAGTAGGCTGCTGGTTAACTAGGATCTGCAGCTTATCCATTAGGTAGGGAAATGGGCAGACTGGGTTGGCCAAGCGGTCCTTATCTGCTGTCAAAATCTATGTTTCTATGGTTTCTTTATTTAGGCGCGCTTCTGATGTATGTGCGTGTCAAAGCGGATGCACTTTTTGTTTAGTGCTCCTTTGCTTGAGACTTGTAGTGGGAGTGACATGGGAATTGGTACATTCGGACAAAAAAATTGTTTAAAAAAAAAAAAAAGAATATGATTGGTGGTCAAGAGAAACCTGAGGTTTGTTCCACTAATCATTTCAGTTTGGGGGCTGTCTCCAAGATTCCTCATGCGGCAAATGTTGTAATGGCATGTGTGCAGGTGCACCATTTTCTGTCGCACAGGTCGAACGTTGAGGAGTGCAGTCGACCTCACGGTTCAGTCCCGGGAAAACTGGAAACATGGCCAGGCCCAGGAGGAATGGTAGAAGCTGGACTCTGAGTTCTGCCCTATCCCAATCGCATTCTGCTGCCTCAGAGAAGTGCATTGCAACTTGCAGCCCCACCAGACAAGCAGGCAAGTTAAGTGGTGTGCCAGCCTGGTCCCATCTCACATGGTGTCATATCTGGTCGACTCTACCATCTACTCTCAGTCACAGAAGTGTTATTCTGTTAAGAAAATGCAGGGTTTCAGTGTGCGTCCAAATCAATCCACTGCAAGACAGGACAGTAAACTTTGAGTAATCACACATTAAATCAGAAGCATTGCACTCTTTGCAATTCTTCTGGTTTACCTGTCTGGCAGTGGATCAATTCAGATGCGAGTATGACTGAGTAACATTTCTAAGGTATTGGGCTGGCTTGTTTATATTTAAAATGTACTGTGTGCCTTTGCAGGATGGGGATGGGGACCCGAATCTGAGTTTGGGTGGTGGCGTGGTCCTGTCCTGATTCTGAATCACGACTGTTTTCTTAAGCAGCAGCAGCAGCCTATAGTATGGCAGGTAGATGGAGAGTCGACCATTCATGTTAATTTAATTTATTGGTGCACTGTGAGGACTCGATTGACTGTAGGGGCATGGCCCATGGCATAAATGCGGGTGGGGCTGGGGACTGGGGTAATTAAATTTTGAGAGCAGAGAGCAGAAGACCGAGTCAACTGAGTGACCGAATTTCATGATTATTTGCTTCTGATTTACTAGCCATTTTTTGTATGGTGGCACCGCATGCTTCCGACTTACCAATCTCACTAGCTCCCAACTGGGGGTAACCAAGGAGACACTACATGAGGGATTTATGAGCAAGCCAAGCAGCATGGTATTTTCAGCAGTAGTTAGGGTAGTATCATCTTAGAGACTCAGCAGAACTGTGATTGACGTGATCGCAATTGATCAGAAGGTGGAGGAAAATTTGCCAACTGGAAGAACTGGGAATGGCTGACTAACAGACTTCTGTGAAATTGCTGCTGAACACCTGATGGCGGTGGCCTGAGGACGGTTATTTTTATTTGTTGAGAACTTGAGAATGATCAGATGTTTGGCCCTAGCTTGGTATGTGTAGTAGTGTTGTTGGGTTTAAATTGTTACATTGATTTGTGCCACTGCTTCCTGAGACCCCCCTCACTGGCTTGCCTGAAATGGTTCTGTTGCAGCATGGTGCTGCTGGCATAGGTGCCATTTTTAAATGGTCACCTGCCTGCCACTGCATTACACAAGCACCATTATCATGAGGTACTAGCCCCCCACCCCACCCCACCGCAAGAAGTGGGAAAGCGTGATCATCATGCCTCCAAACTTCAGCCTGGCCCTGCTGCCTAGCATAAGGCATTTTGAGGTAGGTTACTGTGTAAGATGATTGAATATATATATATATATATATATATATATATATATATATGTATATGTATAAATTATAGTCATTCTCTATATCTCTGAATCTTTACCCTGTGTGAGTGAGACTGACAGCTGGGCACTGTGATCAGATGGGGACTTTTACTTGGGTAAGGGGGGGGACTTGAGATATTTATTATGCTAGCAAGAGAAGAGGGATTTGTGTTTTTTTATGTGCATTGTTATGTAGTGCTCGTGGCCTCATGTTCAGTGACTGCTTATTACAACATTTTTTTTGTCTTTTTATTTTTAACTTCGATATTATTAACATACAATGTTAATGCATTTCTACAGCATTTCTAATAATTCAGAATTTTGGACCCACAAATTTTGTTTTGGACCCACACTTCTGGTAGTGGCGGGTCCAACTGGACACACATTCTTGGAACCCTACCGCTGCCACTGCTACTACTTTGGTCACCCAGTCAAAGAAATCAATTAGATTTGTCTGACATGACCTACCTGCTGTGAATCCATGCTGCCTTGGCTCCTGTGCCCCACTGGCCTCTAGGTACTCAAGTTAAAATACAGCAACCCAGGTTAAAACAGGTTCCCAAACACAGCAACCCAGGTTAAAACAGGTTCCCAAACACAGCAATCCAAATTAAAACAGGTTCCCCCACACAGCAATCCAAATTAAAACAGGTTCCCCCCACACAGCAACCCATGTTGAAACAGGTTCCCCCATACAGCAACCCAAGTTAAAACAGGTTCCCCCACAAAGCAACCCAAGTTAAAACAGGTTCCCTGCATAGCAACCCCAAGTTAGAACAGGTTCCCCCACACAGCAATCCAAATTAAAACAGGTTCCCCCACACAGCAACCCAAGTTGAAACAGGTTCCCCCAGACAGTTACTCAAAACTTAAAACAGGTTCCCCCACACAGCAACCCAAGTTAAAATATGTTCCCCCCACATAGCAACCCAAGTTAAAACAGGTTCCCTGCATAGCAACCCCAAGTTAAAACAGGTTCCCCCACACTGCAATCCAAATTAAAACAGGTTCCCCCATACAGCAACCCAAGTTAAAATATGTTCCCCCACATAGCAACCCACGTTAAAACAGGTTCCCCCACATAGCAACCCAAGTTAAAACAGGTTCCTGCATAACAACCCATGTTAAAATAGGTTCCCCACACAGCAACCCAAATTAAAAGATGTTCCCCCAGTGGGAGGTTCACAGTGCCTCCAAGACAACAAAGCGAGAGGTGTCTATATTGGGACATAAAGGTCTCAAGTGGCACTTAGCAGATTCCCGTTCAGACAAGCAGGGGCGATAAGTGATGGTTAAGCTCACAACCCCTAGAGGGCCACTCTTGCTGGTCAACATATATGCCCCTAATGAAGAAAAAACCAGATTTCATACATGAAGTCTCACACAGGCTATACTGAATATGGCCAGTTATAACCCAGACATCATACTGGGGGGAAATTTTAATCTAACCCTGGATCACTTCCTAGATCGGACAGACTCTAGACCTGAACCGCATGTACAGTCACTAGCCACCCTTCATAGCTTCATGACCATGCACCAGCTGTCTGATATATGGCGGATCAGTAGCCGGCAGGCAGAATCTACACATATTTCTCAGCGGCACGAGCTGTGACCAGCAAGACAGACTTCTGGCTGACATCCCCACACATAAAGTCTTCGGTCATCCAAACAGCCATTTCCCCCATATATATCTCTAACCATGCCCCCATCACCCTCAGATACAAAGTAGCACCCAAACCTCCCTCCTCAACGCAGTGGAGACTGGACAACCTCCAGTGGATAGAGGTGGAAACTAAACACTACTTTGGGGACAACCCCCCAGGCTCAGTAACACCAGAGGCTATTTGGGAAGGGTATAAGGTGACGATGAGAGGGAAGATTATTAGTTACGCCTTGCATAGGAGGAAACATAGACAGAGGAAGGCAGAGAGCCTAGCTTGTGGCCTCTGAAGGAGAAAAGAGGGCCTATACAAGAAGGACCATAGACAGTTAAACAACCCCTCTCTTATTAAAGAAATCATGGCCCTAAGACTAGAACTCAACACCCTTGTCACTAGAAAGGCAGAACTACAACTACATAGGACCAAGTTTAGATATTGGGCATGCGGGGGAAACAAAGGGCAAAATACTGGCATACCGCCTACACAAACAACAAGCTGACAGGCATATAGTGCTTTTGACAGACACCGTAGGAATCCAAGCTACCCCCAACCCCAAGACATAAATAAAATAATGGTGTCTTTTTACCAAGATTTATATGCCTCTCACATTGACTGGGATAAACAGGCCTTCGCAAAATTTATCAGACACCTTCCTCTTCCTAGGCTAATGGAAGTACAGAAGGACCTGTTAGATGACCCCTCTCCCAATCTGAACTGAGAACATCCATCCTAGCGATAGCCCCCCACAAATCACCAGGAAGTGATGGGTACCCAGCAGACTTTTACCAGATAACCCTAAACTCCATAACTAGCCCAATGTTAGCTATGCTGCAGAAATCCCATGCCCAGGGGTTCTCTCCCACCTACCCTAAGGGAAGCAATCATAACAGTGCTTCCTAAGGAAGGCAAGGACCCATCGAAACCAGCAAGCTACCACCCTATTTCCCTAATAAATGCTGACACAAAGATTTTGGCTAAAATCCTTGCAACTAGAGTAGAGAAATACTTGCCAACCCTAATAAACCCCTTACAGGTAGGGTTTGTAGAGGGTAGGGTGAGCACAGACCACCTCAGGGCCCTCATAAGCCTGATTCAGGCTGCAGCCAAAACTCGCACCCCTGCAGCTGCCATGGCAGTTGATTTCGAGAAAGAATTTGACTCGGTAGAATAGGAGTATCTGCATGCAGTCCTGAATTGGGGTAAATTCGGGCAGCAGCTCCTGCAGATGGATACACACCTTATACTAGCCCTTATACTAGGCCCCAACAGTAAGATTGTTAACAAATAGCATACTCTCACTGCCCTTTCAGCTCCACCGCAGGAGCAGGCAAGGCTGCCTGTTTTTCCCCCTCCTTTCTGTATTGGCCATGGAGCCACTGGCTGCGGCCTTCAGGAAACACCCTCATATTGCAGGGATAAAGGTAGGGAACTCGAGTGTACAAAACAAAACTACATGCAGATGACTGCTTAATTTTGACAGAACACATAGGTGAAGGACTACCCTCACACACTAACCATTCTACAGACCTTCCGCAAAATATCGAGATTAAGAATAAAGGTACACAAATCCGAAATTTTAACCCTGAATGAAGTTCCCCTACCCCCCAAGGCAGTAACTGCAGGTCTAGTCTACACACAGGCAGGTATCAAATATTTAGAGATACAGATCTCAAGAACATACAGCCAATAGTCCCAGAAAACCTTAACCCCTGTTCCGGTCACTACAAAAAGAATTCGACAGATGGAACCACCTGAACCAGTCCTTGATAGGTAAAATAGAAGCCATTAAAATGATGGCAGCCCCTAAACTCTACTACATTCTCTAACACCTCCCGGTGTTGATCCCGAACATATGGTTTAAAAAGATAAACAGGATTTTACAGTCTTTCTTATGGGGTGCAAAGCCACCAAGGTTCAGTTGGGCAAAATGTACTAACCCCCCCATGACAGAGGAGGGTGGAACCTACCGAGTTCTTCAAAATATTATATAGCTAGCATAGCAAACATCTCTATTTGAATGTTCAGGGACTCTAAGATGGATGAACCTATATGGGCCATACTAGGAGAAACATACCCAGCAGCTTACATGGTCTCAGTACTCCCCAAACAATATGCATCCTGGGCCACTATAAAATCAGCTGACATGGCCATGCAGAAAGTAGGAAAGCTAGCACATATGTGTGTGCACCCAGGAACATGTACTCCATTATGGTGTAACCTCTATCTCAGGATTGACAATGAATTCATAGACTGGGAATCCTGGAAACACAGGGATACACACAGTTAAGGATATACTGGGCACAGATAGGTGTACAATAATGTCTTACCAGCAGATACAGGCTACATATCATATGCCAAAGGTAGATTTCTGTAGATATCTCCAAATCAGGAGTGTGTGCTTAGCATGGTTAAAGAAAACAAATGCATCTGCACATCAGGTCTTAGCCACTTAGCTCACATACCAGAATTTCTCCCACTGTCACACTGGCTTAGTAAACCCAAAGGATTTGCTGGCAAGCTCCAAGCTAAGTTCTCCCAAGAGCTCCCTAACCCTAGCCTCAAAGCCAAGGATACCTGGCAGAAGCTACTGGATAGAATTATACAGAAGATGACTGGGTGGAATGTTGGAAGCTGGCACACAGTGCTTGTAAAGATCAGAAGAGCAGACTTATATAAAAGAAAATCTTTCACTTACAGTACCGCACTCCAGTAGACCTAAAAAGAATGGGCGTAACCCCTTCTGATGGCTGTTGGAGGTGTGGGATGGAAGGGGCAGATTTGCTTCACATTCTCTGGGACTGTCAAAATATAAGGGAGTTCTGGAACCAGGTGGTAACAGAATGTGGAAAGGTGCTACAAATTAGCATACCAAACTCGCCAGCCCTGATATTGTTGAGGATTACCCTGCCAGAAATGTACCTAGAGAAGTCCCCTTTGAGTTGGCTCCTGCAAGCCACGGTGGAGGCAAAAAGTCTCCTGCTAGTGAGGTGCAGAACCCCTAGGGTACCAGGCCTGGCGGACTGGTACAAGGCCATGGAAACCCTGGCAATAAATTCCAGAATGCTTTACATCACCGCCCAAAACAATACCTCATACTACAAGGGATGAGGCCCCTACCTGACTTATTTGGACTTTTACGATGCCAACCTGACCCCGGATTGGAGAAAGGATCTCTCAAAACCCCCATGAGCTTCTGGAGCCAGCTACATGTTTAAGCCAAATACAGCTCCCACCTACAGGAAATATGGCATACGGGTCTTCACCACCCCCCCCCCCAAAGGAGGCGTCCTCTCCCATACCTGCTTCACAGGATCACTATCCACATGATACTGGAATTGTAATAACCAATTGAAACTGGATGTATAAATGATTTAAGCTCAGCATAACTTGTTAATCGTGTCTATACCTCACTGTCCATTATAACTGCCAATCTCACCATAAGTTGAAAAATGTTGTTTTGGTTTGCCAAAGTATGTTATATTGCTGACCGTTTATGAATGTAATACTCAAAAAAAAAAGATTAACTGCAAAAAAAAGATGTTCCCCCCACATAGCAACTTCAAGTTAAAACACGCTCCCCCACAGAGCAACCCAAGTTAAAACAGGTTCCCCCACACAGCAACCCAAGTTAAAACAGGTTCCCCCACACAGCAACCCATGTTAAAACAGGTTCCCTCACACAGCAACCCATGTTAGAACAGGATTCTCCCACACAGCAACCCAACCCTTACAGAAATAATTATATGAAATTTTTGCAAGCCATACATATAAAACTATCCATGTGGCAGTGTGCAGAGAGCATGATTTTCATGTTAAATTGGAACTGACTGCATGCATGTGGCACACGTGCAGCAAGCAAGTGTGGCATGCGTGCTGCAAGCATGCTTTTTACATTAAACTGGAACAGACTGCATGCATGTGGAATGTGTGCAACAACAAGCAAATGGTTATAACTGCATGCATAAAAGTTAAGTGACTTGCTTAGGATCACACAGTGTACAAGTGGGGGTTGATGAGATTCAAACCCAGGTCTTCAGGTTTGCACTTCAGTGCCCTTAAAGAGCAGATATTCACTTACTATGACAATAACTTGGCACCCGCACGGCTAGCTCCCCCCACACACACATACTGTAGCGGGTGCGGCTACACCATTACAGACAGCCCACCAAGTATAGGTATAAGTCAAGAGTCTCTTACCGGAGTACTAGGAAGCCAGAAGCAGGAGTCTTTAATAGAGGATGTCCATGGGACAGAGCACGGGGGTGTGCCCCTTTGAAAGGAACAGTGTTATTTTTTATTACTATTTTATACGTTATGATGGCAAGTTGGAGATTAATGAAGGCCACTGTTCTACTAACAAGGCCCTTGTTAGTCGAGCGGTGGCCTTCATTAATCTGCAACTCACTATCAAAATGTATAAAATAGTAATGAAAAATACCCCCATTCATTTCAATGGGGCACACCCTACCTCTCCCTTGCCCTATGTCATAAGTGCCTAAGCGCAGGGATATGGAGATCAGCTTTACTGGGGGCAGCATATGCCTGACTATAGTAGGGCTCCAATACTCTATGCATAACCATATCTCTCAACTGTCCCCGATCAGAGGGATATCCCTCATTTTACCACTGAAAACTGCTCTGTCCCACATCTATCCCTCATGGAAAACATGCTGCTCACAGAGATGATGTCTTGTAAGAAAAAAATTACTTACCATAGTAATCTTCTTTCTTCCAAGGGACCTCCTAGTAGGATTAGACAGTTAACAGTCAGCCCAGAATCTCTGACTGCCCCAGGAACTCTAAGTTAGAATGTATGCAAATTAGGGAATTTGGAATGCATCATTCAAACTGCTTCCTCTAGGACAGGTGGACTGTGTTCCATCTAACTGCCAGATTCGATTTTGTAGATGAAACCACAAGACTAATTTAATTAAATAATTGCATTTATACACCCTTAACACTGAAAAAAACCTCCCCATGATAAAGAGGATAGGTACCAAAAGATAGCTAGCAAGCTAGATAGATAGATACTTTATTTGTAAAGCACCCCTTTCTGAAGACTCGGGGCACTGTACATTCAAAAACAATACAGATACATAGCATCATATAGCATTAATGAATTTAACTGGGAGCCAACAGTTAATTTATCTATCCCAATTAAAATAACTTAAAGAATACATTTTAATAGTTAAAAGCCTGTTAGAACAAGTAGGTCTTAAGACTCTTTTGAAAGGCTTCTACCAAGGCAGCCTCCTTCAGATAACCGGGTAATGAGTTCCACTGGGTAGGTGCGGCTACCGAAAACACCTGATCTCCCGAGTTCTGCAACCTAACCCTGGGAACTCCAAGGGGGCAACCTGGGCAGAACAGAGTGCCCGGGTCGGTCAGTAGGGGACAAGGAGATCTTACAGACAGACCAGCCCCCTATTGTGTAGGATATTGTAGGTCAGGAGCCCTACCTTGAAGACAAACCTCCACCTGACTGGCAGTTAGTGGAGGACTGGAGTGATATGCTCACTCTTTTTCGTACCCGTCAGCAATCTTGCCGCCATGTTCTGTGACAGCTGCAGCCGGCGGTGGTTGCCTCCCAATAACCCTAGGTACAGGGCATTACAGTAATTCAACCTGAACGTGACGAAAGCATGCACCATCATAGTCAGGTCTTCAGGTGGGATCAGGGCTCGGACCCGGGTAATGTTCTTGAGATGATAAAATCCATGTTGAACAATGGCCAACACCTGAGCATCAAGTGTCAGACCATTGTCCAGGATCATGCCCAGATCCTTCACCCGTCTAGATGGACTAAGGGGGATTCCCTCCCCCCCGGCACTAAGCCAGGGGGTACCCCCTCAACAGAACAAGAAATTACAACAAAACTGAGCTAGGTATCCTAGTCATATTTGTGTACATTAATCAATAATATAAAGTTAGGCCAAAGATTAATGGCACCATCAAAAACTCCCATAAAAGTATTGCTAAACCTATTCAGGTTATGTAAGGGGAAGTAGTGATGGAAGGTCTAATCCTACTAAGAGATCCCTTGGAAGAAACAAGATCACTATGTAACCACCCACCCCTTATCCTTCTGTCTACACAACCACTCGCAAGTGGTGCTGCCTAAGAGATATAGGTTGGCACCTGGATTTGTGGTTATAATTGGCTTGGCAAATGGCACAGTGCCTCCACCTATAGGGATCCTTATAGCAGCATACTGCCAGGGTGCTTCCCCACAGGAAACGAAATACAGCCCCCTCCCTTGGTGAAGGTAGAACAGTACACAATCCCCTCCCAACTTACCACTCGAAGCATGCAAATATTACACTATACAATAATGCAAATAATTCAGCAATTACAGGAAAATAAACAAGGGGATTTATTTTGGCTCTGGAAAATGAGGTAAGGCACAAGGGATGCAAACGGTAGTAAAACATTCAACAACAAGCTTCTAATAAATACTGTAATCAGACACAATAATCAGATACCATAGCATATTACAATTCCAGAATTTCCTGTCCCAGTCCCTCTCACCCCACTGACGCACCAGTTAACTGAACAATCCCTGTGGGAGCTCCCAAATACCTTGTGTGCACACACCGAGGAGTTGCAGGCCTGTGATGAGTAGACACTGGGTGCAGCACCATTGCAATGGTGGGATGCTGCAGTTGCAAGTTATACACTACACCAGTGGATGTAGATATACAGCTTTTCCTGGCTGTAACTTGCAGTGGGCTTAGCTAAGGTCGCACAGGAAGCCCAGATGGTAAGTTAACTAGCTAGCTAGAGTAAACAGGCAGGAGAGGAGGCACTGTGGGTCACCTTAGAGACTGGAAATGGCACCACGATCTGCACAGGGATTGTATACAGACCCCCATGTCAGGGGGAGGGAATGGACAAGGATATGATAGAAGGCATCCTTAGGATGGCAGAGAAAGGGGAGATACTGTTGATGGGGGACCTGAATATGCCAGATGTTAACTGGAGCACCCTTGCTGCAGCCACATTCAAGAGTAGGGCCATTCTCGATACCCTACAGGTGGCATGCCTCAGACAGCTAGTTTTGGAACCCACTGTGAGGAAGCAATCTCAGACCTCAGTAGTCTCAAATGGGGACAGTGAAAGATCTCAGATTTAGAAGTGGGCAGCTATCTGACAAAAAGTGACCACCAAACAGTGTGGTTCACGATAAACAGCTACAGAGTCAAGCCATACAAAAGTGAGGGTACTGGACTTCAGGAGGGCTGACTTTGGCAAGATGGGAGAGTGCCTTAGAAAAGCACTAGCAAACAGGCTAGAAGGAGGGTGGAGCAACAATGGGAAACATCCAATCTGCCATCACAGAGGCAACAAGCCTTGTGTGAAGCAAATAAACAAATCAAAATGAAAGAAAAAGCCACTATGGTTCTCAAAAAAGGTGGCAGGGAAGGTTAGGGAAAAAGATAGCATTTAGGAAGTATAAGGAAACACAGGAGCAGGACAGAGAACTGTACCAGTTAAGGCAGAAGGAAGCAGGGAGGGAAGTCAGAATCGCACAGGCACAAACTGAGGAAAAGATAGCCAACTCGGCTAAGAAGGGGGATAAAATCTTTTATAGGTACATCAGGGAGCATAGAAAGACAAAGAGAGGGATAGTGAGGCTGAATAGAATGGATGGTGGGTCGGCAGAGAGGGACAGTGAAAAAGCAGGGCTACTGAACAAATACTTCTGTTCAGTATTCACAAAACAGGAGGAGGGGGAGGTGCCTAATTCAATTACCAGAAGCACTCTGGGTAGGAGGGTCGATCCCAGTCCATTCACAGAAGAAAGGGTTCTGAAAGAACTCCTAAAACTGAAGGTGGACAAAGCAATGGGGCCTGATGGAATTCACTCCAGAATTCTAAAAGAATTAAGGGGAGAACTAGTGACACCACTGACTACCCTTTTTAACAAATCATGGGAGGATGGTATGGTACCTGAGGACTGGAGGAAGGCGGATTTGATTCCCCTTCACAAAAGTGGGAGCAAGACAGAGACAGGAAACTACAGACCTGTCAGATTGACCTCTGTGGTAGGGAAAGTGATGGAATCACTTCTGAAGGAAAGAATTGTTGAGTACCTAGAGGCCAGTGGAGCACAGGACCCAAGGCAGCATGGGTTCACAGCGGGAAGATCATGTCAGAAGAATCTAATTGATTTCTTTGACTGGGTGACCAACGTAGTAGACCAGGGAGGGGCTGTGGACACGGTCTACCTAGACTTTAGCAAGGCATTTGACACAGTCCCACACAAAAGATTAATAATCAGATTAACCAGCCTGGGAGTGGGGTCCCAGGGTGGTAGCCTGGGTAAAACATTGGCTGGACAACAGGACACAGAAGGTAATTGTAAATGGAGTCCACTCTGAAGAAAGAGGGGTTACTAGTGGGGTACCGCAGGGTTCAGTACTGGGTCAAGTCTTTTTAATGTCTTTATAAGTGACATTGCACAGGGACTGGAAGGAAAAGTATGCCTCTTTGCAGATGACACAAATATCTGCAACAGGATTGATACACAAGGAGGCATGGAAAGGATGAGAAGGGACTTGGCAAGGTTGGAGGAATGGTCAGAAGTATGGCAGCTTGGATTCACTGCAAAGAAGTGCAACATAATGCACCTGGGAAACAAAAACCCAGGGAAAGATTACACAATGGGGGGGAGGTAGTAACAGCAACAAAAATGGAAAGGGACCTGGGGGTAATCATATCAGATGACTTTAAGGTTAGCAAGCAATGTGAGAAGGTAGTAGGGAGGGCTGGGGGGATACTGGGATGTATAGGGAGAGGCATCACCAGCAGAAAACAGGAAGTTGTTATCCCTCTGTACAGATAGTTGGTGAGACCCCATCTGCAGTACTAAGTCCAGTTCTGGAGACCCCATCTCCGCAAGAACATAGGCAGGATGGAAGCAGTCCAGAGGAGGGCAACTAAAATGGTGCAGGGTCTGCAAGAGAAGCCATATGAGGAGAGACTAAAGGAGCTTAATATGTATACCTTTGAGGAAAGAAGGGAGGGGGGACATGATAGAAACTTTTAAGTACCTCACTGGAATCAACAAAGTCCAAGAGGGTAGCATCTTTCAGAAAAAGAGATGTGTACAAACAAGAGGACATGATTTGAAGATAGAGGGGGGACGGCTCAGGGGCAATGTGAGGAAGTATTTTTTCACAGAGAGGGTGGTGGACGCATGGAACAGCCTTCCTGATTAGGTTGTGGGGTCTAAAACTGTGGGAGAATTCAAGAATGCATGGGACAGACATAAGGCAAGTCTTGTGGGGGGTAGGAAGAAATAGGCTGTTGGTTACTAAGATCTGCAGCTTATCCTGTAGGTAGGAAAATTGGCAGACTAGGTGGGCTAAGTTGTTCTTATTGCCATCAAAGTCTATGTTTCTATGTTAGCTAGCTGAACAGTTAGAAAAGTACTGGTTTGGGTAAAACCCAGTACTCATGACCTTTTGGTGAACAGATGATGCAGGATTTGGGGGATGTCTCCGCTTGCAGGCAACTGGGAAGAACAGGTAAAACTGGTGTGGATGCGGATGATGATCCTCTTCACCCCACAGAGGGACTTGTCTTTACCCACCTGCACAGGTAGGCAGACAGTTGTCTTCACCCCACAGAGGGACTTGTCTTCACCCACCTTGCAGTTTGGCCAGCAGTTAGGCAGACAGGCAGGACCTCAGAGCTCAGGTGCCCTGGCAGAAATCACAGTCTCTTGTAACGGGACAGTGAGGCAGTGGATTTGTTATCTCACCCAAGCACAAAGAAATACTTCTTTCAGCAGTCTCAGCGATCTTGGTTTCCAAAACATAGCAGTTCAGTCAAGATGAGGTAAATCCCTCTTGACTGGGATTTACCAGGCAGTTAGCAACAGGTTTTAAAGTTCTTAGTTCGTTGTGGCACACACCAAATGGTTTTAGGCTGTGACAACAGCAGGAACTATCAAAAATCAGTTGTTTTCTCTTCAAAAACTCACATAAAAAAGACACAGGGTCAAACTGTCAACCTCAGAATGTTAGTTTGAATCACGACATCTCATTGATCCACAGGAGTCTTGAGCTCCATGCCCTGATTGGCTATACTGCAGCTACCAATAGGGTTCCTCGCTGTCTTCAGGCAGACCACGTGCAATATGGCCGCCCCATACAGTACTGTTCATCTCAGTCTATTATCAAATAAAATAAACAGTCTTGGCAGCATCTGGCTGCATGGGGAGGACCCTCCTGGTCCCTTTTGGGGGTCAGTGAGCCAGGGGCACTTTTGGGGACAGGAGCCCTGTCAGGAGCTCCATTTTGTAATCTCCCCCCAGCAGGAGCCAACTGAAAAAATGGCACTTGGGCTGCTAGGAATCATGGGACTTGTAGTCCCAGTGGCCATTTTGTCCCCAGTACTCCCCAACCCACTGGAGGCTTGGACTGGTTCGAGGAGTTTCTAAAATGTTTTACTTTATGTTCATTTTGTTGCCCTCAGCCCCCACTGGTGTCCGATGGGGCTGGGGAAAGGATCGGAACAAGCAGTGCTTCTGCCGTGGCTTCTGGTGAGTGCTTGAGGCGCCAAAAACATTTGCAGCCTGTACTGTGCTCCCCAACCCACTGTGTGGTGGTTCGAGGCGGGAAAGCAATCAAACTAGTGCTCACCAGCCGCTTTCTCTCCGGGCGCACTGAGGCACTGACTGCAGTCTAGGAGTAGGCCGAAGGAGCAAGGAGTGAGCAGATCACTAGCCACAAAGTCCAAGAATCAGCAGAAGGCAGAGGGACACAGAGGTGCCCCAGGTAAGCTCCCAACTTGAGAGGAGGGGTCACAACTATAGTAAGCAATTTTTTTTCTTCAAACCCCAGAAATCTCCTAGTAGTATTCTAGTAGTATTAGACAATTAGCAGACTATCAAGCAGTGCCTTGGGAAGTGGGTACAGAATCTATTTAGGAGAAAGGTTCTGCAATACTGCAGTACCAACCTAGCATCAGTCCTGGCTGGACATCCAGGCAGTAGTGCTTTGTGAAGGTGTGGACTGTACTCCAGGTAGCTGCTTTACAGATTTCAATGCAGCAAAAGCGAAGCAGCACCAAGTGCGTTTCTGCAAAATTTCTTTTTTTTATGACAAATGTAAAGTACAAGCAGAAAATGAACACACAGCAGTAATACAAACAGCAACTAGATGCCCAGCGCTTCCACTCTTAATAAGTCTGATGAAGACTTGTTAAGAGTTGAAGGGCTGGGCGTCTAGTTGCTGTTTGTATTACTGCTGTGTGTTCATTTTCTGTTTGTACTTTTACATTTTGTCAGTAAAAAGAAACATTTTGCAGAAACACACCTGGTGCTGCTTTGGTTTTGTGCCATGGTATTTGTTTGGCTGGTTGCCTTTTTGTAGCATAGCACCAGACCAGGTCGAGCAGTGTCGCTTAAATCTGTCTTTGAAATTGTATTTACAGATTTCCAGCAAGGGAATGTCCCTTGCAGCTGCCACAGAGGCAGCAATTCCACGAGTGGAATGTGCCCTGAGGCCCTGTGGTGGCTGTTTTTCAGCCTCACTGCAGCAGAACTGGATGCATGATACTATCCAGCATGCAACTGAACTCTTTGAGGCAGGCCTGCCCTTTCCCACTTCACCATATGTAATGAACAGTTGTGAATGGGGGCTCCTGAGGTCTTTAGCAGTAATGTACAGACATCGCACCTCAATGATACCGGCTGCCCTGAAACTTGTTACGTGCAGTTCAGTTCTCTCATCTGTAGATTATGGTCTTGTCATATATAGGGGAAGGCACATACACAGCGCTTAAAAGGGTCAAAACCATCTTCAACAAGGCCTGCTGCCTGGTCCTGGGAGTACACAAAATGACTCACTCTTGTGACCTATACAAGGAAACTGGCTGGCTCCCACTCCATCACAGACTCCAATACCAGGCCTGCCTCCTTGCGAAAAAGTCCCTGATGGGGTCCATGCCTACGGCTACTTCAGCCCTCTTTCAGCCTGCACAACCATCTAAATGCACAAGGAGTGCCTCCAGGACTGTTCTAACTGTTCCCCTTCAAACGAACCACCCTTGGCCAAAGATCCCTCTCCTACTGTGGGCCTAAATGGTTCAATGATCTGCCTGAGGACCTTGCCAACTCCCCCAGACTTGGACACTTTAAAAATGGGCTTCGATCTCTTCTTGCCAGCAAATCTGACTGCCAGTGTTTGTGTTAACCCATGGCCTCTGAAGGCGGTTCTCACACCCGTCAAACGCTACCCTCTCTCACTCCCACCCTCCTGTTCCACAACTGCCCACTTCCCCCTCCCACCTCCCATCACCTACTACCTCCCCCTTGACAAAGCCTTACCTTGGCTGCTAAAACATGCATTTCTGCAGACTGGGAGCACCCCGTCTGAACTGTAACATGAATGTTAAACACTGTACTGCACTTAATTAGTGCTGCATTAATATGTTTCTCTGGAAGTGTGGTCCTGTTTCTCCTTACTTCTTGCATCCTGCTTAATGTTGTAACTGCACACTAATACCACTTGTTAGTTGATGTCTTTCTGTTCTGCAATGTTTCATCACCTGTAAATGTCTTGAATTCCTTGTTGACTTGGAGCCTTTGTAAACGAGCCCCCGGCTCAAAGGTATTAATCTGAATTTGAAATAAATAAAAATGTAATAGCCAGGGGCACCAGAAAATTGTGGAAAAATTGTGACCAAATTGAGGGAATTTTTCAGATTTATTGCAGGGAAATTGTGGGGGCACTGACAACCTATTCGTATAGTTTCTAGAGAGAATTTTTAGTACAACACCAAAATAAATGACACATAATGCACAAAAAAAAACTTTAATGAAAGCTGTATAAGGCAATCAATAACCTAACTGAAAATAATTCAGAATACCAATTTCCTAAGAATGCCTGAACTTCATTAAACAATATATCTAGAATATAAAGGCAAGCAATATAGATAATTAAAACATTTTAAATATCAATTTCCTACAAATTGCATCAGTAGTAACATTAGTATTGCACTATGAGGCAAAAATGAATGCTAGCAGCAAACACAGTTCCTGATTCTGTAATATTATTCCATACGTACACTCACACACACACTCCTTTCAGTGCCACTCAGAAACCACCCTTAAAAATGTCAATATATCAATTTCCCAACTGTGCATAACCCAACTTTATTTAATAATATCTATACAAGGTAAGAAATATTATAGAGTTTAAACAATTCAAAATATCAATTTCCTACAAATTGCATCCATAGTACATATGTAATATTGCACTGTGTGCAAAAATGAATGCTAGCGGCAAACACATTTCCTGATACTGTGATATTATTCCTATGTACACTCCACACACCCTCTTTTCAGTGCCGCTTAGAAACCACCCTTAAAAATCTCTATATATTTTATTGTACTTCAGCATTAAAAGCAGTTTTACTTTGTCCTCTGTTAAAGTCCGTCGGTTGTCCTTCAGCAGGTCTGAGCAAATGTTTGTTCTACATTGGCTGTGCTCACTGGAAGCCAGATGTATTGCTTGGCAATGGCAGCGAGCTCTGGCAGTGCAACATGCTGTGCCTCCCAGTATTCTGACAGGCTGAAGTCAGATGGAATTGTTTGGGCTACAGCCACCTAGAATGCCATTCCATGTTTGAGACCTTGAAAAGTCCAAGGATCAGTTTGGTGTAATTAGCTTTATTCTTCTGACTGCTGGTAGCTGCTGGGGATCAAGACTCTTGCTGCTTCAAAATGTTCAAGGAGGGGTGGTGGCTTAAAATGTTTGCCATCTTCTCACTGCTCTGCAGCATCAGAGTCTGAAAAAGAGTAGTACAGGCCTCACGTTCCTGTACTTGGCATCTGGATAACCATTCCACAGTCTGGGGCTTGTATTCCTGAGCACCATCTGTTGTGCAAAAGTCTAAAAAGAAATGGACAGTTTGCAATTTTGAATAAATGTTGTGCCCATGTGGCTTGGAGTTGGACTGTAGCTCTTCAATAAGCCTAACCAACTCTACTGAATGTTCTTTGACAAATGTTGTTTGCGTCATCAACTCTGGTAATTTGTCCTTCAGCAGGTCCTTCAACCTTCTGAGGGTCGCTGCACCAGATGTTTCACTTTGTAGAAATTCAGCAATGATGGGCATGCATTCAGCTAAATAGTCCACAGCATTGACCCATGAGCACCATCTTGTCAGGACTGAATACACCGGCATCTTTGGAGTCACATTGTCTTTCAGCTTCAAGAAAGACAGGAACTGGTGGCACCGCATTGGGCTCTGACAAAACACCTTCTTAACAAGAGCTACCACGCTGTTCAGATCTTGTAAGGTGTCTGCCCAGATTTCAAGAATAAGATTAGGAAGATGTGCCACACAGGTCACATGCACCGCGTTTGTAGTACTCCAGAGAGAACTGAACCAAATGCTTTGTGCATGTAACTTGCACTGTCTGAAACAACTGCAAGTACTTTGTCGAAGTTCACAGAGTTGGCATTTAAAACTCTCAGTACAGCCTGTGATACTGTTGAATGGTTAACACGCTGCAAGAACTCCACACCAATCAAAATGGGCAGTCTTCCAACTTTATTTAAAGGCTGAGCCAAAACTGCCAAAATTCTGCGTCCACAGAAGTCTGTGATTTCATCCAGAAAGACAAAAACGTTGGCATCCTCCATACGTGCTGCGCAGTTGTGCTGGTCCGGGAAGTGTTCCTCCTTGTTTGGTGTATTTCTGAAGAAACTCTTGGAAAGCTGGAGCCTTTTCCAGAGGAATAGCTGCTCATGTCAGACACTGAACATAGTCCAGCACAAACTTCTTTCATTCCAATGAGGACGCCTTTGCTCTGGCAAGACATGTTGTGAGAGCTTGTTGTCGCTGACAACTGGCAGAACCTAGAAGACACAAAAAACATAATTTAGATAACTGATTTTTATGCAGTTTGCACATAGTCACTAGGCTAACATTCCAAAACCAGCACGTAAAGAAAAACAAAATACTAAGCAGGTGGAACAGAACACTATGAGACAGCCTGGTGGCGCAGAGGGCCGAGGCATCTTGCCTTACCTCAGGCCATGCCAGCAACCCAGGTTCAGGAAGTCCCCTCGGCAGCCCAGCCCAAGGGGGTAAGCCTGGGCATGGGGGTGGTGAACGGACAAGACTGAGTAGATAGACAGCTAGTAGTGTGGGGTGTCCCACAGTGCGTGCCTCCACAAGGATGAGTGAGTGGACTGGAGAAAACTGGAAAAAGCGATAAACACAAAATTGTTAAAAGGAATAGAACAGTGCTTTTACCTTCATTTCTTTTCTTTATTTCTGCTTTCCGGTCAAGGTGTCTCTGCGACTTCATATGGATGTCAATGGTATGCTTCTGGAGAAAGTTGATCATGTGGCAGCAAAATCGGCAGAACAGGTGGCCTCCATCCTCATAAAGATCTTCTGGCTACATCTTTACACGATCCTTGGCTTGGATGCAATACGAAACATGGCGTGCTTTGGCTTCTTCCCGTGAGAACCGTGGACGCTTTGCTTGTGGTGCCGATACGCTTGCAATCTTGAATGGAAATGCACAATGATGATTTTTTTTGAGGACGTGTTTTTAATGTTCGAGTATTATTACATTTTTATCTATTTATCTATAAAACTATATAATTAATGTATTGCTCTCCCTTTGTATTGAAATTAAATACATATATATATACACACACACACACACACACACACACACACACACACACACACACATGAAAGCTTAGTATGTTATTTTATTTAAGACTTCCACGATTTTACACCAAGACATCTGTCACTGATGGTCAGGACTGACCCCGCAGACTGGTATACATGTTGGAAAACACATTCTTCTGGCCACTGCTGATGGATTGATGGATGGAGGGAGGGGAGGGAAGTACAGGCAAGACAAGAGGCACGGAACAGTTTGTTTTCCAACATGTGTACCAGTCTGCGGGGTCCGTCTCACCAATGACAGACCACATGAAACAGCGCATAGTACATGAAGGATCACACAATTACATAATTAAATTTACAATACAATTTTACAGAATTTAAATAATGCACACAGAAAAGTAGATCTCTTAAACATATAGGCCCAGATATTCAAAAGGGTTGCGCCATGCGCAACAGGGTTGCACACGCGCAAGTCCAAAACTGCGCCATTTTGCGATATTCAGAAGGAGGCAGTTGCGCCCCCGAAAACATGCTGAGCAACAGCGCAATGAAAATGAAGGCATGCGCAAGCGAAGGGGGCGGATCCATGCATAAAGACACTTAATGAGATATTCTAAGACTGCGATGCGCATACGCACAGCCGAAATTGGCGTACTAGCGAAATGAGCCAAAATAAAGGCTCAAGGAAGGCGCAAGAACGCTACCAGGCTGCCAAGTGGGGAGAAAGAGAGAGACAGAGACAGACAGACAGACAGCAAAGGCAGGCAAGGAAAGTGTGTCCCATAGTCTGTAGAGGCCAGCGGGGTGCCGGTGCAGTGGAAGTAGCAGTCAGGACAGTGGGGTAACACAGCAACACCAGCCAGGAGGGTCAGAAGCCAGGAGATGGACAGTGCCAGTTTCCACATGGAAGCTGTAATGAGGGGGGTGAGAATGCATGCTGCAGGGGGACGTGGCCGTGGAAGGGCCCGTCGGCCGTACGCCCCCGACAGGCGGTACCGTGCCCGCATCAGCTTTGAGCTGTACACAGATGTAGAGATTGTGGGCCGGTACCTCCTGACCAGGGCAATACTGAGACGGCTCTGTGAGCTGTGCAGTGATGTGATGCAGGCACCCTCACGACGGAGTCACGCTCTGTCGGTGGAGACCAAGGTGATAGCCTGCATGTGCCTGCTCACCACGGGCACCTTCCAGAGGCCGACAGGGGACACCACAGGCATCACACAGTCGGCCACGTCACTCATCCTCACCCAATTCCTCAGCGCACTGCTGCCACATGCTGCAGAGTACATCCATTTCCCCAGCACCGCGGCAGAGCGTACAGCAAACATGCAGGAGTTCCACAGGGTAGCACGTATGCCTGGCATGCTAGGGGCCATAGACTGCACCCATGTGGCCATCCACACGCCACCTGGCCCCGATGGCCACGCATACTGGAACAGAAAGGATTCCTAGTGTCAACTGCCAGGTGGTGTGTGATGCCACTGGGCGCATAATCAATGTCTGTGCCACACACCCTGGCGGAGCACATGATGCCTTCACATGGTATCAGTCTGCAATGTGCCATCGATTCGAGAGTGGGGCCATCCTCACAGGACATCTAGTGGGTGAGTACACATGTATGGAATGCAAACTCTGGGCAAGGGTGGGAATGCCACAGGTGCCATGGTAGTGGCACACAGGGAGATGGCCAATATGGACCTGAACATGACACTGATCTCCACTATCTCCACACAGGTGACTGCGGATACCCACTCTGTCCCTGGCTGCTCACACCGTACCGGCGCCCCATGACCCCAGCGCAGCTATGCTATAATGAGGCACATGCCGCAACACGCAACATCATAGAGCGGGTGTTTGGGATGCTCAAGGCATGCTTCCGATGCCTAGACACCTCCGGCGGTGCCCTACAGTACAGCCCCCAAAAGGCCTGTGGGATATTCCCGGCCTGTTGCATCCTGCACAACATGGCCAAAAGACCATGGGATAGCCGTACAGGTCCGAACAGGGGGGACAGCGATGGGGACGCCAGTGGCGCCGGTGATGATGTGATGAGCAGCCCCAGGACGGAGGGACCCCGACTGATCTGGCAGGCCCAGCTGCACGGGTCACCATCACAGAGGAGCACTACGCACATACAGGTAAGCAGAGGGACATGTGCAACAACACTGTCCATGCGCAAACCACAGGCACACAGGGGAACACACCAGGGTGCATGACGGTCAGGGAGTGGAATGGTCCAGGCATACAAACACACCATCAGGAGGGGTGAGCACTCATATGGATACACAGACACACCAGGCACAGAGCGTACATGGGCAGATGCACAGCACTGCAGAACCGACATTGCTAACACACAGCACCACCGACCACCCCCACCACCCGTACTGTCCAAGTACGTGTGTCAGAACCTGGGCACCCTTGCACCTTGGTGTACAGTGCAATACAGGCATCATCATGCACACGCACCTGTGGACAGTGTGTCGGCGTGGTGAGCAGAGCACCCAGCAGTGCACTGCCCACCATGACACACATTGCACACATGGCAGCACCAGACAGGGCCCGCACTGGGAGACAGCTCAGTCATGTAGCACTGTCCCACGGCCACCGCGGATGCGTGGGTGGCCCCGCCGTGACCCAACAGCACGGGCAGGCTGAGCAGGGGCCACATGGGGTGACACTGTTGCACCACCAGGGGTCCCACTGCGCGAACGCGACCTTGCCCGCACAGGGGTCTGCAGCATGCCGAACAAACCTGCACCAGGGGTGCTCGGGATGCCCACAGCAGAACCCGGCGTCGACAGGCCTGGTGTCGCACGACGCCGGAACGGGAGTGGAGAGTACACTGTGTGGAGTGTGGTACAGGGCACCTGACTGTGTGCCCAATGCGTCAACGACAGAGACCACTGCCTGGGTCAGCCTGTCAATGGCGGCGGTCACATCCGTCCGCATACGGACCAGCTCAGCTCGGTCCCGAGCACACTCCCTGCTGTGCCGCTTCACGGACACAGACAGTGCCTCCACGGACCTTGCAACCCACCTCTGCAGCTGTACTGATTCCTGCAGCAGGCGGGTGTGCTCGACCAATGGGTACTGTGCCCCAACGGCATCCTGACCCCCAGGGTGTGGACGGTCCTGGTGCACAGCACCCCTTGAGGGTGGGCGCTGCTCGCCAGGACCAGGAATGGGCGGATCAAAGAGCGGCGGACATGTGCCACTGCCTGACACTGTACCCCCAGACCTGGTGGGCGACTGCTGCTGCTGCCCTCCAACCGCTGTGCCCCGGGTCCACTTGCTCCACCGCTGTGCTGAGCAACAGTGCCAGACACCTGCACAGCCACCGGTGCTGCCCCACGGGTGCTGACAGGCACAGCCTGGGACCGTGCAGCATGCTGGTACACAAGTTGGAACCAGACAGGCCCAGGGGCACGTGTTGGCCTGCCGTGTGTCCGCATGGGACACACAACCATCACTGCCATTGCAGGCCTTCTATCATCAATGGTGCAGGTATCGCAGCATTGCCATGGTCACAGCGCGCTGGGCATGCTTGCACGCCAGACTGCTGAGACCAGGCAGTGCACCCCCGCACCCGTATCACTGACACCAGAGTTTGCGGCCCAGCGTGCATGCTGCTGCAGTGCCTGCTAGCTGGTGGTGGAGGTGGATGGACCCTCTTCCATGTCCAGCAGGTCAGCATCACTGTCTGGACCCACCACCACCGTCTCCTGAAGACGAACAGGATCTGTAACAGAAAGAGAGTACATGTGAGTGCATGTGAACAACTGCCCCCAAACACCACCACCATGTCATACCGTGCAGTGATGGGCTTCCACCTGTCTGGAATCCTCCGCCTGATGCGCCCTCAATGGCGCTCGGCTGCATAGCTGCGACCAGTGTCTCCTCAGTTGGGGTCAGCTGCAACACCACTGGCGGGCCCCCGCCAGTGCCAGCACGTGCCGCCCTGAAGGCTGCCACCTTCTCCTTCAACCTCCTGCGGTCTGTCCCCATCTTTTTCTTGCATTCCAGCACGAAGCACTGGTGGCTTCCGTGCAGGTTAACGGCCCGAGCTACCCCCTCCCATGCAGCCGCACGGGACTGAGGGGTGCCCCTCCGTCCACTCAGCACTGGCTCCTCATCCAGGTAGGCCTGAAGAGAGCTCCGCCTCTGCTGCTGTAAAGTTGGGCCTCCTCCTACGCCCACCGCCCTCACCTCTCAATGACTTCTGCTCGGTCATGGCGATCTGTATTGGGGAAGTGGACACCTGTCACGCGCAGTCTACAGCATTTTCCCATGACCATCGCCCTGAACATCACACAGCATGCAACTCACCTCTCACCTGCAGTAACCGAATCTGGCACGACGAGCCCAATGTCGCACATTTATAGCGCAATACATGCAAATTAGGAGGAGCAACTATAATGATATGCAAATCGCGCCACCGCGCCTCTTGAATGGCTGATCAGATGATTTGCATGTGTCGGGTGAATATCGCGAATCTGGCTGTCTACGGAAGAGTCGGCTGAGCCAATGGCGCAGATCTGTGCCTGTGTGGTAGACTGCATTGCGCATGCCCAGATAGCTTACGTAGGCGTCTGTCACACTGCCGACGTGCTGAGCGCGATCGGCAATTCAGGCCATGGCCACCATTGTGCCAGTGGCGCTACAGCAATGGGAACTATATGGCGCTGTGGCACTACTGCGCAATACTCCACTGTTGCACTGGTACGCAGCTGGTCGGTCACGCAGGATGCCTATACGTCAGATGGTGCTGTGCGTAGCCTCGCGTCATTGCCCATGACCTTGTGTATGACCTTTGCCCCCTGGCACTGTTCGCCTGCCATGTGTACGTCCCTATTGCGCTGTCTGGTGACAGCGCTATGTGAAGTGACGGCGCTGTTCGAACAGCGCGATTGGAGCCTGTGGTGGTCTATTGCGCAACATCTCCACGTGGGGTTACGGCGCAGCTGGGCGCCATATTGCCTGCTGTAAAGTTGGTGCCATGGCTAGGAGGAGGGCGGTGTCCTGGAGCCAGCTTGAAGTGGCCAACTTGGTGGCTCTAGTGGAGCCCCACTATGGGGCACTTTATGGTGAGGCGCCCCTCACCATTGCCCGGACCCAGGTGTGGCAGCAAGTGGCCACTGACCTGGTAGGGTCACTGGACGGTGCCGGTCAGCTGAACAGTGCCGGCACCGGTACAGTGACCTCCACCGGAGGGATCCTGATCTGCTGGATCGGCTGCGGTCACGTGCCAGGCGGGGCATGGTGCCTAGGCCAGGTGGGTGTGCCATATATGCATCTGTATTATCTGTAGGTGTGTGTGTGTTTTGGTGGCTGTGCATAGGCAATGGCTCGGCCACGGTTGGCTGTGTCAGTGTGTGCAGCTGTGAGATGACTGGGTATGGCTGTGTGGGCAGGCACTGTCACTGGGGCAGGGGCAGTCTGCTTTTGAGTCACACTGATGGTTGTCTCAACATATGTCTCCCACAGGCCGGATGTGAGGATGCGGGCAACAGAAGAGGGCCGTGCAGGGACCCGCTCCAGCAGGGGTTGGACCCCACCAGCAGCAGCAGCGCCAGCAACAGCGCCAGCAGTCGGAGCTGCTTGAGCAGTGTGAGTATCATGACTTCATGGATGCTATTGCATGCTGGGGGGCCAGTAGCCATGCACAATACAAACATGCAGGAAAGGGAGGTCATGATTCCACCATACAAGACACTAGTGAGGGCCCCACCTGCAGTACAGTGACATTTCTGGAGACCATACCTCACGTAAGGACGTAGAGTGGGCAGAGAAGGTTCAGAGGAGGGCAACAAGGATGGTGCATGGCTTGCATCACAACTCCTAGGGAGACAGGTTGAAGGAACTGAACCTGTACTCCCTGGAGGAGAGGAGGGAGAGAGGGGATATGATTGAGACATACAAGTATCTTACAGGGTGGAACAGGGTGCAGGGAAACACTATTTTGAAGTGCAAAAGATGTTCCAGGACTACAGGGCATGGGATGCAGTTGGAGGGAGGACGATTCAGAGGAAACATGGGCCAGACTTTCTTCACAGAACGGGTGGTGTACAAGTGGGACACCCTGCCAGAGGGAGTGGTGGGGGCTGACACACTCACGGGATTTCAGACTGCACGGGATAGATATAACAGAATTCTTGAGGTCAGGGGTAAGGGGCAACAGACTTCTAGGTAAACAAAGTAACTTACAGGCTGAAATGGACAGACTGTGTGGGCCATAGGCCCTTATCTGCCAACACTGGCTATGTATCTATGTCTGTAGGCATGACACAGGTGACATGCATCACTGTCCAGTTTCACGGCACGTCTGTGTATGCATCACTTTGGTCCATGCATGCACTGGGCACAGCTGTGTACTGGCATCAGAGACCACGTTGCCACGTCACTTGCCAGCCTTGTTTGTGCTGTGATGGACATGGGCAGTGTGTGTGTGCAGTGGTGCAGATAGCTGGTGCCACCTGTTTGTGATGGCCATGTGCATGTTCATGTGGGTGGGTGCATGCCATCACAGGTGCGGGACATTGGGCTATATGGCTTGCAGGTTGGGTGGTGTTCAGGGTTGTGGTCAGTCACAGCCATTGACTGTGTTCCTATTTTCCTAGGGCCTCGAGGTTCTCCAGAGGATAGCGAGGGATGTCAGGCCATCCGACGGCTTGTGGGCCATAATAGCGACATCCTGCAATACATTCACCGCCATGGTGTGCGGAGGAGGCGGCAGAGACCTGCAGGACACCGGCAGGAGGACGGGCGGCCAGCTGGCCCATGACATCTCTACCCTTCCCACTTCTCCCATCCCTACCACCCTGCCTTCCCTCTCCAAGTTTGTCATCCCTACCCCTTGACCAACCCTACCTTGTACCCGTCCCCCTTGTAAATAGTTGTACTTGTTTTGATAATGTTTGTTGTTGTGAAATACATTTTTATATTTTTATATGAATAATGTGTTGCTCTCTGATTTGCAGCTGCCTATGGGTGCTCAGTTGCAGGGGTGTACATGCCATCTGGGCTGGTATGGTCCTGGGTATGTGTGTGTGTGTGTGTGTGTGTGTGTGTGTGTGTGTGCATGGGGAGGGATCTCAGCATGGCAGTGACTTCGTTGGTCTTGTTGCCTGCTGCCACCCACTGCTGGGTGCACAGGGTGTGTCTGGCTTGTAGGCTTCTGTGCTGCACGGGTTGACGTGTGCTGGGAGGGGGATGCATGGTTTCCTGCAGCGCCAGTCACTGCACATAGGTGGTGTCTTGGGGTCACAGTGCAGGGTGTGCTGTGCGCACGGGGCTGATGTGCACTGTGGTTGTCAACCCCTGTGTGTGCACTCTCAGCCTGCCAGTGGTTGTGCTGGGGTGCTGGCTCTGCTATGCTTTGTTGGCTTGTCCCCATGGGCAAGTAGATCATCCGTCCCACCCCAGTGATGCTGTGCTTGGGGTGTGCAGGTGTGGTGTGGGTTCTGCAGTGTGTTCCTGTGCCCTTGGCATGGCTGGCGGTGGGCCCCAGCCTGCCTCCCTGGATGTGCAGTTCCATTGCTCTGGGGGGCTCTGCTTGCGCTATGGCACCTCTGGAATGTTCAGCTGGGCTGCCCTGGTTGCGCCATAGCGCAACATTTCGGCTCAGCTTCTCCTTCCTGGTTGCGCTATGGCGCAGTATGTGCGATATTCAGATGTTGGTTGCTTGCGCAATTTGTTCTGCTCCATGTTTGAATATCGCACCTGTTGCGCATTTGCGCAACTGGTTTGTGCTTGCTCCTGCTGTTGTGCTCATTTTGATCGCAGTTTGAATATCTGGGCCATATTGTTCTGGCCTCAGGTGATGCTGGGCATGGGGAAGACATGCAGGATGGCCCAGAACAATTATTTTCTGTATGTATACCAGTCTGCCAGGTCCGTGCCAAGCTTCTTTCGCTTCTTGTTGATGGTCGGTGGAGGGTCCATCAACAATAAGTGAAAGGAGCTTTGCACGGATATGGTGGACTGGTATACATGAAGAAAAAAACTGTTCTGGCCCAGCCTGCACGTCCGCCCCATGCCCATCATCACTCGAGGCCAGAACAATTTTTTTTTCTGCATGTGTACCAAGTCCACCAGGCTCAACTCTCCATCAACAAGCAGCAACTGGAGCTTGGCATGAACCTGGCGGACTGATATACATGCAGAAAATTTTTCTGGGCCAGCCTGCTCATCCGCCTCCCATTCCCACTATCACCCGAGGTCAGAGAATTTTTTTCTGCATGTGTACTAAGTCCGCCAGGCCCAACCTCCACCGACCATCAACAATAGACGACCGGAGCTTGGCACCAACCTGTTGGACTGGTATACATGCAGAAAAAAAATTGTTCTGGGCCAGTCTGCTCTTCCTCCCCATGCCCACCAGTTTTTCTGCATGTGTACCAAGTCCGCTAGCCCCAACCCTCCAATGACCATCAACAACAAGCGACTGGAGCATGGCACAGACCTGGCGGACTAGTATACATGCAAAGAAAAATTATTCTGGGCCAGCCTGCTCGTTCGCCCCGTGCCCACCATCACCCGAGGCCAGCACAATCTTTTTTCTGCATGTGTACCAAGTCCGCCAGGCCCGACCCTCCACTAACCATCAACAGCAAGTGACTGGAGCTTGGCACGGACCTGGTGGACTGGTATACATACAGAAAAAAAATTGTTCTGCGCCAGCCTGCTCGTCTACCCCGTACCCACCATCACCAGATGCCAGTACAATGTTTTTCTGCATGTGTACCAAGTCCGCCAGTCCCGACCCTCCACCGACCAACAACAACAAGTGACAGGAGCTTGCCATGGACCTGGCAGACTGGTATACATGCAGAAAAAATTTTCTGGGCCAGTCTGCTCATCCACCCCATGCCCACCGTCACCCGAGGCCAGTACAATTTTTTTTCTGCATGTGTACGAAGTCCGCTAGGACCAACCCTCAACAACAAGTGACTGGAGCTTGGCATGGACCTGGCGGACTGGTATACATGCAGAAAAAAATTGTTCTGGGCCAGTCTGCTCGTCCACCCCTCTGCCAACCATCACCCGAGGCCAGAACAATTTTGTTTAGCATGTGTACCAGTCTGCCAGGCCCATCACTCTGCTGACCATTAAAGACAAACCACAAGAGCATGGCATGAACCTGTCAGACTGGTATACATGCAGAAAGAAAAAAATTACTCACCTTAGTAATGTTGTTTCTTCTAACAGAGTCTTGCTATATTCTGACATATGCAGTGAGTCCCAACCTTCAAACTGCCCCGGAGATGAAAGAGTTAACTTTCCATGCCAGGCATGGAATGCTGAGCTCGAGCTCGGTTGAGACTCTGTCTGTTGTTCTTCAAACTGAAACCGTCAGATCTTTACGAGCTAAACTCACTAAGGCCCAGTGTGGAAGCTGTAAACCTACATTAGCCAACTGGATACTAAACATAAAAACACATTTTTTTGGTCCCAACACAAAGACTTAAGTCAGGAGACCCAAAAATGAAAACACAACACCCACTCACCCCAAAAAGGAAAGGGTGAAACAAAAAGGGTGGGCACCTACTACGTGCCAACACTGCACTGCCCACCCACATCCCAAAAACAGAGGTTCTGAGAGGGGCAGGCAGGGGGGGGGGAGGTCAGAATATAGCAAGACTCCATTAGAAGAAACAACATTACTAAGGTGAGTAATTTCTTCAAACAACATGAAGTCTTGCTATATTCTGATATATGCAGACTACCAAGCAGTACCTCCATTGAGGAGGGACAGAATTTACTTAGGAAACAGGCTCTGAAGCACAGCTGTGCCAAACCGAGCATCACTCCTAGCCTGGATGTCCAGGGAGTAATGCTTGGTAAAAGTGTGAACTGTTTTCCAGGTAGCTGCTTGACATATCTCTAGAATCGGGATGTCCCTGGCAGCCGCCAGGGAAGCAGCTGTATCTCTGGTAGAGTGAGCCCTCAGGTCTGAGGGTGGAACCTTACCCAGTTTTTCATAGCAAAATTGGATAAAGGAGACAATCCACCTGGGAATGGATCTTTTAGTGGCAGGTTTCCCTTTACCAACCTCACCATAAATGAGGAACAGTTGGAGGGAGTCAAACCTGTGACCCTTGGTACGCTCTATGTAGTAACTAAGGGCTCTTTTGACATCTAAACTGTGCAGTCTCCTCTCTCCAGAGGAGGAATGGTCAGTGAAGTACACAGGAAGAGACATAGATTGAGTAAGGTGAAATCTGAAACCACCTTAGGCAAGAACTTCCTGTTAGTCCTGAGGACCACCTTATCTCTATGAAAGGAGATAAAATCAGGCTCCACTGACAAAGCTTGTAATTCACTTATGCGTCTGGCAGAAGTGATGGCTACTAAAACACAGTCTTCCAAGTCAAGTACTTAAGTTCTGCTGAAGATAAAGGCTCAAAAGGGGGTTGCATAAGCTGAGCAATGCAAACATTGAGGTCCCAGGCAGGGGCAGGGTCCCTGAATGGAGGGTTGGTGTGAAGCAATCCCTTGAAAAACTTGAAGAAAACAGGGTGAGCTGAGAGAGAACAAGGCTTACCTGCTGAAATAAAAGCAGATACAGCTGCCAGATGCACTTTCAGTGTAGCTGGTCTGAGCCCCAAGCTATTTAAGTGGACCATATAATCAAGGACTGTGGGCAGATCAGCAGATTCTGGGGAAATATGCATCCCAGAGCACCATATGGAAAATTGTTTCCATTTAGAATTATAAGTAGCCCTGGTGGAAGGTTTTCTAGAAGCCTTCAGGATATCCATTACACCCTGGGAGAGGTGTAAGTCAGCAAACTCTAACTCTTCAAGAACCAGGCCTTGAGATTGAGAGATTTGAGGTTCGGGTACCAAACCCTCCCCTGAGCACAGGTTAACAGGTTGTAATTCCTGGGAAGACACAGGGGAAGATGGACTGCTAAGGACAGTAGGAGTGGATACCAGGGCTGTCTGGCCCAGTCTGGAGCAATCAGGATCATCTTGCAGGGTTGAGATCTGATTTTGACTAGCACTTTGAACAGGAGAGGGAAGGGGGGAAGCACAGAGAAACTTCCCTTCCCAATTGAGAACTAAGGCATCCAGGGGAACTGAGCTCAACACTGGGGGTCTGCAGCAAAAAAGGGGAAGTTGGTGATTGTCTGGGGCTGCAAAAAGATCTATCTGTGGGGTGCCCCATCTGGAAAAAATCACTTCCAAGACCAGGGGATCCAGTGATCATTCTTGATGTCCCTGGGAAATCCTGCTGAGAGCATCTGCCAGGACATTGTCCTTTCCTGGTAGGTGAACTGCCATGAGGAAGGTGTTCAGGGAGTAAGCCAGAGACCACAACTTCATTGCTTCAGTGCACAAGGCCATAGACCGAGTGCCTCCTTGCTTGTTGATGTACCACATTGTGGTGGTGTTGTCTGTTCTGACCTGTACAACTTTGTTCTGAACAGATTTGGAAAAAGCTTGAAGTGCTAGAAATACTGCTCTGAGTTCCTACAGATTGATGTGGAGCAGAGATTCCTGAGGGACCACAACCCCTGGGTGGTGAGGTGCCCATGTGAGCCCCCACCCCAAGAGGAGGCATCTGTAGTAAGGATTAAAGAGTGAGACTGGGTGACAAAGGGAACCCCTTGTCTCAAATTGTTCTGATCCTGCCACCACTGTAGGGCCTGGATCAGGGTTCGAGTTACTGGGATCAGTTTGGTCAGAGGGTCCTTCCTTTGAGACCAAAAGGCTCTCAAATGGAACTGAATGTCCTTCATTTGAATCTTGCTCCCTGCACTACTGCTGTAGAAGCAGCCATGTGCCCCAGGAGCTGTAGAAAATGACTTGCTGGTCGAGACACCTGCAGGGTGAATGAGGAGGCCAGAGAGACCAGGGTCCTTGCCCTGTCCAGGGCAAGGAAGGCTCTGGCCTTCTCTCTGTGTCTAGCTCTGCGCCTATGAAGGTGAGGAGCTGGACAGGCTCTAGAACTGACTTTGAGAGATTTAGCAGGAAACCCAAGGAAGTGAGCAGTTGCTGGGTTATACTATTTGCCAGCAGATTAGGCCTTATGGTCTATCGAGTCTGCTCGAACCTAGATCCTTAGTTGGGTGCCGAGACCCTCCCAGAAACTCCAGAAACCCCTATCATCCATCCCCACCCCTGTTATCTGTAAGTGTAACTTGACTTGGTCTGGGGACTGGCCTACTATGAGCCAGTCGTCCAGGTAAAGAAAAAATGGCAATTTTCTGCCTTCTTAGAGAAGCAACTACTACTGCCAGGCATTTTGTGAATACCCTTGGAGCAGAGGTGAGGCCAAAGGGCATTGCTCTGAACTGGTAATGGCCTGAGGGCAGCTCGAACCTGAGGTACTTTCAGTGGGAGCTTCTGATGAGAATATGGAAGTAGGCATCCTTGAGGTCCAGGGACACTAGCCAGTCCCCTGGCCTTAGAGAGGGTAGAATAATTCCCAGAGTCACCATTTTGAATTTTGGTTTTAAAAGATGCTTGTTTAAGTATCTGAGATCCAGGATGGGCCGCCATTCTCCTGTCTTTTTTAGGTGTAAGGAAAGTACCTGGAATACAATCCTTTGCCCTGGTGAAGGGGTGGAACCCTTTCCACAGCTCTGAGAGCTAGGAGGGAAGAGACCTCTGCCTCTAAAGCAAGTGCCTCTGATGGATTTGCAGGTAGAAAGGATCTGGTTCTCATCTTTGGAAACTTTTTGAAGCTGAGAACCAGTCCCTGGCTTACTACCTCCAGGACCCATTTGTCTGATGTCAGAGACTCCCAGTCCTGGACAAAGTAAGCCAGCCTGCCCCTACAGGTAGCTGAGAATCGGCCCTGGCAACCCCATCAGGGTGCCTGCTTGGCAGGGCTTTGGGCTGAGGGGTGGAAGCAGGCCTGCTTGTGCACCCTGTCTGCCTCTCCCTCTAAAGAACCCCTCTGGGCATAAGCAGAAGAGGAGGCCTGGGCTTGGTAAAAAGGCCTATGAAAAGGCCTGCACCTGGGAAGCTGCCTTTGAGGAGTGGCCTGCCTTTCCTTGGCCTGTGCACTCCTATAGGTGGTCCTATACTCATCCATTTTCTTCATGTAATTCTCTGTCAGCTCCCCAAACAGGGAATTACCCACAACAGGAAAATCCATGGCCTTAGTCTGGGTATCCTGTGACAGGCTAGTACATCTGAGCCAAGCCATCCTGCGAAGTGCCACAGATGTAGCCATGACTCTTGATGACACATCATTTGAGTCCACTGCAGCATGGAATTGCACCTTGGATGTCTCAATACCATCAGCAGCCACCTGCTCCAGCTCCTTGGCAAGCTGGCCAGGGACCTGTTTGCTAGAGCCATGACAGTGTCCCATCTGGATTTCTGATATCTAGCAACATAAGCCATATAATTTGCCTGTCTGAGTCCCAAGGATGCTGCCATGTACTGTTTCTTTGCCATGGCATCAATCCTCCTGGAGTCCTTGTCAGGGTGTGAAGCCAAGGGAATATTTGCCTTGTCACAGGCTGCAGCCTGCACTACTCCCAACATGGCTGCATTGTGGTGTAGGAACTCCGTATCAGAGCCTGACAATGTGTACCTCTTGTCCATTCTCTTATCCACAGGAGGTATAGTGTGAGGAGTTTTAGAATTTTAAATGTCTGTTTCCCAAAAGATTTATGCAAGGAATAGACAGTCTCCTGACTCTGGGATATCCATCATTTCCACATAGTCAGGCTCCTCTTGATCATCCACAGCTTCCTCCATAGGGAGCTGGAGGTTTTACCACTTTTTATAAAACATAAAATGAGAAGGGGACTCAGAAAGCCTAGGAGGAGACACTCCTGAAGGTCTGTCTGGGGAGATGTCCGGGTCAATAGGCACATCCAGACTTTCAAATCACATTCACTCTCCTCATACTCCTCTTCCCCTCCTCTGGTTCATAATACTCCTCTAAATCATACTCTTGAACCGGTGGAACCCGGCGAACCGGCCACCTGGCGGTGCGGGTTCGGTCGAACCGAGAAAGCGACTGGACAATTTTAATCGCTTTGGCTATTTCTTCAGCGGTTGGAGAGGAAAGTTTGGCTCCACACCAGCTGATTTTCTAGTCCTTTTCTGGAACCGACTCCTCAAGTCGGATCTCCTTCTTGAAAGTCTCACCCTGGTCAGAGGGCACTGCTTCCGATTCGGTTGGAACCGAACCGGGCTGGCCATCCGGGTCAGCTGACTTTTTGGCCTCCCTTTCCCTGAGCCTACCAACTATCTTCTCTAGGGTAGCTGCAGGAAAATTCTTACAAATCTGGCAGTCTGCATTGAGGTGGTCAAACCCCAGACAGTAAACACAGGTGGTGTGGGAGTCAGCCTTGGCAAAGACTTCCCCACACACACTACAGTGTTGAAACCCAGTGGGCCCGGTTTTTCTTTTGGGTTTCTCAGACATAGTGCCAGTCCTATCTAAACTTACCCATTTATGGCAATCCGCCAGGTAAGACCCTCTTATCGGTTGCCAACCGTGTCACAGGTCGTGGAAAAAAACATAATAAAATCCGTCTTTTTTAGAACCGATAAGAACCGGTAACCACACTCTTAAATCACAGATTAAGATTTTTTAAACAACTTGATCAGTTCAAACCGAACCGATAAACCATTTACAAGTTCCACACAGAATAGAATTAATGTAAAACCTATCTAGTACTCATAAATACCACAGACAGAGACTGAACCGACAGGTTGCGGTTTAAATTCGGTCGAAAACCGAGAAAAACAATACTTTAACTGACAAAATGAACCGAGCAGAAGGAGAAATCTCCGGAGCGACTGTTCAGTGAGGCGGAGAAAAGAATCTGACGGTTTGAGTTTGAAGAACAACACAAAGAGTCTCAACCGAGCTTGAGCTCAGCGTTCCATGCCTGGCATGGAAAGTTAACTCTTTCATCTCCGGGGCAGTTCGAAGGTTGGGACTCACTGCATATGTCAGAATATAGCAAGACTTCATGTTGTTTGAAAAAATTGTTCTGGGCCAGCCTGCTCATCCTCCTCATGCCCACAATCACCCGAGGCCAGCACAATTTGTTTCTGCATGTGTACCAAGTCTGCCAGGCCCAACCCTACACCGACCATCAACAACAAGAAACTGGAGCTTGGCACAGACCTGGCGGACTAGTATACATGCAGAAAAAAATTGTTCTGGGCCAGCCTGCTCGTCTACTCCGTGCCCACCATCACCCGAGGTCAGTACAATGTTTTTCTGCAGGTGTACCAAGTCCGCCAGGCCCGACCCTCCACCGACCATCAGCAAGTGACAGAAGCTTGGCACGGACCTGGCAGACTGGTATACATGCAGAAAAAAAATGTTCTGGGCCAGCCTGCTCGTCCACCCCATGCCCACCATCACCCGAGGCCAGTACAATTTGTTTCTGCTTGTGTATCAAGTCCGCCAGGCCCGACCCTCAACAACAAGTGACTGGAGCTTGGTATGGACCTGGCAGACTGGTATACATGCAGAAAAAAATTGTTCTGGCCAAGCCTGCTCATTCGCCCCATGCCCACCATCACCCGAGGCCAGTACAATTATTTTCTGCATGTGTACCACGTCCGCCAGGCCCGACCCTCCACCGACCATCAACAACAAGCAACTGGAGCTTGACATGGACCTGGCAGACTGGTATACATGCAGAAGAAAATTGTTCTGGACCAGCCTGTTCGTTCGCCTTACGCCCACCATCACCCGAGGCCAGAATAATTTGTTTCTGCAAGTGTACCAAGTCCGTCAGGCCAGACCCTCCTCCAACCATCAACAAGTGACTGGAGCTTGGCACGGACCTGGCGGACTGGTATACATACAGAAAAAAATTGTTCTGTGCCAGCCTGCTCATCCGCCCCATGCCCACCATCACCCAAGGCCAGTACAATTTTTTTCTGCATGTGTACCAAGTCCGCCAGGCCCGACCCTCCACCGACCATCAACAACAAGCAACTGGAGCTTGGCACGGACCTGGCGGACTAGTATACATGCAGAAAAAAATTGTTCTGTGCCAGCCTGCTCATTCACCCCATGCCCACCATCACCCGAGGCCAGAATAATTTTTTTCTGCATGTGTACCAAGTCCTCCAGGCCCGACCCACTTTACCATCAACAAGTGACAGGAGTTTGGCATGGACCTGTCGGACTGGTATACATGCAGAAAAAAATTGTTCTGTACCAGCCTACTCGTTCACCCCATGCCCACCAACACCAGAGGCCAGTACAATTTTTTTTGCATGTGTACCAAGTCTGCCAGGCCCATCACTCTGCCAACCATCAACAACAGACTGAAGGAGCATGGCATGTATCTAGTGGACTGGTAAAGATGTAGAAAAAGAATTGCTCTTTGATAGTCCGTCCCCAGCCCCTTGCAGAACAAAAAAAGACAACATTCTTAGCAAAGGCACATATACTTTTTCTACCATGCCAGCTTGTGCCCTTTCTCAACCCACTCTCCATCCCAATGAAATTAGCCAAACAAAGCAGACTTACCTTAACAAGATCAGGAAATCTGGGTGGTCCTTCAGTTCTTAGATGGCAGGATGCAGGGAGAGCAAGACAGCTGCAAGATGGCAAATTCAAAAAGACACAAAGAAGGCAGGCAGGAAAAGAAGCAAGCAGAACAGTGGACAAATCTCACAGGAGTCAGCAGTAAATTTTACTGTATTTTGCTGTCCTTTGCAGCAGTTAAAATGAATACAGTTCCTTTGTGATTTAACTGCTCAGATCTCTGGATAGCCAGCTTCTCTTGGGTCTCGAAGGTCCTCTTCTTCACTCCCACTGCTAACTCACTAAGTCTCCATTCCTCCTGCTTCTCTTGGGTCTCAGGAGGTCCTCTTATTCACTCACGCTGCTAGCTGGCTTGTCTCCATTCCTCCAGCGCTTCCGACATCTCTCCAGGTGAAATACCCATCCCCCCTCAAGAGCAGCCACATTTAGAGGGCCTAGGCGGACCTGAGGGGGGACGCTTAGCAAAGAAACAGCACGAAAAAAAAAGTTTAAACTCGGAGGAGATGTGAGGTGTTCCACCCCTTTTGTGACATCATCACTGGCCGAGATACGAGGCAGAACAACCTTGGGGGGTGGGAGAGAGAATACAAGCTTACAAGCTAAGGGGCTAAATGAAAAATAAACAAAGACTTGGAGTCCTGCCCGTTTTATGACAACACTACTCGGGAACACTACGGGGCAGCACCAGCCTCAGCAGCAGGGGGATCAACAGGGAGCATCAGGCGCCAAAACCACAGGTGGTAAACAAAGAAACTGAATTGAGTTAGTGGAATTACTGCCACTAACATTCGGCAACATGAATGGAAGCACAATTTCTGCTGGGGTTGTGGGGCCAAAATCAAGGAAATAGCGCAAAAATCGCGCCCACGATTTTCCAGTGCCCCTGGTAACAGCTGAGAGACCTTTTAACGTCCAAGCTATGAAGTTTCAATTCACCTGAACTGGATTTGGCTGTAAAAAATACAGGACGGGTGATGGATTGTTCAAGTGAAAATCAGAAACCACCTTTGGAAGGAACTTTCTATTTGTCCTAGGACTACTTTGTCCTTATGGAAGATAATGTAATTAGGATCAGTGCAAAGAGGTTGAAGCTCACACACTCTTCCTGCTGAAGTGACTGCCACCAGGAAAACAGTTTTCCACGTGACATACTTCAGGTCTGTTGCAACCATTGGTTCAAAGCAGGTTACATAAGTTTGGCTATGCACAAATTCAGATCCCAAGGAGGGGCTGGTTCCTGACAGGGAGAACATATGTGCCAATCCTTTGAAAAAATAGGATGTGAAGCTATTGCTCTCTGAGCACCTGCAGACAAGCAAGCAGATACTGCTGCTAAGCGAACATAAGAGGTTAAGGCCTGTCATGCACCAGATAATCAAGCAATATAGACAAATCTGCCTTAAGGGGATTGATTTTCTTAAGCTTGCACCAGATGGAAAATCTTTTCCATTCTGAAGCATAAGTCTTTCTTGTACAAGTTTTCCGAGAAACTTTTAGTATCGTAAATACCTCTTCTGACAGGTTAAATTCAGAAAATTCTAACTCCTCAAGAACCAAGCCTTCAGGTGGAGGCTCTCGAGGTTCGGAAAAACTATCTGCCTTTGAACAGCTGTTAGAAGATTGTATCTCTGGGGCAGATGAATGGATTGCTTGGTAGACAGGGTGAGCAACAGAGGTACCACAGCTGCCTGGCCCAGTCTGGTGCAATCAGTATCATGGTTGCAGACTGACTCCTCAGCTTGAAAAGCCTCTCGACACCAGAGGAATTGGAGGAAAGCAGAAAGAAATTTCCCGTTCCGATCCAGAGCTAGTGCATCTAATGGCACTGTGCCAAAGGAGGGAGGTCTGCAGCAATAGAGTGGGAGCTGGTGGTTTTCTTTTGAGGCAAACAGATCTATTTCTGGAATGCCCCAGTGCCTGAAAAATGTGTCCAACACTTGCCTGTCCCAAAGTCCATTCATGATGATTCATCTGAATCTGCCAGTGTATTGTCCTTTCCTAGGAGATGAATAGCAGACAGATGCACCTCCAGGGAGTATGCTAGGGACCACATCTTCACTGCCTCCATGCACAGCCTTTAAGATCTTGCACCGCCTTGCTTGTTGATATACCAAATGGTGGTTGTGTTGTCTGTTCTGACTTGGACTGTGTCGCCCCTCAACTGAGGGTCAAAATCTCTCAGGGCAAGGAAGACTGCTCTCAACTCTAAGAGGTTGGCGTGCAACTTGGGCGACCAAGTTCCACTGATTCGAGGTCACCTGTGTGCCCCCACCCTAGGAAGGAGGCAACTGTTAGAACCACTGTGGTGCTGTTGCTGAAAAGGGATGCCCTGTTGAAGGTTATCCCTTTCTTTCCACAACTCAGAACCAATAACGAGTGCTTGTGAGTGGAAAAGGTTTGAAATGGGATCCCTTCTCTGAGACCAATGGGATCTGAGGTGATACTGAGTATCTCTCATCTGAAATCTGGAGACCGACACTACTGAGTAGTTGGGCCACGTGTCCTAGTAATGCCAGGAACTGTCTTGCAGTTCTGGGTTGACCCAAAGTAAAGGAATTTGCTAGTCAGTAGATTTGACACCTTCTCCTGTGGGAGAAAAGCTTTTCCCTGAACAATGTCTAGTTCTGTGCCAGTGAACTCCAGCGACTGAACTGGTTCCATATGAGGCTTTTGGGCGTTGATTGGGAATCCCAGTGACTCCATGGTACTTTGGGTCACCCTGAATGAATCCTTTACCTGCTGGTATGAATTCCCTATGACTAGCAAGTCGTCCACACAAGAAAATACAATGATTCCCTGCCTTCTCAGGTAAGCTGCCACCACTGATAGGCACTTTGTCAATACTCCGAGGGCAGAGATGAGCCCTAAGGGAAGTGCTGAGAACTGATAATGATCTCAGGGAAGGGTGAACCTTAGGTACTTTATGCGGCAAGGTCTGACTGGAATGTGAAAGTAAGCATCTTTCAGATCCAGAGATGCCAGCCAGGTCCTTCTCTTAAAGAGATCCAGCCTTCAACAATTAGTCGACTGGTGCCCACGTTTTTTATTACACAGTGGCCATTATAAGATTAAAAATGAAGCCAAAAGCTGGCGCCCATTGACTGTAATGGAGCGCGCCCCCGAGCTCTTCCTAGCATCTCGTCATCATGCTAGTGAACGCGGGAGTGGAGCCGGATGAAGAAAAAAAAAGGGGAAGTCCTCGAGACCCGGGTTATTAGTTTTTATGAGTGTAATTACTTTTCTACGTATTACGTTTTGGGGGCACAGCTTTGAATTATAGAATTGCTGTGGAGGTAAGGCACCCATACATGGGGTGCAGGGGCACTGCCAGGTATATTGACGGATCTCTTTAAAGAAGGAATAACTATTGCCAGTGTTACCATCTTGAACCTGGGCTTTGCCAGGTGCTTGTTTAGTCATCTGAGATCCAGGATTGGTCTCCAATCTCCGTTTTTCTTTTTGGTCAGAAAGCATCTAGAGTACAAGCCCCTTCCCCTTTGGTAAGAGGGACTGGCTCTATTGCAGGAGCTTTTTTACCTCTAACTCCAGAAGAATAGTCTCTGCTGGAGTTGAAGGCTGGAAATCCCTGCGGCCTTGGAGTTTTGGAAACTGCTTGAACTGTAGACAGAGACCCTGACACACTACATCCTGGACCCAACTGTCTGTGGTAATGTTTCCTCAGTGTTGGGAGTAGTGAGCTAACCTGCCCTCTACTTGGGGGGGGCAGCCTGATCTGAGCAGTCAGGGGTTCTGTCTGGATTGGGGTCTGGTTGCTGGAGAAGGACTGGCTCACCTAGCAGCCCTCCTGCCCCTGCCCTTGCACTATCCACTGACCTGTGTGTACTCTACAGGCATAGAATATGGGGCATATGACCTGGGGTTGTACCCTCTACCGCTACCTTCCCTTCCTGTGGATCTAAAAGAAGTGGAGTCTCTCTCTCTCTCCCCCATTATTGCTGTGAGGTGGTTTTGTACTCCTCCACCTTTTCATATATGCCTCAGTTTTGTCACCAAAAAGGGAATTATTTTCACATGGGAAATTTATAGCCTTTAACTGAGTATCTGGTGCAAGACTGGTTGCTCTGAGCCAAGCAAACCATCTCAAAGACACTGTTGGGCCAACATTCTGGATGCAGTATCATTTGCATCCACAGCCATGTGAAATTGGTATTTTGTGGCTTTCAAAGTCATTCTGGCAATATCTGCCATACCGTGTGCCATATCGCCTGGTACTTTATCAATTAAAGCCAGCGTAGAATTCCATAAGGCTTTCTGGTACTGTGCAGCATAAGCCATGTAAGCTGCTAGTCATAGGAGAAGGAAAGAGCCTAAATAACCTTTCTTCCCATAGAGTCAATTTTCCTGGAATCCCTGTCTGGAGGATGAGATGCCAGGAGGTACTTTAGCTTTATCAGAGGCTGCAGCCTGTATCACACCTTCATGGTAATCAACAGCAGCCCTATCTAACTGGTACTTTTTTTTCTACCTTCTTATCCACTCCAGGGACAGAGGAAGGTGTCTGCATGATTTTACAAGTAGCCTTTTTGAGGGAATTATAGATATGAAGGACCACCTTTTTTGTGGAAGCCAACCCAATCATCTCCAAAAAATCTGCCTCCTCCTCATCATCATCTATAGATGCCTGTGAGGTGAGGCCTAAGGTGTCAATCATTTGTCTTACAAAAGAAAAGTGGGATGAAAAATCATCATGCCCACGAGGAGGGGAACCAAACTTCTGGTCTGGGGATACTTCTGGTTCAATGGGTTCCCCTAGATCTGGTTCCTCCTCTTCCTCTTCAATGTACAACTCCTGATCTTGGTCACTGGGAACCAGCGGTGGATTTAAACCAGTGACAGTATGGAACCTGCAGTCTGTAAAGCCTGGATGACTTCCAGGGCTCTGTAATTTCATCTGCAGAGGAATTTTATTTTTGTCTGTTGGAGCTCCTTTGCTTTTTCAGCAGGAGGGGCAACATGTTTTCTTTTATATTTCTTTTGGCAGGCACATTCAGGAGCCTGCTCTATTGTTCTTTTGTGTTTAACATGTTCAGACACCTTTTCAGAAATTAATTTTGGGGTCTGAAGAATCTTTAGAATGGTATTTTGAGGGTCTATCCTTTGTTTTGGAGTAAGATGAGGAAGGGCCTTCTTCAGTCTGCTTTGGTGACACTGAGGTGGGAGCAGAAGCCATTTCCTCTAATCTTTTGGCTCTTTTTTTAATAATTTTTTTAACAAAAAGTACTGCACACTTCACAGTTACAGAAAATATGACTGGGGCCCAAACACTGCATAAATTGTGGCAATCAGCCTTTGCAAAGATTTGAAAGCACTTGATACAATTTTTAAAACCCATGGGCCCCATCCTCTTTTTAGGTCTGTCTGACATGGCAAAAGTCAGGAGACTACAAAAAACTTTGCAAAAAGGGTTTCAAATCAAATCGCGGTTGGTTCCTATGTAAATAAACGGAACCACGACTGAGTACAGTTTACTTCAGTTTAAATAGAGTGCGATCGGTTCATAGCTAGAAAAGCAGTACTCTATCGGAAAATATAAAATAAATACCAAATGCAATCGGGTCTCTAAGTTAGAATGGGAATCGATCGCAAGTAAAATACAGTTCTAAAATATTAATACTTTTAATCCAAAGCATTAGCGGTTAAGAACTGCAACAAACTATATTTTAAACTAAGAAACTTGGTTCCTGGGAACTGCAAGGGAACTGCTCAAAACGAGCAAATAATACCCACTAAACTAAACTTTACCAACAAACTACTAGAGGCAGAGCATGAATGAAATATTGAAATAATATAAAAAATACCACTTTTTGAATAAAATAACAGTCTTGCATCGAAGTTGCTGTGCAGCTCTTGAGGATAAGTCTTTCTCTCTGAACAGAAAAATTTAATCTGGCAGTTAGATGGAACAAAGTCTGCCTAGAGGCAGTAGTTTGAATGATACAGTCAAATTCCCGGGGCAGTCAGAGATCTGGACTGACTGCTAATTGTCTAATACTACTAGGAGATTCTTGGATTTGAAATTTAGACTTTATGGCGGGGGGAGCCAACAACCAGTGGAGGCCAGGTGCCAGTCAGCCTCTAGAAGGCAAGCTCTGTAACGTCTCTAAAAGGTAAAACTTATTTGTTGTGATTAAAAAGTGGCATGCAGAACAGGAAAAATTCAAATGTAAAAGATTCATCTGTCTACTGAGGGACAAAATCTGAGACTATACTTATAACTGCCCATCAAGAACCTCCGCACATTTGCATAGACACTGTGTGTGTGCACGTTCGAGCAGGCTGCAGCTGCCTGCTTGAACGTGAGAGCTGATTCCAGCTTTAATGTTCAGCTCTACAGACCAGTAGAGCCTGCCCAGCCCATTCCACTGCAAACAATAGCAACCTTATATTGTCGGGTCAAGGTACACCACAAAGTTGCTTGCAGCCTTTATTTCAGCTATAAATATCACAAAACATTAAAAAATTTTAATTAGTTGACCTTCAGGCTTCAACCACCACACCGACTCTCGAGACTCTCTCACCACTAGCTCAGCTGTCTCTTTTTACTTCACTCAGTTGGTCAATCTCTCTCATCACTCAGGATTTCTTGATTTAGGCATTTAGCATATTTTATCATTCTTTCACACAGACCTATGCCCTGGAGCAGTGCATTAGATTTTGGCTTAAACCCACCCAGTTACTGTTTTTTTCCTGCCTGAGTTCTGAATCCCTCCAAAACCTTGCCAACTCTCCAACTCCACACCATTCAATATCCATCCTATATGGGTTGTGAAGCCACCCAAAGGAACAGAAATGTGAAAAGCACATCAATGTTTCAGTCCTTCCTGCTTACCTGATCGCCCTATTAAAAAAATAATTTACTTTTACTTACCAGACCATCTGGCTGGAACATGCAGTCTGGCCCAGTGTGCCACCAGCCCAGTTTTCAGCCCACTCCTCCTCTCTCCTTCTGCCAGAAGCTAGATACTGGAACCAACGTCCCAGCTCCCCACAATGGTCCAAAACCAAGACACCTCACCAACAGAACCCACTCAACCAGTGTTGCTTGCTTCTTGCTTTGCTGCTGATACACCACACTGATCAAGGTCTGTGAAGGCTGCTCACAATGCTCTCTTGCTGCTGCTGCCAAGCACAGCTTTCTGCTGTGGGGGCGCTGTTTTTGTGAGGTGAGCCTAGTAGTGTAGGTAGGTAGCTTAGTCATCAAGCTAGCTTCTAGCTCATCCCTGCCCTTCAGCCACCAAGCAAGGCAGAGACTTGCTAAGAGTAGACCAACAAAAATATGTCACCAAGATTCCAGAGCATGGAAAGTAGGTATGGGCTAGGTGCACAGTAAACCCCAGATAGTATATTCCTATTTTTAGAAGCCTTTATGTTTCAACAATGGTGTAGCACAAGCTGCATATTATAGTAAAGGCATGTATTTTAGAAACTGCTTGGGAAAAGCCTGTACACTGTACCTTTACTTTAATACTATTTACCTATTACTTCTGCTTTCATGTAATTATATTACTGCAAAGTATTTACTACTAATGCAATGTACTGTGCTTATTTACTACTAAAGTTTACTATATAGTTTCAACATTAAAAAAAATGGTGACGTCCAGAAGTCTTACAATGTTTTTGTCACAAACTCACCCAATACCTCGAGGTGGCAATGGGCTGCTTTGCTTACGTTATCAATGCTGCCACCAACCCTAATCATGACTCACTAGGGGCTGCTCACTTTTCATCCCACCAGAGGTTCTTCCACACACAGTATAAAGGCCAAAATCAAGATTTGCTCACATAGTACACAGTTTCTTAGTCCTCCACATAAAACTTACATGTGTCTGCATCAGAACAAGTTGATTATAAAACATGTAATATTTTCACACAATTTACAGGGTATACAGCAAACAAATGAGGAATAAAAACACAAGCCCTCAGAAGGACTTGTCTCTCCATACAGCTTTTCTCCTCCTGACTCAAGCCACTTTTCCATGTTTTCCATCTGTTTCTGACACTTGAACTTGCACAGAGGTACAACTCTCATCTGATCACAAAGCACAGGAGAACTGCCCTTCCCCTTGATGCACACAGCCACCTCAGCCCAGGGCCTTGGCCCTCAAGTTCTGGAAGAGAAAGGGACTGATCCTCCTTCTGCCTCCCAGTTAAAATGTGTTTTCCTACAATGTAAAAGACTTTGTCTTATATTCCTTGATTCTTTCTAGAATCTGAAGGGTAGAACATATTGGACATGCTGTATCCAAGGCAACTGTTCATTTGTCTGTAACTGCCCTCTTCCTCTCTCCCCCAGCCCTTCTTGCAATCCTGTCCAGTGTAAATGGGTTCTGGAGTAACTCCACTAGCAGAAGACAACAGATTACCTTTCTCCATTTAAATCTGAATTGGGACAACTGAGCCTGCCACTGGTCTCAGACTAGCATATTTATTAAGCCAGCATTGGAACTACTACCTGGAGGCATAGCAGGTTAGCTACTGTTCTCTAAACAATCAGACTCACATGGGCCCCTCTTCAGCATGTTTAGATATACCCAAAATGCCATCAGCGACAATTTTCCCTCATAGCAGGTATTTTTTAATAAGCAAGGAAAATAAAAGAGAAAGAAATTCATAAACATTTTCCTTTACAGTTTTTTATAAATGTTTCCATCACCAGTATAGTAATATAAGTTTACAGATCACATATTCTGTATAACAAATATTACTAATACTTTAGGTTTCTATAACTACACTGTTACTGCTGTGTAAGTATACTATTAACTGCAGGGTGGCAATAAACGTATATACCTCCATATAATTACCTCAGTTTCACATAATTAATGATAACCTACCCGCAATTACATACTAACAGAATTTTAAAATAAAGTATAATCCTGCCAATTGTTTAGACAAACAGCCACTCAAAAAGTACAGTACCGATCCAAAATAATTTTGAATAATAAAAGAAACCTTTTAAAAGTCTACAGATTTTACTGCACAGTCTACAATTTTTAAATGAAATTACCTAAATCTCCCACTGTGGCTGTAGAGTGTCATTTCTCCACCTTCTGTCACATGCAAAATGGCCAATGAAAGAATCTTCAGAGACTCTGTTGTTGAGATACTTGTAACTGGAATCCAGCTTTGTAATTTTCTGCTCTTCTTTTAACGTCAGAGAAGACAACATGCACCTGTGTTTCAAATCAGCAATTCATTTCTGAGCTTTACATAACATACAGTATAATAACCATAATACACTGAAAAAGAAACATAACACTCAATACTTACCATAGTAATGAGGTTTTTCTAATGAATATACTAGTTATTCATAGAATCGTGGATAAAGTGGTGCTTAGACCACATGTAAAGTTCTTATCAAAGGTGGTATCTGACTTTCACATGAGCAAGTTTGTGGCTTTGTCTGTTTATTTCCCAAAGCCTCACTCAAACACAGCTGATGAGAACCTGCCCAGCCAAGACATAAAGAGGATCTTGAGTTTCTACTTGTATAGAACCAAGGGGTCCAGAATGGACAGCACTTCACTGTTTGTCACTTATGTTATGGTGGGCAATGGTAAACCAACAGCCAAAAATGTATCTCTCATTTAATATTCTCTTGGATACAGTTTTGCTACGGAAAGGCTGGCAAGTAGCCACCAAAAGGTTTGTAGGCACAACCTACTAGAGCTACAACTGGAGCGAACATGTTGGATATTGTGCTTAGTAGCAATGAAATAAGCATAACTGACATACCTTTAGGCAGCAGTGATCATAACAGTATTTATTTCTCACACACAAAATGCATACCAATAAACAAGGGATACAGACAGATTTATAACTTTAATTCTGCTAACCAAACTCTCATCAGTGAGGAGCTAAGCAAGATACAATGGGACACTATATTTGAAAATAAGACAGCAAACAAAATGTGGGAAATCTTTAAAAACCCAGATATTTAAAATATGTGATAAACACATAAAAAATATAAATAAATATAATAACTGAGGTGTCAAACCTAAATGGCTTACGAATAGCTTGAAGAAGCTACTGAAGAAAAAAAGAATACTGTATGATGCATACACAAAAAATAAAACGGAAGAGATTTGGATTAAATATAAAGAAACCCTGAAGAAATGTAAAAAAAAAAATCAAGAAAAACAAAGCAGCAAGAGCCACACAGCCAGCAAGAGATAAGAACAACATGAGGGAATTTTATGCATATGTGAACTCACAAAGAAATTCAAATAGTGGCCCTTGTTCAATTACTTCACAAAATCAGGAGATTACGAACTGAAAGAAATGGCAAAAACATTTAATAACTGCTTTGGTCTATAGTCTCAAAAATGGAACCGTATACACAAACAATATGCAAAAATAATATGTTAATACCAGAAATCAAAGAGGAAGATATCAATATAAAAATCGCAAAACTGAAAAAAAAAAAAAAAAATTTCTGCAGGGCCAGACAACATATCCCAAAGACTATTAAAGCTTCTCACACAACACACATCTCAAATGCTTTAAAAAAAGATATTCCTGTCATCTTTACAAAAAAACTAAGTGCCCTCTGACTGGCTCAATGCCAGGGTGATTCCAATACACAAAAGGGGATCTAAGACGGATTGCAAAAACGATGGGCCAATTAGTCTGACCTCGGTGCCTGGGAAAATATTAGAATCTATAATGAAAGACATGATTATGGAACACCAAAAGAAATATGAGACACAAGATACAGAACAACATGGGTTTACACAGAATAAATCATGCGTGACAAACCTCATATGTTTCTATAAGAAAGTATCAGAAGCATTAGACAAGGGTTTGGTGGTAGATTGCATATATCTCGATTTCTCAAAAGCCTTGACACTGCACCACATGAGGCAATAATACAGAAATGAATAAATCTAAGCGTAGATACAAGAATCATAAAATGGACACAGAGCTGCTTGAAGGATAGGACCCAGAGGGTGAGCATCAGGGGTATTTCTCCAACACAAGGAGGTATCCAGTGGGTGCCACAGGGCTCTGTGCTGGGACCACTACTGTTTCAGAAATTCATAGTTGATATGGGAGAGCATATGACCAGCTGGATCAGTAAATATGCAGATGACACAAATATAGCTAGTATAGTTAATACAGATAATGACAAAGAAACATTACAAATTAATCCGAATATCCTGACATGGGCAAAGACAAGGGGCATGAATTTCAATAGGGATACGTGTTGCGTCATTCACCTGGAAAACCAACATCAAGTGAAAACATATTACCTGGACGGTTCCCCCCTTAGAAAATCCAATGAAGAAAAGGACTTGGGAATAATTATAGATTTGACTTGCGAGCCCCAGAAAGCTAAAGCAAAAAGGTTAATCTGGACTATAAAAAGGAACTTCAAGAGTAGAAGTGAGGAAGTGATTATGCCACTATACAGGACATACATCAGACCAATTCTGAACTACGTGGGCCCTGTGTGGAGCCTGGATATAGTTGTGGCCATTGACAGGGTAGAGAGGGTTCAGAGACAGGCTACAAAATGATATATAATATAAACAGATTTCCTTATGACAAACATTTAAAGGAAAACTCTGCAAATTCAGTGCCTCCACCCTGAAGAAGCTTACCCTCAGATCCAGCTTTTATGCAGAAAAGCACATTTACTCGCCTGCTACTTACTTTATTTTTATTGCAAAAATGCCATGAACCGAGAATATGGTGGATGCTGAGGCTCCATTTACTGCAAAGTGTAGCAGCCCTGCTGCGTGCCTAAACATTCGAGGCTGTGTGGCGCTGCACCTTAAAGTAATGGAGCCCCCAGCATCCACCATATTCCCAGTCGCATCATTTTGCAATAAAATAAAGTAAGTAGCAGTGCAAGAAAAACATGCCTTCCTGCATAAAAAGCTGGATCGGGGATAAACTTTTCGGAGGCAGGGGTACTGAGTTTTCCTTAAGAAAATCAAACCTAATGACACTAGAAACTCAAAGAATTGGGGCGACTTACTCCTCTGCTACAATATTATACATGATAATTATTTATTTAACAAACTCAGTCTAAATTTAAAATGACCAGAAAGGTACAAGAGGTCACCTCCTGCACTTAAGACCAAGACGTTTTCATACTAACAGAAGCAAAGCTTTCTATATACAAAGGATAATTAACCCCTGGAGCAAACTCCCATCTGGAGATTATAATCAGCACAGATATAAAGCAATTTAAAGTAGAAGTAGACTCCTATATACCAAAAGTGACAAGCTTTCCTGTAATGGAACGGAGCATTAATGGTCAACCGCCTTCTCAGCTCCTCTCACTAGTATGAACCTTAGTATAACTGCCACCGTAGCAGCCTTAGAGGTATACTCCTCCTGGAAGTTTGTAAAGCAGCTACCTGGTTCACAGTATAGGCCTTTACTTGATCATTATTGTCTGGACATTCAGTCTAGAAGGGATGCCAGATCTGGTGCTTCAGAATCTTTTCCCTTAAAAGATTCTAGACCCAGACCCCCAAGGTACTTTTTGCAGCATGCAGACTGTATTACATCACTAGTATACTATTGGTGCTAGAAGAAAAAATTGCTCACCATAGTAATGATGTTTCTTTTAAATGGTTTACTAATGATTCATAGAAAATCTTTCCTACCTCCCCTTCAACCTTAGTATAGAATCTTAGCACAAAGGGTTCTTCAGAATAAATCAAAGACTGGTTTACTGCTTAAGCATTTTATTGTTGCAAATGTTTCATTTTTCACACTTTTAGTGTATGATTTTTGCACTATTATTTACATTCACATATTTATATTAGGTAAGAATACTTAGTAGGGTCACATAGGTGGTCAAAGTTCTCCAGGTTTTCAGCTATAAATCTGCCATTAGAACACTAGGGGGAGCGTGATCACAATGCAGAATTTGAATATTTCAAATTCTATATCTAGAGCAAAATCTCAGGGCTCAGACCACTGCAGATTGTATGCCCCAGTTTCATTTCAGTTTGCAATGTGATTACCAATCCAACAGCAGGTATCTACTAAAATATAAACGTTTAAACCATAATATTTATACTATTAGTGTTTCTGAAGTTCTACAGACATTGTCCCATTAATGGTATATTCTCCTGCAAAACCAGTGTTTATTCTACTATGTGTTTTAAAACCTCTTCTGCTCACCAACTGACACACAATTGTTGTGTTTATGATATCATAGTTTAGGTTCTTGTGGAAAGGACTGGTAAGCAATAATATGTGCACTATTGTGCCAGAAAACCCTCTTTAAAGCTTTTTACACGTAGTTTAAAAGAGCCACTGACGCCTCAAAAAGAACTTTGAAAAACATAATATTTGGACACAAAGCAGCTTATATTTTTCATTAGGTCTGTATTTCTCATCCCCGTTATGCATTACTAAGGTCATATGCCTGAAAACATGAAAGTTGTTTCTTGAGGGTTCATCAGCTCCTATTTCTTCATCCCAACCAGATGTCATAATACTCTATGTATGACATCACAGTTATTCCCATGGCAACAGGCCGTGATGTCACAAAAAAGCATTATGATTTCAAGAAGGGCACAAGCAAAACAGGCAGATGAACTCTAGGGATAAAAAATCCTGTTTCCGTGGGAATTTCTTCAGTAATAAATAATGGAGAGGAGAAATCTATAGAAGACGTATGAAATACAAGCATAACTATGTCCAGCTATTGTTTTCCAGTATTTTCCCCACTGGTGTCAGCTGCTCTTTCATAGGCTGGTAAAAATGTATTGTAAACCTTGGAAAGGACTGACATTAAGAAAGAAAAAAATACTCACCACAGTAATATTGTTTCTTCCCAGGGATCCCTCACTATGTTCACACTCTTCACATCAAGCTCTATGGAGACTGATGCCCCAGAGACAGAGGGCCAGATATTCAAAGCTTTGCGCAGCGTGTAAACTGTTTGCACAGGAATAGTGCCGGTTTAGCGCGGGGCCACCATATTCAAAAGAGCAAATAGCACGCGCAAACTGCAGTAGCACTGGGAAAACCCATAATGTATGCAAGGGGCAAAGTGAGGGGGCAGGTACGTGCATACAGGCACAACAGGATATTCAGAGGGATACTGCGGCGCAAGTCTGCATTGCATGACACATAGCGTGGCCCTGTTTACTGCCTATAAAAGGCAGGTCTTATCCCAAGGCAATCCACAGAGGAGGGAGTGGCCAGACCAGGAAGTGAAAATGGCGTTATTCCGCAATGCTGTAGCTGCACCTCATGGAAGAGGTTGTGCAGGAGGAGGAAAGGAGCAGGCAAAACCAAGCCCACACTGCAGGCCAAGGAGGAGATATGTTGCAATAGGTAGCACCGCCCAGAGTCTCCAAGACCCCGCCTGATGAGCACATCATTGGCCAGTACAGGATGGACAGGGAATGTTGAGGCAGTTATGCGAACTCCTGCATGAGCAGCTGCAGCCCAACACCAGATGCAGCCATGCCATGTCAGTTGAGGAGAAGGTGATGGCAGCAATCTGCTTCCTAGTCACCGGGACATTCCAGCACCAAACAGGGGACACCAGCAAGGTATCATAGACTGCCACCTCACGCCTCCTGACCCAGTTCCTTGATGCTTTTCTGCCACATGCTGGTGAGTTCATAGCATTCCCCAGCACGGCAGCTGAGCGCAGAGAAACCATGCAGTGATACTATCAAGTTGCGCACCTAGCAGCTGTACTCGGTGCCATTGAATGTACCCATGTCCCCATCCGTGCACCACCTGGCGATGGCAGTGACATCTATGTGAACAGGAAGGGCAACCACTCCATCAATTGCTAGGTGGTCTACAATGTGACAGGGCACAGCAGCAATGTCTTTGCATATTACCCCGGCAGTGCCCACGATGCCTTCATATGGCACCAGTCCTGGTTGTGCCAGGCCTTTGAGGAGGGCAGGATACCCAGTGGGCACCTTGTCGGTGAGTATGGGCAGCCATGACAGCTAAAAGCACAGGGGAGGCAGGGACAGGCATGGGTAGCCAGGGAAGGGGCCGGGGTAGGGGTCGATGGGACAGCACCACAGGAGATACATAGCAGCAATGGCACACAGCACAACAGCAACACTAACAGGTGCCATCTCTCCACAGGGGACAGTGCCTTTCCCCTGTGACCCTGGCTGTTTACACCGGTACACCGGTTGGCCACAGTGACTGAGGAATGGTATAACGAGGCACAAGCCGCAACCAGGAACATCACAGAGAAGGTTTTTGGGATGCTAAAGATGCAGTTCCACAGCACAGACCAGTCAGGCGGTGCCTTACAGTACAGGCCTTAGAAGATATGCCGTATCATCCTAGCCTGTTATATGCTACACAACATGGTGCAGAACCATGGGATACATGCACCTGAACCTGAGGAACAGTCTGACAGTGAGCCAGAAAAGAATATCAAACAGGTAATGCTGCGAACCAGGCCACTCAGGTAGGTGCACACACAGGTAGCCAATCCAAAACGAACTAGCAGAAAAACAAATTGGTAGTACACAAACCAAGTTGTAAAATAACAAATAAATTTGATTAAGGGACTATTAGCATTTAGCGCTGTTTAGTGGCTTTTTGCATATTTGTCCTGTTTTACAAATTTTCTAAATATTCAGATATTTGTTTATGCTCATTTTAATATGCAGCAACATTTAGTATATCTTTGTCAGCATGTATTTAATTGCACACATGTGACATTGTATATAAAACAAACATTTTTGATATTTTGTATGATACCTTTTCACTTTAATTAATTAAAGAGGGTGATGATGTCACAATGTTTTATATGTTTAAGTTGCTCCCATGTTCTTTGACCACACCCCTGAGACCGTGAGGAGCCGAAGTGCTGGGTGGTCGTTGTACGTGCTGGAACCATTATTTTTGCAGATTAAAAGGATTACCTGACATTTTCTGCATCCTGCATTTATTTGTTATTTTATAACTCAGTTTGTGTGCCACCAATTTGGTTTTCTGACAGTGAGCCAGAGGTCAGGGGGATAGCAGAGCAACTCGACAGGCGGGATCCTCGCATGGCCCGCAGGGCCCTGGAGCACAGGAGCAGCAGCATCCAGACACTAGCACAGAGGGAACGGTGAGTAAACACAACACAGACAACAAACATGTAATGAACAGTGCATTTAATAGTTGTGAAGACCCAGTACAGTGTCCACAGTGAACCACTCTGGTGATGTACATGCTAGCAGTGTGATGTAGTGATGTGGTGCAGTGTGTGGTGCGAAGTGCATGTCACGCAGGTGTGCAGAGTGTACAGCTATGGTGCGTGCACATGTCGACGGGTGGGGTGGCATGTGAGGGAACAGGGGGTGTGGAGGTGTGTGTGAGGGCAGGGGACCAGAGTTGTGTGAGCGTGCGCGAGTGTGCATGTGTGGGAGACATGGGCACACCATGCATGGAGGTGGTGCCCATCACTGGTGCCTGCCACCCTGCACACGACGCACCCGCTGTGTACATGTCACTGAACTAGGCATGCTCTGTGCTGAGGACATGGGTAGGGTGGACTGTGGCGAGGTTGGGAGGGCAGTATGCCTGTGGCCTCGCCGAGATGCATTCACAGGTGTGGAGGGTGGGCATCCACGATGCTGCAGGAAGCCTGTGGAGGACTGGGATGCAGGTTTAGAAGAGCTGATGCCCACCCTGCATGAACCAGTGGCAAGCCAGTGCAAATGCGTGGCGCGGCCACGCTGTGGTCTGGGTGCACCCTGTAGACCCGCCATGTGTGTCTCCCACAGTACATCCACGAGGTCCTGCACAGTAGCGGTGTGCCTCCCAAAGCCAGTTGATGGTGGCAAGGATGCTGGTCATCCACGCCTCTGCCCGCTGCTCAGCATGGGCAAGGGCGGAGTCCACCATGACCCACAGCTGGAACAGCTTATGGTGCACCTCCCTAAGGAATTCAAGCACGTACAGCTGAGCTGCATGCTGCAATGTCAGAGCCACCTGGAGCATGGGCTGTGACCTCTGGCCATCCTGTGCCAGGTGAGCGGCACCGACCTGCCCTGTGTGTGTAGGCTGTGGCTGCCATTGGGTATGGTGGGGTGGCCGTGCGGCGTGCGGTGGTGTCAGCTGCTGATGGGCAGGCTGCTGCTGCTGCTGTGGGCCTGCAGGGGTTGGGTCATGCTACAGAGCTGGCTCCAACCTCGTGGCCAGTGACTCATGTCCAGTGGGGCACACTGGCCAACCCTAGAGCCGACAGCCACGAAATGGACAGCACCATGAGCATATGCACCCCACCACCAATGCTGCTGTGTGTGTCTGTCTCCCGCTGGTCCCGCCCCAGTGTCTCCACACACAGGCCCGCCCACTGGCAGGGTGGTGTTGTCCTCTGCTGCCTCTGAGCCATGGTCACTTGTAATTTTGAGAATGACCACCTGCTTGCCTCGCTGCTCAGGTCCTCCACCTGTGCATCCTCATAAATGCCAAAGGACTCCAGGAATGCAGCATCCTCCTTGGACGATCCAGCAGCGCCACCTTCTATCTGTGTTCCATGGCCACTGACCGGCCACATGTCCAACGCCAATGCAGGACCCCGCATGACACCCATGACCGATGTTGATGGCTGCACCTCTGCAGCATCGTTCTCTGCCTCCTGTACTGCTGTGCCAGGCACCTCCTGGGGTATGGCCTGCCAGGCACCCAGCACTGTGAAGGACAGAGAGCGGCCAGTGTCCAATACAGTACACAGACAGCAAACACACCACCACCACATGCACCCCCAACAGTGGTTGCCCCACAGCACACCTGTGCACACCCCAAAGTGCAGCCCATGCAAATGCAAGCAATGCTCCCATGCACACACCCCTACCCAATGCACACATGCACCAACAACCCGTGCACCTGTGCACGCTGTGCACCGCCAGTACAGTGCAACACACACATTACAGCCATACAATGACACACCCATGCGTGCAACCAGCATGCATCATGACAGTGGCAAGGGGTGCCACTGCCCAGTCGGTGTTGGCCAGGCAGCGGAGGACACATGCTGCAGACATACCTGCCCTAGGTGGTGTGAGCTGTGTCTCACAACCACCGCCCTCAACTCCACCAACTGCCACTGGTCTCAGGGTAGAGGCAACCAAGGCCATCAGTGGGTCCCACTCCCGCTGCTCCATGGGCTGTGGTCCCCCACCCATACGCAGCCATTCCCGCAGCCTCTGAGCCTCCTCCTCCTTCTTGGCTCGGCACAGCAGGTCATTCCACCGCTTTATGACTGTGTCACAGCTACGGCCATAGCCACCCACAGCGTTCATCTCTGCCGTGATCTCCTCCCACATGCACCTCACGGCAGCATCCGTTGACTTATTCCTCCACAAGACAAGCTCCCTCTCCTTCACTGCATGTACTAGGGCCCCAAGTTCGTCTCCAGAGAATGTGTGTGCCTGGAGCTGCTCCTGCCCTGCTGAGTCACCTGTGTGGGACAGAGGAAATGGCACATGTTACACACAGTGGCATATGGTGTGTGCACAGCTGTAGCAGTACGCAGTGGGCATGGCACACTACACACCCACCATGCATTGACTGCCCCTGCGTGCAGCTGGAACAGTGCATGCAGACCGCAGCACACAGTGCTAGGGATGGCTGAACACCTCCACATGGCATGCCCAGCGGTGCCTGTGCAGCCACTGCCTGCGCTGCCCATGCCGCCGACCTGGGGTGTGTGTGCAGCACATGGCAGCATGGATGGTGCAGTGTGTGCCCGTGCAGCGGACCGGCATGCGCACAGCAGGCACACAGTCCCATGCGGGGTCCGTCAGGCCCAGGGAACTAGGCAGGCAGCTGTAGGTGTACAGGTCAAGTCCAGTCCCCCCCCACACTGGGACATAGCAAGCGCCATGGTTGACCCAGGCACGCCCAGCAGTGTGGCAGACACGCTGTGCAAACGACCACCATGGTGTGCACCCCTAGAACGGGACGGCACAGCCGCTTCACCCCCCATGGGCCGTCCACAGCACAGGCCCAGCACTGTGTCATGTGTCTGCCAACATTCCAGTGTCTGTACTGCTGCAGGCCCCCTGCACAACTGTACACATGTGTGGAATGAGTGTATCCCAGCCTACATCCCCATATGGTACTGCAGCCTGGCCTGCATGCTGTACAGACCTGCCTGCTCCTGCTGTCTCTCCTGGGACATCCTGCTTTCTAAAGTGCTGCCTATTTCAAACCTGCACAATACTGCAGTCCCTCTCAGCAACACAGGTGCAGCACCGTTTGCCCTTAAATAGCCCTGCCAGGCAATCAGGCCTGTTTGGCATGCAAATGAGGCTGTAGTTATATAGTAATCACCCAGTTTGCCTCCTGCATACACAAGTACCCTAATTTACATAGCCGCTTTGAATATGGCCTGTGTTAGTGCCAGGCAAAGGGCTAGCATCAGGCTATCTGGCCGTGACATTGCGCGGCGCTGTGATGATAGCACCATGCTGTGTGCCACTGTGCATCACCTGCGCATGCGCAGTGAGCCTGCGGTCCACACTAACATACGTGCACTGCATGGCATAGCACTGCACTACAGCCATTTGCCCAGTGCCAGTGTGCAGGTGCACTATGGCAGTGCCAGGGTCGTGGCATGGTCACGCATGTGCAATGCGCACACTTCCAGGTTGTGCGGCACTAGTGCACATGGCAGCGCGGCGCTAGTCTCAGGCAGTGGAACAGGTAGTACCCCAGTAAATACCAGAGCTATCCACCTGTGTGTGTGACCATGTCTGCACGCCATAGGCAGAGGGCAGTGGTGCAGAGGAACAGGCATTGGGGTGAAGCTGAGACTGCCAACCTGGTCCAGCTGGTACAGCAGAGGCACTGACACCTGTTTAGGGAGGTCCGGAGTGGGACCTGCCCGCGTCAGAGTGTGGGCCTCAATTGCCCACCATCTGTCTGCCAGGACTGACATCCCACATGATGGGAAGTGCCAGCACCAATAAGCAGTCCTGCAGCGCGAGTAGCGGCAACAGCTGGACAGATTCAGGTAGATGGTGCATGATATGACTGTGCCAGTGCCAGGCAGGTGTAGCTCCACAAAGAGCACATATGTACACTGTGCTGCTAACGAAGTGTGTGTGTGTGTGTGTGTGTACACCCAGGCGTGGCTGTGTGCTGGGGGTGTGTGCCTGTGTACCCTGGTACATGGCCACCCAGGGGCTCTGGTGTTGCACATGCTGCCCTGCATACCTTTGGTGGCACTGTGCAGCATGGTGGCTGGCGGATGGGGGGGGGGACACGGTGGCCATACTGCCCAAAAGTGGTCTGCAGCACTGGCTGCTGCATGCAGCCTGGTGGTGTGTCCCGGTCCATGCCATGTGCGTGTGTTGTGCGGCCCACTCACCTATGGCCCCCGGCATGGGCTGCTGTGGGTGGTACCACTGGCAGTGTGGCCACCCACGGCCATGCCCTGCAGCTGTCCCCGGTGGACAGTATGCCTGCTGCTGCATTGTCGCATGGTCCACCCACAACGCTGTGGCTGTGCATTTCCAGTGTCCCCCAGCATCTGGCCACAGCCCACTGTGCTCCCACCATGCAGACATGCCCTGTATGCACAATGTACATGCCAGTGGCCATGGTGGCTTCGCCAGTCCAGGGTATGGCATGCTGTGGATGGCACAGTGTGCCTGCAGTGCGGGTTGTGCACCTGTGTGTGTGGTGTGCCATGCCACATGGAGGGGGAGGGATTACTGTGCACCATGGTCACTGCTTTGCCATGCCAGTGTTGCCTGCGCTGTCCTAACACTGATATACCCTTTTCCCCTCTGCAGAGTGCATAGAGCAGAAGAGCCCAGGGAGCGCAGGCCAGGAGGCTTCCAGGGCAACTGGCATGAGCAGGCAGCGGGTGGCTGCCAATGCCGGAGGACGGAGGAGAACAGTGCCAATGACTGGGGACTATTGCATGAGTACACTGTTTTCATACATACATTGCTCCTTGTGTGGGTCACTCCATGGGCTGCCAGTAACCATCCCGCCAGGTGCATGGCACTGTGCACGGTACTAGGGCGTGTGCACCATAATTCTGTGGGTCCCACCTGCGTGGCTGGGTACGGTCAATGTCGGAGTGGGTGGCTGCCGTGCACCGTGGCTGGGGGGGGGAGGCTGTGTGGGCCTGTATTGCCGTGCACAGACTGCAATGCCATTTCCATCTGCATTTTCGCCTTCCCGTTCTGCCTGTCGGTTGGCATGTGTGTGGTGTGGTGCCCTGTCAAGGGGCGCCGGGGTACTGCATGGTGTGTACTGGGTGCATGCCACTGTGATACACACTATATGGTACAGGGATTGGGCGTGGTGGCATCTGGCTGGCCTCGCCCTACTGCCATGTGTGCTGTGCAGTCTGGTCACCACTGTGGCATGGGGGGCCTTGGCACAGGCATGCCGGTGGACGGCCAGAGTGCCTGCAATGGCGTGGGCAGGTGACCTGGTACTGTCCCAGCATGTGCCATGCAGCACAGCCTGTCTGCCTGTTGTGCTGTGCTGTGGCATGGTTCCGCTATTCCCCAACCGACTGCCACTGCACTGTCCCAGCTGTACCTGGTGTCTGTGCACTGAGCATGCATGGGGGGTGCATGGGATGGTGGACTGTGGTGACATGGTGTGCACTGTTACCACTCCTGTGGCAGTTGTTGTGCCCACCAGTGGTGAGTGTGGCACCTGCCATTCAGTCGCCGCTTGTGCGGCACTGTCCATGACATGTCTGGGCCACCCCCGTCCTGCCACTGGTGGTCAGTGGCCTGTGACCATGTGCGCAATGGGTGTTTCCATGCATGCCTGCCATGTGCGTGCTACTGCTGTTGGTGGGTGGAACTGCCACATGCCGTGCTCTGCCTTCATTCGTGTTGCACGGCCTAATACAGTGTTGGTGCTGTGCCCATTGCTCTTATGATCATGCTCTGCATTGTGTTACATTGTTCTGTTGTTATGGGCAGCATGTCCCACCGTGTGCCATCCTGTGTGCATGTCATGGCGTATCCACTGTCGCCATCATCTCGGGGCCTGGCTGTCTTGCGGCACTGTCGCATGCTGTGCAGTGCTGGGTTGAGTGGTGCCCAGTATGCCATGGTGATGTTGGTGGCCTTCCACGAGCATCCATGTTCATCTGGCTGTTGGGTGTTCTCTGTGTCAGATGGCACCATCCTGCGGGCACTGATTGGGTGTGCATTTCCGTTGTGGTCCACAACGCCATATGGGCATGGCTGTTGGGACATGCTGTCCATCCCTGGTTGCCATATGGGGCTGCATTGTGCCTCCTTGCTGGTATCTTATCCTCACATGCTCCCCTTACCCTGTAGGTCCATGGCATTCCTCTTTGTGGGTGACCGAGCCAGAGGAGTCAGAGGGATCAGAGGACCTCCTGTGGTCGATCATGCATCGGCAATGGACACTCATTGAGCAGCAGGCGGTGATCATTGCGGAGACGAGGAGGGTGGCCACCATACTGGAAGCACGTCTGCCAGATCCAGCCAGTGCCCAGCCGTAGCCATGTTCACCCCTTTGTTTGCCTTTGCCCCCCTTCCTGGACTGATGGTTGTGTTGCTGCCTTTGACATCATTGCTTTGTGTCCACATCCCTGTCCCCTCCTGTTGCATAGCTTTTCTGTTGCTTCTCCTACCCTGTAAATCTGTTCAACCTGTTTCATAGCATAGTTGTAGTTGTAGACATAGTTGTAGTTGTAGTGTAGACAGTTCTGTAACATATTGTGTTATTGTAGTTGTAGCATAGGTAGCGGTAGTCGTAGTAGGTCATTTTGTAGTGTACATAATAGCTGTAGTTCTTGTAGTTTTGTCTGTTGTAGGTTTCCGTTTAGTGTTTGTCATTTTTATTTTCCTTACATTGCTGTTTGTTGTGTTCCTTGATGTTGTTCACTTGTTGATTTACCTGTTGCCTTTCCGTTGTGTTTGTGACATTATACATACCTTTCTCACGATTTCACTGTGTCCTGTGTCATTCTTGTGTGCTTGGCTTTTTCCACAGGGTTGTACTGTTTAGTTGTTTCACTCCTGGGTTCTGGTGGCCTCTGGCCATTCCCCTGGCTGGGTGTGTGTCACCTTCTGGGTTCTGCACTGCTGTCTGCTCTTGGGATCACTTTCAGGCCTGTGCTCTTTTGCATGTGGTCCAGGGCATGGCAGCTCACCTCTGCACTGTGTTCCACTGGGTGTTTGCACTGCCTACCTGGGTGCTATATTCAGTGCTGTCTTATTCCCAGGCTATTTTTGCCTGCATTTCCGGCTCGGTTGCTCGGCTTCCTTAGCATGCTATATTTAGCAGGATTAGCATCGGGCTATTCATTTTGAATATGGCAGGCTATTTGGTCCGGGGCAATTTTTGCATGCCGGCGGTGCTAATTTAGCCCCTGGGCAAAGTTTTGAATATCTGGTTCAGAATCTATTCCAATTCTTAGAATTTTGAATCTTGGTTCAAACTCTGCAGCCATGTTCCACTCGGACAGTTGGCCAGATTTGTTTCTATAGCCAGAGTGGAGCAGTGGCTAGTAAAACTAGCTAAGACACTACCAAAAATGTATGCAATTTTATCAACATTTTTGAAAGCAGACATGTAAATGTAAAATACATAGACAAGTTAAGAAAAAAATAACTTACCATAGTAATGTTGTTTCTTCCAAGGGATCTCTCATTATGCTTACTAATGCATTCAGTCTGCAGTTCTGAGCTGCCCCAGAGCTTAGAATGTTATGCTAATTAGAGAATCTTGGAAATAAATTCAAGCTCTGCTGTGTGCTTATGCTCACCCTAACATTCTAATGTCAGATTTATTTCGACATCTAGGATAAGCAGTGAGCACTAAACTAGCTAAACCTATACAAAGATAGAAAACCAGAAAAAATTTCCGTCCCCACTGGGACAAAAACTTGACAGACCAAAAACTGCAACAAAAGCACCCAAAATTTTATTGTAGGCGATGCACAAATAATGCTCAAGCGAAGTAAAGAACCTTTACCAGATTCTGGAAGGGGAAGTAGGGTCGGATCCCTTGGAAGAAACAACATTACTATGGTAAGTAATTTTTTTTTCTTCAAACTCCAGGAATCCTTCACTATGCTTACTAGTGCAGACTACAAAGTAGTACCTCAAGAGGCTACATACAGAACCTATTTAGGGAAAAGGTTCTGCAAGACAGCAGTGAGAAATCTGGCATCCCTTCTGGACTGTACGTGCCTTCTGAAGGCGTGTATTGTCTTCGAGGTGGCAGCTTTACAAACTTCCAGCAAGGGGATATCCCTTGCAGCTGCCACAGAGGCAGAAGTGCCATGTATGAAATGTGCTCTGAGGCCTTGTGGTGGTAGCTTGCCAGCTTTGATGTAACAGAATGGGATGCAGGAAATAATCCAACGAGCAATTGTTTGCTCGGAAACTGGCTTACCTTTGCCCACTTTACGATATGTGACAAACAACTGTGAATGGGAGGACCTGGCTTCTCTAGTGAGGTCCAGGTATTAAATGGGCACCCTCTTGACATCCTGTCTGTGAAGCCACTGCTCTCCAGAGCTGAATTTTGCTGTAAAGAACGCTGCAAGGGTAATGGACTGGTTCCGGTGAAATTCAGACACCACTTATGAAGAAATGTTTTGTTTGTTCTTAGGATGACATCCTCCTTATTTGGAAGGGGATGAGTTACAGCTAAGACAATTTGTGGAATTCCTGGAAAACATCAATAGGAATTTGAGATTTAAGGTAGAACACAAGTATGAACACTATACATTTTCTAGATTTGCAGATTAACAAAGATGCAAATGGAAATTGCAGATAGACCTATATAGAAAATCCACAGACAGGAATACAATATCAAGTTGCAACCCAAAGTATATTGTTAAAAATATCCCTGGGGCCCAGTTTTTACACATTAGAAGAAACTGCTCAACTGAAGCAGCATTTGACGAGAGAGTAGACAAGATGACACTAAGATTTACAGAGAGGGGCTATAGTACAGATGATATTTATGCAGCAAGAGAAAAGGCCACAGCTAGAAATAGAGATGAGCTCTTATTATACCAGAACAGAGAACGGGGGAAACAGAAGAAACATGCATCAACTTTGTTTCCACATATACCAAAAAATCAAATGCTGTGAAAGACATTCTGCATAAACACTGGAGTATACTCCAAACAGACCCATTGTTATAAACAACAGTACAGGAACCACCAAGAATGGTATATAGGAGGGGCCCAAATCTTAAGGACAAATTGGTCTACTGTCTGCAGCCCACACCAAAAACTGAAACTTGGCTATCCCCACCCACCCCCAAAGGTTCATATAAGTGTGGACACTGTACACACTGTGATACCTTCCAAGAACTGATCTGTTCACCTCGGTGAACATAAGAAAAAACTACAGGACAGAACAGTTCATTAATTGCTCCACCATCTCTGCCATCTACTTGGCCACATGAAAGGCCTTTTATGTAGGCAAAACTGGTACAGCATTAAAAGTGAGAGTGGGGGAAAATAAAAAGTATCATCAGGAACGATGATATTAAAAATGCACTTGCAAAACATATTCACCGGTACCCTTATAACATCCCGCAGCTCATTATCCTGACACTTACCTTCCCAGGCAGTATTGCCCGACAGGTGTAGTATCCCAACACTGTCAATCCCGGTGGTTTCATGCCCGATGGTGTTACGGGAGGTAAGGTAGCGGATGTGACGGGTTGCTACATTACCCTCGGTGATTCTCCAGAAAGAAGCGTCAGATCTGGAAGCTGGCCGAGCTACCCTGGTAGTGTGGAGGGCTAAACTACTGGCAGCTCGGCCAGCGTACCCTAGGAGGTTCAGGTTCTGGTCCGGGCTACGGACCTTTAGGAATTTTGCCCCGTAACTAATATATTTTTACTCCAAGGTCCGCTCCCCCTCAGAGTTTGTTATATCAGTTACGGGTGGTGTGGGCAAAGCCCCCATATTGAGTGTCTTCATCTGAGTCATGCAGGATTTCTTAGTTCAGGACCATAAACTCTGTATATTCAGCGTTGGGATACAGAGTTTCGGGTCTATCATAGTATAGCCTATTCACCTGAATAGAGACCAAAATGAACATGGCTTTGAATTTTGTGGAATAGAGAGAGTGACATTTGAGAGAGGGAGGTAGTATTGATGACCACCTCCTTGAACGAGAAACCTTTTGGATTTTCTACTTGCATGCTCTTAAAAAAAAAAAACAGGTTTAAATAATGGGATTAATTTGGTCCCTTACCTAAAGAAAAGATAAATGTGCAGAGTTTCATTTTGGCAAAGGACCACGTAATGGTCATTTGGTGATGAATCAAGGGCACCGACCAGTCAACTAACAAGGCCCTTGTCTTGATTCTTTACCAAATGACCATTACAATATATAAAAACGATGTGAAAGCTGCCCCCCATAGACTATAATAGAGTGTGTCTCCATGCTCTCCCTAGCTTAACATCACAACTTGGCTGTGCGTGGGGGAGGAGTGTGGGTGGCACTTCAGACCGGGAAGTCCAAGTGACCCGGTGAAAGAAAATTTACGAGGGCTATTACATTTTAATGCTTGGAATATTTTCGGTCATCTGTACATAAACATCATTACTCTGAGGTTAGGCACCGATATATCATGTGCACAGCCTGAGGCTGATAAGTCTCTTTAAGAGTTGAGGGTCTGCAGCCCCAGGGACTGAAGGTGGACTAGGTAGTCCAAGATTGTGGGCAGATCTGCTTGCAAAGGACTGAGCTGCTTAGGTACACACCACAGGGAGAACCTTTTCCGCTTGGAAGCATAGGTTTTCCTTGTTGATGGATTCCTGGAAACCCTGAGGACCTACAAAACCTTTTCAGAAAGGTTAAAGTCAGAGAACTCCAGATTGCCAAGGACCATGCCTTGAGGCACTGAAACCCAAGGTCTGGGAAGGTTATCCTGCCCTGAGACATGGTCAGCAGGTTATGCCTCAGTGGGAGGTGGATGGGATGCTTGATGGTGAGTAGGAGTAGGAGTGAGGTGGAGTAGGGAGTACCAAACCTGTCTGGCCCAATTTGGGCTATTAGTCTCCCCAGTTTCAAGAGCACTCTCAGCAAGAAAGGAAGGGAAAGAAAGGCATACAGGAACCTGTCTATCCAGTCTACAGTCAGGGTATCTGATGGGACCAAGCCTCTTGCCAGAGGCCTGCAACAAAACTGGGGAAACTGATGATTCTCCCAGGATGCAAATAGGTCTTTATTTCTGGTACACCTCCACTCCTGAACACTGATGCCAGCACCTTCTGATTCAGGGCCCATTCAAGATTTCCCTGACTAATCCTGCTCAAGGTGCTAGAACACTGCCTTCCCCTGATAGGTGTACTGCTGACAGCTGCACCCCCAGGGCATATTCCAGGTTATAGATCTTCATGGCTTCCAAGCACAGCTTGGAAATCTTATTCATCCCGGTTTGCTGATGTAGTACATGGCTGTGGTGTTGTCTGTTAAAATCTAGACAAGACTGACCACTGCTCTGGGAGGAAAACTCCTGCACCGAATTCCACGAGATTTATGTGATCTAGTGCCTCCTGTGCACTCCATGTGACACTCACAGTTAGATCCTGCAGGTGAACATCTCAACCTAGGAGGGAGGCATCTGTTGTGGGAATGAATGTAGGGAATTGCTGAAGGAAGGGAATCCTCTCTGTAAGGTTGCATTCCCTCTTCCTCCAGTGCCCTTAACAAGGCTCTTGTGCTGAAACACCATTCTGTGCCACAGGTGCGAAAACACGTTTCAGACAGGATGTGAAAAATGACAGCTGTACTGTTCATGAGGTGGTGGGAAAAAATTGGTATGTGGAAAATTTGGAGTCAAATTATTGTAAATTACCAAAGTTACACACCTGCACAGGAAATGCCCAATGCACAATCATAATGCACCCATTTTTAGGAATTCTTTTCACCAAATTTTCAACATGGGCTTTTTGGGACCCCTACCTCATGAACACTTACTTGCACAGTCATTTTGTTAATCGGTCCCGAAAGTTGATTTTGCACAGTGACAACAAAATCCCCTTCACAGTCCGATTAACAAAATGACAGTGAGAGTGTTCATAAGGTGGGGTCTGAAAAAGCCCATGTTGTAAATCTGGTGAAAAAATTTGAAAAAATGGCAAAGATATCGCCATACGTTCAAAGCACCATTGTAAATATATTATACAGCATGTACCTGTATTACTCAGTTCTTGGTTCAGCTTAGAAGAGTGCAGGCGTGTCTCAGTCCACAGAAGATCACATCGGCCGACCTCTGGAGGTAAGTATAGGGTAAGGGGGGTGTAGGGTGGTGGGTGCTCAGTTGGAGGGTCGGATGGGGGTAGGGAGATGGCGGCGATGATGGACAGTTTTCTTTTTTTCAGGTGAAAAAATAAAAGATGTTGTGGGATGTTTTTTTCTTTACAGGGAAGCATTTAAACATAAAACTACTTCAGGACACTGGGGGTGGGCTCCCCAGTGTCCACACTGCTGGGAGGGGGGTGTAAATGGCAACACAGGGATTGGGTCCCTCCATGTCGACAGTGTTAATAAATAAAGGGGCTTAAAAGGGGGGAAGCATCAGACACTGGGGGTGGGCATCCCAGAGTCGGAAAAGAATCATAACTGAAAAAAAAAAAAAATGAACTAAATAAATAAATAAATACACTGCCACAAGGGATTGGGGCCCCCAGTGTGCAGTTAACAGTTTACTTGAGGCACAGTCAGGCTGGCAGGGTTGCAACGAGAGTAGCTCCATCCCTGACCCAAGTCACAACAGCAGCAGGCTGCACTATACGACACAGCTGTCTTTAATAAACAACAGCTGTTGTTTATTAAAGGTAGCTGTGTCATATAGTACTTGCACTATATGACACAATCCAATACAAAGCAGTAGTGTGCACAAAGAACACTCGGATGCTTATCTTGTACCCTCACTGAAGACTCGCGAGAGTCGAGGCGCTAGGGGTGAAGCTGTAACTTTGGAAAGTTATATAAGTTATTTGCATTTGTGCTAAGACTTTAATGCTTGGAGTAAAACAGACTGTGCATTTAAGACAAGCGTCCAAGTGTTCCTTGTGTGCACTACTGCTTTGTATTGGATTGTATCTTGCAGAGGTAAGCCACCTCTTTGGCAGTGCAGCACAGACCAAGCTCTGTAGCTTCACGGTGCTCCATTTTGGATTTCTGACTATATGACACAGCTGTCCTTCATTAAAGACAGCTGTGTCCTATGTGTCTCGGACCTCAGGAGGAAAGTATAGGTAAGGGGGGAGGGATGCTCAGTGGGAGGGTCATGTTGGGGGTAGGGAACGGTGGTGATGACGAGGAACCGCTTTCTTTTTCCAGGTTAAAAACAAAGACATCGCAGGACTTTTTTTCTTTTCAGGGAACTGATTAAACACACTCTTCTGGAACACTTGAGGTGGGCTCCTCAGTGTCCCACACTGCTGGGGTGTAAATGGCGACACATGAATTGGGCTCCCAACATCGGCGGTGGTAATTAATCAAGGGACTGCAAGGGAGAAGCATCAGACACCGGGGATGGTATCCTGATGTCAGATGACAAAAAAAAATAACAATAGAAAATATATTAAATAATACATAACCTGCCACGGGGATTTGGGGCCCCTGGTGTGCAGAGGTATAGTTAAGGCACAGTCAGGATGGCAGGAGGCTACAATGACAATGCTTTGATCCCTGACCTGTAGTGCTTGACAGCAACAGGGGTTGACTGTGTGACACAGCTGTCATTTATTAAAGACAGCTGTGTCATACACGTAACCTTGTTGCTGTCAGAAATTCAGTTCTAAATAGAACATTGATTCTTTGAACTGTGCATGTTCAGAAGTGGAACATTTTTATTAAATATTTAAAAAACTACTTAACAGTGGGACCTAAAAACACAAAAGCACACACCTTGGACCAACCTCTATCAAACCTGAAAGCTTCAGGTTTTAAAGCCTATTTTTTTTTTCCTTATCGGGTGGTACTGGGTTCTTATGTTACGTTCAGCTATGTGACTGGATGCCTATTTTTTTGGCCGTTAATGTTAACTGCACTAGATTACTTTATCATACTTTATCACCACTTCAATGCAGCCTGTGATATCTTCGCCTCCTCAGAAAAAGAAATCCAAAGGTGCCTGTAATCCTGGATCTCCACCTCTCTCTTAATCAGATGGCTGCTTGAGATCATTTCTGGCATAAAGCCCATGCCACTAGGAACCCTTCTGACTGGGAGAGGTACAAGGCAGCTAGAACAACTGCACTCATGCAATTTGCCTTGCTAAATCTGATTATTACAAAATTGTGTTTACTGACACATGGGGTAACGTAGGAATTTTTGGGAGAACATCAAGAAACTGCCTGGCAAGCCCAACAAAACTCCACCCTCACTTATTAACATCAATGGGGTTTCCACCCAAGATCCACAACAAATTGCTGACATCTTTAATAATGCCTTCTCAGACCTGAGTGGTGTTCTTCCCCCAGACTTCTTCTCTAACACTCCCTCTACACCTGGAACCCCTAACAGCTCCCTAGAGTTATGACCACTCCCAACTCTAGCCCCCCCTTCTACTTCAGGACAGTCTCATCAAAGAGACAAAAACGTATCTCCTTCAGATCCTTAACAGATCACGTTACAGCAGTGATTCCCTTTATCTAAAACTTCTCCGCCTTGCCCTAGATGTTGTACTGCTACCCCTCACAAAGATTTTCAATCTGTCCTCTGCCTAGGGTCAATCCCTGTCTACAAGAGCGAGACAAGACCTTGCATTCTGACTACCGTCCCATCTCTATACTCCCCAAAAGTGCTTGAACGCATAATTTCTGATCAGTTCTCCAATTAATCAATCAATCAATTTTATTTGTATATTAGAAAGTATGTGAGTAAAAACACCCATCACAAACGTTCAGTGTTGAAAATGACAGGTAAGGTTACAAGTGAGAGGAATACATAATGTGTACATCGTGATTACAGTGGTAGAAGCTAAGGAAGCGGGTCAGAGGAATACGTATATATACATTGTGCAAGTAAATGGTTAAAGGTAAGAGGAATAAATAATATAAACATTGTATTTACAATTGTAGAGGCACAAGAAAGGTCAGGGAATACACGATATCTACATTGCATTTACAGTGCAGAGGCACAGGAGCCTAATGGTACATTATGTAAACAAATAATTAATTTACAGTGTTAGCTGCATGCTGGGGGAAAGCAAAAGGTGAGGGTAAGTGCAGGTTACGCGGAAGGATGTGCAGCTCAGTTTAGTGGGTGAGCAGGCCTGTCGGGGCAGCAACAGGTGGACAATGCGAGGAGAAGCTCTTTGAGGGAGGTGTTATAAGAGTTGAGGGATCAGCATGCCTGGATTTCTGGGGGCAGTTTGTTGTAAGTCTTTGAGCCCCTATAGGTGACTGAGTTCTGGGCAAGGTTAGTCCTGTAGAAAGGAGTATCAAAGACCAGACTGACGGTCCCTCTGGTCGATCGCCCGGGGGCCGCGAGAGGAAAAGGGAGTTAAGACTGGATGGGAGAATATTGAGATCTTTTTTTTGTGACGAAAAGCGAGGATTTTATGATGAAACCTGCCTTCGAGTGTGGGCCAGCAGAGGGAGGAGTATAGGGTGCAGTGGTGAGTTCTCCAGGAGAGGCTGGTGACTAAATAGTAGGCAGTATAGCGCAGTGGTCTAAGGCTCTGAGCTGCAAATCCGGTGACATCCAGCAGACCAGACCTGGGTTTGAATCCCACAGCTTCCACTTGCATACTGTGTGACCCTGAGCAAGTCACTTAACCTCCTTGTGTTCCCAGGTCGCTCCTGTAAAAAAGCTTTCAGCTTAGTGTGCTATACCTGGTTAAGCAACTAAATAAAAAAAAAAAATGGGCTATACTGTTGTATGTGACCCTGAGTTTGGTGTAAAGGAGGGATGCTGTAGGAGGGGAGAATACAACAGAGCTATAGTCTACTAGAGGTAGGAGAGAAGAGAGCTAGCCAAGCTGAATCTGGAAGCAGGGATCAGGTATTTTCTAACCCTATATAGAAGACTGAGCCTGACATGCACCTTTTAATGAGGTTATTAATGTGGATGTTGAAGTAGAGGTGTGGGTCAAGGTGGATCCCAGGTATTTGAACTCAGGACTTGTTCAATGGGGGTGCCAGAGTTGTCGGAAAGTTTAAGACTGAAGACAGGGGCCTTCCTTGAGCCCGAGAAGATTATGAACTTTGTTTTCTTGGCATTGAGGACCAGGCCATTCCCGGAGAACCAGTAATGCAGCTTCCTAAAATCGGATTGCAGGTACTGAAACATGGTAGTGCAGTTGGTATCACTGCAGTAGAGAGCCGCATCGTCAGCGTAGAGGACAACTTGGGTAGAGTGGCAGATAGAGGGGAGGTTGTTAATAAAGAGTAAGAAAAGCAGGGGGCCTAGGATTGACCCTTGGGGGATGCCATACTGGATAGGGCATTCGAGGAGAATGGCCATCAATGTAAGTCTTGAGAGATCTCTTGGAGAGTAGCTACCAACCCATTTGATGGGAGTGTCAGATAGATGCAGGCATTTGAGGGTGTTTAGAGAAGGATGTGATCCACAAGGTTGAATGGCTTGGTCAGGTTGACAGAAACAGAGCCTGTATACTGGTCTTTGTCGTTAGCTTTGATGATGTCACTGGTGAACCTGACCAGGGCTGTATCAGTGCTGTGCCCAGGTCTAAATCCATGCTGGGCGCTCGAGAGGTGGCTGTTAGATTCAAGGTAGTCGATGAGTTGGGTATGCACCACTTTTTCGATAATTTTTGAAAGAGGGGTGAAGGGGGAGATGGGGCGGTAACTGTCTACTTCATTTCTGGACCCTGACTTGAATAAAGGCCTGAGGATGGCAGTTTTCCAGATGGTGTAGAAGTAGCTGTAGCATAAGCGATTTAGAAGGTTAGTGAGTGGGATAGCCAGGGCACTGATGGCAAGTTTCTGGATTTTGAAGTCAATACTGTCGGCACCTCACTGGGTTTAAGTTGTTGCGCCATGATGAGCTTGATGGTTTCTGAGGGTTTTAGTGCCTTAATGTAGAAATTGGGTAAGAGCCTACCCGGTAGAGTTAGGTCGGGTGCTGTGGTGGTGGCAGGTGAGAAGAGCGAGTGGGTCTGTGTCTTTCAAGGTTGCCAAAAAGTGTTGAAGACGTTAGCTACTTGGTTGGGTCATTGGTCTGCCTGTCACCATGGTTCAAGGTAATGGGATCAGAATTGTTGTTGCTGAGTAGTGAGTTTAGTGCTCACCGTAGTCAGCCAGGAATTTGAGGATTCACTGAGTTGCTAATCTTGTAGAAAGTCTATTTTAGCTTTTCTAATAGCCGATTTGCATTTGTTTCATAGTGACCTGTAGAGGGCGAGCTGGGAAGGGTCTCTGTGCTTTTGGTAAAGGGCCCAGGCTTTATCTCTGGTTCTCATACGTCTAATGATATTGGGGGTGATCCAATCATTAATTTGGCCCTTGGTTCTAATTTTCTTAAGGAGAGCGTGCTTGTCGATGACACTGACAAGGATACTGGAGAATAGCCGGCCCGGTGGTGCTGAGGGTTGAGGTGCTGGACGCCACACCTCGCACCACTCTGGCGACCTGAGTTCGAGAGCGAGCTCGGGCGCCAGGGGTCAGCAGGGATGGGGAGAGCATTGAGTGCCCACTGAGCTGCTCTCCTCCTCTGGTGGGGAGGGTGGAGGATAACTCTGTGCCAGAGGCTCCTGGTGGAGATCAGGGCTGCAGCACCTCGGCTGCGTCATACCACATGGATGACGCTGGCAGAGTTGCCTTGTGCCAGAGCATCATAGGTACACCACACAGGGGGGAGGGGCAATCAGAACACGTAACCTGGCCCCGAGGGGGAGGCAATGGCACCTCTCCCCCATGCCCACTGCCGGATCCACCCTGCCTGGCCTTCCAGGTTCTCCGCCCAGAGGCCCACTCCGACAGCCAGAGTCAACAAAGTAAAGAGTGTCCAACGAGGAGGGACGGCCCCACCCCAGAGGGGTTAAGCTGGGGGATGCTGGCTGTGGGAGGGGTTGGGGAGAGAGGATGCACAGGTTCAGGGGGATCTCAGGTGGGCAGGAACAGGCACGATGCCTGAAAGATGCCTCCTCAAGCCATGACTGGAAGGCAATAGAATTAAAAAAAAAAAAGGATGCTGGAGAATTTTTCAAGTGTGGCGTCGAGGTCTCCTGACCTCTTGGTGAAAGACCAATCAACTAGACCACGTTCATGAGTGATTAGCTCAGTGTTTAGGGTGGAAAGTCTCCTGGTGTAGATGAATTTGGTGGGGGGGGGGAGTTTGGGGAGCCTGACCAACCACAGACAAAATATGGCACAATGGTCACTGATACAGTTAGGAAGGACACCCGAGTTAGTGATGCGGGAGGGGTGAGTGGTGATGACCCAGTTGATAAGAGTATGCATGCCGGTTTTATAATTTAATCTAGTTGGGGTGGATATGAGCTGGTGGGGACCTAGGTTTGCAATGCAGGCTTTGGTGACATTGGCAGAGCTGGAGTCCCGGTTAATGTTGAAATCACCAAGGAGTATCCACTCTCTGTTAAGAGGAAGGGAATGTTTGAAGGCAAGCAGTGACTCCAAATCTCAGTGCGGGGTGCCTGGGGGGAGATATGTAGTGCTGAGAGTGATGGTTTTGTTGGGGCCCACAAGGAGGTTGACTGAGAGGGCTTCAACTAGGGTGCATTTGGTGTTTTGGATGTGCTCTGAGAAGGAGAACCTGTTAGAGAAGTAGAACATGCAAGCCCCCCTTTTTTTCTATTCTGTCTCTTCTGACAGCAGTGTAGCCACTGAGCTCGATTTCACTATCAGAGATTTTGTGGGAGAGCCATGTTTCTGTAAGGGTGATGACGTCAAAGCCATTGGAGGCGTCCCAGGCTTGAAATGTGTCAAATTTTGCAAGAAGACTCTGTATGTTTAGGTGGACTATGCTGATGTTACTCTCCTTATTGAGAAAGGGCAGTGAGGTGGGGGAGCAGGGGTTTCTGAGGCTGGGATTTGGATGGGAGCGAATGCTGGGGTGTTCAGAGCCAGGGTTAGGGTGGATGGTACCGGAGAGGAGGAGGAGAGTCCTGGAAAAGAACGAGTTGAGTATAAGTGATTTATGTTTTCTTGGTCTGGAGCATTTAGTGGTAGTGATGGGTGCACGAAATGTGAGACATAAGGGGTAGTAGAAAGGTAGGGTGAGGGAAAGGAGGGACAAAGGGGGGATTGGGCAGAGGGTGGTGGGGGGGGTTGAAAGGTTTAGGCTGGTGTGTGAGGGTATGATGGCCTGGGAGGGAAGAGTTGATGAGAGTGGTGGTATGTCCTAGGGTGCATTTTGGGCACAGGCTGGTGGGAGAGGGAAGGTGGAAGTACTGCAGAAGCAGGAGGAGTTAAAGAAATATAGACATGGGTGGTGGAGTCCCTGATTAACAGACAGGGGGATGGAGTCAGGAAATGACTAATGTTGAGTGAGCAAGGTATAGATGAGAACTGAGTTTCAGGGGTAAGGGTTTGCAAGATGTGTTCAGCAATCAGCGTGGCAGGATGAAGTAATGGTTAGAGTAGCCACCTTTGGAGCCGAGGGTACAATGTTCAAATCCTGGAAGGGCGGAGGAAAAGAACTTGGGAGTGCAGTACTGGAGGTGTACCACAGAGGGCAGGGTGAGTTTTAGGTCTGCTGGAACAGAATAAAGGCAGACAGAGGATAGGGGATGTATAGGGGAACTAAGAGACAATGGTGACCCCTAGTGGTAAGATGGTATAAGGAACTGATGGAAAAGTGGTGTGTTAGAAAATGGACAGATGTCACGTGATGGATCACGTGACCGGGATGAGATGAGTAGATAAAGGAAATGTTGGACAAGGGTGGGTGTCATGGGGGGAGGACAGGGGAATCAGCGCACAGTGCTGACGGAACAACCCAGCTTGCGGAAAGTTCTGTAGCTGCGAGTGAAGCTAGCTCTGTCTGAGGTGGGAGGGCTGTGTTGCTGTTCCTGCTGCAGCTAAGGGAATGGAGTGCCTATTGGATAAGAAAGACGAGGGGTTAGGTTGGTGGTAGAGAGGGGGGCGGGACGGGTGGCCTGGATGAATGGAATGGCGCCCTTTCTGTACAAAGGAATAATGAACATGGATGCAGCGTACAGGTAAGCCTAAGCAATAACCTGAAATCAACATACACACTAGCCCTGTCCTATGCTAGAGATACCACCACGCTAAGCAGTACTAGAACAGAGACACATAAGTGGGAAAAGTGGGATCACTGCTGTGCTGGCTAAAATTAATTAAAGTACCGGCTGGATACTGTCACAGCTAGACATTCCAACGAGCACAATAAACAGTAATTGTAAGGTCTTCTTCCTGTTGAACCCAGCTCATACAAAGTTCTGCACCTGCAAGAGAAGCTAACTCTGTCTAGGGCGGGGAGGGCTCTGTTGCTGTTCCTGCTGTGGCTGAGGGAACGGAGTGCCTCCTGTCCAAAACAACACTCAATGTCTGCAGCAACACGAAGTTTAGAAAAAATCATAGCACCACTACCACACTTTTGAATACACACATTCATTAACAGAGCACTCAACCATGGCCACCTAGTTGGGTCCATCTACACTGACCTAACTGAAGCATTCAACATGGTTAACCATTCCCTACTTATTGAGTCTTTCCCCGTCCTTGGTCCTTCACATGCAGGTACCTCCTGGTTTCAGAATTACCTTTCTGGCAGAATGTAATGGGTGAAAATGGGGGTACCCTCTCCACCTCCCATCCTGTGCTCTCTGGCATACCACAAGGTTCCATTCTTGGCCCCCTTCTTTATAGTCTCTTCCTCAATTCTCTCCCAGGCCTACCCCAGTCAACTCATCCTCTCGTGGATGATGCAGTCTTATTCATGAGCCAGCCAGACTCCTCCCTCCTTACTAGAGAGTTGCAGCACAGCATTGCCCTAATTTAGTCGGTTGTTCCCTATATGAATGCCTATTATTGAGCAACTCAATATGAACGACTCAATAACAGCGCTTGCAAGTAGAGCAACTGGTGGAAAAGGTTGTTATATCCTGTAGTGTGAGTTTAGAAGGGAGCTACACTTGTTACAGCAAGTTACAGGACCATGTTTGACCTAGCCCTGCTGAGCGGGCCGTTTAGCATAGCGGTATATGGTACCGATCCTGAAGCCAACAACCCAGGTTCAAGTCTAGCGCCAGAAAATAAAAATGTTTTCCGCTAAGTCCATGCACCCCATGGAGTTGATTATATTTATTTGGGGACACGAGGGCTTGCCCCAGTATAAAAATAAATATAATTATGCTTTATATTCGTGGAGTAAGTGACCGTCACTATTTGCAACAGTCGTTGTAATGTCCTGTCGCCCCTGTTCATGTCAGGCAGTTTTGTGTCACTCTTCGTGGTTGGGGTCAATTAGTAGTTGCTATTATCACATAAAACCGGTCAAGTCGTGGCTTACAGAACACTAGTTAATCCTGAAATATAAAAATACCAAGGTGATGTTATTTGCAAATTCTCACAAGCATAAGTCAGCTCAACTCACCATCCTTAACAACTGTCGTGATCCTCTGGAGCAAGTACACAACTTCAGGTACCTTGGCATTACACTTGACAGCACCTTATCCTTTAATGACCATATAACCATAATATCTAAAGCTGTTAATACTCAAATAGGGCTCCTCTACGGACACAGTCACAGCTGTACCCCTGATGCACTCAGTCTTACTGTCAATAGCTCTGTCCTCTCTCTTGTAGACTACAGGCTAGTCATTATGGAGCAGCTACTGAAACTTCACTTAAAGGTATTAAGGTTGCCGCAATAAGGCCTGCCAATTAGTTTCTGGGCTCACAGGTACACCCACATCTGCAATCTGTATACCCAAACCTGCTGGCTGAATCTTAGTGGCAGGATTATGTACCAGACCTGCCTACTAGGTAAGAAGATCTGTCTAGTCTTACCCTCCAACAACACAACACCTCCTTACCTCAGTAAACAATCCTCGAAGGGAGAAGCACAACTAGACCTACCTATCGGGCCCCATTCTTTTGGACTAATCTAGCACAGCGGGTCTTTCTCTACAGATATCCCAGCTAGCTATCTAATCTCCCTCTTGATGTACAAACTGTCTCCAAGTTAGGGCAGTTAAGCAAACCTCAGACAGTACCCTCTTTCTCTCAGCCACTGCGACTGCCCAACTTATGCTACTTCACCCCATGTATCCCCTCATTTCCTAGCTAAACAGCTGTCCTCTCCCCCACCCCATGGCTTCCCCAAATTATCTCTCTCTGATGTATTTCCCCTCTACTTCACACACTCTGTAGCTCCTGAACCTCCAGTTCCACCTATTCTGCCCCTCTCCTCTTTCCCCTTCTCCTCTTTCCCTTTTTCACTGCTCCTTTTTATTTGTCTTGGCTGACCCATGTTAACCTATTGACTTCAACAAAGTTTTTCTTGACCAACTATTATCACATACTGATACATTATTGTATTTTATCTTAGCTTTACCCTGGTATCTATTTTTGGGTCTTATCTGCCAACTTTGCAAGTGTGATATAATGACTGCTCTGATTTTTTTTTTTGTGTTATAGTCATGTCATGTTTTGTTACACTGTTGCATTTAGCTAATTGTTATGATTTCTTTTGGACATGGAACTTTGTAAATGAGTCTCTGACTCAAAGGTATGTCAAATCCCGAGACTGTAATAAATAAATAAAATATTTCTGTTCAGCCATAGCCATATGATCAAAGGGAGGTTCCATGAGTTTAGCTATCCACAGGACATAAGGAAGGACTGGTTCCCTAACAGAAGGAAACACATGTGCCAATCCTTTGAAAATGTTCCTGAAAATAGGATGTGAAGCTAGTGTTCTCTGAGCACCAGCGGAAAAATAAACAGATACTGCTGCTAAGTGAACCTTAAGGGTTGCAGGCCTGAGGCCTAGAGCCTGCAAGTGTGCCAGACAATCAAGTAATGTAGATAAGCTTGCCTTAAGGGGATTCATTTTCTTAGGCATGCACCAGATGGAAAGTCTTTTCCATTTTGAAGCATGAGTCTTTCTTGTGGAAGTTTTCCTAGAAACTTTCAGTCCTTTAAGTACTTCTTCTGACAGGTTAAATTCAAAAAATTCTAACTCCTCAAGAACCAGGCCTTCAGGGAAGGCACTCAAGGTTCGGAAAAACTATCTGACCCTGAAGAGGTGTTAGGAAATTGTGTCTCTGAGGTAGACAAATGGGTTGCTTAGTGGACAGGGTGAGCCACAGAGGGTACCATGGCTGCCTGGCCAAGTCTGGAGCAACCTGCATTATGGTTTTAGGCTGACTCCTCAGCTTGATAAGGACTCTCGACACCAGTGGAAATGGAAGAACACTATAAAGGAATTTCCCAGTCCAATCTAGGAGAACGCCTCCATGGGCACTGTGCCCAAGGAGGGGGCTTGTAGCAATAAAGAGGAAGTGAGACTGGTTGAATAGGGCCCTGTCCCAGTTGTTCTGCAGAAGAGTTTAAGTGCAAGGATCTGTTCTATTCTCTCCTTTTCCGTCTCTTCTCTATCTGGTTGCACAACAAACTTTTCTCGTGAGACCTAGGACTTGATCACCCCAATGGTCTTGCAGTTCTCTGCCTCTCACCATCTCTCTACCCTCACTTGCTGTTCTGTCTTTTCTTCCCCTTGCACATCTGTGGTATAAAAATATATGTGAATCATTATATGGAAATTAACTGATACTGGGATCCCTTTATTTAGAAATGTATATAGTGTTACTGTTGAAATGTACATAGTTATACTGTTGAAATGATTTCAAAAGCTGTTTGGAACTCAAAGGGTTAACCTGAGAAGCTAGTTTGTAAACTCTCTCAGAAGCTCTCATGAGTGGTCAGTTCTGGGTCATAATGTTCTTTTGCTGCATTTATTGAAACTTACAAGAACACTATGTGAGAAGCATGCTATTTTCTTAACGAGTGGGGGGTTGCAAATACTTATAAAAACAGAGCTGCAATTTCTTGCAAGAGAAACACAGAGACTGAGAGTGTAAATTGAGAAGAAACCCAGATGGACTTTCTCTGTTTATACTGCCTTTGTAAATAGTTATACTGAACCATTCTTTTTATTTTACTGTTAATAATTAATCACTTGTTCAAATTTTACAACTGCTCCTGGTTTTCCTACGCTTCCTGACCTGTGCCTCAATGACAGGGAACTGGTGGTTTTCTTTTGAGGCAAACAGATCTATTTCTGGGATGCCCCAACATCTGAAAACTGTGTCCAACACTTGCCTGTGCAAGGCCCAGTCACGATGATCTTGGCTGATTCTGCTGAATGAATCTGCCGGTGACCTGTCTTTCCCTGGAAGATGAATGGCAAACAGATGCACCCCCAGGGAATATTCTAGGGGCCAAATTTTTATGGTCTCAGAGCACAGCCTTAAGGATCTTGTGATCCTTGCTTGTTGATGTACCACATGGTAGTTATGTTGTCTGTCCTGACCTGGACTGTGTGATCCTCAATTGAGGAGCAAAGGCCTTTAGGGCAAGGAAGACTGCTCTCAATCCTAACAGATGAATGTGCAGCTTGGACTCCTAAAGTGACCAAATTCCACTGATTTTGAGGTTGCCTGTGTGTACCCCCCACCCTAGCAGGGAGGCATCTGTTGTTAGGACCATAGTGTGGTGCTGTTGCTGAAAAGGGATGCCCTGTCAGAGGTTGTCCCTTTCCATCCAGTTCCACCACTGCTGGGCCAGTAATTGAGTTTTTGTCACCAGTACTAGCTTTGAAATGGGGTCCCTTCTTTGAGTTCAGCAGGATCTGAGATGGTATTGAATACCCCTCATCTGAAACCTGGAGCCCGACACTACAGCAGTAGTTGAGGCCACGTGCCCTAGTAATGCTAAGAACTGTCTTGCAGTTCTGGGCTGACCCAAGGCAAGGAATTTGCCAAGGTCAGTAGATTTGTCACCCTCCCTGTGAGAGGAAAGCTTTTCCCTGGCTGGCATCCAGTTCTGCTCTGATGAATTCCAGTGACTGAACCAGTTCCATCTGAGATTTTGAAGACTGATAAGGAAACCAGGGACTCAGGGTACTTTTAGAATCCCTGATGGAATCCTTTACCTGCTGATACGAGTCCCCTGCAAATAGCCAGTCATCCAGATAAGGGGATACTGAGATTCCCTGCTTTCTGAGGTAAGCTGCCACCACTGACAGACACTTTGTGAATACCTGTGGGGCAGAAGTGAGCCTGAAAGGGACTGCTGAGAACTGGTAATGACCTGAGGGCAGAGAGAACTTTAGGTATTTTCTGTGGCAAGGTCTGATTGGAATGTGACAGTAAGGATCTTTCAGATCCAGAGATGCCAGCCAGTTTCCTTTCCTTAGTGAAGGAATAACTATGGCGAGTGTTACCATTTTGAACCTGGGCTTTGCTAGGCATTTCTTAAGTTGACTGAGATCCAGGACTGGCGGATAATCTCCATTTTCTTTCTGGTCAAAAGTATCTTAAGTACATGCCTTTCCCTTTGGGTAAGAGGGACTGGCTCTATTGCCCTGACTTGCAGGAGGTTTTTACCTCTAACTCCAGCAGAATAGTTTGTGCAGGAGTTGAAAGCTGGAAAACCCTGTGGCCCTGGAGTTTTGTAAACTGTTTGAACTGTAGACAGAGACCCTGCTTCACTACCTCCAGGACCCAACTGTCTGTGGTAATGTTTTCCCAGTGTTGGAAGTAGTGAGCCAGCCAGCCCCCTACTGGAGGAGGGGTGGCAGCCTGTTCTGTGCAGTCAGGGGTTCGGTCCGAACTGGGGACTAGTAGATGGAGCTGGACTGGCTTGCCTAGAGGACCTCCTGCACCTGCACCTGCACCTGCCCCTGTAGTACCCTCTGACCGGTGTATACTCTACAGGCATAGTGTATGGGGCATATGACCTAGGGTAGTACCCTCTACACCTACCTCCCCTTCCTGTAAGTCTAAAAGAAGTGCAGGCTCTCTCTCTCTCTCTCTAATGAAGTTAAATCCTGTAGGTGGTTTTGCACTCTTCCACCTTTTTATGTATGCCTCAGTTTTGTCACCAAAGGGAACTGTTTTTGCAAGAGAAATCCATAGCATTTAACAGGAGTGTTTGGTGTAGGACTAGTTGCTCTGAACCAAGCAAACTTTCTTAAAGAAACTGGTAGGGCCAACATTCTGGATGCAGTATCATTTGCATCCACAGCCATGTGAAATTGGTACTTTGTGGTATCCAAAGCCATCCTGGCAAGATCTGCCATATCGTGTGCCACATCACATGGAATTCTATCAGTTAAAGTCAGCACAGAATTCCATAGGGATTTCTGGTACTGTGCAGAATAAACCATGTAAGCTGCCAGTTGGAGGAGAAGGGAGAAGCCTAAATAACCCTTCTTCCCCATAGTGTCACTTGTTCTGGAATCTGTATCTGGTGGATGAGATGCTAGGGGTGCTTTTGCCTGATCACCGGCAGCAACCTGCATCACACCCTCATAATCTGGATGGATATACAAATAATCAGCAGAAACCCTGTCCAACTGGTACTTTTTCTCCACCTTCTTGTCCACTCCAGGGACAGAAGAAGCTGTCTGCAGAATTTTAAAAGTGGCCTTTTTAAGGGAATTATGGTTAGGAAGGACCACCTTTTTCATGGGAACCAACTCCATCATATCCAAAAACTCTGCCTCCTGCTCATTATACATAGATTTCTGTCAGGTGAGGCATAAGAGTCAGCCATTTGCCTGACAAATGAAAAGTGGGATGAAAATCATGATACCCAAGAGGAAGGGAACCAAACTCCTGATCTGGGGATAACTCTGGTTCAATGGATTTCCCTAGATCCAGATCCTCCTCTTCCTTCTCCTCAATGTACAACCCTGGCCCTGGTCCCCAGGAACCAGTGGTGGGATTTGAACTAGTGAACCCAGCATGGAACCTGCAGTCTGTAAAGCCTGAATGACTTGTAGGGCTCTGGAAATTTCCTCTGCAGAGGGTATTTTATCTTTGTCTGTTGGGAGCCCCTTTGCTTTTTCAGTGGGAGACACAACAACATGTTTTTCTTTATTTCTTTTTGGCAGGCACAGATTCAGGGACCTGCTCATTAGTTATTTTGTGTTTAGTATGTTCAGACCCCTTTTTAGAAATGTTGAGGTCTGAGGAATCTTTAGAGGGTCTCTCCTTTGTTTTGGAGTGGGATGAGGAAGGATCCTCTTCAGTTTGCTTTGTTGACACTGAGGTGGGAGCAGAAGCCATTCCCTCCAATATTTTGGCTCTTTTCTTAATAGTTTTTGAACAAAAAGTACTGCACACTTCATAGTTAGAAAAAATATGACTGGGACCCAACTAAGCACTCTAAACACAAATTGTGGCAATCAGCTTTAGCAAACATTTTAAGCACTTAATACAATTTTTAAAACCTGTGAGTCCGTCCTCTTTTTAGGTCTGTCTGACGTGCCAAAATGTCAGTAGATTAGTAAAAACGTCCCCAGAATGGGTTAAAATGCAAACTGTAGTCGGTTCCCTGAAGAAAAAAGGGGCCGCAATTTAACAAAGCTTTCTTTACTTAAATACAAAATGCAATCAGTTCCTTGCTAGAAATGGGAACCAATCAATCACAAATAAAACATAAATCCTTTTAAAATATACTAAAACTAGCTAACTTTAAATTAAAGTTAGCAGTAAGAACTGCAACAAAACCACAGTTTAACTTAAAATACTCAGTTCCTTGGAACCACTAAAAACGAGTAAATTATCCCCACTAAACTAAACTTTTATAAAAAAGCTACTAGAGGCAGAGTAATGAATAAAATAGTGTAAAATACCACTTTTTGAATAAAATAAACAGTCTTGCAGCGAAGTTGCTGTGAGCAGCTATTCGGATCAAGTCTTGTTGTCTGAACAGAAAAATGTAATCTGGCCGTTAGATGGAACACAGTCCACCTAGAGGCAGCAATTTGAACGAAGCATTCTAAGTTCTATGATTTGCATACATTCCACCTCAGAGTTCTGGGGCAGTCAGAGATTCTGAGCTGACTGCAAATCGTCTAATACTACCAGAAGATTCCTGGGGTTTGAATAGGCTCCTTTACTTTGCTGGTTACCAAAGTTCCAAAAGGGATAAAAACCTCCTTGTAAATGCCTCAGTCCACCGCCTCCTTGACCTTTTGAGGTTGATGTGGCCTTATGCTGTTTCTTTGACACTGGAAGGTAGCCCTTTTTATCCTGGATATCCTTCCATATATCATCCAGGCCAGAACCAAACAACAAACCTCCCTCAAAGGAAAGACTGAATAACTTGGTCATCGAAGCCTGATTAGCGAACCAATGCCTAAGCCATACACCTTGCATGGCTGATACAATGTGATAAGTGGAGCGAGCTAACATGCACAAATTCTCCACTGTGGTATGCCCTAAGAATGTGAAGGTCATGGCAACCAACTGTAAAATGCTCGCTCCCTCCGAATCTGGGGGAACGAAGCTGCCAAGGGTTGTAACCCATAAGTTCAAGGCTCTGGCAACAATAAGAGTCATAGGAGTGCAGGTTTGTGCCCTTGAAGGTAAAGGCCCTTCTACATGCTGCATCCACTCACTTGTCATGCGACTCTGTTAAGGCCAATGACCTCTCAATAGAAATAGTGGTGTGCTTGACAAAATTATGCACTACCTTATCCACCAGAGGAAGGGTTTCCATCTGTGAAATTTGTCATCCAAAAAGGAGCAATATTGGGCCTTAGGTTTTGGCAGATACTTTCTTTGGTCCACATCTGCCCATTCTTGTTCAATAATTTGGTCACAATGAATAAAACTCAGAAAACACTTGGGAGCAGAGAAGGATGCGGACAGTAAAGGATTGACGTCCACTGCCTCCATGGATTGCTCCTCTTTGAGCTGTAAGGACCTATGTGCCTCAGCTCTCAGGTAGGACAAGGACTTGGTTATTAAACAGGGGAGGAATCTTCCTCTTCGACTCCATCCAATCCCCTTCCTCCTCCTCAGAGAGGTCATCCTCATCATAATGTAGCTTTATAGGGTCAGGATTTTCCCCAAGATCCCAGACATCCTCATTCTGACCCTCTAAATGGTCAAGGTTGAGGTCTGCCTGCACATCTATATCCACAGACCTGTCCTGCTGAGACACACCTGGGCATGCCTATGTGGGCCCCTTGATTTGAGGGGTCGGGTTTGGGGTCAGGGGTGTCTGCTGGGATGTCCTGTGGAACACTGGGACTCAAAAGCTCTCCCTAAGAGCAGTAAAAGGATTTATGCAATTCTGCTTTGCCACTGCCAACTGAAACACCAGGTGCCCCTCTCCCAGTTGGATTGCCGACTGGGGGCTGCAAAGATATATTAACTTGAGAAACACAATGGGGCAACAGGAACCAATGGAGAGGTCTCATCACCCTTTTGCAGGTCCTATATCTTTCAAATGTTAGCGGTCAGTGGTGCCAAGAATAATAGCCCTGCAGATGCCTGGGCTTGGTATAATAGGATTTTTTCCCTTATGTGTATTTATAGATAAAAGAAGAGAATTCCCACCTCTAGAGCGGAATTATGCAGACTGTGTGCCCACAGCTGATCCAACTACAGAAGGAAGCCAAAAGGAGGCTGACAAAACAGAAAAAAGTGTCTGGAAACGACAGCTGCATGTTTAAACACTATGGAAAAGCAAAGACACGCACGTGCTCTCAGGCAGTCACAATGCAGTGCATGATGTCACCACATTATGAGGAGGACACACACACTATAGACGTGTGAACAGTGTGCTGCAGCAGTGAGAGAGAGGCAAACAAAATAAGGCGTGCACACAACGGAAAGCTTATCAGCCAAATGGCAGCTCAAGAGAGCTAAGAAACACACCGCCAGCCAACAGAGGCCAAACAAAGTAGAAGAATGCAAACTCTGCACACAAGAAAAAACGACTCACTCCTCAGCAGCAGAACTTTCTCTTTCCACATGTAGACTGGGGTTGCTGAGGAAACACTTAAAGGGCAAATGGCAATTAAAGGATAATACCCATTAAAACAAATACCTAAAGAAAAGTAGGAAAATATATTAAGAGCCTTAAAACTGGGGGGCAGGGGAGGACCAACGATAAGAGTGGAAGGAGACCCCCAGGAAAACCCTAGACTACACCCCCAAAAAAGAGAAAATATACTTACCTGCGGCACCTCTATTCCTTTTCTTTTTTGAAAGGAAATAGGAAACCTTATAAAGTAACAACACCCTAAACTAAAAGGCAGACGTGGCCACCAATCCAAGCACAAGCAGTGGAAATGGGGAGAGCAGGTTAGCCAATTCAAAAGCCACAGCTTAACAGGCATGATTTTAATTTAGGAGTGCTCCCTGTCACCGGATAGCCCCAAACTGCTATGCAGAATTGAAGCCCCAAACCTAGAAGCTTAAAGTTTCTTCAGAGAAGCTTGAGAGATGTTTCCCCTTCAATAGCATGGCTTAGACTGAAGAGTTGCTGCTGTCCAGAATCCTCATATGCTTAACATTTTAAAGTTTTGGGCTGTGCCATTTCCCCTAGTAGGGGTGCACATTACCCAGTTGTTATGAATACCTATTGACAACATGAAGCGCTACAGAAAATGTAGTCTTAAAGTGGGTCCTTAAAGCAGGAACCACGCTGAAAAAAAAGTCCTTCTCCTGTTCCTTTGAACCGATGGGGAATCAGAGAAAAGCTACAAAAATGACCCAACTATGCAGCGTTATCAATAAAATAAATATTAACTAAATAACACACTGTTACAAACAAAATTACCCGAAAACTGGTCTGAAGTTGAAAAGAAGACTGGAGCAACTGTTTCTTCAGGTGGAGATATAAATCTGCCGTTAGAATGTTTGGGTGAACATGAGCACACAGCAGAGTTTTAATTTCATTCCAAGACTCTTTAATTAGCATACAATTCTGAGCTCTGGGACAGCTCAGACCTGCAGGCTGATGCACTAGTAAGCACAGTGATGAAGTCCTAGGGTTTGAAACAAATTTTACAATTGTATCGTAACTGCAATAGAAATGCTCAAGCAACCTTAAATGAAAAGAACTGATTCTTGTAAGAACCTATTTTTAGGTTCTGGAAGGGGAGGAGGGTGGAGAGTGTAAACACAGTAAGGGATCCCTGAGAAAAAACAACATAGAATACTGTGTATGAGCAACCATGCACAACAAGGCTGTTTTTCAACTGAGAAGTTTCCAGGGTAACAAGAGACCCTGAGAGAACAGTTTGAGAATGTTACCATGGAAACCTTGAGATTAAAAAACAACCTTGTATGTAATGGTTGCTCATACATAATCTTTTATAGTGTATGGGCAACCATAAGCTTGAACTTACATAAATTTGGCACTTGCTGCAGGCCGGGGATCTCTGACGTGCTTGATCAATGACTCGCTTAAGAAGAATGCGCCATGCGACAACATTGTATGTCATTGTGCTGCAGTAGTGACATCGCTAGTGCAGCACAACAACATCCTGACTTCACTACTGCAGCACAACAATGTTGTTCCAGGCATGGATTTTCATGCACAACAGCGTTCCACTATACACTATATTACTACGGGAGGCTGGCATCAGAACCTTCTTAGGAAAGAGTTTCAGCAAGACAGCAGTTCCAAAGCTAGCATTACTCCTGGACAGTATGTCCAGGCAGCAGTGCCTTGTTAAAGTGTGCAGTGCTTTCCAGGTAGCTGCTTTGCAAATGTCTAACAAGATGATGCCCCTTGTGGATACCACAGAGGCAGAGGTACCCCTTGTGAAGTTGCCATTAAGCCTCTGATTGGCATTTTCTCAGCTTTTCATAGTAGAACTGAATGCAAAAGACTAACCATCGATAACTAGACCTCTTGGTTGCTTGTTTACCTCTGCCCACTTCACCATAGGTAACAGAAAGCTGAGTGTTTTGGGATCTAACATCTTTTGTCCAGTCCGTGTAGATTCCCAGAACTCATTTCAGGTCAAAGATGTGCACTGATTACTCACCTGGACTGGAATGTCCTGGATAGAGCACAGGAAGTGTTTCTGACTGATTTAGATGGAATTCAGACACCATCTTAGGCAGGAACTTCCTGTTGGTTCTAAGGACTACCTTATCCCTGTGAAAGATTATGTAATTTGGCTCTATGCAGAGGGCTTGCAGTTTACTCACCCTCCTAGCAGTGATCATGGCAATCAGGAATATGGTTTTCCATATACACAGATACATAGAGAGTGTTGGCAGATAAGGGCCTATGGCCCACCCAGTCTGCCCATTTGAGCTTGTAAATTCAGTTTCGTATTCCTAGAAGTCTGTTGCCCCTTTCCCCGACCTCCAGAATTCCATTATGTCTATCCCATGCATTCTTACATCCCATGATTGTTTCAGCCCCCACCAGTTCCTCTGGCAGGGTGTTCCACTTGTCCACCACCCGTTCTGTGAAGAAATTCTTCCTCATGTTTCCTCTGAATCGTCCTCCTTCCAAATTCATCCCATGCCCTCTAGTCCTGGAACATCTTTTTCACTTAAAAATAGTGTATTCCTGCACCCTGTTCCTCCCTGTAAGATACTTGTATGTCTCTATCATATCCCCTCTCGCACTCCTCTCCTCCAGGGAGTACATGTTCAGTTCCTTCAACCTGTCCTCATAGGACTTGTGATGCAATCCATGCACCATCTTTGTTGCCCTCCTCTGAACCTTCTCTACCCTGTCTATGTCCTTACGTAGGTAAGGTCTCCAGAACTGTACACTGTACTCCAGGTGGGGCCTCACTAGTGTCTTGTATAGTGGAATTATGACCTCCTTTTCCTGCTGGTGATGCCCCTGCCTATGCATCCCAGCATCCTATTTGCTTTACCTGCTGCCTTGTCACACTGTTTCCCTACCTTGAGGTCATCAGAGATGATACCCCAAGATCCCCTTCCTGCTTGGTGCATGCTATATCCTCACCCCCAACTGATATATTGTGCCAGGGTTTTTGTGCCCTATATGCATTATCTTGCACTTCTTTGCATTGAATTTCAACTGCCAAACCCCTGACCATTCTTCAAGTTTCTGCAGGTCCCTTCTCATTCTGTCTACACCCTCTGGTGTATCTACTCTGTTACAGAGCTTTGCGTCATCAGCGAACAGTGAAATTCTGCCTTCTAGGTCCTACGCAATGTCACTGATGAAGATGTTGAATAGGACCGGTCCCAGCGCTGATCTCTGTGGTACCCCACTGGTCACTCTTCCCTTTGTAGAGTGACAGCCATTTACCACCACCCTCTGTGTCCTGCCGCCCAGCCAGTTACCTGCCCACCACACTACTGTCATGCCCACACCCATATTCCCCAGTTTGTGTAATAGTCTTCTATGTGGCACAGTGTCAAAGGCCTTGCTGAAGTCCAGATAGGCCATGTCCACTGCCCTCCCCTGATCCACCTCCCTAGTCACCCAGCCAAAAATTTCAACGAGGTTGGTCTGACATGACCTCCCCCTGGTGAAACCGTGCTGTCTTGGGTCCTGTAGTCCATTGACAACCAGATGTTCCACCAATCTCTCCTTCAGTAGTGCTTCCATGACCTTCCCCACTACCGAGGTGAGGCTGACTGGTCTGTAGTTCCCCGCTTCCTCTTTGTTCCCACTTTTGTATAAGGGGACCACATCTGCTATCCTCCAGTCTTTGGGTACGTCCCCTGTTTCCAGTGATCGGCTAAACAGAAAGCCAGAGGTTCAGCCACCACCTCTCTTAGTTCTTTAAGGACCCTGGGTGCACCCCATCTGGCTCCATTGCTTTATGAACTCTTATTACTTCCAGTTCCTTCAGGACCCTTTCTCGTAAAGGGACTTGTGTCCATTTCTACACCATTCTCACCCTTGTACTCCTTCAGACCCATTACCCTCCTCTTCCTCAGTAAAGACTGAGCAGAAATACCTGTTCAATATGTCAGCTTTACTGTTATCCTCCACGGCCCCATCCTCCCCTTCAGTCTCACTATCCTCCCTTTGTCTTTCTTTTTCACTTATGTACCTGTAAAGGTTTTGTCCCTCTACTCACTGATTTTGCAATGTGTTCTTCTGTCTGAGCTTTGGTTTCCCTTCAGCCTCCCTACCTCCCTTTGCTTCTCCTGGTACTTCTCCCTATCCCCTTCTGCCTGTGTCTTTTTGTATTGCCTGAATGCAATCTTTTTGGCTTTCACTTTCTTTGCTACCTCTTTGGAAAACCATAATGGTCTCCTCTTCCTTTTCCTCTTGCTAACCTGCTTAATGCATAATTCTGTTGCTCTTGTAATCCCCATTTTAAATACTGCCCACTGTTCCTCAACCCCTGATTCCTGCCCCATTCCCCTTAATGCCTCTTTCAAGTATCTCCCCATTTTCCCAAAGTCTGCCCCCCTAAAATCCAGGATACGTGTTTTTGTGTGGTTTGGTTCTGCTCTTTCTGTGATTTCAAACCACAATGACTGGTGGTCACTGTTCCCCAGGTGCTCCCCCACTGTTACCCCCATCACATTGTCCTTGTTTGTGAGCACAAGGTCCAGTATTGCCTTCTGCCAAGTTGGTTCCATGACCAGTTGCTTGAGGAAGGCACCCTGAAGGGTCAAGGATAAATCTGCTCCTAGTTGATGCTGCTGCTGGGATGCTCCAGTCCACGTCCTGGAATATTGAAGTCTCCAACCAGTACTACCTCACCCTTGTCTGCCATCTTCTGGATGGCTAGCATCAACTCCCCATCTGTTTCTTCCTCCTGGGCTGGTGGTCTATAGACACACCTGTGTGGATGTCTGGCCCCATTTTCCTTTTCAGCTTAACCCACAGTATCTCTCCCCATTTTGTTCCTCCTGGATCTCTGTGGCCCTTATGTCATTTTTCAACATACAGTGCCCTCCTCCTCCCTTCCTGCCTGCCCTGTCTCTTCTGAATATGTTGTAGCCAGGTATGGCCATCTCCCAGTCGTGGTTATCATTACACCAGGTTTCAGTGATGGCCACAATGTCCAGGTCTGACTGCATCATGACAGCCTCCAGATCTTCCATCTTGTTGCTAAGGCTCCTGGCATTTGTACACATGGCTTTCCATGATTTGACCTCCCTAGACTGTTTCGCTGTTCTACTCCAGCCCCTTCCTTGGTTGTCCTTTATCCCTGGTTCTCCTTGCTGTCTGCCCTTCTGCTAATCTCCATCTTTTGCACACTGCTTTGTAGAGATAGCCACTCCTCTGGTTCACTGGTTCCACTGCTAGCTGTGGGGGGTGAGCAAGTAGGTACCCTCCTTGCTGGCCTGCCACCCCCCTTTGCTAGTTTAAATGCTTGTCAATGTAGCATTTAAACTTATCAATGAGTGTTTGGATTCCCCTCCAGGATGGATGCAGGCCGTCAGGCTTGAACAAACCTCCATCCCTCCAGGTGGGTCCCCAGTCACCAATGAATCCAACCTTTTTCTACAGCACCAGTTCTTTCAACCATGAGTTAAAGTTCCTGGTGCATGCAGACCCATGTTTCCTTGCTCTCAGAGGTAGTACTTTGAGAAAGTGACAGAAGTAACTACTTGCTTGAGACCACTCCCCAATTTCCTAAACTCTTCCTGAACTTCCTTTGGCTCCCCATTTGCCAGGTCACTAGTACCTAGGTGGATAATGACATCCAGCTCACCCTCCCGTCTTGCCTTCCCAGTGATCCCCAGGATCTTCCTTCCATCCCTCCATGCCATGGCACATGGTAGGCACCTCACCTCCCTGTCCTCCCCCTCCTGTGTTCCTAGCTGGATCCCTCTTATGATGGAGTCCCCCACCAGGATTTGCTTCCTCCTCCTCTGGGGTCCACTGCTTTCCCGCTGAGGTCACCTCCTTGGCTAACTCACATCTTTTCCTTCCACTTCTCTGGGTACTTCTATTTGGTTGTCCCCGTTTGCCAGTGTGGCATATGAGTTTTTGTTTTTTTTTTCCATTTTATTCTTTTCTCCACCTGCCCTAGCTGCCGGCAGCCCGTTACTGTCAGCCCGGTCACGAACCACTGACTTCCACCCCCCATATCGGCCTCGGGCCCTCTGATACCTGTGGCTTACCCCCCACGGTGGGGCTGCGGCACTCTGGCTGCATGCCGCAGTCATCGGACTGGGTGGGAGGGCTGGCCTGGGGGCTAATTGAAGCCGTGGCGAGCTTCATTTAGGGCTGCCGGCCTTTATCCATTTTCCTTTTTGAGAGGAGGCAGGGTGGTGCAATAGCGGGCGTCCTGCCCGCCTCAGTACATGCCTGTGCCGGCAGCTGCGTGACTCCTGGCCTCCACCAGGGTCATCCGAGCTCCGGACACCTCCCTCCCTCCCCGGAGAAGGAGAGCAGTCCCTAGGACACTCCATCCTTCTCCCCAGCCGAGCCCTCAGCGACCCGAGTCCGTTCCTGAACCCGGTCGCCAGCGCCAGATGTGAGGTCCAATCATTGTTAGTGGCCAGCGCATATGAGTTCTTGAGTGGAATAGATCTGGGATGTGCTCTGCCTGACCGCCTGACCTCCCTGAGCCCACTGTCATCCAAGTGCTCCTCGTTCTTGGCATCCTTTGAGGCAGTTGCATTGGACTGGGTGGTCTCTGGACAGGGGTGATAGTATTCCTGACCCAGTTTACTTCCGCTCTGAGTCTGGCTACCTCATCCCGCAGTCCAGAGAGATGCATGCAGATAGGGCAGCACCTCAGTGTCCAGAAGGTCTGCCTGAATATGGCTGCCCCACAGCCACTGCATTGCACCACTCCCCACATTATACTGCAATTATACTGCTATTCCACTACTTGTCTGCTACTAAAGCTCTCCTAGTTCCCTTTTTATTAATTTACTGTCCTAAAAATCCTGCCACTGATCCTCAGATACTTTTCTTTAAAAAAAAAATAAATAAATAAACCAAGAAATAAATAAATGAATCAAAACACTTGTCGTGCTGAGGGTGGGCTTCTTCACCCTTATGCCCTCCCACACACCCTTACATATTCCCTGTGTTTAGCTCCTGTCTATCAGATTGAACAGGGCATATAATTAAGAGTTGGGGGAAGGGGAGGGAGCAGCAATTAAAGACAGCAAAGAAATACACCACCACTATGTTTTAAATTTTCAACAGCCCAAAAACAATTCTAAGTAAAGACAACAAAGAAAGTACAGTGTCACTAAAAGCCCACAGTCTAAGTTTAAAAGAAAAATAGCAATTACCAGTTACTGTAAAGCACTGAATTGAATATGTTTCCTTCCCCTTCTGGCATATGACATACTTTAGATCAACAGTGTCCATAGACTCGAATGGAGCCTTCATGAGCTGAGCAAGGCAAACACTGAGAGCTCATGGTGGGACTGGGTCCCTTACTGGTGGATACAAGTGACCGAGGTCTTTAGAAACCATTTGAAAATGGGTTGTGAGGTCAGTGACTTTTCCTTGCCTGCTGATATGTAGGCTGACACTACTGCTAAGTGCTTTAGTGTTGATGGCCTTAGGTCTAGAAACTGCAGGTGTTTCAGGTATTCCAGGACTACAGGTAACCATGCCTCTACTGGAATTATTCTTCTGGGGATACACCTGTAAGAAAATCTCTTTAGAGAGTATGCTTCCTGGTTACTGGTTTCTATGAAAACCATAAGCACCTTCAGGCTTTCCTCCGAGAGATTCAATCAGAATATTCTAACTCTTCAAGAATCCATCTTCAGGCAACGAGTCCACGGGTTTGGGAATGTTATCCTGCTCCTGGAATAAAGTCAGCATGTTGTGACTTTGTGGCAGGCTGACTGGAGACTTGCTGGGTAGGGCCAGGAAAACTGAACAACAGGTCTGTCTGGCCAGTCTGGGTGTATTAGGATTACTGTTGCAGGTTTCCTCCTGAGCATCAGGAGGACCTTCTGTATGAGTGCAAATGATAGGAAAGCATAACGGAACCTTCCTGACTAATCTAACACCAGAGTATCCTCTGGGACTATCCCTCTGGCTGGTGGTCTGCAACAAAACTGTGGAAGTTGACTGTTCTCCCAAGATGCAAACAGGCCTATCTTGGGAGTGCCCCACCTTCTGAACAGTGGCCAGGACCTGTCTGTTCAAGGCCCATTTGTGATTTGCCTGGCTGACTCTGCTTAAGGAGTCTGCTGGGGATATTGCCTGTGCCTAGCAGGTGCACTGTGGAAATGTTTGATTCAGTGGTGTATGCCAGGTCACAAATCCTCATTGCTTCTGTACAAAGTTTTGAGGATCTTCTCCATCCCTGCTTGTTTATGTAGTACACTGCTGTGGTGTTGTCTGTTCTAATTTGGACAGACTGATCCTGTAGCTGGGAGGAAAAGACTGCATTGCTAGCAGTACTGCCCTGAGCCCCAGGAGGTTGATGTGCTCCAGTGACTCATGTGGGCTCCATATGCCACGCACTCTGAGGTCCTGTATGTGGGCGCCCCACCCTAGGAGTAAAGTATCTGTAGTAAGAATACTTGCTGGTGACTGATGAGGGAATGGAATGCCCTCTCTGAGGTTGCTTTCTTTCTTCCACCACTCTAGTAACTTTACTAGTGCTTTTGTCACTGGCACGAGCTTTGAGATTAGATCCCATCTTTGAGACCAGTTGCCTCTTAGTGGTATTGAACATCTTTCATTTGGAACTTGACCCATGCAACCACAGCTCTGGATGTGGTCACGCATTCCAGTAACTGTAAAAATCTCATGCAGGTTTTGGGTGTCCTGCTGTGAAAGACACTGCTGTGGCTAACAAAGATGCAACTCTGGCCTGCAGGAGGAACACTTCCCCTGTTGAGTGGTTAGCACTGCTCCCATGAAGTCCGGTACTTAAACAGGTTCTAGTAGGGACTTCTGCAGATTTATCAAGAATCCCAGAGACTCCAACGTGCTTTTCAGTCTGAAGTGAGCACCTTGTCTCTTGCTCTGTTTTCCCTTAGACTAGCCAGTCATCTAGGTAGGGGAAGAACACCACACCTTGCCTTCTCAAGTGTGCTGCCAAGCACTTTGTGAATACCCTTGGTGCTGAGGTAAGGTCAAATGGAAGAGCTGTGAACTGGTACTGGCAGTTCTCCACCTTGAACCCGAGGTATTTTCTGTGCAATGGCCTGACTGGGATATGAAAATAAGCATCTTTCAGATCCAATGATCCCAGCCAGTGATTTTACTGCAAATATGGTATCACTATTTTCAGTGTGACCATCCTGAATTTCTCTTTCTTTACATGCTTATTCAGACACCTGAGATCTAAAATAGGTTACCATTCCCCATTTGTCTTGCAGGTCAGGAAGTACCTGGAGAATAGATCCTTATTCAGCTGAGAGACAGGTACCTTTTCTACAGCTTTTGCTAATAGCATTTTTTGACTTCTAGATCCAGCAGAATTCTTTCTGTGGGAGTGTGAGCTTTGAAGCTTTTGTGTGTCTATAGTTTTATGATTTTTTGAACTAAGAGAATCCCTGGACCACTACCTCCAGAACTCACTTGCTCGTGGTAATGTTTACCCATCTGTGGAGGTAGTGATACAATCTTCCACCCAATGGCCATGGATGGGTGACCTGGGCTGAACTGTCAGGGGTTTTGCCTTGGCTGAGGCTTGGGTGCTGGTGTTGCAGCAGCAGTACGCTTTGTGTCCCTTCTGCCCCTGCCCGTGTAGTAGCCTCATTATGGCTGATATTCATAAGGGGCATATGGGGCATTGACTCTTGGAATGTAACCCCTGCCTCCCCTTCCATAAGGCCTGTAGGAGGCAGACACCTTTTCCTTCTCATTGTTACTTTTGTAAGTAGTTTTATGGTCCTCTACTTTTTTCATGTGAATTTCCCTTAAAAGAAAAAATCCATAGCTTTGATTTGGGTATCTTGGGAAAGGATGGTAGTCCTTAAACAGGAAAAATCTTCTTAAGGACACTGCATGGGGAAACCTCTAGCTGCAGTATCATTAGTGTCCACAGCAGTGTGTGGAAATGATTCTTAGTGACATTTAGGGCTGATCTTGCTGTAGAAATTAGGTGCTGTGCCAGCTCACTGTCTGCTTTATCAACAAGAGCCAGAACTGTTCCACAGCACGCTCTGGTACTGTGCTATACGTGCTGAATCAGCTGTCTGCCTAATGAGCAGGGAAGCTGAGGTACAAACCATTCCAACCATAGCACCACATTTTGGAGTCTTTTTCAGAGTTGTGCACAAAAGGAGATTCTTGCTCTCCACAGCAGCCTGAACTACACCTTGATGATCAGGGTGGGCATACAGGTATTCCAACACCTGTCTGTCCACTTGATATTTTCTTTCCATTTTGTTATCAATGGCTGCAGCTGAATAAGTGAAGACACATTTTTTATACAGCCTTCCTAAGGGATTTAGGTATGGGGACTAGAAACCTCCTTGCAGGTATATCCCCATCATATTCATAAAATCAGGATCTTATTCATTCTCCTCGGTTTCTTGAGGGGGATACTGAAAGCATCAAGCATTTGTCTGATAAATGAAGATAAAGAAGTATAGTCCTCATTATGCCTTGGAGGGCAACCAAAGTCTTGCTCAGGTGCACGCTCCAATTCCATGAGTCACCTTCCTCCTTTTGTACATGGTACTCCTATTCATCCTCCTCCAGAGCTAGACTTAATAGATAATTGAATCTGGGAAGGGGTGGCAGTCTGTCATCAAGCATACAGTAGGTCAGGAACCACATGAAGACCAGAAGCAGTTGTAAAATTCACAAGTAGCTTTTTAGTATCAATAACGGTAAAATAAAAAATAAAAATTGTTCAATATAACTATTTATAAAGGCAATACAAACAGAGAAAACAAAGTCCTTCATCTGAGGGTATTCCTAATTCCAAGTTTCAGTCTCTCTAGCAAAAATTATTGCTACTCATTTTATTTCCAGTCTTTGCCTAACAATACCTACATCCTCAACTTGTTAATAGACATCCTGTTTCTCATAAAATGTATCAGAGCTATTGTCAGTTTCCTTGGAGGTGCTACAAAATAGAACATAGTGACCCATAACTGACCTCTTGTTGACAGCTTTGCAAAAAGTCTGCAAACAAACCCGAGAGGACCGCAAACTGCATCTCAGGTTAACCCCCTAAATTCCAAATAGCTTTTTGCAATTATCTCAATGGTATAACTATATACAGTTTCAAACAAACGGATCCCAGTATCACTTACAGTTTCAGACAAAGATTCCCATATATTTTTACAACCACAATAAAAAACAGAAACAGCAAGTGAAGGCAGAGAGATAGCGAGAGGAGGAGAATCACGAGACTGTTAGTATGATCAGTTCCTAGGTCTCACGAGAACATTTAATTGCACAACCAGACAAATAAGAGACAGAAAAGGAGAGACTAGAACAGATCCTTGCATTAACCTCTTTCTGCATAACAAATGAGACAGGGCTGTATTTCAACCCTGTCACATACCCCCCTCTTTAAGAGGGAAATGGTTTCAAAAACACAGGTTTCCAAAACTTTCTATTAATTCTCTTCTAACATTAGCTTATAACCTTTACAGTTCAGTGCATATGCAGAATAGCAAACAGAGAAGTTTAAACTCACACATTTTGCTTTTTCAACCTTCAGAATTCTCAATTCCTGATCCATATCTTGATAGAAAATCAGCATCAACATTCTCTTTCCCAGATGTGTCCATCACTTTAAATTTAAATGGCTGTAGTGCCAGGTACCACCGTGTGATTCTGGAATTTTTATTCTTCATTTGGTTAAGCCAACAGAGAGGACTGTAATCTGTTATAAGTACAAAGTCCATAACCCACTTTGCCGAAAGGCATTCCTTTTTAGTGGAGGAGTACTTTTTCTCTCTGTTGTGCAACCTCCTACTGATATATAGAATGGGATGTTCCCTCCAATCTATGTGCTGACTCAAGACTGTACCTAGGCCTGCTTCTGATGCATCTCTCTGTAACAAAAACTGCTTCTCAAAGTCTGGGCTTCACAAAACAGGGGCTGAACATAATGCAGCCTTAATGGCTTGAAAAGCCTCATCACACTCTGTGGTCCAGTTCACATTATTCAGGAACCATTTTTTCGTGAGTTCAGAGAGGGGAATAACTAGCTGGGCAAAGTTGGGAACAGATCTCTGATAATAACCAGCCAGCCCTAGAAATGATATGACATGTTTCTTTGTTTTAGGGATAGGACTGTTAGCTACAGCTTCCATCTTAGAAATCTCTGGCTTTACTTCTACATTTCTCAAAACAGGTCAAATATCTGGCTTCCTGCATGACTAATTTGGTAGGATTAATTGTTATACTTGCCTTTTTGATAGACTAGATAACTGCTCATAGGTGTTCCAGGTGGCTTTTCCAGTTTGGACTGTACACCACGACCATCCAGGTATGCAGAAGAAAAAATTACTCACCTTAGTAATGTTGTTTCTTCTAATGGAGTCTTGCTATATTATGACATATGCAGTGAGTCCCAACCTTCGAACTGCTCCGGAGGTGAAAGAGTTAACTTTCCATGCCAGGCATGGCACGCTGAGCTCGAGCTCGGTGGAAAACTCTGTCTGTTGTTCTTCAAACTCAAACTGTCAGATCTTTACGAGCTAAACTCACTAAGGTCCTGTGTGGAAGCTGTAAACCTACACTAGCCAACTGGCTACTAAATATAGAAACACATTTTTTGGTCCCAAAACAAAGACTCAAGTCAGGAGACCCAAAAAATGAAAAACACAACACCCAGTCACCCCAAAAAAAGGGAGGGTGAAAAAACAAGGTGGGCATCTACTAAGTGCCAACACTGCACTGCCCACCCACATCCCAAAAACAGAGGTTCTGAGAGGGGCAGGGGGGAGGTCAGAATATAGCAAGACTCCATTAGAAGAAACAACATTACTAAGGTGAGTAATTTTTTCTTCAAACAACATGACGTCCTGCTATATTATGACATATGCAGACTACACAACAGTACCTCCATGGAGGAGGACAGAACCTACTTAGGAAATAGGCTCTGAAGCACAGTCTGTGCCAAACCGAGCATCACTCCTAGCCTGGGTGTCCAGAGAGTAATGCTTGGTAAAAGTGTGAACTGTTTTCCAGGTAGCTGCTTGACAAATCTCTAGAATGGGGATGTCCCTGACAGCAGCCAGGGAAGCAGCTGTACCTCTGGTAGAGTGAGCCCTCAGGCCTGAGGGAGGAACCTTACCCAGCTTTTCATAACAGAATTGGATACAAGAGACAATCCACCTGGCAATGGATCTTTTAGTGGCAGGTTTCCCTTTACCAACCTCACCATAAGTGAGGAACAGTTGGAGGGAGTCAAACCTGTGACCCTTGGTACGCTCAATGTAGTAACTAAGGGCTCTCTTCACATCTAAGCTGTGCAGCCTCCTCTCGCCAGAGGAGGAATGGTCAGTGAAGTACACTGGAAGATAAATAGATTGATTAAGGTGGAAATCTGAAACCACCTTAGGCAAGAACTTCCTGTTAGTCCTGAGGACCACCTTATCTCTATGAAAGGAGATAAAATCAGGCTCCACTGACAAAGCCTGTAATTCACTTATGCGTCTGGCAGAAGTGATGGCTACCAGAAACACAGTCTTCCAAGTCAAATACTTAAGCTCTGCTGAAGACAAGGGCTCAAAGGGAGGTTGCATAAGCTGAGCAATGCAAACATTAAGATCCCAGGCAGGGGCAGGGTCCCTGAATGGAGGGTTGGTGTGAAGCAATCCCCTTAAAAAACTTAGAGAATACAGGATGAGCTGAAAGAGAAGAGGGTTTACCTGCTGAAATGAAAGCAGACACAGCTGCCAAATGCACCTTTAGGGTAGCTGGTCTGAGCCCCAAAGTGTTCAAATGGACCATATAATCCAGGACTGTGGGTAAATCAGCAGATTCTGGGGAAATATGCTTCCTAGAGCATCATATGGAAAACCTCTTCCATTTGGAATTGTAAGTAGCCCTGGTGGAAGGCTTCCTAGAAGCCTTCAATATATCCATTACACCTTGGGAGAGGTGTAGATCAGCAAATTCTAACTCTTCAAGAGCCAGGCCTTGAGATTGAGAGATTTGAGGTTCGGGTACCAAACCCTTCCCTGAGCACAGGTTAACAGGTTGTGATTCCTGGGAAGACACAGGGGAAGATGGACTGCTAAGGACAGTAGGAGTGGATACCAGGGTTGTCTGGCCCAATCTGGAGCAATCAGAATCACTTTGCAGGATTGAGATCTAATTTTGACTAACACTTTGAACAGGGAGGAAGGGGGGAAGACAGAGAAACTTCCCTTCCCAATTGAGAACTAAGGCATCCAGAGGACTGAGCCCAACACTGGGGCCTGCAGCAAAAAGGGAAGTTGGTGATTGTCTGGGGCTGCAAAAGATCTATCTGCGGGTGCCCCACCTGGCAAATATTACCTCCAGGACTAAAGGATCCAGTGACCATTCGTGATGGCCCTGGGAAATCCTGCTGAGCATCTGCCAGGACATTGTCCTGGGAGGTGAACTGCCGTAAGGGAGGTGTTCAGGGAGTAAGCCAGAGACCACAACTTCATTGCTTCGGTGCACAAGGCCGTAGACCGAGTGCTTCCTTGCTTGTTGATGTACCACATTGTAGTGGTGTTGTCTGTTCTGACCTGTACAACTTTGTTCTGAACAGATTTGGAAAAAGCTTGAAGTGCTAGAAAAACTGCTCTGAGCTCCAACAGGTTGATGTGGAGCAGAGATTCCTGAGGGGACCAAAGTCCCTGGGTAGTGAGGTCACCCATGTGAGCACCCCACCCCAAGAGGGATGCATCTGTAATAAGGATTAAAGAGTGAGACTGAGTGACAAAGGAACCCCTTGTCTCAGATTGCTCTGATCCTGCCACCATTGTAGGGCTTGGATCAGGGTTCGAGTCACTGGGATCAATTTGGTTAGAGGGTCCTTTCTTTGAGACCAAAAGGCTCTCAAATGGAACTGAATGTCCTCATCTGAAATCTGGCTCCTACTCTACTGCTGTAGAAGCAGCCATGTGCCCTAGGAGTTGTAGAAAATGCCTTGCTGGTCGAGAGAACTGCAGGGTGAAGGAGGAGGCCAGAGAGATCAGGGTCCTTGAACCTGTCCAAAGGAAGGAAGGCTCTGGCTTTTCTGTGTTCAGTTCTGCGCCTATGAAGGTGAGGAGCTGGACAGGCTCTAGAACTGACTTTGGAAGATTCAGAAGGAAACCTAGAGAGGTAAGCAGTTGCTGAGTTATCTGAAAACTTGACTTGGTCTGGAGACTGGCCTACTATGAGCCAGTCGTCCAGGTAAGGGAAGATGGCAATTTTTTGCGTTCTTATGTAGGCAACTGCTACTGCCAGGCATTTTGTGAATACCCTTGGAGCAGAGGTGAGGCCAAAGGGCATTGCTCTGAACTGGTAATGGCCTGAGGGCAGCTCGAACCTGAGGTACTTTCGATGGGAGCTTCTGATGAGAATATGGAAGTAGGCATCCTTGAGGTCCAGGGACACTAGCCAGTCCCCTGGCCTTAAAGAGGTAGAATAATTCCCAGAGTCACCATTTTGAATTTTGGTTTTAAAAGGTGCTTGTTTAAGTATCTGAGATCCAGGATGGGCCGCCATTCTCCTGTCTTTTTTGGGGTAAGGAAGTACCTGGAGTACAATCCTTTGCCCTGGTATAGGGGTGGAACCCTTTCCATGGCTCTGAGAGCCAGGAGAGTAGAGACTTCTGCCTCTAGGGCAAGTGCCTCTGATGGATTTGCAGGTAGAAAGGATCTGGTTCTCATCTTTGCAAATTTTCTGAAGCGGAGAACCAGTCCCTGGTTTACTACTTCCAGGACCCACTTGTCTGATGTCAGAGACTTCCAGTCCTGGACAAAGTAAGCCAGCCTGCCCCCTACAGTTAATTGAGAATCGGCCCTGGCCACCCCATCAGGGTGCCTGCTTGGCAGTTGCTTTAGGCTGAGGGGTGGAAGCAGGCCTGCTTGTACCCCGTCTGCCTCTCCCTCTAAAGAACCCCCTCTGGGCATAAGCAGAAGAGAAGGCCTGGGCTTGGTAAAAAGGCCTATGAAAAGGCCTGCCCCTGGGAAGCTGCCTTTGAGGAGTGGCCTGCCTTTCCTTGGCCTGTGCACTCCGATAGGTGGTCCTATACTCATCCATTTTCTTCATGTAATTCTCTGTCTGCTCCCCAAACAGAGAATTACCCACAACAGGAAAATCCATGGCCTTAGTCTGGGTATCCTGTGACAGGCTAGTACATCTGAGCCAAGCCATTCTGCGAAGTGCCACAGATGTAGCCATGACTCTTGATGACACATCATTAGAGTCCACTGCAGCATGGAATTGCACCTTAGATGCCTCAATACCATCAGCAGCCACCTGCTCCAGCTCCTTGGCAAGCTGGCTAGGGACCTATTTTATAGAGCCATAATAGTATCCCATCTGATTTCTGGTATCTAGCAACATAAGCCATATAATTTGCCTGTCTGAGTCCCAAGGATGCTGCCATGTACTGTTTCTTTGCCATGGCATCAATCCTCCTGGAGTCCTTGTCAGGGGGGTGTGAGGCCAAGGGAATATTTGCCTTGTCACAGGCTGCAGCCTGCACTACCCCAACATGGCTGCATTGTTGTGTAAGGAACTCCATATCAGAGCCTGACAATGTGTACCTCTTGCCCATTCTCTTATCAACAGGAGGTATAGTGTGAGGAGTTTTTAGAATGTTTACTGTCTGTTTCCCAAAAGATTTATGCAAAGGAATAGACAGTCTCCTGGACTCTGGGATATCCATCATTTCCACATAGTCAGGTTCCTCTTGATCATCCACAGCTTCCTCCATAGGGAGCTGGAGGGTTTCAGCCACTTTTTTATAAAACATAAAATGAGAAGGGGACTCAGAAAGCCTAGGAGACACTCCTGAAGGTCTGTCTGGGGAGATGTCCGGTTCAATGGGCACATCCAGACTTTCAAATCCACATTCACTCTCCTCATACTCCTCTTCCCCCTCCTCCGGTTCATAAAATTCCTCTAAATCATACTCTTGAACCGTGGAACCGGCAGAACTGTACGCTTACTTGATGGTGCCGTTCGGTCGAACCGGGAAAGTGACTGGACAATTTTAATCGCTTTGGCTATTTCTTCAGCGGTTGGAGAGGAAAGTTTTGGCTCCACACCAGCTGATTTCCTTGTCCTTTGCTGGAACCCGACTCCTCAGAGTCGGCTCTCCTTTGCCCAGGAGTCTCGCCTGGTCAGAGGCACTCCCTCCGTTCGGTTGGAACCGAACCGGCTGGCCATCCGGCAGCTGGACTTCTTGGCCTCCCTTCCTGAGTCTGCCAACTCTTATCCAGGGTAGCTGCAGGAAAATTTTTGCAAATCTGGCAGTCTGCATTGAGGTGGTCAAACCCCAGACAATAAACACAGGTGGTGTGGGGTCAGCCTTGGCAAAGGCTTCCCACAGACACTGCAGTGTTGAAACCCAGTTAGGCCCGTTTTTTCTTTGGGTTTCTCAGACATAGTGCCAGTCTAACCAAACTTGCCCGTTTATGGCAATCCGCCAAACAAGACCCTCTTATGGGTTCCCAACCGTGTCAGGAGTGGTGGAAAAACCATAATAAAATCCGTTTTTTTAGAACCGATAAGAACCGGTAACCACACTCTAAAAGACAGATTAATATATTTCAAAACAACCTGATCGGTTCAAACCGAACCGATAACCGTTTACAAGTTCCACACAGAAGAATTAAATGTAAAAGCTATCTAGTACTTACAATACCACAGACAGAGCTTGAACCGACTGGTTGCATTTTAAATTCGGTCAAAAAACTGAGAAAATAATACTTTAACCGACAAAATGAACCGAGCAGAAGGAGAAAATCTCTGAAGCGACTGTTCAGTGAGGCGGAGTAAAGAATCTGACAGTTTGAGTTTGAAGAACAACAGACAGAGTTTTCAACCGAGCTCGAGCTCAGCGTTCCATGCCTGGCATGGAAAGTTAACTCTTTCACCTCTGGAGCAGTTCGAAGGTTGGGACTCACTGCATATGTCATAATATAGCAAGACTTCATGTTGTTTGAACAATAACCAGTGTGAGGGGATCAAATACATCCATGCTGCTGGAATGTGGCGATTGCACCATGTAAACCAAATGGCATGGTGGTGAACTAATAGAATCCAGTAGAATTGGCAAATGCAGTTTGGTCCCTGGATTCTTTAAGCAAGGGATTTACCAGTAACCCTTGGTGAGATCGAGATACTGTTGTACTTGGCACTCCGCAATCAGATCCACCAGATCATCTATCCTGGGTATAACTGTCAAATTCTGACACTTGATTAAGTTTTCTAAAATAAAGGCAGATTCTTACACCTCTTTCTTTTTTATTTACAATCACCATTGATGTTGACCAAGTACTTTGACACTTCTATGATACCCAATTCTTTCATTTTTTTGTATTTCTTTAATCATGTCTGCTCTTAACTGCTCTGGTAATCTGAAGGTCTTTTGTCTGATAGGGTGTGAATTCTTTGTCACCATTACATGCTCAGCCCCTTTTGCTCAGCCTGGCACTGTGGTAACAGCACTGTTAAATGTCTTTAGCAAATTACACATTTCTGCAGCTTGTTCGGAGGTTAAGGAAACATTCACCTTTACAGCATCAGCAGTTACAGTTTGTTCCAGTCTGTCATAAGCTACATCAATATCTTCTTTATCAAGTTCTGGTAAAACTAGAAAAGCAGCCTTTGGTGTTTTTTCAACACATTTCTTCAGGAGGTTAGCATGGTATATCTTGGTAGGATTTTTCCAATCTGGGGTCTCAGTCTTATAGTTAACTGTGTTAATACGTCTAAACACTTTATAAGGCCCTTGCCACTTCCTTAACAGTTTATTTTCTGTAGTCGGTAACAATAGAAAGACATTTTCACCTGGCTCAAAAACTTTCTCTTTTAATCCATGGTCGTAATATGCCTTCTGCTGGTTTTGAGACTCTTCCTGATTACTATGGACAATTTCAATATATTTTGCCAGCTTCTTTCTCAGGGGACACATATAAGACGTAATAGATTTTTTTCTGAGTGGAGTTATCTTCCCTTGTTTCTTTTATTACATCTAGTGGCCCTACCATATAGCACTTCAAATGGTGAAAAAACCTGTTGATGCCTGTGGCAGTTCTTTGTAAGCAAAAAGCAGGTAAGGTAAGTACTGGTCCCAAAATTTCACTTCCCTTTTACAAATTTTTTCAACATGCGTTTTAGGGTTTGATTAAAATGCTCAACAAGACTGTCTGTCTGAGGATAATAAGGGGAGTTCTTACGGTACTGACACCTTTGGTACAGCTCCTTCAGCAATGTGGCACCAAAATTACTACCCTGATCAGTAATAATCTCTTCAGGTATGCCCACCCTGCTGAAAATTTAGGTAAGTTCTGCTGCCACATCTGGGGCTGTAACAGTAAGCATAGGAACTGCTTCTAGGTATCAAGCCACATAGTCACATACTACCAAAATGAATCCATTACCTTTTTTTTTTTTTTTTTTTATCTTTTATTCACTGGGACCTACAGTACTTTCCAGGTACCACCTGCCTTCTGCCTCTATACCCTGCCTGAAACCTCCTCTGCTGGGCCCTACAAGGCTGTCTCCACTCGGTCCCATGGGCTTAACCAGCCCCCGGATCGCCTCCAGGAGGGTCCACCCACCTGTGGCAGCCTATCTGTAATTAGAGGAACAGCCATGGAGATGGTAGAGCTGGAACCCATGAAGGCAGGTCCAGCATCAGGATGTGGGCAGGTCTCCAGGCCTCCTCACTCGCCTAGGCCACCAGGGTTTTCTGTACTGTTTGCCCCCAGGCGCAGGCTGTAATGCCGTGGCGCACCTCACGTCGCAGCCTTAGCTGCCGCTGCTCTGCCCCTGATGCAGCATCAAGCCCCACTGCCAGTAGGGCCCTTGGTTTCCACCAGGAGCCTCTACAGAGTGGGGCAAACCCTCGAACCCACCTGGGAGGGACAGCAGTCCTCCAGATGCTCAGTCCCTCCTCCCTGCTGACCCATGATGACTCAAGTCCGCTCCCGAACCCAGGTCACCAGCATGGGGTGAGGTGTGGCGCCCAGCGCCTCAACCCCTCAGTGCCACCGGGCCAGCTCCATTGCCCTGTTTACATTTGTCTAAGGGTCCAACCATATCCACCGAATTCTCTCAAAGTGAACATCTATCAAGGGTAGGGGCACCATGGGCACCGTGTCTTTTTTAGTCACTGGAGCTACTTTCTGACATTCAGCACAAGAACTGCAATAGGTAGCAACATCCTCATGGATCCCAGGCCAGTAACATCTGTACAGCAATCTGGTAAGGGTGCGCTGTCCCTCCCTGAATGACCAGCCATAGGACTATCATGTGCTATCTGTAACAACTCACATCTATACTTTTGTGGTATAATCAATCGTTCTAACTGTTCCTGTGTCTGAGGATTAACACCAACTCTGTACAGTAGTCCATTACATTTTTTAAGTATTGGTTCACCCTGTTTTTGTTTCACCCCAGCTGCTTAAAGTAACCTTGGAGAGAAACATCATTAGTTTGCTCTGAAACAAAATCATAATCAGTTATCAGTGTAGTTTCAGTATTTTCATATATTAACTTCTTATGTCCATCAGTCTTTTCCTGCCACTGTTTCTTCAGGCATCTTCTTTCTTTCCTAGCCTTCCAGATCTTGGAGCTGTGCTCAAATAAGTCAAATCAAAATCACCGAAAGGAAAAGAGTCCCCACCATCCGAGATTTTCTTTGCCTGAGCTCTTGTCATCACAGCTGCTGAAACTGCTCCCTCTGTGATTAACTCAGGAAATCCTGGAAAGTCATTTCCAATAATCACAGCTATAGGTAACTAGGTACTACCCCCCACTTTCATTTGGTGTGACAACCTATTGATAATCAGAGTCACTTGGGTGGTGGAATATTATCAAGTGTCCTCGTGGATGCAAGTGAAACCAGTACCCAATCCTTTTGCACAGTTCTTTTCGAGAATTTCGACATGTACCAGGGTCTGTGTTTCCCAAATGAATAAGTCCCTTTACAGTCTTATCTCCCACCTTGACATCTGTTAAGTACTTGCCCCAGTTTGCTATGGACAAATCTGCCCCAGTGTTATCCTCCCTACTTCGGCAGTTTCTTGCAATATGGCCTGGCTCATTACAGTTATAGCGGGGTAAAGTCTTTGGATGCAGATGTGTTACCCCCAACAGAGTTCTTATCAGACTTGTAATTAAATTGGGTAAAGAAGGTCTTACTGGTGCTTGGCTGTTACCTTGCTGCTGTGGCGTCTGTCTGGCCATCTGGTAGTCTTCAGCCAACAGAAATGAAAATTACGTACCTACCGTAATTATGATCTTTCTGTGTATCTTCACCATTCATCACTGTTGGGTACTTGACTGGAGGACCTCGCTGAGCTATTTTTTTTTTTTTTTAGGTAGGTGGAGCAGATGCACCATCGACGCCGCCCTCGAGGCTGACACACTGCATGGCACTCACGGGTTGACCGTTAGGCTGCGTTGACTCCGCCTGCCTGCCAGTTCTGAGTCGCCAGAGAGGTAAGAGGAAGGGAGTGGAGGGTGGGACAAGGGAGTCCAAGGGACAGAAAAAGGAAAAGATATATAAACCAAAAGGAGAAATAACAACTGAGACGACAGAAAGGGAGAAAAGTCAGAAACTAAAGGGATTGGGAGGGGCCCCAATCTCTGGAAAAGGAAGAGGGAGGTAGGGTGGGTAAAGAATTTAGGAGGAGAGGGGGGAGTTAAACATCCTAGACTCTGGTCCATCTCCAGATTACATAGGAACTGCAAGGAGTAGCCAAAGGCTTTCTGCCAGAATTCAAGGCACAGAATGGCTGGCAAACACTCCAGATAATCAGAGTCAGCTATTCTGGAAGAAGGACAGGGTACAGAGAATTAACACTCTCTCAAGGAAAGATTATTGGTGAAAAAAAGGAAAACTTTTATATATTTTTATATATATATATATATATATATATATATATATATATATATATATATATATATATATATATGAACAGGGAGAAATAGGTTGGACGGGAACAGGGAGGAGGAGAGAAAGGAGGGCAACTATCAACTTCCACCCCACGGGGTGGAGCCAAAGCACTGGAGAAGGAATGCCCCCCTTGCTGTCCACTCTCCTCAGAACATTATCCCCCTGTGAGCCCCTGTTTTACCCCACTCCTGAAGAAAGGAGAGGGGAAGGGATGGGCACAGAGAGGGAGGGGGACCCAGAGACTGAGGCCCCAGGGGGATGGAGGGTAGGATTGTGATGAATGGTGAAGATACACAGAAAGATCATAATTACAGTAGGTAAGTAATTTTCATATCATATCTGTGTCAATCTTCACCATTCATCACTGTTGGGTGAGTGCCGAGCCCCCCGAAGGGGTTTTTCTTTTAGACCCTAAGGGACAAAGTCCCTTAGCTCTCAGTGGGTGACACACTAACAGGGAGAAACTTCAGGGCCTGGAGAGGCCCGAGAGTGGGGAGAGTGAGACAGGGTCCCCCCGTAGGGGGAAGGAAGTTGCCCCGACAAGCGCCATCTCGCTCTACAGGAGTAGAGATAGGTTCTCTGGTGAGTGGAATTAATCACCCTACGCCGGGCCAAGGGTGACAACCGGGAAAGACGCAGCCATGTCGTCCACCTAGTGCAGATTGCTGTCCCTACGACCCTGGTAGCTACCTTGTTGGCATCACAGGATGCCCTCACTTGGTGCCTTGCTAGCTCCAGGCCACGTGCAGAGAGTGCAATGGCTTATCTGGTTTGCTCCATATCAGGCAATGAGGCTAGGAGCTGACCTAGCCTGGACCACAAGAACCTGTCACAGGCTGCATAGTGGGCCTGATGTGCAGAAATGGAAAGCAATAACCGTGCCGAGTAGAAAGTCCTCCTACCCCAGAAGTCAAAATCCGAAGAGTCTTGATCTGCGGGCCGGTCACGGTGCAGGGCGTGAAGCCCATCAGGAGTATCCAACTGCGTCAATCTGGACTGCGGATGAGGCATGGAACCAGGAGACTCCAGGTGTGTGCAATACCTCTGGCTGAGATCCCTTGGGGCAGGAACTCCGAAGAAGGGCCTCTGCCAGGAACGCAACGATGCCTCCCGAAAGGGAGCAAGCCAGGGTGGCACAACAAGGGTGGCCTCAACAAAATCGCCTAGAAAGGTGTGCGCCGAGTGCTCAGGATTGCTAATAGTGGCAGGTGTGAGGTGCAAGTCCTCCAACATCCTCACGAGGAAGCGCTGATACTCAGCGAGATCAGCAGCTGGAGAGATGTGGACAGAAGGTTCCTCTCCCCCAGAAGAGGGGGATAAGGAGCTGGAGGGCACCGGCTGTTCAGGGGGCGGCTGCTCGGGGGAGATTGAAAAACCTGACTGTCCATCGCCCTAACGTAAGCTGGGAACCAAGCAGCCGCCGCTCTGAACTGCTCCCAGGAGAGAGGCCCGCTAGGACCAAGGATGCCTGGGAGCGCAGTAGAATGTGGCAGAGGAATGGGGACAGAGCCAAGAAGAGATGGCGGCTGACCTCCGCCTGGGCTAAGGAGTGGACCGGGAGCACCCGCGGAAGAAGGTGCACCAGAAGACCCCAGAGCCGACAGCTGAACAACCATTTTGGTACTGCCTTGGCTGCGCCCGGAACAATCCCCCCATGAGGCGACCAGGGCCATACAGGTCCAGAAGAACGGTCCCCAACCTCAAAAGAATGGGGCTCTCTCAAAGAGACCAAGGCAAAAGAGCTGGAGATCTGCACTCACGGCTTCTCCCAGAGCCTGGGTGGACCCCAAAAGGCCACCATGCCGACCACATGCCCTCGACCCTCGGAGTCTGAAAGAGCCCTCCTCCTCGAGAGGGCCAGCCTAGGTAGCTGACAGCTCTAGGCAGCACCTGAAGGAGCTATCCACGGCACAGCACCCTCCCCTTCCCTCCCATAGGCGCTCTGATCGGCCCCAAAGTTGGGCAATCTAGGCACACCACAGGTGGGGGTACCACTGCTGTGGGGTCATTGAACCCACCAAGACCAGGCTGCAGAGCACCCCTGACCCCAGTCTCAGTAGCCACCGACGCCACCTCAGAAGAGGGCTGACGCTTGTTGAGGAGACTACCAGGCTGCCCACCCCAACAGCCAACCCCAAAGGGTCAGACTGTACATCTGACTCAGAGCTCGACTCCGCCTCCAAGGAGGTAGAGGCCGAGGCCCTGTGCCAAACCGTAGGAGGGCGCCCACTGCCATCTTTGCCAAAGGGACCAGAAACCAAAGCCGTGCCTGAGCCGGTACCAGTACCCCCTACAGCACCACAAGCGGAATCCACAGGGGGCACGGCTCCAGCCCAAAGAGGAGTTCCCGGGTCCGGATGACACCGCGAGCGGTGCCAAGGACGAAGATGGTGCTGACAACAGCCCTGACGGCACCATTGGTGCTGAGGATGGCGCCGAGGGCAGAGGCTGATGGCGCCAATTGCGGAATCTGATGGCCCCATGGCGCCGAGCCCCAAGGACACGGCGCCATGCTCAACCTCAGCGCCGAGGACAGCACCAAGGCAAGACATGGACAAAGATGGTGCCGTAGCAGCTCTCACACGGCGCCACTAGCAGTGCCAGTGCCACAAACGGCTCTGACAGAAGCCACGCCACCGATGACAAGTAGGCGCACGATGGTTCATTAGCCTACAGTGCCGCTAACGGCACCGAGGTTCTGCAATAGCGCCGACCGACGGTGTCGTAGGACGGCGCCGACTCCGGCCTCATGTAACCGCGGGTCCAACACTGGGGGAACCTTCACCCCTGGAAGGGCAATTGCCGTGACGGCGCCTCCCGCCTGCCCCCCCCAAAAGGAGCAGGATGGGCCTCCTGTGCCGCGGAAGGAGCCTCGGCAACAGCTAGGCTACTAGTAGCCAAGGCTCCCTCCTCCTCGGTCTGTGTAGAACCGAGAGAGGACCCGGAGGAAAGGCCAAGAGAGTGTGGCTTGGCCCGACGAGTGCGCGCCCGACCCCCGAAAGTCAGCAGAGCTCGCCCCACTTTCCACGCACTTTGCTCGATGACCCAGCGATCCATGGAGAAACAGGCGTCGCACGAATCCATGTCGTGAAGTGGGCCAAGACACGAAAGACCATGGTCATGCTGGTCGGTGACAGAATATTTTCTGCTGCATGGGCACCCTTGCATGGGGGGCCAACCCGTCCTGGAAGTCTTCTTGCACTCCGACCGAGACATGACCTACGGTGGAAAAAAAACACCAAAAACAGACTTGACGTCGCAGAAAATAAAATAATGGAAAGATCTTACCGGGCGACGTCGAGTATGGCAAAACAGAACTGGCAGAAACCGACGGACTTCGGCACTATTACGGAACTGGCAGGAATATAGAGATGGCATCAAAGGTTTTTTGGTGTCGAACTAGGCCTCTAGCGCAGCAGCTCCACACAAGGTGCGACCTCTACAGCGGGAGACAAAGAACTGGCAGGCAGGCAGAGTCGACGCAGCCCAGCGGCGGCCAACCCAGCGAGTGCCATGCAGTGCGTCGGCCTCGAGGTGGGCGCCCGATGGTGTGTCGGCTCCACCTACCCAAAAAAAAAAAAGCTCCCGCGGGGGCCTGACCTCCAGCCAAGTACCAAACAGTGATGAATGGTGAAGATTGACACAGATAAGATCAGCCTTTTCCCCACTTTCTGGTCATAGAAACATAGAATTTGACGGCAGATAAGGACCGCTTGGCCCACCCAGTCTGCCCATTTCCGTACCTAATGGATAAGCTGCAGATCCTAGTTAACCAGCAGCCTACTTCTTTCTACCCCCATCCCCTACAACTGCCTTATGACTGTCCCATGCATGCTTAAATTCAACCACTGTTTTTGACTCCACAACCTCCTCCAGAAGGTCGTTCCATGCATCCACAACCCTCTCTGTGAAAAAATACTTCCTTACATTACCTCTGAGCCCCCATCTTTAAATTGTGCTCCCTTGTTCTTGCACACCTCTTTTTTTGAAAGATGCTACCCTCTTGGACTTTGTTAATTCCCTTGAGGTACTTGAAACTTTCTATTATGTCCCCTCTCCCTCCTTTCCTCGAGGCCATACATATTAAGCTCCTTTAGCCTCTCTTCATATGTCTCTCTGGTGCAGACCCTGCACCATTTTAGTTGCCCCTCTGGACAGCTTCCATCTTGTCTATGTCCTTGGGAGACTGGATCTCCAGAACTGCACACAGTACTCCAGATGGGGTCTCACCAGCTGTCTGTAAAGAGGGATAACAACTTCCTGTTTTCTACTGGTGATGCCTCTCCCTATGCATCCCAGTATCCCCCAGCCCTCCTTACTGCCCTCTCACATTGCTTGCCCATCTTTAAGTCATCTGATATGACTACCCCCAGGTCCCTTTCCATTTTTGTTGTTGTTAGTATCTCACCCCCCATTGTGTACTCTTCCCCTGGGTTTTTGTTTCCCAGGTGCATTACCTTGCACTTCTTAGCATTAAATCTAAGCTGCCATACATTTGACCATTCCTCTAACCTTGCCAAGTCCCTTCTCATCCTTTCCACCCCACCTTGTCATCAACTCTGTTGCAGATCTTTGTGTCATCTGCAAAGAGACATACTTTTCCTTCCAGTCCCTCTGCAATGTCGCTTATAAAGACATTGAAGAGGACCGTCCTAATACTGAACCTCAGGCACTCCACTAGTAACCCCTTTCTTCAGAGTGGACTCCATTTACTATTACCCTCTGTGTCCTATTCTCCAGCCAATCTTTACCCAGGCTATCATCTTGGGACCCACTCCCAGGCTGGCTAACTTGTATATTAATCTTTTGTGTGGGACTGAGTCAAATGCCTTGCTAAAGTCTAGGTAGGCCATGTCCACAGCCCTCCCTGATCTACTACTTTGGTCACCCAGTCAAAGAAATCTATTAGATCTGTCTGGCATGATCTTCCTGCTGTGAACCCATGCTGCCTTGGGTCCTGTGCCCCTCTGGCCTCTAGGTACTCGACAATTCTTTCCTTCATAAGTGATTCCATCATTTTCTCTATCACTGAGGTTAAACTAACAGGTCTGTAGTTTCCTGCTTCTGCCCTGCTCCCACTTTTGTGAAAGGGAATCACATCTGCCCTCCTCCAGTCCTCAGGCACCATCCCATCCTCCCATGATTTGTTAAAAAGGGTAGTCAGTGGTGTCACTAGGTCTACCCCTAGTTCTTTTAGAATTCTGGGATGAACCCCATCAGGCCCCATTGCTTTGTCCACCTTCAGTTTTAAGAGTTCTTTCAGAACCCTTTCTTCTGTAAATGGGCTGGTATCAACTTCTGTATCAAGAGTGTTTCTAGTGTTTGTTTTAGGTACCACCCCCTCTTCATTTGCAAATACTGAGCAAAGATATTTGTTTAGTATCTCTGCCTTTTCACAGTCACCCTCTGCCCACCCCCCCTTTATTAAGCCTCACTATCCCTCCCTTAGTCTTCCTTCTCTCCCTGATGTACCTAAAAAGGTTTTATCCCCCTTCTTAACTGAGTTTGCTATCTTTTCCTCAGTTCGGGCCTTTGCTGTTCTGACTGCCTTCCCAGCTTCCTTTTGCTTTAACTGGTCGGTGTTCTTTACCCAAAGCTGCACGCCTGTAGGCAGGATGTTAATGAACTGCTTCAATGTGTGTGATGATCTGTGGAACTGTTTTGCCTCTGGATGGAGTCATTTAATAAGAAGTTCTCTGAGTCAGGTGAAGGCTTCTGAGGATTGACTACTTGAACTGTACTTCAGAGACTGGAATCTTTGCCTGTAGGTCTCTCCTGAGATGTCATATCTTTTCAGGATTTCTCTTCCACCAGGTCATAGTTTTCTGACTGTGCAGTGTCCATATTGCTGGAGGCAAGTTGGGCTTTATCTGTCAGGCAAGGTAGCAGCCTGATTGCCCACTGCTGCTTTGGCCATTGCCAGGCTGTGGCAACCCTTTCTAAAGTTGTCAGGTATGCTTCAGTATAATCTGAGGAGCACAACTTTGTAAGTTTAATGTCTTTTAAGTGGTTTGTTTTGTTGCTGTGCTGGACCTGTGCCAGATCCTTCAGCTTTGATAGCTTGCAAGGCATCCAGCCATCACAGCATCTCTTTTCTTCTTTGCTGCTCCTGTCACTGCATCTCTTCTTTTCTCTGCTTCTCAGGTTGCTGCAGTTCTTCTTTTCTCTGTGCCTCTGAATGTTGAATCTCTTTTGTCTCTGCTGCATCTCCTCTCTTCTCTCTTCTCTGTTTCTCTGTCTCTTTTGTTGGATAGCCACTATTTGAAAAAGGCAGTCAGGCTTTCAGGCTATGTCCCTGCCTGTTCTTCTACCACCCTGGTTCTGGCTGTACAGTCTCAGTTTGGACTTTTGTATCTGCTAGTTTGTCTGCCATTCTTCTAGTAATGGCTTTTGAGACTGCTGCTGCAGAATCCATACCTTCTGTTATGCTTCCTGATACCAGGTCTAGTACCCACACACACAACCCTTGGCTTAGAGTATACACAGCATAAATCCCACTTAGTCTGACACCATCTGTCGTCAAGGCATAGGTCAGGAAGCATAGGAAGACCAGGAGCAATTGTAAAATTGCAAGAAGCTTTTTAATATTATCAATAACAGTAAAATAAAAATTAAAATTGTTTAATATATTTACAAAGGCAGTACAGAAAAACAAAGCCTTTTATTTGAGGGTATCTCTAATTCCAAGTTTCAGTTTCTCTAGCAAAAAATATTGCTGCCCTTTTCATAACCAGTCTTTGTCACACAATAATATCCACCTCCTTAGTTCATTAACAGACATCCTATTTCTCATAAAATGTATCAGAGTTCTTGTCAGTTTCCTTGCAGATGCTACTAAATGAAACATGGTGACCCAGAACTGACCTCTTGTTGATAGCTCTGCAAAGGTTTGCAAACAAGCCTGAAAGAACCTCAAACTGCATCTCAGGTTAACCCCCTAAATTCCAAATAGCTTTTGCAATTATTTCAACAGTATAACTATATACAGTTTTAAACAAAAGGATCCCAGTATTACTTACAGTTTGAAACACATATTCCATACATTTTATAACTGCAGATATGCAAGGGAAGAAAAACAGAAACAGCAAGTGAAGGCAGATAGATAGCAGAGGTGGAGAATCGCAAGACAGTCAGAGTAATCAGTGTCACAAACACACTCAGCAGGTCAGGCCCCTGCTCCACAGTGCCAACCTCTGAGCACAATAGTGTGAACAAGTAACAGACAGAGTAACCCTCCTGTCTGCTTGTGGGTCAGAATTACCTTTGATCTCAAGTTCTGGGGGGGGGATTCAAAAACTGTGAACCTTATGCTAGCGTACCCAAATGTACAGGCTCAAATAATATTCTCTTCGGGAGGATGCACTCCATCTTTCACCTAAGGGCACCTAACCAGGTATCCAAAATGAATCCTTTAAACTGTACAAAAGACCTTAGGTTTATTCTTACCTTTTCCCAGTTTAGTAACACCATCAAGCTTTTGAAAAGTTTTTGTCAGTCTTAAACCTCTATATGACACATGCAAAAAAGAACTGGCAGACCCATGCAGTCTTTCAAAAGTAAGATTTTACTAAAGATGATAAAAATAAGAAAAATGTAAACACAGAACACTATATCAAAGAGTACACAATCACTTAAAAGAAAACAAGGAAAAGTACAAAACAAAAACTCCTACCACAATACATTTATACTTTTTCTATCTAATGTATTACCTCTATAGTGCTTATAGTTATCTCAGACAGCGGTGTCTGTCTAGAGTCCCAAAATGATATGTCAAAAAGATCAGACACCAGTATTAGTTTAAACTGGGTCTCTCCACACCCCTTCTGTGAGTCATCTAGCTCCTCCTTTTAGAACCAAAAAAATACAAACATGGTTTCCTGTCAGGAAATATTTTAAATAATGTGACTTCAGCAAAAACTAATTTTCCCAAATTATGACAGTCTTTAATCAAGCCTTTCCTTTGAACGGGAGGCTGGTTTCTTATTTATTTTCCCAAGGAACATCAAAGGTTTTTACAACTCTGCCATATATCACTTAGCTGCAAATATAGCCAACAGGAATCAGCTAAATGATGTCCTGTTTCTGAAGTCATAAAATGTATATTATAGTTTCCCAGTTTCAGAGGCAGGAGGTCATAAAAATGCCATAAAATGTAACTTTTCAAGGAAGTTAATTACATTACAGAGATCTCCTGGTCAGTACCTGTAACTGAAACCTAGGGTGGAGGCACCCATGGAGCACAGACTCACATAATATATTTTTATATTACAAACATCATACAGCAATCATAACCAGCTGACCAACCGTCACAATCCTCCCCACCTAGACTGAATTTGGGGGCTCTATCCCCTGCATGGGATGACTTTCCCAAATTAGTTCACTCCTCATATAGACACGATAAGTGATTTGTGTTCTGATTGGTCGCTCCAGCCCTATGTAAGATTGTCATGTCATACCCTTGCAAGGCAAGACTCCATCTTAATAGTCTACCATTAGTTTTTCCCATTTGTGTCAGCCAAACCAGGGGGTTGTGGTCAGTTTGTACCTCAAAATGCTGCCCATATAAGTATGGCTCTAACTTCTTTAGGGCCCACACTATGGCAAGACACTCTTTTTCCACAGTAGAGTAAGCCTGTTCCTGGGAAGTAACTGTTTACTCAGGCACACTACAGGGTGATCTTTCCCTTGGTTGGATGTCTGACTCAGTACTGCCTCAATACCCATGTCTGAGGCATCAGTCTGAACTATAAAGGGTCTCCTATAGTCAGGACTGCACAGTGCCTCCTTCAGTCTGGTAAAGGCTATTTCACAGGCTGGTTCCTGGTAATTTCTTAGATAACTTTTCATTTCTTTTCTTTCCAGGTCAGATAGGAAGCAGCCCGGGACTGTAATTGGGTAAAAATTTCTATAGTACCTGCTTCTGCTTCTGGTCTGGGTCATGCCATGATCACCTCTACTTTACTTGGTTAGGACGGAGCTGTCCACAGCCTACAACATGCCTCGAGGTATGCCACTTCAGCCATGGCCACCTGGCACTTCTCAGCTTTGACAGTGAGACCGGCTCTCCGATCCTGCCCAGCACTTCCCTAAGGTGGGACAGATGTTCCTCCCAACTGGCACTAAAGATGGCAATGTCATCCAGATATGCCACGCATACTCCTCAGCACCATTTAACACCTGGTTCACCAACCTTTGGAAAGTAGCTCGGGGTTGCTTCATTCCGAAAGGCATTACTTTAAATTAAAATAAGCTTATCGGAGTAATGAAGGCTGACCTCTCCCTAGCTCTGTCAGTTAACTCTACCTGCCAATACCCCTTTGTCAGGTCAATAGTCGTAAGGTAGGTTGCTCCTCCCAACTTGTCCAGGAGTTTGTCTGTCTGGGGCATCAGGTGGGCATCTGACTTTGTGACTGCATTCAGTCCATGATAGTCCACACAGAAACAAGTAGAGCCATCTGGCTTGGGCACAAGGACTACGGGTGAGGCCCAGGGGGCTGTGGGATCTCTGGATTACCCCTACATCCAGCATTTCCTCCACCTCCCTCCTAATGTCCTTTTGGACAGCCTCCGACACCCGATATGCTGTCCACCATTTAGGCGTCTGTGTCCGTCTCCACATTGTACGTTGCTAAGGGGGTTAGTCCAGGTTTGGTGCTAAACAGTGGGGCAAAGTCTGTTAAAACCTTCCTTACTTCCTGGATCTTGTCCGGGGACAGCTGGGGAGACAATTTAACTGCCTCCACAGAGGACTGCCACTTGCTTTCTTCCAGCAAGTCCAGAAGGGGGTTTCCTTCATCCATCCCCTCCCCAAGACTACATAGCATATGGCTTCATCATGATGACATGGTACATTCTTTCTGTCTGTCTTCTGTCAGGTAACTCTATGATATAGTTCGTCATTTACCTTCCTAACTACTTTGTACAGTCCTGCCCACTCAGCCTGCAGCTTGTCTTTCCAGACCGGAATAAGGACCATGACTTCCTGACCCACCGTGTACGAGCGAGCTCCGGTTCTGTAGTACCACACTTTTGTTTCTGTTGGGCAGCTGCCAGGTAGCTCTGGGCTGTCCCTATAAGCTCATTCAGCCTTTCCCTAAATCTAAGGACGTAATCCACTATGGGAGTGCCCTGGGTGGCGTGCTTGCCTTCCCAGTCCTCCTGGATCAAGACTAGGAACCCACGTACCCGGCGTCCATATAAGAGCTCGAAAAGGGAAAATCCTGTTGACTGTTGGGGAACCTCCCTGTATGCAAACAACAGGTGGGGAAGGTATTTCTCCCAGTCTCTCCCATGCTGTTCAGCAAATGCTTGGAGCATTGACTTCAGGGTACCGTTAAATGTTTCTCCAAGCCCATTGGCTTGCAGGTGATAAGGTGTCATGCACCTCTGCACCACCCCACACTTCTCCCACAAACATTTCATCAGGTCCGACATGAAGGAACCCCCATCAGTGATAACCTCCTGCGGAAACCCAACACGAGAGAAATCCAAGTAGGCATCCACCACTCTGCCTGTCCTCAGTGAGGATAGGCGAATGCATGGCATAATCCACCAAAGTCAGGAGGAACCTCTTCCCAGAGGAGCTGGGAATATCTAAAAGGCCCCACAATATCCATTGCCACCCCCTGGAATGGCTCCTCCACTATGAACAATGGACGTAGGGCGGCTTAGGTTTTCTTACCTGCCTTTCCTATTTCTCGGCACCGGTGACAAGACCTGCAATACTCCTTCACCTGCTCGGTGAAGTTGGGCCAATAGAAATTCTGGGCCAACCACTGCGTAGTGTGCACAATTCCCAGATGACCAGACAAGGGAATATCATGTGCAGTCTTCAGCAACTGTTCACGATAACCCTGGGGAACGACAAGCTGCCTGCCTAGCACCCCTCCCTCCGTCTTCACATCCTGAGTATATATCAGTCCATTTTCCCAATAAACTTTATGTTTACTGTCACCTCTCTGCGCTCCGTCAGAGTCTGCCCAAGCCCTCAGTTTCTCTAGACTAGGGTCACTTTTCTGAGCAGCTGCAAACTCCTTACACATTCCCAAGGCATGGGATAGATCCCCTTCAGTCTCTAAACTAGGGTCCCTAGCACTAGCATCAGAGAACTCAAGATCAATGTCATCCCTAACCCTCTGACAATGGGTTACCCCCCCCTCTTCAGAGTAACCCTCCATAGCTGTGTGGTTAACTGCTACTGGGGAAATTTATACCCCCTTTCCATTAGTCTCCATATCAGAAGACACAGGCTGGGGAACCAGTCTCCCATGGTTTCCACAATGGCTTCTGTGGGGTCCAGGGAACTACAATTTTCCCTTGCTGCTTGGCTACAGGTAACTGCACACACCATCCTGTTTGAGATAGTTGCCAAGGATGACGTCTACTGCTAAAGTTTTGGCTACAGCCACCTGTTGCACAGTTCCCCCTGTTTCACCCCAGTCCAGAACACTAGCGAGTGGCAATGTTTTCTCCTCCCCAGTGAAGTCTTGTACAGTTACGAATTCATTGGGTACAAGCTGACCAGGCTCTACCAGATCCCCTTTTACCAATGTCAGGGATGCCCCTGTGTGTGTTAACCCTTGTGTCTGTACCCCATTCACCGTGACTGCGTGCATTTGTTCCCTCATGTTCACAGGCATGCTTTCAGGGACACACAAACAACCCACTTCTTTTCTAGCTCCGTGTTGCATATTGCTTGTCCTTTTGGGACACTGTCTGGCAATTTGCCCAGTCTCTTTACAAACCCAACATTCGTTCCTATTCTCAGTGAACTCTTTTCTTTGAAACCTGGGGCTAACTGATTTCGATGGAGGCAGTGAGGGTTTTAGCTGCCCTGAAGGCACGCTTTTCCCCTTCTGCACTGCTACGCCCACCCCATTCGCTCTCAGAGCAGGTCTGCTCTTGGCATAGCGGTCCGAGAGTTCAGCAGCCTCTTGCACCGTTTTGGGATCTCGGTCCTCCAACCAGGTTTTCAGCCCTGCTGGGCATGCCCAGAAAAACTGTTCTAACAAAATAGCATTTTCATCCCTCCCACCAATGTTTTAAACATTGACGTTGTTTCGTGGCTAGCTCTTCATAGCTCATGTCAGGGCTTCTCCTGAGCTTACGGAATTTAGCTCTGCATGTTTCTGCAGTTAAACTTTTTTAAAAGTGCACCTTTAAGTTTGCTATAATCATTACTGTCCTCATTGTCCATTTGACCCAATGTATCCCGAGGTTTCCCAGTAAGTAACGGGGATGGCTGGAAGCTCCAGGACCCTCTAGGAATTTTTGCCTGAATACAAACTTTTTCAAAGGAATTTAAAAAGGCATTCATATCCTCCCACTCTTTAAATTCAAATATCAATTTGGAATTCAATTTGTAACCCAGTCCTGTAGTTCCAGTTAAACCCAAGCCATTTACCTGCTCTGGTGCTAGTGGTTGGAGTCGTAACTTCTCAGTTCATGTCGCCTCTGGCGCTCATGCTCTTCGCAGTCCGCCTATCACTATTCACGGTCCACTTTTCACCGTTCCTGTTCCCTCTTCTCCTCTGCGGCTCACTCTTCTTGCCCCCTCTTCTCCTCTGTTGCTCGCTGTTCTCGCTTCTCTTCTCTCTGGAACTCCAACTCTATTCTGCGCAACTCAATCTGCAGCCTGATTGCTTCTGGCTCCAGAATGCTGGTGACCTTCCCCTGCTGCTGTGGTCCTTCGCTGGCACTGGCCCTGCTGTCATCCTCACCAGGTCTGGACACTGCACTGGCCACTAGCCCCTCCACACCCAAGGTTTGGTCCTTTACAGTCACAGTCTGTGACTCAATGCTCTGGGCATCTGCTGCCATCAGGGCATCCACAAGGTTCTGCTTGGTGGATCTCACCTCGTGCAGGACTCCTCTTTCCTGGTACAACTGCCTCAAGTAGTCTGCAGTGTACCCGCTGTAGTTGGAAGCCATCTTCTTCCCTAACTATGGCTACTCTAACTTGCACTTTAGAAAAAAAATAAAACAGGTAGGAACTTGACTGTAAGTAAAATGAAAAAATTACTCACCTTCGTAATGTTGTTTCTTCTAATGGAGTCTTGCTATATTATGACATATGCAGTGAGTCCCAACCTTGAACTGCTCCGAGGTGAAAGAGTTAACTTTCCATGCCAGGCATGGAACGCAGAGCTCGAGCTCGGTTGAAACTCTGTCTGTTGTTCTTCAAACTCAAACCGTCAGATCTTTACGAGCTAAACTCACTGAGGTCCTGTGTGGAAGCTGTAAACCTACACTAGCCAACTGGCTACCAAACATAAAAACACATTTTTTGGTCCCAAAACAAAGACTCAAGACAGGAGACCCAAAAAATAAAACACAACACCAAGTCACCCCAAAGAAAGAGTGGTGAAAACAACAAGGTGGGCATCTACTAAGTGCCAACACTGCACTGCCCACCCACATCCCAAAAACAGAGGTTCTGAGAGGGGCAGGCAGGGGGGGGAGGTCAGAATATAGCAAGACTCCATTAGAAGAAACAACATTACTAAGGTGAGTAATTTTTCTTCAAACAACATAGAAGTCTTGCTATATTATGACATATGCAGACTACACAGTAGTACCTCCATGGAGGGGGACAGAACCTACTTAGGAAATAGGCTCTGAAGCACAGCTGTGCCAAACCGAGCATCACTCCTAGCCTGGATGTCCAGGGAGTAATGCTTGGTAAAAGTGTGAACTGTTTTCCAGGTAGCTGCTTGACATATCTCTAGAATAGGGATGTCCCTAGCAGCAGCCAGGGAAGCAGCTGTACCTCTGGTAGAGTGAGCCCTCAGGCCTGAGGGAGGAACTTACCCAGCTTTTCATAACAGAATTGGATACAAGAGACAATCCACCTGGCAATGGATCTTTTAGTGGCAGGTTTCCTTTACCAACCTCACCATAAGTGAGGAACAGTTGGAGAGTCAAACCTGTGACCCTTCATACGCTCTATGTAGTAACTAGGCTCTCTTCATCTAAGCTGTGCAGCCTCCTCTCGCCAGAGGAGGAATGGTCAGTGAAGTACAATGGAAGAGATACAGATTGATTAAGGTGGAAATCTGAAACCACCTTAGGCAAGAACTTCCTGTTAGTCCTGAGGACCACCTTATCTCTATGAAAGGAGATAAAGTCAGGCTCCACTGACAAAGCTTGTAATTCACTTATGTGTCTGGCAGAAGTGATGGCTACCAGAAACACAGTCTTCCATGTTAAGAACTTCAGCTCTGCTGAAGACAAAGGCTCAAAGGGGGGCTGCATAAGCTGAGCAATGCAAACATTAAGATCCCAGGCAAGGGCAGGGTCCCTGAATGGAGGGTTGGTGTGAAGCAAACCCTTAAAAAACTTGGAGAATACAGGATGAACTGAAAGAGAAGAGGGTTTACCTGCTGACATAAAAGCAGACACAGCTGCCAAATGTACTTTTAGGGTAGCTGGTCTAAGCCCCAAGGTATTTAAATGGACCATATAATCCAGGACTGTGTGTAAATCAGCAGATTCTGGGGAAATATGCTTCCCAGAGCACCATATGGAAAACCTCTTCCATTTGGAATTATAGGTAGCCCCGGTGGAAGGCTTTCTAGAAGCCTTTAGTATATCTATTACACCTTGGGAGAAGTGTAGATCAGCAAACTCTAACTCTTCAAGAGCCAGGCCTGAGATTGAGAGATTTGAGGTTGGTACCAAACCCTCCCTGAGCACAGGTTAACAGGTTGTGATTCCTGGGAAGACACAGGGCAAGATGGACTGCTAAGGACAGTAGGAGTGGATACCAGGGTTGTCTGGCCCAATCTGGAGCAATCAGGATCATCTTGCAGGATTGAGATCTGATTTTGACTAACACTTTGAACAGGAGAGGAAGAAGGGAAAGCATAGAAACTTCCTTCCCAATTGAGAACTAAGGCATCCAGAGGACTGAGCCAAACACTGGGGCCTGCAGCAAAAGGAAGTTGGTGATTGTCTGGGGCTGCACAAAGATCTATCTGCGGGTGCCCCATCTGGCAAATATCACCTCCAGGACCAGGGGGTCCAGTGACCATTCGTGATGGCCCTGGGAAATCCTGCTGAGAGCATCTGCTAGGACATTGTCCTTGCCTGGGAGGTGAACTGCCGTAAGGAGGTGTTCAGGAATAAGCCAGAGACCACAACTTCATTGCTTGATTGCACAAGGCCGTAGACCGAGTGCCCTTGCTTGTTGATGTACCACATTGTGGTGGTGTTGTCTGTTCTGACCTGTACAACTTTGTTCTGAACAGATTTGGAAAAAACTTGAAGTGCTAGAAAAACTGCTCTGAGTTCCAACAGATTGATGTGGGCAGAGATTCCCAAGGGACCACAATCCCTGGGTGGTGAGGTGCGCCCATGTGAGCTCCCCACCCCAGAGGGATGCATCTGTAGTAAGGATTAAGGAGTGAGACTGAGTGACAAAGGGAACCCCTTGTCTCAGATTGCTCTGATCCTGCCACCACTGTAAGGCCTGGATCAGGGTTCGAGTTACTGGGATCAATTTCCACTCTAAGAGGTCTCACTGACTGTATGTTCCTGTACCACCTATCTGACTGTAACCCTATGGAATACTTCACTGTCAAACAATATGTCATTTATTAATTTGTACTGTTCTGTTACCTGTATGTTATTTTCTTTACCCCCGGGTCGCCCCTGAAAAAGGGACCTCCGGGGCCCAATGGGCCTACCCGGTCAACAAAATTCAATAAATAAATAAATTTGGTTAGAGGGTCTTTCCTTGAGACCAAAAGGCTCAAATGGAACTGGATGTCCCTCATCTGAAATCTTGCTCCCTGCACACTGCTGTAGAAGCAGCCATGTGCCCCAGCAGCTGTAGAAAATGCCTTGCTGGTCGAGAGACCTGCAGGGTGAAGGAGGATGCCAGAGAGAGCCAGGGTCCTTGCCCTGTCCAAAGGAAGGAAGGCTCTGGCTTCCTCTGTGTTCAGCTCTGCGCCTATGAAGGTGAGGAGCTGGACAGGTTCTAGCACTGACTTTGAAAGATTCAGAAGGAAACCTAGAGAGGTGAGCAGTTGCTGAGTTATCTGTAAATGTAACTTGACTTGGTCTGGAGACTGGCCTACTATGAGCCAGTCATCCAGGTAAGGGAAGATGGCAATTTTTTGCCTTCTTAGGGCAGCAACTGCTACTGCCAGGCATTTTGTGAATACCCTTGGAGCAGAGGTGAGGCCAAAGGGCATTGCTCTGAACTGGTAATGGCCTGAGGGCAGCTCGAACCTGAGGTACTTTCGATGGGAGCTTCTGATGAGAATATGGAGTGCATCCTTGAGGTCCAGGGACACTAGCCAGTCCCCTGGCCTTAGAGAGGGTAGAATAATTCCCAGAGTCACCATTTTGAATTTTGGTTTAAAGGTGCTTGTTTAAATATCTGAGATCCAGGATGGGCCGCCATTCTCCTGTCTTTTTGGGGGTAAGGAAGTACCTGGAGTACAACCCTTTGCCCTGGTGTAGGGGTGGAACCCTTTCCACAGCTCTGAGAGCCAGGAGGGAAGAGACCTCTGCCTCTAGGGCAAGTGCCTCTGATGGATTTGCAGGTGGAAAGGATCTGGTTCTCATCTTTGGAAATTTTTTGAAGCTGAGAACCAGTCCCTGGTTTACTACTTCTAGGACCCACTTGTCTGATGTCAGAGACTTCCAGTCCTGGACAAAGTAAGCCAGCCTGCCCCCTACAGGTAGCTGAGAATCGGCCCTGGTAACCCCATCAGGGTGCCTGCTTGGCAGGGGCTTTAGGCTGAGGGGTGGAAGCAGGCCTGCTTGTACCCCATCTGCCTCTCCTCTAAGGACCCTCTGGGCGTGGCAGAAAGAGGCCTGGAAGCTTGGTAAAAGGCCTATGAAAGGCCTGCCCCCCTGGATGGCTGCCTTTGAGGGTGGCATGCCTTTCCTTGGCCTGTGCACTCTATGGTGGTCCCTATACTCATCCATTTTCTTCATGTAATTCTCTGTCTGCTCCCAAACAGAGAATTACCCACAAGAGGAAAAATCCATGGCCTTAGTCTGGGTATCCTATGACAGGCTAGTACATCTGAGCCAAGCCATTCTGCGAAGTGCCACAGATGTAGCCATGCCTCTTGATGACACATCATTAGAGTCCACTGCAGCATGGAATTACACCTTGGATGCCTCAATACCATCAGCAGCCACCTGCTCCAGCTCCTTGGCAAGCTAGCCAGGGACCTGTTTTGCTAGAGCCATAACAGTATCCCATCTGGATTTCTGATATCTAGCAACAAAAGCCATATAATTTGCCTGTCTGAGTCCCAAGGATGCTGCCATGTACTGTTTCTTTGCCATAGCATCAATCCTCCTGGAGTCCTTGTCAGGGGGGTGTGAAGCCAAGGGAATATTTGCCTTGTCACAGGCTGCAGCCTGCACTACCCCAACATGGCTGCATTGTTGAGTAAGGAACTCCATATCAGAGCCTGACAATGTGTACCTCTTGTCCATTCTCTTATCCACAGGAGGTATAGTGTGAGGAGTTTTTAGAATTTTTACTGTCTGTTTCCCAAAAGATTTATGCAAAGGAATAGACAGTCTCCTAGACTCTGGGATATCCATCATTTCCACATAGTCAGGCTCCTCTTGATCATCCACAGCTTCCTCCATAGGGAGCTGGAGGGTTTCAGCCACTTTTTTATAAAACATAAAATGAGAAGGGGACTCAGAAAGCCTAGGAGGAGACACTCCTGAAGGTCTGTCTGGGGAGATGTCCGGGTCAATGGCAACATCCAGACTTTCAAATCCACATTCACTCTCCTTATACTCCTCTTCCCCCTCCTCCGGTTCATAATATTCCTCTAAATCATACTCTTGAACCGGTGGAACCGGCCGAACCGTTCGCTTACGTGATGGTGCCGGTTCGGTCGGAACCGGGGAAAGCGACTGGACAATTTTAGTCGCTTTGGCTATTTCTTCAGCGGTTGGAGAGGAAAGTTTTGGCTCCACACCAGCAGATTTCCTAGTCCTTTTGTTGGAACCGACTCTCAGAGTCGGATCTCCTTGCCCGAGGAAGTCTCGCTCTGATTAGAGGGCACTCCTCGGCTGGCCATCCGGTTCAGCGGACTTTTGGCCCTGAGCCTACCAACTCTCTTTTCCAGGGTAGCTGCAGGAAAATTTTTACAAATCTGGCAGTCTGCATTGAGGTGGTCAAACCCCAGACAATAAACACAGGTGGTGTGGGGGTCAGCCTTGGCAAAGACTTCCCCACAGACACTGCAGTGTTGAAACCCAGTGGGCCTGGTTTTCTTTGGGTTTCTCAGACATAATGCCAGCCTAACCAAACTTACCCATTTATGGCAATCTGCCAGGTAAGACCCTCTTATCAGTTCCCAACCATGTCACGGGTCGTGGAAAAAAACGTAATAAAATCCGTAACCGGTAACCACACTCTAAATGACAGATTAATATATTTTAAACAACCTGACCGGTTCAAACCGAACCGATAAACCGTTTACAAGTTCCACACAGAACAGAAATTAATGTAAAACCTATCTAGTACTCACAATACCACAGACAGAGTCTGAACCGACCGGTTGCGGTTTAAATTGGTCAAAACCGAAAACAATACTTTAACCGACAAAATGAACCGAGCAGAAGGAGAAATCTCCGAGCAACTGTTCAGTGAGGTGAGTAAAGAATCTGACGGTCTGAGTTTGAAGAACAACAGACAGAGTTTCAACTGAGCTCAAGCTCATGCTCCATGCCTGGCATGGAAAGTTAACTCTTTCACCTCCGGAGCAGTTCAAGGTTGGGACTCACTGCATATGTCATAATATAGCAAGACTTCATGTTGTTTGAAGATATAGTTCTGTTTCCTTTTTAAAAATAAATCACTGCCTTATTTTGCAAGTGAGCTGTACAGTATTAAGCTGATACACTGAACAGTTAAAGCTTGTGTTACCAATTTTTATCTGCACCGCTGCCAAACAAATCTGTCACAAATGCACTCAGCAGGTCAGACCCTCTGCTCCCACAGTGCCAACTTCAGAGCGCAATAGTGTGAACAGGTAACATACAGGGTAAACCTCCTGTCTGCTTGTGGGTCTGAATCACCTTTGGTCTCAAGTTCTGGGGGGGGGATTCAAATTATGAACCTTATGCTAGCGCACCCAAATGTACAGGCTCAGATAAAATGCTCTTCGGGGAGATGCAATGTATCTTTTGCCTAAGGGCACCTAACCAGGTATGCAAAATAAACCTTTTAAAAGTTTATAAAAGACCTTAGGTATAGTCTTACCTTTTCCCAGTTTAGTAACACCATCAAGCTTTTGAACAGTTTGTGTCAGTCTTAACCCTCTATACGTCACATGCAAAAAAGAACTGTCAGACCCAGGCAGTCTTTCAAAAGTAAGATTTTACCAAAGATAATAAAAATATGAAAAATGTAAACACAGAACTCTATATCAAAGGGCACACAATCACTTAAAAGAAAGCAAGGAAAAGTACAAAACCAAAACTCCTACCACAATACATTTAGACTTTTTCTATCTAATGTATTACCTCTGTAGTGCTTATAGTTATCTCAGACAGCTGTGTCTGTCTAGAGTCCCAAGATGGTATGTCAAAAAGACCAGACACCAGTATTAGTTTAAACTGTGTCTCTCCACACCCCTTCTGTGAGAACCAAAAAAATACAAACATGATTTCCTGTCAGGAGATATTTTAAATAATGTGACTTCAGCAAAAAACAATTTTTCCAAATTATGACAGTCTTTAATCAAGCTTTTCCTCTGAACAAGTAGCCGGTTTCTTATTTTCCCAAGGAACATCAAAGGATTTTACAACTCTGCCATACGTCACTTAGGTGCAAATATAGCAAACAGGAATCCGCTAAATGATGTCCTGTTTCTGAAGTCATAAAATGTATATTTTAGTTTCCCAGCTTCAGAGGCAGGAGGTCATAAAAAGGCCATAAAATGCAACTTCTCAAGGAAGTTAATTACATTACAGAGATCTCCTGGTCAGTTCTTGTAACTTAAATCGATGGGGGACCATGGAGCACAGACTAATATTCTATATTTTATATTACAAATATCATACAGCAATTATAACCAGCTGGCCAAGAGTCACAATCGGTTCCTAGGTCTCAATGAGAACATCTGGATGTGCAACCAGACAAAAGACAGAATAGGAGAGGATAGAACAGACCCTGGTGTTTAACTCATTCTGCATAACAAATGGGACAGAGCCTTATTCAACACACCATCACATTATTAAAATTTCCCATAGCCCAGAAGGCATGAACAAATTGTCACATCTTTGATACAGTAAGTCCTCAGATGAGGGCATTTTTTCTGTGGCATCTGCCTGCTCCTTTCTCTCTGCAAGAGGAGTGGCACTGACTATTTTTTGTCTATTAGTTTATTTTTTGTGGGCCCCATTTCTAGTGTCTGCTCAAAGGCTCCTGTATATTTTATTTTTGCCATCAACAGATTCAGGATTCCCACTTTTGGACACCCTGGTATCTGATCCTTCTTTACCATGCCTTTCAGATGGCTGAGCAGCTTTTTTCTCACTTTTTCTTGCCAACCTCTACAGTATTTGATGATGCTGCTGAACACGAGGAGACGGACCGTTCTGATGCATTATTTCCACCAGCACTGGAAACTCCCTCAGAGTCTTTTTTATTGTTTTTGGGTGACAAGGAGGAAGACTGAGAAGCCATAATTTCTTTTAATATTTTTACCCTTGGTTTTAGGGAAAAAAAACAAAACAATACAGGACTCACAATTAGTAAAGTCATGATCTGAACACAGGCACTTTAAACAGAACTAGTTGGAAGTCTGCCTTACCGGGAGCTGCAAACAATTTTTACAATTGTTAAGCCTGTGGGTCACCCAGGCCTTTCTGACATACCAAATAAGAGTGATGCTAGTAAAAAAGTCAAAACAATTCCCAAAAATACAATATAGTAAGAGCCCAAAACAGCTCTTACTCTCAAAAACTGAGCCAACGGTCAAATTCAGTTTCTGCCTGTGCCCTACAGGAAACTGCAAAGTAAAAACACTTTATTTTCTGTATTGCAGATAAGGGGAAAAAAATTAAACCAATACGAAAAAAGAAAAAGTAATTTGAACAAAATGGTTAAATTACAAACAAGGTAGCCCGGTAGAGTGGTCTCCGTTCCTGGGAATCAAATGGGAACCAGAGAGACCAATATATTAATAGTAATAATCCTAACTAATGCAGAATAAATTGAGGAACTTTAAACAGTGAAAACTTTAAATAATCTTTTTTTTTTCCTGGACTCCGGTAGGCTTAGCCCTGCACCCGGTCCCACATTCGGCACCTAGGGACTTACCTCAGTTGGTAATCCTCCCAGTTTACCCCCCCGGGTGGTCTGCTAGCAGGCATGTCCCCAGTGGAATTCTGAACTAGGTCCCCCCGTTGCGGGATGTCTCCCAGGCTTGCCCCCCAAGGTGGGGCTTTGGGGTCGAGCCACCCAATGGGACACTAAACTCGGTCACCAGTTGACTGCCGCTGGCAGGCAGAGTGGGACCAGTGGAGCAGGGCATCATTCATGGGGGCTGGCATTTTTGCATGCTTAGCCTCTATGGGAGGCATGGTGTACAATGACATGGTGGTGCCAAAGCTCCGTCTGGCATGCCTCCCCACTGCTTCAGCTCTGGCAGCTGCTCCCTCTGGCCTTCACCAGAGGTCAGTCATGTGCTAGACACTCACCCACCCTCCCCCTCAGAGGAGGAGAGCCATCCGTCGAACACTCAATCCCCCCGGCTGGCCCTCCGACTCCTCAGGTTCATTCCTCAATCCAAGACGTCTGGGCTTGTGAGCAGAGGCCCTACTGTTGCACCAGTGAGCTGGCATAAATAATCATTTTAACATAACTAAACTGCCTGGAGGCCCAGTCATACTGGAGCTTGACTCTGGGGCCACAGCCCTCCAGGTAGAGAAACAAACCCACAATTGCCAGGAGGAGCATGGCTGTAGAGTACGAATCAAGATTCTAAATTCTAAGAATTAGAATATTTTGAAGGCGGTATAGTGTAAAGGTTAAGAGCACTGAGTTGCAAACCTGGAAATCTGGGTTTGAATCCCACAGTTACCACTTGCATAGTATGCAAACCTTAACAAATCACTTAAATTTCCTCTGCTCCCAGGATACACCTGGAAACAAGCCTTAGCTTAGTGCATCTATCCTGGCCAAAAAATGAAAATAAAAAAATAAATAGGTTCTATCTCTAGGACATCTGTTTCCATGGAGATTAAAGAGCAGCTTCTTGGTTTGTAAATATCTGCCCCAGTGTAATTGATAGCTGACCTTGCCAGGAGTCATTTGTGAAATCAGGCTATGTAATGCCCACCTTTAGAAAATTAAATCCCTCGTAATTTTAGTTTTGCAACTCACTGAGAAAAACAGTCCTACTTCCCGATAGCAAAGTAGTATTAACATCGCAACTGTAATTGGTATAAAAATGTATAGTAATATCACTCCACATTACAGTTGCGATGTTAATAAATCAAAGCGACCGATTGACAGTCGATCGATTGCTTCGATTTATTAACATCGTAACTGTAATTGGTATAAAAATAAATAGTAATATCACCCTCATAGAACTCAATGTAGTGCGCACACGCAGCTTTCATTTTGTGACATCACAAAACGGGGCTGCGTGGGCCGGCATGGTGGCATCGCTTTGCTATCGGGAAGTAGGACTGTTTTTTCCCGTCGAGTTGCAAAACTAAAATTATGAGGGATATAATTTTCTAAAGGTGGAGCATTACATAGCCTGATTTCTACAAACGACTTCTGGCGTGGTCATTGTATTTTACGCTGGGGAAGTAGCTCAAGGAGCTGCTCTTAAAGGTGACAGGCAACAGTTTTTCACCTCTAGATGTCCTACAATTGTTCTTTTATTGGCTAAGTGTAAACATTAAGTGAAGGATTCCTGGGGTTGAAAGTACTGCATTCTCTAGTAAATACTATAGTGATAATACTATAGTGATTGGGGTCTCTTGAGATAATAACTAGGCAAGGGTTCCACCACCGCCCACCCCCTATCCCCTGCACACTGTAATGATGGTCCCTCTCTTCACTAGCAATACCTGCCCTTATCACTTCCCATTCCTACTACCCCCTGAAATCATGGCATCTCTGCAAGCGACTTTACCACTACAACCCGCGGGCTTTCCCTCGTCTTATTACCTACTCCTCATGCTCTCCGGGAATGTCCACCTAACCCTGGGCCGGAATCGCTACAATACCACCACCCCACACTGGACATGGTCTCTGCATTGCATTTATGAATATCTGCAGTCTCCCAAAGAAAACGCAGCACTCCAATGCTGGGTAGCACAGCATACATCCGACATTCTTACGATAGTAGAAACCTGGCTCTCCTAATCTACCCCAGACTCAGCTGTCTCCTCCCTGGCTTCACTCTTTTCAGAGCAGATCGGGTGGGTAAGTGGAGGTGGTTGCCATCTACCTGCGTGACTCCATTCTAGGACATGCAGTACCAACCCCTGAGCAGCCCACGGGGCACAAGCCATCACCTGAAATTACCCGCTTTTGGTGGTGGCCGTTTACCTCACAACCACCTACCTTACCCCCCACAAGCGCCAAAGCCTAGCTATTCACTCCCTCACAGACTATCTGTCCACCCCTGCCACACAAGGCTGAACAGCTTATTCTAGAGACCTCAACACCAACTGGCTCAGCCCCACCTCAGGACACATTAAGAATGACTTTGTGCCCTTGACCTATCATACAATTGGTCACTCTGCCCACCAGACTCAACCAAGCTAGGTGACCAGCTCCCTCTTAGACGTAGTACTCTCTAACTGACCACACAAAATAAAGTCTGTTAACGTCCTAGCAGACTCCCTCAGTAACCACTCACCTGTTCCGTGTTTTTGGTCCTTCCCCCATACTCAGTCCTGACTATAATACCACCCACCATCGTCGTTTCCACCCCAGGGGCCTTGACAATCTTAAGCGGCACCTTACCCAGCTCGACTGGTCCCCAATCACCCTCGCAATAGATATAGATACTGCCTTAGCCTACCCACCAGTGCCTTCAGCAAGGTCTGTGACATCTTTGCCCCCATCACCAAATCTCATCCAAAGAAGCAGAGTGCTGCCTGGATTTCCCCCGCATTGATCCAGCAACTAAAACATAGGGACAACTTATGGCACACTGCGGTTGAGTCCGGCAGGACAGAGGATAGGCAAGCCTATAAAACAGCCCATAACCAGTGCACCTGGGCCATTAAACAAGCAAAAGCCAGCTATTACCAAACAGCCCTGACCTCATCCTGGAGCTCTGCCCGAGCCTTTTGGGATAACATAAAAGAACTTAATGGGAATACCTGCTCCCCCCCCCAGATGGTTATTAATGGCACTGTTAGAACAGACCAAACATGCATTGCAGACTGCCTAAACACAACATTCTTTGACCTAAGTGCGGTTCTTCCTGCCCATTTCTTTGACCCCATCCTCCCATCCAACCACCCTACTACCTCTCGGCCCCATTTCACTTCAGGACAATCTCACCCTGTGACACCAAACCGTTCCTCCAAAAGCCCTCTCCTCCACAACCCGAGCGGTGATCCCTTGACTCCAGGATACTCTGCCCAACACTGGACGTCATGTTAGCCCCTCACGGATCTCCTCAACCGATCCCTATGCCTTGGCCAATTCCCAAATGTATGGAAACAGGCTGAAATCACCCTCATCCACAAGACTGGAGACCGAACATTACCAACAACTACAGACCCATCTCCATCCTCCCCCCGCCAAAGCCCTGAGAAGATGGTATCCACGCAACTCATGGACTACCTATCTAAATGCAACATACTATGCCCAGAGCAACATGGTTTCCTCCTGGTCACAGCACCTCCACAGCCCTTCTGGAGTTCTCCCACCAAATACACACTGCACTTGATGCTGGGAAAATTGCTGGCGCAGTGTTCATCGACCTATCTAAGGCCTTTATACAGTGTGTCACCCATCATGCTAGACTCCTTTGCCAACTGGGATTCTCATCAGGCCACCTGAATTGGTTCTCCAGCTACATCCAGAATAGATCCCAATGGGTCAAATTGAATGGGACCCTGTCAACAAACCTACCAGTATGCTCCAGGGTCCCCAAGGCTCCATCCTTGGACCTACCCTATTCAGCCTCTTTCTAAACACCTCCTAGCTCCTGCACAGGCAAATGTTTCTATCGCCTGATGACACTGTCCTCATCGCCTCACACACCGACCCACTCTCACTCCAAAGCTCCCTACAACACACCTTCAGCCAAGAAAAATGGTTCCTCAACCACCATCTAGTCCTGAACCTGAAAAAACGAAATCTATGCTTTTTGCACACCCAAAATAACTCCAGTGATGCTCCCTTCACATCACCCCAGCACACTCCACTCCCTTGAATAGGTATCAACCTACAAGTATCTGGGCATCACATTCGACTCGGCATTTACCTTCCACACCCATCTTAACGCTCTTTCATCGGCCATGAATGCCCGGATTGGTCTCCTCTATCGCCACAAAGACTGCCTTCCTGAGCTTTCCCTAAAACTTGCCATCACCTCATCCATTCTGTCCTTGGTAGACTATGGACTCCCTACCTATGCAGCCGCCAACCCTACTGCCCTCACCAAAGTCCAGACCTCTATCAACAAAGCCTGTAGGCTCCTGAGCGGTGCCCACAGCAGAACTCATACATGCCTACTCTACTCTGCCTCTAACATACTCACCTTTGATGAACGGCTGCAATATCACACCTGCTTACTGGCAAAAAAGGCTCTATCTAGGCTTTGCCCCCCCAGGGGTCACTACACCCTGCAACAGGCCTCCCGCCTGGCACTCACCCGTAATGCCACCAAAGCCACCTTCCAGGTACCTAGAGCCAGGACCTCACTCTGCCAAAGATCCTTTCACCATAGAGCACCTGCTTGGTATAACTCATTCCCTGAGCACATCACAAACATCCCCAGAACTGGCCCTTTCAAAATAGCCCTACGCAAATACCTCATTGATAATCGGAACTGCACTTGTCCCTAATAGTACCTCCCAGAGCACCCCTGAACATCCCAGCTTACTAAGAACTGGTCTCTGTCACAGGGTATGAATAAGTCTTGTATAGTTACTGCATTTTGTTTTTGCTTTATTGTTTTACACCTTGTATCTCACCTGTATTGTTTACCAATGTCTTACCTCACAATTTTGTTTGTCCACCCTCCCTGCGACGAGGTACCTTTGTAAATGAGTCTCTGACTCAAAGGTTGTAAATCTGATTTTATGAAATAAAACAAATAAATAAATGCCAAGGCCAAAGGCTAAGGAGTTTATTAATCAGTCCAGTTATTACCGAGGTAACCCAGATCACTACTGGTATTATCACTATTATAAAGGAAAAAATGAAAATAAAAAAATAAAAAACATTTTTAAAAACAACCAAATTTGTTTGTTGTGTTACAGCGGTTTTTATGACAAAGCAGGAACAGTTTCTCCCAGAAGTGCAATAGTGTTACTAGATGTTTCCAATTGGCTGCTGTGTGTTGAAGTGGGAGGGCAAAAGGGGCTTGCTCTCTGATTGGCTAAGTACAGATGAAGCAGCCAATCAGACTGCAGAGCCAGTAACCCATTATTTTTCTTAGCCAATCAGAATGCAGAGCCACTGTCCCCATTATTCAGGCTACTGTCCAGTTATCACAGAATAACCAGACAGTAGCTCTGATTGGCTAAGAGGACTATTTTCCAGTGTAATAATACTTTAATCAATTGCATTTTTAAAAGAAAATACTGAAGTGGATACATGCTTTTTAAAAAGTACAACATACGGGCCACCCCAATGGCCCAGCAGCAGTACATTCCACTGTCATGCAGGCACGAGGTCAGTTGAGGCACTGCTCATGCCACAGCGAGGAGGGTGGATTATGGGAGAATATCTGGGGGAAAACACCCAGCTGCCATCTACATGATGGCTGTGGCCTGCAAAGGGTATGTCCCAGACAATGGGATACGGTATATTCCTGGACAGCAGGGCCAGTATAAATGTAAATGGGGAAAAAAAAAGAGTGCAACATACCACAGTACTTACCCTTCTATGAGATATGCTGTATCTTGGAAGTTGGTGTCTTGTGTCTGAGGTTCTAAAACATAAGGACGTAAACAACAAATGAGATTTTTTTTAAACCGCAAACCTTACATACTACTACCGTATTCCTCTACAATAGGGCCCTTAGTAACACACCCATAATAATGTAGTGGAAACAGAGTAGTCACTCCATGTTACCGATTTACTATTGCAAAGGAGTGACACTGGCATTTATAAATGTCATACACATTTCTCAAAAGTTCCCCCATAAGGCCAAGGCATGGTGACAGTACATCAACTCACAAAGGGCCTTAAAAGACTTGGAAGTTGCTCACAGGAAAAGAGAGCAACATTATGCAATCTCTTCAAAAAGTTGGGATGATACGTTTTACACCTGCATTGCATCATGATGCTATGCTGACATATTGCTAGGAGAAGAAGGAGTCTGACCAGAATTCCAAATGCAGCACAGGTGTGTTGTTACAAAACAGTGGAATCAAAGCACAACTTTCTTAAAATCTGTCTGCGTCCTCCCATTCACTACAACGTGTTTCCTTCTGCTCCCCCTCCCTTGGCACTATTTTCTCTCTCTCCCCCTCCCTCGCTGCTTTATTTTCTTTGTCCCAACCAAAGGGGCTGGAGATTTAAAAAAAAAAAAAAAAGAAGAAGAAAGAAAAAGAAACAGCCCCAAATAACGCAACCAGGTCTCCTCCATGGCCAGCCACCATCTTTCTGCACTCATTTGCATTTAAAATACAATATAATGCTCCCTCCTAGACCCTCTTCCCACCCCAGCTCCTATCTATAAGAGAATAAGGGCAACAGGCACAATCCACCCTTGTCCATGGCCGGTTGCCTTATCCTGAATTAAAGCGCTCACACACTTGCTTGATCTGACTGTAATAGTAAAGGCTTTACTATTACAGTCAGAGCAAGCAAGTGCAGAAGACCTTTCATTCAGTACTGCTTCCGTTTTTGTTTTGTGATTTGTTTTTTTAAGCATAGTTGCTACAGTAATCCTATATCTGGTTAAGTGTGCTGTGCAATGCATCTAAACATGCAAGAATATAAAAGTAAATATTTTACCTAAACCTAGGTTTTAGCATTAGTGGTAAATAGAGGCAGTTATATGTTACTACACTGCATATCTTATCCACATTCAGGAACATAACAAATAATTAAAAGTTACCCGTTTAACAGTAATGATAGCCAATTAAACAAAAATGTTTTTTTAATGCATGTTAACTGGTAGATTGGTGTAATGTAGCACATACACTGTAATTATCCAGACAGTATTATAAACAGTTTAAAACATAGTGACAAATGACAATTCAAATCAGTCAACAAAAGTATTCTAGCCTGATTTCTCATTTGCAAGGTGCTTTTTTTTTTTTTTTTATAAAACTCACTCACCACCTATATTAAAAAGTCACAGCTCGAAATAATAAAGAGCCCAACTTTACAGAAGTGTAAAAGACTGAAATGCATAAAGTTTGCTTTATTGTTAATTCCAAGAGCTGCGCCTTTACTGCAGGTGGTGAGTGCTGGATTTCTAAGATTTTAGTGAGTTGTAGTTATCTACAAAGCACCCTACCCCAGTGCATATCCTTTTTCTGACTGGTGCTTTTTATTACTGTTTCAGCAAAACTGCTGGAGCGTATAGCACAGTGGTCTAAGGCTCTGAGCTGCAAATTTGGTGACATCCAGACATCCAGCAGACCAGACCTGGGTTTGAATCCCACAGCTTCCACTTGCGTACTGTGTGACCCTGAGCAAGTCACTTAACCTCCTTATGCTCCCAGGTCGCTCCAGCTTAGTGTGCTATACCTGGTTAAACAACTAAATAAAAAAAAAACTCACTGAATTTTGAGTCCATAGCATCTAGCTCACTTGTGCATACTACTAATAGCTTTTGATTAGAAGCACACACAAGCTGCCCTGAGGTTCTGATATCAAAGGTCAGCCCAAACTTTACTACATGTGAGAAAAGTATATTAAACTCGAAATTTAACAAATTAAACAGTCTCTAAAATTACATGTCTAAGCAGCCTACAACAAAGGAAGTGAGATCATAACATGATCCCACCAGAAAGCACCTCCCTCACTGCATTGCTGCTTCTATAACAGAAAAAAAGAGTTACACATGCCTTCACACAGCCAACTATGAGCTCTCATTTATTGAAAATAAAAACTGAATTAAATAGGGAGAAAGGATATGATGCACAACAGCCTCTATTCATTGCTGTTCCAAAGTCACCACTGGCACATCTCTATACCTTTAAACACAGTTGCATGGTAACAGTTGGGACTCTAGGTCCATCATGTCTTCCTCCCCTACAATACTTCATAAGCAAGGATGAACAAGTATGCTGTACAACTGTGTGCTAATTTAAAGAAATGTCCTTCCCAATCTACCACCCAGGGTATCCTGCGATTTCCTTACGGTAATCCTGCACCACAGCTGCCCAAACAGACTCAAGAAAGATTATTACAAGCTGCCCCCAACTGCTCCCATCTGCCCCATGTAACTTACTGTACGTGGTGTGATCCTCACCAGATAGTCAGCTACCAGGCGGGGTGTGATGTGCACAGCCTATATCAAAGCTACTGTACTCCTGATTCCATAGGCACTCCAAAAAAAGCACCCTCCCTCTCCAAGGGGCCCTTGATAAACATCTCACAGCTGGGTATTCATTGAGCATTACTGCCATCGTCGCCAGATCTCTCCCAGGCTGCTACTCCTACTCTTCTGTTGTCAGGTGCCCAATACCCTCTTTCACCTTCCTCCTTCCAGATATGTACTGGAAGAAGGCTTTGGTGTTTTCCACAGTTTCTACTGTTAGCCTGGCTTGCTGCCCCTCCTTGGCTTTTTTAATTCCAGTTTTGCAGTCCCTCAGTGTTGCACTGTACTCCTCTCTGCTCTAGAGGCAACTGGGTCCTTTCAAGTGGCCACAGACTTTCTTTTTGTTCAGGAACCAGTGACTTAAAGTACGTACTTGTTGAGCCAAGGGTCCACTTATTGGCCCTTTTTCCCTTACTACTTACAGGACTAGAGAACACTGTGGCTGCTTCAAGCACCTTCTTCAATGAACCCCAAATGTGCTCTGTATTACCAGCCTCATGCAGTTGCTCCAGACCACCAGACACCAGAGTCCTTCACTTTGGCAAAATATGTCTTTTTGAAGTGCCAAGGAACTGAGCACCACCTAGTCTTCCCTGCCACGAAAGAGGCTACCGAATCATGGTCACTGCCTCCCACTGGCTTTTTGAAGTTCATACTGAAGATGACTCCATCCCCACTGGTGACAGCCTGTGAACAAGATGAAGGGTGGCCTCATAGTTCCCCTGGTAGATATGCTGCTGTAGGATGCAGTTCTTGAAAGTGGAATGTAACTTGATCTCATCCCTGTGTCATCGAGGCACAGGTCAGGAAACATAGGAAAAACCAGGAGCAGTTGTATAATTCGCGAAAAAAAGGGTTTATTAGTACTAGCAGTAACATAAAAAAAAAAACTTGTTCAGTATAATTATTTACAAAGGCAGAATAAACAGAGAAGATCCATCTGAGTTTTCCTTCAATCTCTGTGTGTCACGCAAAACACTACAGCTCTCTCTTATAAGTCCTTGCAACCCCCCTTCTTAACAAGCATCCTGTTTTTTTTCTAAAATGTTCTTGTGAATTTCAGGCAGGTGCAGCAAGAACACAATGTCTCAGAACTGAGGCCCCTTCTCCACATCTTCTGAAAAAGGGTTTAAAAACTGCTCTCAGGTTAACCTCTTGAGTTCCCAATGGCGTTTTGCAGTCATCTCAAACTATAATTGTATACATTTCAACAGTAACACTATGAAAGTGGCATTTCCAAAAGCATTCAGTACAAGGTTAAAACCAATTTCCCGAGTTTTGTGTAATTGTTAGTTTGACAACTAACGTTATCTGCTTACCGTTCCATGTAGTAATTTCTGTTTACATAATGAAACTTGTACCTTAAATCTGTTTGTACGCTTGTATTAATGTTATGTGTTTGAGGCATTAGACAATTGTGTCTATATGTATTTCGTATAGTGTATGTTGTTGTATTTAACTTAATTTTGTATAAATTTTGTATATGCTGCTAACCTTATGCATTTTTATGCTTCTTGCAACACCTAACAGGACTTGTCTTGTAAACAGGGATTTTATACCTAATGACTGGTGATATCCTGTATAAAAATAAAATGTTACCTACCTATATAATTTCCAACAAAGGGATCCCAATATCAGTTACATTTCCACATAATGATTTGTATATATTTTTATACCAGCAGATATGTAATGGGAGGCAAAGGCAGAAACAGCAAGGGAAGACTGAGAGACAGTGAGAGGCAGAGAATTGAGAGACTGTTGGGGTAATCAAATCCTAGGTCTCATGAGAAATATTTGGTTGCGCAACCAGACAGACAAGAGACAGGAAAGGAAAGGAATAAACAGAACAGATTCCTGCAATCAAACTCTACATAACAACTGGGACAGGGTCCTATTAAACCCTGCCACATACACTCCCCTCCTTAAGAGGGAACCTGTTTTATCAAACAGGTTTCCAAAACTTTCTATTATTTCTCTACTAACATTAGCTTCTAACATTCAGAAATTAAGCACATGTGCAGTATCCTTTTTTCTATAACAATACAGTTTAAACTCATACATTTGTTTTTCAACCTTCAGAACCCTATCTTGACAGAAAATCAGCATTGCTATTCTCTTAACCAGATTTGTGTATCACCTTGAATTTAAATGGTTGCAATGCCAGGTATCACCTTGTGATTCTGGAATTTTTAATTTTCGTTTGGTTAAACCAACAAAGAGGATTGTGATCTGTTATAAGTACAAAGTCAGTTCCTAAAAATAAAACTTAAGGGACTCCATGGCCCACTTTGCTGCTAAACATTCCTTTTCAATGGTGAGGAACCTTTTCTCTCTGTCGTGCAACTTCCTACTTATGTAGAGAATAGGATGTTCCATCTCATCTATGTTTTGACTCAAGACTGCACCTAGGCCTACCTCTGATGCATGTGTTTGTAACAAAAATGGTTTCACAGAGTCTGGGCTTCTTAAAACAGGGGCTGAACATAATGCAGCCTTAATAACGTGGAAAGCTTCATCATACTCTGGGGTACATTTCACATTATTTGGGTACCATTTTTTCCTGAGTTCAGTGAGGGGAGTAGCTAACTCAGCAAATTTGGGAACAAATCTCCGATAATAACCAGCCAGCCCTAAAAATTACCTGACATGTTTCTTTGTTTCAGGGACAGGGCTGTTAGCTACAGCTTCTATTTTAGAAATTTCTGGCTTAACTTCTTCATTTCCCAACACATAGCCCAAATATCTGGTTTCCTGCATGCCCAATGCACATTTGCTAGGATTAATAGACAGACCTGCATTTTTGATAGCTTGGATAACTGCTCGTAGGTGCTCCAGGTGGCTTTTCCAGTCTAGACTGTAGATCACAATATCATCCAAGTATGCAGCACAATAACCAGTGTGAGGAGATAAAGGGCATGGTGGTGAACTGACAGAATACAACAGGAGTGGCAAATGCAGTTTTGTCTCTGGATTCTTTTTAGCTAAAGGGATTTGCCAGTAACCCTTGGTGAGATCGAGGTACTGACATACTTTGCACTCCCCAGTCTGTCCACCAAATAATCTATTCTGGGTATAGGATAACTGTCAAATTCTGACACTTGATTAAGTTTCCTAAAATCAAGGCAGTTTCTAACACCCTTTTCTTTTTTGTTTACAATTACCACTGGAGATGACCAAGCACTCCTTGACTCTTCTATGATACCCAATTCTCTCATTTTTTGTATTTCCTTAACCACGTCAGCTCTTAACCGCTCTGGTAACCTGTATGTCTTTTGCCTAATAGTGCGAGCATTCCTTGGCACTATTACGTGCTCAACCCCTTTTGCTCAGCCTGGTACTGTGGTAAAAGTACTGTTAAATATCTTTAGCACATTACAAATTTCTGCAGTTTGTTCTGAGGTTAAGGAAACATTCACCTTTACAGCATCAGCAGTTACAGTTTGCTACACGTTATCATAAAGCTACATCGATATCTTCTTTATCAGTTTCTGGTAAAACTAGCTAAGCTGACTTTTGGCATTTTAAAGCCTGTTTCTTCAGGAGGTCAGCATGGTATATCTTAGTAGGATTTTTCCTGTCAAGGACCTCAATCTTGTATTAAGCGGTGCCAGTCGTCTAAGCACTCTATAAGGCCCTTGCCACTTCATTAACAGTTTATTTTCTGCTGTGGGTAACAATAGCAAAACCTTTTCACCTGGCTCAAAAACCTTTTCTTTTACCTCATGGTCATAATATACCTTCTGGTGGTTTTGCGCCTCTTCCCGATTACTATGGGCAATTTCAACATATTTTGCCAGCTTCTTTCTTAGGACACACACATATAAGACATTATAGATCATTTCTGAGTGGGGTTATCTTCCTTCGTTTATCACATCCAGTGGCCTTCTTGGATGCCTATCACACATCATTTCAAATGGTGAAAACCCCGTTGTTTGCTGTGGCACTTCTCTGTATGCAAAAAGTAGGTAAGGCAAGTATTGGTCCCGATCTTTCCCTTCCCCTTTTACAAAACTTTTTAATATGTGCTTTAGGGTTTGGTTAAAACTCTCAACAAGACTGTCTGTCTGAGGGTGATAGGGGAAGGTTCTTATGGCAGTGATACCCAGTAGTCTGTACAGCTCCTTAAGTAATGCAGCATCAAAATTACTACCCTGATCAGAAACAATTTCTTTAGGTATGCCCACTCCGCTAAATTTTTTTGCAAGCTCGGCTGCCACTTTTGAAGCTGTGACAGTACGCATTGGCACTGCTTCTGGGTATAGAGTAGCATAGTCACATACTGCCAGGTAAATCTAGTACCCTTTTTACTTCTGTCTAAAAGGACCAACCACATCATTGCAATTCTCTCAAAAGGCACATCTATCAAGGGTATGGGCACCAGGGGCACCTTATCATTTCTCGTGACTGGGGCTACTTTCTGACACTCAGCACAGGAATTACAGTAGGTAGAAACATCTTCATGAATTCCAGGCCAGTAAAATCTACACAGCAATCTGGCAAGGGTGCGATCCCTCCCTGAGTGACCAGCCATAGGACTATCATGTACTACCTGTAACAACTCTGTTCTATACATCTGTGGTATAACCAATTGTTCTGTCTGTTCCTGTATCTAAGGTTTAACTCAAACTCTGTACAGTACCCCATTACATTTAAACATTGGTCCACCCTGTATTGGTTTCACCCCCAACTGCTTAAAATAACCCTGGGGAGAAACACTGTTAGCATGCTCAAACAAAATAACAATCAGTTATCAGTTTAGTTTCAATATTTTCATATGTTAACCCCTTATGTCCATCAGTCATTTGTTGCCACAGTTTCTTCGAGGCAGCGTCTTTCTTCCTGGATTTCGGATCTTGGAGCTGTGCTCAAACAAGTCGAATCAAAATCACTGAAAGGAAAAGTGTACCCACCATTTGAGATTTTCTTTACCTGAGCTCTTGTTCCACTGCTGCTGAAACTGCAGGGTTCAGTTCCTCTGAGATTAACTCAGAAAATCCTGGACAGTCATTTCCAATAATCACAAGTACAGGTAACTTAGGTGCTACCCCCACTTTCATTTGGTGTGACACACCCTTAATGATCAGAGTCACTTGGGTGGTGGGATAGTATTGAGTGTCCCCGTGGATACAGATTACACCAGTACCTGGTCCTTTTACATAGTGTTTTCCCAGCACTTCAACATGCACTAGGGTCTGTCTTCTTCCCGAATCAATTAGTCCCTTTAAAGTCTTATCCCTCAACTTTAATTTGCCAAGGACAAATCTGCTCCAGTGTCACTCTTCTTATGGCAATTTCTTGCAATATGACCAGGCTTATTACAGTTATAACAAATAAAAGTCTTTGGGGCAGATTTGTTACCCACCAGAGTTCTTATCAAACTTGGAGTTTAAATGGGAAAAGAGGTTCTTACCGGTGCTTTGCTGTTACCTCGCTGCTGTGGCATCTGTCTGGCCATTTGGTAGTCCTTGGCCAAAGAAACAGTCTTTTCCACCTTCTGGTCGTTGTTCTTTTACCAAAGCTGCACATCTGTAGGCAGGATGTTGCTGAATTGCTCCGTTGCAAATGTTCGATGATCTGCGGGACTGTTTGCCCTCTGGTTGGAGCCATTTAATAAGGAGCTCTCTGAGTCGGGTGAAGGCTTCTCGAAGACTGGTGAATGCGTTGTACTTTAGGGACGGAATCTCTGCCTGTAGATCTCCCTGAGATGTCATATTTTTCAGGATTTCTTTTTCACAAGGTCGTAGTTTTCTGACTGTGCAGTGTCCATACTGCTGTAGGCAAGTTGGGCTTTACCTGTCAGGTACGGTACCAGTCTGATTGTCTATTGCTGCTTTGGCCACTGGCAGGCTGTGGCAACCCTTTCAAAAGTTGTCAGGTATGCCTTGATATCATCCGAGGGCCACAACTTTGTAAGTTTAATGTCTTTTACGTCGCTTGTACCTTGTTGCTCTGCTGGACCAGAGCCAAATCCTTCTGCTTCAGTAGCTTACAAGGCATCCAGCCAGCGCTGCTCCTGTCACTGCATCTCTTCTTTTCTTTGTTGCTCCTATCACTGCATCTCTTCTCTTTCTGCTTCTCTGTTTCTCTTTGTTGTGTAGCCCACCATTTGAAAAAGTCCATCAGGCTTTCAGGTTCTGTCACTGCCTGTTCTTTTTCCATAACTTGTCTACTGTACAATCTCAGCTTGGACTTCAGTCTCTGCTAGTTTGGCTGCCAATCTCCTGGTAACCACTTCTGGACTTGCTGCTGCAGAATCCATACCTTTCTCTATGCTTCCCTGGTACTAGGTCCAGTACTCATGCACAAAACTCCTGGCTTAGAGTGTGCACGGCATAAATCCCACTTAGGCTGACACCATCTGTCATCGAGGCACAGGTCAGAAAGCATAGGAAAAACCAGGAGCAGTTGTAGAATTCGCAAAAAGTGTTTATTAGTACTAGCAATAACGTGAAAAAAAAAAACCTGTTCAGTATAAATATTTACAACGGCAGAATAAACAGAGAAGATCCATCTGAGTTTTCCTTCAATCTCTGTGTTACCAAAACACTGCAACTCTCTCTTATAAGTCCTTGCAACCCTCTCCTTAACAAGCATCCAGTTTTTTCCTAAATGTTCTTGTCAATTTCAGGCAGGTGCAGCAAGACCACAATGTCCCAGAACTGAGGCCCCTTCTCCACAACTTCTGAAAATGGGCTTAAAACACTCTTCAGGCTAACCTCTTGAGTTCCCAATAGCTTTCTGCAGTCATCTCAAACTATAATTATATACATTTCCAGTAACACTATATAATTTCTAAACAATGGGATCCCAATATCAGTTACATTTCCACATATTGATTTGCGTATCTTTTTATACCAGCAGATATGCATGGGAAACAGACGCAGAAACAGCAAGGGAAGAATGAGAGACAGAGAACTGCGAGACTGTCGGGGTGATCAAATCCTAGGTCTCACGAGAAAGATTTGGTTGCGCAACCAGACAGACAAGGGAAAGGAAAGAACTGAACAGATCCCTGCAATCAAACTCTCCATAACACCTGGCACAGGGTCCTATTCAACCCTGTCACTCCCTGCCATAAGCCCTGTTTTGCTCGCTTGCCACCACATGCTCCTGTCATCAGGCCTTTTGGGAGTCTCCTGAGAGGCCAGCATATGGCGACAGGGGGACAGAGGCTTTTCCCTGTGTTTCTCCCATTCCCATGCTGGGGCATGCCGCGAACTTGCAGTGTGGAGGCATGTGCATGACCTGGAGTCCCACCGCCCCTTCTACTGCCCTCCCAGACTCCGCCTACCACCTGGCCTCCATCGGGTGGCAGTCATTTGGCAGAGCAGGCAGGTCCCTCCGGAATGTGAGAGCAGCCGTCAGGCATTCAATCCTTTCCTCAGCCAACCCCAGCAACCTGTGCTCATCACCAAATACAGGTCACCGATGTGGCAGTAGGTAAAGCACCAGCACCTCAGCCCTCCATGTTGTGGGCCAGCTTGCCATAAGCCCTTATAAGATGCCTGTCCATGTCTGGAAATTAAAGTCCCCAAGATCACCACTACATACAATTTTCTGCTCTCTTAATTTCCCTGGTTAGCTGAACATCACGCTCCACTAAGCTGTATGGGGGCCTGTAGCAGATCCCCAGGTGACTCTTTTGCACTTATTTCCCCTAGCATAGACCAACACTGACTTTACGTCCAGTGCCACTCCAGATGTTCTCACCGTCTTTCACAGTAATGCTCTTCCTTATGAAGATAGCTACCCTACCCATTTTCCTGTCAGGCATATCCCTATGGTATAGTCTGTATCCCTCTATCCTGGTATCAGTCATTTTCTTCTCCTATTAGGTCTTAGTCAGTGCAACTAGTCCTGCTCTTCATAGTGGATCATGCCCTCAAGATCGCTCATTTTGCCGTGCTGAAAGAATACCTCAGGCCACATGCACTTTGCTCCAGCATGCCCCCTTTGGCAAACACAATCAGCATCTATTTACACAGCACTGACATAAGACGAAAACCTGGGTTACTAGTTACAATGCTAACTTCTAAGGTACTTTTTAAAATAGCAACTTCCAAGGTGCTTTTTAAAATAGTATGGCACTGGACAGCCCCCCTCATAAAATCTAGGCTGATGGCTGGCCCATTAATGCAGTGGCTGGGGGAACTTCCCACTGCCTGACAGCCCCATGGTGTGTCAGGTTATCAGGTATAGCAGTGCAAGGTCACACCTTGCTGGGGAGGCAGAGGTATCGGGGCCTCTCCATGTTCTGTGGTGAGACTTAGGCCCTTCTCTGATGCCTCTAGAGGTTGGGGGAAATAAAAGGGCTCTGGTTGTGTAATAATGCTGCCTCCCTCCACACTCATAAAGGAACTTAAGAGTGCTTTCCACCTGCCTCCTGCCTGCTGGATTGTGGCTCTCAGCCTGGCCGAGCAGGGTAGCTGCAGGGTAGGCTGCACTTTGTGAGGACAAGACACAGACGTGCAAGGGCAACAGAGCACCAGGTGGGCACATAGGATAGAAACCCCTGACTGGCAGTAGAATATATGATGAAAGGAGGTCAAAGCCAAGAAGCCCCATGGTAAGGAGGAAGAGAGTAAATAAAAACGATCTATATTGTTATTTAATAACACATTATGTGTTTTCTTAAAAGCACGTGTGCAGTGAAGCAAGAGGTGAGGCATCCAACCTTACTAGATTTTTTTTTACTGCAAATTATTTAAGACTCCTTCAAACTCAATTTACTTACATTACACACCAGTTTTTGTTTTTCTGTTTTTTTTTTTTTTGCTTTTGCATCATCTACAATATTTTGTTTCTCCACCCGTGGCCCCCAAGAGTTCCACTCCATTGGGCCCTCTTAGTCCCAGTGCCAGCTGCCTGCCACACTTATTCCTGACAACTGTGAAACACGGCTCACCAGGGTGTTCACAGCACCCAAGTTCCAGGACTGTCCCTTCCTGCCCCCCTCGCTGCCAACAGAGGGGAGGAAAGCAGTGTCTTGACCAGTCCCATGATTCAGGAAGTGTGTAGGGCATTACGCATCATGGTCAGGTGACTTGTGGGAAAGCGTGCAGAGTCCATCATAAGGAGGGACCTAGATGGTCTGTCTTTTTTTTTCCTCCCCTCCCACCTCAACAACAGGCTATCCAGGTTTTCCCGCTACCAAGGACATCTTTATCACACTGCTACCAGAAGCCTCAACAAGAGGGTAATGAAACCTCCTGCCGCTTCCACTCTGGATGTCCCAGGCTCAGAGAGTGAACCTAGGTCACATGCATGCAAAGAGATTCCTCCCTCTTTATGCTACACAGTCAAATGATACTCGTCTTCTATCAACTTTTTTCTTTAACGTTATAAATTATTATTTCCCAAGAAAACAATACGGTTGAACAAACATATCAAATCAGCAAATCAGCTGGGCCCCCCCCCTTGCAGGGACTGCAAGCTCCAACTGCTGAGCCAACTCGTCCCTCAGACCTACGGCTCTCCTCAAGCTGCTGCCGGGCCCTCTTGCCCAGATCCACAACCTTCCATTTCTGGGGACAGGACAATCTCCAACCGCTGAGCCAACTCAGCCCCTGGACCTATGGCTCTCCTCAAGCCACCGCCCGAGCTCTCCTGCCGGATCCACGGTCTTTCAGCTGGGCCCCTACGTGACCAGCTCAACCATTGAACCAACTCTGCCCCTGGACTGTGGCTCTCCTCAACCCGCGCCCGAGCCTCCTGCACAGATCCACAGCCTTCCAGCTGCCCCCCTGAAGGGACCCCAACTCATCCCTCAGACCTCAGGCTCTCCTCAAGCTGCTGCCCGAGCCCTCTTGCCCAGATCCACAACCTTCCGACTGCCCCCCACAGGGACCGCAATCTCAACCGCCAAGCCAACTCAGCCCCCGGACCGATGGCTCTCCCAAGCCGCTGCCAGAGCCCTCCTGCCCAGATCCACAGCCTTCCAAGTATGGCTCTAGCCACCAGCTAAATAGAACGTGAGCACCTTTCCAGGACCCTCTCCAATTGTTCCAAAGCTCTCCATTGATTCTGCTCTCTCAAAACCAGCAATTTAGAGGATTTAATGATAATTTAACTGACTTGTATGCTGAGTTACAACTTGTACAGAGTTATAAGTGCAAAGTGTTCAAAAAAGGGCTGTGATTACAGTTCTCTCTGTGAAATTGTGCTGCTCCATTCTGGCAGAGACTTTCTGGCGCTCAAACCAACTGCTCCCATTGTTGTGTAAATCAGGCTCCCTGCTGGGCTGATTGCACCTCTTGCTTTGGCCAACATGTTTAATCCTTCCCTCTCTTCTCTCCAACTGGGCCCCCGCAGGACAGCAAGCTCAACCACTGCCAACTCAGCCCCAGGACCGACGGCCTCTCCTCAAGCCGCCACCCGAGCCCTCCTGCCCAGATCCACAGCCTTCCAGGTACACCCCTAGCCGCCAGCCATTTGTGCCCGCCAGTGCTGTGCACTGGCTCCCCACCCTCCCACCCACCCTTGCCGACACTTATTTTATATCAACCACTCATCACCTGATTCGCTTTTTCTATCTACCCAATTCCCCATTGGCTCCATATATTCTCTACCACTAGAGGCATCTGCCAGCAACTTCCCTACGAGTTGCATCTCACCGTCTACATCTCCTCCCAGTTTCTCTACGCCTCTCTAGCTTGCACTCATGGAGTCCTGTCTGATTTTGAAGTTATAGTACCTACCTTTGGTGCTGTCTCTATTAATACTTCTCTCACACCATACTGAACTGACGGGAGGCAAACCCAGTCTGGTAGCACCACTAATGGTGGATAACAGCTCGGTCTGCCTCACTGGAACATTGCACCACCCGGCAGCTACATTCCTCCCTCACTGCCCTGTGCTCCCTGTGCCACTGTCACCTCTGCGCCCATTCAGCTCATTACCCTCCTTAAGTTAGTATCCTCTCCTATCATCCTGTCCTCCCCCAAAACTATAACGCCTACTCCATAGCTCATCCAAGGAAGCAGGCTACTACAGCTCCTTATTTTCTTGCTTCTTCTAGCATCTGGTGCTATCCACCCAAACTCTGGCCTGAATTTGCCCATCCTCCAGCCAGTGCCCACACAGCAACTATGGCAGTATGGCGAGTATGGCCGCGTGGTTTAAGGCTCTGAGCTACAAATCTGGAGACCTGGGTTTGAATCCCACAGCCCCCACTTGCATACTGTGTGACCCTGAGCAAGTCACTTAACTTTCTCGTGCTCCCAGGTTGTACCTGTATACAAGCTTTCAGCATAGTGTGTCTCACCTGGTTAAATAATTGGAAAAAAAAATAATTCCATACTCACTACCAAATGGCCTTAAAATCATCCACCTAAACATAAGAAGCCTTGTTCCCAAAATCTCCCTATTGCAACCCATGGTAAATGACTATGCCCCCCGACATCACTGTGATCTCTGAAACTTGGCTGTCCAAAAACATTTCAGACCATGCTATCTCTATCCCTGGCTTCACAGTATCAAGACAGGACAGGACCGGGAGAGGTGGTGGCATAGCTATCTATACCTCCTCTTCCCTCCAGTTCACGCCTTCCTTCACTACCTCTGTTCAGTCATCCCACGAGGCTCTCCTTTTAAAAGTCTCCCTTCCCCACACTGTCCCCATCTTCATCGCTGGAGTTTACTTTCATCCTGGTAAGCCACATTCCAATGTCATTGACTTGGTCATAAAGCTCTCCTCATTTGCCAGTGATGGTGAACTATTCATCATGGGAGATCTAAATCTAAACTGGCTGACCCCATCTCTGGCTAATACTTGTTCGATCATCAAAGCCGTAAACCTCCACCAACTGATACTGGAACCGACTCGTCTAAACTTTAAAACACTAAACCATTCCCTGCTTGACCTTGTCCTCACCTCCCATCCCCATTGTGTAGTGGCCTCTGGGCTACTACCAAACTCTATCAGTGACCGCTACATGACCTTTGTAGTGCGTAAAATACATAGAACTAAACACTCAGCAAAAACTATCTTCACTAGACCCTTCGTAACACTTGACCGGCAATTATTGCTCCACGACCTCTCACAAACAGACTGGTCCTCCCTTTCCACAGCAACCTCAGCTGACGAGGCCCTTGCCTACTTTACTTCTAAATTTCTTCGGATTTGGAATTCCTAAACCCCGCTCCGTAAAACCAGGGTCTGTGGCGTGCACCTCCCCATGGTCACTCCTGAGCTTGTGGCCTGCCAACGAGCTTGTGATCTTGCATGGCATAAGTCCAAAGTCTGTAACTGCCCTTGTGATGACCAACGATACCATAAACTTCGGAATGGCTGCACTAAAGCAATCCGTCTTGCCAAAGCCAAGCACTTCAAGTCTAACTTCCAGACCAAACAACCCATCTAAATTCTGGAAGGTCGTCCACTCGCTCTTCTCACCATCCTCAAACCCTCCGACACCTACCCTCAAGCTAAATCACGCTGTCCTTTCTGAACCTATAGCCATTGCCGATGCTTCAACTCCCACTCACGCCACCTGTGCCTCTTCTCTGCTAAGCACCCTCTAAGTCCCTCCTGCTTGATGGCCCCTTCTCACACCTCACACACTGTGTCACCTCCACCTACCCCTCCTCAAGCTGTCCCCACCCCCCGCTCCTTTGCCCCTCCAAATTCTTACACCGCCCCAGTTCTCCTTCTCTCCTGTCTCCGGACACTACCTCCCAGCTCTCCTGGCAAAAACCCTACCAAAGGCTCCTCCCTTGATGGCCTGAACCCTCGGCTCCTCTCTCTCTCTCTGCTCTGCTGTTGCCTACCGCTCTCTCTCATACTAAGCCTATCCTTTGAGACTGCCACTGTTCCCTCGGTTTGGAAACATGCAGTAGTCCTCCCCCTCCCAAGGGGCGACTCCTCCTCACCAGGGAACTATCGACATATCTCTCTCCTTCCAACCTTAGCAAAGCTATAAGAACCTATAGATCTTAACCAACTCTCATCATTCCTCTCTGACTCCGACTTCTTCACTCCCTTCCAGTCTGGCTTTAGGAAATCCCACTCTACCACCACCTCTCTGCTGAGGCTAACTGAGACCATATCCTCTGGCTTTGACAAAGGGCACATAGCCGAGGTTATCTTTGTAGACCTGGCCAAAGCCTTTGACACTGTCTCGCACCCCCCTCCTCCTTCACAACCTTTCAGCCACTGGACTATCCCCTTCTGCCACAGGCTGGTTCAGTGCCTACCTGTCTGGCAGGTCACAATCTGTGAGAATAGCTGATGCTACCTCTCCCCCCTTGCCTATAATCACTGGAGTCCCCTAGGGCTCAGTGCTAGGCCCCATTCTGTTCTCTATCTTTTTAAATGACCTCCCCCGGTTTGCTCTGCATACAGCATCCATATGTACACACATGATACAGTGTTGTTTAACTCTGGCAATTCTGTCTCTAATATCACCACCAGGCTCCAGTCCAACTTCACTAGAGTTCAACTCTGGTTTGGTTCTCATCAACTTTTCCTCAATGCCGAGAAGAGAGTCTCCTTGTCCTTTGGCACATGGCAGAGACTCGCTAGGCTAAGTCACCTCCCCACCTTTCACACCCTTGATGAGACTGTTCTTGAGGACTCCCCCTCATTTAGGTATCTCAGCATCTGGCTGGACAGATACCTTGACTTCTCTGTACATATCGATTCCGTTCTGAAAAAACTAAGGCCCAAGCTTGGGGTCCTTTACAGAAACAGCAGCTGCATCTCGCTTGCTGCCAGGAGTGAGCTGGTACAGAAGATGATCATGCCCATTTCTGACTACTGAGACATAGTCTACGGTGCTGCCCCACAGTCCTACCTATCCAGACTGGACTCTCTCTTCAATTCCTTTTGTCATGTCACTTTTGATGCCCCTCCACGTACCCACCATTGTGATCTCGATCGCTCCCTCAACTTTCTGCCCCTCCACTCCCAGCGTGCGCTACATGGTGCTAAGTTCATCTCTAAATTCTGGCTGGATCTCTCCCTCATATATCTCCTCCTCTCTTGGCACTCCTACCCACTCACTTATTCCCTGAGATCCCAGGCTGACTCACGTATCCTCTCAGACCCCAGCAGAGCTACATCCTCTGGCCAAAATGCCTTCTCCTACCACCTGCCTAAAATGTGTAAAGCACTCCTTCCTCAAATCTGCCACTCCTCCTCCGTATACTCTCTCACCTCTGCACTACACAATTACCGTACACCTAGCTGCACCTGCTCCTGACACCCTCCTTACTCACATGCCTCCCTCCCTCTCTCTCTCCCCTTCGCTCTCCTCTTCTATATCCCCCCACCCCACCTGCGCTTATACTGCCTTGTATAGCCTAGCTCTTAAAAGGTGTCTTTGTTCCTATGTGTGTGCACCCTGCAGCTTATGCATCCTGTGTACCGCCTGTACTGTAACTGTATGCTTTGTCTACCCTGAATCCTATGCTTTTGACCCTGTACTGCTTCTGAATGTATGTGTGCATCTCCTATGAACCGCCAGTAATGTAATGTAACTGTTGAAATTGCCCACTATGTATCCAATACCTTGAACCCGTTTTTAAATTGTATGTATGTATCCATCCTCTGTAAACACATGTACCTATGAATTCTCGCTCTGTACATCCCATTCCCCATTTCCCCCAGGACGTACCATGAGACGAGCATTGAGTTGCTCAGTGTATCTTTTCTGGTGAAACAATTCAATAAATAAATACATAAATAAATACCTCGGCTAGGGAGAGGTCCCGGCAGATGACTGTCTAATTACTGAGGTATGGGGACAGTGAAGAGCTCTAATAGCTAACAAAGCAGGACCACAACCTCATTTGGAAGGACCACAAAATCCTAGAGTACCCTGGCTTGCCCAAAACAATAGTCCTTTGGCAAGTAGGGTGCCTTTAAAGACTTCAGGCAGGTGCTTTACAAAGCTGGTGTCTAGACTTGCACGGCCCATCCTGCAACCCTCAGATCTGAATATAAAAGTAGCCAAAAACAACTGGTGTTCCCAAAGGAATTAGGGAATTGTTTTGAAGACTAACAAAATTCTGAAAGGTATGCAACCAGAAAGTACTACACTGTTTGCCTAACCACATATTTCAAGCCAGGAAGCCACAACTTGACTCCCATCTTCCAACAATCATTCGTACCTTCACTGAGAGATAGATGTGAGAACAGACTGGTGACTATTTTATAACAATGCTTTTGTTTGTATATCATCTGGGGCTGGATAATGGCCACATTTTATCACATATGTGACTTGGCTGGGGTTTAGAGGGGAGCAACCATTTTAGCACTTGGAGGATGATGACACGTAGTGGGCACAGACATCACAGTGCCTATGATGTTGACACCAAGAGGATAGTCTCAGACTGCCTCCAATGCCTTGCTTGGTTTCCCACCTTCGGTTTAACTTTCTTCCCTCCTCCCTCTATTGGCGAGTTGCAGTTCTGATATTGGCAAGAGCCCTGAGAGGAGAAAAAAAGGAGATTCAGGCCTTGGAGTGGGCTCCAGAACGGTCTAATATTGACCCCACCTGTTCAGGTCTAAACACACCAACTTGTGTTATTTAAGTACTGCTTGTGGAACTCCCCAGTTGATATGGACTATATGGATATTTGTTATTCTGAGACAGAGTTCAGGTTGATGTGTAGTAATTGTCTGAGAGCACTAGGTAGCTAGAATGGCTGGATACCAGCATTTGATGGACTTTTTTTTCTTTTTTTATGTTGAAGTGCTTTCCTGATCGTTTCATGCAAATGTTTTAGTGTGATCAAGGTCAACTAAATTTACTGCATGCCTAGTTTTTTTTTCCAAGGTTCAGGTCTCTTTCAAATGAGAAAAAGCACCAAGACCAGGGGGTATGCAATGAAGCTGGGGAGAGGGTGTTAAGAGAGATGTGAGGAAATATTTCTTCACTAAAAGGGTGGTAGACACCTGGAACAGACTACCAGCAGAAGTGGTGGGTGCGAAAACAGTGAAGTGTTTGAAGCACGCATGGGATAGGCACAGGGGAAACAGGGAGGAAGGAGGGAGTGGTAACTGGAGACCAGTTAGGGTCTGCAGACACAGATTAGATAGGGAACATCTGGACAGGATAGGTGAGCCAAATGGTCCTTTTCTACTAAAAAAATATGTTTCTATGTTTTAAAAATGTTGAATGGTGCTAGCATGTTCTAAGGTGCCAGTCCCTTATGCAGGTTGGGGCATTATATGACGGTGAACCACATGGTGTTAAGGTTTATGTAGTCACCTCTATCTAGGACTCAGAACCAACTTGTTACCATGACCAACTAGGACTGGGAATGACGCCCCCCTCCCTATGGAGGTGGTTTAACTGATCATTCTGTAAATGGTGGGAGCTGGCCGTGAACGAGTCCAGTGTAGGAGACAGACCGCCCAGACGCCTCATGCTCCAACATCCACAGTAGGTGGATGCTGCCACAGATAGCGCTTCTCTGTGGCCTGGGGCCCACTGTACCTCTTTTCAGTATTGCTCACTTTTCTTTCTCTCAGCTTGATTTACTTGGGCTATGAATGAGATGGAGGGGATCATTCATAGGCACAGAGCTCCTCATGGAGTTTGGAAGGCAGTCAATGATCATACTGGAGTGTTTGCGCGTGTCAGGAGTGCTGCAATTTAGTAGAGCCTGGGGATGCTGGCCAACATGGCTGGACATTTTATATTGTCTGTTAAAGCAGCAGTACTACGAAATCAGCAAGTGACCTATCAAAATTCTGTTTTTCGGCTGTATGCATGCGGCCAGAGTTCAGTTTCCATACCTGTAAATGGTTTTTCCCAGTCATCTTTAGTTTTTAGATATTTGCAATTTATTTGAAGTGTTGCAGCGCTACAATAAATATGGCGACGACTAATTTCAGCTGCGCTTTTCTTCCAGGTAGCATCATATCTTTTGACAACAGCAGAGGACCCTCTGCTGACCATTCCGATGTCCCTGCAAGTCATAAACATGTGCAGCTGGCAGCAGAGGGGTTCCAGTGCAACATACTTAGTAGCAGAATGTAAACAAAAGCAGAGAATAACTGAGCAAATTACTCGCGATAGTACAATGTCATGCAGAAAGAGTGTACCAGGTATATGATTAGCAGGGCACAGGGAATAAACTGTCAAAAAGCGCAATTTTTTTAAAGTAGTAATGCTGCTTTAAATGGGACTACAAACACTTACAAATACATCGCATGGAATACACCGTCCCATAAGGAGGAGGAAAAAAAAAAAAACAATGAGCACCTCAATTATTCAGTTGAAAAATTAATAAACAGAATATACAAAAAAAAAAGGCAGATATTCTTTATCACATTACACGAGCTCCACCTAGTGGCAAGTAAAATGGAAAAGTTATGCAGAGGCTGTGTCAGGAAGGTGTTTCACAATTCTTACACTTCTAAAAGTGCGAGGCATGTAAGGACCCCAAGGACCAGTACACATTAGGGAAAGGTAGGTTAGATGGCAAGGTTGTCATTTTTGAAAACTTGTGTATCGGCCAAACACTTTAGACCTCTCCTTTTGTTATACATTAGTGGGGGGGCTGACACAGCCAGGTCTGTATCCCATACATCTGGGTGGGGATTATAACACCTCACTGGACCCCACAATATAGACGGCAGCAGTACACTCAGTGATCCCCAACGGCAACTTATGCGCAACTTTGCAGATCATCTTAGACTTGGGCTTGCAGGCCATTTGGAGATTGGTTCACCTTGGGGACACAGAATTCACCTTTAATTCACAGCCCACAAAAAAACACTCATAGATAGACTATTATCTTACATCTAGTAGCTGGATAGTGGGAGTATCAGAAATGTCTGACTGGGACATAGGCGCACTTGAACCATGCTTCAGAACTGCTAAGTTGCCACGCCAAGTGGAGAGCACAAGGGAGGGGGTGGTGCTGCACTGTCACTGCCTTCAGGCCTTCCTCTGAGAAATTCAGTCCACAGTATTTTAACTCTTCAAGGACCATGCCATCAGGCATAACATCCTGGGGTTTGGGAATGTTATCCTGCCCTGAGACAGAGTCAGCAGATTGTGACTTACTGGCAGGCTGACTGCAGTTGTGCTGGACAGGACCAGGAGCATTACGTACCAGGAACCACAGTAAACAAGAGAGAATTAAGTATCAGGCCTGTCTGACCCAGTCTGGGGCTATTAGGATCATTGTTATAAGTTCCATCCTGAGCTTCAGGAGGACTTTCTGTATGAGAGCAAATGGTGGGAAGGCATACAGGAACATCACTGTCCAATCCAAGGCCAGGGCATCCTCTGGGACTTTTCCCTCTGGCTGGTGGTCTGCAACAAAACTGTAGGAGCGGTGTTCTCCCAAGAGGTGAGAAGGTCTAATATGGGAGTGCCTCACCTTCTGAAAACAAGGCGCATTCATGATTTCCCTGGCTGACTCTGCTTAAGGAGTCTGCCAAGGCATTGTCTTTGCCTGACAGATTAACCGCAAAAATGTTTGCTTCTAAGCAGTATGCCAGGTCCCATACCCTCATTGCTTCTGTACACAGTTTTGAGGATCTTGCCCCTCCCTGTTCATTTTTATTTATTTCAGTACTTGGAAAACCATTTGAGCTCAGAGCTCTTTAAATAGGTTCCACGTCAGGACATTTCAGTACAACAAATAGGTGAAAATTATACAAAGGATTGCAGAAATACAAAGGTAAACAAACAGGATTATACATCAAACACAGTACAGGTCACAGGAAAACAGACAATTTACAGTGCCCAACAGTGAAACCAGCCAGTTGACAGCAAACAAGAGGTTGTTTGGAGCGTTGCTAAGTACTAATGAAAAAAAGAAAAAAGAGGGTAAGGGAGAGCCCAAGTGCAATGTGCAAAGGAGGCGTAATATCAGTATAGCAGTAGGGATCAGAAGGAGGTGACTAATTTGGAGGCAGAGAGAGGGTGCTAAGTGTATGTGAGAAGCAGGAGGCCTACTCAGGGAGAGAGGAAGGGATAAGGGACAGGGGATGGAAGTAGTGATGGGGGGAAGGTGGTGCTAGTGATGGCAGGCACATCGAGTTCGCGCATCATAAGGAGGCGTAGTGGTATATTGTTGTGGTGCTGTCTGTTCTTATTTGGACAGACTGACCCTGCAACTGGGAGAGGTACAACTGCACTGCTAGCAGCACTATCTTGAGTTCCAGGAGGCTGATGTGCTCCAGGGACTCCTGTGAACTCCAGGTGCCACTTAAAGTAAGTTCCTATAGGTGGGCGCCCCACCCCAGTAGTGAAGCATGTGTATTAAGAATACTTGTTGGTGATAACTGAACGAAGGGAATATTCTCTCTGATGCTGCTTTCTTCCTTCCCCCACTCTAATGACCTAACCAATGGTTTTGTCGCTGGTACTAGTTTGGAGTGTGGGTCCCATCTTTGAGACCAATTATCTCTCAAGTGGTTCTGGATATCTCCCATTTAGAACCTGGACCATGAAACCACAGCTGTGGATGTGGTTATGTGTCCCAGTAATTGCAAGAAATCCCTTGCAGGTCTTGATTGGCCTGCTGTGAAGAACTGTGCTGTAGCTATCAAAGCCGCCACTCCAGCCTGTGGGAGGAAGGCTTTCCCCTGCAGAGTGTTTAGCTCGACTCCTATGAAATGCAGCATCTGAGCTGGTTCTATTTGAGACTTCTGCAGATTTATAAAGAATCCCAGATTCTCCAATGTTCTTGTCTCCTGTATTGTATTCCCTGAGATTAACCAGTCATTCAAGTAGAGAAAAAACACCATACCTTGTCTTCTCAGATGTACTGCCACCACAGCTAAGCACTTTGTAGATACCCTCAGTGCTGAAGTGAGGCTGAAGGAAGAGTTGTGAACTGGTACTGGCAGTTCCTAGCTAGAACCTGAGATATTTCCTGTGGGAAGGCCTGACTGAGATAGGAAAATAGGCATCTTTCAGATCCAGTGATCACAGCCAGTATCCTAAATGTAAAGATGGTATCACTGTTTTCAGTGTGACAATCTTGAATTTCTCTCTATTTATATATACATGTGTGTGTATATATATATATATATATATATATATATATATATATATAAATAAAATATTACATACACACATTGTTCAGATACTTGTGATCTTAAATGGGTCACCACTCCACACTTTTCTTGTGGGTTAGGAAGTACCATGAAAACAGACCCTTACCCCACTGAGAGGCAGGGATCTTTTCCACAGTTTTGCAAGCAACATTTTTTTACTTCCAGTTCCAGCAGAATTCTTTCCGTGGTAGAATGAGCTAGAAAACTTTTGCGTTTGGAAGTCTTTGGAACTGCAGGGAGCAAAATTGTCAGGGGTTTTGTTCTGGCTAGGGCTTGGATGCTGCTGCTGCAGAAGCATGCTTGGAGCCCCTTCTGCCCCTAACCCTATTGTACACTCTTTGATGCTGGTATTCATATGGGACACATGAAGTATAAGCTCTGGGAAAGTATTCCTGCCTCTGCTTCCCCTTCCATAATGCATGTAGGAGCTGGAGGCCTTGTCCTTCTCAATGTTACTCTTGTAAGTGGTTATCTATGCATATACTTCTTTCATGTAAACCTCTGCTTTGTCACCAGAAAGTGAGAGTCCCTCGAAGGAGAAATCTGTGACTTCGGTTTGAGCGTCTGTGGAAAGGATGGTAATCCCTAACCAGGAAAATCACGTTAAGGACTCAGCAGGGGCTAAAACTCTAGAAGCAGTATCATCAGTGTTCTCAGCAGTGTGCAATGGTATTTAGTTGCATCTAGGGCTGATCTTGCTGTGGCAATTAAGTCCTGTGCCAGCTCACCATCTGCTTTATTAGCAAGTGTCAGAACTGTATTCCATAATGCTTTCTGGTATTGTGCTATATGTACTGCATAATCTTCCTGCCTGATGAGCAGGGAAATTGATGTATAAACCTTTTTGGCCACAGTATCCAATTTTTTTGAGTCTTTTTCAGGGGGCTGTGCAGACAGGGAGACTTCCTCTTTTGCAAGCAGCAGCCTGGAATACCTCTTGATGATCAGGATGGGCACACAGGTATTCCACTCTCTATCCGTCCACCTAATATTTCCTTTCAATGTTATATGTTAATACCATCGCCAAGACCACTCTTAGAGTTCCTCCTCATCAAGTAACTTCTCTGGGTCAGGATTTTCCCAAGATCCTCATCCTGACTCTCTGTATGGTCAGGGTCTGCCAGCAGATCTGTAACAGCAGCCCTGTTCTACTGCAGTGCACCTGGACATGCCTGTGTGTCCCCGACCTGAGGGGCCTGGTTTGGGGTGGTGTGTCTGATGAGATGTCCAGCAGAACACTGGGGCCTAAAAGCTCTCATAAGAACAATAATAAGAATTTATGCAATTTCACTTTGCCACTGTCAACTGGTACGGGTGTGCACCCCAGCTCGGAGGTCCCTACTTGGGGGTTGTAAGAGACATATTAGCTTGAGAAACACAATGGGGGCAAAGGAACCCATTGGAAAGGTCTCATTACCCTTTTCAGGTCTTACATCTTTTAAATGCCATGGTGCCAAGGAAAAATCATCCTGCAGAAGTTCAAGCATAAGGATCTGATGTTTCTGCTGAAAAAATAGTACAGAGAGGAGTGTTGCTGAGACCCCCAGCACGAAGTGGGCCACAGAAGCTAGAGAAGCTGAATAAGCTTCTGATCAGCCATACCCGCTACAGGAAAAAGGATTTAAGCAGATAGGCTAAAAGATTAAAACAAACAGATTTGCCACGTCAGGCATGACTGTAGAAGTGAAGGCCTGCATATGCGGTCTAGAATAGCACGTGCATGATGTCACGATGCTAAGCGTGATGTCATCACGTCAATGGAGGAATGTGCACAATACAGGCACATGAAAAACACCACACTAATAGTGGAGGAACAACAGGGTGTGCGCCCAACAGCCACAGTGCAATTAAACAGCAGGAAAACTGCATGGCTCAATGCAGCCGAAAAGAAAGCACCAATACACTGGAGGTCGGAAAAAAATATATAGAAAATGGCAGAAAAAGGTTCCAATCTCCTCACCAGGCAGGCTCCATTATGAAATAAGTGACGTGGAGTTAAAAGGACAAGGACCCTGCAAAAGGAGCCTAACTAAAAGGGAATGTCTCTTCACAGAGCCCTCTTAAAAGGAAATATCCCCAAATAAAATAAAAAAGCACCTAACAAAAAAAACAGAAAGAACAACATTCAGAAAACTGGGGGCCTGCCTTTAAGGGCATTTAGCACTTGTCCGGTACTGTGTTGAGCTGCTCTAACCCTTCTTCCCTTGCAGAAGCTGTGGTGTTTAATAAAGCTGTGTTCACCTGTTTAAATCTGTTATCACTTGTAGCAATTACACAAGGCATGCTGATGGGGAAACAGTCGCATTTGTGTGGAGTCTGCTGGAGTCTACATGGGGACTGGAGGGAGACTTGGCGAATAAATCTCTCTAGCACAGGACAGACTACACCTCAACAAGGAGGGCTTGAGGGTCCCTCATGAGACAAGCAGGAGGCTACATTACTCAGAAGCCTAAATTAAACTACTGGGGGGCAGAGACCCTGAGAGGTGGTAATGAATGGACCTCCCCATAACAGTAGAGTGGGACAGGAGGGTGAGGGGAGTAGGGCAGTTTGATAATGGAAGAGGGAGGAAGCATATGGAGACAAAGAGAAGCTGAAAGCGGAGGAAATGATGGGGGCTGAAACTCAGGAGGAGGTGTCCCTGAATGCACATAGGCTCAGGAACAAGATGAATGAACTGCAAGTGCTACTTGTAGAGAAGAGTGGACACTGTGGCAATAGCTGAGACTTCAGCCACACCTAACCATGACTGAGACTTCTCAATTCTGGGATATAAACTTTAAAGGAGGAACAGAGTGGTAGACAAAGGAGGAGGTGGCAGTATTCATTAGGAGGTATAACATGTACAAGGAGGAGGCAGAAGAGCAGGCCGGAAGCAATGTGGGTCCAATTACAGACAAGTAGAGAGGAAGATGAGTTGGGGTGGTGTACAGACCACCCAATCAGGAGGAAGAACTGGACAAGGGCCGAGTTCGCAAATTCTGAAGGCTGCAGAGAAGGGTGAAGTGGTAATATGTGGGACTTTCCCCAGTCAAGGGTGGACTGAAGTGTACCGACCATGACATGTCCCAGGTGAAAAATTCAGAAGCAATTCAAAATGGGTTCCTGACTCAAGGTGTTACAGACCCATCTGGAAAGAGGCAATCCCTGACCTGGTGCTCACAAGCGGAGAGCATGTACAGGATACAACAGTTTGGGAGACACTGGGTGGAACTGATCGTCACTCAGTGTGGTTCCAGCTGGACATGGGCGAGGAACGCGTCCCCACTAGGACCAAAATCCTGGACTTTAGGAGTGTGGACTTTAGAAGAAGGGGAGAAGTACTAAAAATGCACCTAGTGAAAATTACAGTGACTATGGAGATGGACCAAAAATGGGCTCTTATTAGGGAAGGCTTAAGGGCTGCAAAGGAAGAGTGTGCTAGACACAAAAGGAAGAACTCAAAGGTCAAAACGCCCAGCTGGTACAGCTCTGAAGTAGCCCAGGCAGTGAGGAATAAGAGACTGGCCTATAGGAAATTCAAGATGATCAAGACAGAGGACAGGGAAAAATACCTAGGGCTGGCGAGGGAGGCAGGAAGGGTGGTTCAGAGAGCCAAGGCGCAGATGGAACTGCAATTAGCGGAGGGCATAAAAAAGGAGGAAGAGGGCTTTCTTCTGCTACATAAGCAAAAAAAGAGACAAAAAAGATGGGATAGTTATACTATGTCAAGAAGACGAGTAGGTGGAGGAAAATAGGGAGAAGGCGGAGCTAATGAACGAATACTTCTGCTGCTCTGTCTTCACCAAGGAGAAAGACAAACCGGTGCAGACTGGCGGGGGGGGGCAAATGGGGCAACAGACATTAAGAAGGGAGAGAGGGCTTTCTTCTGCTACATAAGCGAGAAAAGAGACAAGAAAGATGGGATAGTTAGACTAAGACAAGGAGACGAGTGGGTGGAGGTAAATTGGAAGAAGGGTGAGCTAATGAATGAATACTTCTGTTCTGTCTTCTCCAAGGAGAAAGACAGACCAGTGCAGACAGGGGGGAAAGAGGACCAGAAGGGAGGAGGAGGACAATGGGGCAACAGAAGGGGAAAGAGTGAAGAATGGTTTGTTAGCATTAAGGATAGACAAATCACCCGTCCCAGATGGAGTACACCCTAGGGCAGCTGTCAGCCAATGAGCACACACTGTATTATACAGTACACTGACACGTCAGCTGGCAGCTGGCCATGGTGGTGGCGGAGGGCTGTGCCGGTTGCGGCTCGGGGTGTAGGATGGGTGGAGTGGGGTGGTGGGCACTACCGGCTGGGGTGGGGAGTGGGGGTCTACTAGGCCACAGGCATGAGCTATGTATTATATGTACATTACTTGGTAGGCAGCATCTGGGATCAGGGAGGGGCCACTAGACCACTAAGGATGGGAGATTATATAAATATTTTTTTTTATCAGTGACATCCAGGATTGGGAAGGGGGCCACTAGACCACTAGGGACAGGGGACTAGATATATATTATACTGACATGGTAGTGCCAGTATAGTTAAGGTTCAACAGTCACTTCTATGTTAAACCACCAAATTTTGCACTTTAATAACTTTGCAACCACCGACCGATCTGATGAAATTTTTTATGTGCCATGGGTACTATAAGATCTTTGATGTGGCAAGTTTCATTCTGGTCAAATGTGCAGTTGCAGAGATGCAGAGTGTCAAACAAATCTTGAAAGTACCATTGAGCACAAATCCTTTGCCGCTTCCCACATCTCTAAATGGCTTGGTGGTGAGGTATGAAACTGTTAGGGTATCAGGGGCCTGGGTGCAGATGTGCCTTTGAATGTTTGGTGAAAAAATATTAATCCATTCAAAAGTTATTAAATTTGAAGTTTCCCATTATATCATATAGGAAAAAATATACTGTAGGTGTATGTGCAAAAGCAGTTGCTGCTTTCACGAAAGCACTTCTTGTTTTCACAAATGGGAAAGTAGTGTGGGTGCTTCCACCATCTTGTTTTCACTTAGTGACACGGAAAAAATGATAATAATTCAAAAATACCCTTGGTAAACACTAACAGTTGTGTTTACCCAATTGGAACCCGAGGAATAAATTCTGCCATTGTTTTTTAAAAAATACTGCCTGAAAATATGTTTACTTTGTTCGGCCATTGGTAGTGCTGACACTGTGGCGTGAAAGGTATGCAATTTGCGACACTACTCAGATATGTGTTTCTTTGCCACTGCATTGCAAAGAAATGGCTTGGACCTATGGCCTGAAATTTTCGGGGTACAAAGGGCTTTCCCCACAGATGTGCCTTTTGATGGTTTGCTGATAACATTTACATGGGTTCTATAGTTATAACATTCTGAAATTTAGAAATTTCCCATGGGAGAACACTGCGGCGGTCGGATACCTTTTGGGGGCTATATCTCAAAAACACTTCGAGATATGGATTTTTCGTGAAATGCAGCTTAGTGAACCTTTAGGATGGTAGACAACCACAAGACACACTCCGATGCCTGCTGGTGTGTGAGGGGTTGGGTGCGGTGGTACAGTTGGTTAGGGGGATGGAGTGTAGGGTTGGGAACCCTAACACCACACTTTCGTCACTTTAATATGAACCCTAACTGATGCATTAAAGTTTTTTGCAATGAATGTATTTTTTTTTTTTTTTTTTTTTTTTTTTTTAAATTTGATGGCATCTGGGATCGGGGGGGGGGCTACTAGACCACTAGGGATGAGGATTATATATAAAAAATCGGGGATCAGGAGGGGCCACTAGGCCAACAGGGATGGGGTTGTCATTAATTGATATTATGGGGACATCTGGGATCGGGGGCACTAGATCACCAGGAAGGGGTTTTCTGTAGACTACCAAAGGATCGGGGATGGGGGGAACCGCATGCCTTTGCCACAAGGACCCTGCAGCAGACTCTTCCCATGCACCATGCGTTTGCTACGGGGGGGTTGCAACAAGTGTGGGGACTTAGGCACCGGGAACCCCTCCTATACCAGAATCTGATACAGGGTCCCTGGCGCACCGGGCTGCAGCTTGCACCAATCTCTGCCGTTTTTGAGAATCGAGACCCTTGTTTCCTTGTAGCTTTTGGTAGTAGACGACATTTACCTTAATCCTGCCCCCATCACAACACTACCCTTTCAACTTCTCAAATGACTAAGGGTTACCCATTAAAACACCCAAAGCCTCCTGCAAAATGTTTTTTTATTTATTTCAACTTGGTAACCAGGTAAGTGCACTGGCAACAGATACCTTTTTCAGGCATGACTCAGATGCAATGGCACAGGCAGAACAGATAAAAGATTTACAGTGTTTGACAAACTCCAACCTATTACTCCTAAGCTATAGCTGGATATACTTATCATACATGAACCCTGGCTCCTCTCTAAGGTCCAGGACTCTATTGTGGCTATCCCTGGTTACACCTTAGCAGGGCAGGATTACACAGAGAGGGGCAGTGGTGATGCAGTTTACATATCCACCAGCATCCATCATGCTGTACTGTGCTATCTCTTCCCCCTCCTCCCATGAGCTGCTCTTCAAATTTTCCCAAATGTAAAATCCCTCCAATTGACTAAATTGATTTCCGATCACACATGTATAAATTTTAAATCACTCTCTGTTAGATTGGGCCCTCTCATCCCATCACCACTGAACTGTGGATGCAGGCATCCTTCCAGACACCCTCAGTGACTATCACATGGTTTATTGTGTGTGCAAGACACACAGTCTGCCCCCCCCCCAATCTGTTTCAGGTCCTTTAGGTAACTGGACTTGTCCTCCCTCCTAGCCAATCTTTGAGCATCCGATTGAACCTCCACCTCTGCAGCCAGTAATATAAACTAAGCCCTCTAATGCTTTCAAGTCAAATTAACGGCTGTATAGGATCATTAAGCACTCCTGAGGAAAACCAGAGTATGTGCCTCCCATCTCCCCTGGATGACAGCCAAGTTGTTAGCTTGCCTCCAAACCAGAGACCTTGCCTGGTGATCATTCAAGATTTTGGGCTCCCCAGCTGCTTTGGCTAACTATTGGCACCTTCACAACACCTGTACCAAAGCCATCAGACTTATGAAGTTTGTGTATTTTGCATCAACACTCCAGAAAACATTACTCACCCCTCCAATTTCTGGAAAGTTATCCATTCTCTTATTCCCTCTGACTCAGTCCGCCACCACCCCTATCCTCAAAGTTGGGGATTTCCTCATCTCTGCCCATTCTGCTGTTTCCTCAGCCTCTGATCCCATTTCACCCCATTTCTTTCTTTTTAATCCCTTCCTCACCTTCCCTTCTCTTCCCTCCTCCTGTGCCTACCCCCCTTCCTTCTCTCCAACCACTCCCTCTGTTCCCTGCTTGCCCTTCATGCTCACAATGAGGTAGCTCTGATGGTCTTAAGCCTAAGCTTCTGCTTCTTTCAGCTCCTGCCATTGTCCTATTAGCCTACTATTCAAACTCTCTTTTCTCTGCCACTGTCCTGAAGCTTGGAAGCAGGCTACTGTCATCCCTCTCCCTAAAGGAGGTGATTCTCCTCCTGATAATTTCCATTCCATCTCTCTCTTCCTACCTTGGCAGGTTACAGGAACACGTTGTTCTTTCTCAGCTCTCTTTCTTCTTTGACTCCTCCTTCGCACCCCTTTCCAGTCTAGTTTTAAGAAATCCTCCACTTCCTCCTCTGGCTCACTGATTCTATCCCTCAGGTATGTATCAGGGACTGATCATCTCTGCAATATTTGGTGGTCTTGCTAAAGCTGCCCCCACACACACACACACCCTACCTTCTGACAAGCTTTAAAGCAGTGGGCCTCTCTGACTCCTGTCAAACTGTCAGACCGGTAGCTCCATTTCCTCCCTATTCCCCATCTGCTCAGGCACCCCTCAAAGGGTCTGTCCTGGGCTCTAGTCTCTTCCATATTCTTGAACAAAATCCCCTCTGTCTGTTCCTCTCTGTCCATTCATATGTACCTTGATGATACAATACTTAGAGCTGAGTTTTCACTGTGGCTTTATGAAAAAGGGTTCAGTTGAACATGATGATCTATCATTTTTTTTTACATGTAGCCCCCTACATTTTATGCCCAGTGAGTAAATGTCTCACATTGGTAAATATAATGATATGAACCCCAGACAGCTGAAAGGTATATATTTGACCTCTTTATGTCCGACTATTAAGGATAAGCACTGGCACTGTCCCCGACTCCCTGTCCATGTACAATATCTAAAAGCATGTTTTTCAATAGGCAATACAAGGATAAGATCACCTCTAAGTAGGCAGTAGCAAGTTACAAAAACAAATTCGAATGTTATTTCTGATCAGTTTTCATTGCATAACTAAAGTTTTGGATTTTAAATCTTCAGTTGTACTTACTTTCCAGAGTGCTCCAGGTAGTGCCATATTTCCGTCGCATTATCTGGCCATGTTTTCTGACAGCACCCACTCTTGGATTCATGTTTATGCTGGGGCAATAAACCCGATGACCTAGGCCTCCAAAACGCCCCAACATTTCCCAGCTAGAAGGGGTACAACCCGAGGCTCACCGGCAGGTATGCTCACCAGTCTGGGAGTCGTCATGGTTTGATAAAGCTAATACAACAAGCAGCGCGAAAAAGACTAGCTACTGTACACTACAGACCTAAGTTCCCGACTCTACAGACACGATAAATAATCGTGGAAGCTTCCGTACTGCTACAGTAATAACATTCAGCAAGTGACGCTGGGTAGCGCAGCAGCTCTAGCTGCTGGAAGCATGAAGTTGCTCTTGGTTTGAAAAGTTTTTAATCTGAAGGCTGCCATATACTGCCTGCCACATTTTCTGTGCCCCACACTCATTCAGCCACTGCTGCTAGCGTTGATGAGTCCATCACACATTGCGGCCCTGCCAGTCAGCTCGCTCTGTTGCAGCAAGCACTCCCTCACTCTGCTGGAACAGCGTCGCCGTTGCTTAGGCAACAAGGACGTTTGGTAACTATCGCCAAGCCACGCCCCTCGCCGATGAGCTGAGCACTGGAATCAATCGCCCACTCTGAAACAGCAACCAGAATTTTTTTCTCTCTCTCTCTCTCTCTCTCTCTCTCTCTCTATATATATATAGTAGGTAATATTTTCAGTGTATTTCCTTCCCATCAACAGTCGTAGTCCACTTCAAATAATCTGCGTTAGCCGCTCTAATTCCCATACGTCTCAATTGTCCCTGATTACGAGGGATACGTCCCTCTTCCGTCCCACCCCACAGGGAAAACGTGCGACCCAGACAGAGACTCCAAACTGTAATATAAATTCCTGCCTAGGAAACCAAAGGTTCCTCAGTTTTCTCCGATCTACTAAAGCAGCGTGTGTAGTGTACTTTACGAAGAGGCACTTGTCAGTATGGGGAGGAAGCTCAGATGCACTCTGTTTTATGTAAGTAATAACACAGGACAGGGTGTGGTTTATTTAAGCATTATAGACTGGTTTCTGTTCTCAGCCAATCACAGAACAGAATACCTGTCAGTTATTCCCTCACAAACTGCAAACCAAACCTCCTACAGTTGTTTATTTACTAAAACACTGCTCACAGTTCTTTAATGAAACAAAAACCCCACCCACAGTTGTTTAATGAAACATTAACCCCACCCACAGTTCTCTTCACCTGCCCCTCGTCCCTCTTCCTCCGGCTCATTACATGCCTGAAGAGTAAGAGAATGAGCGGGGACGCGATGCTCCTCGCAGCCAGCGATGACTTGTTTACACCTGACCACTCTGCTCAACGTGGCAGGGCTAGAAGGGGAAACCCTTGAACCCACCTCTCCCGCCATCACCAGCTCCTGTGAGCTGCTCCCTTAAAACGTTTTGAGTCCACCATTGGAAAACCTCAGTGCACCGCATTCACACACTGCAGCAGCGCGGAGCCGAGAGAAAACTAATTTGTGAACAAGTTACACATTTTTCACAACCGGCAAGGACTTCTTTACACCCGACTGCTCAATCCAAGGTGGCACGGCTTGAAGAGGAATCCCTTAAACTCGCCTCTGCCGCCATCACCAGCACCGCGAGTTACTCCCTATCCCCAGAAGCATCGCCTAACAGACGTTCAGTGTATCTCGTGCTAGTGGAGTCCCAACCATATCTCGCAGTGGAGCAGTCCTCTCCCTATGCAACCCTTGCTGTTTTTCACACCACAGTGGTCTCCAGTCGCCTTCTCGGGCTCTGAATACTTGGCAACAGTGAATTCGCTGTTTTTATTTACACATTTATCTGTTACTGGTCATTTTTAGCAACTCCAACTCGTATAACAGTAATGACTTTCAGTGAGTTGGGAATATACCTCGGAATAACTGGCTTCTGTGGTGATTAAATGCCTCGGCTTCGCCTCTGCGTTTAATCATCCACAAGCCGGTTATTCCTTCGTATACTCCAACTCACTGAAAGTTATCACTTAATTATACAATGGTCTCATATATAATGTTTCTGATTGGTCAGATGACACTTTATGCCATGGGGTAATTTTTTTCACAGCTCCAATTTTTTATTAGGGTGACTCAGTGGATGAATTTTGGCTCCTCCTGTGATGTGTGGTCGACTGGCACTTTATGCAGTGGTTATTCAGAAATTACCTCACATAAAGTGTCATCCGACTCAATCAGAAACCTTATATTTGAGACACAGAAACATAGAAATTGACGGCAGATAAGGACATCAAGGCCCATCCAGTCTGCCCATTTATTTTCTACCTTATGAATGTGCAATGGCCTTGCTCTGTCACGGCCTATCTATTCACTCATCTGTATTGCTCCCTTATGCCTATCCCATGCCTGTTTGAAGCCCTGCACTGTATTCCTATCCACCACTTCCTGAGGTAGGCCGTTCCATGCATCCACCACCCTTTGTGTGAAAAAGAACTTCCTCACATTACCCCTTAATCAGCCTCTCTCTAATCTCATGCTGTGTTCTCTTGTCCTGCTATTTTTCTTATATTGAAACATGGTAGACTCTTTCACCTTGTTAATGCCCTTAAGGTGTTTCAATGTTTCGATCATATTACTTCTCTCCCTCCTTTGCTCTAGGGTATACATATTGAGGTCCATTAATCTGTCCTCATATGTTTTCTGATGCAGTCCCTGTACCATTTTGGTTGCCCTTCCCTGAGCTGCCTTAATTTGGTTAATGTCCTTGTGAAGGTGTAGGCTCCAGTACTGCACGCAGTACTCCAGATGGGCCTCAACTGAGTGCTCAGGTAACGAGACACAATTTCACGACTTCAGCACTTCTTCCATCACACCCCAACATCCACCTAGCCTTACCTACTGCTTTAGTGGCCTGCTTGGATGATTTCAGGTCATCTGTGATGATGATGCCCAAGTCTCTTCTTACCTTGTGACTGCCAGCAACTCCTCCCAGCCTATATGTGGCTTCAGGGTTTCTCTTCCTATGTGCATGATCTTGCACTTCTTTGTGTTAAACCCCAGTTGCCACTCTTCCGACCATTTGCCAGTTTATCCAGTTGTCTTGTCATTCTGCCCGCCATCTGGATCATCTACTCTGTTGCAGATCTTGGTGTCATCTGCAAACAGACAAACCTTACCTTCCAGTCCATCTGCAATGTCACTGATGAAGATATTGAAGAGGACTGGCCCCAGGACTGATCCCTGAGGTACCCTACTTGTGACTTATATCTCTTCTGACTGTACACCGTTTACCACCACTCTCTGTTTTCTACCTGTCAACCATTTTGCCACCCAGTTGACCAACTTCTGACCCACCCTGAGCCTACCCAGCTTATTAATCAATCTTCTGTGTGATACAGTATCGAATGCTTTGCTGAAGTCATGGTAGGCGACATCAACTGCTCCCCCTTGGTCCACCACTCTGGTTACCCAGTCAAAGAAATCTATGAGATTAGTTTGACAGAACCTTCCTTTTGTAAACCCATGCTGTCTTGGTTTCTGTGCTCCTATGGATTCCAGGTGTTGCACTATCCTTTCCTTAAGGAGTGCCTCCATAATCTTGCCCACTACTGAGGTAAGACTGACTGGTCTGTAGTTCCCTGCCTCCTCCATGCTACCACTCTTATGGAGCAGGTTCACATGAGCCCTTCTCCAGTCTTCTAGGACCTTTGTTTACTCAGAGGCTCACTAAACAGTTCTGATAATGGCTCTGCTAGTTCCACCTTAGCTCTTTTAGTACCCTGGGATGTATGCCATCAGGTCCCATTGCCTTGTCCACCCTGAACTTATTGAACTCTTGTAGGACCCTTTCTTTTGAAGGGACTAGTGCCGCCCCGTGTCCATGGTGCTGAGCTGTGGGCCATGCCCTACCGTCACTTCAGTAAATACTGAGCAGAAGTATTTATTAGGATAGATGCTTTTAAATGGTCCTTCTCCTCACACACACCCTTATCCTTTGATCTTAGCAATACCCCCTCTGGACTTTCTCCTTTCACAAATGTATCTATAGAAAGTCTTGTCACCTTCTTTACTGTTTGTGCTAGTGTTTCTTAGTTTGGGCCTTTGCCTGCCTTACTGCCTTCCCTGCTTCCCTTAGGGAAGTTTGGTATGCCTCCATATCTTCATCCCGCTGCTTTCCCTTATATTTCCTGAAGGCCAGTCTTTTGGCTCTGACCTTTTCTGCTACTGTTTTTGAGAACCAAAGTGGTTTCCTTCTTCTTTTGCACTTCCTTTTCTCTCTAACACAATGGGATGTTGCTTCAAGTATTGCATCCTTAATGGTTGCCCACTTTGCCTGTACCCCCTTACCTCTATTTCTTTTTGCCAGGGCTAGCTTAACTCTGTTGGTCATCTTATCAAAGTCAGCTCCTCTGAAGTCCCATATTTTTGCCTTGGAATTGGATGATTTAGTTCTAGTGGCCAAACTGAACCATACCATGTGATGTTCGCTGGCCCTCAGGTGACCTTCTACCTGGAGATCTGTGATCCTTTCCCTGTTAGTACTAGATCTAGGATAGCCCTGTCTCTTGTGGGTTGTTGTACCAGTTGTTTGAGCCCCCCCCCCGCAAGGAATCCACTATATGTCTAGTTCTGGCAGATGTTCCTGCTGGTATTGACCAGTCTGTATCTGGCATGTTGATGTCTCCATTATCAGAACCTCCTCTTTAGCTGTAATATTTTGTATATCTTCTAACAGTAATGTGTCTGTGTCCTCCCCTGGTCTGGAGACCTGAGGACAACCCCAGTTAGTATGGCTATCCATTTCCTGTTTCAGGGTGACCCACAGTTCTTCTGGCTCCTTATGTGTATTCTAAATTTCTGTAGTTTGATATTTTCATTGACATAAAGGGCCACTCCACCCTTTTGCACCTCGGTTCTTCTGAACAGTACATAGCCAGGTACTGAAGTCTCCCAAGTGTGGATACTGGTAAACCATGTCTCGCTAATGGCTACTGTGTCCAGTTTAGCCTCTGTCATTATTGGCTGCAGGTCTGGGATCTTGTTTCCCAGACTGCAAGCATTTGTGTATATGATTTTACATTGGCCAGATTTCGGTGTATTAGTTGTTGGACGAGGTCTGGTGTTTCCCCTGTGCATTGTATGGGGAGCTGGACCTTTTCCTTACCTGGTGATGCAAATGAACTACAACCATGCTGAACTCCTGTTTGACCACTAGCTGAGGGGGGAAGGGTGTTCTTCCCATTCGACATATCGGTGCTGCCCCTCTTCCCATTTGCTAGTTTAAATATTCTGCAAAGACGTCAAACTTCTGCCCCAATGCACTGACTCCCTCCTTAGTCAGATGCAGCCCATCAAATTTAAAGAACTTTCACTCCCAAAACTGTTGCCAGTTCCCTACAAATTTGTGTCCTTTTTCCTGGCACAAGCCCTTGAGCCACATGTTTAGCTCCCCTATCTCCCCTTCTCTGACCTTCTGTCAATCTGCTCCCTCCCCCCAGACTGGCAGGATCTCAGAGAAGGAGATGCCAGACGAAATGGATGATAGTTTGTCACCCAGCCTGGTCAGGTGTTCCTTGGTCTCCACAACTGACTGGCTGGCGAGATCGTTAGTCCGTATAATGTGCCACCAGGACATCAGTGTTTCTCCTGCTTCCTGTACAATTTTAGCAATGTGGTCAGTGTCTCTCACGCTGATGTACCTGGGAGACATCTGACCATTAGCCCTGGCTGGAGATAGTATCAACTCCCCAAATCATGGAGTTTCCTATGATTAGAAGTTTTTTTGGATTTCCTTTTTGCTTTTTTTGTTTTGGTTCCTGTTTTGGGCGAGTTTTGTTGTGCTAGCTCCTGTGCTGCAGTGTCCTACTCTGCAGTGTCCTCTGACCCTTTGTTTGATTTCAGAGATAGAGGCAGATACCTGTTTGTAGTTTTTATATGGTTTGTGGAGGTGATATGTTGGAAAGCACCGAGTGATGGGGCACCCAGTGTGCCCCTCCTAACCACCTGCCAACCTCCCAGACCAACTACCCTCTGCGGTCGAGGTGTTTCTTTTGGATGTTGGGGAAATGGCGGGTGGTTATTATAATATAATCCCTCCTGAATATGCAATTTGAGGTGCGCAATTTCTGCCCATGCTGCCTGGAGCAGGGCCCTTAGATCTCCAATGGCCCAGCATGTAGGACAGTGTCCTAAATCCTTTTTTTTTTTATTTATTTATTATACTTTATTTATATATCACCACCAATAAAAACAAGGGATATATGCAGAGGTCAATCATATGTGACAATACAGAGTAAACTGTAGTAGATACCCAGTGTCCTAAATCCTGTAAAACTGCCCTTCTGAAAAGTGTCCCACAGTACCTGCAGTTAATAATATCTCTTCCAGATAAGTTGCTGGGTTTATAACCTTGTCAGAGTAATTAGAAGGAGGAAAATGAAAGCAAAGTTTGATTTTGTGTTTTGTTGTTTTTGTATAACTTGTTATAACAAGTTACATTACTTGTGCCCCTGTAAATGAGGTCACTGTGTGGATACCCCCGAGATCCGCCCCTTCCTGCTTTGTTACAGGAAATGTCACAACTGTGCTACCCTATAAAAGGAGTGTAGTGTGGGGTGGTTGGAGATGGGTTGCTGGGCCCTTCCTCTGTCAAAAAAGAAGAACCACAGATGAAAGAAACATGGAGGTAAGAGGAGAAACAATCAGCCAGCAACAAATGCAGTAGCCCTGAAGCTTATCCTAACGATAGATAAAACTGTAAAACCTGTAAAGCACCACCTGTAATAATTTCACAGAAGATATACCCTGTAAGAAACACTTTGCCACAGAGAAAAATAAAGCAGTAACAGAAGCTATACCTTGCAAAAAACAATTTGAATCAGAAGATTACAGCAGTAATTGTGTTATCAACACCTGTAGGCACACCCTGTAATAATACAGCAGAAGGTATACCCAGCAACAACAACTTGAATCAGAGAAAAATAAAGCAATAAAATGTTAGCAACAAGCGGTAACAATCTCTGAGTACAAAAGAAAATAATAACACACAGTAAATCTGCCTAGCCAAAAGAAGCCTTAATCCTTTTCCTTGCTCTGGTGAGGTTCTTTGCTCCTGTTCTTTCCAAGCAACCTAGAAGAAAAGAGCTCAGGTGAAATAGGTGACTTTGCCAACAAACCTAGTCTTCCACCTCATTGTATAATCCAGATTATACAATGGCGTCAAAATACAAGTCACTGATTGGCTAACTGGCACCTGGCAGCCTTTGTAAATTCTAGCATTACCTATGGCAACAGGTACCAGCTAGCCTAACATCTTAGAAACTTTAGAATGTTATCCCTGCCTTTTGAAAAACCCGCCGAAACGACCGCCATCTTGCATCGTCGCTAAAACTACCGTGACAGCCTAAAATTTAAAAAATGGATAAGAGTTTTGAATTACTTGACCAATTAGAGCTCAACGTAATATTTAGCAACCTCACAGAAGAATACATCATCGAAAACTCTGTTGATGAAAGTGCCAACTTACGTGTTGAGGCAAGCGCTGAAAACAGGCCCCAAGTCTCCACAGACAACATTATTGCTTACATAAACCAGACCCAGTCATGTATTATTATTTATAAACCACACCCGTCATGTATTATTGCTTACATAAATGCACACCTAAGGCGTGAGTGAACACACTGCCCCTAAAGTGCGTTTAGTAAGCTATATTCATGACAGACTGTGGAGTATACCAGGCATTAATGCACTCCCAGTTGCATTTTGAGGCACAAGAGCACAGCCCAAGTGATCTCCAACCAACTGGGAAGTCATTAATGCCTGGGTATACCCACAGTCTGGAGTGGTTATTGCACACAAAATGACATTGTTTTTCACCTGAAAGAAAAACTCGTAAAACCATTAACTCTGATTTCATTTTATTTATTGCTAGTGTAAGTCCCCAATAAAAGTAGTCCTTTTTAAAACAATGTTTTAAAACTTCAAGTGCACAGTACACTTACTTAACAGTATAACTGATGTCCACTTCATTTTTAATTACTGTTTGCCGATTTTCATCTCGAGCAAATCATTGAATTAAATTTGCTTGCCATCTCGCTCAAATTCGATTCAGTCCATGCATTTTGTTTTTTCTGCTTAAAATTATTTGATGCTTGTTTTTTTTTTTTGGTTCATACGGACGTTTTCAATTGGATTCAGTCAAATAAAATTCAGTAAGTAAATTTGGGACACCTGTCTTGGTTAAATAAAGCCAGTTAGCTTTTTGCAGCCTGCATAGCCAGTCACGTCAGTGGAGCTTGAAGTTGGGTATACCTGGGGGTATTTCATGTTATGGGAGGAGTGGGGAGGAGGGAGGGCACGGACATTAGCTCAAGCTGTGGACCCTGCATACGAAAGCAGACTTGATAGACCAAATGGCCTCTTCCTTCTGCTGGCTTTTCGTATGTTCGTATGTAAAATCGGTGGCATGTAAGCGTCTATAGCATTGTGCTGCTATGTATTTTATTCAATTAATGTGGCCTGTTCACCGTCTGCCATTGCATTCCCCTTCCCCCCACTTTGGAATTCAAAAGTAGAAATAATAAAAATTCTTCAACATCTAAAAAACATTTCTTTTGTAAATTCGCAAAATAGTAATTCAAAACAGAAAATTACTTCTATTACCTAAACTACTGAATGTATGTATAGAATGGCAAGACGAGTACGGCAAAATAGCGGTATTGCCATTGTTTGAGAGATCGCACGTGACCAAAATCTACTTAAAGCAGCAGTGCTTGTTAATAAACATACACATTTTTCAGTAATAAAGTTTGTCTTGCAAAATATCAAGATGCATATTTTCTTTTCATTTTCTTTCATTCCTGAAACAAGATATGGGGTCTTGAAGTTTTTTAAAGTTGCCACACCCATGCACCACCCTTACCACATCAATGCCACACCCACCATGAAAAAAATTAAATATTTTGTGCTGTTTGCTATCAGAAACATGTGCAAGAATCATCCTAATGCAACTACAGCAGGAATCTAGTATGCACATTCAACAAGTCACACCAGGGGAAGATATTTTTTTAAAGATGGCAGCCATATTTAGTGACGTTAGTCATTAATTACAAGATCAGCTATAAAAAAAAGTCTTAACACACCTGAGAAAGCAAAACATACAGTGAGCATGAATCTTAGGTTGTCAGAAATACATTTATGCTAAAAAAAAAAACTATATGATGAATTTTTTCACCGACTAACAAATACTGCTGCTTTAAACAGTTTCCAAAAACGTAAACACATTGCTTTTCCCTTACTAATCATTTGCCCTTGCATGCCACAGAATCAAGATCGGGCACGCCAAATGAAGGTATGCCAGGCATTAATTAACAGTCATGTGTCATGCCTTGACCAATCGTAGTGCCGCTTTTTCGTCTTACTTGTCATACCATTTTATAATCCAGAATAAACCACACCCCAGAGTGTGTTATTGCACTTATAAAATGGGTGTATGTTGACAACTACTATAAGGTTTTTAAAAAAATAAATATTAAAAGTTCTTGTTTGAAGTAAAAAAGTCCCTCCCCTTGTCAGTAGGGGCGATGGAGAGCCACTTTCACACTATATGAATGGACTGTGAGGCTGCTTCATGACAAAAAAAAAAATAAAAAGAAAACAAAACCTCCCATTGATTGAGACTTGTTGCCAGTCTGAGGTGAGGAAGTGAGACTTTTTTTCTTTTGCCCACTTTAGTTTCCACAATACTTTCCTAAAGCACAAATGTGGCGGGTCACTAGGTCACCAGCAAGACCAAGATTTCCTTGTGGTCTTGCCGGTAGCATACGGGAGGCAGTATGGTGCAGTGGTTTAAGGCTGTGAGCTGCAAATATGGAGACCTGGGCTTGAATCCCACAGCCCCCACTTGCATATACTGTGTGACCCTGAGCAAGTCATTTAACTTCCCTGTGCTCCCAGGTTGCACCTGTAAAAAAGCTTTCAGTTTAGTGTGTCTCACCTGGTTAAACAATTGGAAAAAAAAAATGCTTCCCTATACAGTAGCTGTTTTGTAAATATGCCAGTGGTCTCGCTCTGTGCCCGTTGGAACCGAGAGCAAGAGACTGCCAGCGACTCGGGTGACAGGAGATCCATTCGAGTCTAGGTACAGCACTGCTCTCTCTCTCTCCCTGTTTTAATATCTTTTTTTTGTGTGTGTATGTGGTTTGAGTCGGGGCACCTCTCGTTATGAAAAAAGGAAAACAAGCAAACTGGTGGCTGTATTACTGCAACGGATCGGTGGCTCTTGGATTCCTGTAGTGGGGAAAAACTAGTCTTGTGTGCAGCAGGACTGAGGGAGGTAGAGACAGAAAAAGAGCTGGTGTTTGCAGGGCTTTGGTGTTCATGAAGGTCAGCGGGTGCTACCATTGCTATCGGGAAGCATGACAATGTCTCGTTAGGGTGGCACAGTGATTTGGGTTAGTGGGTCAGTGGTGCTGGGTCTGGTTTTTCCCTGTGGTATAACCTAAATAAAAGATATAGCTGGCAAGGGCTGCCAGCCAATCAATTCTCTACTATCTCTACCCATTTTATAAGTACTGATAAACGCACCTAGGGCATATATCGCTCTAGAAGTGCATTTAGAAAGCATAATCCACAAATCTGGAGTGTGTTATTGCACTTATAAAATGGGTATATGTTGAGAAACTGTGGTGTTTATTTAAAAGGTACATTTAAAAAATACTGTTATTTTATTTAAAATAGTCCCTCCACTTTCCCTTGTTGTGCTGTTCCACTTGGTGGTGTCACTAGGGGCGCTGTGGTGTGCTTTGAGTTGCTGGCTTGGGCCTCTGGCAAGACTGTGGTTTCCTCACTGTCTTGCCAGCAGCATGCTACCATCTGTGTTAGAGCTGTTCACAAAAGTCCCACTGGTCTCTCTCTGCTTGCTGGTTGGGAGAAAGTTTATAAACTCAGTGATACCTGGGGCTGAAGAGGGGATGGGAGCAGTTTGAGAAGAACAGCAAGAGGATTTCTGGACTGGAAACACTTTTTTAATGTTGTGAATGTTATTATTTACTTTTGTGGCTTCCATTTTCATTCGCTAAACTAACAAATATGGCGTCAAAATCGCGTTTGTGGTGGCATCGGAGGTATCTGTAAAAGACTCAAGGTACAGACACTTATTATTTTGTGTGGTATAAGCTAAAAAATGAGTGTAGTTGACAAGGGCTGCCAGCCAGTCAGATTAAGGAACTGTCTGTACCCATTTTTATAATTAAGCAAAAATACACAACATGGTGTGGTATATCATGGAATATCGTCATGCCTTGGGTGCTTTGTGAGGCACAAGGCCGCAGGTTGAGTGCCTCATGCACCCGAGAAATGATATCCCATGATATGCCACACCCTGGAGTGCATTATTGCTATTATGAACAGGCTTAAAAGTTTTATCAGTAAAAAATAAAATTAAAACTTTTAAAAGCTTCTGATAATGAGTTTTTAGGGTGTTGGAGGAATATGTTTTAGAAAATAGCTCCTGGAGGGCTCTGGGCAGCAGGTGGTAATGTTGAAAGTGGAGTTTGTACAGGAGGTGCAGCTGTGAAAGTGGCGTTTGTCTCACTCTCTCCTTTCTCCCCAATGTGAGCTGTGTTCTCCCTTACGTTGTTCTGTAAGTAAATTAAGTTTTATATAGTGCTTTTTTTTTTTTTTTGCTTTGACAGTGCAGTTCTTTGAGCCAGTAGTGCCCTGCTGCTGATGTTTGCCATTAGCAGCCATTGGCAGGTTGATGTGAGGTTATTGTGGCTTTTGGCAGCCGTTGTTGTTGTGAGAAAGTTTTTTTTGGGGTTCCCAGTCAGCGGCAACAGTTCTGTGTAAGACAATGTACATTTAAATTCTTTCCTTGGGTTGGAGGATTGGCGTTCACCCGTGAGCAGGCAGAATGGTGGCAGTGTTGTAGTCTGTCAGATAAATGGCGGGTGAGGTTTACATTGGTGGTCAGTGGGGCTGCAGTGCATAGTGGGTGTTTTTTTCCCCTTTCATGTTGGTCAACAGAGTGACACATAGCAGTCTGGAATTTGCAGTGAATGGGGTGAGGAGCTGCTGCTACTGACCGTGACTTTAACATGGCTGTCTGGGTGCTAAAATGTACAGATGAACGGATTTGGAGCAGGTAAAAGAGCTGTTGACTGGCACATTTCCTGTGATTGTGTTGTTCAGTTTAATCACGGGTAAGAGGAGGCTCAGTCAATCAGCTACCAGGATTTATAGTGCCCAGTTTATAATATAGTTTATAAATTGGGTAGACACAGTTCATAATTCTGATTGGCTCAGAGCCCTTGGCAGCTATGCTTGTTTTTAGTTTATAGCACACTGAATAACAAATGCCCATACCCATGCCTGCAGTACAGTACAGATCCATACGATACAACTGCTAACATGATTTCATACACACGTATATTTCAGTTAACGAGCAAAATCAGAAGTTCAGAATTAAAAAAAAGTTTGAACACTTAAAAAGTGTTGTTTCAAGTAGTAAAATGCTTTCTCTGTCCCTGCTGACCTGCTCAATCTCTCTCCTGAGTTGCGGGTAGTACAGACTTGACAAACTCACTCAGACCAGCAGACAGAGTGAGATCAGCAGGAATTTTTTTAAATGCAGTACCACAGATGCTAGCATTCTGCTGGCAAGAGCTTAAGAAAACTGTGATCTTGCCAGTGGCCTCAGGGAGTGACCCACAGAAGAGCTCAGCATGCTTAGTGGCAACAACAAATAGAACACAACTTCATGGGAAAGTGAAGGGACTATTTCAATGAAAGAACAGGTTTTGTTTTTTAATTATACCAATTTTTTTTTTAAATAACACATTTTCTCAACACATGCCCATGGTATAAGTGCAGTAATACACTCCAGGGTGTGGTTCAGTGCTCTGATAAATGCACTTCTAGGGCACTAAGGCACTAGTCCTGTGGCCTGGTGCCTTACTCACCACTAGGTGTGCATTTATCACAGCCTAACCTACACCCAGGATTGTGTTATTGCTTACAGAAAACATGAGTTAGCTGATGCCACCATTTGCTCATGTGCTACTGTAAGTCTTGAGGAGGCATGGACAGTGGCAGTTCCAGGTAGGTGTGGTTGTTGTACAAATGGTAGTGGCAATGTTGGGAGAATGCCCTAGAGTGCACTGTATAAGAAAGCAGACAGCGTTTATTTTAAAACGCCATTTCCATATGGGAAAATGTCATCATAAAATGCAATATTTATAAATAAAATAATAAAGTAGAGTTAGGGTTGAGCAGGGTGTTCAGTGTTAGATGGTTTGGACTTTTGTTCCGAAACTTTCAGGGCAGAAGGAGCTTGTGCCAAGGATGTGCCTTTAAGGTTCTGTAAAAGTACGAATCAGTTCTAGAGTTATAAGGTTTAAGGTTATAAAGTTTAGAAATTTAGGTTCTGAGCATGCTCAGTAGGGTTTTCAGGATAACCCTCTGATACAACCCAAAACTCTTCTTTTTGCAAGTTGTTTTTAGGTTCACGACATACTGTGTTTTGGGATCATGAGAAAAATTGTTCAGTCACGTACGGACTCTGATCAAAGTATCGGCAACAGCCGCAACTTTTCGCCCGCCCTCTCCCCACCCCGCCTCTTATTAAATAGACTTCCTCCCACCCCTTTTCTCTACTACACGCCCACCTTATCACATCCCCCTATTATATGTAAGAGCTGTTCTTCTGCTCCTTCCCTATCTCTATCTAAGGTGGATTCTTTGCCAGGCCGACAATCTGTTTCTAGTCACTGTAACCTATCTGGTCTGTCTCTACTAATACTTGTAGCCAGGTATCCCTCTATTGTTTCTCCTCACTGCCATCTTTCAGTGGATCATACAAACTTAAGAATCTCTTCCTTTAATTGCTATACTCTTACTTCCTTGCACAGTCAACAGAACCCCCTTATTTAATAGTCCTGTGATTGTTCCTAGGATCCACCATGAGGGCAAGACCATGGCTCCTCCTTTTGTCCCTTCTCTATCTCGGACCAGGTGGCCAATATCAACCCCCACAAGCTGCCGTATGTGGTGACTGTAATATGATGCTGACCTGTAATGTGTCCAATATTGACTCATATGATTATTTACAATATGTGACTATAACCTCCCTAAGCTACAGTCTTATTCTTGGTTTACTTATACTGGTGGGACTTGAACTGAATCAACAATGAGGCACACAACCTGCTTCCTTCAGTGCTGAACCTTCTCTGCTTCTTACAGTCAGGGTATTAGTTTTTGCTGCACTAGGTAGACAAAACTTTAGAACGGGGAACCCCCCGACCTTAGCAGAGAGCTCATGAAGGCGTGCAAGAACCAGAAACAATAAATTATCCATTGCTGCTCTAAGGAAGATTTTGCTTCTACTACTACTATGCTCAGGCAATGTAGAGCTTAATCCTGGGCCTCCCGATGTTATCCTATCACCCTCAGACCTAGCCAGGATCAAAGGTATGAGCTTCTTCATGTCAATGCATGCAGCCTATTAAAAAGATTACCATGATCCAGGCCTGGGTAAACCTTACTTCACCAGATGTCCTGGTGGTCTCTGAAACTTGGCTTAGACCAGCCATAACTGCCAGGGAGGTGAACAACCTAATTATTTACTATTTAGAGCTGATAGGCAGACTAGAGGCGGAGAGGTGGCCATCTATGTCAAGCACAATTTGGTATCCTGCCTTGACTCAACATCTGTTACGAATGAATTTGAATGCTTAGCCCTTAAGGTTGTGATCTCGCACACCACATCACTGTGTGTTATAGGGTGTTATAGACCCCCGCCAGTCTGCTGGTCTTCAACTTCTGATGCACCTAGGCGCTGCCATTTGGAAAGGGTCTCTAGAAACTATCATACTAGGGGATGTTAACTTAGACTGGCAGTCTAAGGCCCCTACATCTCTCTCATCCTTTTGTGATACTCATGGACTAACACAACTCATTGATGAACCAACGTGTCTTAATAAATGAATCCTAGTAATAGTACATTGCTGGATGTTATCCTTGTGAGCAAACCACATCTGTTTTCACACACTGGTGCCTTCTTCAGTGACATCAGTGACCACTGCTTCATTGCTGGTGTAAGATCAGCCACTAAACCTCAATCCTCATCAAAGTTCTCTGTTAAAAGATCAAGGCGGAACTTTAACCCATTTGCCTGTCTAGATGAAATAAAGTACCCCTTACATTGGCAAGATTTCTACCTGTCAAAACAGTACAATTGGCTTACGACATCCTCAATGAAATAATCTCAGGGGCTTTAAATGAATATGCCCCTTTAGTAAAAGTCCGTGAAATGAATAAAGTATGTCAATGGTTCACCCCAGATCTCAAAGCCACACTGGTAGAGAAAGACAAGCTGTGGAAATAAGCACGAAGAACTAAGACCCCATCAGACTGGTGTCAGTTTAAAAGGGCAAGGAACATATGTACCAAGGTTAGAGATGCAAAAGCTGCTTATTTTCGCACAGAATTTGACTCTTCCACCAAGAACCCAGCTAAATTTTGGAACACCATCAAGGACCTGTCTGGCCACACACCAAGAAACTCGCTTCCAGCTAAGATAATTTCCAGCAATAAAACTATTAGTGACAGATTGGAGGTCTTGGACTCTTTCAATAACCACTTTACAACTGCATGCTTAGCATTAGAGCAACTCTCCTATGAATATGATACACTCCCAAGCTCAACACTCAATATACTGAAACCGATGTATAACACGATATTCTCACTGCAACCTATCTCACTGAAACAGGTTGAAGACCTTCTCGCCAGCTGGATACAAGGAAAAAGTGCTGGTGCGGACCTGGACCCCTATTTTCAAAAGATTGCTTACCACGTACTAGTTGTACCTATAACACACTTATTCAACCTATCCTTGTCCCAAGGAACCATCCCATCCATCTGGAAAACAGCACATGTTATACCTCTGTGTAAATCAGGGAACCCCTGTGACCTCAACAATTATAGGCCAATTTTCCTTCTTCCTGTTCTGTCCTGTCAAAACTATTAGAAAAATTGTAAGTATACCACTGAGATCATACCTAGAATCTACGAATCTTCTAAACCCTGCACAATCCGGCTTCAGGGCCAAGCATAGCACTATTACAGCCTTGGCAAAAGTGACCGATTGGCAGAGAGAACTGGACAATAGAAACTTTATTTGTGCTGTGTTTTGGACTTAAGTAAGGCATTCGACACTGTCTATCATAGTCTGCTCCTCTCATCCCTGTAAGTCATAGGCATGGATTCACTCTCCCCGCGGTGGTTCACCAACTACCTTTCTAGTCGACTCCAGCAGGTCAAGACTGAAGAAGTAACTCTCACCTCTCAAACTCCTGCTAAGAGGTGTACCTCAGGGATCCCTAGTCCCATACTTTTTGCAATCTGTATCAACAACATTGATGATAATATAACCAGGGCCACCGTCCATCTATTCTGCAGACGATACGGTGCTTTACTTGAGTCGCCCATTGCCAGAAGCCACATGTAGTGACCTTCAAATTGAATTCAACCTGCTCCAAAATCAGCGCCTAATAAAAGCTCTTGCTTAACGCAAAGAAAACAAAGGCAATGCTATTCTCTCCTCATACATGCAACAAACCCAGCCGCCTCAGGATCAGTCCCATAGATATCTACAATCCCTAGGAGAAAACCTAGAATTTATCATGAAATTCAAGTACCTGTGAGTTTGGCCTGACAACAAACTTCCCCTTACAGAGCACATCAAAGATTTGCTAAAAATTACGACAGAGACTTGGTCTTTACTTTAGGATCAGCCACTTTCTCACTAGGGATGCCCAGTTAAGGTTGGTCCAAGCAACATTTCTTTCCCTAGTTGATTATGTGGACTTCCTATACAGCCACTGCCCTATCTCTTACCTTGCTAAACTGGACACGCTCTACGTTAGAGCCTTGAGATTTATTGCAGGACTTCCCTTTACCACGCATCAATGATCCTTGTATGCAGCAGTGGGGTGGACTTCTCTTCAGTTCAGAAGGGATAGAAATGCTGTTCTTTGGACCTACAGAGCCATATCCAAAAAACTTCCTAAATATATCTCGGACTGCCTCCCATTAAGCACAATAAGCAATTATGCCCTAAGAAGTTACTCCTCTGTCTCAGTGAAAGTACCCAAAGTTAATTCATGCTTTGGAAGAGTGGCCATTAGCTTTTTGCTACCCTCTCTGTGGAACAAACTGCAGAAAACACTCAAACTGAGTATACCTATCAGCATTACTTCCTTTAAGACCCTATACTCACAACTTATCAAGGGGCAGTGCAAGTGTTTCCCACGTTAGTCTGAATATATATCCACAGTACCACCTTTTTTGCCTGGCCCAGAATATGACAACTAGGCTCATGTCTCTGTCACCCTTCTCCCACTGCCTGTTATTCATCACGTGAATTACCTATGTTTCCCAATTCTGCTTCTCAGTACTCTAAGTTGGTTGTTCTCTGGTTCTGATAAGACGGTGATATTTCCCCTCCCCTTTCTTCCCTCATGCTTACTAGGTGACCCTCTAGTCCCTACCCCCAAATCCTGGTAATTCTTTTTCTCCTTTACACTTCCCTTCCTCCACTCTACTTCTGTCTTCCTGGTATTCCCTCCCCATCCTAATTTGGCATATATCCTGGTTTACACAAAGAGCAGTTATTTCACATCTTGTTACTTTAACTGTGTTTATCACTACCTCTACACTCTATGATGTAAATATATTATTGAAAACTGTGTGAAATATGCTATACGCTGTTTGTATGTAAGTTATAATGCCTCGAATATTAGGGTTTCTTTTGTATTACCTTATATGTATAGTGGAGTGTTCTGTGTAAATCCATCCCTTTCAAATGCTATACCACAGTTCAATATGGAACGCTGTTCTCCCACTGTGGTAGAACACATCTAGAACCCGAGACTGCATGAGTCAGTTTCTTTTTGAGTGCCAGTGCCACCAAACAATTTTCATAGCAGTGCAACATTATAAATACAGATGAAATACATGTAGAACCAATGGTTTTATTACTGTGTTCGATTTTGATCTCTGGCTTCGCCTCGAGGTCAGCGGAATCAGAATCTCTTCTGTGGCAGAACATAATGGTTTCTGCATAGTTTCCTATCCAGTATTCTCTATGTCTGTTGTATATAGGTATGGTTTCTCTTTATGTGTATCTAACCTTGACCTACCAGGTCCATCTTTGAATGAGCATTGCTCAAAGATGTTCGCCTGGATAAATAAAGATTTGATTGATTGATCTTTTTTAGGTTGTAAAAGACACACAATGCAGTTGCAAAAAACAAACACCTGAGCGTAGGTAAACAGCAGCTAGATTCTGATATTTGTTTTTTTCTAAATTGACCCAGAATACCTTTTCTGGGCACCTAAAATTTTGGGTACCCAGCTTAGCAAGCAGTCCGAGTCTAGGGTTGAGAGTTGTTAAGAATTCTTGGTCGCATATAAAATGCTGTGACCAAAGAATTTTTGGTTTGCGCCAACACTGCTGTGTAGGGGTGGGTGAATACCTTATTTCAAATATTTGGGCAAATGTTCATATTCAGGGCCCCAAATTCATTATTCATGTTCTGTCCTTGGGGGGAGTGGAAAACAGCCCCCCCCACTCATGTGATCAGCTGTTTTAATATGCAAGCAAGCGCATGAGTGCTTCCATTCACAAGAAGTCGGCCAGCCATGGAGGAGGGCAGTTGTTTCGGTCCAATTCGCTGCTGCTGGGAGGGCTTCTGTTTAGTAAATCTGGGCGCTGGAAGGAGGGATGTGGGATTGGGGTGCTGCTGCCGGGGTAGGCGGATGATTTTTTTTTTTTAACAAAAGGAAAAGTGCCAGAGGAGACAGCAGCCACCCATGGGGGTGGGTGGGCTGTGCTGGACTCCAGTTGTGGAAGGTTTTTAAACTTTAAATTGTGGGTGCTACGGGGGAAAGGTGGGATTGAGCCTGTTGCAGAGGGTGGGGGTAGAAGTTGTAGTTTAAACAACTGGAATGAGGAGGATGGTGGGAGGTTGTTCTTTATTTTTTTGTTTGTTTACATTTCCCAAATACCAATAGGCACAAATAGTGCTACTATTCGTTATTCATAGCTGAATAATGAATACTGCATTATCTGTGGTATTAGGAAATACTATTAGATACCTAAAACCCTACTGCGTGACTATGAGTTCAGCACAGAAACTGTCGTCCATACTAACATACTAAAATGCCAGCAGAGTAGGCCTTATGGTCTTTTGTGTCTGCTCAATAGTCAGCACCATGGGCGCCCATTTTGCTGTGCCCCCATCCCTTTGGGCTTCCCCATCCCTTTCCATTGTATTTCCCGGTATGGGACTTCCCAGCTTCACCCTCCCCCATACCTGTCCCAGCCCTCTTGAACCCCTCCACAGTATCAGCCTCCACCAGTCCCTTGGGCAGCGCATGCCATGGTTCCACTACTCTCTCAGTGAAGTAACTCCTCCTCTCCCTCGAGTCTCCCCTCCAGCTTCCACACGTGCCCTCTGGTTGCCCCCTTTTATTTGGAACACCCTGTCCAAGCCTCCCTATTGAACCCCTTTATGTACTTAAAGACCTCTATCATGTCCCCCTGTCCTGCCGCTCCTCCAGGGTGTACATGTTGAGCTCCTCAAGCCTCTACCCATAAGTCCTTTCCCCCATGCCCCAGATCATTTTGGTTGCCCTCCTCTGGACCCTCTTCAGGAGTGCAATGTCCCTTTTTAGGTGTGGCCTCCAGAACTACACACAGTACTCGAGGTGCGGCCTAACCAGCAGTTATACAGAGGGAAGATCACTTCCCTCCTTCTGGAGGTAATCCCCCTAGCGATACATCCTAATATCCTATTGGCCTTGGCTGCTGCCCTCCTACAAGTCTCAGAGTTGTTCATTTTAACATCCACCCCCACCCCCAGATCCCTCTTGCCCTTCGAGACTGGAGAGAGCGAGGGAGAGCACAAGCAGCTGAGTATATTCCTTCATGAGCACTGTCTGCAGTTATGGTCACAGATGGTGATGTTTAAAATATTCCATGAGTCTACCCGTTGTGTTAACCCTCACAGTAGTAGTTGTTTTCACAGGTGACATAGTCTACAATTCTGTATTAATTTGAGATGAAATGTTTTATTCATTAGAGTGATATCGTCTCATGTATGACATTAATGGTGTGTAATTGCTATTAAATGCAATAGAAAGAAATAAAAAAAAAAAATTGTTGAGGGTTGCCGTTGTTTTTATACTTTCTAGTTGCTGACAGTCTTCTCATCTATGACTCCTCCACAGCTAATGTACTCCATCTCTTCAAGGGCATCACTAAGAGAGAGAGTAAATAGAAAAGCTTAAAAAAATAAATTAAGCACAATGTTTACTGCTAGCTTTATCTGGTTATCTATACATAAATATGATCACCACGCTTGCTGTATGTTGTGCTGGTAAGTCAACAAGAAAAAGTCTAGGCACTGTTTTTATATAAATAATTGTTTTGAAAACTGCTCCACTATCACCTCTCTTACCACAATGGTATTTCAGACTGGTGCATGTAGTAAGGAGCAGAGAAGCATATGTTTGGAAACGGAGAAAACACAGTTCAACTCCCTCCAGCACCACTTACTCACTGTGACCCAGAGAAAGGGAATGAATATCACAGTGCTTTAATCATCCCTGCTGTACAATGGATAGAAGCAGGGTCACACTGTAAATGAGTGTAACCCCCCCCCCCCCGGAGGGGTATGTACATGTTCTGTGCACTGTAGGGCATTGGAGTAATTGGGCCCTGTAAACAAAAGGTTACTTCCCTTTGCCACACTGATGGGAGCTTCTGCGGGTCAGAGGTCACAATTGGTGCATTGGGGGGTATAGATTTTGGGTGCCAAAGGGGGAGAGCCCATGCAGTGAGAAGGGTGTGCAACAGGAGAATTGCGGGAGGGCGGGAAAAATTGCCCGCTCTCAGGGATCCAGAGTTCTCCAGGGGTTGTGCGACTGAGTAGCTCAGTGGGTGAAGTGGTGGTGGCCATCAGCTTGGTCCGTGATGTGAGCCTTAGAGATGCTCCTTGGCGGAGTGAGAGATAGAGCCATGGGTCAAGCAGAGAAAGAGAGAGAGAGCTGAGAGCCAGCAGGTGCCCATGCAGAAGTGGTGCAGCTCATTTTGCACATGCTGTTGGACACAGACAGAGAGAGCGAGACTGAGGAGAGCTGCCAAAGGACCTTGAGGCTGTATCAGTGCCAGAGTGTCCATAGAGTGATCCTGGTGAGACAGCAAGAAAATGGGATCCAGTGAAAGCCGGGGCTTACAGCCATAGCCCCAGAACCCAAGATGCCAACCCAAATGTGGCAGCCTCAGTGGGGACGTTTGCCCATGACTTTGAGGGAGAAGTCACTGACCAGGGCCCAGGTTCTGTGAGAGGAAGTATGTAGAGACAGAGATAGCCCCGAAGTTCAAGATGTCAACCCAGTTGTGGCAGCTGCGGTTGGGAAGTTCGCCCTGATGCCAAGGGTGGAGTTGCCTGCCATGACCAAACTTTTGTTGCTGCAGTTCGAGAGAGGGTGGTATCCAGTGCTCAAGAGCTTGCCACTGTGGGTCAAAGGGGCGGAATAGAGAATGGCGCTGAAAGGATGAGAATTAAATTCTGCTTGCTGCCTAAAGTTTTATAGGCCATGCGGCCCCTGATTTAAAGCTGCCTGTACTGTAATGTGGCTCCCCAGCCTAAATGAAAGTCACCCAAAGTTAATGGGGACTTAACGGCCACTATGGTCACTAGCAGCCTTCATGGTCAGGAGAGAAAAATCAATTGTTTAAGTGTGTTACCTATAGAGTGCTTTGTTATCAATTAAATGGGACCCTCTTTATCTCTGCATGGACGTCAATAATTTGTTTTAACCTTTGTGGCTACTAACTAAAGTCTGTTGTAGCCAGCACCAGAATAAGCATGCACCTGCCCCTGCACAAATTAACTCCATTCACTACCAGCCATCCTGGTAAGAAATTTCTGGGGTTTTTGCTGTGAGTGCCCCTCCCCACAGACATTACCACCTGTCATACCACTAGACACCAGGGAGGGGGGTTTACAACATCAGAGCTCATCTGGGATGTTGTTTTGGGGGCACAGGGACATTTGGAGTGGACTGTAATGGGTGCTGGGCACAAGTGGGTACTCTAGACTTTGTTTCTGGCCTGGAACTGTAAAATATGGCACAGTAGTGAGGAATTTCTCGCCTTTGGAAGTAGAGCTCGTGGCACCAGTGGGTCTGCACTGTGGTGCAAGAACTAGGAACATGTGAGAAATATGCTAATGCCCTGACTGTGTCAGCCAATTGATTGGACAGGAGAGACTTGTGGAGGCAGGGTGAAACCATCTCTGGGTAATTTGGCACCAGAGAGGAAAGAGCTTGAGAAGCCGTTGGGAGAGAGCAGTTCGAACCATTGTTATTAGAAAGCAGAAAAAATAAATGGTGTCACCCATGGTGAAAGTCCCAGAGACTGCAGAAGTGAAGGTTCTCTCCGCTGTGTTCAGGTAGATGTGAGAGGTAGTAGAGAAATCTACAGCCATCAAGTGTGCCCTGTGCCAGTTTGAGAGATCCGCATATCCGTGCTGCCAGTGTGTACAGTGTGCCAGCAAAGCCCCATCGGAGATTGGACACCTGTTTTTCCCCAGGCATAGTGGGTCTGTTGCATCTGTAGAGTTGGTTCTCGAGGGTTGGAAAGAAATGAGCACTCAATTAAGTGTGGCATTAGCATTGAAAACGTGAAAGCCAGCCCCACTGTGAAGGCCAGCTCCCAAGAATCTTCAGCCCCCGTGGAGCAGCTCAGCCTGAAATACCAGTAGCCTGCAGAACAGGGCCAGGGTTCTGGAGTGCCATCAAAGATACTGACCCCTGAAGAGCTAGAGAAGCCAGCCATGAGCATGTCCCTAGAGTCAGTGAGTACTGCCATTCCAGAGTCACCAAAGTCATCTGGAGATCCAGGGCCGAGTCATCAGCAACAAAGAGAGCCAGAGCGTGACTTAAGAGGAACTAGAACAGCCGCCTCGATTGTAGAAAAGTGGCAGAGATCAGTGATGACAACTTTGACAGGGATATCGCATCCTGTTATGAATCAGTATATCTGACCCCTGGAAAGAGTGTCCTAACCTATCAGCCAAGATCTGCAAAAGAATGGAGATGTACTAGGTGTTCACAATGGCGATCCCCAGGTATGACACTACAGAGAGGGTGTTTGACTCCCAGATGGTCAGGCCCCAATGTCCTCTCTACACAGCCTGCCAGAAAGGAATCCAGCTGAAAGAATTATAAGGCACAAGATCTGTCAGGATTACCCACAATATGTATACCCCTACCTGCCAGAAAGACTTTGGGACATCATAGAAGAGAGCCGCACGAATTGGGTATATTGGGGCACTTTGGACAGACTACAAGAAGCACAAGTTGGGTCCAGAAAGCTCCTCCATGGCTGTACAGGAGATTCACTGAATTGTCAAGGGAATCTGTGCTTGCTACGCCTATGAGGGATGGACCCTTTTAAGACTTTCACCCTGATACAGGATCTAAATGAGACGACTAGCCAGCATAATGTGAAGGCCTTAATTTGTTTGGACAGGAGACCACCAGACCAAATTCCTGTTACTACCTCTCCCATCAGTGAGGTGACTGCTGATGGTCTGTGGACTATTCCAGTTTTGTTGCCCCGACTTAACTGTTTCCTCTGAGGTGATACTCACTGTTAAATGAGACTGTGGACTAGTACAAGAGACAGCATGATTGGGTGAGATCCACCCTTTCTTTCTTTCTCCGATAAAGTTTACCTGCAAATGTTTTGGGACGTTGGGCATTTGGGACATTTTGCTTGGACTCAATATTCGCACCACAGTGCATGGGGGAGTGGGGTAAAGTGTATATCCACAAGCCTTAGATGTTGTTGGGTTACTGTTTACTGTGTTTCCCCTAGTACTGTATAATTACAATATGATTATAGTGGGTTAAGGGTTAAAGTGCTGTTTCCATATAAATGTTAAAAAAATCTGCTATTATGGTACTCAACATTTTATTTATTTATTTAAAGTTTCACGCGGTGATGCAGTTACATGGGCAGATAGTTAAATCTATAGACTTTATTCCAGAAAGAGAGAATCCAATTTTTAGAAAATGGGCGGGCCTAAGTTTAAAATTCTTTTCCCAGATGTATGAAAAGGACTTGTTGAAAGGCTATGCTCAGCTGAGGCAAGACTTTAATCTACCACAGGCTGATTTCAAACAACATGAAGTCTTGCTGTATTCTGACAAGTTGCAGTTAGCTCCAGCTCTTGAACTGCCCCAGAGAGTGAAGGGTTAAATTGTATGCCAGGCATAGAACGTTGGGCTCGAGCTCGGTTGAAAACTCTGTCTGTGTCCTTTCAAACCCAAACCGTCAGATTCTTTACTCCGCCTCACTGAACAGTCGCTCCAGAGATTTCTCCTTCTGCTCGGTTCAACCACGGTTAAAGTTTCAGTTTTAGTCCGACTTTCATTCCGAGACTCCGTCTGTGGTACCGTAAGTACTTAGATTAGTAGCTGCTGTGTGGAAATTGTGAAACATTTTCGATCGGTTCGGCTGAACCGATCATGTAGTAAAATCTTAAAAAAAAAAAGTTAGTGCGTGGTTACCGGTCTGTATTGGTTTTAAAAAAAACGTAATTTAGCATTTTTTTCCATTACCATGACACGTTGAGAAACCGATAGGGGAGTCTTGCCTGGCGGTTGCCGTTTAAAGGGTAAGTTGGTTAGGTTGGCCATGTCTGAGAAACCCAAGAAAAAAACGGGCCCACTGGGTTGCAACACTGCAGTGTGTGTGGGGAGGTCTTTGCTAAGGCCGATCCCCACACCACCTGTGTTTACTGTCTGGGGTTTGACCACCTCGATTCAGACTGCCAAATTTGTAAAATTTCCCTAAGTCTACCCTGGAGAAAAGGTTAGGTAGACTTAAGGATAAGGAGGCCGAGAAATCCAATGACCGGAAGGCCAACCCTGGTTTAGTTCCGACCGAACCAGAAGGTACCCTCTGACCAGAGTGATGCTCCTTCAGACAAGAGGAGAGCCAGTCCTGAGGGATCGGTTCCTATAAAGAGAAAAGAAAGGACAAATCGCCGGTTCGATCCAGAGCTGCATGTTCCAACCTACCAAGAAATAGCCAAAGCGATTCGGATTGTGGAGTCGCCCATCCAGTTCTGACCGATCCGGCGCTTCTTCTGGCAGGGGCTCGTTTGGCAGTTCTCTCGTTCAGGATTATTCCCTGAAGCAGATGGAACCTGGTGGGCAAGGAGGGCAAGACAGGACAGACCGCACCGCATGGAGGCTGGGCAGAGGGCAGGAGGCGGGCTAATGAGCAGACACTTCTGCTGCTCTGTCTTCACCAAGGAGAAAAGACAAACCAGTGCAGACTGGCGGGGGCAAATGGGGCAACAGACATTAAGAAGGGAGAGGGCTTTCTTCTGCTACATAAGCGAGAAAGAGACAAGAAAGATGGGATAGTTAGACTAAGACAAGGAGGCGAGTGGGTGGAGGTAAATTGGAAGAAGGGTGAGCTAATGAATGAATATTCTGCTCTGTCTTCTCCAAGGAGAAAGACAGACCAGTGCAGACAGGGGAAAAGGAGGACCAGAAGGGAGGAGGAGGACAATGGGGCAACAGAAGGGAAAAGAGTGAAGAATGGTTTGTTAGCATTAAGGATAGACAAATCACCCGTCCCAGATGGAGTACACCCTAGGGCAGCTGTCAGCCAATGAAACACACTGTATTATACAGTACACGCTGACACGTCAGCTGGCAGCTGGCCATGGTGGTGGCGGAGGCTGTGCCGGTTGCCGGCTCGGGGTGTAGGATGGGTGGAGTGGGGTGGTGGGCACTACCGGCTGGGGTGGGGGAGTGGGGGGTCTACTAGGCCACCAGGCATGGGCTATATGTATTATGTACATTAACGGGCGGGCAGCATCTGGGATCAGGGAGGGGGGCCACTAGACCACTAAGGATGGGAGATTATATAAATATTTATTTTTATCGGGCGGCATCCAGGATTGGGAAGGGGGGGCCACTAGACCACTAGGGACAGGGGACTAGATATATATTATACTGACATGGTAGTGCCAGTATAGTTAAGGTTCAACAGTCACTTCTATGTTAAACCGCAAATTTTGCACTTTAATAACTTTGCAACCACACGACCGATGCGCATGAAATTTTTTATGTGCCATCGGGTACCATAGATCTTTTGATGTGGCAAGTTTCATTCTGGTCAAATGTGCAGTTGCAGAGATGCAGAGTGTCAAACAAATCTTGAAAATTACCATTGAGCACAAATCCTTTGCCGCTCCCACATCTCTAAATGGCTTGGTGGTGAGGTATGAAACTGTTAGGGTATCACGGGGCCTGGGTGCAGATGTGCCTTTTGAATGTTTGGTGAAAAAATATTAATCCATTCAAAAGTTATTAAATTTGAAGTTTCCCATTATATCATATGGAAAAAATATACTGTAGGTATGCGTGCAAAAGCAGTTGCTGCTTTCACGAAAGCACTTCTTGTTTTCACAAATGGGAAAGTAGTGTCGTGCTTCCACCATCTTGTTTTCACTTAGTGACACGGAAAAAATGATAATAATTCAAAAAATACTGCCCCTTGGTAAACACTAACAGTTGTGTTTACCCAATTGGGGCCCGAGGAATACAATTCTGCCATTGTTTTTTAAAAATACTGCCTGAAAATATGTTTACTTTGTTCGGCCATTGGTAGTGCTGACACTGTGACGTGAAAGGTATCGCAATTTGCGACACTACTCAGATATGTGTTTCTTTGCCACTGCATTGCAAAGAAATGGCTTGGACCTATGGCCTGAAATTTTCGGGGTACAAAGGGCTTTCCCCACAGATGTGCCTTTTGATGGTTTGCTGATAACATTTACATGGGTTCTATAGTTATAACATTCTGAAATTTAGAAATTTCCATGGGAGAACACTGCGCGGTCGGATACCTTTTAGGGCTATATCTAAAAACACTTGAGATATGGATTTTTGAAATGCAGCTTAGTGAACCTTTAGGATGGTAGACAACCACAAGACACACTCCGATGCCTGCTGGTGTGTGAGGGTGGGTGCGGTGGTACAGTTGGTTGGGATGGAGTGTAGGGTTGGAACCCTAACACCACACTTTCGTCACTTTAATATGAACCCTAACTGATGCATTAAAGTTTTTTGCAATGAATGTATTTTTTTTTTTTTTTTTTTTTTTAATTTGATGGCATCTGGGATCGGGAGGGGGGCTACTAGACCACTAGGGATGGGGATTATATATAAAAAATCGGGGATCAGGAGGGGCCACTAGGCCAACAGGGATAGGGTTGTCATTAATTGATATTATGGGGACATCTGGGATCGGGGGCACTAGATCACCAGGAAGGGGTTTTCTGTAGACTACCAAAGGATCGAGGATGGGGAGACCGCATGCCTTTGCCACAAGGACCCTGCAGCAGACTCTTCCCATGCACCATGCGTTTGCTACGAGGGGGTTGCAACAAGTGTGGGACTTAGGCACCGGGAACCCCTCCTATACCAGAATCTGATACAGGGTCCCTGGCGCACGGGCTGCAGCTTGCACCAATCTCTGCCGTTTTGAGAATCGAGACCCTTGTTTCCTTGTAGCTTTTGGTAGTGAGCAGACATTTACCTTAATCCTGCCCCCATCACAACACTACCCTTTCAACTTCTCAAATGACTAAGGGTTACCCATTAAAACACCCAAAGCCTCCTGCAAAATGTTTTTATTTATTTCAACTTGGTAACCAGGTAAGTGCACTGGCAACAGATACCTTTTTCAGGCATGACTCAGATGCAATGGCACAGGCAGAACAGATAAAAGATTTACAGTGTTTGACAAACTCCAACCTATTACTCCTAAGCTATAGCTGGATATACTTATCATACATGAACCCTGGCTCCTCTCTAAGGTCCAGGACTCTATTGTGGCTATCCCTGGTTACACCTTAGCAGGGCAGGATTACACAGAGAGGGGCAGTGGTGATGCAGTTTACATATCCACCAGCATCCAATCTGTGACTGTGCTTGCTATCTCTTCCCCCTCCTCCCATGAGCTGCTCTTCAAATTTTCCCAAATGTAAAATCCCTCCAATTGACTAAATTGATTTCCGATCACACATGTATAAATTTTAAATCACTCTCTGTTAGATTGGGCCCTCTCATCCCATCACCACTGAACTGTGGATGCAGGCATCCTTCCAGACACCCTCAGTGACTATCACATGGTTTATTGTGTGTGCAAGACACACAGTCTGCCCCAATCTGTTTCAGGTCCTTTAGGTAACTGGACTTGTCCTCCCTCCTAGCCAATCTTTGAGCATCCGATTGAACCTCCACCTCTGCAGCCAGTAATATAAACTAAGCCCTCTAATGCTTTCAAGTCAAATTAACGGCTGTATAGGATCATTAAGCACTCCTGAGGAAAACCAGAGTATGTGCCTCCCATCTCCCCTGGATGACAGCCAAGTTGTTAGCTTGCCTCCAAACCAGAGACCTTGCCTGGTGATCATTCAAGATTTTGGGCTCCCCAGCTGCTTTGGCTAACTATTGGCACCTTCACAACACCTGTACCAAAGCCATCAGACTTATGAAGTTTGTGTATTTTGCATCAACACTCCAGAAAACATTACTCACCCCTCCAATTTCTGGAAAGTTATCCATTCTCTTATTCCCCTCTGACTCAGTCCACGCCACCACCCCTATCCTCAAAGTTGGGATTTCCTCATCTCTGCCCATTCTGCTGTTTCCTCAGCCTCTGAATCCCATTTCACCCCCATTTCTTTCTTTTTAATCCCTTCCTCACCTTCCCCTTCTCTTCCCTCCCCTTCCTGTGCCTACCCCCCCCTTCCTTCTCTCCAACCACTCCCTCTGCTGCCCTGCTTGCCCTTCATGCTCACAATGAGGTAGCTCTGATGGTCTTAAGCCTAAGCTTCTGCTTCTTTCAGCTCCTGCCATTGTCCTATTAGCCTACTATTCAAACTCTCTTTTCTCTGCCACTGTCCCTGAAGCTTGGAAGCAGGCTACTGTCATCCCTCTCCCTAAAGGAGGTGATTCTCCTCCTGATAATTTCCATTCCATCTCTCTCTTCCTACCTTGGCCAGGTTACAGGAACACGTTGTTCTTTCTCAGCTCTCTTTCTTCTTTGACTCCTCCTTGGCACCTTTCCAGTCTAGTTTTAAAATCCTCCACTTCTCTCCTCTGGCTCACTGATTCTATCCCCTCAGGTATGTATCGGGGACTGATCATCTCTGCAATATTTGGTGGTCTTGCTAAAGCTGCCCCCCACACACACACACACCTACCTTCTGGACAAGCTTAAAGCAGTGGGCCTCTCTGACTCTGTCAAACTGTCCAGACCGGTAGCTCCATTTCCTCCCTATTCCCCATCTGCTCAGGCACCCCTCAAAGGGTCTGTCCTGGGCTCTAGTCTCTTCCATATTCTTGAACAAAATCCCCTCTGTCTGTTCCTCTCTGTCCATTCATATGTACCTTGATGATACAATACTTAGAGCTGAGTTTTCACTGTGGCTTTATGAAAAAGGGTTCAGTTGAACATGATGATCTATCATTTTTTTTTACATGTAGCCCCCTACATTTTATGCCCAGTGAGTAAATGTCTCACATTGGTAAATATAATGATATGAACCCCAGACAGCTGAAAGGTATATATTTGACCTCTTTATGTCCGACTATTAAGGATAAGCACTGGCACTGTCCCGACTCCCTGTCCATGTACAATATCTAAAAGCATGTTTTCAATAGGCAATACAAGGATAAGATCACCTCTAAGTAGGCAGTAGCAAGTTACAAAACAAATTCGAATGTTATTTCTGATCAGTTTTCATTGCATAACTAAAGTTTTGGATTTTAAATCTTCAGTTGTACTTACTTTCCAGAGTGCTCAGGTAGTGCCATATTTCCGTCGCATTATCTGGCCATGTTTTCTGACAGCACCCACTCTTGGATTCATGTTTATGCTGGGGCAATAAACCCGATGACCTAGGCCTCCAAAACGCCCCAACATTTCCCAGCTAGAAGGGTACAACCCGAGGCTCACCGGCAGGTATGCTCACCAGTCTGGGAGTCGTCATGGTTTGATAAAGCTAATACAACAAGCAGCGCGAAGAAGACTAGCTACTGTACACTACACAGACCAAGTTCCCGACTCTACAGACACGATAAATAATCGTGGAAGCTTCAGTACTGCTACAGTAATAACATTCAGCAAGTGACGCTGGGTAGCGCAGCAGCTCTAGCTGCTGGAAGCATGAAGTTGCTCTTGGTTTGAAAAGTTTTTAATCTGAAGGCTGCCATATACTGCCTGCCCATTTTCTGTGCCCCACACTCATTCAGCCACTGCTGCTAGCGTTGATGAGTCCATCACACATTGCGGCCCTGCCAGTCAGCTCGCTCTGTTGCAGCAAGCACTCCCTCACTCTGCTGGAACAGCGTCGCCGTTGCTTAGGCAACAAGGACGTTTGGTAACTATCGCCAAGCCACGCCCTCGCCGATGAGCTGAGCACTGGAATCAATCGCCCACTCTGAAACAGCAACCAGAATTTTTTTCTCTCTCTCTCTCTCTCTCTCTCTCCCTCTCTCTATATATATATAGTAGGTAATATTTTCAGTGTATTTCCTTCCCATCAACAGTCGTAGTCCACTTCAAATAATCTGCGTTAGCCGCTCTAATTCCCATACGTCTCAATTGTCCCTGATTACGAGGGATACGTCCCTCTTCCGTCCCACCCACAGGGAAAACGTGCGACCCAGACAGAGACTCCAAACTGTAATATAAATTCCTGCCTAGGAAACCAAAGGTTCCTCAGTTTTCTCCGATCTACTAAAGCAGCGTGTGTAGTGTACTTTACGAAGAGGCACTTGTCAGTATGGGGAGAGGAAGCTCAGATGCACTCTGTTTTATGTAAGTAATAACACAGGACAGGGTGTGGTTTATTTAAGCATTATAGACTGGTTTCTGTTCTCAGCCAATCACAGAACAGAATACCTGTCAGTTATTCCCTCACAAACTGCAAACCAAACCTCCTACAGTTGTTTATTTACTAAAACACTGCTCACAGTTCTTTAATGAAACAAAAACCCCACCCACAGTTGTTTAATGAAACATACCCACCCACAGTCCTCTTCACCTGCCCCTCGTCCCTCTTCCTCCGGCTCATTACATGCCTGAAGAGTAGAGAATGAGCGGGACGCGATGCTCCTCGCAGCCAGCGATGACTTGTTTACACCTGACCACTCTGCTCAACGTGGCAGGGCTAGAAGGGGAAACCCTTGAACCCACCTCTCCCGCCATCACCAGCTCCTGTGAGCTGCTCCCTTAAAACGTTTTGAGTCCACCATTGGAAAACCTCAGTGCACCGCATTCACACACTGCAGCAGCGCGGAGCCGAGAGAAAACTAATTTGTGAACAAGTTACACATTTTTCACAACCGGCAAGGACTTCTTTACACCCGACTGCTCAATCCAAGGTGGCACGGCTTGAAGAGGAATCCCTTAAACTCGCCTCTGCCGCCATCACCAGCACCCGCGAGTTACTCCCTATCCCCAGAAGCATCGCCTAACGAACGTTCAGTGTATCTCGTGCTAGTGGAGTCCCAACCATATCTCGCAGTGGAGCAGTCCCTGCTCTTCCTAGTGCAACCCTTGCTGTTTTTCACACCACAGTGGTCTCCAGTCGCCTTCTCGGGCTCTGAATACTTGGCAACAGTGAATTCGCTGTTTTTATTTACACATTTATCTGTTACTGATCATTTTTAACCAACTCCAACTCGTATAACAGTAATGACTTTCAGTGAGTTGGAGTATACTCGGAATAACTGGCTTCTGTGGTGATTAAATGCCTCGGCTTGCCTCTGCGTTTAATCATCCACAGAAGCCGGTTATTCCTTCGTATACTCCAACTCACTGAAAGTTATCACTTAATTATACAATGGGTCTCATATATAATGTTTCTGATTGGTCAGATGACACTTTATGCCATGGGGTAATTTTTTTTCACAGCTCCAATTTTATTATTAGGGTGACTCAGTGGATGAATTTTGGCTCCTCCTGTGATGTGTGGTCGACTGGCACTTTATGCAGTGGTTATTCAGAAATTACCGACATAAAGTGTCATCCGACTCAATCAGAAACCTTATATTTGAGACACAGAAACATAGAAATTGACGGCAGATAAGGACCGCAAGGCCCATCCAGTCTGCCCATTTATTTTTCTACCTTATGAATGTGCCATCGGCCTTTGCTCTGTCAATGGCCTATCTATTCATACTCATCTGTATTGCTCCCTTATGCCTATCCCATGCCTGTTTGAAGCCCTGCACTGTATTCCTATCCACCACTTCCTGAGGTAGGCCGTTCCATGCATCCACCACCCTTTGTGTGAAAAAGAACTTCCTCACATTACCCCTTAATCAGCCTCTCTCTAATCTCATGCTGTGTTCTCTTGTCCTGCTATTTTTCTTATATTGAAACATGGTAGACTCTTTCACCTTGTTAATGCCCTTAAGGTGTTTCAATGTTTCGATCATATTACTTCTCTCCCTCCTTTGCTCTAGGGTATACATATTGAGGTCCATTAATCTGTCCTCATATGTTTTCTGATGCAGTCCCTGTACCATTTTGGTTGCCCTTCCCTGAGCTGCCTTAATTTGGTTAATGTCCTTGTGAAGGTGTGCTCCAGTACTGCACGCAGTGACTCCAGATGGGGCCTCAACTGAGTGCTCAGGTAACGAGACACAATTTCACGACTTCAGCACTTCTTCCATCACACCCCAACATCCACCTAGCCTTACCTACTGCTTTAGTGGCCTGCTTGGATGATTTCAGGTCATCTGTGATGATGATGCCCAAGTCTCTTCTTACCTTGTGACTGCCAGCAACTCCCCTCCCAGCCTATATGTGGCTTCAGGGTTTCTCTTCCCTATGTGCATGATCTTGCACTTCTTTGTGTTAAACCCCAGTTGCCACTCTTCCGACCATTTTGCCAGTTTATCCAGTTGTCTTGTCATTCTGCCCACGCCATCTGGATCATCTACTCTGTTGCAGATCTTGGTGTCATCTGCAAACAGACAAACCTTACCTTCAGTCCATCTGCAATGTCACTGATGAAGATATTGAAGAGACTGGCCCCAGAGACGATCCCTGAGGTACCCTACTTGTGACTTATATCTCTTCTGACTGTACACGTTACCACCACTCTCTGTTTTCACCTGTCAACCATTTTGCCACCCAGTTGACCAACTTCTGACCCACCCTGAGCCTACCCAGCTTATTAATCAATCTTCTGTGATACAGTATCGAATGCTTTGCTGAAGTCAAGTGGCGCATCATCAACTGCTCCCCTTGGTCCACCACTCTGGTTACCCAGTCAAAGAAATCTATGAGATTAGTTTGACAGAACCTTCCTTTTGTAAACCCATGCTGTCTTGGTTTCTGTGCTCCTATGGATTCCAGGTGTTGCACTATCCTTTCCTTAAGGAGTGCCTCCATAATCTTGCCCACTACTGAGGTAAGACTGACTGGTCTGTAGTTCCCTGCCTCCTCCATGCTACCACTCTTATGGAGCAGGTTCACATGAGCCCTTCTCCAGTCTTCTAGGACCTTTTGTTTACTCAGAGGCTCACTAAACAGTTCTGATAATGGCTCTGCTAGTTCCACCCTTAGCTCTTTTAGTACCCTGGGATGTATGCCATCAGGTCCCATTGCCTTGTCCACCCTGAACTTATTGAACTCTTGTAGGACCCTTTCTTTTGTGAAGGGACTAGTGCCCCCCCGTGTCCATGGTGCTGAGCTGTGGGCCATGCCCTACCGTCACTTCAGTAAATACTGAGCAGAAGTATTTATTAAGGATAGATGCTTTTAAATGGTCCTTCTCCTCACACACACCCTTATCCCCTTTGATCTTAGCAATACCCCCTCTGGACTTTCTCCTTTCACAAATGTATCTATAGAAAGTCTTGTCACCTTCTTTTACTGTTTGTGCTAGTGTTTTCTTAGTTTGGGCCTTTGCCTGCCTTACTGCCTTCCCTGCTTCCCTTAGGGAAGTTTGGTATGCCTCCATATCTTCATCCCGCTGCTTTCCCTTATATTTCCTGAAGGCCAGTCTTTTGGCTCTGACCTTTTCTGCTACTGTTTTTGAGAACCAAAGTGGTTTCCTTCTTCTTTTGCACTTCCTTTTCTCTCTAACACAATGGGATGTTGCTTCAAGTATTGCATCCTTAATGGTTGCCCACTTTGCCTGTACCCCTCACCTCTTTTCTTTTTGCCAGGCTAGCTTAACTCTGTTGGTCATCTTATCAAAGTCAGCTCCTCTGAAGTCCCATATTTTTGCCTTGGAATTGGATGATTTAGTTCTGTAGTGGCCAAACTGAACCATACCATGTGATGTTCGCTGGCCCTCAGGTGACCTTTCTACCTGGAGATCTGTGATCCTTTCCTGTTAGTACTAGATCTAGGATAGCCCTGTCTCTTGTGGGTTGTTGTACCAGTTGTTTGAGCCCCCGCAGAAATCCACTATATGTCTAGTTCTGGCAGATGTTCCTGCTGGTATTGACCAGTCTGTATCTGGCATGTTGATGTCTCCCATTATCAGAACCTCCTCTTTAGCTGTAATATTTTGTATATCTTCTAACAGTAATGTGTCTGTGTCCTCCCCCTGGTCTGGAGACCTGAGGACAACCCCAGTTCGTATGGCTATCCCATTTCCTGTTTCCGGGTGACCCACAGTTCTTCTGGCTCCTTATGTGTATTCTAAATTTCTGTAGTTTTGATATTTTCATTGACATAAAGGGCCACTCCACCCTTTTTGCACCTCGGTCTCTTCTGAACAGTACATAGCCAGGTACTGAAGTCTCCCAAGTGTGGATACTGGTAAACCATGTCTCGCTAATGGCTACTGTGTCCAGTTTAGCCTCTGTCATTATTGGCTGCAGGTCTGGGATCTTGTTTCCCAGACTGCAAGCATTGTGTACATGATTTTACATTGGCCAGATTTCGTGTATTAGTTGTTGACAGGTCTGGTGTTTCTGTGCATTGTATGGGAGCTGGACCCTTTTCTTACCTGGTGATGCAAATGAACTACAACCATGCTGAACTCCTGTTTGACCACTAGCTGAGGGGAGGGTGTTCTTCCCATTCGACATATCGGTGCTGCACCCTCTTCCCATTTGCTAGTTTAAATATTCTGCAAAGACGTCAAACTTCTGCCCCAATGCACTGACTCCTCCTTAGTCAGATGCAGCCCATCAAATTTAAAGAACTTTCCTCCCAAAACTGTTGCCAGTTCCTACAAATTTGTGTCCTTTTTCCTGGCACAAGCCCTTGAGCCCATGTTTAGCTCCCTATCTCCCTTCTCTGACCTTCTGTCAATCTGCTCCCTCCCCAGACTGGCAGGATCTCAGAGAAGGAGATGTCAGACGAAATGGATGATAGTTTGTCACCCAGCCTGGTCAGGTGTTCCTTGGTCTCCACAACTGACTGGCTGGCCGAGATCGTTAGTCCGTATAATGGCCACCAGGACATCAGTGTTTTCTCCTGCTTCCTGTACAATTTTAGCAATGTGGTCAGTGTCTCTCCACGCTGATGTACCTGGGAGACATCTGACCATTAGCCTGGCTGGAGATAGGTATCAACTCCCCAAATCATGGAGTTTCCTATGATTAGAAGTTTTTGGATTTCCTTTTTGCTTTTTTGTTTTGGTTCCTGTTTTGGGCGAGTTTTGTTGTGCTAGCTCCTGTGCTGCAGTGTCCTACTCTGCAGTGTCCTCTGACCCTTTGTTTGATTTCAGAGATAGAGGCAGATACCTGTTTGTAGTTTTATATGGTTTGTGGAGGTGATATGTTGGAAGCACCAGTGATGGGGCACCAGTGTGCCCCTCCTAATCCTGCCAACCTCCCAGACCAACTACCTCTGCGGTCGAGGTGTTTCTTTTGGATGTTGGGAAATGGCGGTGGTTATTATAATATAATCCCTCCTGAATATGCAATTTGAGGTGCGAATTTCTGCCCATGTTGCCTGGAGCAGGGCCCTTAGATCTCCAATGGCCCAGCATGTAGGACAGTGTCCTAAATCCTTTTTTTTTTATTTATTTATTATACTTTATTTATATATCACCACCAATAAAACAAAGGGATATATGCAGAGGTCAATCATATGTGACAATACAGAGTAAACTGTAGTAGATACCCAGTGTCCTAAATCCTGTAAACTGCCCTTCTGAAAAGTGTCCCACAGTACCTGCAGTTAATAATATCTCTTCCAGATAAGTTGCTGGGTTTATAACCTTGTCAGAGTAATTAGAAGGAGGAAAATGAAAGCAAAGTTTGATTTTGTGTTTTGTTTGTTTTGTATAACTTGTTATAACAAGTTACATTACTTATGCCCCTGTAAATGAGGTCACTGTGTGGAACCCCGTGATCCGCCCCTTCCTGCTTTGTTACAGGAAATGTCACAACTGTGCTACCCTATAAAGGAGTGTAGTGTGGGGTGGTTAGATGGGTTGCTGGGCCCTTCCTCTGTCAAAAGAAGAACCACAGATGAAAGAAACATGGAGGTAAGAGGAGAAACAATCAGCCAGCAACAAATGCAGTAGCCCTGAAGCTTATCCTAACGATAGATAAAACTGTAAAACCTGTAAAGCACCACCTGTAATAATTTCACAGAAGATATACCCTGTAAGAAACACTTTGCCACAGAGAAAAATAAAGCAGTAACAGAAGCTATACCTTGCAAAAAACAATTTGAATCAGAAGATTACAGCAGTAATCTGTAAGCACACACCTGTAGGCACACCCTGTAATAATACAGCAGAAGGTATACCCAGCAACAACAACTTGAATCAGAGAAAAATAAAGCAATAAAATGTTAGCAACAAACGGTAACAATCTCTGAGTACAAAAGAAAATAATAACACACAGTAAATCTGCCTAGCCAAAAGAAGCCTTAATCCTTTTCCTTGCTCTGGTAAGGTTCTTTGCTCTGTTCTTCCAAGCAACCTAGAAGAAAAGAGCTCAGGTGAAGCTAGGTGACTTTGCCAACAAACCTAGTCTTCCACCTCATTGTATAATCCAGATTATACAATGGCGTCAAAATACAAGTCACTGATTGGCTAACTGGCACCTGGCAGCCTTTGTAAATTCTAGCATTACCTATGGCAACAGGTACCAGCTAGCCTAACATCTTAGAAACTTTAGAATGTTATCCCTGCCTTTTGAAAAACCCAGACAACGACCGCCATCTTGCATCGCCGCTAAAACTACCGTGACAGCCTAAAATTTAAAAATGGATAAGAGTTTTGAATTACTTGACCAATTAGAGCTCAACGTAATATTTAGCAACCTCACAGAAGAATACATCATCGAAAACCTGTTGATGAAAGTGCCAACTTACGTGTTGAGGCAAGCGCTGAAAACAGGCCCCAAGTCTCCACAGACAACATTATTGCTTACATAAACCAGACCCAGTCATGTATTATTGTTTACATAACCACACCATCATGTATTATTGCTTACATAAAGGCACACCTAAGCGCGTGAGGAACACACTGCCCCTAGAAGTGCGTTTAGTAACTAAAATATGACAGACTGAGCAGTATACCAGGCATTAATGCACTCCCCAGTTGCATTTTGAGGCACAAGGGCACAGCCCAGTGATCTCCAACCAACTGGGAAGTGCATTGTGCCTAATCTCTGATCTGGAAATGAGTTATTACGCCACAAGAATGACATTGTTTTCACCTGAAAGAAAAACTCGTAAAAACAAGTAACTCTGATTTCATTTTATTTATTGCTAGTGTAAGTCCGCCAATAAAAGTAGTCCTTTTTAAAACAATGTTTTAAAACTTCAAGTGCACAGTACACTTACTTAACAGTATAACTGATGTCCACTTCACTTTTTAATTACTGTTTGCCGATTTTCATCTCGAGCAAATCATTGAATTAAATTTGCTTGCCATCTCGTTCAAATTCGGATTCAGTCCATGCATTTTGTTTTTTTCTGCTTAAAAATTATTTGATGCTTGTTTTTTTTTTTTTGGTTCATACGGACGTTTTCAATTGGATTCAGTCAAATAAAATTCAGTAAGTAAATTTGGGACACCTGTCTTGCTTAAATAAAGCCAGTTAGCTTTTTGCAGCCTGCATAGCCAGTCACGTCAGTGGAGCTTGGAAGTTGGGTATACCTGGGGGTATTTCATGTTATGGGAGGAGTGGGGAGGGAGGGAGGGCACGGACATTAGCTCAAGCTGTGGACCCTGTATGAGCAGACTTGATGACCGAACTGGCCCCTTCTGCTGGCTTCTTCGTATGTTCGTATGTAAAATCGGTGGCATGTAAGCGCCTATAGCATTGTGCTGCTATGTATTTTATTCAATTAATGTGGCCTGTTCACGGCTGCCATTGCATTCCTTCCCCCACTTTGGAATTCAAAAGTAGAAATAATAAAATTCTTCAACATCTAAAAACATTTCTTTGTAAATTGCAAAATAGTAATTCAAAACAGAAAATTACTTCTATTACCTAAACTACTGAATGTATGTATAGAATGGCAAGACGAGTAAGGCAAAATAGCGGTATTGCCATTGTTTGAGAGATCGCACGTGACCAAAATCTACTTAAAGCAGCAGTGCTTGTTAATAAACATACATTTTTCAGTAATAAAGTTTGTCTTGCAAAAATATCAAGATGCATATTTTTCTTTTCATTTTCTTTCATTCCTGAAACAAGATATGGGGTCTTGAAGTTTTTTAAAGTTGCCACACCCATGCACCACCCTTACCACATCAATGCCACACCCACCATGAAAAAAATTAAATATTTTGTGCTGTTTGCTATCAGAAACATGTGCAAGAATCATCCTAATGCAACTACAGCAGGAATCTAGTATGCACATTCAACAAGTCACACCAGGGGAAGATATTTTTTTAAAGATGGCAGCCATATTTAGTGACGTTAGTCATTAATTACAAGATCAGCTATAAAAAAAAGTCTTAACACACCTGAGAAAGCAAAACATACAGTGAGCATGAATCTTAGGTTGTCAGAAATACATTTATGCTAAAAAAAACTATATGATGAATTTTTCACCGACTAACAAATACTGCTGCTTTAAACAGTTTCCAAAACGAAACACATTGCTTTTCCTTACTAATCATTTGCCTTGCATGCCACAGAATCAAGATCGGCACGCTAAATGAAGGTATGCCAGGCATTAATTAACAGTCATGTGTCATGCCTTGACCAATCGTAGTGCCGCTTGCCTTACTTGTCATACCATTTATAATCCAGAATAAACCACACCCCAGAGTGTGTTATTGCACTTATAAAATGGGTGTATGTTGACAACTACTATAAGGTTTTAAAAATAAATATTAAAAGTTCTTGTTTGAAGTAAAAAAGTCCCTCCCCTTGTCAGTAGGGGCGATGGAGAGCCACTTTCACACTATATGAATGGACTGTGAGGCTGCTTCATGACAAAAAAAAAAATAAAAAGAAAACAAAACCTCCCATTGATTGAGACTTGTTGCCAGTCTGAGTGAGGGAAGTGAGACTTTTTTTTCTTTTTGCCCACTTTAGTTTCCACAATACTTTCCTAAAGCACAAATGTGGCGGGTCACTAGGTCACCAGCAAGACCAAGATTTCCTTGTGGTCTTGCCGGTAGCATACGGGAGGCAGTATGGTGCAGTGGTTTAAGGCTGTGAGCTGCAAATATGGAGACCTGGGCTTGAATCCACAGCCCCACTTGCATATACTGTGACCCTGAGCAAGTGTTTCTTCCCTGTGCTCCCAGGTTGCACCTGTAAAAGCTTTCAGTTTAGTGTGTCTCACCTGGTTAAACAATTGAAAAAAAAAATGCTTCCCTATACAGTAGCTGTTTTGTAAATATGCCAGTGGTCTCGCTCTGTGCCCGTTGGAACCGAGAGCAAGAGACTGCCAGCGACTCGGGTGACAGGAGATCCATTGAGTCTAGGTACAGCACTGCTCTCTCTCTCCCTGTTTAATATCTTTTTTTGTGTGTGTATGTGGTTTGAGTCGGGCACACTCTCGGTTATGAAAAAAGGAAAACAAGCAAACTGGTGGCTGTATTACTGCAACGGATCGGTGGCTCTTGGATTCCTGTAGTGGGGAAAAACTAGTCTTGTGTGCAGCAGGACTGAGGGAGGTAGAGACAGAAAAAGAGCTGGTGTTTGCAGGGCTTTGGTGTTCATGAAGGTCAGCGGGTGCTACCATTGCTGTCGGGAAGCATGACAATGTCTCGTTAGGGTGGCACAGTGATTTGGGTTAGTGGGTCAGTGGTGCTGGGTCTGGTTTTTCCCTGTGGTATAACCTAAATAAAAGATATAGCTGGCAAGGGCTGCCAGCCAATCAGATTTCTCTACTATCTCTACCCATTTTATAAGTACTGATAAACGCACTCCTAGGGGCATATACTGCCTCTAGAAGTGCATTTATCAGAGCATAATCCACAATCTGGAGTGTGTTATTGCACTTATAAAATGGGTATATGTTGAGAAACTGTGGTGTTTATTTAAAAAGGTACATTTAAAAAAATACTGTTATTTTATTTAAAATAGTCCCTCCACTTTCCCTTGTTGTGCTGTTCCACTTGGTGGTGTCACTAGGGGCGCTGTGGTGTGCTTTGAGTTGCTGGCTTGGGCCTCTGGCAAGACTGTGGTTTCCTCACTGTCTTGCCAGCAGCATTCTTACCATCTGTGTTAGAGCTGTTCACAAAAGTCCCACTGGTCTCTCTCTGCTTGCTGGTTGGGAGAAAGTTTATAAACTCAGTGATACCTGGGGCTGAAGAGAGGGATGGGAGCAGTTTGAGAAGAACAGCAAGGATTTCTGGACTGGAAACACTTTTTTAATGTTGTGAATGTTATTATTTACTTTTGTGGCTTCCATTTTCATTCGCTAAACTAACAAATATGGCGTCAAAATCGCGTTTGTGGTGGCATCGGAGGTATCTGTAAAAGACTCAAGGTACAGACACTTATTATTTTGTGTGGTATAAGCTAAAAATGAGTGTAGTTGACAAGGGCTGCCAGCCAGTCAGATTAAGGAACTGTCTGTACCCATTTTTATAATTAAAGCAAAATACACAACATGGTGTGGTATATCATGGAATATCGTCATGCCTTGGGTGCTTTGTGAGGCACAAGGCCGCAGGTTGAGTGCCTCATGCACCCGAGAAATGATATCCCATGATATGCCACACCCTGGAGTGCATTATTGCTATTATGAACAGGCTTAAAAGTTTTATCAGTAAAAAAAATAAAATTAAAACTTTTAAAAGCTTCTGATAATGAGTTTTTAGGGTGTTGGAGGAATATGTTTTAAGAAAATAGCTCCTGGAGGGCTCTGGGCAGCAGGTGGTAATGTTGAAAGTGGAGTTTGTACAGGAGGTGCAGCTGTGAAAGTGACGTTTGTCTCACTCTCTCAGCACTACTCCCCAATGTGAGCTGTGTTCTCCCTTACGTTGTTCTGTAAGTAAATTAAGTTTTATATAGTGCTTTTTTTTTTATTTGCTTTGACAGTGCAGTTCTTTGAGCCAGTAGTGCCCTGCTGCTGATGTTTGCCCATTAGCAGCCATTGGCAGGTTGATGTGAGGTTATTGTGGCTTTTGGCAGCCGTTGCTGTTTGTGAGAAAGTTTTTTTTTGGGGTTCCCAGTCAGCGGGCAACAGTTCTGTGTAAGACAATGTACATTTAAATTCTTTCCTTGGGTTGGAGGGATTGGCGTTCACCACGTGAGCAGGCAGAATGGTGGCAGTGTTGTAGTCTGTCAGATAAATGGCGGGTGAGGTTTACATTGGTGGTCAGTGGGGGCTGCAGTGCATAGTGGGTGTTTTTTTTTCCCCCTTTCATGTTGGTCAACAGAGTGACACATAGCAGTCTGGAATTTGCAGTGAATGGGAGTGAGGAGCTGCTGCTACTGACCGTGACTTTAACATGGCTGTCTGGGTGCTAAAATGTACAGATGAACGGATTTGGAGCAGGTAAAAAGAGCTGTTGACTGGCACATTTCCTGTGATTGTGTTGTTCAGTTTAATCACGGGTAAGAGGAGGGCTCAGTCAATCAGCTACCAGGATTTATAGTGCCCAGTTTATAATATAGTTTATAAATTGGGTAGACACAGTTCATAATTCTGATTGGCTCAGAGCCCTTGGCAGCTATGCTTGTTTTTAGTTTATAGCACACTGAATAACAAATGCCCATACCCATGCCTGCAGTACAGTACAGATCCATACGATACAACTGCTAACATGATTTCGCCACCGTATATTTCCAGTTAACGAGCAAAATCAGAAGTTCAGAATTAAAAAAAAGTTTGAACACTTAAAAAGTGTTGTTTCAAGTAGTAAAATGCTTTCTCTGTCCCTGCTGACCTGCTCAATCTCTCTCCTGAGTTGCGGGTAGTACAGACTTGACAAACTCACTCAGACCAGCAGACAGAGTGAGATCAGCAGGAATTTTTAAATGCAGTACCACAGATGCTAGCATTCTGCTGGCAAGAGCTTAAGAAAACTGTGATCTTGCCAGTGGCCTCAGGGAGTGACCCACAGAAGAGCTCAGCATGCTTAGTGGCAACAACAAATAGAACACAACTTCATGGGAAAGTGAAGGGACTATTTCAATGAAAGAACAGGTTTTGTTTTTTAATTATACCAATTTTTTTTTTAAATAACACATTTTCTCAACACATGCCCATGGTATAAGTGCAGTAACACACTCCAGGGTGTGGTTCATGCTCTGATAAATGCACTTCTAGGGGCACTAAGGCACTAGTCCTGCGGCCTGGTGCCTTACTACACCACTAGGTGTGCATTTATCACAGCCTAACCTACACCCAGGATTGTGTTATTGCTTACAGAAAACATGAGTTAGCTGATGCCACCATTTGCTCATGTACTACTGTAAGTCTTGAGGAGGCATGGACAGTGGCAGTTCCGTGGAGTGTGGTTGTTGTACAAATGGTAGTGGCAATGTTGGGAGAATGCCCTGGAGTGCACTGTATAAGAAAGCAGGGCAACGTTTATTTTAAAGACGCCATTTCCATATGGGGAAAATGTCATCATAAAATGCAATATTTATAAATAAAATAATAAAGTAGAGTTAGGGTTGAGCAGGGTGTTCAGTGTTAGATGGTTTGGACTTTTGTTCCGAAACTTTCAGGGCAGAAGGAGCTTGTGCCAAGGATGTGCCTTTAAAGGTTCTGTAAAAGTACGAATCAGTTCTAGAGTTATAAGGTTTAAGGTTATAAAGTTTAGAAATTTAGGTTCTGAGCATGCTCAGTAGGGTTTTCAGGATAACCCTCTGATACAACCCAAAACTCTTCTCTTTTGCAAGTTGTTTTTAGGATTCACGACATACTGTGTTTGGGATCATGAGAAAAATTGTTCAGGTCGTAACGGACTCTGATCAAAGTACGGCAACAGCCGCAACTTTTCATCCGCCCTCTCCCCACCCCGCCTCTTATTAAATAGACTTCCTCCCCACCCTTTTCTCTACTACCGCCCACCTTATCCATCCCCTATATGTAAGAGCTGTTCTTCTGCTCCTTCCTATCTCTATCTAAGGTGGATTCTTTGCCAGGCCGACAATCTGTTTCTAGTCACTGTAACCTATCTGGTCTGTCTCTACTAATACTTGTAGCCAGGTATCCCTCTATTGTTTCTCCTCACTGCCATCTTTCAGTGGATCATACAAACTTAAGAATCTCTTCCTTTAATTGCTATACTCTTACTTCCTTGCACAGTCAACAGAACCCCTTATTTAATAGTCCTGTGATTGTTCCTAGGATCCACCATGAGGGCAAGACCATGGCTCCTCCTTTTGTCCCTTCTCTATCTCGGACCAGGTGGCCAATATCAACCCCCACAAGCTGCCGTATGTGGTGACTGTAATATGATGCTGACCTGTAATGTGTCCAATATTGACTCATATGATTATTTACAATATGTGACTATAACCTCCCTAAGCTACAGTCTTATTCTTGGTTTACTTATACTGGTGGGACTTGAACTGAATCAACAATAGGGCACACAACCTGCTTCCTTCAGTGCTGAACCTTCTCTCTGCTTCTTACAGTCAGGGTATTAGTTTTGCTGCACTAGGTAGACAAAACTTTAGGCAGAACCCCCGACCTTATGAGAACTCATGAAGGCGTGCAAGAACCAGAAACAATAAATTATCCATTGCTGCTCTAAGGAAGATTTTGCTTCTACTACTACTATGCTCAGGCAATGTAGGCTTAATCCTGGGCCTCGATGTTATCCTATCACCCTCAGACCTAGCCAGGATCAAAGGTATGAGCTTCCTTCATGTCAATGCATGCAGCCTATTAAAAAAGATTACCATGATCCAGGCCTGGGTAAACCTTACTTCACCAGATGTCCTGGTGGTCTCTGAAACTTGGCTTAGACCAGCCATAACTGCCAGGGAGGTGAACAACCTAATTATTTACTATTTAGAGCTGATAGGCAGACTAGAGGCGGAGAGGTGGCCATCTATGTCAAGCACAAATTTGTGGTATCCTGCCTTGACTCAACATCTGTTACGAATGAATTTGAATGCCTAGCCCTTAAGGTTGTGATCTCGCACACCACATCACTGTGTGTTATAGGGTGTTATAGACCCCCCCGCCAGTCTGCTGGTCTTCAACTTCTGATGCACCTAGGCGCTGCCATTTGGAAAGGGTCTCTAGAAACTATCATACTAGGGGATGTTAACTTAGACTGGCAGTCTAAGGCCCCTACATCTCTCTCATCCTTTTGTGATACTCATGGACTAACACAACTCATTGATGAACCAACGTGTCTTAATAAATGAATCTAGTAATAGTACATTGCTGGATGTTATCCTTGAGCAAACCACATCTGTTTTCACACACTGGTGCCTTCTTCAGTGACATCAGTGACCACTGCTTCATTGCTGGTGTAAGATCAGCCACTAAACCTCAATCCTCATCAAAGTTCTCTGTTAAAAGATCAAGGCGGAACTTTAACCCATTTGCCTGTCTAGATGAAATAAAGTACCCCTTACATTGGCAAGATTTCTACCTGTCAAAAACAGTACAATTGGCTTACGACATCCTCAATGAAATAATCTCAGGGGCTTTAAATGAATATGCCCCTTTAGTAAAAGTCCGTGAAATGAATAAAGTATGTCAATGGTTCACCCCAGATCTCAAAGCCACACTGGTAGAAAGACAAGCTGTGGAAATAAGCACGAAGAACTAAGACCCCATCAGACTGGTGTCAGTTTAAAAGGGCAAGAACATATGTACCAGGTTAGAGATGCAAAAGCTGCTTATTTTCGCACAGAATTTGACTCTTCCACCAAGAACCCAGCTAAATTTTGGAACACCATCAAGGACCTGTCTGGCCACACACCAAGAAACTCGCTTCCAGCTAAGATAATTTCCAGCAATAAAACTATTAGTGACAGATTGGAGGTCTTGGACTCTTTCAATAACCACTTTACAACTGCATGCTTAGCATTCGACAACTCTCCTGCGAATATGATACACTCCCAGCTCAACACTCAATATACTGAAACCCGTGCGACGAACACGATATTCTCACTGCAACCTATCTCACTGAAACAGGTTGAAGACCTTCTACGCCAGCTGGATACAAGGAAAAGTGCTGGTGCGGACTCTCTGGACCCCTATTTTCTAAAGATTGCTTACCACGTACTAGTTGTACCTATAACACACTTATTCAACCTATCCTTGTCCCAAGGAACCATCCCATCCATCTGGAAAACAGCACATGTTATACCTCTGTGTAAATCAGGGAACCCCTGTGACCTCAACAATTATAGGCCAATTTTCCTTCTTCCTGTTCTGTCCTGTCAAAACTATTAGAAAAATTGTAAGTATACCACTGAGATCATACCTAGAATCTACGAATCTTCTAAACCCTGCACAATCCGGCTTCAGGGCCAAGCATAGCACTATTACAGCCTTGGCAAAAGTGACCGATTGGCAGAGAGAACTGGACAATAGAAACTTTATTTGTGCTGTGTTTTTGGACTTAAGTAAGGCATTCGACACTGTCTATCATAGTCTGCTCCTCTCATCCCTGTAAGTCATAGGCATGGATTCACTCTCCCTGCGGTGGTTCACCAACTACCTTTCTAGCCGACTCCAGCAGGTCAAGACTGAAGGCGAACTCTCACCTCTCAAACTCCTGCTAAGAGGTGTACCTCAGGGATCCATCCTAGGTCCCATACTTTTTGCAATCTGTATCAACAACATTGATGATAATATAACCAGGGCCACCGTCCATCTATTCGCAGACGATACGGTGCTTTACTTGAGTCGCCCATTGCCAGAAGCCACATGTAGTGACCTTCAAATTGAATTCAACCTGCTCCAAAATCAGCGCCTACACAAAAAGCTCTTGCTTAACGCAAAGAAAACAAAGGCAATGCTATTCTCTCCCTTCATACATGCAACAAACCCAGCCGCCTCAGGATCAGTCCCGCAGATATCTACAATCCCTAGGAGAAAACCTAGAATTTATCATGAAATTCAAGTACCTGTGAGTTTGGCCTGACAACAAACTCTCCCTTACAGAGCACATCAAAGATTTGCTAAAAAAATTACGACAGAGACTTGGTCTTTACTTTAGGATCAGCCACTTTCTCACTAGGGATGCCCAGTTAAGGTTGGTCCAAGCAACATTTCTTTCCCTAGTTGATTATGTGGACTTCCTATACAGCCACTGCCCTATCTCTTACCTTGCTAAACTGGACACGCTCTCGTTAGAGCCTTGAGATTTATTGCGGACTTCCCTTTACCACGCATCAATGATCCTTGTATGCAGCAGTGGGGTGGACTTCTCTTCAGTTCAGAAGGGATAGAAATGCTGTTCTTTGGACCTACAGAGCCATATCCAAAAAACTTCCTAAATATATCTCGGACTGCCTCCCATTAAGCACAATAAGCAATTATGCCCTAAGAAGTTACTCCTCTGTCTCATTGAAAGTACCCAAAGTTAATTCATGCTTTGGAAGAGTGGCCATTAGCTTTTTGCTACCCTCTCTGTGAGACAAACTGCAGAAAACACTCAAACTGAGTATACCTATCAGCATTACTTCCTTTAAGACCCTATACTCACAACTTATCAAGGGGCAGTGCAAGTGTTTCCCACGTTAGTCTGAATATATATCCACAGTACCACCTTTTTTGCCTGGCCCAGAATATGACAACTAGGCTCATGTCTCTGTCACCCTTCTCCCACTGCCTGTTATTCATCACGTGAATTACCTATGTGTTCCCCAATTCTGCTTCTCAGTACTCTAAGTTGGTTGTTCTCTGGTTCTGATAGACGGTGATATGTTCCCCACTCCCCTTTTCTTCCCTCATGCTTACTAGGTGACCCTCTAGTCCTACTACCCCCAAATCCTGGTAATTCTTTTTCTCCTTTTACACTTCCCCTTCCTCCACTCTACTTCTGTCTTCCTGGTATTCCCTCCCCATCCTAATTTGGCATATATCCTGGTTTACACAAAGAGCAGTTATTTCACATCTTGTTACTTTAACTGTGTTTATCACTTACCTCTACACTCTATGATGTAAATATATTATTGAAAACTGTGTATGAAATATGCTATATGCTCTTATGTGTTAAGTTATAATGCCTCGAATATTAGGGGTTTCTTTTGTATTACCTTATAGTGTATAGTGGAGTGTTCTGTGTAGAATTCCATCCCTTTCAAAATGCTATTCTACCACAGTTCCAAGGTCATGGAATGCTGTTCTACCCTACTGTGGTAGAACAGCATTCTAGAACCTCTAGAGACTGCATGAGTCAGTTTCATTTTGAAAGCAAAAGAACTCACAAAACACATTTTTCATAAAGTACTATACATTATAAAAAATACAGGATGAGCAACTGTATGCAGAACCAATGTGTTTTGACACCTTGGGGTTCTGATTCCCATGGACCTCTCGAGCTTCGCTCTCGAGGTCAGCGGGAATCAGAATCCCTCTGTGGCAGAACACAATGGTTCTGCATAGTTTCCCATCCAGTATTCTCTATGTCTGTTGTATATAGGCATATGTATGGTTTCTCTTTATGTGTATCTAACCTTGACCTACCCAGGTCCATCTTGCAAATGAGCATTGCTCAAAGATGTTCGCCTGGATAAATAAAGATTTGATTGATTGATCTTTTTTTAGGTTGTAAAAGACACACAATGCAGTTGCAAAAACAAACACCTGAGCGTAGGTAAACAGCAGCTAGATTCTGATATTTGTTTTTTTCTAAATTGACCCAGAAATACCTTTTCTGGGCACCCTAAAAATTTTGGGTACCCAGCTTAGCAAGCAGTCCGAGTCTAGGGTTGAGAGCTAAGCCAAGAATTCTTTGGTCGCACATAAAATGCTGTGACCAAAGAATTTTTGGTTTGCGCCAACACTGCTGTGTAGGGGTGGGTGAATACCTTATTTCAAATATTTGGGCAAATGTTCATATTCAGGGCCCCAAATTCATTATTCATGTTCTGTCCTTGGGGGGAGTTGAAAACAGCCCCCCCCACTCATGTGATCAGCTGTTTTAATATGCAAGCAAGCGCATGAGGTGCTTCCATTCACAAGCGACGGCCAGCCATGAGGGAGGGCAGTTGTTTCGGTCAATTCGCTGCTGCTGGGAGGGCTTCTGTTTAGTAAATCTAGGCGCTGGAAGGAGGGATGTGGGATTGGGGTGCTGCTGCCGGGGTAGGCGGATGATTTTTTTTTTTTAACAAAAGGAAAAGTGCCAGAGGAGACAGCAGCCACCCATGGGGGTGGGTGGGCTGTGCTGGACTCCAGTTGTGGAAGGTTTTTTTTAAACTTTAAATTGTGGGTGCTACGGGGGAAAGGTGGGATTGAGCCTGTTGCAGAGGGTGGGGGTAGAAGTTGTAGTTTAAACAACTGGAATGAGGAGGATGGTGGGAGGTTGTTCTTTATTTTTTTTTGTTTGTTTACATTTCCCAAATACCAATAGGCACAAATAGTGCTACTATTCGTTATTCATAGCTGAATAATGAATACTGCATTATCTGTGGTATTCAGGAAATACTATTCGTTACCTGTAAAACCCTACTGCGTGACTATGAGTTCAGCACAGAAACTGTCGTCCATACTAACATACTAAAATGCCAGCAGAGTAGGCCTTATGGTCTTTTGTGTCTGCTCAATAGTCAGCACCCATGGTAGGCGCCCATTTTGCTGTGCCCCCCATCCCTTTGGGCTTCCCCATCCCCTTTCCATTGTATTTCCCCGGTATGGGACTTCCTCAGCTTCACCCTCCCCCTATACCTGTCCCAGCCCCTCTTGAACCCCTCCACAGTATCAGCCTCCACCAGTCCCTTGGGCAGCGCATGCCATGGTTCCACTACTCTCTCAGTGAAGTAACTCCTCCTCCTCTCCCCTCGAGTCTCCCCCCCTCCAGCTTCCACACGTGCCCTCTGGTTGCCCCCCCTTTTTTATTTGGAACACCCTGTCCAAGCCTCCCTTATTGAACCCCTTTATGTACTTAAAGACCTCTATCATGTCCCCCCTGTCCTGCCGCTCCTCCAGGGTGTACATGTTGAGCTCCTCAAGCCTCTACCCATAAGTCCTTTCCCCCATGCCCCAGATCATTTTGGTTGCCCTCCTCTGGACCCTCTTCAGGAGTGCAATGTCCCTTTTTAGGTGTGGCCTCCAGAACTACACACAGTACTCGAGGTGCGGCCTAACCAGCAGTTATACAGAGGGAAGATCACTTCCCTCCTTCTGGAAGGTAATCCCTCAGCGATACATCCTAATATCCTATTGGCCTTGGCTGCTGCCCTCCTACAAGTCTCAGAGTTGTTCATTTTAACATCCACCCCACCCCAGATCCCTCTTGCCCTTCGAGACTGGAGAAGAGGAGAGCACAAGCAGCTGAGTATATTCCTTCATGAGCACTGTCTGCAGTTATGGTCACAGATGGTGATGTTTAAAATATTCCATGAGTCTACCCGTTGTGTTAACCCTCACAGTAGTAGTTGTTTTCTAGGTGACATAGTCTACAATTCTGTATTAATTTGAGATGAAATGTTTTATTCATTAGAGTGATATCGTCTCATGTATGACATTAATGGTGTGTAATTGCTATTAAATGCAATAGAAGAAATAAAAAAAAAATTGTTGAGGGTTGCCGTTGTTTTTATACTTTCTAGTTGCTGACAGTCTTCTCATCTATGACTCCTCCACTAATGTACTCCATCTCTTCAAGGGCATCACTAAGAGAGAGTAAATAGAAAAGCTTAAAAATAAATTAAGCACAATGTTTACTGCTAGCTTTATCTGGTTATCTATACATAAATATGATCACCACGCTTGCTGTATGTTGTGCTGGTAAATCAACAAGAAAAAGTCTAGGCACTGTTTTTATATAAATAATTGTTTTGAAAACTGCTCCACTATCACCTCTCTTACCACAATGGTATTTCAGACTGGTGCATGTAGTAAGAGCAGAGAAGCATATGTTTGGAAACGGAAAACACAGTTCAACTCCCTCCAGCACCACTTACTCACTGTGACCCAGAGAAGGAATGAATATCACAGTGCTTTAATCATCCCTGCTGTACAATGGATGAAGCAGGGTCACACTTAAATGAGTGCTACCGGAAGGGTATGTACATGTTCTGTGCACTGTAGGGCATTGGAGTAATTGGGCCCTGTAAACAAAAGGTTACTTCCCTTTGCCACACTGATGGGGCTTCTGCGGGTCAGAGGTCACATTGGTGCATTGGGGGTATAGATTTTGGGTGCCAAAGGGAGAGCCCATGCAGTGAGAAGGGTGCAACAGGAGGAGTGCGGGAGGCGGGAAAAATTGCCCGCTCTCAGGGATCCAGAGTTCTCCAGGGGTTGTGCGACTGAGTAGCTCAGTGGGTGAAGTGGTGGTGGCCATCAGCTTGGTCCATGATGTGAGCCTTAGAGATGCTCCTTGGCGGAGTGAGAGATAGAGCCATGGGTCAAGCAGAGAAAGAGAGCTGAGAGCCAGCAGGTGCCCATGCAGAAGTGGTGCAGCTCATTTTGCACATGCTGTTGGACACAGACAGAGAGGCGAGACTGAGGAGAGCTGCCAAAGGACCTTGAGGCTGTATCAGTGCCAGAGTGTCCATAGAGTGATCCTGGTGAGACAGCAAGAAAATGGGATCCAGTAAAGCCGGGCTTACAGCCATAGCCCCAGAACCCAAGATGCCAACCCAAATGTGGCAGCCTCAGTGGGGCGTTTGCCCATGACTTTGAGGGAGAAGTCACTGACCAGGGCCCAGGTTCTGTGAGAGGAAGTATGTAGAGACAGAGATAGCCCCGAAGTTCAAGATGTCAACCCAGTTGTGGCAGCTGCGGTTGGGAAGTTCGCCCTGATGCCAAGGGTGGAGTTGCCTGCCATGACCAAACTTTTGTTGCTGCAGTTCGAGAGAGGAGTGGTATCCAGTGCTCAAGAGCTTGCCACTGTGGGTCAAAGGGGCCGGAATAGAGAATGGCGCTGAAAGGATGAGAATTAAATTCTGCTTGCTGCCTAAAGTTTTATAGGCCATCGCGGCCCTGATTTAAAGCTGCCTGTACTGTAATGTGGCTCCCCAGCCTAAATGAAAGTCACCCAAAGTTAATGGGGACTTAACGGCCACTATGGTCACTAGCAGCCTTCATGGTCAGGAGAGAAAAATCAATTGTTTAAGTGTGTTACCTCCATAGAGTGCTTTGTTATCAATTAAATGGGACCCTCTTTATCTCTGCATGGACGTCAATAATTTGTTTTTAACCTTTTGTGGCTACTAACTAAAAGTCTGTTGTAGCCCAGCACCAGAATAAGCATGCACCCTGCCCCTGCACAAATTAACTCCATTCACTACCAGCCATCCTGGTAAGAAATTTCTGGGGTTTTTGCTGTGAGTGCCCCCTTCCCACAGACATTACCACCTGTCATACCACTAGACACCAGGGAGGGGGTTTACAACATCAGAGCTCATCTGGGATGTTGTTTTGGGGCACAGGGACATTTGGAGTGGACTGTAATGGGTGCTGGGCACAAGTGAGTACTCTAGACTTTGTTTCTGGCCTGGAACTGTAAAATATAGGCACAGTAGTGAGGAATTTCTCTGCCTTTGGAAGTAGAGCTAGTAACCAGTGGGTCTGCACTGTGGTGCAAGAACTAGGAACATGTGAGAAATATGCTAATGCCCTGACTGTGTCAGCCAATTGATTGGACAGGAGAGACTTGTGGAGGCAGGGTGAAACCATCTCTGGGTAATTTGGCACCAGAGGAAAGAGCTTGAGAAGCCGTTGGGAGAGAGCAGTTCGAACCATTGTTATTAGAAAGCAGAAAAAATAAATGGTGTCACCCATGGTGAAAGTCCCAGAGACTGCAGAAGTGAAGGTTCTCTCCGCTGTGTTCAGGTAGATGTGAGAGGTAGTAGAGAAATCTACAGCCATCAAGTGTGCCCTGTGCCAGTTTGAGAGATCCGGCATATCCGTGCTGCCAGTGTGTACAGTGTGCCAGCGCAAAGCCCCATCGGAGATTGGACACCTGTTTTTCCCCAGGCATAGTGGGTCTGTTGCATCTGTAGAGTTGGTTCTCGAGGGTTGGAAAGAAATGAGCACTCAATTAAGTGTGGCATTAGCATTGAAAAACGTGAAAGCCAGCCCCACTGTGAAGGCCAGCTCCCAAGAATCTTCAGCCCCCGTGGAGCAGCTCAGCCTGAAATACCAGTAGCCCAAGAACAGGGCCAGGGTTCTGGAGTGCCATCAAAGATACTGACCCCTGAAGAGCTAGAGAAGCCAGCCATGAGCATGTCCCTAGAGTCAGTGAGTACTGCCATTCCAGAGTCACCAAAGTCATCTGGAGATCCAGGGCCGAGTCATCAGCAACAAAGAGAGCCAGAGCGTGACTTAAGAGGAACTAGAACAGCCGCCTCGATTGTAGAAAAAGTGGCAGAGATCAGTGATGACAACTTTGACAGGGATATCGCATCCCGTTATGAATCAGTATATCTGACCCCTGGAAAGAGTGTCCTAACCTATCAGCCAAGATCTGCAAAAGAATGGAGATGTCGAGATGGTGTTCACAATGGCGATCCCCAGGTATGACACTACAGAGAGGGTGTTTGACTCCCAGATGGTCAGGCCCCAATGTCCTCTCTACACAGCCTGCCAGAAAGGAATCCAGCTGAAAAGAATTATAAGGCACAAGATCTGTCAGGATTACCTACAATATGTATACCACCTGCCAGAAAGACTTTGGGACATCATAGAAGAGACCATGCAATTGGGTATATTAGGGCACTTTGGACAGACTACAAGAAGCACAAGTTGGGTCCAGAAAGCTCCTCCATGGCTGTACAGGAGATTCACTGAATTGTCAAGGAATCTGTGCTTGCTACGTCTATGAGGGATGGACCCTTTTAAGACTTTCACCCTGATACAGGATCTAAATGAGACGACTACCAAGCACAATGTGAAGGGCCTTAATTTGTTTGGACAGAGACCACCAGACCAAATTCCTGTTACTACCTCTCCCATCAGTGAGGTGACTGCTGATGGTCTGTGGACTATTCCAGTTTTGTTGCCCCGACTTAACTGTTTCCTCTGAGGTGATACTCACTGTTAAATGAGACTGTGGACTAGTACAAGAGACAGCATGATTGGGTGAGATCCACCCTTTCTTTCTTTCTCCGATAAAGTTTACCTGCAAATGTTTTGGGACGTTGGGCATTTGGGACATTTTGCTTGGACTCAATATTCGCACCACAGTGCATGGGGGAGTGGGGTAAAGTGTATATCCACAAGCCTTAGATGTTGTTGGGTTACTGTTTACTGTGTTTCCTAGTACTGTATAATTACAATATGATTATAGTGGGTTAAGGGTTAAAGTGCTGTTTCCATATAAATGTTAAAAAATCTGCTATTATGGTACTCAACATTTTATTTATTTATTTAAAGTTTCAGCGGTGATGCAGTTACATGGGCAGATAGTTAAATCTATAGACTTTATTCCAGAAAGAGAGATCCAATTTTAGAAAATGGGCGGGCCTAAGTTTAAAATTCTTTTCCCAGATGTATGAAAAGGACTTGTTGAAAGGCTATGCTCAGCTGAGGCAAGACTTTAATCTACCACAGGCTGATTTCAAACAACATGAAGTCTTGCTGTATTCTGACAAGTTGCAGTTAGCTCCAGCTCTTGAACTGCCCCAGAGAAGTGAAGGTTAAATTGTATGCCAGGCATAGAACGTTGGGCTCGAGCTCGGTTGAAAACTCTGTCTGTGTCCTTTCAAACCCAAACCGTCAGATTCTTTACTCCGCCTCACTGAACAGTCGCTCCAGAGATTTCTCCTTCTGCTCGGTTCAACCACGGTTAAAGTTTCAGTTTTAGTCCGACTTTCATTCCGAGACTCCGTCTGTGGTACCGTAAGTACTTAGATTAGTAGCTGCTGTGTGGAAATTGTGAAACATTTTCGATCGGTTCGGCTGAACCGATCATGTAGTAAAATCTTAAAAAAAAAAAGTAAGTGCGTGGTTACCGGTCTGTATTGGTTTTAAAAAAAACGTAATTTAGCATTTTTTTCCATTACCATGACACGTTGAGAAACCGATAGGGGAGTCTTGCCTGGCGGTTGCCGTTTAAAGGGTAAGTTGGTTAGGTTGGCCATGTCTGAGAAACCCAAGAAAAAAACGGGCCCACTGGGTTGCAACACTGCAGTGTGTGTGGGGAGGTCTTTGCTAAGGCCGATCCCCACACCACCTGTGTTTACTGTCTGGGGTTTGACCACCTCGATTCAGACTGCCAAATTTGTAAAAATTTCCCTAAGTCTACCCTGGAGAAAAGGTTAGGTAGACTTAAGGATAAGGAGGCCGAGAAATCCGCTGACCCGGAAGGCCAACCTGGTTTGGTTCCGACCGAACCAGAAGGAGTGCCCTCTGACCAGAGTGATGCTCCTTCAGACAAGAGGAGAGCCAGTCCTGAGGGATCGGTTCCTATAAAGAGAAAAAGAAAGGACAAATCGGCCGGTTCGGATCCAGAGCTGCATGTTCCAACCGCCGAAGAAATAGCCAAAGCGATTCGGATTGTGGAGTCGCTCCATCCAGTTCTGACCGATCCGGCGCCTTCTGGCAGGGGCTCGGTTTGGTCAGTTCCCCCGGTTCAGGATTATTCCCCTGAAGATTTTTATGAACCGGAGTTTAATGAGGAGGGGGATTTTGAAGAGGATGATTATGATGGTGAAAGTCTGGATGTGCCTGCGGAACCGGACATCTCCCCAGACAGACCTTCTGGTGTTTCCCCTCCTAGGCTTTCTGAGTCCCCTCCCCACTTTCTGTTCTACAGAAAAGTGGCTCAAACCCTCCAGCTTCCTATTGAGGAGGCTGTACAGGATCAAAAGGAGCCTGACTTCATAGAGATGATGGACATCCCAGAGTCTAAGAGACTGTCTCTTCCCCTCCATAAGTCATTTGGGAAACAGACACTAAAAATTCTTAGGTTTCCTAATTCTGTACCTCCTGTTGACAAAAGAATGGACAAGAGGTATACCTTGTCAGGCTCAGATACGGATTTTCTTTATCACCAATGCAGCCATGTTAGGGTAGCGCAGGCTGCTGCCTGTGACAAGACAAACATCCCCTTGGCTTCACACCCCCCAGACAAAGATTCCAGGAAGATAGATGCCATGGCAAAGAAACAGTACTTGGCATCATCTTTGGGACTCAGACAGGCTAATTTTATGGCCTACACAGCCAGGTACCAGATGTCTAGGTGGGACACTGTACTGGCACTGGCTAAACAGGCTTCCCCCCAGCTAGCCAAGGAGTTGGAGTTGGTGGCTGCTGATGGGATTGAGGCATCAAAGGTGCAGTTTCATGCTGCTGTGGACTCCATTGATGTGTCATCAAGAGTCATGGCTACATCTGTGGCTCTTGGAGAATGGCCTGGTTCAGATGTACTAGCCTCTCACAGGACACCCAGGCTAAGGCCATGGATTTTCCTGTAGTGGGTAATTCTCTGTTTGGGGAGCAGACAGAGAATTACATGAAGAAAATGGATGAATACAGGACCATTTATAGGAGTGCCCAGGCCAAGGAGAGGCAGGCAACTCCTCAGAGGCAGCAGTCTAGGGGCAGGGGCAGGCCTTTTCATAGGCCTTCCTACCAGGCACAGGCCTCCTCTTCTTTTTCTCAGAGGGGGTTTTTCAGAGGGAGAGGCAGAAGGGGGATGAGCAGGGCTGCATCCACCCTTCAGCCTAAGGCTCCTGCCAAGCAGACACCCTGATGTGTCAGCCCGGGTCAACTCCCCCATTCCAGTAGGAGGCAGGCTGGCTTACTTTGTCCAGGACTGGATGTCTGTTACCTCAGACAAGTGGGTGATGGAGGTTGTAAGCCAGGGGCTGGTTCTCAGTTTCAAAAGTTTTCTGAAACTAAGACCCAGATCCTTTCCACCTGCAAGTACATCAGAAACCCTTGCCCTGTAAGCAGAGGTTTTGTCTCTACTGGCTTTAAAGGCCATAGAGAGAGTTCCTACTCCATACAGGGACAAATGTCTGTACTCCAGGTATTTCCTTACCCCGAAAAAGGCAGGGGAATGGCGACCCATCCTAGATCTAAGATACTTAAACAAGCACCTAGTAAAGCCAAAATTCAGGATGGTGACTCTGGGAACAATTCTTCCTTCTCTGAGACCAGGAGACTGGCTAGCCTCCCTGGACCTCAAAGATGCCTACTTTCACATTCCCATCAGGTGCTCCCACAGAAAGTACCTCAGGTTCGAATTGACCTCAGGCCATTACCAGTTCAGAGCAATGCCCTTTGGCCTAACTTCAGCTCCAAGGGTGTTCACAAAGTGCCAAACAGTAGTGGTAGCCTTCATAAGAAGAAAAGAGATTTCAATCTTCCCGTATCTGGATGCTTGGCTCCTTGTGGCCGAGTCCCCAGACCAAGTCAAGTCAGATCTGCAGGTTACTCAGAAAGTTCTCACCTCCTTGGGGTTCCTTCTCAATCTCCCCAAGTCAGTTCTCGAACCAGTACAGCTCCTCAGTTTTATAGGAGCAGAGTTGGACACCCTCAAGGCAGGAGCCTTCCTTCCTCTGGAAAGTGCAAAAGCCATCTCTCAGGTGGCCTCTTCCTTTCTTCTTCTGGTTTCTCAACCAGCAAGGCATTTTCTGCAGCTTCTGGGCCACATGGCAGCTTCCACAGCAGTGGTCCAAGGGGCCAGGTTTCAGATGAGGGGCATTCAGTTCCATCTGAGAGCCTTTTGTTCCCAAAGGAAAGATCCTCTTACCAAGCTAGTTCCTGTCACTCAGACCTTGATTCAGGCCCTTCAGTGGTGGCAGGACCTGGACAATCTGAGGCAGGGTGTTCCATTCGTGTCTCAGATTCACTCTGTGGTTCTTACCACGGATCCTTCCTTTTTGGGGTGGGGAGCCCATCTGGGGGCTCTCACTGCCCAGGGACTGTGGTCCCCTCAGGAATCCCTTCTTCACATCAACCTTCTGGAGCTCAGGGCAGTATTCCTTGCCCTACAAGCTTTCTCTCAGTCAGTACAGAACAAGGTGGTTGAGGTCAGGATGGACAACACTATCACCATGTGGTACATCAGCAAGCAGGGAGGCACTCGGTCCGTGGCCTTGTTCATGGAGGCCATGAAAATATGGTTCCTGGCTTATTCCCTACAGACCTCTCTGGTAGCAGTCCACCTCCTAGGAAAGGACAATGTGCTAGCAGATGCATTGAGCAGGATTTCCCAGGGCCATCATGAATAGTCTCTGGATCCCTTGGTGTTGAAGGTGATTTTCTCAAGGTGGGGCACTCCAGAGATAGATTTCTTTGCAGCCCCAGACAATCATCAACTGCCTCTGTTTTGTTGCAGACCCCCAGTCTTGGGCTGAGTCCCTCTGGATGCTCTGATTTGAACTGGTAATGGAAATTTCTCTATACCTTCCCTCCTTCCCTCTACTGTTCAAAGTTCTAGTCAAGGTAAGGTCACAGCCTTGCAAAGTTCTGATTGCTCCAGATTGGGCCAGGCAACCTTGGTACCCCTGTTGCTGTCCCTTGCAGTCCATCTTCTCCTGTCTCTTCCCAGGAATTACAACTTGTTAACCTCCTCTCAGGGGAGGATTTGCTACCCAATCTTCAGTCACTCAATCTCAAGGCATGGCTCTTGAAGAGTTAGAGTATGCAGATTTGCACCTATCCCAAGGGTTCTGGATATTCTCAAAGCTTCTCGAAGCCAGCTACCAGAAAACTTACAACTCCAAATGGAAAGATTCAGCATTTAGTGTGTAGAAAGCATATATCCCCAGAGACTGCTGACTTGTCTACAGTTCTGGATTATATGGTTCATCTTAATGGCCTAGGCCTCAAACTAGCTACTCTCAAAGTTCATTTGTCAGCTGTTTCTGCTTTCCTGTCAGTGGGGAAATCTTCCTCTTGGTCATCTCACCCTGTATTCTGTAAATTTTTCAAAGGCTTGCTTCATACCAATCCCCCATTTAGGGATCCTGCTCCTGCCTGGGATTTGAATATTTGTATTGCTCAGCTTATGCAACCTCCCTTTGAGCCTATGTCCCCAGCAGAGCTCAAGTACTTGACTTGGAAAACTGTGTTTTTGGTTGCTGTTACTTCTGCTAGATGTATCAGTGAATTGCAAGCCCTGTCAGTGGAGCCTGACTTCATCTCTTTCCATAGAGATAAGGTGGTCCCTAGAACCAATAGAAGGTTCCTACCTAAAGTGGTTTCTGATTTCCACTTAAATCAATCTATGTCCCCTCCTGTGTTCTTCATTGATCACACCTTCTCAGGGGAACGGAAGCTACACAGTTTAGACGTTAAAAGGGCCCTTAGTTACTACATGGAACGTACAAAGGGTCACAGGTTTAACTCCCTTCAGTTGTTTCTCACTTATGGGGAAGTAGGTAAGGGAAAACCTGCCACCAAGAGAACCATTGCCAGGTGGATTGTGTCCTGTGTTCAATTCTGCTATGAAAAGCTGGGAAAAACTGCACCCTCAGGCCTGAGGGCTTATTCCACTAGAGGTACAGCTGCATCTCTGGCTGCAGCTAGGGATATCCCTCTGTTAGAAATCTGTCAAGCAGCCACCTGGAAAACAGTTCATACCTTCACCAAGCATTACTCTCTGGATATCCAGGCTAGGAGTGGTGCTAGGTTTGGCACAGCAGTGCTTCAGAGCCTATTTCCAAAGTAGGTTCTGTCCCTCCTCCTTGGAGGTACTGCTTGGTAGTCTGCAACTTGTCAGAATACAGCAAGACTTCATGTTATTTGAAGAAAAAATTACTCACCTTAGTAATTGTATTTCTTCTAATGGAGTCTTGCTGTATTCTGACCTCCCTCCCTGCCTCCCCTCTCAGAACCTGTTTTTGGGAAGTGGGTGGGCAGGTGCAGTGTTGCACCCCAAGGATTGTCCTTTGCTTACTCCTTGTGTGGGGTGCTTTGTAATTGTTTAATTAAGAGTTTTTTGTTCTTATTATCTGGTTTTGGTTTTTTGGGTTTCCCGACTTGAGTCTTTGGGGAATCCAAAATCTTTGTTGCCAGTTGGCTACTAGGAGTTTTTACAATTTCCACATTTAGTCAGTGAGTTTTAGCTCATAAGAATCTGATGGTTTGGGTTTGAAAGGACACAGACAGAGTTTTCAACTGAACTCGAGCCCAATGTTCTATGCCTGGCATAGAATTTAACCATTCACTCTCCGGGGCAGTTCAAGAGCTAGAGCTAACTGTAACTTGTAAGAATACAGCAAGACTCCATTAGAAGAAATACAATTACTAAGGTGAGTAATTTTTTCTTCTATGCCTACCTGCAATTAAGACATTTTTTGCAAACCAAATTCAAGAGCATCCACCAGCTCTCGTGTACTGACCCCCAGGCGGCTGAATTTCTTCTCAATATTGCCAGGGGCTCAGTGCCAAGATCCCACCTAGTCTCAGTAACCTACAAAATGTGCAAAGGTAATCTGTCTCAGTATAAAGAGCCCATTCAGCAGAAGTGGGGGAGAGAATTAAATCTGACAGAAAATGAAACAAACTGGGATGTGGTTTGGAAATAATAATAAACTGTATTTTTTAGGCACCTTTCAAATATCAAATCGCCTTACAACTTAAAATCACAAATCAGACATCAACAACACCTCATATAATATCAGTAGTTTCAGCATTTTCATCAATTACCAAATGCCTGTCACCATAAGACTGTTTTTAAAGCCTGCTTAAATCCCTCCACGGTTGCGTACTCCCGTTATCTGACAGGGTAGAGAATTCCAAAGGGTAGGAGCTGCATACATAAATTCCCACGCCCCAGATGACTTCAAACATACCCTTGGTATCTCTAGCAACCCCTCGTTGGCTGAGCGAAGCGATCACCTGGGGCAGTAAGGGACCAGAAGCTCTTTCAGGTAGTGCGGGCCCAGTCCATGTAGGGCTTTAAAAGTCAGAAGACCGATTTTGAAGGTGATCCGCCACTGTACAGGCAGCCAGTGCAGTCCGCACAGCACCAGAAAAATATGACAGGTCCGAGACGATCCCGTCAAAAACCGGGCCGCCACGTTCTGCACCAGCTGCAAGCGGTGAATTTGCACCCCTGGAAGCCCTATGTAAAGGGAGTTGCAGTAGTCCAAGCGCGAGGACACAAAGGCATGAACCAGAGTGGGAAGGTTGCTGGACGGAACCAGGTGCCTAATCCTGGAGATATTCCTCAGATGGTAAAAGGAAGATTTGACAACAGCCGACACCTGTGAATGCAGGGTCAGTCCTTCATCAAAAATTACCCCCAGGTTACGCACCCGTTCAGAGGTTGGGAGGGATAAGCCCCCGAGAACAAGTCCTCCCACTGATCCACAGCTACACCCATTCAGTATGCTGGTTGACATCAGGGTGTGCTGCCCTGATGTCAGCCACCTTAGACGCAAAGAATCAAGCGAGTTCATCGCACTCTACTTGCACAAAGGCTTTCCAAACTTGAAGACAGGCTGGGTTGCACAGTCTGTCCACAGTTCGAAACAGCTGAGCTGGTTGATTCTCAGCGGCTGCAGTCTTCCCGGACAGGAACTCTGCTTCTTATGGGAGATAGCAGATTGATAGACTTGAAAATGGTCCATCAGTCTAAGATGGTCGGCATCAAGGGAGGACTTCTGCTGGAAGCGCTCTAACCGTCATCCTAGTCTCCCATCTCCCTCAAGTCCCATCAAACCATAGGGATTGAAGTCAAGGGAGAAGAGGACGAACAGGACGGACTGGAGCAATGACATCCAGGGCCACGAAATGGCCAAATTATAGGCTGTCACAAGGGCCTCTGGATCACTGTTTGCCACTGGGAGGGCGACAGGTCAACCACCGCTGATGGGCTTTGAGAACTTACATCCCATAAAGGGTGGTACCTGACCATCTCCTCAGGGGTAGGCCTACAAAGGGGGGTGCTAAAACTAAACCCTATGGTGTAATGATCGGACCACCCAACTGGTTCCACCCCCAAGTCAGAGGCTTCCATCCCCAGGAGGAAGACCATCAAGGGAGTGACCGTGTTTATGAGTAGCAGTGGTAACAATCTGTGTTAGGCCCAGAGATGTCATTAACTGGAGGAAGTGCTGTCCAAATTGTGAGAGTTCATCATCGATCCAGGCATTGAAGTCGCCCAGGACCATCAGCCTGGGTGACTCGAATACCATGTCGATGACGAAGTCCGCAACTTCCTGAAGGAATCGCTTCTCATCTCTGGGTGGACGGTAGATGAGGGCAATCCGACAACCTACACCTGCTACTACGGTACACTCAAATGATTCAGTTTCCCCAACTGGTACACTCGTGAGGTTAAGTTTGGTCTCAAAACAGATGGCAACCCCACTGCGCGATCCAATCTTGCGTGCAGTACCACCGAGTACCCAGTCGAGGCAGCCTCAGAATGGGGCCAGAGTTCTTATCCAGCCAGGTCTCAGTGATGCAAGCCAGGTCCACTTTTCAACAAGATCTGCAATAATTGCAGTCTTGTTTTTAATGGACCTGGCATTGCATAACACTGCCCGAGTTGAGTGAACCTCTCGGGCTACCCGAACTACCTGCCTACCAAAATTGGTAGTGCCCTTGGGTATGGAAACCAGACATGGGGGATCACGATCTGGGTTCCATTTCACCTCAGGGCGCCTTCTGATTTCACCACCCCAGTGCGGTGGCCCCCTCATTCACCCCTCCGCTGTTACATCCCCCTCCTCCCTCCCCTCTCCGCACAATACCTAATGCCCTACAGCGTTGGTAAGTTGTAAACTGAAGGGGCAGAGGGAAAAAGGGCGGAGGGCACGAAGAGCAGAGGGTGAATAACGACAACTGTGGGGGCAGGTCTCCACACATTTGCATAAATCAGTATATACTACTTAACACACACAATATTTAAAATAAAATAAATATATAAAATCTAATTAAAATTTAACAAGTACCCTCCCAACCCAAACAAATAAATAAACCGAAGAAAAATAAACACAACTTTTTTTTCACCTCCTCAGGGCCCTCTCACAGCCACTGAGGTGGAGATAAGCAGTATTACACTAAAATGCAGTAACTAACAATATAAAAAAAGGAGAGAAAATTTATCTAAGTCCCATTAGTCCTCTTACCACCAACAGGGCTCAGAAACCTCTCCGAAGCTTAGACCACTAAGCAAAAATAAAATACCCTTACTAATTTCTCCAGAGTAAAAACCAATATTCCCCAGTCCTCAGATGCTCTCACTATCAGAGACTGGAGACAACTTATTTAATACTCTTGCTGCAAACAGAGAAAAATAAGACTGAATGTCTGTTCATGGCCAAGTATAAAAGATGAATTCCGGTAATCCTCTTCGCTCTGAATCCAGTGGGGTACGCCCAAAAATTCTGAACAGATGGCCAACTCAAGACCGGGACAGGTACTGCGGGTTCCCGTTGGGACCCACCAATCGATAGCTACCACGGAGATCCCTAATGATAGTGCTCCAACAGCCAGCTCCCTAGCACAGAAGACCACTGCCTCCCCCTTTTGGGGGGAATTTCACTGGCAGACATTGTCAAGATATTTCAAAACCCCAGTAATGATAAAACACTTTGGGGGCACAAACTCGAGGGACTGCTGGAGAAATTGTGGCCAAGAAAGGACCTATGAGCATATTTTTGGGGGTTGCCCAAAGTTGAGAAGTTATTGGAGTTTAATAGCCCACAGTAGGACATCTATTTTGCAGGTACAGGTACCTGAAGATCCTCACTATCTGATATTAGGAGAAACCCCGTCAGGGCTGAAGGGTCAAAAAGTTCAATACCTGTTCCCTATTTTGGTGGCACACAAAGACATAACCAAGTTGTGGATGACAGACAAACCACCCACGAAGAATCATTGGCTGGAAGGCTGCAAGCAGATTAGGGGTATGGAACAAATGACGGCTAACCTGCGCTTTCAGCAGAAACTGCATAAAGCGAAATGGTTACCCTATTTAGAGTTCATTAGTACACAAGAGGGAATCCCCATCATAGAATTATTAGCCAGAGAATCCATGGGACAATGAGTCCTGGGCTGTGTCCTTTATCTGTAGATTTCTGGATCCATAGTTACATTCTAATTGGTTACCTGCATTCTAATTTGTTGGCCAAATTGATTATCCTTTACTGTAGTATTTACTGTCATCTAAAGGTAACAAGGGACCGTTGCTGTTGGGGGTGGGGGGTAGGGAAGTTGCATTACTGTTGTTTTAGTATGAATATACTTGTAAGTGTAGGTTTGTCTAATCTGGTTGTTATTTAATGTATGTATTTATGATTATGGGCCGTGAAGAGACTGGCAATGTATTAATTAAGGAACAGGGGAAACTATACCACCATTATGATTTAATTAATTTTGGAGAATATGTCCTTGATTTATTTACTGTCATTAATGTTAATTATGATGTATAATATTGTCTGAGTATAAAAGAGAAAATCAGTAAAATTGCAATTTTCAAAAAAAAAATCTGCTATTGCACTGTTTTGCATGCTTGTTTGTAAACTTTAATGGGTAGGGCTTTGCAGCTTGGCAGCATTGGGATAGGTAGGTAGCCATTTGGGGATAGATAAATATAGATAGGACTGGGACGCCGCCCCTGTTTAGCTTAGGCAATCCGTCCAGGACGGTACAGGTGGGTTGAGTCACCAGGGTGTCCCTTTAGTAGTAGTTACCGGATTTGGAATTCAGATTTTGTTGGGAGTAACATACAGTGTGTGTGACAGTGTGCCAGCCTAGCCTAACTGTGCTAAGAGTGGGAAGAGTGCGCATATCTTTCTGGTTTAGTGCAGAGCATAGCCGATCTGAATACTCATTGAGGGCGTTGAGTGTTTAAGGCAGGGGAGGAATGTAAGCCCCCTGTGGGATGTGTACATGTTCTGTGCACTATAGGGCATTAGAGTAATTGGGCCCTGTAAACAAATGGTTAATCCCCTTTGCCTCACCAGTGGCAGCTTCTGCAGGTCAGAGGTCACTGTTGGTGCATGGGGGTACTGTATAATGTTTGGGCTTTTGGGTGCCAAAGGGGTGGAGTCCACAGCAGAGAAGGGTGTCTGACAGGAGGAATTGCAGGACAGCGGGCTGATTGCCCGCAATCAGGGATCCAGAGTTCTCCAGGGGTTGTACGACTGAGTAGTTCGGCAGGTGAAGTGGTGGTGGCCATCAGCCTGGACTGCAGTGTAGGCCCAGAGATGCCCTCACTGGAGTTGGAGATAGAGCCATGAGCCGAGCAGAGAAAGAGAGTTGAGCCAGCAGGTGCCCATGCAGAAGTGGCGTAGCTCATTTTGCCCGTGCCATTGGACAGAGAGAGAACTGAAGGGAGTCACCAAAGGACCTTGGGGCTGCAAGAAAATGGGGGTTCCAGTGGAAGCCGGGGCTTGTAGCCATAGCCCTGGAGCCTAAAATGCCAGCCCGGTTGTGGCAGCCTCTGTGGGGACGTTTGCCCATGAGTTTGAGGGTGAAGTCAATCGCCAGGGCCCAAGTTCAGTGAGAGGAAATATGTAGAGAGAGAGAGAGAGAGAGAGATAGCCCCAAAGTTCAAAATGCAAACCCAGTTGTGACAAGCCTGGTTGGGATACTCACCTTGATGCCAGGGTTGGAGTCACCTACCATGGCCTAACTTTTGTTGCTGCAGTTCGAGAGAGGAGTGGTAGACTGCTAAAGGGCTTGCCGCTGTGAGTCAAAAGGGGCTGCAACACAGAATCGAGCTGAAAGGGAGAGAATTAAATACTGCTTGCAACCTAAAGTTTTAATGGCCATCGTGGCCCTGATTTAAAGCTGCCTGCACTGTAATTAAATGAAAGCTACCCAGAGTTAGTGGGGCCTTAACGGCCACTATGGACACCAACAACCTTGATGACCCTCATGGTCAGGAGAGAAAAATCAATTGTTTAAGTGTGTTACCTCCATAGAATGCTTTGTTATCAATTAAGTGGGACCCTCTGTTGTTTTACCTCTGCATGGACGTCCGTCATTTGTTTTTAACTGTTTGTGGCTACTAACCAAAAGTCTGTTGTAGCCCAGCACCAGAATAAGCCTGCATCCTGCCCCTGCACAAATTAACTCCGTTCAATGCCAGCCGTCCCGGAAGGAAATTTCTGTGGTTTCTGCTGTGAGTGCCCCTCTCCATGGATGTTATCACCTGTCATACCCCTAGTCACTGGGGAGGAAGGGTTACAGCATCGGGGCTAGTCCAGGATGTTGTTTTGGGGGCACAGGGACATTTGGAGTGGACTGTAATGGGAGCTGGGCACAAGAGGGCACTCTAGACTTTATTTCTGGCCTGGAACTGTAAAATATGGCACAGTAGTGAGGAATTTCTCATCTTTGGAAGTAGAGCTCGTGGCGCCAGTGGGTCTGGACTGTGGAGCAAGAACTCGGAACATCTGAGAGATATGCTAATGCCCTCTGCCAGCCAGTTGACTGGACAGGAGAGACTTGTGGAGGAGGGGTGCAACCATCTCTGGGCAGTTTGGTGCCAGAGAGGAAAGAGCTCGAGAAGCCGTTGGGAGGCAGCAGTTTGAACAATTGTTGTTAGGAAGCAGGAACAAAAATGGTGTCAGCCATGGCGAAAGCCCCAGAAACTGCAGAAGTGAAGGTCCTCTCCGCTGTGTTCAGGTGGATGTGGGAGGTGGTAGAGAAATCTACAGCCATCAAGTGTGCTCTGTGCCAGTTTGAGAGGACTGGTGTATCTGTGCTGCCAGTGTGTACAGTGTGCAGGCACAAAGCCCCATCGGAGATTGGATGCCTGTTTTTCCCCAGGCCCAGTGATTCTGTTGCATCTGAAGAGTCGGCTCGAGGGTTGGAAAGAAATGAGCACCCAATTAGGTGTGGCTTTAGCATTGAAAATGAAAGCCAGTCCCACTATGAAGGCCAGCCCCATAAATCTTCAGCCCATGTGGAGCAGCTCAGCCCGAAATACTAGTAACCCAAGGACAGAGCCGGAGTTGTGGAGTGCAATCAAAGATATTGATCCCTGAAGAACTAGAGAAGCCAGCCATGAGCATGTCCCTGGAGTCAGTGAGCACTACCATTCCAGAGTCACCAAAGTCATATGGAGATCCAGGGCGAGTCTTCATCAGCAAGGAGAGCCAGAGAGTGACTTAAGAAGAACTGAAACAGCTGCCTCGATTGTACAAGAAGTGGCAGAGATCAGTGATGACAACCTTGAGAGGGATATCCCATCCCATTATGAATCAGTATATCTGATCCTCTGGAAAGAGTGTCCTAGCCTATCAGCCAAGATCCGCAAAAGGATGGAGCTGTACGAGGGTGTTCACAGTGGCTATCCCCAGGTACGACACTACAGAGAGGGTGCTTGGCTCCCAGATGGTAAGGCCTAATGTCCTCTATATGCAGCCTGCCTGAGTGGAGTCAGGCTGAAAGAAATATAAGGCGCAAGATCCAGCAGGATTACCCACAATATGTATACCCCTACCTGTCAGAAAGACTTTAGGACATCATAGAAGAGAACCGCACAAATTGGTTATATTGGGGCACTTTGGACAAACTCTACAAGAAGCACAAGCAGGGTCCAGAAAGCTCCTCCATGGCTCCACAGGAGATTCAGTGAATTGCCAAGGGAATCTGTGCTCTCCATACTTTTGAGAGACTGAACCTTTTTAAGACTTTCACCCTGGTACAGGATCTAAAGGAGAGATGTATCAAGCACAATGTGAAGGGCCTTAACTCATTTGGCCAGGAGACCACCAGATAGAATTCCTGTTATTATTTGTCCCGTCAGTGAGGTGACTGCTGATGGCCTGTGGACTGTTCCAGTTTTATTGCCCCGTGTTAACCTGTTTCCACTCTCGAAGGTGATGCCCACTGTTCAATGAGACTGTGGACTAGTACAAGAGACTACAGGATCAGGTGAGATCAACCCTTTCTTTCTTCGATAAAGGTTTATCTGCAAATGTTTTGGGACGTTGGGCATTTGGGGACATTTTGCTTGGACTCAATATTTGCACCACAATGCATGGGGGAGTGGGGTAAAGTGTATATCCACAGGCCTTAGATATGTGTTGGGTTACTGTTTACTGTGTTTCCTCTAGTACTGTATAATTACAATATGGCAATAGTGGGTTAAGGGTTAAAGTGTTGTTTTCTATATAAATGTTTAAAAATCTGCTACTGCACCATTTTATATGCTTGTAACTAATGGGTAAGGCTTTGGCAGCTTGGCAGCATTAGGGTAGGTAGGCAGCAATTTGGGGATACATAAGTATAGGTAGGACTGGGATGCCGCCCCTGTTTTAGCTCGGCAATCCGTCCAGGGCAGTACAGGTGGTTGGGTCGCCAGGGTGTCCCTTTAGCAGTAGTCACAGGCTTCGGGATTTAGATTTTTGTTGGGAGTATGATACAGCGTAGTGGTGGTATGCCAGCCTAGCCTAACTGTGCTAAGACTGGGAAGGGATTACACATACTGTTTCTGTTTGGTGCAGAGCGTAGCTGATCAAATACTCACCGAGAGTGGTGAGTGTTTAAGGTAGGGGAGGAATGTAAACCCCCCACCCCGCGGCATGTGTACATGTTCTGTGCACTATAGGACATTAGAGTAATTGGGTCCTGTAAATAAATGGTTAATCCCCTTTGCCTCACCTGCGGAAGCTTCTGTGGGTCGGAAGTCACTGTTGGTGCATGGGGGTATAAAGTTTGGGATTTTGGGTGCCAAAAGGGGGAGCCCACGCAGATAGAAGGGTGTATGACCAGAGAATTGCAGGAGAGCAGGGCCAATTGCCCACTATTGAGGATCCAGAGTTTTCCAGGGGTTGTGCAACTGAGTAGTTTGGCGGGAGAAGTGGCAGCAGTCGTCAGCCTGGACTGCAGTGTAGGCCTCAGAGATGCCCCTCAGTGGAGTTGGAGATGGAGCCATAAGCCGAGCAGAGAGAGAGAGTTGAGAGTCAGCAGGTGCCCATGCAGAAGTGGCATAGCTCATTTGCCCATGCCGCTGGACGGAGAGAGAAACTGAGGGGAGTCGCCAAAGGACCTTGGGGCTGCATCAGTGCCCGAGTGTCCGTAGAGTGATCCTGCTGAGCCAGCAAGAAAATGGGGTTCCAGTGGAAGCTGGGGCTTGTAGCCATAGTTCTGAGCCCAAGATGCCAACCCGTTGTGGCAGCCTTGGTGGGGATGTTTGCCTGTGAGTTTGAGGGTAGAGTCATTTGCCAGGGCCCAGGTTCTGTGAGACGAAATATGTAGAGAGAGAGAGATAGAGATAGCCCCAAAGTTCAAGATGCCAACCCAGTTGTGGCAAGAGCGGATGGGATGGGATGTTCACCTTGATGCCAAGGGTGGAGTCGCCTGCCATGGCCTAACTTTTGTTGCTGCAGTTCGAGAGAGGAGTGGTAGACTGTGCTAAAGGGCTTGCCACTGTGAGTCAAAAGGGGCTGGAATAGAGAATGGAGCTGAAAGGGAGATAATTAAATACTGCTTGCAGCCTAAAGTTTTAAAGGCCATCACAGCCCTGATTTAAAGCAGCCTGTACTATAGTGTGGCTCCCCAGGCTAAATGAAAGCCACTCAAAGTTAGTGGGACCTTAAGAGCCACTATGGACACTAGCAACCTTGATGACCCTCGTGGTCAGGAGAAATAAATCAATTGTTTAAGTGTGTTACCTCCATAGAGTGCTTTGTTATCAATTAAATGGGACCCCCTATTATTTTACCTCTGTGTGGATGTTTGTCATTTGTTTTGAACTGTTTGTGGTACTTATCAAAAGTTTATTGCAGCCCAGCACCAGGAGAAGCCTGCGACCCAGCTCAAATGAACTCCATTCAATGCCAGCCATCCCAGTTAAAAATTTCTGGGATTTCTACTGTGAGTGCTCTCTCCCCATGGACGTTACCACCTGGCATACCCCTAGACATCAGGAAGCGGGGGTTACATGAGAAATTACAAAGTGCTTCATGAATTATAGCTGTCTTAGTGACTTGGGGTCATTAGACTCGCTGTATCCATATGGGTAGCAAATCCTCGTAACCACTCTCAACCCAACCATTATATTTTGCTATGGTTACGGCACTCATGCATGAGTTCAACATTTTTTTTATTACTCCGTGTAGTAAACTGCCATGTGGTATTACATTCGTTTCTGTTTTTCTAACCCCAGGAATCCATCACCAGTGCTTTACAAGAAGCATCATTCTCCCAGCAGAGTGTGATGGCCCGTAGATAGACCCTTATGTTAATTTTAGAATGTAGAACTAAGGTTCAAATCTGCACTGAGGTCATGCTCTTCCCCTATCCCGAATGAAAGATTTGTTTCTCCACCTGAATAGAGCAGTCACCCCAAAGTCAGCTCCAGCATCTTTGGTCTCCAGACATTTTTTTTTTATCATTTGAAGTTCTTTAATAACATTCATTAACTTTGCATTAGTTAAGTATATTATTTACAACTTTGTTAATTTTGGTGAATTTCTGCGTTTTTTTTTCCGCTTCCCAATTGGTTCCCAGGAACCAAAGTAGGCCTCAACACAGTGTGGTTTCTGCCTGAAGGGAACCGCATCATTTATTTTTATAAAAATCTAGTTTTGCTTTAAAACAGACTTTAGAACCGCTTTTTAAATTTAGAACTCAGAGGTGTTACTTTTTCAGGCTCAGTTCCTGCTGAGAGAGAACCGTACCAGTTAACAACCCTTTTCATAGAATCTGCATGTAAGAAAAGCTCTAAATTTCTTACATTTGCATTTTTTCATCTGACTAATAGAGGTTCCTAGTACAAGGAACTGAAATTACTATTTTCTTGTCAAGAATCATATGTAGCTTGGCCCGTTTAGCTTGTGATTTAGTTCCGTCTGCGGCCCTTGTGACCCAGGTCGGAGTGAACTCAGGTCGCCGGAGGCTTCCAGAGGAGAAGGATGGAGCATCCAGGGACAGCTGCCCTTCTCCGGGGAGGGGGGGCGTGCGAGGCAGCATACTGACTTCCTGGCGGAGGCTGGGAGCATAGCAGTGACAACGGGTTCAGTGCTCAAGGGAGTAATAACGGTCGATGCCTTGATGTCAGGACGCCACTCCCCACAGAAAACCAGGAAAATGCTTCTAGCTGGCCGGATGACGGTCTCTCTGTCCTCCGCTGCCGCCGATCCCATGACCGACACACCTCAGCAGTACGTATGCAGGCCAATGAAGTAGTGCACTGGCCGCTTCTATTAAGCTTCCCTCAGAGGACCCTACCGCAAGGGATACGCCGGGTTGGCCCAGGGGGACTACCATATGAGGTTGGTAGCTGGTGTGGGAGTCGGGGCAGGCAGTCAGGAGGGGCAATAGAGACCCGAAGGAGTGGGCAGCCAGGAAGAAGGGGAGGCGCAAAAAAAAAGGAACCGTATGTAATTTCACAGGTTCTGTCAGAGTGTTTTCTTGGGAACCGTGATTTTTATTTAAGGTTTTCAGTACTTGGTATGACTGATAGACCTAAGAAAATGAAAACAGGACTAATAGACTTTAAAAATTGCACTGTTTTCAGGTCCTGGCAAAAGCAGACTGCCACGAGCTATGTTTAAGGTGCCGGGGTCCAGATCACAATTTTACCAACTGTGAACTCTGAAGACATTTTGTCCTACCCAAAAGAAAAGGACTAAACAAATGAAAGAAATTATGGCTTCTCAGTCTACCTGTATGTCACCAAAACACAAGAAAGGCTCTGAGGGTGTTCCTAATGATGGTGGAAAGCACATATCAGAGGGTCTGTCTTCTCATAAACAGTAGTATTCCCAGTGAAAAGGGACAGAAAAAAAAGATAAAGTTACTCAGCCATCAGATAAGCATGGTAAAGATACCAGGGTGTCCAAAAGGGAGAACCCTGAATCCAGTGATGGGAAAAATATAAATAAAAGAGCCTCAGAGCAGGCACTGGAAACGGTGTCTGACAAGAAAAAAAACAAAACAAAAACAAAATAATGTCCTTGCCACATCTCATACAAAGGAGAGGAAGCAGGTATTGGCCCCAAGACAAGTGCCCTCACCAGAGGACATGATAAATGAACGGCATTTTTTCCAGGCTAATGGGAACTTTATGAATATGACTGCCCCCCCCCAACTCGGGCATCAGCCTGCCTGCCTGTGGAGGAGGATATGTACTATGAAGAGGAGGAGGAAGGTGAACAAATTCAACCAGATAATTCACCTAAACAACAGTTTGGCTCCCCTCCAATCCAAGGTCTACAGAGGATTACACGTTGTACTCCTCTTTCATTAGACAAATGGTGAGCACCCTCAGCATCCCCTCTAAGGAAACAGAGGAGGATGAGGAGGAAGCAGAATTTATTGAAATGGTGGGGCTAGTTCCTACAAGAAGGCTGCTAATCCCCATACACTTATCACTCCAAAAAATCACCTCAAAAATCATAGTTGCATCTGCTTCAGTGTGAGTGCTGGTCTATTTACTTCAATCTTTGGACATGAAAGCAGAATAGCACCACACTGTTTTTCCAGGTGCTCACATACTGTATGTTTTCTTGAGTTCCACTGCAGGCATAGACAGGATGATTGAAAAGAAGTCTCAGGTGGCCAGTCAGGGTGTGAAATACCGCTATGACCATCATGATCATGAGGGCCTTGTCCAAGCAGCTGCTTGCAAGATGACTACGATCCCCTTCTCTGCACAGCCACCTGAAATGGCTCCAGAAAACTGGATACTATGACCAGAAAAGAATATACAGCAGCTTCCCTGCTCATTAGACGGGCAGCCTATTGTGGAATACAGTGCTGGCAGTAGCTGACAAAGCGGAAGGTGAGGTGGCACAGGACCTGGCCACCACAGCAAAGTCAGCCATAGATGCCACAACTTACCCGTTTCACCTGGCTGTAGATACTAATGATTCTGCTTCTAGGGTTTTAGCCCATGCAGTGTCATTGAGGAGATTCTCCTGGTTAAGAGCAACCACTCTTTCTCAGGACACTCAAACAAGGGACTTGGATTTCCACTTCCAGGGCAGTTTACTTTGTGGTGACAAACAGGCATAAATAAAACAAGCATTTGTCGATGCCAAATGTTTGCAGCTGGTATTTGGGTGCATTTGGGAACTAATGATCTAGAGGAAATAGCATTATGGAAATCCAAGCAAGGTTCAAGAACTTGCCAGAGTCTGTCGGATAATGGATGCAACATTTCCTTTCGGAGATATTGCCAGTACCAAAGGCCTCAGTGGAGAAAAAAATGAAGCTCACAGAGGTTAATGAATGGCTCAGGAAGTGGGGTGAGGAGAATGGGTTGGGGGTGTTAGGGAACTGGAATGGAGTTTGGGAGGATAAGGGACTATATGCCAAGGACAGGTTTCATCTTGCCCCATTAGGGAAGGAAGTCCTTAAACAGGGGATGGCTGACTACATACAAGAAAGGTGGGGTTTAAACTTGTAAGGGGGGGAAGGGATAAGGGAGGGGCTGACCAGAAGCCCTCCCCTCCAGATGAGGAGTAGCCTTCAAGCCCAAGGGGAGGGGAAACAGACTGGAGGTGGAGGTTTCAGGAGGAGCAGGGGAGGATGGAAGTATAAGGAATCTGGGTGGGGTTCGACAAAAGGATCAGGGATAAGGGTGGGGGTTAGTGTTAGTAAATGCCAGGAGCTTGGGAAACAAGTTGCCAGAGTTCCAGGCCATGCTGTCTGAGGGGTGGATGTGGCGGCAGTCACGGAACGTGGGGCCAACAAAATCCATGACTGGACCTAAATGTAATGGGGCACACTATGCTTAGGAAGGATAGAAAGGAGGGCAGAGGGGTGGAGTGGCTATGTTCATTAGAGATGACATAGAAATTGCTATAGTAGAAGAGGCAGAGGAAACGTGGAGGCCTTATGGGTCACCACGATCCCCAGTAGGAGATAAGGTCAAGCTGGAGTAGCATATAGGCCCCCGGGATGAGTGATGTTCTAGAGGATGGTTGCTGGACAACATCATTGCCCAGTGTGGTCCAAAGGGGAAGGAGTGGTGTTGATGGGGACCTTAATATGCCAGGTACAAACTGAGAACCATGTCCTCTAAGGTGGCCAAGAGCAGAGGCTGTTGGATGGCTTCCAGGATGTGTTCTTAACACAGCATGTGATGGAGCCCACAAGGGAGGGGCATGTCCTGGATGTGGTTCTGGCAGATGGGGATCTGGTAAGGGACATGGTTGTACAGGACCCCCTGACTGGGAGTGACCACAATACTGTCTGGTTTCAAATAAGCATTGGGGGAGTGGGGGTGAGATCTAGGACACTGGCAGTGGACTTCAGGGGGGCAGACTTTATGGGCATGGGAAATATTCTCAAGGATCACTTGAAGGGGATTACCTCAACAAGTGTGGAAAGGAGATGGGAGGTCATAAAGCGGGGACTTCATGAGGCAGTCAGGATCTGCGCTAAGTTGAAGCGTAAGGGAGCAAGGTCACATAAACCATGCTGGTGGCCCAGTGAGGTCCAGGTAGCAGTCAGAGAAAAGAAGGCGACTACAAAAATATAAAACAACAAGAGGGATAGGGATAAGGAAATGTACCACTTGCATCTAGAAAAGTCACCCGATGGTGAGGGGCTAAGTCCAGTAAAGAGCAACGGGCTGGCACAGGGGACATGGAGGGAAAAGGGGTTCTTCCGGTACATTGGGGAGCGGAGAAAACTAGGGCCATCTCAGCAGATTGAGATCAGAAGGAGGTGGGTGGAAGAGGCGAGGACCAGGCAGAGGTATTTAATGAGTACTTTGCCTCTGTGTTCACTAGGGAGGGGATGGGATATCTACAAAGCAAGGCACAAAGGGATAGAAGGCGATAGGGAGTGGGATCAGGGGAGCAACAGAAATGGAGCAAAGGGAGGGAGGAAGGTACCCCAGGGGTGTCACATCTGGATAAGGATAAAAGACCAGTAAGGTGGAGGACGGATGATGCCACCCCACCAAGGTGTGGTTTGCCCTCAAGGCCCTAAGAAAGACAAATCTCCTGAGCGGGATGGCATTCATCCGAGTACTATAGGAATTGGCGGACATACTGGCTGCACCCCTGGCGGAGCTTTTCAACAGGTCACTTGAGACAGGGAGGGTACCTAGGGATTGGCGAGAGGCACATGTGGTACCAATCCATAAAGGGGGGTCGAAGGAAGTACCAGGAAACTACAGACCCATCAGTTTAACCTCGGTGGTGGGAAAATTAATGGAGAGTATACTAAAGGAACGATTGGGGGTTTACTTGGAGGAGGTGGGAGGTCTGGATAGTCGGCAGCATGGGTTTGTGCCAGGTAGATCATGTCAAACCAACCTTGTGGAGTTCTATGAATGGGTAACATCAGAACTGGACAGAGGTAAGCCTGTGGATGTATTATTCTTGGACTTCAGCAAGGCGTTTGACTCTGTCCCCCACAATGGTCTGGTGGAGAAACTGATGGGGTTAGGAGTAGGCCCTTTGATGGTCAGATGGATTGAAAACTGGATAGCTGGAGCGCACTCAGAGAGTAGTGGTCTGTGGGGAGCTCTCGAACCCTACAGAGGTTGGTATGGGGGTACCACAGGGCTCGGTCCTGGGTCCAATCCTGTTTAATGCATACATATCAGACATCAGGGATGGTATGGGGTGTGAAATGAGTCTCTTCGCGGATGACTCCAAGATGGGAGCAGTAGTTGAGGGAGAAGAGGGGAGGTTGGCCCTGCAAGGGGACCTGGACACCCTGGAAAGCTGGGCTCACACATGGAAATTAAATTTCAATATCACCAAGTGCAAGGTGTTGCATCTTGGTCGGGGAAACCCTAAACACAGGTACACCCTGGGAGGGAGGTGCTGGAAGCCTCAACAGGGGAAAAGACCTAGGGGTCATGGTGGATACATGTATGAATAACACTGAGCAGTGCAGGAGAGCAGCTAGCAAGGCAAACAGGATGTTGGGATGCATCGCAGAGGGGATCACCTCTAGGAGCAAGGAAGTGATTCTGCTGCTGTACAATGGACTGGTTAGACCACACCTTGAGTACTGTGTACAGTACTGGAGACCACACTTGAAGAGGGACATACAGCTCCTGGAGAGGTACAGAGGAGGGCAACAAAGATGATACGAGGGCTAGGGGATTTGACTTACGAGGACAGACTTGAGGAGCTCTGCCTGTTTTCATTGGAGGAGAGGAGAGACAGGGACATGATTGAGGTCTTCAAGTACCTCAAGGGAATAAATAAGTGAAACATGGAGGATCTTTGAGACTAAAGCAGGGAGGCATCACCAGAGGGCATGGTTTGAAGTTGGAAGGTGGAAGGTGAGGGGAAAGAGGAGGAGGTTTTCACTGAGAGGGTGGACCTGGAATGCTCTGCCTGGTGAGCTGGTTCAGAGATCCACAGTGGAGAGCTTTAAGAGAGGGTGGGACAGACACAGAAAGTGGATGTATCAGATGATGGCCTGTCCGGGGGTGGGGATGGATGATAGGGGTTTCTGGGCACAAGGATGGGAGGGTCTCGGCACCCAACTAAGGATCTAGGTTCGAGCAGACTTGATAGACCATAAGGCCTAATCTGCTGGCAAATAGTATGTTAGTATGTTAGTATTGCTGTTGTACCAGGTCTTGCTTATACACATTTTACTATATATTTACCAGGATAGAGCAGATGAGATGGAATGTCTCATTTTCAGTGTTGTCCTGCTTTTACACATTGTTAGATTGTAATTACCTAGGATAGGGCAGCTGACAGGCAATACCTACTTGTAAGTGGATGCCTACATTCTGACCCCAGATGTCCAACAGTTTTTTTCTGACTTTACGTTATGATCAAAATAGGTGAAATTTTTTAAATCAGTTTGAAAGGTGATTTTACTGTGAGGCTGTGAAAACAAGTTTTAGAGGGGATTTGAAAAATAACATCTGCATATTCAGGAGGTGGGGTAATACAAAGATATGCTGAACGTTCTGGGCCAAAATCTGCACAAAGGGTTATGAGTAAATGTTGGAACAATTCAACATTTCCTCATAACTTAGTTGGTTTTTCTCATTTTTACCCCAAATTCTCAACATAATCTTTTTATGGCCACTCCTTCTGAGAATGATGGGTTTCATTTATAAAACAATGGCTGGAACATCAGTTTGCGCCACATTTGTGAAAACACATTTTGAGTAGGGTTTCAGAAATGACAGCTGTCACATTCATGAGGTGGTGTGAAAAAATTACTATGTTAAAAATCTGAGGTCAAAATACTGAAAATCACCATAGAATAACTTTTTTGTTTGCTCATATTTTTACCCCAAATTTTCAGCATAGCCTTCTTATGACCCCACCCTCGTGAACAAGGTTTGAGAAAATTTTCAAATCCTGCCCAAACTGAGATTTCGGGCCACAAGGGCGAAACCACATTTTGGCCAGAATTTGAAAAATGATAGTTGTCACATTCAGGAGGTGCTGAGAAAAAATTGTTATGTTGAAAATTTTGGGTAAAAATATTGCAAATTACCAACGTTACGAGCATGCATTCATAAATTTCAGTGCAGGCTCATTTCTTCACTGTTTATTAAATATTTTTACTCCAAATTTTCAACATAGTCTACTTATGTCTCCATCTCATGAACAAGGGCAGAGAAAATTTGGAAATCCTACCAAAAGAGCGATTTTGTGCAGCGACCACGAAATCACCTTTGGACAGATTTGCATAATGTCTCCAAGGATTTGAGGTTGCACTACTTGTTGACCATTTCTATCAGTACTCGGTTCTAAGGCACAGTCGAAGCCCTTTTGTATAAACCAGTGGAATCTTTTATTAATTGCAGACCATCAAACAAAACTCTTCTCCCACTTCCATTCCTTCTAGAATTTTTAATACATCTTTTGTCACCAATATAGGACTCAGTCTTCTTGACACAAGGATGGAGATAAAAATCCACAAATTTCGACATTGGCTCAGTTACTGAAGCAATGCTACTGACTGTTGGATGGCCAGAGGGGTTGATAATATTTCTGTGAATTTTAGGGAGGAATTATACGGTCAGTTTCATAGGATTGTCTACCAGGTAAAACTTTCTCTCTGTCTCCGTTATCCAACCTTTTTCTCAGGCATCATTAATAAGTAGCTCAACATTAGTTCTTATGGTCTCTGTTGGATCTCCTCTCAATTTTTATAATATTTTTCATTCTCCAGTTGTCTTCTCACCTGACTCAGAAATGTCAGCACATTTTTCCTGTTGTGCTAGCCATCTGTTTGGGACCAAGCTGCCCTTAGCTATTTACATGGAAGATCTGAAGTTTATAGATCTCTGGTGACTTAATAATTCAGATGAACAAAGATAATTTTTTTTTCTGCAGTTCATCAAAGTTATACTCCAATAGATAATTTCCTTGTCCCCCATAATGTGCAGAATGTTATACTATCTATTATATATCATAATATATTGATTTCTGACCACGCCCCAGTAGAGCTTTTTATTAACACAGCTCATCCTTGTACTGTCAGACAGTGGTCTATGGATCCAACTCTCCTCAAGGATAAATCTTCTTTGGTAAATGTAGAGAACTCAATTACAGAGTTCTTTCAACTGAATCCTCCGGACAATACCTCTCCAGGTACTCATTGGGAAGCATTTAAAGCTTCAGTTAGGGATACTATAATCAATTACACTACATGCTGACATGGAACCTTTGTAAATGAGCTGCCTGGCACTCAGAGGTCATTTGTAATCCAAGACTGAATAAATAAAATACATATATATATATATATATATATATATATATATATATATAAAAGAAATAAACAGAAACTTGAAAGTCTGGAAAAAGAATTGACTAGACTCTAAACTCTGCTTTTCTCATGATCAGCACTTTTTCTGCAACTTTTATTAGTTAAAGAACAGCTTAATAAACTAGTTTCTCAGGAAGCAGAGAAGACTATTTTCTTTACCAGGGCAAAATATTATGCATTGAGGGATAAGCCTGATAAAGTCATGGCCTTTCAATTGCAAAAGGAAAGACAAAACAAAGCAATCCTTTCTGTTTAGGATGAACAACAAAATAGTACAAAAGACCCTTTAGAAATCAGCAGAGTATTTTTCAACTATTATAAAAATCTATATCAGTCAGATTGCAATAATTATCCAGTTGCGGTAAATATGTTTCTTGCAAGTTAATCTCCCACATCTGCATTTGGATCAAAAACTCAGTTGGACGCTCCTTCACTTCTAGAAGTTCTCAATGTTATGAAACCTGTATCCTCTGGTAAAGCTCCTGGTCTGGATGGTCTCTATACAGATTTTTGTAAGCAGTTTGCTATTTTGATAGCTAAATCATTACTACTGTAGATGTATTCAATGAGGCAAGAAATACTGGAATTTTACCACCCTCTTTTTATGATGCTAAAATTGCTATATTTGCAAAAAAAAATTTAAAAATAAAAATCCAGAGCTTGTTACTTCCTAGTGTCCTATTTCTCTTCTTAGCACTGATATGAAAATTCTAGCAAAACTTTAGCCTCTCGGCTAAAAAAAGTGGTCCCTGGTCACATTCAACCTGATCAAAACGGTTTCATTAAAAATAGAAAATTGGGAGCCAATATTAGAACACTAATTAATATAATCAATCTTTATAAACAACAGGAGGCTCTCATTTTCACTTTGGATGCAGAAAAGGCATTTGGTCGGGCTGAATGGGACCGTAGTTGGCAAGTATTGCAAAAATATGGTTTTGGACAGACTTACATCAATTGGATTAAAACACTGTTTTATTCCACTAAAGCAGTAGTCCAAACTAATAGAAATTTATCAACAGGGCCGGCCTGCCCGGCAGTGGTTGGATTTCCACTTGCGGCGCTTCTTCTTGAGTTGGGATGGACACAAGAGTCAGAGGGCCAGCCAGGGGAAAAGATTGAGCATCCTGATGACTGCTGTCCTTCTCCAGGGGGGAGGGCAGGTCAAGTGTCCAGTGTTATGTTGACCCTTAGCAGAGACCGTTGCCTACATTACTGAGGGGAGGAACAGATACAGGCATCATTGCACATTCCTCCTCTCTGGGGGATTGTTCTACCAAAAAAATAGGCTGCCCTCCCTCTATGACACTCCGCCCTGGCATCCATTAGCTCCCCGGCCCCACCAAAGACTGATCAACATGAATTCCGCCAGTGTGTTTCCTGGTCCCATGGCCCCACCTTGGGGGAGGGGCAAACCAGGGGTTCCTTCAGTAGGGATGCCTACCGGAGCCCTGACTTCAAAGTCCGCGGGTCCCGGGATCGGCCAATGGCCCCACACAGTAGAGGGCAAGCCTGGGATCTGGATCGCCGGATGGTAAGTTGGGGGCAATCAGGGCTCCGGGCAGGGCTGGTCTGGGAAAGAGCAGGCCATAAAAAGTATAATAAATTGCAAAAAAAAAAAAGAAATTCATCAAGCAGTTTTTCCCTTACAAGGGGCACTAGGCAGGGATGTCCCTTTTCTCTGCTGCTGTTCACCTTAGCAATTGAACCATTGGCTGTAGCTATTCATGATTCCAATTTAATTAAAGGCATAAAAATAGGAGATCATATACATAAAATTAGTTTATATGCCAATGACATCCTGATTTATTTATCTGAACCAGCCTCATCTGTTAATGCCGGTATGTCTTTAGCAGAAAAATTTGATACTGCTTCAAGATATAAAAACAATATAACAAAAATAGAGACTATTCATTTAAATTCAGTAGACAATACATCTTCCTTTAAAAATACAATCTGTTATCTGGCCCAGTGGTGTGAACAGCTGAGGCACTGGCACCTACCTCCTGCCACACTGTGACCCATGTTCAGTCATGAATGTGAGTTGCTGAGGGTCAGCCAGGGAGGGAAGGACTAAGCACCCAATGGCTGCTTGTCTTTCATAGGGAGGAGGACCTGCAAGCTCCACTGAATGACTGCCACCAGGTGGAGGCCAGGTGGTAGTGCAGGTCAAGGAGGGCAGTGGAAGGGAGGGCTTCGGGACTTCGTGGCATGGCTCCACACACACACACACACACACACACGTCTATGTGTGCACCCCAGCATGGGGAACAAGAGACGAAAAACAGAAAAGGGAAGGCTCTAGCTTTGTGAAGCCCTGCCTGCCCCTGCTCCCATGTTGCCACACCACCACTCCGGCCTTATGGGGGTTGTCAGTCTGGTTGGTAGATCCCACGTGGGGGAGGTAGGGACAGGGCTAAGAGCTGCTGGAACCAACCTGCCTGGGAGAAAAACCTATATGAAAGAAAAAAAAATACGGTCTGTTATATCTGATAAGTTTAAATATTTGGGAGCTACATCATTCAAGATTTTTCCTTCTTTATGAAAACAACTTGATCTCAACATATGGCAAACTCCTGTTAACTTTACTTAGCAGATGTAGTGTAATTAAAATTAATGTCCTTCCACGTCTCCTTTTTATTTCCGTTATTACCCATATTAAAGATCTAGATAAAGTTCTGTCTAGCTTTCTTTGGAAGAAAAAACAAAATGAGTAAGTTTAGAAAAACTGTGACTTCTCTTCTCTTTGGGCTTTAAACTGAAATACTATTCAAACCCCAGGAATCTCCTAGTACTGTAGTATTAGACAATTAGCAGTCACCCCAGAATCTCTGACTGCCCCCGTAATTGTGAGTTAGAATGTATGCAAATTAGGGAATTTCGAATGCATCATTCAAACTGCTGCCTCTAGGTGGACTGTGTCCCATCTAACTGCCAGATTCAATTTTTCCATTCAGAGAGAAAGACTTTCCCCCAAGAGCTGCACAGCAACTTCGCTGCAAGACTGTTATTTTATTCAAAAAGTGGTATTTTTTCATTATTTCATACATATTCAGCCTCTAGTAGTTTTTTGGTAAAGTTTAGTTTAGTGGGTATTATTTGCTCATTTTGAGCGGTTCCCAAGAACCGAGTTTCTTAGTTTAAAGAGGGACTCCTGCCAAAAGTGCTACATTGCAGAATTAGAATAAGCATACCCCCAATAAATCTCATACCAAAAATTAGGTTTCTTTTTACAGTTATGAGCCATTTTGTAACCCTGATTTCACTACCTATTCAAAAAAGCCAGTTTCAGTAACAAGCCATTGATGATGTCATCTGAACTCACACTCTAGTCCTCCCTGTCAGCAACCTTATAGGACCTTCTTCTCCAAAGTTTAAGAAATTATAGCTAGTGTAACCCTTTAAAAAAATGACATAGGGTTGGTAGCAGTGCTTGTATTTCCAGAATGTTCAGATGCATGGCACTGTACTTTAGAACATGTCAGAAGGTGGTTTGAGAATGTAGCACTGAACCAAGGCATATAATATCAAGGTGGTACACAATTTTAAAATGTTGGGGTTGGGGGGGGGACATGCAATCTCAGAATGTGGCATCTCAAAATGTGGTGGGACAATCAGTCTCGGAATGCAACAGGGAATGTGACAGGACACACCATTTATTCTGAAATTGCTTGTCCCTGCCACATTCCAGAATTGTGCATCACATCCTAACCACATTCCAACATTGAGTCCCAGACACATTCTAAAATTATGCATCCCTGCTATATTCCAAATTGCACATCCTTCCCCATTCCCAAATTGCATCCTTGCCACTTTCTCAAATGGCACATCCCTGCCAGATTCCATAATTGCACATCCCCGTCAAGTTGTGTTTCAATGCCACATTCCAAAATTGTCACTACCACGTTCCCAAATTGTGCATCACACCACATTCTGAAATTATGCGCCACCACCACATTCCGAAAGTGAGCATCACTGCAACATTCTGAAACTGAGCGTCACCGCTACATTACGAAAATATGCGTCACTGCCACATTCCAAAACTATGCATCACCACCACATTCTGAAACTGTGCGTCACTGCCAAATTCCGAACCTGTGCGTCACCACTGCATTCTGAAATTATCTGTCACCTCCACTTTCTGAAACAGTGGGTCAATGCCACATTTTAAAATTGTACATCACCACCACATTCCGAAATTGTGCATCAGTGCCACATTCTGAAACTGTGCATCATCGCTAGATTCTGAAATTGTGCGGCACCGCCACATTTCAAAGTTGGTGTCACTCCTGCATTCTGAACCTATGGTCACCGCCACATTCTGAAGCTAGGAACACGCCACACTCCAAAATTGTGCGCCACTACCGCATCCTGAAATTGTGCGTCACCACCATATTCCAAAATTGTGCGTCACTGCCACGTTTTAAAATTGTGCATCACAGACACATTCTGAAACTGTGCATCACCGACACATTCCGGAACTGTGCGTCACTACCACATACCGAAATTGTGCATCACTGCCACATTCCAAAATTGTGTGTCACTGCCACCTTCTGAACCTGTGCATCACTGCCACATTTCGAAACTGTGTGTCACCACCGCAATCTGAAATTGTACATCTCCACCACATTCCGAACCTGTGCGTCACCACTGCATTCCAAAGTTGTGTCACTGCCACCTTCTGAAACTGTGCATCACCGCCGCATTCCAAAAGTGTGCATCACCGCTACGTTCCTAAATTGTGTGTCACCATCGCATTCCGAAATTGTGCACCACTGACACATTCCGAAATTGTGAATCACTGCTGCATTCCAAAATTGTGCATCACCGCTGCATTCCAAATTGTGTGTCACCACTGCATTCCAAACCTGTAAGTCACAACTGCATTCCAAACCCATACATCACCGCTGCATTCCGAACCTGTGCACCACCACTGCATTCGAAATTGTGCATCACCATTGCATTCTGAAATTGCTCATTATCACCGCCTTCTGAAATTGTCACCACCGCATTCCAAAATTGTGCATCACTGAACAGGCAGTGCATTAAGGATTATGAAATGACTTGCAACTTTTAAACAAAAACTTAGAGATCTGATTTTTGGCATGAGGCTGACTGAGGATATGCTGATCAAATTTTAAATTTACGGATGCCAAAATGTCGGCATCAGACCCTCTTTAAAATATAGTTTGTTGTGGATCTTACCGCTAATGCTTTGGCTTAAAAGCATTATTTTAGAACTGTATTTTGCTTGCAGTCGGTTCCCGTTCTTACCTAGGAACCAATCACGTTTGGTATTTATTTTATCATTTCTGATATTGAGCACTGCTTCAATCAGTTCTTTTTTTAGCTAGGAACCGATCGCACTCTACTTAAACTGAAGTAAACTGTACTAAATCGCAGTTCCCTTTACTTACATAGGAATCGACTGTGATTTGTTTTTAAACCCTTTCTGGGGACAGTCTCCTGACTTTTGGCAAGTCAGACAGAACTAAAAAGAGGACAGAGCCCACAGGTTTTAAAAATTGTATCAAGTGCTTTCAAATCTTTGCAAAGGCTGATCACCATGATTTGTGTATAGAGTGCTTGTGTCCCAGTCATATTTTCTCGAACTGTGAAGTGTGTAGTACTTTTTGTTCAAAAACTATTAAAAAGAGAGCCAAAAGATTAGAGGAAATGGTTTCTGCTTCCACTTCAGTGTCACCAAGGCAGACTGAAGAGGGTCCTTCTTCGTCTTACTCCAAAACAAAGGAGAGACCCTCTAAAGACTCCTCTAAAAATTCCTCAGACCTCAAAATTCCTGAAAAGGGGTCTGAACATGCTAAACACAAAAGAACAGAGCAGGCTCCTGAGTCTGTGCCTGACAAAAATAAATATAAAGAAAAACATGTCATTGTACCTCCTGCTGAAAAAGCAAAGGAGCTCCCAGCAGACAAAGTCAACTCCTTTACTCCTGGTGGCCATTTTGGGTCAGGTCCAGCAATGGATGGTTCCAATGCCATATGGCATCTGTGGGAACAAATGAGTAAATATCCTCTGCAGAGCAAATTGCCAGAGCCGTGCAAGTCATTCAGGCTCTACAGACTGCAAGTTCCATATTGGGTTCACCAGTTCAAATTCCACCACTGGTTCCCAGTGACCAAGATCAGGAGTTGTACACTGAGGAGGAAGCGGAGAAACCAGATCTAGAGGAACCCATTGAACTAGCTGTATCCCCAGACCAGGAGTTTGGTTCCCCTCCTCATGGGCATGATAATTTTTCATCCCACTTTTCTTTTGTTAGACAAATGGTTGACACGTTAGGCCTCACCTCACAGGAATCTATAGATGATGAGGAGGAGGCAGATTTTTTGGAGATGATAGGTTTGGCTCTCACAAAAAAGGTGGTGTTCCTATCCAAAATTCCCTCAAAAAAGCTACTTTTAGAATCCTGCAGACAGCTTCCTCTGTCCCTGGAGTGGATAAGAAGATGGAGAATAGGTGCCAGTCGGATAGGGTTTCTGCTGATGATTTGTACACACATCCAGACCATGAGGGTGTGATACAGTCTGCAGCCTGTGATAAAGCAATAGTACCCCCTGGCATCTCATTCTCCAGACAAGGATTCCAGGAAAATTGACACTATGGGGAAGAAAGGTTATTTCGGCACTTCCCTTCTCCTCCAACTGGCAGCTTACATGGCTTATGCTGCTTAGTACCAGAAAGCCTTATGGAATTCTATGCTGGTGCCAGGTGATGTGGCACCACGATATGGCAGATATTGCCAGAACGGCTTTAGATGCCACAAAATACCAATTTCACATGGCTGTAGATGCCAATGACACTGCAGCCAGAATGTTGGCCCTATCAGTGTCTTTGAGACGGTTTGCTTGGCTCAGAGCAACCAATATTACACCAGATGCTCTGTTAAAGGCTATGGGTTTCCCTTGTGAAAACAATTCCCCTTTTAGTGACAAAACTGAGGCATAAATGAAAAAGGTGGAGGAGTACAAAACTACCTACAGGACTAATTCAGAGAGAGAGAGAGTGAAAGAGAGAGAGAGAGAGAGAGAGAGAGAGTACCCACTTCTTTTAGATCCACAGGAAAGGGAGACAGGGGTAGAGGGTACTACCCCAGGTCATATGCCCCATACTGTATGCCTGTAGAGTACACACAGGTCAGAGGATACTACATGGGCAAGGGCAGGAGGGCTGCTAGGCGAGCCAGTCCTTCTTCAGCTCCTAGACCCAAATCTGGACAGAACCCCTGACTATTCAGATTAGGTTGCACCCCCCCCCAGCAAGGGACAGGTTGACTCACTACTCCCAACACTGGGGAAACATTACTGCAGACAGTTGGGTCCTGGATATAGTGAGTCCGGGTCTCTGTCTACATTTCAAGCAGTTTCCAAAACTCCAAGGCCACAGGGTTTTCCAGCCTTCAACTCCAGCAGAGACTATTCTTCTGGAGTTAGAGGTATAAAAGCTCCTGCAAGCCAGGGCAATAGAGACAGTCCCTTTTACCCAAAGGGGGAAGGAGCTTGTACTCAAGATACTTTCTGACCAAAAAGAAAAATGGAGATTGGCGACCAATCCTGGATCTCAAATACCTAGACAAGAGGACTTCCAGTTCCAGTAGCAAAGTAGATGTAGTGCGGTTACCACGGCTCTCACCCTAACCTCAAAACCAAAGCTCCAAATCATCTTAAAAATGAAAGACACCAGGAGAAAGGACTGCTGTGTGACTGGACTTCTCTGCTGGGACTAAAGAAGAACTTTTGTACCTGGACCCTTAATTTAGGGTAAAAAAAAACAACTAACAAACAAAATAAAAAAGTGTGTGTTTGTCTGAGTTGACTGAACTGAATGGGTATCCGAACAGTTATCTAGGTGTAAATCTCAGGTGATTGAAAGGGCTTAATAGCTGTGAGGTTTAAATTACTTGTAGAAAGATCTAGTAAGTAGGGGGAGTGGCTTAGCTAGAAGGAAGCTACATTTAAAGACTGCCTTAGAAAGATTCTGCTAATAGCTTGGCAGAAGACACCAGGAGAAAGTACTGCTGTGTGACTGGACTTCTCTGCTGGGACTATATTGCCCTCCTTCCCTCCACCCAAAGTTAGTTCTATTTTTATAGGCACAGGATTTGACTGACAACAGAAACTTCCTGTTTGGGAGCAGGAAGTGAGTGATCACAGAACCACCAAAGACCCACCATCCTAGAAGGGCAAGAGTAGCTCTCCGGCCCCCTCTAGCTGCTGGAGGTCTGCCTCTGAGCAAGTAAGTGGTCTACTGAGAAATATAGGATATTCTTGTCTCAGAACAGGACAGGACAATCAGGAGCTTAAAGGGCACACAGGCAGAAAGTAAGGAGAGAGAAAAAAAAACAGAGGAAAGAGTAAGGTTTGCAAACAGTTAAGGGCCAGAAATAAGGCGTGATTGGAGTGGTGCAGTGCAGTGGCTGTGGAGCAGCAGTCTTCAGGAGACGTTCTGGAGGATGCGATGTTGTCCCATCTGCAGGCACCTCTCTGGGCTGAGGGGGGAGGAGGTTGCTCATCTCCAGGCTGAGTTGGCCAGGATTTGTGGGACCTCCTCTTCCATCCAGGGACCACCAGTGCCACTGCCGTTGCCAAGAAAGAGGAGCGGTTGGACCACAGTGGGTTCAGGGAGGGTGAGGGTGGTGGAACAGAGGCACATCCCTCCAGTTGTACCTCTCCACAATTCCTATGCCATTCTGGCAAAGTGTGGTTCCTCTATGGAGGCACCCACAGTGGAGACCAAGGAGGATGCTGGGAACCTCCACAAAGGAGACCCACAGGAGGGTGGCAGGGGACCTTGCAGGGGAAGGAAACAACTCCTGGTGGGGGACTCCATTGTTAGAAAGGTAGAACTGGGGGAGGAAGGGGAGAGGGAGGTAAGGTGCCTGCCTGGCACCATGGCTGGAGGGACAGGGTGAATCCTCAGGATTGCCAGAGCAGCTGCACAGGGGAGGAACTGGATGTCATTGTCCACCTAGGGACAAATGACCTGGCTAAAAGGGATTAGAAGTGCAGGAAGAGTTTGTGGAATTGGGGAGGGGCCTTAGTCAAGTAGCACGCACGGTAACCTTCTCGGAGGTGCTGCCCATCTATGGCATAGAAGAGGCTAGGGTGTTCCGCACCATGGGATTCAATCAGTGGTTGAAAAACTGGTGTGGAGCTCAGGGATTTGGCTTCATTGGGGACTGGGCATCCACCTGGAGTGATGCAAGCCTATACTGGCATGATGGGCTGCATCTGTCCGGGAGGGGAATCAGGATCCTAGGTGATAGGTTTAAATGCTCTTTGGCAAGCATTGCCTTATTGTTTATAATACAAGGATACTACAAACTAATCTTCTTCTCTACCAAAAGGGCTGTCCCTACCGTTCTCTCTATATGTTTAGGAAACTACGGAACAAGTCTGCATTATCCCATCCTTTTCTAAATGTGGGGCTGTGGTTCCTTGTCATCATTGCCATTCTGCTCTCTGGGGATATAGAGACAAATCCTGGGCCACTAGATGCTTATTTCTCAGCAGATGACATACATAGTATGTCCAAACATGGGCTGTTAATTGCACACTTGAATATAAGAAGTTTGATGTGTCACTTTGTGGAACTGGAGACATGGGTCAAACTGCACAATCCTGATATCCTCTGTCACTGAGACCTGGCTAAAACCATGAGTTACTGACTCCCTCTGCTCCCTGTCAAATTACTCTATTATTCGAAGGGATAGGATATCGAACAAACGTGGTGGTGGAGTTGCTCTGTACTACAAAAATAATCTGACTGTCTCTCTTCTCGCTATCCCGGATGCTCAATCGGTATGTGAATACTTGCATGCTACCCTTGCTTTGGGAGCCAAGAAACTGCATGTTCAAACAACATGAAGTCTTGCTATATTATGACAATTGCAGTATGACCGCAGGTTAGAACTGCTCCGGAGGTGAAATAGTTAACTTTCCATGAAGGCATGGAATCTTGAGCGTGAGCTCGGTTAAGGAAGCTCTGTCTGGTTGCTTTCAAACCTAAACCGTCAGATTCTTTACTCCGCCTCACTGAACAGTCGCTCTGGAGATTTCTCCTTTTGCTCGGTTCATTTTCGCGGTTTAAAAAGTTTAAAATACTCAGTAATTTTAACCGCAACCGTTCAGTCAAGCTCCGTCTGAGGTAACGTAAGTAATAGTTTTACATACGAATTTCTGTGTGGAACTTAAAAACATTTATCGGTTCGGTTTGAACCGATCAGGTTGTATTTTTAATTCTAGTCCTTTTTTTAGAAGTCGCGGTTCCAGTTCCTATACGGTTCTAAAAAAAGCGGATTTCATTACGGTTTCCACGGCTCCTGACACGGTTGGGAACCGATAGGAGAGTCTTGCGGCGGACTGCCATAAACGGGCAAGTTTTGGCTAAGCTGGTATAATGTCTGAGAAACCCAAAAGAAAAACTGGGCCCACTGGGTTTCAGCACTGTGATGTCTGTGGGGAAGCCTTTCCAAGGCTGACCCACACCCACATGTTTATTGCCTGGGGTTTGACCACTCGATTCAGACTGCCAGATTTGCAAGAATTTCCTGCTGCCACCGTTGAGAAGAGTTGGTAGGTTCAGGGAAGGGAGGCCAAAAGTCCGCTGACCGGATGGCGGCCGGTTCGGTGCCAACCCGAACCGGAGAATCTCCCTCTGACCAGGGCGATACTTCCTCGGGCAAACGAAGAGCTGGCTCCGAGGAGCCAGTTCCTGCAAAAAGGACTAGAAAGTCTGCTGCTGTGGAAAAGTTTTTCCCCAACAGCTGAAGAGATAGCTAAAGCAATCCAAATTGTCCAGTCTCTTTCCCCGGTTCCTGAACCGACACCATCTGGGAGACGTTCAGTTCACCCGGTTCCTTCAGTTCAAGATTATGATTTTGAGGAATTTTATGAACCGTGGGGGGGGAGAAGACTATGAGGAGAGTGAATATGGTCTGGAAGATCTGGAGGCTCCTATTGAACCAGATACCTCCCCAGACAGACCTTTAGGGGTCCCCAGGATTTCTGAGTCCCCTTCTCACTTCATGTTTTATAAGAAGGTTTCTGAAACCCTTCAGCTTCCTCTGGAGGAAGCTGTTGATGACCAGGAAGAGGTCTAAGAGACTGTCTATTCCCCTTCATAAATCTTTCAGGAAGCAGACAGTAAAAGTTTTAAAAACTCCTCATACTATACCTCCTGTAGACAAAAGGATGGACAGAAGGTATGCTTTATCAGGTTCTGACACAGAATTTCTTACACAGCAATGCAGCCATGTGGGTGTAGTGCAGGCTGCAGCCTGTGACAAGGCAAATATTCCCCTAGCTTCACATCCTCCTGAAAAGGACTCCAGGAAGATTGATGCTATGGCAAAGAAACAGTACATGGCAGCATCCTTGGGACTCAGACAAGCAAATTATATGGCTTACGCTTCCAGATACCAGAAATCCAGATGGGATACTGTGCTGGCTCTAGCCAAACAAGTTCCTGACCAGCTTGCCAGAGAGCTGGAACAGGTGGCTAAAGATGGTATAGAGGCATCAAAGGTGCAATTTCATGCTGCGGTGGACTCTAATGATGTATCATCAAGAGTCATGGCTACTTCTGTGGCTCTTCGCAGAATGGCCTGGCTCAGATGCACCACCTTGTCACAGGATACCCAGTCTAAAGCCATGGATTTTCCTGTGGTTGGCAATTCTCTGTTTGGGAAGCAAACAGAGAATTACATGAAGAAAATGGATGAATACAGGACCACCTATCGGAGTGCACAGGCCAAGGAAAGACAGGCCACTCCTCAGAAGCAGCTTCCCAAGGGCAGAGGCAGGCCTTTTCATAGACCTTTCTACCAGGCTCAGGCCTCCTCTTCCTCCTATACCCAGAGGGGATTCTTTAGAGGAAGGGGCAGAAGGGGTTCAGGCAGGCCTGCTTCCACCCCTCAGCCCAAAGCCCCTGCCAAGCAGGCTCCCTGATGGGGTAGCCAGGGCCGCTTCTCCTCTACCGGTAGGGGGCAGGCTGGCTTACTTTGTCCAGGACTGGAAGTCTCTCACATCAGACAAGAGGGTCCTGGAAGTAGTAAGCCAGGGTCTGGTTCTCAGCTTCAAAAAATTTCCGAAGATGAGAGCCAAATCTTTTCCTCCTGCATCTCCATCAGAGACACTCGCCTTAGAGTCAGAGGTCTCTACCCTCCTCGCTCTCAGAGCTGTGGAAAGGGTTCCACCCCTACATCAGGGCAAAGGTTTGTACTCCAGGTACTTCCTTACCCCAAAAAAGACAGGAGAATGGCGGCCCATCCTGGATCTCAGATATCTAAACAAGCACCTTTTAAAACCAAAGTTCAAAATGGTGACTCTGGGGATCATTTTACCTTCCCTAAGGCCAGGGGACTGGCTAGAATCCCTGGACCTCAAGGATGCCTACTTCCATATTCTCATCAGAGCTCCCATCAAGTACCTCAGGTTGAGCTGCCCTCAGGCCATTACCAGTTCAGAGCAATGCCCTTTGGACTCACCTTGGCTCAAGGTATTTACCAAATGCCTGGCAGTAGCAGTAGCTTGCCTAAGAAGGCAAAAGATTGCCATCTTTCCTTACCTGGACGATTGGCTCATAGTAGGCCAATCCCAGATCAGGTCAACCTACATCTGCAGATAACTCAGCAACTGCTTACTTCCCTAGGTTTTCTCCTGAATCTCTCAAAGTCAGTTCTGGAGCCTGTCAGCTCTAACCTTCATAGGCACAGAACTGAATACCCAGGCAGCCAGGGCCTTCCTCCCCTTAGACAGGGCAAACACCCTAGTCTCCTGGCCTCCTCTTTCACCCTGCAGGTCTCGACCAGCAAGGCATTTTCTGCAGCTCCTGGGACACATGGCTGCTTCCACAGCAGTAGTGCAAGGAGCAAGATTTCAGATGAGAGACATTCAGTTCCATTTGAGGGCCTTTTGGTCTCAAAGAAAGGATCCTCTTTCCAAATTGATCCCAGTAACTCGAACCCTGATCCAAGCCCTGCAGTGGTGGCAGGATCAGAGCAACCTGAGACAAGGAGTTCCTTCGTCACTCAGCCTCACTCATTAATCCTTACTACGGATGCATCCCTCTTGGGGTGGGGGGCCCACATGGGCGACCTCACCACCCAGGGACTGTGGTCCCCTCAGGAATCTCTGCTCCACATCAACCTGTTGGAGCTCAGAGCAGTTTTTCTAGCACTTCAAGCTTTCTCCAAATCTGTTCAGGACAAAATTGTACAGGTCAGAACAGACAACACCACTACAATGTGGTACATCAACAAACAGGGGGCACTTGGTCTACGGCCTTGTGCACCGAAGCCATGAAGTTGTGGTCTCTGGCTTACTCCCTGAACACCTCCCTTATGGCAGTTCACCTCCCAGGCAAAGACAATTTCCTGGCAGATGCTCTCAGCAGGATCTCTCAGGGCCATCACGAGTGGTCCCTGGATCCCCTGGTTCTGGGAGTGGTATTTGCCAAATGGGGCACCCCGCAAATAGATCTCTTTGCAGCTCCAGACAATCATCAACTTCCTCGCTTTTGCTGCAGGCCCCCAGTCTTGGGCTCAGTCCCTCTGGACGCCTTAGCCCTCAGTTGGGAAGGGAAGTTTCTCTATGCCTTTCCCCCTTCCCTCTCTGTTCAAAGTGCTAGTCAAAATCAGATCCCAATCCTGCAAGGTAATTCTGATTGCCCAGATTGGGCCAGGCAACCTAGGTACCTCTCCTCCTGTCCTTAGCAGTCCATCCTCCCTTTGCCTTCCCAAGAATCACAATCTGTTAACCTGTGCCCAGGGAAGGGTTTGGTACCCGAACCTCAAGTCTCTCAATCTCAAGGCCTGGTTCTTGAAGAGCTAGAGTTGCTGGCCTACACCTCTCAAGGTGTAATGGATATACTCAAGGCTTCTAGGAAGCCTTCTACCAAGCTACCCTTACAACTCCAAATGGAAAAGATTTTCCATATGGTGTTCGGAAAGGAATATTTCCCCAGACTCTGCTGATTTACCCACAGTTCTAGATTACATGGTCCATCTAAACACTTTGGGGCTGAGACCAGCTACTCTGAAGGTACATTTGGCAGCTGTCTCTGGCTTTATTTCAGCAGGTAAGTCCTCTCCCCTGTCATCTCACCCTGTGTTTTCCAAGTTTTTTAAAGGATTGCTTCACACCAACCCTCCATTCAGGGATCCTGCTTCTGCCTGGGATCTCAATGTTTGCATTGCTTAGCTCATGCAACCTCCCTTTGAGCCTTTGTCTTCAGCTGAGCTTAAGTTCTTGACTTGGAAAACTGTGTTTCTGGTAGCTATCACCTCTGCCAGACGCATAAGTGAATTACAAGCATTGTCAGTGGGCGGACTTTATCTCCTTTCAGAGATAAAGTAGTCCTTCGGACTAATAAGTTCCTGCCTAAGGTGGTTTCGATTCCACCTTAATCAATCTATTTCTCTCCTGTTTGCTTCACTGACCATTCCTCCTCTGGTGAGAGGAGGCTGCACAACAGATGTGAAGGGCCCTTAGTTACTACATAGGCGTACCAAGGGTCTGGGTTTGACTCCTCCAACTGTTCCTCACTTATGGTGAGGTTGGCAAGGAAACCTGCCACTAAAGATCCATTGCCAGGTGGATTGTTTCCGTATCCAATTCTGTTATGAAAAGCTGGGTAAGGATCCCCTCAGGCCTGAGGCTCACTCTACCAGAGGTACAGCTGCTTCTCTGGCTGTGGCCGAGACATCCCCATAGAGATATGTCAAGCAGCTACCTGGAAAACAGTTCACACTTTTACCAAGCATTATTCCTTGGACATCCAGTCTCGGAGTGATGCTCGGTTTGGCACAGCTGTCCTTCAGAGCCTATTCCCTAGGTAGGTTCTGTCCCTCCTCCATGGGGGTACTGCTGTGTAGTCTGCAATTGTCATAATATAGCAAGACTTCATGTTGTTTGAAGAAAAAATTACTCACCTTAGTAATGTTGTTTCTTCTAATGGAGTCTTGCTATATTATGACCTTCCTCCCTGCCTGTCCCTCTCAGAACCTTGTTTGGGCTGTGGGTGGGCACCACAGTGTTGGCACTCTATTTTTGCCACTTTGTTGTTTTGTCTCACCCTTCCTTAGGGTGAACTTGTGTTTATTTAATTTTTGGGTCTCTTGACTTGAGTCTTTTCGAGACCAAAGTGTGTTTGCTATGTTAGTAGCCAGTTGGCTAGTGTAGGTTTACAGCTTCCACACAGAACCTTAGTGAGTTTGCTCGTAAAGATCTGGCCGGTTTAGGTTTGAAATCAACCAGACAGAGCTTCCTTAACGACTCGGCTCAAGATTCCATGCCTTCATGGAAAGTTAACTATTTCACCTCGAGACAGTTCTAACCTGCGGTCATACTGCAATTGTCATAATATGCAAGACTCCATTATAAAAACAACATTACTAAGGTGAGTAATTTTTCTTATCTGTCGATATAACCCCCAGCAGGAGGACTTGGGTCAATAGTACCTGTTGCAAAACACCTCTCAAATTTTAATCATAATGAGGTTTTCATCTTAGGGGACCTAAGCGTAAACTGGCTTAGGGAAGCTCTCAGTTCTCTTCAATCTCTGACTCATAGCTACAACCTGCATCAGATGGTAACAGTGCCAACTAGAAGTCTGTCTTCATCACCACTAGGCACACTATTGGATTGGGTGCTGGTAAACCGGATCAAACACATCTCAGCCGCTGGTACTCTTGCTGATGCCTTAACTGACCATTCTCCTACTTTCTGTATCCTGTCCTTGGGGGTACCTCCATCTCCTCCACCACGTCTCATCACTCTCACAAACTTTGGTCACCTAGACCAAGAGGTGTTTCTGTATGACGTCTCCAGAATTGATTGGTCGGAGATCTATCTATCACATTGTTCTCAGGATGCTGTTAACCTCTTCATCACTAAATTCCTTACGGTTCAATGTAAACATGCCCCAAAGATCACCCGGAGAGTGAGGGGTAAACAAACAAGATGGCTAAACAAAGACTTGCTCAAAAGTTTACGCTTTAGAGATAAACTCTGGAAGTGCTACAAAACATCAGGCCAGCAAACAGATTTCAACGCTTACCATACGCTACGGAATTCATGTAAAAAACAAGTAAGAACTGCTAAGAGCAAGTGCTGTAAAGACCTACTGATTAACTTGGCCAATGATCCTAGAAAATTCTGGTCACACATCAAATCCTTCCTAGGATCCTCACAGTCAACTACCCCTGGTGATATGCTGATAAATGATGTGCATTGCAATGACTCACAAACCATAGCTAATTCTTTCAACCTGCATTTCTCTGATCTCTCCCAATATACCTCTTCCTTCAATCCCGCTGCAGTGTCCTCCCACTCGTCATCAGGAACCTGTCTGGAAAAGTTGGAAGTGTTGTCCCCTGTGCCTCCTTATACTCCTCCATTCTATTTTAAGGCTGTGTCTAGAAAGGAAGTCCTGAAGCTCCTGAGGTCCATCTCTGATCATACCAGCTCTGGCTCAGACTCCCTTGAACCCCGCCTCTTGAAACTTGCAGCTCCCCTTATTGCATTACCGCTGGCCAAAATGTATACATTATCACTTTCAGGTGGAGTGGTCACTGACCTCTGGAAAGCTGCTCGGATCACACCTGTACTTAAAAAAGGGGATCCTAAGGTTGTCATGAACTACAGACCAATTGCCATACTCTCAGTACTGAGCAAAATCCTGGAGAAAATTGTCGCAACTCAGACAACTGACTATCTACTTAGCACAGCCTGCTCTCGGATATCCAACATGGCTTCAGGAAAGGACATATACAGCGACTGCACTCCTTAAATTCACCACTGACACTCTTTCAAAAATGGATACTGGCAATCTGACTGGGGCTGTCTTTATTGACCTCACAAAGGCTTTTGACCTTGTTGATCACACTTTGCTTCTCTCCTCGCTCCGACACCTGCATTTCTCCTCCTCTGTTGTTGACTGGTATAAAAGCTACCTGACAAATAGAACTCAAGTGGTGAAATTTAATTCCTCTCTATCGAACAGTACCACCATTAACATTGGTGTACCTCAGGGCTCCATCCTAGGGCCCCTCATATTCTCTCTTTATATAAATAACATTGGAGCTGCTCTAAAATCCTACTCTGCTATTCTATATGCGGATGATCTTGTCATCTATACAAGTTCTACTAATATAGACACTATCAACACAACCTTTCCTCTGACTTAACAATATCCAAAACTGGCTATATGTTACCACAAACTGGCTGTCAACACTAGCAAAACTAAAGCCATGCTTCTTGGATCGGCCCCGAAGCTCTGGGCTTGCACAACAGTCACTGACGGTGCAGGACTTAGAAGGTCAATTACTGGAATGTGTGACCTCTTTCAAGTACCTGGGCATCCTGCTAGATCAATCTCTTGATCTTAATCTTCATATACAGTCTGTTTGCAGAGCTGTCAACTCCAAACTGGGTGTTGCATATAAGACTAGTTATATGCTCATGCCATCAGCTAAAATAGCCATTACGAGGATTCTGCTCCCACCTAACCTATGGGGCTTCATTATTTGGGCTGCTCATAAAACTGACCTACTCAGATGGGATATTACGTATAACAACATATGTCGCTATGCCTCTTCTGCTCCTCGGCTTAAACACCACTGTCAGCTTTATAATGATCTTGGTTGGCTGTCTCCGTTAGCTAGTAGGAAATACTACTTTGGCTCTCTTATTGATTCGATAATTTGAAAACAAACCCCTAGGTGTCTTGCAGCTATGCTTGTTCCTCAGGACACACTCCATGGTCTACGATCAGCTGACAAATCCTTTCTGAATTTGCCGAGGTGCCACACGAGGAAAGGAACTTTTGCATTTGAACATGCGGCTCCACAGCTGTGAATTCCTTCCCTCGACATTAGACTTTCTAGCTCCACACATGCTTTAAGAAAACTGTGCTCAAATCTGATGATTGCTGATACCTGCTCCTGCTTTCACCCTACCTAATGACTGATGTCTCTGGCCATACAGTAGTATTTCCTCACCTCTATATAACCCTCTTACTGCCTCAGCCTGTCCCGGCTCCCTTTCCCTGCCCATATACAATCTTGCACTGCAGGCATCTCCCTTACACTTACATACACTCATATAATCTAATTTCATGGCTTGCTCCCCTCTTCCTCACTTACCGACCTTTTCCTTAACAACACCCCCTGCTCTTAATGGTTATTTCTTCCTTTTGTATTACCTGTTTTTGTTTTTGTGTACCTTGTTTCTGTTCATATGATGTGCCACCTGAAAATTTATTGTCCAAGGTCCTCTCTATTCATTGCATAGATAGGCACCTATGAACTTATGAATGGTCTACTCTGTATGTCTCTGATATATTGTATCCACTTTAACTCATTGTATGTAAAGCTTTACTTTGTATGTTCAGATATATTGTATCCTCTCTAACTCATTGTATGTAAAGCACTTATAATTTGTTATCCTGTTAAGTTTCTGCATGCCTGTACTCTCCGGTCGTGCCTGAAAATAGTCATTTTATGGCTATTACTTACCCGCTTAACAAAAGCTAAATAAATAAATTTAAACTAGCCAAGGGGAGGCACTGGAAAGAGCAGGAAATCCTAGCCCAAATAATCACGGTAGTAAGTCGGCAAACACCAACATAGAGGTGTCGATAGGGAGAAGGGCTGGGGTAAATGGAGAAAGTGACAAAGGCAAGAAGGACAGGGATGGGGCAAAAGGAGTAAGGCCATCAGGAAATGGAGGGTAATGAGTACCAATGCCCTTAGTCTGGGCAAAAAGCTCCCTGAGCTGGTGGCCTTGATGGAAGAGGGATGCCTGGATATCGTAGCAGTCACAGAAACATGGTACACAGAGAACCTTGACTGGGATGTTAACATACCAGGGTACACAACCTACAGGAGAGACAGGCAGGGGAGAAGAGGGGGAGGAGTAGGTCTCTATGTAAAGGAAGGGACATGTAATTCCGATCTTATGCAATAAAAAACAATAAATAAAAAAAGTAACTGAACAAAAGAGTAAACAGGGAGGAGAGGAGGCACTGTGGGTCACCTTGGAGACTGGAAAGGGCACCATAATCCGCACAGGGGTTGTGTACAGACCCCCATGTCAGGGGGAAGGAATGGACAAGGATATGATAGAAGGCATTCTTAGAATGGCAGAGAAAGGGGAGATACTGTTGATGGGAGACCTGAATATGCCAGATGTTAACTGGAGCACATTTGCTGCAGCCACATCCAAGAGCAGGGCCATTCTTGATGCCCTACAGGTGGCAGGTCTCAGACAGCTAGTTTGGAACCCACTGAGGGAGCAATCTTAGACCTCATACTCTCAAACGGGGGCAGTGAGAGGATCTCAGACCTAGAGGTGGGTTGCCATCTGGGGACAAGTGACCATCAAACAGTGTGGTTCACGTTAAATTCAGCTACAGAGTCAAGCCATACAAAAGTGAGGGTACTGGACTTTAGGAGGGCTGACTTTGGCAAGATGGGAGAGTGCCTCAGAAAAGCACTAGCAAACAGGCTAGAAGGAGGTGTGGAGCAACAATGGGGAATCATCAAAACTGCTATCACAGAGGCAACAAGCCTTTGTGTGAAGCAAATAAATCAAAATGAAAGAAAAAGCCACTATGGTTCTCAAAAGAGGTGGCTGTGAAAGTCAGGAAGAAAAAGATAGCATTCCGGAAGTATAAGGAAACACAGAAGGAGCAGGACAGAGAGCTGTACCAGTTAAGGCAGAAGGAAGCAGGGAGGCAAGTCAGAATAGCAAAGGCCCAAACTGAGGAAAAGATAGCCAACTCAGTTAAGAAGGGGGATAAAACCTTTTATAGGTACATCAGCGAGCGTAGAAAGACAAAGGGAGGGATAGTGAGGCTGAATAGAATGAACAGTGGGTGGGCAGAGGGGGACAGTGAAAAAGCAGGAATACTGAACTAATATTTCTGCTCAGTATTCACAAAGAGGAGAAGTGCCTAATCCAATTAACAGAAGCACTCTTGATAGAGGGTCGATCCCAGTCATTTCACAGAAGAAAGGGTTCTGCAAGAACTCCTAAAACTGAAGGTGGACAAAGCAATGGGTACTGATGGAATTCACCCCAGAATTCTAAAAGAATTAAGGAGGAACTAGTGAAACCACTGGCTACTCTTTAATAAATCATGGGAGGATGGTGTGGTACCCGAGGACTGGAGGAAGGCAGATGTGATTCCCCTTCACAAAGTGGGACCAAGACAGAGGCAGGAAACTACAGACCTGTCAGTCTGACCTCTGTGGTAGGGAAAGTGATGGAGTCACTTCTGAAGGAAAGAATAGTTGAGTACCTAGAGGCCAGTGGAGTACAGGGCCCAAGGCAGCATGGGTTCACAGTGGGAAGGTCATGTCAGATGAATCTAATAGATTTCTTTGACTGGGTGACCAAAGTAGTAGACCAGGGAGGGGCTGTGGACATGGCCTACCTAGACTTTAGCAAGGCATTTGACACAGTCACAATTGATTAATAGTCAAATTAACCAGCCTGGGAGTGGGTCCCAGGGTTGTAGCCTGGGTAAAACATTGGCTGCACAACAGGACACAGAAGGTAATTGTAAATGGAGTCCACTCTGAAGAAAGAGGGGTTACTAGTGGGTACCGCAGAGGTTCAGTATTGGGTCCAGTCCTTTTAATGTCTTCATCAGTGACATTGCAGAGGGACTGGAAGGAAAAGATGCCTTTTGCAGATGACACAAAGATCTGCAACAGGGTTGATACACAAGGAGGCGTGGAAAGGATGAAAGGGACTTGCAAGGTTGGAGGAATGGTCAGAAGTATGGCAGCTAGGATTCAATGCAAAGAAGTGCAAAATAATGCACCTGGGAAACAAGAACCCAGGGAAAGAATACACAATGGGTGGGGAGGTAGTTACAACAACAAAAAAGGAAAGGGACCTGGGGTAATCATATCAGATGACCTTAAGGTTAGCAAGCAATGTGAGAAGGCAGTAGGGAGGGCTGGGGGTATACTGGGATGTATACAGAGAGGCATTAGCAGCAGAAAACAGAAAGTTGTTATCCCTCTGTACAGACAGTTGGTGAGACCCCATCTGAGTACTGTGTCCAGTTCTGGAGACTCCATCTCCAAGGACATAGACAGGATAGAGGTAGTCAGAGAGAGCAACTAAAATGGTGCAGGGTCTGCAGAGAAGCCATATGAGGAGAGACTAAGGAGCTTAATATGTATACCCTTGAGGAAAGAAGGGAGAGGGGACATGATAGAAACTTTAAGTACCTCCAGTGGAATCAGCAAAGTCCAGAGGGTAGCATCTTTCAGAAAAGACGTGCAGAACAAGGGGACACAATATAAAGATAGAAAGAGGCGTTCAGGGCAATGTGAGGAAGTATTATTTCACAGAGAGGTAGTGGATGCATGGAACAGCCTTCCTGAGGAGGTTGTGGGGTCTAAAACTGGGGAGAATTCAAGAATGCATGGGACAGACATAGGCAATTCTTGTTGGGGGTAGGAAGATATAGGCTGTTGGTTAACTAGGATCATGCCTATCCTGTGGAAGTAGGAAATGGGCAGACTAGATGGGCCAGCGGTCCTTATCTGCCATCAAAGACTATGTTTCTATGTTTCTAAAGAAAACCTTTTAATCCCTTACCAGAGCTTACAATAGTAACTGGGCAGAAAGAAAAAAGACAGTGGCACTGATCAAGATGGAAAATACAGAGGCAGTACACCCGCTCTGCCAACTACCTGCACCCATGAGGATAGAGATGGCCTCTCAGAATGGAACACCGCAACAGTCATCTAACGCAGCAATTCGATCTGAACTCAAAGAATTTCAAGCAGAAGTATGCTCCTTCAAATCAGAGTTGAAGGAGGACATTGACAAAATTTAAACTAAAGTTCTCTCCCTGGAAACACAAACAGGAATAAATGACACAATGATCAATCGGCTGGAGAGATTGATGGCATACACACTTTAGGAATGCCAGGCTGTCCATGGCAAATGTGAGGACCTTGAAAACAGGTCCCGATGAAATAACTTAAGGATCTACAGACTCCCGGAGGACGTCGGGGGTAGAGACATGGGGGGCATACATAGAAGGGCTTCTTCATGATTTGCTGCAATTGGACCCGGAATACCCTCTTGATATAGAATGGGCCCTCTGCGCTTTACAGCCGAAGCCACTGGATAAAACAGACAGGCCATGGTCGGTGATCATAAGATTCTTAAATTTTGCCACTAAGCAAGATATCCTTCTAAGGGCATGGAGGATGCGGCAAGTAATTTTCCCGAACCAAAGACTATGTTTTGACAATGATTATTCTGCAACCGTTAGTGCTACAGGAGAGCTTACTCACTTATCTTAAAGGCCATGTGAGAGAACAGAAGTTGAAATTTCAAACCCCATACCCTGCCCACCTTGTGGTCTTGTTTCTGGAGGGGTCAAAGGGGTTCTCTACACTAGAAGAAGCTGCACAGAAACTAACAAAAAGAAGCATGGTAGTATTTCTCCCACAGTGACCGCTGGAACATCAAGAATCAGACAACCTCCGCAATTCCTTGTGGTCCACAGCACCAGCCGGCTCCAGTTGACACAGACAAGGCCTGGCCACCATGGCAGAAATTCAGCAGCTCCTAGAGACATTTAGCAGGCCTGGCACTTCCTGAGTGGAGCATAAAGAGAGCGTCCTGGAGAACAGCATTCTCTGATTTCACCTCCCAGACTGGCAATGTGCTTTTTCTCAAATAACCCGGCATTTCTGTTGTAAGTTTGCATCATTTCTTGTGTGGTCAGCGGCTGGAGGCCGCAATCCAACCATGTGACTTTTTTCTACAGATTTGATCCTCCCTCCGAGTTGCAGGTATGTGGAGGGGATCCCTCGGCCGGAACCTGAGCATATCATCCCTACAAACATTAACTTGAGCCGGTAGAGACCTTCAGTCTCTGAGGTAACATTATCTGTGAAATTCATTTATGACGGGGGCAATGTGAGTGGGGGGAGGGGGATGGGTCACATCAGTTATTGACACTTTTCGGGTATGCCCCAAAACCTGTGCATTATGTCCAGGAGGGCAGCATATCTATGGTCCGATACTGCAGGGGCTCCTTGTCGGGGGCTGGAAACCCCACCCCCTCGAGATCTTGAGACACAGATCTAGGAGGCAGCAACCATGTCTGGTAGTGCTTTACTTCTCACCTCCTCTCCCTCGAGAGACCAATGGTCTGCCTTGGGAATCAGGAGCGGGGAAAACTTTATTTAAATATTCATCACCTGAACATGGCCCACTCCCACTTGACAGCCATACATTTGAACCTTTGGGGCCCACTTTGGATCTGTGTCCAATGTCCATGAATGTGCATGGGGCAGTACGGAACTGTTGGTCACTGTGAAGGACCCCTGATGATAATTGTTGTGTTTTCCCCCTACCCCTCCCCCCTTGGGCCCAGGAGACCCAAACCCGCGAGGCAGCGGCCACGTTTGACAGCACATCTTACCTTCGCCCCACAAGTGAACGTAAATGATTGCCTGGGAGGCAGTTTGCCCGGAGATCCGGGGATGGGGAAATCACTGATCAAACATCCACGGCCTGGTCCTGCCCCCCCCCCAAGTGGTGCAGTCTATGCTGTAAAAAGCAGTCCAGGTAAGCGAGGCCTATTGAGATGGAACCAGCAGTTGAAGGCAGGTTCTTACCGCCCTTTACTGCAACTTTAGAGCTGGACTGCCACCGACATAATTGCCATCTCCACCCTACCTACAGTGACCAAGGTCTCACTTTAACCGATGACCCAACTGGGGGGGTGGGGTGCCTGGACAACAATGGGCCCCAGGGGTTGCGGAGGTGTTATATGTGGGGGTAGCTGGAAGGGTACACATTGCAACATCTAATCCTACCAATGGGACCTACCTAGAATCTATGTCCACTGACCATGAGTGCACGTGGGATAGTACTATGTACTTAACTACCGTGGGGTCCCCTCACTAAAAATTGGTATGTCCTCACCCCCTTGAGACCAGAAAGTTGGATCCCACTGGGCAGCATCCATATCTTGTGATGCCCCTTATTCTTACCACACCCGTGAACATAATGGGCAGCCTGATGACCTGGGGTCCGGGAAAATATTGGCTAAGCTACTGGTTCTATGGCCATGTTTTTTTCCCAATGTGCATAATATAATGCGTTGTCACACACACATTTGTCACTCCCATTCAACTGAAGGCAGCCAGGACTCCATGCCTTCACCTCTTGAGACATTTGGCTGTGGCCTCCACTTGGGCCTGGCAGGACCAGGGATGACAGATTTATGTGTCACATAGTGGCTCCCACTCATGGTATGAGGCCTCCATTTCAGGGGAACCCTGGGTTCATACAGTGAAGATGATATAAACACCATTTGCAAAATGGTGATACCACTCCACTCATGTGGGGAGCAGAGGAGACTCTGTGGTGGTTAGAGGAGCCTACTCCTCAATGCAACTGGGGCATGAGGGGCAAACCACCTGCAGCATGGTCCCAGATGCCCACAGAGTTACATAGTCTGGTACAAATAGATGATTCCCCCAGACAAAAACACACCTGTATGACAATCTAGTCACCGATGGCTCCTTCTGTGGCAAGGCTCGTGCCCCGGGCACAGCTCAGGGGTAGGGGGTATGTGAGACACCTCCTTTTACTCTTAAGAACCATCTTCTGGTACAACCCTGACCCTTAGCAGTAATTTGAGGGGGAGTTCTACTGGTGACATGTAGGCCTTGCATGCTATATGTTCAATATGATAACCTGATAAAAGGGGTCCCTCTCATAACTGACCGAATCACTTTCCACATATTGTTTTAAAGTGAAGAACAGACAAAACCTCAGCTCCTAGTATTAAATCTTCACACCTGCAAGATATTGCTGCCCATAACTCCATTTAGGGCATTGGTACAGAATGGCAGGAGTGATGTTGGCTCCCATCTGGCTCTTTTAGCAGACAGGGGACACCAATGATATGGTTTTACTCTCGCAAGCAGGTAATTGCTGGGCATGTAGGCATGGGGGTTGACCCCTCCATACTCATGCCCGTACATCTTGGAGTCTCTTGAAAATCAGTGTGGGGGAACCCCATGCAGCCCGCCCAGGAATGCCCTTACCCCACCAGGGTTACCATGGAAATAGAATACTCCTGGAAATATCAGTCAAGATTTTTCTGCATAGTTGACATGGTTGCCAAATATGCAGGGAGGGACTAGTTGGGTGCTGGAGGCTGTGGACGTGTTAGCAAACACAGCGCTCATATTCTGGTCTTGTCCAGTCCTGCAGCCATTCTGGCAGGCAATAACACAGGAACTGGAATTAATTTTCAACTGCCCAGGCATGGTCACTCTCTCATTATTACTGTTAGCAATTCCACCAGAAGGGTCAGAAGTTGATCAAGCAACCTTACATCTACTCCTGATCCCTGCCATAGCTGCAAAAAAAGAGCATTACAAGGCTGTAGTGAACCCTCAAACCTCCTACACTGGCAGGATGGCAATCCATAATGGTGGATATTTACAACATAGAATGCATGACCCATAGACACACAGACAAACTCTTTCAATTCAAGAATCACTGGGAGAGGTGTGTGCTACGTCAGCTAGATCACTACTGAGACTTTGTCCGGGGGGGAGTTCCACATATACCCGACTCTTGCTTTGTGTTTCCTGTTCTATCTGCTCTGTACTATTTTCTGGCCACCTCTACTGTGGCTTCTTTCCATAAGTCTTCTCCCTGCACTAATTATATCGCCTCTAACTTACAGTATGCAAAATGAGTTATAAATGGATTCGCCAATTCCAAAACCCAGAGAAAACCTCTCCGTTACTTTCCTTATCACAAGTAGAGGAATGCCCGAATCGTAGAAGGTAGATCTACCAATAGTATATGTCTGCCGGGACCTAGCGGCCGTAAATTGTTTGATTTCAGTATGTTTGCTAATGTACTTTGTATTTTATGGCTGTGTATTTTATGCTATTGTAACTTGATACTTTAAACAGGTGCACCTTGAGAAAAGGGCATATATAGCCCTAATGGAGGCATTACTGTATAAATAAATTGTATCTACTACTACTACTGTTCCATGGACAGAACAATTCCCAAATCAGTCATGGACATTAAGATTTGCTCATAGAAATCATCTTTGTATCTTCAAATGTTTTGTTCTATGTATATGGGACAAGTAAACGTCACACTGTCAAAGTTTACTGTCTGTAAATGATACTGTGTACATTTTTTGTTCTTTGTAAGTAAATAAATAAACATAACGTTTAAAAAAAATATACCTAAACAAGCACCTGGCAAAGCCCAGGTTCAAGATGGTAACACTGGCAACAGTTACTCCTTCTTTAAGGGAAGGAAACTGGCTGGCATCTCTGGATCAGAAAGACGCTTACTTTCACATTCCAATCAGACCTTGCCAGAGAAAGTACCTAAGGTTCACCCTTCCCTCAGATCATTACAAGCTCTTATCACTTCCCTTTAGGCTCACCTCTGCCCATGGGTATTCACAAAGTGTTTATCAGTGATGGCAGCTTACCTAAGAAGGCAAGGAATCATTATATTTCCTTACCTGGATGATTGACTAGTCGTAGGGAATTCATACCAGCAGGTAAAGGATTCAATCATGGTGACCAAAGTACCCTGGAGTCACTGGGGTTCCCTAATCAATGCCCAGAAGTCTCATACGTAACCAGTTCAGTTACTGGAGCTCATTGGTGCAGAACTGGACACTGTTCAGGGAAAGCTTTTCTCCACTGGAGAGGGTGTCAAATCTACTGACTTTAGCAAATTCCTTTACTTTGGGTCAACCCAGAACTGCAAGACAGTTCCTGGCATTACTAAGACACGTGGCCTCAACTACTGCAGTAGTGTCAGGCTCCAGGTTTCAGATGAGGGATATTCAGTGTCACCTCAGATCCCATTGGTCTCAGAGAAGGGATCCCATTTCAGAGTTTGTGCCAGTTACAAGCACTCTGTTACTGGCTCTGTAATGGTGGAAAGAAAGTGACAACCTTCAGCAGGGCATCCCTTTTCAGCAACAGCACAACACAGTGGCTCTAACAACAAATGCCTCCCTCCTACGGTAGTGGGCAGACACAGGTGACCTCAGGCTCAGAATCAGTGGTACTTGGTTGCTTCAGGAATCCAAGCTGCACATCAACCTCTTAGAGTTGAGAGCAGTCTTTCTTACCCTAAGGGCTTTTGCCCCTCAGTTGACGGGTCATTCAGTCCAAGTCAGAACAAACAACACAACCACCATGTGGTATATCAACAAGCAAGGTGGTACAAGGTCTTCAAGCATGTGCACAGAGGTAATGAAGATCTGGTCCCTAGCATATTCCCTGGAGGTGCATCTGTCCGCTATTCTTCTCCAAGGAAAGGACAATACACTGGCAGATTCACTCAGCAGAATCAGCCAGGATCATCAAAATGGGCTTTGAACAGGCAAGTGTTGGACAAAATTTTTCAGGCATCAGGGCATTCCAAAAATAGATCTGTTTGCCTCAAAAGAAAACCACCAGCTAACACTCTATTGCTGCAGGCCTCCCTCCTGGGCACAGTGCCCATGGATACTGTCTACCAAACAACCCATTCATCTGCCACAGAAATACAACCTTCTAACAGCTGTTCGGGCAGATAGTTTTCCAAACCTAGAGCCTTCACATGAAGGCTTGGTTCTTGAGTAATTAGAATTTTCTGAATTTAACCTTTCAGAAGAGGTATTTAAGATACTAAAAGTTTCTCGGAAAACTTCCAAAAGAAAGACTTATGCTTCCAAATGGAAAGGATTTTCCATCTGGTGCAGGCCTAAGAAAATCAATCCCCTTAAGGCAGATTTGTCTACGTTGCTTGATTATCTGGTGAACTTGCAGGCTGTAGGCCTCAGGCCTGCAACCCTTAAGGTTCACTTAGCAGCAGTATCTGCTTATATGTCTGCAGGTGCTCAGAGAACAATAGCTTTACACCTTATTTTTAGAAATGTTTTCAAAGGATTGGCACATATGTTCCTTCCTTTTAGGGAACCAGTCCCTCCTTGGGATCTGAATTTGTGCATAGCCAAACTCATGGAACCTTCTTTTGAGCCAATGGCTACAGCTGACCGGAAATTTGTCACTTGGAAAACTGTTTTCCTGGTGGCATTCACTTCAGCAAGAAGAGTATGTGAGCTCCAAGCTCTTTGCACTGATCCTAATTACATTATCTTCCATAGGGCCAAGGTAGTCCTTGGGACTAACAGGAAGTTCCTTCCAAAGGTGGTTTCTGATTTTCACTTGAATCAGTCCATCACCCGTCCTATATTTTTCACAGCCAAATCCAGTTCAGGTAAATTGAAGTTTCATAGCTTGGACATTAAACGGTCTCTCAGCTATTACATTACTCATACTAAAGACCTCAGGAGCTCCCATTCACAACTGTTCATTACATATGGTGAAGTGGGAAAGGGCAGACCTGCCTCAAAGAGGTCTGTTGCATGCTGGATAGTATCATGCATCCAGTTCTGCTACAGTAAGGCTGAAAAACAACCGCCACAAGGCCTCAGGACACATTCCACTCGTGGAACTACTGCCTCTGTGGCAGCTGCAAGGGACATTCCTCTGCTGAAAGTCTGTAAAGCAGCTACCTGGAGTACAGTCCACACCTTCACAAAGCACTACTGCCTGGACATCCAGTCCAGGACTGATGCTAGGTTTGGCACTGCAGTATCGCAAAACCTTTTTCCCTAAATAGGTTCTGTTCCCACCTCCCAAGGCACTTCTTGATAGTCTGCTAATTGTCTAATACTGCTAGGAGATTCCTGGGGTTTGGAGAAAAAATTACTTACCTTAGTAATATTGTTTCTTCCAAGGGATCTCCTAGTAGGATTAGACCTCCCATCCATACTTCCCCTTACATAACCCGAACAGGTTCAGCAATACATTTATAAGAGTTTTTGATGTTGCCATTAATCATTGGCTTAGCTTTAAATCATTGTTAATGCACACAAATATGGCTAGGATACCTAGCTCACTGTTTTGTTGTGATTTCTTATTCTGTTGGGAACCCATCCTCTTTATCATGGGGAGGGGTTTTTAGTGTTAAGGGTGTATAAATGCAATTATTTAATTAAATTAGTCTTGTGCTTTCATCTACAAAACCGAATCTGGCAGTTAGATGGAACACAATCCACCTAGAGACAGCAGTTTAAATGATGCATTCCAAATTCCCTAATTTGCATACATTCTAACTCAGAGTTCTGGGGGCAGTCAGAGATTCTGGGCTGACTGCTAATTGTCTAATCCTACTAGGAGATCCCTTGGAAGAAACAATATTACTGTGGTAAGTAATTTTTCTTACTTGTCGGACCAAATATCCAAAATTCAAGATTTGTTCTCTGCAGAACTATCTTCCAGAAGGAAAATTGAGCAAGTTTCCATAATTACCCAACCAATGCTTATTTTGAACTCCAGATATTATCTGGGCAAGAAAGGAATCATCCACAGCTCATAGCTACATCCACAACGTGTAGATAATAATAATAATAATATAATAATAATAATAACTTTATTGTTTAGGTGCCTTTCAAATATCAAGGCGCCTTACAAATTAAGACAAAAAACAAACTAAACAATCATATAAAATCAAAACATCATCATATCATCCATCAATCAGTTAATCATTCACTATATGCCTGATGCCAGAGAAAAGTCTTTAGGGCTTGCTTAAAACCCTCCACGGTTGTACACTCCCATAACCGACGGGGTAGAGAATTCCAAAGGGTAGGGGCTGCAAACATGAATGCTCTAACCCCAGATGATTTCAGACATACCCTTGGGATCTCTTGCAACCCCTCGCTGGCTGAGCAGAGCGATCGCCCCAGGCAATAAGGGACCAGGAGCTCTTTCATGTAGTCTGGTGATCCGTGTAGAGCTTTGAAAGTCAGCAGGCTGACTTTGAGTGCTCCACCACTGAACTGGCAGCCAGTGCAGTTCGCGCAGCACCGGCGAAATATGACAGGACTGAGATGATCCGTCAAAAGCTGAGCCGCGCGTTCTGCACCGCTGCAGGTGGCGGATTCCACCCAAAGCCGAGGTATGAGAGTTGCAATAATCTAAGTGCGAGGACACAAAGGCGTGGACCAGGATAGGAAGGTCGCCAGATGGAACCAGATGTTTAATCCTGGAGATATTCCTTAGATGATAAAGGAAGATTTGATGACAGCCGATACCTGCAAATGCAGGGTCAGTCCTTCGTCAAAAATTACCCCCAGGTTTCGCACCTGTTCAGAGGTTGGGAGAGAAATGCCCCCAAGAACAATCCAGAGGACGATCCAACCCTCAATCCCCCTATCCAGCGACCACGGTCCACAACCAACACCTCAGATTTTTCGGAGTTCAACTTCAACCAGCTCAAATCCAGCCACTCCTGGATTTCTTTAAGAGAGCTATTAAAGACCGTGAGGGCGCCATCCTGGTTGGACACAAAAGAAAGGTAGAGCTGTGTATTGTCAGCATAGCAGTGAAACCTCAGCCCATATCTTCTTACAATGTCTCCGAGGGGCAGCATATATACTAATAACAACATGGGCGACAGTACTGAGCCTGAGGACCCCACATGACAGAGAAACTGGGTCTGAGGAAAAAACAGACACCACTCTCTCAGTTCTTCCCATGAGGAACAATGTAAACCACCTGAGGACTGTTCCCGACAGTCCACAGATGTACCTCAGACGGCCAAGCAACACCCCATGGTCCACAGTATCAAACTCTGATGAGAGATCCAGGAGAACCAAGATAGAATGGCTCTTCCAATCTCTAGCCATCAGAAGATCATTGAGCACCTGAACGAGTGCTGTCTCGTTACTATGTCCCTTTCAAAAAATGGACTGGAGAGGCTCGTAGATGTCATGGATGGTCAAATGGTCGTCCAGTTGCGCTGCCACTACTTTCTCAATCACCTTCTCTAAAAAGGGAAGGTTAGAGATTGGTCTGTAGTTTGCATGGCAGTTTGAGTCCAAGGTAGCTTTCTTCAAGAGTGGAGTCACTACCGCCTCTTTCTGAGAGCTAGGAAACTCTCCAGTTTCCAAGGAGCACCAACCTATCTGCGCTAGGATCAGACTGATGATGTCAATACAACCCAAAATCAGAGAAATTGGTCCAGGGTCCAAACTACAGCATGTAGGGTGCATGCTCTGGATGATCCACATGACATCCATGATCTCCGGGCGGTTGAAGGTACTTCAGAAAAACCAAGAGCAGTGACCTCGTAGCGGATCTAAAGCAACATATAGAGTGTGCTGGTTGGAGCACCGGCCTGATGTCAGCCACCTTAGTAGCAAAAGAATCGAGCAAGATCATCACTCTATTTGCAAAAATCTTTCCAGACTTGAAGACAGGCTGGGTTGCACAGTCTGTCCACAGTTCTGAACAGCTGAGCTGGTTGATTCTGAGCTACCACAATCTTCCTGGACAGGAACTCTGCTCTTCTTACAGGTGATTGCAGATTGATAGGCTTGATAATGGTCCATCAGTCTAAGGTGGTCGGCATCAAGGGCGGATTTCCACCAGCAATGCTCTAGCCTTCTGTAGATGTTGGAAACTGGTACACAATTAATTGGCTGGAAAATCCCATTATCAGGAGGCACCACAATATACTGTAACTCTGATTTCTCTCCTTCTGTGAATGACCAGGGCTTCAGGACCTGTCAGTGTCAGTGGCTCAGCAGGTTGCACACTCACTTCTGAGGCCGGAAGATCCGAAGACTGTGGGTTCTATCCCCACACCAGGCACTTGGGTTAAATCCCAGTACTAACACTGCAGTATAGCATGAGGGGGGGTGCTGCACTTTTGAGGTGCCGTCTTTCGGATGAGACGTTAAACCGAGGTCCCATCTGCCTGTTCTGGTGGTAGCTCAGGTGGATGTTAAAGATCCCATGGCACTTTTCAAGAAGAGTAGGGGATCTTGTTATTGAAGATTTGGATTTGATTACAGAAACAAAAACATAATATAACCATAGATCACAAGAAAAAAAAAATATTTATCGCATTCAAGCGAAAAAAAAACAATCAATACTCAGTATAAAATAATAGTACTACAATGCATGTACCCCCTAAACCATACCCAGCAAAAAATAATTAATTAATCCATTTGTCATAATGTATCCATGATTATACAATGGCAAGAAAAGAATCTTGGACTGTGATTGGTCAGTTTGGGGCTGGACCCATGGCGTTAACCCAGCAGGACGCCACAGGTCTAGTCTCAGCACTGTGAACCTGTAGATGACTTTTTGGATGATGAGCTAGATGAGCATTTTTTTTTGCATCTCCTCTTAAGAAACAAAAATATTTTTCCACACTAATAAAAACATTCTTTAAAATTATTTTTTTATTTAATATATAACAACGAGCCATTGTATAATAGGAATAACGCATTCCAGGGTGTGTGTCGTTTGGGATAGCATACGCTTGGGGCATTGGGCGCTTTTCGGCCTGTGGCCTCATGCCCAACCCCCAGGCGCATGCTATCCCAACACGACACACCCTGTCATGCATTATCTTTTAATGTTTCACTTTCTCTATTGTAAAACGTACTCATAATCCATCTGTAAAATCTTGTTTAATGCTTTTCTGACATTGGAAATTATTTTTCATAGGAGACTTTCCTCTGCTGTACCACATACAGGGATTGACAAATAAAGTACCTTAGTACAGAAAAAACAATGTAAACAGCATCCACATGGTATTTACCCCAGGAACCTGAGGAGGGCCATATACTTCTGGGTATGACAGGGATGAAAAAGAGGTTGTTCCCATTCTGAGGCCAAATACATTCAAAATTGTGACACATAACTACACTACAAGTAAATGTTGTTGTGTCTCTAACACTGCATACATGAATCTCTGTGACAATAACGTTTGGATACCTGTTTATGCTTGTTATTTCCTTTTACACTTAACCTACCATAGTTCCCTGACCATACACTATCCCATACAAAGGGAGAAATGTTAGGATTGGCCAGCTGCTGCTCACACCTCTTATTTGTGTAGCCTGACAAAGGGGAATGCAACAGCTGTCTGACATTATGAATTTAATATGGCCTTATAAACGGTTTTCCTATCAAAAGTCTGGAATTGTAGAGAGATATTTTCCATCTTATAGCATTTTTAATGCAGTCTAAACCATATTGAGGAACAGTGGTTGCTCTAGCCAGTAGTCGAGGTTTCCCAAGGTCCCAGGTGTCAGACATGGTTGCCACCATAAATTAACTAAGGCTTCCATAGCTTCATGCCAGGTTTTAAGGCAATGACAATACTATAGCTAAAGAAGAAACTGAAAAAAAGGCAATGGGATGAACCATATTCACCCCCCCAATTCCCTCTTAATGGGGTTGAGTCTAGAGCCCCAAAAAGCTTGAAAAAAGACACTATATAATCCTGTTGTTACTTCCATGGGTGGTGGGTAGACATGGCCGAGATACACAAATATGGGCACTAGAAGTGTCTTGATCAAGACCACCCTCTTTTTTTGGAAAGTTGCTGCCCTTTCCAACTAGCCACAAACCTATTGGCTCAAATTAGCATATTACCCTAGTTCTGTAGGGCTATATTACCAGGGCCGAACTGAAGTCCCAAAATTTTAATTGGGTCATGAGTAATCTTAATGTCTTCGAAGTTGCCCAGTGCAGAAAGGGGAACTGCACCTAGTGTGACTCCTTTACATTTAACTAAATTTATCTTGGACCCAGATATTTCAGAGAACCCCTGCAAGGTATTAGACAAAGTAACCTCACCGGTATGTGGTGCTAATGTTACAACAAGATCATCGGCATAAGCTAAGATCTTTATTTGTGGAATTTCAAGGATGATGGAAAACCCCCGTATCTCATCAGTAAGTAGGATTTTTCTTATAAGGATATCTATACCAAAGGCATAAAGAGGGCTCAGCGGGCACCCCTGCCTCACACCCCTATGACCCTGGATACATTTCCCATACCATCCACTGACATTTGGTATGATTGAGGCTCCCAGATACATGTCTTGAATCCATCTGACAAAAACAGGTGGTGTGCCAAAGGCCAGCAGGGTAGCAAAAAGGTACCTGTGGGCCAGTCTATCGAAGGCTTTTCCCGGTCCAATCCAAGTATGTACCCGTAATTCACCCTCCCCTCTGAAAAAAGTTCCTCATGGATTAGAAGATTGTCCTGTTGCTTCCTGTCAGGAACCCTTTCAGGTCTGTGAGGACAAATTAAGTATTTAGCAACAATCAATAGTCTGGATAGCAGAATTTTACTTAAAAATTTAAAGGCGGTGTTCAGGAGGCTAAGATGCTCCAATTACTAATATCTATTTTTGGACCTGTTTTGTGTAGTAAAACCAACACAGCCTCATTCATGGATGCAGCATATTTTGAAGATGATGACAGCATATTGTTTATAGAGGCTAGCAAGGACTGGGACTAACTCTGTGTTAAGGTTTATGGACCCCTGCCTATTACATCAGAACCTGGAGCTGAATCTTTTTTTAGCTGCTGTATAGCTGCCTCTGCCACTTCTGTAGTGACTGACCTAACTAAACCTTGGGCATCTTGTTCAGAGACTTGTGGTAAACTCAGGGAGCTTAAATAACTCTGGGCCTCTGGATTTTGTGGCTTAGTACCAAACAAAGGATTCTATGTGTTGTTCTACAATTCTTAAAATACCATAGGGTTAGAGGCAATTTGTCCCAAGTGTCTGTGAGCCCTGTAATCACTGTATTCTCTACCCTGGCTTTACACTCTATAAATGGATCTAATGATCCTTCTGTACATGTGCACAAAATCTGACTTTTTGTGATAGTTACTTTGCATGATTATGCTGAAAATCTGCCATCTGAGTTCTAATATTATGTATTCGAGGACCGCAGTCATAACCAGTAACTTCTGACTGTGAAATTAGATGTAACTGCTGTTGTAAATGGAGATAACAAAGATACTCTTTGTTAGCCACATATTAAACCTGTCTCTGAAATAGGGCCCACCATGATTTTTTTGTGTCCTCCCACCAATCAGTGACATTTTCATAACACTCAGCTAGAGAAAGCCTAGCTGACCAATATCGTCTCCACATGCGTTGGGCTACTGGGTCATCTAGTAGAGACTCATTAAGTCTCCAATTGTTCTTTTTGCATCTAGGAGAGTTTTGCCAAGAGACTTTCATCACAATTGCCTTGTGATCAGAGAACTCGCTGGCCTGTGTTTTAATGTCTATTATTTTTAAAACAGGAGAAACAAATATAAAATCAATGCAGGTTTTTAAAGGGTTTCTTTAGTAGGTGAAACTACCTGTAGAATGGCAACTCCGATATGCATCTTTTAAACCTGCAGTAGAAATGACCTGCTGAAAGTGGCAGTGTCACAAAATAATTTAGAAGTCTGAAGCCCTCTATCTTTTGCCTCAAAATTAAAATCACCTAACCAAACAAGGAGGCAGGAAGTATGTAAGTAGGGTTGGATTCCCTAAACAAAGCAACCCTGGTTGCTTTCGTTTAGGTGCATATAAGCATTAATCCCGACAGAGGAGGGCTCTACTGGGATTAATGCCTGGTTGGGGGTTGGTGCATAAGGCTGCAGGCGAGTGCCCAACCAACCAGGCATTAACCCGTAGTAGAGCCTGACTCTGAGGGGATTAATGCTCATAACTATGGGCAATGCAAATGGGTAATGTTGCATTATTACCTGTGATATATGACACGTTCACATATATAGTGGTTCAGAAAATATGATTTGGAAATACAGTTGTATAGTGCTTTTCATTTTCTCACAACCAGATCTGTTTATATAGTGGTATTTTTTTTCTTACAGATTACTATGTTTGTCATTTTAAGGGAATACAATGAATAGTGGTATGGAACATATGTTTTTAAAATCTATATGTACAAATTGTTGTTTTTTACATCGCTTGTCTTGTGATAGCTATGTGTCTTGCTTGTACTGCGATTGAAAGCCATCTAATTTGCATATTTCGTAGCTGTCGGCAATCTGCGATTTTTATGTGTGTGCCATGTACTGCTAGGTGCTCTTTTTGTAATGCGTGCAACATTTTTTACATCTTACACTGCTACAGACAACTTTATGCTTACATAGTGTTTTCACTGATATTTCCATTTCAGTTGTTGCCATCATGGTGCATGGATTCACTTCCTTGTGCACATTCTCTCAGTGATTGTTGTTGTTTGCAATGTCAGACTTGTCTGTTGCTCTTTCTCTCGCTCACAATACTTACAATTCACAGCCCCATTTCATGTGGATAACATTTATTACATTAAGTTCTACTGTGCGCATACATAGGACGATGTTGCTTGGGTGGGTGGCTGGGGATGAGATATGTGTTTGTGTTGTTAACCAGTGCATTGTGGTACTAGTTTTTCTCTGGTAGTACAGTAGCGGCGATTAGTGTGTGCACCTTTGCTCTTTCGTGGATGTTACAGGGATAGCAGGAGTGGGCATTACTGTGGCATTAATACCCTGCTTGAAAGTGGTCACCTGATCTATTTCAGCCTATCGCTGTGCTGCTGGGGCTGGGGTTAATACCCATGTTACAAGTCGCAATGAGGCAAAACCTCTCTGTGTTGTAAGAAATATCAAGTAGTAGGGCTGTACCTGGATGTATATCAACTAATCGAACACTTTGAGTAAAGGGTTAGCCAAAGAGAATGCCAACCCGTCACGGGTGTCTTCTTCTGTGGACCAGAAGGAGGGGCCCAGGGGCCAGAGTTTAGTTTCCTGTTGAAGTGCATGGTGTGTTGTTTTTTTTTGTGACATATTTTATTTATTGTCTCTTGTGGCTGGGGGTGTTACCGATGGTTCCCCCTGCTCCGGCTGGTCTCACATCTCCTACACCTCTCATCTCCCAAGCTCAACCACCTTCCTCCAGTCCATGCAACAGCTGTATCGTGGCGGGTACGAGACCACCACAGCGGAAGTCAAGGGGTCAAGATCCAGGGGGAGCATCCAGGGTCAAGCCAAGTGGTCTTGCCAGACCCATAGAAACATAGAATTTGATGGCAGATAAGGACCGTTTGGCCCACCCAGTCTGCCAATTTCCCTACCTGATGGATAAGCTGCAGATTCTAGTTAATAAACAGCTACTTCCTCCTGACCCCACTAGAATTGCCTTATGCCTGTCCCATGCATTCTTGAATTTTCCACTGTTCCTGACTCACAACCTCCTCAGGAAGGCTGTTCCATGCATCCACAACTCTCTCTGTGAAAAAATACTTCCTCACATTACCTCTGAGCCATCCCCTCTATCTTCAAATTGTGCCCCTTGTTCTTGCACATCTCTTCTTCTGAAAGATGCTACCCTTTTACCTTGTTGATTCCCTTGAGATACTTGAAAGTTTCTATCATGTCCCCCCTCTCCCTCCTTTCCTCAAGGGTATACATATTAAGCTGCTTTAGTCTCTCCTCGTATGTCTTCTGGTGCAGACCTTGCGCCATTTTGGTTGCCCTCCTCTGAACAGCCTCCACTCTGTCTATGTCTTTGCGGAGATGGGGTCTACAGAATTGTACGCAGTACTCCAGATGGGGTCTCACTAACTGTCTGTAGAGAGGGATAACAACTTCCTGTTTTCTACTGTTGATGCCTTTCCCTATGCATCCCAGTATCCCCCCAAGCCCTCCTTACTGCCTTCTCACATTGCTTGCCCACCTTTAGGTCATCTGATATCATTACTCCTAGGTCTGTTTCGAATTTTGTTGTTGTTATTAACTCACCCCCCATTGTGTACTCTTCCCCTGGGTTTTTGTTTCCCAGATGCATTACCTTGCACTTCTTTGCATTGAATCTGAGCTGCCACGTATTTGACCATTCCTCCAACCTTGCCAAGTCACTTTTCATTCTTTCCACCCCACCTTATGTATCAACCCCATTGTAGATCTTTGTGTCACCTGGAAAGAGGCATACTTTTCCTTCCAGGTGCTCTCAATGTCACTTATAAAGCTATTAAAGGGCTGGTCCCAGTACCGAACCCTGCGGTCCCCGCTAGTTACCCTCATTTCTTCACTGTGGACTCCGTTTACTATTACCCTTTACGTCCTGTTGTCCAGCCAGTTTTTTTATCCAGGCTACCACTTTGGGACCCACTCCAAGGCTGGCTAACTTGTATATTAATCTTTTGTGTGAGACTGTGTCGAATGCCTTGCTAAAATCTAGGTAGGCCATACCCACAGCCCCTCCCTCGTCTACTACTTTGGTCACCCAGTCAAAGACCCACTATTATCTGGCTCGCTAAGGTGTTTTTTCCAAGTTAGGAACCCCTGCTTCCCTGGCACTGGTGTGCAGTAGTGCCAGCTACGTCATCAGGCATACTCCTACGCACCACGCGTCAGACGCCACCATTACCGACCCACTGTTTGAGCCGCCTTTCCTGCAATGACTCCCAGCTGCCACCAGGAGCCGACAAAGCTGCGGCTTCCCCAACCCCTCCCTCCCGGAGAAGGGAGGCAGTCACTAGGGCATCAATCCTTCTCCCCCCAGCTGACCCTGGCTCACTCCGAACCGGGTCGCCGGTGTGATGTAGTGTGGCATCCAGCGCCTCAACCCTCCCGCCACTGGGCCGATCATGGTGTGTTTTTATCGCGGGTGTCCTGTATGCACACTATGTCACTGCTATTGTCTTGAAGAGTGAATAACACACCCACCCTCTTTCTTTCACTTTTGATGTTATTAACATTTAGTATCAAAAAGGGGAGGCTGTGCATCAGGGAGAAGAGATAGAATGAAAACAAGACCATCAGAGCTTAAAGAAGTGATTTACAGAGTCTTGGATGGTGTCCTCTGACATTTTCTTTTTGTGATGGCGTCCTCCCCCCCCTTCTGTATCTATTGTGGAGGCGATAGAAGAGGTGTCAGTCCCTTCTTCCCCTGAGTCCCCTTCAGTCATATCAGAGCCAAGTGCTACAAAGGAGTTACCCTTTTTCCAGGAAGAAGGACTTGTGTTATGTTTTACCCCAGGTTCCCCAAATTGTTTCTTGAGGCTTTCCCTAACTTGAGACTGTTTTTGCAAAACTAATTTGAAGGGTCTTTCCTTCTCAGGTTGGGGGGACATAGCGTTATGGGTTTCTTCTGCTAAACTTTCAGATACAGTAGTGTCACCCACCCTTTCTGTTGTTCCTTTGGCTGGGTTTACCTCTACCTCCAGAGTTCCCACCCGTATGTCTGTACTCTGAGGGTCTGAGTTATCAAGGGGGTGGGTTTGCTGTTTCAAGTGCTAACATTCCCCTGGCTGCCTGAAGGCTCTGTTCAGCTACATTTTTGGCCTATAATTGTTGGGCTATATTTATCAAGCCTTCATGAGAAGGGCAGTCCTCCCTGTTATGAGATGCCCAAGGACAATGCCCATAGGCATAGCCAGTTCACTCACACAAGTTGCTTTTGAATAAACTCAAACAATGTATTTATTTAGCTTTTGTTGACCAGGTAGGTGCACTAGACAATACATTTGCCTATTTTCAGGTACGACCCGGGAGGGTACAGGAAATACAAGTTTGAATACATTGGACAACATAGGTACAGATACAATCAGTTTACAGAGTCAGAGCATACATTACATGGACATGTGGTTACTCACAGCAGGATATATGCATTAAGAACTTAGCAGTACAGAGCTTAACATTGGCGGCACAATAAATACTACTATATATACAACTGTAGGACCCCCAGAGGGAGGATCCCCAGTACTGATTATGTACAACTGTTGGACCCTAGGGAAGTGGTGCCATGGACAGGGCCATGCCCAAAGCTGAGTCCAGGGTGGAGGCGATACATGCCATGTCACTACCCAGAGTCCTGGCCTGCAGAGATCATGGTGGCTTGGGACAAGTACACACTGTGGAAAGCTTCAGGTGGTTCCATAGGGAGGATCTGAGGAACCATGTGTGGGAGAGGAGAGGATCTGGACAGGAAGCAAGTTCCACAACCTGGGTGCACTCGAGGCAAAGTCTCTGCCACCCATTTGAATACGAGTGGTCAGTATCTTAAGGACAGCCAAGCCCTGGGACCTGAGAGAGTAGTGTGAGGAAACAGCCAGTACAAGGAGTTCCGCCAGCCCGGCGGGGGTGCCAGTCTGAAGAACCTTACCCATGAAGCATCCCAGGACAAAGTCTAAGTAATGAGATGGAGAGCCAATTCAGCTTGCTGTACAGGTGCAGTGATGGGTGAGATGAGGGGCAGCAAGAGCAAAGCAACAAATATTGTTATATGAGACAGTCCATCTAGAAAGGTGCACTTTGGTGGTGGAGCAAACAGCAGGCTTCCGTGGGAGAGAGGAGGAGCACACCTCGAGCCAGTGCAGAGTCGGGCAGGGGTGAGGTTACTGTTTGCTCTATAAGCCATACCCAGTTTACAGTTGACAGCTTGCAAATATTCTGGATATGATGCCCAAGTTCAAGCTGTGGGTGAGTGACACTCAAAGGTATTTGAAGATGCTAGTGACAAGGACGGGGTGCCATCAAGTCCGGTGATGCACAATGGGGCATGGGAGGCCTTTAGCAGCAATGTGTCCATAATCTAAACAGTGGCTACACCAGGAGGTGTCACAGGCAGAACTGAGGTGGGTGCAGGAGCCACATTTAAAACAGGAATGTGGTTGTCCTATATAAAAAAGAGAACCCTGATCTTTTCCTAGGAAGAAGGAACTAGGGAGGTATACAGGCCCTGAACTGCTAGAGTATAGCTTCACCCTTTCCCTCCACCTGCCATCCCAGATCTGCTCGCTATCTAGTGTGGGTGTTGGCTTTCCTAAAATATCACAACGTTGCCTGAACCAAAATAAGATGTCCTCCACGTTTACTCCCTCATTTTTGAACATTACTGTAATGTTCTTAACTAAGGACTTTGTGAGGGGAATGGCCTACAATCGGATCCACACCGGATTGTTTCTTTGCACCTGATACTGGGCCCAAAATCTGTCCAAACTAGATACAATTTTAAAACTCACATCATAATTACAGTTGTCAGTGCTGAGGAGTGCAAATATTTCTGAGGAGAAAAACTTCATAGCCCCCTTTAATAAAATCCTAGCTATGTGTAACCTGTCTGGTGGTGATTCCAGCCCCCCTTTGAACAGTAATCTAACTGTATTTCTTCTGGATGCAGGTTTACCTTTGTTGTGGAACAAATCAGAGAGCTTAAACATTGGATCTAACCTGGATTGATTATTGGGGTCCCTTAGTGCTTCATCAGTGGGCCACATTCATACAGGGTCTTCTGCTGCCTGGCTAATATTAGAACTAGGCCCCATATTTGACTTAATTGTAACATTAGCCCCAACATCAATATCAGCAGTATTATTAATATTAAGCTTGACTGTAACATTTTGTAAAACAGTAGTGGTAAAACTGTTACCCCAAGGTTCATTGGAGCTCTTGCTGGTTGTAGATTTGATGGCCACCTCTTTTGCTGTAGCTGAGGGATGTCTTTGAAATGTACTGTCTGCGGGATCGGGAAACCATTGTCCATCTGGTCCCTGCGCCTAGCCCGCATCCTCAAGAGTGTGACTCGGTGACCAGTTCCCTGCCCCAGTTTCAGTATTGCGAGGGGCTTCAGTTTGCTTACTAGACACAGGAGTATTTTGCTGTTGTTGCTTGCCCCGTCCAGAAAATCCTTTATTTTTAGGAAATGAGCGCACAGTGTCAGAGTCAGTGTGGTTTGATGCTGGATTCTGAACTGTAGTAGCTGAATGCCCGGTAGCAGTGTTCTGCCTCCCTGCACCAAGTCGTTGTTGGGTCGATTTCTTTTTAGTGACTGAACTATCGGAGATCGAAGCTTGCAGTTCTTAGCACATGGCCTCCTGGCCGTTTTTGCTGCCAGCCAGTCTGGAAGCTCCTCCGGAGAGGTTCGTTTGCTGTTATGCTGTTGACATGGCAGGAGCGGCCGAAGCTGCAGCAGGCTTTGATGCTTCTACGTCAGCAGGCCTGTGACTCATGCTGACAGCTGGAGCCAAGAGTTTGTCAGGTAATGGCTGTGTCATTAAAGCATTCAGCTCTTTTTCTAAACTTTTAGCCTTTTCTAAACAATGCTTCTTCTCTACTCGTAGTTGGTACATATTTTCAACATTAGGAGAGTTTTTTTCAGCAGTCGTCCCTGTGGCAACCTTACTTGAATATTGCACAACATTACACAATATTGTAGTAGGTGAAAGTACCTCTTCTCTTAGCTCTTCAGAGGACAAAACTACCTCGTTGGCGGTATCACCTTCCAAAAAATCTTCCACAGCCATTCCAATGTCTACAGCCTCGAGTTGAGAGATCAGGAGAGAAGGCCAGCTCCTCTGTCTCCTCCACATCCATCCTCTCTGCCATGTCCACCAAGTGGTCATCTCAGAAAGATGGCAAAGGGTTCCCTCTGCTGGAGAGTAGGGGAATTTCCCCAGTGTCCTGGCCAAATTTCCACCATTCACTGGGAATGCCACTAACAGCTTAATCTGGTTTGGTGTCAGCTGGCATCCATCTGTATCCCTTTCCCCCAGGGCGAGGCTGAAAATAGGCAAAATTGTCTAGTCCTCCTTTCCTGGTCAACAAAAACTAAATAAATAAAAAACTTTTAGGCATCCAGAGGCTTTCTGACTTACCTGACACTCATGCTTTGAAGACATTTGAATAAATACACATGAAATTTAATATTTAAAATCCTCATTATTTTTTGGGGGGGATATTTACAGCTCAGAGACTGTATCAATACTTCTAACATTTCTTTGGTCTCCTTCCCAATTGTTGATATATTTAAGGTAGAAAACCCTAATGTAAAACCATTGTCTTCCCTTTATTCTTTATTACAAAAACAGAATTCATACAATTTCAATCACCTTAAAGTCTGATGGGAGCAATACTTGAGAATTCAGTTAAAATTGGGCAGTAATTCTGGCTTACCCCGTTCATGAATTCCACTCTTCTAAACTGCAACAAATTCAATTCAATATAATACATAGGGTTTTACCTTACTCCCTCTAGACTCCACACATTTAAGCCTAGTCTGAACGAAAATGGTCCCAGGTGTTTCAATAATGCAGGTTCTCTTATACGTATGTTCCTATCATGTAAAACACTGACTAAATTCTGGAAATCCCTTTTTTGAGATTCTAGGATGAGCCATTTCACTTTGATTGACACCCAGCCATTCCCCAGTCTTTCTAGGCTGGAATCTCAGGTTGGGATCTTAGGGATTATCATTGTTCAGAAGAGCAAATATTACTCCTTTCCCTAGGGATTTTAAATGCAAAAAATTTATTTTACAGGTTTGGAAGGATAGCAATCCCCCTACAACAAGGAGAAATGCTAGGAACAGTGATGATAAAGCAACAGCCAGAAAGGCCAGAAACACTGCAAAAAAGCAGAGAACCAAACCTGAGGCCAAAGGGCTCAAGCATCAACTGCACAAAGCCAGGGGGAACCCAAGGTTGGAGAGGAAGAAGGCTCCTGAACAAAACAGCGATGAGAACACTGGCAAAAGCAATAGGAAGCTGACCAACAAGGAAGGACATGGACAACAGAAAACCCATCGACAAGCACAAAAGTGTTGAACATTACATAAGGTGATGGCAAACCATAGACAGGCTTTTAGGCAACAAAGATATGGGCAAGCGGCTGGAGCATAAATGAGGTAAAGTCAGGTGACAGCCATAGCAGATGTCTCTGAAAACACAGCAAGGAAGACCCAACAAAGCCACTGTGTAAAAACAGAAGGCAGTAAATGAAGCAGGAGTGTTGGTGAGACAAAGTGATCCGATGACCAACACAAAAGAAGATGCCGGTTGTGGCAGCAATGAACAGGAACAGGTTGTGCATTTATTTATTTACTTTGTTGACCAGATAAGTACACTGAGTCAAAGGCCCCTTTTCAGGAATGACCCAGAGCCACTACCTTGCGGCTAAGATGACCTAGTAAATGTACAAGATTTTAACAATAAACAACACAGTGCAACAGTAACATACAACATTAAAAACAATTACAATTCATTTGTTTCAATAAATAAGACAACTGTATTTTTAAAACAGAATGGCTATTTGCATTAAAGCAGGATAAAGGCAGAGTATTTCAAAATTTAGCTGCCAGCACGGAATAAGTATGCTCCCCTATGGTTGCTGATATCCTTGGGATAGATAACCATGAACTTGATGATGATCTTAAGCTCTACTTTCTTTAAGGAACTCTAAATGACTAAATAGAGGAGATGAATGTTTTGTTCTTATAATTGTGTCTACTGAACAACCAAGATTATAAAGAAAATTTAGCTTTGGAAGTAACCAACCAGTTTCATTATCCAGGACACAGTGATGGGTGCTGTAAGGCATAAGTAAAGCAAAATGGCAAATAGAATTGAATGTCTTGGTTATTAAGTTTAAATCAGTACTGGACAGCTCTGTGAATAAAAAAGAATTGTAATGTAGAGATGTCAAAAGTACACCTTTTGATATTATTGATCTAGCGTCTTTAGTTAAGCAACATTTCAATTTCAACAAAGCACCCAATTTCTGATTTATTTGCTTACTAGCATTTTTTATATGGAAAATGAAAGTCAAATTTGCATTGAGTAATAAATACCCCCAAATATTTGAATTCAGTTACCTGCTGCAACAGCATTCTCCCTAAATCAGAAATCTGTAATGGTTGACAATATGATAATTTGAGTTTCGATCCAAAAACAATACATTTGGTCTTTTTCGTATTTAACAGTAAACAATGCTGCAGCAGCCAAGTGTTCAAAGCTGCAAAATCATAATTCAAAGATGAGTTTATTACATCAATAGAAGGGGCACTAGTGTAAGGAATAACATCGTCTGCATATAATAACAAATCTGATTTAGTCGGAACCTTTGAGATGGGGTCTTTATACAGGTATAAAGAAAACAGTAGAGGACCCAGGATGGAACCCTTGGGAACTCCCTGTTCCAACAAATGAGTTTGAGTGTGATCCACAATAGTAAACCTTCAAAGGCTGATCTGTTAGATAACTTTGGAAGCATGTGCAAGGTCTTTCTGCCAGGCCAATAAAATAGAGAGACCCAGTCTAGATCTGTGACGAGCAAGGGTGCCACAGAACTTGGTGCTGGGTCCGGTGCTGTTTGGGTTATTCACCTCAGACATTGCAAAGTGAGTGGTGAGCAAGATTAGCCTGTTTGCTGATGACACCAAAATGGGTACAGTAGTAGACGATGAAGAGGGAAGGGTGCAACTACAGAAGGACTTGACAAAGTTGGAGGAATGGTCAGGAAAGTGGCGGCTGAGGTTCAATAAAAAAAAATGCAAGGTGTTGCATTTTGGGGAAAGGAACCCAAGAAGAGAATACTGGCTAGGGGGGATCAAACTGGGGAGCACCAAGGAGGAAAAGGACCTGGGGGTATTGATAACAGCAAGCATGAACAATACTACCCAATGCAGGAGGGTGGCAGCAAAAGCAAACAGGATGCTTCAGTGAGAGGCTGAGCGAGAGCAGAGAGAGGCTGAGCAAGAGGCCAAGCGAGAAGAGCATGAGTGCCAGAGGCAGCATGAACTGGAGAAGCTATGACCCCAAACACCGGCGCCAGAGCAGGTAAGTGGCCTGGGGTTAACTGGGACACCAGGACTGGGTTATAAATTAAATTCTAAATTGATAGCCGAATTTAAAGAGGGGGAAGATATGGATGCCTTTTTAAATTCCTTTGAAAAAGTATGTATTCAGGCAAATTTTCCCAGAGAGTCCAGGAGCATTCAGCTATCCCAGCTACTTACCGGAAAAGCTCGTGACACATTGGGTCAAATGGACAATGAGGACAGTAATGATTATAGTAAACTTAAAACTGCACTGTTAAAGAAATATGATTTAACAGCAGAGGCATACAGAGTTAAATTCCGTAAGCTCAGGAGAAGCCCTGACATGAGATACGAGGAGCTAGCCACTAAACAACTTCAGTTTTTAAAATGGTGGGAAGAGATTGAAGCAGACTCTGTAGAGAAAATTGAAAATGTTGTACTGTTAGAGCAGTTTTATTGGGCATGCCCAGCAGAGCTGAAAACCTGCCTAGAGAACCGAGATCCAAAAACAGTGCAAGAGGCTGCTGAACTCTCAGACTGCTATGCCAGAAGCTGACCTGCTCTGAGAGGGAATGGGGTGGGCATGGCAGAGCAGAAAGGGAAAAGCGTGCCTTCAGGGCAGCTAAAACCCTCCCTGCCTGTACCGAAACCAGGCAGCCCCAAGTTACAAAGAAAAGATTTGCCTGATAAAAGAAATGTTATTTTTATTTAGTTTTTGTTGACCGGATAAGTGCACTAGACAAATCCTGCCTATTTTCAGGCACGACTCAGAGGAGGGGGATACAGATGAATGCCAACTGACCTTGAACCAGATTAAGCTGTTGGTGGTATTTTTAGTGAATGAGGGAAATTTGGCCAGGACACCGGGGAAATTCCCCTACACTTTCGATAAGTGCCATGGGATCTTTAACATCCACCTGAACTACCACCAATCCAGGCAGGTGGGACCTCGGTTTAATGTCTCATCCGAAAGACAGTACCTCAGAAGTGCAGCACCCCTCTCATGCTGCACTACAGTGTCAGGACTGGGATATTAACCCAAGTGCCAGATGTGGGAACTGAACCCACAGCCCTCTGATCTCCTGGCCTCAGAGGCGAGTGTGCTACCTACTGAGCCACTGATACTGCTCAAATGAATGTTGGGTATGCAGGGAACCTGGACATCTTGCCAGGCAGTGTCCAAAAAGGGCAGAGTGCGCACAAAGTGGTGCTAGGAAAGAAGTTGGTTGTTTGTGTGTCTCTGAAAGCATGCCAGTAAACATGAGGGAACACATACACCCAGGCACTGTGAATAGGGTACAGTTAACAGAACAGCTACAGAGGGTTACTCTGAGGAGGGAAGGGTGACCCATAGTCAGGGGGTTAAGGATGGCAGTGATCCTGAATGCCCTGATGCTAGAGCTGGGAACCCTAGTTTAGAAACTGGAGAGGACCTGTCCCATGCCTTGGGAATGTGTAAGGATTTTGCAGTTGTTCAGAAAAGTGACCCAAGTTTAGAGAAGCTGGGGGCTTGGGCAGACTCTGACGAAGCACAGGGAGGTGACGGGGGAAAATAAAGTTTATTGGGACAATGGACTGATGTATACACAGGACATAATGACAGAGGGAGGGGTGATGGGCAGGCAGCTTGTCGTTCCCCAAGGGTACCATGAGAGGTTCTCAAGATTGCTCATGATATTCCTATGTCTGGTCAGCTGGGAATTGCACACACTATGCAGCAACTGGCCCAGAATTTCTATTGGCCCAACTTCACCCAGCAGGTGAAGGAGTATTGCAGGTCTTGTCACCGGTGCCAAGAAATAGGGACGGCAGGTAAGAAAACCCAAGCCACCCTAATTCCTTCGCCCATAGTGGAAGAGCCATTCCAGAGGGTAGGAATGGATATTGTGGGGCCTCCGTTTCTGTCCCGATTCAGTCTTCCGACTTCCCTACAATAAGTTCATAATTTTATTAGATGTTGAAGAAAACATTTTTAAAAAAGGGGGAAAAAATGATTACTGTTTATGAGATAGTGACACAATCCCGTGTAGTATTTTAGAAATATTAGGTGGACTTGTAGATTAGATATTTTTTTAATTTTTCCTAATTCCTTTATTGGTATTCAAGAATTGTTTACTTTAATAAAAAAAAGATAAAAATGCAGGCAACACTGTGTAAAGATTCACCTACTGTCCCATTGCTAGATTTGTTTGCCCAGTAAAACAATAGACATAAATGAGGAAAAGACAACATACAAATTTAAGTCCCACTTTAGATCTACTGAGCATAACTCAATAAACATAGTGCCAAGCAGCACATAGAAACACTCACTTTCTTTAACAACCTACTATCAGATGTAGGCACTTAAGTAATTATGACGCAATGTAGGTTACCGAGGTAACCATTAAGTATATAAGCAGAATGAATTCTATCTATGGTGGCCACTGACTCCGAAGAAGCATGCTACTCTACAGGGAAGGTAAAATATGGCTTTAAATATTCTTTAAAACAAAAGTTTAAGCTGTAATAAACAATCAGAGATGCAACATTAGTAAATTCAACACGTTACCTTTTAAATGAGTAATGACACAAAAAAATGAAGCTAAGAGAGGGAGTTGCGGAGACTTGGTTGCAGGTTGGAGAGAGGTTGGCAGAAGTCCGGCTCTGATGCCGACCATATTAGACTTCTAGAGCATTATAAACTCTACCAGTCAGCAATTACTCATAAGAAGGCAGTGTTCCTGTCCGGAGAAATTGCTGCCGCTCAGAATCGACCAGCCCAACTCTTCCGAACTGTGGACAGGCTGTGCAACCCAGCCTGTCTGCAGATCCATCGAGCTTTTTCACAGTTACAGTGTGAGGAGCTTGCTCGATTCTTTGCTGATAAGGTGGCCGACATCAGGGCCGAGATTTGCGCCACCTCTTCTATGGGAGTTGCAGTGGTCCAGCCTATGGTTGCAAGCACCTTGTCCACCTGGAGTTCCTTCACAAGGCCGGAAATCGAGGATATTATGAGGATTGTCCTAGGTATATGCACCACTAGCTGTAGTTTAGACCCAGGTCCTACAGGCCTGATTGTGGGCTGTAGGGATGTCATCATCCCGATTCTTACCAGGATAGTCGGGTGTTCCCTGGACACTGGTGAATATCCCCGCTCCTTGAAGGAGGCAGTAGTGACACCAGTGCTGAAAAAGTCATCTTTGGACCCCTACTCCCTGGTAAACTACAGACCCATCTCGAACCTCCCCTTTGTTGGGAAGGTTATCGAGAAAGTGGTGGCTGCCCAATTAGTCAACCATCTTACATCCATAATATCTACGATCCTCTTCAATCAGGTTTTCGTAAGAGACACAGCACGGAGACTGCGCTGGTTCGGGTCCTCAATGATCTCTCGATGGCGAGAGACCAGAAAAAACTGTCTGTTTTGGTCCTTTTGGACCTGTCAGCAGCTTTTGACACCGTAGACCATGGAGTATTGCTTGAGCGCCTGAGATACATCTGCGGGCTGTCGGGTTTGGTCCTCAGATGGTTTACTTCCTTCCTTCCTCACAGGTAGAACTCAGAGGGTGGTATCGGGGATGTTTTCCTCTAAGCCTACTGCTCTGACCTGTGGGGTGTCTCAGGGCTCTGTGCTTTCTCCCATGTTGTTTGCGGTGTACATGCTTCCCCTCGGAGACATTGTAAGAAGATATGGGCTGGAGTTTCATTGTTATGCCGATGACACCCAGCTCTATCTATCTTTTGTACCTGACCAGAACAGAGCTCTCTCAGTGTTTAACAGCTGTCTCAGGGAGATCCAGGATTGGATGAGGTCCAGCTGGCTAAAGCTGAACTCTGGGAAGACTGAGGTGTTGGTTGTGGATCCCGATCGCTGGATTAAGGGGTCAGGTGGTTGCTTAGCCTCCGGTTTATTCTTGGGAGGTGTGGAGCTCCCGACCTCTGAAAGGGTGCGACATCTGGGGGTGATTCTGGATGATCGGCTGACTCTGCGTGCCCAGGTGTCAGCAGTCATTAAGACATCCTTCTACCATCTTAGGAACATCGCCAGGATCAAGCACCTTATTCCATCCAGCGACCTACCTACGCTGATCCACACCTTTGTGACCTCTCGTCTGGACTACTGCAATTCCGTTTACTTTGGGCTTTCTGGGGTGAATATCCGCTGCCTCCAGCTAGTGCAGAATTTCGGCAGCCCGGTTGTTAATGGGGACTTCGTTCCTGCATATCACACGGTTAGCCGAGATCTGCACTGGCTCGCCCGATTCAGTGGTGGATCACCTTTAAAAGTGAGTCTTCTGACTTACAAAGCCCTACCGGGTTGGAGCCCTGACTATCTGAAAGAGCTTGGTGCCTTATCGATCGACACTAATTCGCCCAATTAACGAGGGGGTTGCTAGAGATCCTGAGGGTTAGTTTAAAATCTTCTGGTGCCCGAGCTTTTATGTTTGAGGCACCCACCCTCTGGAATTCTCTACCACTTGGATTTGAGAGTGCATGACGGTAGAGGGTTTTAAAAAGGGCTTAAAGTCCTTTCTGTGGAATAAAGCATTTTCAGATAAGGCTGATGTATTTTAATTGCCCCGCTGTTAATTTTAGTTATATGAAGTATTGTATAGTTTTAGAATATTCTTATCTGTAATTTATTGTAATGTGCCTTGGTTTTAAGAAAGGCGCAGATAAATAAAGTTTATTATTCTTCTTATTATTATTTAACAGCTTGTTTGAGACTAGTAAAGCCCTATTACTGTTTACAATCACTGAGAGATTTTAACTGACTACCTTATGTTTGCATTTAGGAGTGAACAGAATTTAGGAAGAAGCAAGGTGCTTCCCTACAAAATCTATTAAAAACTTGAAAAGAAATGGGTAAAAAGTCTTAACAAGTTGACAAATGTTTGGAAACCATTTGTATATGAAACTAATTTAGAGCTTACTATGTTTCTATATTCTGTTTAGGAATGACTACATATGAAGAAGCTAGCTGCTTCCTTACTAAAAATCACTTTTATTTTTTTCCTTTAAACAAATTGTTGAAATTGTAAAGGTACTACAGTGGATTGAGTCTTTTTATAATAATTAGTATTTACTTATTTGTAAAAATATTCATTTTATTTGCAGTTTGTATTTATAGTGGTCAAAACCGCTTCAAATGACAGAAGAAAGTTCTAAAATCTTTACATCTAAAAAAGGTGGGCATCATTATTATGATTAAATATGTACAATGGTTTACTAATGATAAACATTTAAAATACCTGCACTGATGATTGTGAATTACATAAATGTCTCAGAAAAGTTAAAACTGAAATATGTACACTTTGGGAATTTAAATATTTCTTACTTGGAGACCGTTCTTTTTAGAAGCTATAAATTACTTTATTATTAATTCATTTGTATGATACATTTTATAGATCCTGAAGAAGTAGTAAGTTTACTACGAAACGTTATTTGCTTTTGAAACCTCTATGGTGAAAAAATAAATATTTAAAATATATCCAGTGAGTGGGTCACTTTGTCTCCAATTCAGAACATTTACCTTTAAATCCCCCCGAACTCCTCCGAGAAGAGGATTATCCTGACTTTGGTGGATTATGCCACCTGGTACCCAGAGGCAGTTGCCCTATCCTCACTGAGGATAGACAAAGTGGCAGATGCCTTGCTAAGGATTTTCTCCCGTGTTGGGTTCCCACAGGAGGTTATCACTGATCGAGGGGGTTCCTTCATGTCAGACCTGATGAAATGTTTGTGGGAGAAGTGTGGGGTGGTGCAGAGATGCATGACACCTTTTCACTCACAAGCCAATGTGCTTGTGGAAAGATTCAATGGTACCCTTAAATCAATGCTCCAAGCATTTGCTGAACAACATGGAAGGGCCTGGGAGAAATACCTTCCCCACCTGTTGTTCACATACAGAGAGGTGCCCCAAGAGTCGACAGGGTTTTCTCCCCCCTTGAGCTCTTATACAGACGCAGGGTACATGGGCCCCTAGACTTGATCTGGGAGGACTGGGAAGGCAAGCACGCCACCCAGGGAACTCCCATAGTGGATTATGTTCTTACCTTTAGGAAAAAGCTGAAAGAGCTTATGGGGACAGCCCAGAGCAACCTGGCAGCTGCCCAACAAAAACAAAAGGTGTGGTACAACCACAGAGCAAGAGCTCACACATACACTATGGGTCAGGAAGGCATGGTCCTAACCCTAGTCCAGAAAGATAAGCTGCAGGCCGAGTGGGCAGGACTGTACAAGGTAGTCAGGCAGGTGAATAACAAACTGCATTATAGAACTACCTGACAGGAGACATACTAACATACTAAAATGCCAGCAGAGTAGGCCCCATGGTCTATTGAGTCTGCTCGAAAGCCAGTACCCGTAATGGACACCGAAACCTTCTTCCTGACTTCCCTTCCTATCCCCCTTCCCCCAGCCATGTTTCCACTACCCCAGATAGGTTGTCCTTCTCTTCATCCCCTTCTGTACCTGTCCCAGCCTCTCTTGAACCCTTCCACCGTAGACACTTCCACCAGTTCCCCAGGCAGCACATTCCATGTTTCCACCACTCATTCAGTGAATTATCGCCTCCTCCTCCCCCCCCAGCCTCCCTCCTTCCAGTCATGCCCCCTAGTGGCCCCTCCCACCATCCTCTGAAAGACCCTATGTGGACATACCTTGTTTACCCCTTTCAGGTACTTGAAGACCTCAATAATATCCCCTTCAAACAACTTGAAGTCTTGCTGTATTCTGACCAGTGCAGTTAGCCCCAGCCTTTAAATGCCCCGGAGAACAAAGGGTTAACCTTTCTATGCAGAGCACAGAATGCTGAGCTCGAGCTCGGTTGATGTCTCTGTCTGTTTCCCTTTGAAGGCTAACCATCAGATTCTTTACTCCGCCTCACTGAACAGTCGTTCCGGAGATTTCTCCTGCAGCTTAGTTCGAAAGTTGGTTTAAGTGTCGTTTTTCTGTCGGTTTCTAACCGAAAAAGTTTCCCGCATAGTCTGTTCAGTCTCTGTCTGTGGTACCATGAGTACTAGTTAGGTTTTGTACTGTGTTCTCTGTGTGGAACTTGTAAAAAGTGTGGATCGGTTTGGCCGAACCGATCATTTGTTTCATTCTTGTGTAACTTTAGTGTGTGGTTACTGGTCCTTATCGGTTCTAAAAAAACGTGTTTTGAAACATTTTTTTCCAAGACCCGTGGCACAGTTAGGAACCGATAAGTGAGTCTTGTCTGGCGGTTGCCTAAAAAAAGGGTAAGTTTGGTTAGGTTGGCCATGTCTGAGAAACCCAAGAAAAAAACTGGGCCCACTGGGTTTCAACACTGCAGTGAGTGTGGGGAGGTCTTTGCTAAGGCCGATCCCCACACCACCGGTGTTTATTGTCTGGGGTTTGACCACCTCGATTCAGACTGCCAAATTTGCAAAAATTTTCCCAAATCTAACCTTGAAAAGGGATTAGGTAGACTGAGGGAAAAGGAGGCCGAGAAGTCCGCTGACCCAGATGGCCATCCTGGTTCGGTTCCGACTGAACCAGAAGGAGTGCCCTCTGACCAGGGCGATACTTCTTCGGGCAAAATGAGAGCCAATCTCAAGAGGTTGGTTCCGACTAAAAGAAAGCGCAAAGAAAAATCGTCCGGTTCGGATCCAGAAGTCCATGTTCTGACCGCCAAAGAAATAGCCAGAGCAATTCAGATTGTGGAATCGCTTCACCTCGTTCCGACCGATCCGGCACCTTTTGGCAGGGGCTCGGTTCGGTCAGTTCCCCCCAGTCACGATTATACTTTGGAAGAATTTTATGAACCGGAGTTTGAGGAGGAAGGGGAGTTTGAAGACGATGATGGTGATGGTGAAAGTCTAGCTGTGCCTGTGGAACCGGACATCTCCCCAGACAGACCTTCAGGTGTATCCCCTCCTAGGCTTTCTGAGTCCCCTAAACACATTATGTTTTACAGAAAGGTGGCTGAGACCCTCCAGCTTCCTATGGAAGAGGCAATGGAGGATCAGGAGGAGCCTGATTATGTAGAAATGATGGACATCCCAGAGTCCAGGAGACTGTCTATTCCCCTCCACAAATCTTTTAGGAAACAGACACAAAATTTTGAAGTCTCCCAATTCTATACCTCCTGTGGACAGAAGAATGGACAAGAGGTATACACTCTCAGGCTCAGAAACGGTTTTTATATCACCAATGCAGCCATGTTGGGGTTGTGCAGGCTGCTGCCTGTGATAAGACAAGCATTCCCTTGGCTTCACACCCCCCAGACAAAGACTCTAGGAAGGTTGATGCCATGGCAAAAAAGCTGTACGTGGCATCTTCCCTGGGACTCAGACAGGCGAATTATATGGCCTATACAGCTAGGTACCAAAAGTCCAGGTGGGACACTGTACTGGCACTGGCTAAACAGGCCTCCTCCCAGCTAGCCAAGGAGCTGGAGGCGGTGGCTGCAGATGGGGTTGAGACATCTAAAGTTCAGTTTCATGCTGCTGTGGACTCTAATGATGTGTCATCAAGAGTCATGGCTACATTTGTGGTTCTTCGGAGAATGGCTTGGCTCAGATGTACTAGCCTCTCGCAGGATACCCAGGCTAAGGCCATGGATTTTCCTGTAGTGGGTAATTCTCTGTTTGCGGAGCAGACAGAGAATTACATGAAGAAAATGGATGCGTACAGAACCACCTACATGAGTGCTCAGGCCAAGGAGAGGCAGGCAACTCCTCAAAGGCAGCAGTCTAGGGGCAGGGGCTGGCCTTTTCAATGGCCTTTTTACCAAGCACAGGCCTCTTCTTCCTTTTCACAGAGGGGGTTCTTCAGAGGGAGAGGCAGAAGGGGGATGAGCAGGGCTGCATCCACTCCTCAGCCTAAGGCCCCTGCCGAGCAGACACCCTGACGGGCCTGCCCGGGTTGACTCTCCTATTCCAGTAGGAGGCAGGCTGGCTTACTTTTTTCAGGACTGGATGTCTGTTACATCAGACCAGTGGGTCCTGGAAGTAGTAAGCCAGGGACTGGTTCTCAACTTCAGAAAATTTCCAAAGATGAGAGCCAGATCTTTTCCACCGGCAAATCTCTCAGAAACCCTTGCCCCAGAGGCAGAGGTTTCTTCTCTTCTGGCCTTAAGAGCCATAGAGAGAGTGCCTACCCTACACTGGGGCAAAGGGCTGTACCCAGGTACTTCCTGACCCCAAAACGACAGGAGTGGCGACCCATCCTAGACCTAAGATATCTAAACAAACATCTTTTAAAACCAAAGTTCAAGATGGTAACTCTGGGAATAATCCTTCCCTCTCTAAGGCCAGGGGACTGGTTAGCCTCCCTGGACCTCAAAGATGCCTACTTTCACATTCCCATCAGGTGCTCCCACAGAAAGTACCTCAGGTTCGAGTTGCCCTCAGGCCACTATCAGATCAGAGCAATGCCCTTTGGCCTAACCTCAGCCCCAAGGGTTTACACAATGTGCCTGGCAGTAGTAGTTGCCTTTCTAAGAAGGCAAAAGATTTCCATTTTTCCATATCTGGATGATTGGCTAATAGTGGGCCAGTCTCCAGACCAAGTCAAGTCTCACCTGCAAGTGACCCAGCAAGTGCTCACTTCTCTAGGATTTCTTCTCAACCTTCCCAAGTCAGTTCTCAAACCAGTCCAGCTTCTTACCTTTATTGGGGTAGAACTGGACACAGTCAGAGCAAGAGCCTTTCTTCCCCTGGAAAGGGCAAGGGTCCTTGTAGAACTAGCCTCTTCCTTCAACCTTCGGGTATCTCGACCAGCAAGGCATTTCCTCCAGCTCTTGGGCCACATGGCTGCTTCAACAGCAGTGGTCCAAGGGGCAAGATTCCAGATGAGGGATATTCAGTTCCATCTGAGAGCTTTTTGGTCTCAGAGGAAGGATTCCCTTACCAAACTGATCCCAGTAACTCTGACCTTGATCCAGGCCCTCCAATGGTGGCAGGATCAGGACAATTTAAGACAAAGGGGTTCCTATTGCCACTCAGCCTTTTTCAGTGGTCCTTACCACGGACGCTTCTCTTCTGGGCTGGGCAGCCCATCTGGGGGCCCTCATTTCCCTGGGGCTGTGGTCCCCCCAAGAATCCCTTCTCCATATCAATCTCCTAGAACTCAGGGCAGTTTTTCTGGCCCTGAAAGCTTTCTCTCAGTCAGTACAGAACAAGGTGGTTCAGGTCAGAACGGACAACACCACCACCATGTGGTACATCAACAAGCAGGGAGGCTCTCGGTCCACGGCCTTGTGCACAGAAGCCATGAAATTGTGGTCCCTGGCTTATTCCCAGCAAACCTCTCTGGTAGCAGTTCATCTTCCAGGGAAGGACAATGTGCTAGCAGATGCACTGAGCAGGATCTCTCAGGGCCATCACGAATGGTCCCTGGACCCTCAGGTGTTGAAAGTGATTTTTTCAAGGTGGGGCACTCCAGAGATAGATCTCTTTGTAGCCCCAGACAATCACCAACTCCTCTCTTTTGTTGCAGACCCCCAGTCTTGGGCTCAGTCCCCCTTGACGCCCTGATTCTGAATTGGGAAGGGAAGTTTCTGTATGCCTTCCCTTCCTTCCCACTCCTGTTCAAAGTTTTAGTCAAAATAAGGTCTGAACCTTGCAAAGTGATTCTGATTGCTCCAGATTGGGTCAGACAGCCCTGGTACCCCCGTTTCTGTCCCTAGCAGTCCATCTTCCCCTGTCTCATCCCAGGAATTACAACCTGTTAACATCCTCTTAGAGGAGGATTTGGTACCCAATCTTCAGTCTCTCAATCTCAAGGCATGGCTCTTGAAGAGTTAGAGTTTGCAGATCTGCATGTTTCTCAAGGGGTTCTGGATATTCTCAAAGCTTCTCGAAAGCCCTCCACCAGAAAGACTTATAACTCCAAATGGAAGAGATTCACATTTGGTGTTCAAAGAAGCATATTTCTCCAGATACTGCTGAATTGCCCACGGTTCTGGATTATATGGTCCATCTTAATGGCCTAGGCCTCAGACCAGCTACTCTCAAGGTACACTTTGTCAGCTATTTCTGCGTTTCTGTCTGTGGGGAAGTCTTTCTCACTATCTTCTCATCCTGTGTTCTGTAAATTTTTTAAAGGATTACTTCACACCAATCCTCCTTTTAGAGACCCTGCCCCTGCCTGGGATTTGAATGTTTGCATTGCTCAACTTATGCAACCCCCTTTTGAGCCTATGTCCTCAGCAGAGTTTAAGTACTTGACTTGGAAAACTTTGTTCTTGGTAGCCATTACCTCTGCCAGGCGTATCAGTGAATTGCAAATCCTGTCAGTGGAACCTGATTTTATCTCCTTTCACAGGGATAAAGTGGTCCTTAGAACCAATAGAAGGTTCTTGCCCAAAGTGGTTTCAGACTTCCATTTAAACCAGTCTATGTCTCTTCCTGTTTTCTTCACTGATCCTTCTTCCTCAGGAGAGAGGAGGCTACACAGTTTAGATGTTAAAAGAGCCCTTAGTTATTACATAGAGCGTACCAAGGGTCACAAGTTTGACTCCCTCCAGTTGTTCCTCACTTATGGAGAAGTGGGAAAGGGCAAACCTGCCACCAAGAGATCTATTGCCAGGTGGATTGTGTCTTGTGTACAATTCTGCTATGAAAAACTGGGAAAAATTCCACCCTCAGGCCTGAGGGCTCATTCCACAAGGTACAGCTGCTTCCCTGGCTGCTGCCAGGGATATCCCTCTCTTAGAAATTTGTCAAGCAGCCACCTGGAAAACAGTCCATACCTTTAGCAAGCATTACTCTCTGGATATCCAGGCTAGGAGTGATGCTCGGTTTGGCACAGCAGTAATTCAGAGCCTATTCCCAAAGTAGGTTCTGTCCCTCCTCCATGGAGGTACTGCTTGGTAGTCTGCACTTGTCAGAATACAGCAAGACTTAAAGTTGTTTTAAGAAAAAATTTCTCACCTTAGTAATTATGTTTCTTCTATTGGAGTCTTGCAGTATTCTGACCTCCCTCCCTGCCTCCCCTCTCAGAACCTGTTTTTGGGAAGTGGGTGGGCAGGTGCAGTGCTGCACCTCAGGGGTGCTCTTGTTACATCTCCTCCCACTCCACCTCCTCCTGCTCAACCACAGGTGGATTTTAGGGAGAGTCGTTTTACACCCTCTTCTTGTGTGGGTGTTTATTTTGTTATATTCCTGTTTGGTTTGAGTTTTGAGTTTTTGGTTTCCTGACTTGAGTCTTCTTTTGGTAGTCCAGTTGGCTATTAAATTTTTTTTTACAATTTCCACATAGAATACTATTAGAGTGTTGCTCGTAAGAATCTGACAGTTAGCTTTCAAAGGGAAACAGACAGAGACATCAACTGAGCTCGAGCTCAGCATGCTCTGCATAGAAAGGTTAACCCTTTGTTCTCCAGGGCAGTTTAAAGGCTGGGGCTAACTGCACTGGTCAGACTACAGCAAGACTCCAATAGAAGAAACATAATTACTAAGGTGAGTAATTTTTTCTTATCTCTCTTCCAGTGAGAACAAGTCAAACTCCTCCAGTCTCGCTTCATAGGTCCTATCCCCCAGACCCCAGATCATCCTGGTTGCCCTCCTCTGAATCCTCTCAAGGAGCTGAATATCCTTTCTGAGGTGTGGGCACCAAAATTGCATGCAGTACTCGAGGTGCAGTCTGACAAGGCAATTGTACAGCAGCATAATCACCTCCCTACTTCTTGAGGTGATCCCCCTGGCAATATAGCATTCTATTTGCCCTGGCTGCAGCCCTCCTACACTGTTCCAAGTTACTCATTTTGGCATCCACCAGCACCCCCCCCAAGTCCTTATCCCCACTTGATTCCTGCAATGTGTCCCCGCCTAGGGTGTACACCTAACTCGGGTTTCCTCGTCCTAGATGAAGCACCTTGTATTTTGTGGTGTTGAACCTTAGTGTCCAGGTACATGACCATCCCTTTCTAATATTTATTTATTTATTTATAACTTTGATAACTGGGTAGGTGAGCTGATCCCAGGGACCGTTTTCCGGCACGACCCAGACCATTACAAATGGCACAAGGTTAAAATGGTACAATACAGAGAAGAGGTAGAAACCGAGATACAAGGTAACATTATAACACAAAGTACAAGATTTGAATACATAGGTGAGGTATACATAAATATAATATACAAGATTTGATGCATATGTCCGTGTACATCTACTGTATATACAGAAGAATATACTTTATACATTTTGGCAGGAAAAAAATAGAAGGATTTGTAGGAAACTGCCCAAAAAATAATAATGGTGGGTGGTCGAGAGAGGGAAGGCTGAGGGGGGGGTGAAAGGTGTGAGATCACAGTATACAGCTGGGTAGCCATCCAGATCCCTCTTTAGGGCAACCCTCCCTTCCTTCCCATCTACCACTGCCCCCAGCTTGGAGTCATCTGCAAAGAGACTCTTTTCACTCCTTATGCCTTCCCTGATATCGGAGATGTAGGCATTAAACAGGAGCGGTCCCAGAACTAATCCTTGTGGGACCCTGCTGATGACCTCCGTGGGGGATGAGACTATCCCTCCTACCACAACACGCTGGGTACGATCAGATAGCCAGCTTCCAATCCACCTAACCATCTGTGCCCCCACCCCTATTTTTACCAACTTATCTAGAAGACCAGTGTGGGCGAACAGAGTCAAATGCCTTGCTGAAGTCTAGGAAGATGACATCAACCGGCCTACCCCGGTCAAGTGCTGCTGTCACCCATTCGTAGAACTCCACACGGTTAGTTTGACACGATCTGCCCAGGACGAAGCCATGCTGGTGATCATCCAGGGATCACTGTTCCTCCAAGAACACCCTCAGCCTCTCCTTTACTATGGACTCCATCAGTTTGCCCACCACTGATTTCAGGCTGACTGGCCTGTAGCTCCCCAGCTCTTCCTTTATCCCCCTTTATGGATGTACACAATATGCGCCTCCCTCCAATCCTTCGGCACCCTCCCTGTCTGTAGAGAAGCATTAAAGAGGGCCACCAGGGGTTCGGCCATGTCATCAGCCAATTCCCACAGCACCCTCTGATGGATTCCATCAGGACCCGGGGACTTATCCTTTTTTTAGGGACCAGAGGGCTTCCCATACCTTACCAACAGGAATTTCTCCATCTGTGCTTCCATCCCCCTCCCATATGAATCAGTGCTCTCTGTCCCGACTTTAACAAGGGGTACCCTAGCTTGTAAAGGCACTGCCTCATCCACCCCCCTGTGTCCCCTTTGCCTGTGACTCCCCCTCCTACTCCCTAGTGAAAACCGATGCAAAGTATTCAATGAGCACCTCCGCTTGTTCCTCCTCCACCCATCCCCTCCCCATCCTCAATCTACTGAACTACCCTTTTACTCTCCTTCTCTCCCCAATATATCTAAAGAACCCTTTTTCTCCCTTCCTGATCCCCTGCGCCAATTTCTGTTCCATCCTTGCCTTGGCCCTCCCTCACTACCCTGGTAACCTGCCTGGTCATACGAAGACACTCATCTCTAACCAAGACCCCATGCGATCTCTTGAACCTACAGTAGGCTGCCCTCTTTTCCCGAACCACCTCCTAGACCTCCCTGGTCCACCAGCATGGCCTCATAGTTCTACTTCCCTTGTGCCTCACCCTCACACAGGACCTGGTCACCTCCTGTAGTCCTCTCCTGATGATTTCCCACCTACTCTCTATGTCCATGCCCTGCTTTATCCCAACCAAGTGGCCCCTGAGGATGTTCCCCATGTACCTGAAGTCTGCCCCTCTACAGTCAAGATGCCTGGTCCTTGTGTGGTCCCTCCTGCCTCCCAGGTCTAGTACAAACCAGACCATGTTGTGCTCGCTTCAAGTTAGCGGGTCCCCAACCTCGAGTTCACGAACTAGGTCACTGTTGACCAGAACTACATCCAAGATATGGCTCTTCCTTGTTGGGTCAATGACCTGTTGAACTAGAAGCACGTCCTGAAAGGCGTCCAACAGCCTCTGTTCCTTGGCCACTGGAGATGTCATGGTTCCCCAATCAGTCGCTGGCATGTTTAGGTCACCTAATATCAACACCCCATCGCCTTCCCAACCACAATGGCCCTTAAGATTTACTAGCAGACAATCCTCCAGTTCATCAGCCAGCATGGGGGGCTGGTAGACCACCCCCATCTTGACTGCCCTGCACCCCTGGTGTCTACATACACAAAGAATGTACCATGTCAACATGATGAAGCCATATGCTAATAGGGCTGACATGGTGTTTGCAGTGTGTAATCCTGGGGAGGGGACGGACAGAGACCCCCTTCTGGACTTGCTGGAAGAAAGCAAGCAGGAGTCCTCTGTGGAGGCAATTAAAATGTTGCCACAGTTGACCCCGGACCAGATCCAGGAAGTAAGGGAGGTTTTAGCAGACTTTGCCCCATTGTTTAGCACCAAGCCTGGACTAACCCCGTTAGCGACACATGATGTGGAGACAGGGATGCAAGCGCCCATATGGCAGATGGCATATCAGGTGTCTGAGGCTGTCCAAAAGGACATTAGGAGGGAGGTGGAGGAAATGCTGGATTTAGGGGTAATCCAGAAATCCCACAGCCCCTGGGCCTCACACGTAGTCCTTGTTCCAAAGCCAGATGGCACTACTCATTTTTGTGTGGACTATCGTGGACGAACGCAGTCACAAAGTCAGACACCCACCCATTGCCACGGACAGACGAACTCCTGGACAAGTTGGGAGGGGCAACATACCTTACCACTATTGACGTGACAAAAGGGTATTGGCAGGTAGAGTTAACTGCCAGAGTTAGGGAGAGGTCAGCCTTCATCACTTCAGTAGGGTTATTTGAGTTTAAGGTAATGTCTTTTGAAATGAAGAATGCCCCTGCCACCTTCCAGAGGTTGGTGAACCAGGTATTAAATGGTGCTGAGGAGTATGCTGTGGCGTACCTGGATGACGCTGCCATCTTTAGTGCCAGCTGGGAGGAACACCTGTCCCACCTTGGGGAAGTGCTGGGCAGGATACAGAGGGCCTTACTCACTGCAAAAGCTGAGAAGTGCCAGGTGGACATGGCTGAGGTGGCATACCTCAGACACGTAGTAAGCTGGGGATGGCTCCATCCTAACCAAGCAAAAATAGAGGCAATCAAGACATGGCCCAGACCTGAAACACAGAAACAGGTTCAGAGTTTTCTAGGAACAGCTGGGTACTATAGGAAATGTGTACCAAACTACAGTGCCCTGGCCGCTCCCCTGTCTGGCCTGTTAAAAGGATGCCTAAGAAAGTTATCTGGGAACCAGCCTGTGAGCAAGCCTTTATACGGCTAAAGGAGGCACTGTGCAGTGCTCCTGTATTAGCAAGTCCAGACTATAGTAAACCCTTTGTAGTCCAGACTGATGCCTCAGATGTGGGTATTGGGGCAGGGCTTAGTCAAATGTTCAACCAAGGGAAAGATCACCCAATAGCGTACCTCAGTAAGAAGTTACTTCCCAGGGAGCAGGGTTACTCTATAATGGAAAAAGAATGTCTTGCCATGGTGTGGGCACTAAGGAAGTTAGTCATACCTATACGGGCAGCATTTTGAGGCACAAACTGATCACAACCCCCTGGTTTGGCTGGCACAAATGGATAAAACAAATGGTAAGCTATTAAGATGGAGCCTTGCCTTGCAGGGTTATGACATGACTGTCTCACACAGGGCAGAGGCAGCAAATGAAAATGCAGATGGGCTATCGTGTCAGTTTGAGCAATGAACTGACTTTGGGGAACTCATCCCATGCAGGGATAGATTCCCCAAATTCAGTCTAGGAGGGGAGGAGTGTAATGCTCTGCCATCTACTTGTCATTATGTTGTATATTTGTGATATAAATATATGTTATGTAAATGTCTGCATAGGAAATAGCAGCTAGCAGTTTGAAAACGGGCCTGACCTTTGACCCCCCCACACAGTAACTGCAGTAGCAGATGGCTGGTTTCCTTCTCTGTTGAGACATAGTGCTTCCTTCCAAATGCCAGGCTATAACACATTATAACATGGCTATCTAACATACAATATTTTCATTGGTCAGAACATATCACCTGACCATTGATTAATCCCCAATATACCCACAGTTGCCTAGCCGGTCCACAATATCCTGATTGACAGCAATGTAAACTGACTTAGAGAAATCGCTCCACCATAGACACATTGAAAAAGAGAAGGTGGATTCTGCCTTGCAAAGGCAGATTCTGAATCCTCATAACAACAAATCCACCTAGTGAACAACTACAAAGACAGCATCCTCTATACACATTATTCATTAAGCGGAAGGACTATTTTAGTAGAAATCCATGTTCAAACACATATATTTTAATATCCCTTTACATAAACCTCTAATATAATGTGACTCATGTTATAAGAGGATTAACCCACTCCAGGGTATGGGTTTACTGAGCATTAATACATGCCTGGGTGGTTGAAATCATTCGGCCTGAGGCCTCGTGATACCAACCCCCCCATGCGTGGATTATTTTTATTTTTATTTATTTATTTCTTTAACCAGGTATAGCACACTAAGCTGAAAGCTTTTTTACAGGAGCGACCTGGGAGCACAAGGAGGTTAAGTGATTTGCTCAGGGTCACACAGTATGCAGGTAGAAGCTGTGGGATTCAAACCCAGGTCTGGTCTGCTGGATGTCACCAGATTTGCAGCTCAGAGCCTTAGACCACTGCGCTATACTGCCTCCTAATTAATACTCACTAAACCCATACCCTGTCATGGGTTACTCCCTCCTCATAAAATATTCCTACTTTGATCTGCTGTGGACAAGCTATACATTTTATAACCCCTGAGAAAAAGGACATTTTAACAGATTCCTCTTAACCTGTAAACTGGCAATCATTTTGTAGGGCAGGAAGCTGGTAGCGAGATCAAAGAGACTGTCATATTTTAATTATTTTTATTTATTTTTTCCTTTTTGGGACCAGGCTCCTAGCCCTTGACAGGCTCGCCTGGCTCCGTGACCTGCCCCTCATACTTGGAGAAGTCCCCGAGATAGGCAAAACTGTCATGGCCAGAAAGGACAGGCACCAGGAGCAACTCACGTCAGGGCGCCGGCATTTTCTGTGATTGCTCCCCTCCGGGCAGAGTGTGTCACAATGGCCTTGAGCCGAGGAGAAACTGCCGCTTCTGTGTGCATCCCCCTCAATACATCTGCACTCGGCTCCGCCCCATGCTCTCGCATAGTGCCTTGCTCTCCAGCCTCCACCAGGGGCAACCAGGTGCCAGTGCTGCATGTTCCCCCCCCCGGGAGGGAGAGCAGTCCTCTGGACACTCAATCCTTCCCCTCCCCTGCCAACCCCCAGTGGCCTGTGGCCATTTCCGAACACGGGTCACGGCGTGGCACGAGGTGTGGCATCCAGTGCCTCACCCTCAGCGCCACCAGGCCGGCGTCATATTTTAATATTGCTATCTTGCAGAATTCCAGCCAGCAGAAAAATTACATCCTTTTGGATATTCTTACTCAGGTTACAAATTGATTAGACTAACAGTGACCTCATGAGCTGTGACCTCACAGGATAGGAGGAACATGCTGAATGGCTAAAAGGAGTGAGACACTTCATCTCTGAACTCCAAAAAGGCACTTCTGTTAAAAATGGGTAACACCCAAATGGAACTTGGCTAGGCTAGAAATTTAAGTATCAGGCGTTTTTGTTTCTGCAAAATTTCAGTTTAGTTCTAACTAAGTGCTTATGTTATGTGTTCTATGTTTTATATGTATTTACTATTTTTTTTAATTCCAGTAAACCTTCTGGTTTCCTTAATCCTGCTTGAGTGTTTTCTTTTGCATGTGGAGGCTGAATCAGTATTGGATAGATCTGACAAAAACTGTTAAGGGCTTAAAAAGTGTGTTACTATCTTGCTAAGGAAAGAATATACCTAGGTCTCAAATTGAGTCAAAAGGGTAGACATTTGAACCTGGCTGGGTGCTCCTGTTCACATATTGCACTTCGAGGTTTGGCAGTGTGGGAGCAGAGGGCCTGATCTGCGGAGCACGTTTGTGACGTTCCTAACGATTGTTTTTGTCCTCCTCTTCTTCCACAGAATCGCATAAAAATAAGTGCGGTTCTTGCGGCTTCCAACTACTGCATAAGGACCAGCATACCCTCTGCCTCATCTGCTTGAGACCAGATCACAACTTCGCGGCATGTGAGGCCTGCACCCAGTTCAATCAGGCCACATGGAAAAGGCGCCAACAGTCTCTCAAAGCCCATCTCCTGAAACTGAAAATTACTTCAATGGGGGAAAAAAAAAAACTGAAGAAGCTTAAAAGTGCCTCCTCCTCTCTGACCCTCACAAGAAGAAAGAGGGACAAGGAAAAACATCAGGACTGGGAGCTGTCCCCCTCCCCCCCCCCGAAGCTGCCCATGGGCCCTTCAGCGGAGGCTCAGCCCCCTTCCTCCGGGAAGGTGAGTGCAGCAGCCAAGCTTGTGCTCCTGCCAAAAGGGCAGGCTTTGGCCACCCCACCACCACTGGTTACAGTAACGACAGGTACCTCACTAGGCCCATCACTAGCCTGGGCTCTGATTCAGAAACAGTGGCCGATAAGTTGCTCATTGGACCCTCCAATGAATGCCCGGCCGGGGTTGGTAAGTCGGGGTTCGGGGTCTCCGACTCCTGCACAACCCAGGTCGATCAGCTGATCGTTGGATCCTCCGATGATCGCATGACAATTTCGCATCAATCAGGTTCTGACAATGCGTAGCGGATGTCAGCTCCATCCCAGCTAGAGAGCAAGGGTCACCCTGGGACTCCATTCATGGAGAGCCCCCATCTCCTCCTCTGTCAGAGATTCCTTCACTGTCACTGGACCCTCAGGTCCTGATGGAAGGAGACCTTTCATCAGGTATATCTGACGTTGGGGTTCCAAAAGGCCTTACGGTGGCTCCACCATACCCCAGTAAAGTGCCAGACCCTACCCGTCCTCAATGCCCGCAGGGCTCTTTACCCCCATCAGGGTCACCAGCAAGCTTTCCCCATCGGGGCTCCCTTCAAGCTTCCCACCTTCGGGGGCTCCTTCAGGTCTTTCTCCTTCAGACCCTTCACCGGGGTTCCCCCCAGCAGGACCACCGGCAGGCCTTCCTTCAGGCTATCTGCCTTTGGGACAACTGTCTGGCTACACTCCGGCAGGGCCGCCATCTCACTACCCACTGTCAGGGCTGCCATCAGGCTACCCTCCATCAGGGCCGCCATCGAGCTACCCTCAGTCAGAACAGCCATCCAGCTTTCCTATGTTGGAGACACAATCTGGGTTTCCACCGTCGGGCTGTCCTCCATCAGCCCCGACACCAGACCTCTTTTCGATGGACTTTCATTATCCAGATTACCCTGGCTATCATTATCCAAGTTATCCTCAACACTGTCCTTCTGCAAGTTTCTTAGGACATGGATCAGGGTTCTCTCACTGTCTCCTTCCACCTCCTCCCACTCCACCTCCTCCTGCTCAACCACAGGTGGATTTTAGGGAGAGTCTCAAATCTTGGTGGTCTGAGATGAAATCACAATTGGCCTCAGAGTAAGACAGCAGGCATCCACAAACCCAGGACACAGGGCGCCCAGATCCTACCCCTAGGGCACCCTCCCCAGTTATCCCTCGTACCTCGACATCAGCCCAGATGACAGGCCGTTCGCAACCCCTGATGTCAGAAGGGACTCTCAGGGAATCAGAACCCCCAATTCCTTAAAACATTCCGGAGGATTCCGATGATTCCGAAACAGATTCCAGTTCCTCATCTGAGGGTTCAGGATTTGAGACGACTCCCCATGAGGAACCAGTCCCTAAGGGGAGTCTCAAATCCCCTCCTGAAGATCCTTCCTTTGTGGACCTCGTCAGGCAAATGGCAGAGGCACAAGGATGGAAATCAGATGCTCTGGATCCAAAACGTCAAAGATTGACAGCATCTGGATTTCCCAGAGACGAGTCCAGTGTTCACTCCCCTATGGCTGGAACCCCACAAGGATTTACCCTCAACTATTTGGCAGAGACCTTCCTCTGTCCCAGCCATGGCCAAGAAAGCCAACTGGGTTTACAGGACCCAGGAAGACAAGGACCACCTCAGCATGCATCCTAAGGCTGACTCTGTGGTCAGTCATGGGAGCCCATGATCGGTCTGCCAAGTCAAAGCACCTTAGCACCTTTCCTCCCAACAAGGAATCCAGACAAATGGACCAGTTCAGGAGGAAATTCTGTTCTTCTACGCTAGCCATTCATGTTCTGAACTATGTCTCGCACATGCTAGTATAACAAAAATCTTTGTTCTGCCAGCTCGAGCCCGTTATCAAGGCCCTTCCGGACTCTGAAGCAAAGATTACCTTGGCGAACACCTTAAGATAGGCCAAGGTGGCTGGATGTCATTCCTTGTGGGCCATCTATAATGCAATGGATTCCTCCGTGAGAGGTGCAGTCACAGCTGTGAGCCTTTGCCGATACTCCTGGCTACAAGTATCTGGCCTAGCCCCTGATGTTCAGTTGGCTATCCAGTATGCCCCTTTCAGAGGCTCTGTTCTGTTTGACAGAGACACCCAGGACATTATCACAAGCCTGCAAGATAAAGGCACAGCTGTATGGTCAATCCACACCATGTACCACCCAAAATGATGACAAAAGTGTCCCTTTCTTCAGCAGAACAGATGCCAAACAAAAAAACAGCAGACGCCCAAACGTCAGTTCAAACGTGGGGCTCCCAATACAGCTGCCACAACTCCTGCCAAAACCCAAACGGCTTCAGGAGCAGTCATCCCCAACCCCCCTCTCCCATTTCTGACTCACTGACCGCCCCCTCTCCTCCTCGTCCATTGGAAGAACAGGTGGGTGGAAGGTTCGCAAGGCATCTGGGAGGTGGGGGTCCATCATAACCGATGCCTGGGTGCTTCAGGTAATCAGACTTGGTCACAGTCTTGAATTTCAAGAAAAAAAAAACAATCCTCTGGGGTTTTCTCACTACCCAAGGGTGCACATTCCCCATTTAAGGGAGGAGATCATGGCTCTTCAGAAAGAAGCAATAGCGCTAGTGCCGGCAAACCAGATCGGGAAGGGATTCTCCTCCCACTTCTTTCTGGTACACAAAAAGATGGGTGATCTATGCTTGATCCTAGACCTCAGCACCCTCAACCTCTTCATAGAGTACAAGAGGTTCTGGATGTGACACTGCAAAGTCTGCTGCCTCTCCTTTCCAAAGGACAATGGCTTTGTGCCCTGGACATGCAGGATGCATACCTTCACATCCCTATATTCCATCCGCACCACAGATTCCTCAGGTTTTCTTTCCAAGGGGAGCATTACAAGTTCAAAGCTCCCCCTTTCGGTCTTTCCTCCCCACCGGGGGTTTTTACCAAATGCCTAGAGGTAGTGGCAGGGGCACTACATCTTCCCTTATCTCAACGATTGTCTTCTTACGGCTCCTTTGAAGGAGGGATTAGAGGCTTCCATATCAGCTACCCTGCACCTTTTTGAGCATCTGGGTACTACTGTCTGTTACCTCAAATCCCAGCTGGCTCCTTTCCAGTGCCTGCAATTTATTGGGGCAGTTCTGGACACAGTACAGGGTATGGTCTTCCTCCCCCTGGACAGGGCAGAAATTGGCGAAGCAAGCCAAGCTGATATCCACCAATCGACACATTTCAGCCAGAGCAGTTCTTCACCTACTTGGCCTCATGGCAGCAGCTATCCCTACAGTCCTAATGGCCAGACTCCATATGCATATCTCGCAGTGGACTCTCAGGGCTCAATGATATCAGAGAGCAGATGACTTGGACCGTCATGTCCTAATTTCCAGTCCAATGCAGAAGGATCTGCTATGGTGGCAGGACTCCAACAACCTGATTCAAGGAGTCCCTTTCCAGGCCCCTCCTTGCTCCCAAATCTTGACCATGGATGCATCAGGAATGGGATGGGGTGCCCATCTGGGATGTCACAGGACCTAGGGCCTGTGGTCACCTGCAGAACTGCACTTACACATAAATGTGCTAGAAACGAGAGCAGTGCTTTATGCTGTTCAGGCCTTTTAGCAGATGCTTCAGCAAGATACCCTGTTGATCCAATCGGACAACATGTGCGTAGTGTGGTACATCAACAAACGGGGGCGGGGGCACCCGCTCGTATTCTCTTTGTAGGGAAGTGATGCAGGTCTGGAATTGGGTGGTTCTGCACAAGGTCCATCTTCTGGTGGTCCATGTCCCAGGCATGCAGAACATTCTCGTCGATGGTCTCAGCCACACCCGAGTAAGAGCCCATGAGCAGGAGCTAAAACAAGATGTACTAGACCACATCTTTTACGTCTGGGGTCGTCCGGAGGTGGATCTATTTGCAGCCCCATCAAATGCAAAACTTCCCAAGTTTTGCTTGCTCAATCCCAGGCATGGTGTTTTTTGGCAAGATGCGCTGTTGCTTTCTTGGACAGGGATATATCTTTACATATTCCCTCCCTTTCCTGTCTTAGAGTGCTGCTCAAGCTACAGACAGAAGGCACTCAAATGATATCGATAGCTTCATTTTTGGCCTCAACAAATTTGGTTCCCGCTGCTCCAGCAGTTGGCAGCAGAACCCCCAGTTCCTCTACCATTTCCTATGATCTCCTGACCCAGGTGGGGGGCATGCTAATACATCTGGGGCTGAAATCCCTTCATCTTCACGGGTGCCTCCTCAAGACATAGTCGCTTCAAGGTGTGGGGTCTCCCCTCGGGTTGCTCAGATTTTGGTAGAGGCAAGAAAGCCCTCTACCAGAACTACCTATGCCTGAAGTGGAAACATTTTTCCATCTGGGCTGCCCTTAAGACTTGGGATCCTTTCTCGTGCCCTGTTCCCCAGGTCATGGAGTATCTTCTCCATCTGTTGGACCTCGGCTTGAGCTATTCGTCACTGAAGGTGCATCTAGTGGCCATCTCTGCCTACCATGATTTAGTAGGGGGCAAGACTCTGGCTCAGTTAGAGGGCTCAAAAACCTTCTTAAAAGGTATACTGCATCTGAACCCCCCTTCCCCATACACAACCCTGCTCCACCATGGGACCTTAATTTTCTTTTGGAAAAATTGACATTGCTTCCTTTTGAACCAGCAAAGACATATGACATGCACTTTTTATCCTGGAAAGCGCTCTTTTTGGTTGTGGTCTCTTTTGCTCGAAAAATTTCCGAGCTTCATTCCCTGATATGTAAGGTGCCTTATTTGATTTTTCAGAGACCGGTTGACACTGCGCACAAGTCCTAAGTTTCTTCCAAATGATGTTTCTGAGGCTACCCTAAATCAGTCTCTTCATTTGCCGGTGTATTACCCCGAACATTCTAATCGGGGGAGGCCATTCTGCATATGTTAGATGTCCACAGAATTTTAAGTTATTACACAAACAGGACAAAAGTTGTCCGCAAAATGGATCAGCCTTTCATTTCGTTCACACTGAAGAGTGCCTTTCCAAATGGTTGGTCAACTGCATTACTTTTTGTTACCAGAAGTATGGTAAAGCCCTTTCGGGGGCAGGTAAAAAGACATTCTACCAGGGGTATGGCTGCCTCTGCAGCCTGTTTCAGAAACTTATCTGCCGCAGAAATATGCATGACCGCTACTTGGAGTTCCATCCACACATTCATGAAACACTACAGTTTGGACATTGCCTCTAGGTGTAGGGCTGGTTTCAGACTGGCAGTCTTCCAGGGACTCCTGTCCTAAGTATTCAGCTACCTACTAGCTCTCTGTTCCAGCCTCCCATGTTTTCCTGTCCCTTGGTCTCTGATTGCTTGGGACTCAGTCCGACAAGTAATTACCCACTGCAAGGGCCCTCTCGAAGTAAGATAGTACAGTTATGTAGGAACTTACTGTAACTGTAACAGTAACAGTAACATTAGATCTTCAAGAGAGGCTCTTGCAGTACGTAACCTTTTTCCCACCCGCCTTCCCCCTATTTAGTTTGTAGCTCTATTTCCAGGAGCCTGTTCTTGGATTCAGGAGCCTCTTCCCATTCTCTTGTCATGACTCTTAGAGGTCTCCGGCAGAAGAACTGGAGGGAGGACATGGGGACTGCCCATTATATAGTGTCACGCTGATGTCCATCACGTGACATCGGGTGGGCGTTCCCCCATCAGATACTGCTAGCAAAAGTTTCTGTGAAGTCCTGACACCAGGGGGGTGCAGTCCTACAAGTAATTACCTACTGCAAGAGCCTCTCTCGAAGATCTACTGTTTTGGTAAGTTCTTACATAACTGTACTTTGCTGAGACAAACAGCAAGAACATTTATGAACCAAAGCCTGATGGCAGAGGTGATAGGAGCCATGGTCCCTATGGAAATGGAGGGCTCCGCATAAATGCCAGGAATCACCCTGAAGGCCAGATATTCAAAACTTTGCCCCAGGGCTAAATTAGCACTGCCTGGTGGGCAAACTTGGCCCGGAGCACAAAGCAAGCCATATTCAAAAGGAATAGCCCAGGCAAACAGCTTCTGAATATAGCATTGGAATGAGGCCGGGCAAACTAGGCTGGGAGTGCAGGGCAAACTTAGCCCTGGAATAAGACAGCTCTGAATATGGCAACCAGGAAGTGCAAACCACAACAGCAACACAGTGCACAGCGATGTGAAGGTAGGTAGAGGTGAATTATGTGGCTAATGTGTGTGCCAGCGAATCGTTGACCCAGTAAAGCTGCAGGCAGCAGCGTATGTGAAGTACTGACATGTGCAAAACTGTAAAATATTCTCTAACTGTTTTATGTGCGAGCTAAATATTTAGAAAGTGGTTTAACACAGGGCTAAACCGTTAACCCGTGCACATTATTTTGCCTTAGAATGGGATGATTTAGTTCTAGTGGCCAAATTGAACCATATCATGTGATGGTCACTGGCCCCAGGTGACTTTCTACCTGGAGATCTGTGACCCTTTCCTGTTAGTCAGTACTAGATCTAGGATAGCCCTGTCTCTTGTGGGTTGTTGTACCAGTTGTTTGAGGCCCTCCCCCTGCAGGGAATCCACCATGTGTCTAGTTCTGGCAGATGTTCCTGCTGGTATTGACCAATCTGTATCTGGCATGTTGAAGTCTCCCGTTATCAGAACCTCCCCTTTAGCTTTCATGTTTTGTATGTCTTCTAACAGTAATGTGTCTATGTCCTCCCCCTGGTCTGGAGGCCTGTACACAACCCCAGTTCGTATGACTGTCCCATTTCCTGTTTCCAAGGTGACCCACAGTTCTTCTGACTCCTTATGTGTATTCTGAATTTCTGTAGCTTTGATATTTTCATTGACATAAAGGGATACTCCATCCCCCACCCCCCTTTTTGCACCTCGGTCTCTTCTGAACAGTACATAGCCAGGTACTGAAGTCTCCCAAATGTGGTTACCGGGTAAACCATGTCTTGCTAATGGCTACTATGTCCAGTTTAGCCTCTGTCATTATTGGCTGCAGGTCTGGGATCTTGTTTCCCAGACTGCAAGCATTTGTGTACATAATTTTCCATTGGCCAGATTTTGGTGTGTTAGTTGTTGGGCGATGTCTGGCGCTTTTCCCCTGTGCATCGTATGGGGAGCCAGACCTTTTTCCTTACCTGATGATGCAAATGAACTACAAACATACTGAACTCCTGTTTGACCACTAGCTGAGGGGGGGGAGGGGTGTTCTTCCCATTCGACGTGTGGGGTGCTGCACCCTTCTCCCCATTTACTAGTTTAAATATTCTGCAAAGACCTCAAACGTCTGCCCCAATGCACCAGCTCCCTCCTTAGTCAGATGCAGTCCATAAAATTTAAAGAACTTCGTTCCCAAAACTGTTGCCAGTTCCCTACAAATTTGTGTCCTTTTTCCTGGCACCAGCCCTTGAGCCACGTTTAGCTCCCCTATCTCCCCTTCTCTGACCTTCTGTCCATCTTCCCCCCGCTCCCAGACTGGCAGAATCTCAGAGAAGGAGATGCCGGATGAAGTGGATGATAGTTGGTCACCCAGCCTGGTCAGGTGTTCCTTGGTCTCTACGACTGACCAGCTGGCGAGATCGTTAGTCCCTATGAGTACCAGGACGCCAATGTTTTCTACTGCTTCCTGAAAATTTTAGCAATGCGGTCAATGTCTCTCCACGTTGATGTACCTGGGAGACATCTGCCCATTACACCTGGCTGGAGATACGTATCAACTCCCCGAATCATGGAGTCTCCTATGATCAGAAGTTTTTTTGGATTTCCTTTTTGCTTTTTTTGTTTTGGTTCCTGTTTTGGGTGAGTTTTGTTGTGCTAGCTCCTATGCTGCAGTGTCCTCTGCCCCTTTGTTTGATTTCGGAGATAGAGGTAGATACCTGTTTGTAGTTTTTATATGTTTTGTGGAGGTGATATGTTGGAGAGCACCGAATGATGGGGCACCCGATTTGCCCCTCCTAACCACTTGCCTTGGTTTGGGACCCTTTTATCAGGGTACACCACACTGGATTTTTCTTGGGTTATTTACAACCCCTGTAATCCTCATTTTCATTAACATAATTGTTTGACTCCTCTAGTTCCCTCCTTTCCCACCTTTCTGCCCCCTTGTCATTTTGTTTATTGTATCCTCTGCTGCCTACATACATGACCGCCTGCATTTTTGGTCCTCCCCTATGCTCTCCACTGCCTGCTCACAATTGTCCTAGGTTACTAGTGTCCTCTTTGTGAGGCCCCTTTGTTCCATCTGTGACCCTGACCTACCTTGAGCAGAGTTCCAAGCGGAACTGTGGACTACCTGTGGATGACCCTACAGATGCTGCACTCTTACTCCAGTGTACTCACACTTTGGGATGCTTACAGTTAGGGATGCTAGCAGACATGGAAGTATCCCTTAATGTGAGCATAGGGATGCTTGCAGACATGGAACTTAAATGTCCTGTAAGCCAGCTTTTGCGTCTCCTCCAATCACACACTTATTTTACAGGTCATAATTAAACACTTAGCCCACAAGAGGCTGCAGTATTCTCCCAATGAGTTTCCCCATACTAAATTACTTAAAATTTCTTAAAGAACGGACTCAAGATCACTTACTTCTGCCTACCAGGCGTCCAGATAATTTTTGGGACTGGGAGGTATTTACCGCAAGCTTCTTCTGACTGGTAGTATTTCCACCTATATGGAAGTAATGTCATCTGTAGACCAGTCTCAGATCCCTGTCTCTACATCAAGTCTCAAGCACACTGGATACCTTTAGTCACTGGCTTTTCTGCTTGGATTGATGTGGAGTTAGATATACCTTCCTGATGCTACTGTATATAGTGCTATGACTTATTACAACAACAACCTTTATGGACAACCATTTAGCAACTTCTGACATTGTCTCCTGCACTGTACACAACTGATACAGTTGCTCTTTTCTGTCTCCATCCCTACTGTTTCCACTCTGTTAGTGCATAGTGTCATTGCTGCTAACATCACATGGTGCTGACAATTTTGTGCACGTGTAGCAAATATACTGAAAAAGGAACTGGGTGGGAGACAAACTCTTAAAATTAGCAAGTGGGAGTAAATCATGCAAAAAGGATAGTAAAATACTAATTTATCCCCTTATCTGTTCCCCTGCTGCCTACTCACTCAGACTGTCGCTTTAAGTATTAAATAAAGTACCTTGTTTTGTGCAGGCTAGATGCTCTGTTCACTCCTCTCTTTCAGCTCTCCCAGTACCCTGGTCACTGGTTATTTTCATGAGTTCCCCAGTACAGTCCAGTGCCTGGTTTCTGTTTGTCACGAATCCAGTTCTGTCCTTGTGTGGTGGGTTTCCTGGGCTGAACTTCAATCAGTCTGCTTAACATCATGAATAATACCTCTCCCAATCGTGCGCAGGTCCCATCTATTATTGTTACATGAATGGCTATAATTGGATTGGGTGTTCTGTGGGAGAGGCAACTGACTAGCTGGGATTTGTGTTTGGTCCCAAAATTAAGGGTTGGGGGCACCGATTAAACTGTACAGTTTTGTATGATGGGGCAGGGATGCGCTAGGGAGGCGATCTCTTGAAGTCACACTGTTGGCTACTGGCACTGTGCCTGACAGGCGCTGCCTTTCATTTTGTTCTAACATGCCAGAGAGTAGCAAATAACTACTGTGGGAGTGGCCCAGGGACTAACCAACTGAGGAGTGCTAGAAATGTTTTTGTTTTCATCTTATTTGCATCTGAATATTTGTTCCTCAATACCATGAATAGCAATAACGGTTCAGCATTAGACCAAATATTTGGGAAGTCTACTCTTAACAGTACTTGACAAAGAATGGGTCCTGAACACCCTAAGTTTCTAAATCTCTCTCTTTTTTGTAGCCAGTGTCCCAGGTCCATTTGTCTTGTGCTCTGTACAATAACAGAGGGATTATAAATTACCTTCTGTTTTAAATGGTTCTTCTGATCCCCAGATGAACACAGTATTATAAGAAGCTGATCCAACTGACAGTTACATTATATAAGCTATGTGTTGCAAGTGTACTGTGTTGCACAGTTTCACTCTGGGGAGGGTAATGGATCATCTTCGTTTGATAGTTTTAAAAAGAAGTTGAAATTATGTTTACTTGCATTGCATAAGTGTAAATGTTCTTAACTTGTTGTACTTATTTTTGTATTATTTGTTGTATATGTTTTTGTATATGTAATAAATATTTGTTCGGGTTGGAACCGACAATGGGCTTATCCCAGTATCCTCACCCAATTACCAAAATAAACAAATAGTCTTCGAGGATATCTCCCTCCATTGAGTCACACCTGTAGAACAGAGACCCCATCAGTGCCAGAACAGCTTGGAAACTTTTGCCTAGCTGAGGCCACCCACAGCAATGCACATCACTCCCTATATAGCATCGGTGGCCTTTACTCCTCAGTTCTTTCTCTTCCACTGTCGACTCAACATTGGACCAAAGGCGTTGTCCTCGGATTCTGGAATCTTTACTGCATTGCTGTGTTATCTTCAGTTGTCGACGTTTAACTTTGATGATGTTTGGGGCCTGTGTTTTCTGTTTCCTGCTATAAGATGCACTTGTGCTAAAGGTATTCTTTGCATGGTGCTGTGGTGGTATTGCCACCTGCTATCCTGCCGATGCCAACTGTTCCAAGCTGTTCTCCCATCCACAGTTACTGATCTACTGCCTATGGCGGCTATTTTGTCTCCCATCCATGGCGATTGTTGGTCTTCTGCCATATTTTGCAGTTGGTTTACTGCCTGTGGTTGCTGTTGGTCTCTCATCCATGGTAACAAGTGGTCTCCCAGTTCTGAGTGTTTTGCTGTTGGCTTCACTGCCATTCTAACCATGCTGCCCCATTGATGGTCATTTGGTTCCATCCCTGTGGAGTCTATTGCTTTGATTAAAAGGGTAAGTTCTGGCCATTGTACTGGCCTGTGTTGCCATTCCAGCTGTCTGTTAGGACACTCAGGACCAGATATTCAAAACTTTGCGCCGGGCAAAAACCGTTTGCACAGGTTTAGCACGGGATTAGCGCAGGTCTGCTATATTCAAAAGGCCAAATAGCGCGGGCAAACTGCATTAGCGCCGGGCAAAATCATAATGTATGCAACGGGCAAACTGACATGAATACAGGCACAATGCTATATTCAGCGACTAGCGCCGCGCAAAGTGGTTTAGCGCGACACTTTTATCACCCAAAATATGGGACTTCAGAGGAGCTGACTTTGATAAGATGGCCAACAGAGTTAAGCTAGCCCTGGCAAAAAGAAATACAGGTGAGGGGGTACAGGCAAAGTGGGCAAGCATTAAGGATGCAATACTTGAAACAACATCCCATTGTGTTAGAGAGAAAAGGAAGTGCAAAAGAAGAAGGAAATCACTTTGGTTCTCAAAAACAGTAGCAGAAAAGGTTAGAGCCAAAAGGCTGGCCTTCAGAAAATATAAACGAACGCAGCAGGATGAAGATGGGGAGGCATACCAAACTTCCCTAAGGGAAGCAGGGAAAGCAGTAAGGCAGACAAAGGCCCAAACCAAGGAAACACTAGCACAAACAGTAAAATACGGTGACAAGACTTTCTATAGATACATTAGTGAAAGGAGAAAGTCCAGACAAGGGGGCATGTGAGGAGAGGACCATATAAAAGCATCTATCCTAAATAGATACTTCTGCCCTGTATTTACTGAAGAGAAGGTAGGGCAGGACCCACAGCTCAGCACCATGGACACAGTGGGGAAGGAGGTGTGCACTAGTCCCTTCACAAAAGAAAGGGTCCTACAAGAGCTCGATAAGTTCAGGGTGGACAAGGCAATGGGACCTGATGGCATACATCCCAGGGTACTAAAGGAGCTAAGGATGGAACTAGCAGAGCCATTATCAGAACTGTTTAGTGAGTCTCTGAGCACAGGAGAGGTCCCAGAAGACTGGAGAAGGGCTCATGTGATCCTGCTCCACAAGAGTGGTAGCATCGGGGAGGCAGAGAACTACAGACCAGTCAGTCTTACCTCAGTAGTGGGCAAGATTATGGAGGTACTCCTTAAAGAAAGGATAGTAAAACACCTGGAATCCATAGGAGCACAGTATCCAAGGCAGCATGATTTTACAAAAGGAAGGTCCTGTCAAACTAATCTCATAGATTTCTTTGACTGGGTAACAAGAGTGGTGGACCAAGGGGGAGCAGTTGACTTCAGCAAAGTTTTTGATACTGTTCCACATAGAAGATTTGTTAATAAGCTGGGTAGGCTCAGGGTGGGTCAGAAGTTGGTCAACTGGGTGGCAAACTGGTTGACGGGCAGAAAACGGAGAGTGGTGGTAAACGGTATACAGTCAGAAGAGATGCAAGTCACAAGTGGTGTACCTCAGGGATCAGTCCTGGAGCCAGTCCTCTTCAATATCTTCATCAGTGACATTGCAGATGGACTGGAGGTTAAGGTTTGTCTGTTTGCAGATGACACCAAGATCTGCAACAGAGTAGATGATCCAGATGGGGTGGGCAGAATGAGAAGAAATCTGGATAAACTGGCAAATGGGTTGGAAGAGTGGCAACTGGGGTTTAACGCAAAGTGCAAGATCATGCACATAGGGAAGAGAAACCCTGAAGCCACCTATAGGCTGGGAGGGGAGTTGCTGGCAGTCACAAAAGAAGAGAGACTTGGGCATCATCATCACCAATGACCTGAAATCATCCAAGCAGACCACTAAAGCAGTAAGTAAGGCTAGGGGGATGTTGGGGTTTATTAATAGGGGTTTTACAAGTCGGAAGAGGGAGGTAATAATCCATCTTTACAAGACCCTGGTTAGGCCCCATGTGGAGTACTGTATGCAGTACTGGAGGCCACACCTTCACAAGGACAATAACCAAATTGAGGCAGTCCAGAGAAGGTCAACCAAAATGGTGCAGGGACAGCATCAGAAAAAATATGAGGACAGATTAACAGAGCTCAATATGTATACCCTAGAGCAAAGGAGGGAGAGAGGTGATCTGATCGAAACATTCAAACACCTTTAGGGCATTAACAAGGTGAAAGAGTGACATGTTTCAATATAAGATAAATAGCAGGACAAGAGAATACACCATGAGATTAGAGGGAGGCCGAGTAAGGGGTAATGTGAGGAAGTTCTTTTTCACAGAAAGGGTGGTGGATGCATGAAACGGCCTACCTCAGGAAGTGGTGGATATGAATACAGTGCAGGGCTTCAGACAGGCATGGGATATGCATAAGGGAGCAATACAGATGAATAGATAGGCCATTGACAGAGCAAAGGCCGATGGCACATTCATAAGGTAGAAAAATAAATTGGCAGACTGGATGGGCCTTGCAGTCATTATCTGCTGTCAGCTTCTATGTTTCTATGTAACAGATCAAAGGGGGATTACTATGCAGGAGGGCCTATAGCAAAAAGGTAAACAGTATTAAAGGAACAGGAAAGGAGGATGTGGGGAACTGAGTAAAGACAGGATGGGGTAGGGAGGGGTCTAATAAGCTGCAGCACTTGTGGTGCAGTCATCTCCAGAGAATTCTTGTTATAGAGACGATGTTGCCCAGTGTGCAGCAGGACTGTAGTGCTCTTTCTCCAAAGCAGGTTTCTGTGGTCATGGCTGCAGGCAGCTGCTGCTCCTATTCCTTAGAGTACACCTAGAGCCTTGGGGGAGATGCAATTATTGGATGGGTGGGAAACTGGTTAAGTGACAGGATCCAGATGGCTGCAATTAATGGGGAGTCGGGGGTGGGGGACACTAGTGGGGTGCCACAGGGATCAGTACTGGTCCTCCTTTAACATTTTTATCTGATGTAGGGGTGGGGATTCAGGGTAAGATATGCCTTTTTGTATATAGAATAAAATATGTGGCTGGGTGGATAGGATGTGGGTGCCACAATTGTAAAGGAGGGTCTAAGAAGATTGGAGAGGTGGTCAAAAGTATGGCAGGTAAAACTAATGCCAAAAAGTGCAAGGTGATGCACATAGGGATAATAATTTTAACACTGAATATAGCATGGGGGTAGTAGTGGAAAGCACCACTGAGGAAAATAACTTCAGAGTAATAGATTTAGACAGTCTGAAAACACCATCACAATATAATACGGTGGTGGGGTAGGGCAAAATAGGATGTTTGTGTGCCTAGGGAGAGGGTCACAAGCAGGAGAAGGGAGGTGCTTCTACCACTATACATCACTGGTTTATCGTTATCTGGAGCACTGTGTGCAGTTTTGAAATCTGCATTTAAAGAAGGCCAGGAACAGTATGGAGGCAGTGCAGCAGATGGTAACCAAGATCCAGGGACATCAGGAAAGGATGTATGAAGCCGGCCTGCTGGCGCAGCGGTAGGGCTACTGCTCACGGCACCAGCGACCCGGGTTCGGGAATGGACTCAGGCGGCTGGAGGGCCAGTTGGGAGGAGGAGGATTGAGCGCCCAGGGGCTGCTCTCCTTCTCTGGGTGGGGTGGGATGCGGGTCCCGCTGCGATACCGCCACCTGGGTGACCACGGGTGGAGGTGCAGCAAGACAGCATGCAGTAGGGAGGGGGGACATCTGCCGGGAGCCGGTGCATCAGCACGCTGTGACGTGCATTGCTCCTAGGCTCCCCTTGCACGGACAACCTGAGAACTGGAACCATAAAAAGCAAAAAGCCCTGCATTGAGCTCCTGTAGACGGAACTCAGCTGTCCCGAGACAACCCTTAACCAGGCTCCATAGATGGGGCTGGAGACGCCTTCCGATGCACACTTATGGGACTGAGAGGGGGATTTAGAGGGGGTCCTTCTTCTCCCTCTTCAGGGGGTAAACTGAGGCAGGATGGGGAAGACTCACTGGTTCCCAGAAGGAGGTACCTGGGGTGGGACTACGGGAACATGCAGCCTAGGGATACCTGAAGAGAGGAACCTGGTGCAGCGAGGAGGGGGCATAAAGAAACAATATATAAAAAAAAAAAAAAAAGACGTATGAAGAGAGGTTGGCAGATCTGAACATGTGCCCAGTTGAGGTGAGGAGAGAGGGGACATGATTAAAGCTTATGAATACCTTCCTAAGGTAAATAAAGCGGACTACAGAGAATTGTTCAGACTGCGTGGGAACACAAACACTGGGGCAACTGCTTGAAGAGGGCAAATTTAAGGTAGATACTATACCATGAAGTATTTATTCATGGAGAGGGTGTAGGAGGGGTGGAATAAGATGCTGAAGGAGGTGGTCTGTGCAAAATCAGTGGAGGGATTCAAACAAGAGTGAGGCAGATACAAGAGCTTGGTAAAGCCCACGCCAGAAAGGGAGGAGGAATGGGAGAGTGAAGACAGACTAGGGCTTTCTCATTCAACATTTGTTAGGTAAGAATGGGAAGATACAATGGGCCAGGAGGCATTATGCTGTCAACAAATGCAGTGTATCTGTGTACAATGTGTAGCATGCTTACAAGGCATGATCTGCTTTACATAGGGTGTGCTATCATGATCTGATTTACATTGGCCATGTCCTATATGGGACAAATGTAAACAGCACTATACAAGCTTGACCTACAGTAATTTATAGCAGATATGCGTCACAGGAATAATGAGGTTTTTGTAAATAAAGCATAATGCGTGTAACCATACAAATTGAATTAGCAATGTAATTTGAGGTTAGAAGTTTGTCTGGAATGTGCAATAAAGTCATGGGCAACCACCAATTTATGTACAGAAGGGTGTGTCTTATTTAGAGGGAAGGGGTGGGGAATGATACACCCCTCAGGGACTCGCGCTTGAGCAGCGCCTTCGCTCCTCAGGGCAGTTCACTTGGCCATCTTACTGGCCACCGCCCAACTGAAGCTGAAACTCCTGCCGCCCTCACGGTCCCAGGAACCGGATCCAGCCCCTCAGGGACTCGCGCCTGAGTGGTGCCTTCTCTCTTCTGGACAGTTCGCTTGGCCATCTTACTGGCTGCTGCCTGACTGAAGTTGAAACTCCTTCCATCCTCACAGTCCCAGGAACCGGATCCAGCCCCTTAGGTAATACCGCTGATTCTACTCCGGGAGCCAACACACCTCGGCGGTCTCCCATTGGTGCGGCGTTCTGCAGGCAGATTCTGATTGGTCTGCCTGCCTCCCTCGGCTAAGCTGATTGGTGCGCCTTTTTCCATTGACTCGCACAGCTTTTCCTCTGCGCTATTGATTGCCGCTTACTTCTGCTTCATTTTACTCGTTCTGCTCTGTACCCTTTTTCTCCCGCCCCTCACCCCCGCCCAGGCCTCCTTTAAATATGCTTTTGTGCCGCACGCGTTGGTGATCTCCCCTCCTACTGGTTCACCTTATCCTGCTCATCTCCAATCCTCTACGAAGAGGAAGCAGAACCTGTTAGCCATAAGCCTATTTAAATTACCTATACTTCTCTTACTATTTCTGCTCCACCCTGCAAATTGCTTCGCATATTTCTCCACCCTACCAGTTGTTTCCTCCTTCAAACTACCCTGTTTTTGCCAGCCTATCTCCTTTAAACCTGCCCAGTTTTTAACCAGCTAGTCTCCTTTAAACTTACCCAGTCAACTATAGCTCTGTGGGCTTTGGGTCTAAGCCTATTTTAGGAACCTTATTTTAAGTACTCACACCCTATCGACCATTAAAAAGGTAGTAGAACCGGTCCAGTTGGAGTCCTACCTCTCTTCCTTAATCCTCCAGAAGTCTCCTGATTCTTCTCTAGCAAATGATCTGCCCTTCGGATATTTTACAATGAACAAATACTTAGTACTGTCATTCCTTGTGTTCTCGCTACCTCTACTCCACCTATCTATGCCCACTGTGCTGCCTCAGCTAACCCATCTTTCATGCCCCATGATTACCTCTACTGTAACCTTCTTCTGATGCCCACTTTCCAATATGACTCCGCTCCATTACTATTAAACTGGGCTTGGATCAACATGATTGCATATGCCATAAAACAAACTCACCTGCACATAAATACTCTGTGCCCCTTCCTGCACCACAAATTATGGTATCTCCTCCTACTGGCCATATTGCTCTCAGGTGGTGATCACCTTAACCCTGGTCCAGTAAATACTATACCCAGTCCTTTTACAAATGCCAAAGGTCTAATCGTGGTTCACCACAATATCAAGAGCCTTGAGCACAACTTTGCCGAACTGGGATCCTGGACCTCCCTCTACAAGCCTGATCTAATATGCCTAACTGAAACCTGGCTCAAATCCTCCACCCCGACTCACTTTGCTCCATCCCATCTTATAATCTCTTGAGATTTGATAGACCAGCACCCAAAATAGGAGGGGGTACAGCTATCTACTTCAATGATCACCTTCAACTCACCTCCATCACCTCGTCTCCACTAACTCCCTGTGAAGCACTACATGTCCTTCTCACTCTCGGCTCCAAAATATCACACATTGTATGTGCCTACAGCCCCCCTGCTAGCAGCTTAAAAGGATTAGATGAGCTGCTGGGTCAAACCTCACTTCTTTCTAGAAGAAATGAGGTACTTATACTTGGGGACCTAAATATTAACTGGCTGGGTAACTCGCAATGCACATCCCTGTCCAGGCTGCAAAACTACAATCTGCACCAGCTGATCTGTGAACCCACCAGAATTGCCCTACACTTGAACACGAGTACTTTGCTGGACTGGATAATGACTAACCGCCCTGAACATATAATCACCTCAGGGGTACTAGCCGACGCCATCACCAACCACTCCCCTACTTTCTGTATCTGGGGCAAAGGTAGGCCATCACTGTTGAAGCCCCGCTTTATCACTTTCCGTAACTATGCACACTTCGACTAACAGGCCTTTCTTCTTGACGTCGGTGCTATCGATTGGTCCCCCCTTTTTCAAAACTAATGATGCTCTATCCGCTGTAAATCTCTTCCTGACCCAATTTCTTGTGCTTCAGAATAAACACTGCCATCTTATTACCTGTCGGGTAAAAAACAGGCATACCCGCTGGCTAAAATCTGACCTACTCTCCAAACTCAGGCAGAGAGACAAAAGCTGGCTCCAATACAAAAGCTCTGGGCAAATACCAGACCTAAATACCTATAGGGCACTGCGAAATTCCTGTTAAAAGGAAATCAAATTGGCCAAAAGTGACTACTGCAAGGAACTAACTACCTCCTATGGTGACTCCAGAAAATTCTGGTCCCACATCAAGTTCCTCCTGGGTTCGAATCCAGCTGTTACCCCAAATGACATGTCGCTAGACGTGGTCCACTGCATCACTCCCCTAACCATTGCAAACTTTTTCAACACACAATTTTCAGATCTGACCAAGTACACTTCCTCTTTCACTACTCAACCTAACATTAGCACCCTGCCTGGCAATACAGGACCTCAATTTTTCTTCAAATTGATCTCTAATTATGAGGTACTAAGAATGCTAAACAACATCTCTGATTTCACTGCAGTTGGGTCTGACAATCTAGAACTTAAACTACTGAAACTGACTGCTCCTTACATTGCTGCTCCTCTAGCTAGGAATTTTACTCTCTCCCTATGCCAGGGTTGTATCCCAGACATATGGAAAATTGCTAGGATTACCCCTGTTTTTAAAAGGGAGACCGCAAAAATCCCTCAAACTACAGACCCATAGCTATTTTGTCAGTTGTCAGCAAAATCCTTGAAAAACTTGTAGCCATCCAAACGGTTGAATTCCTCCATAAATATGACCACCTAATGTCTGCAAAGCATGGGTTCCACAAGGGTAACAGTACCACCACTGCCTTTCTCAAATTTACATTGGATGCCCTAGCGGCCATGGACTCTGGTCTTTTCACAGGAGCCATTTTTATTGACTTGACTAAGACATTTGACCTAGTTGACCACCCCATCCTCTTAGCTACCCTCACATCTCTAGGCTTTTTCCCCAATGTAGTCAGGTGGTTCAGCAGCTACCTATCAGATGAGTCCCAAATTGTTAAATTTAACTCCACCCTCTCAGATAAAGCAACCATAAATGTTGGTGTGCCGCAAGGGTCTATCTTAGGACCTCTGCTTTTCACCATATTTATCAACAGTATCACCTCTAACTTCTTGCAGACCACCTCCCTGTTATACACGGATGATATTGTCCTGTACAGGAGTACATCATACATTCATGATTCCTTAACTAGTGTTCAAATACCTGAAGAAGATTCTGAAGTAGAATCAATATGGATCAAACTGTTACCACAAGTTGGTACAAAAATTATAATGGGCCTTATCTATAGGCCTCCCTCTACCACAATTGATACTGATACCTCCATTCTTAAGCTACTTGGGAATTTAAACCCTGCAGATAAAATATTACGTCTTGGAGATTTCAATCTACCTAATATCGATTGGGGAACATTAAAAGGGGTAACCATCTTGAGAAGTACCTGGATGTATTCAGCCAGATTGGAGTGGAACAATCAGTACAGGTTAATACCAAGGGCAATAATATTCTTGATTTAGTGCTATCCAATATGGGTGATTCTGTAAATGGGGTAGAGGTTCTTCCTCCATTGGGAAACAGTGATCACTCAATAGTCCTATTTAACTTAACAGGGGCAGCTGTACCAAGAACCTATGAGCGGGTTACAAAACTAAATCTATCAAAAGCAAATTTTGACCAATTAAGGAATGATTTAGCACAATGGGACTGGCTAACTGATTTAAAAGGCAATAATGTAGAGTATATGTGGACTGTACTTCTTGATTAACTTAAAGTACTAATAAACAAACATGTCCCTATAATTCACAATTGTAGTAATAGCAAAAGAATATCACCATATTGGTTTAATAAAAAAATTAAACAATTAATAAATAGAAAAAATAAACAGAAAAAATAAACTATCAGAAATATATGGATTCCACCAAACTAGTCAAAACAACTATAAAAAGGCCAAAGCCCAACAAGAAATTAATTTGGCAACTAAGGTCAAAGACAACAAAAAATATTTTTTTTCCATATATCAACAAGATGAAAAGCAATACTTTAACACTAGGCCCCTTCAAAAATTCCTCAGGAGACCTAGCTACTGAAAGTGAAGTTGTTAATATTCAGAATAATTATTTCTGTTTGGTCTTTAATTCTAGTAACAATTCCCTCTCAAATTATAGATGGGACCCTATACCAGGGAATATCATCATAAAACCAGAGGGGGTGCAATCAAGACTAAAAAAACTGGATATTAATAAATCTCCAGGCCCAGACAATTAACATCCAAGGATACTCTGTGAGTTAGCTGACCCCCTGACACCCCCACTTACCTATTGATTTCAAACATCCTTGGACTCTGGTAAAGTTCCTCAAGATTGGAAAACAGCTATGGTGGTCCCCATCCACAAAAAGGGTCCTAAGACAGAGCCAGCTAATTTTAGACCGATCAGCCTTACATCACTTATAGGTAAAACCATGGAGGGAATTTTGAAAAATGTTGTCATGGAATATCTTGAAGAAAATAAGTTAAACAACCCTGTACAACATGGATTTACTAAGGCTAGATCTTGTCAGACAAACTTACTGACCTTTTATGAAAGAGTCAACTATGAGTTAGATGCATACAATGCAGTCGATGTAGTTTATGTGGACTTTGCCAAGGCATTTGATAAACTGCCTCATATGGAACTAATAGAATTATTAACAAAAACAGGAGTAAATTCCAATATTATAAGCTGGATATCTGATTGGTTGATGGGGAGAAGGCAGAGAGTTGTGGTTAGAGGGGAAGTGTCTGACTGGGCAGCTGTAACAAGCGGGGTGCCACAGGAATCGGTCCTGGGACCTTGTCTCTTCAATATTTACATTTCTACCTTGACAATAGAATATCCCAATATATGGATATCTAAGTTTGCTGATGATTGCAGAATAGGTGCTCTAGTAACCAATGATAATGGACTTTCCGCATTACAACAGGCTATAGATGACATATATTGAGGGACTAAACGTAGCAAACTGGAACTTAACATCTCCAAGTGTAAGGTCATGCACCTGGGTCCCCATAATAAGAAATATCAGTATACAACGGGGATGAAGATCCTGATGGACACAAACGCTGAGAGAGATCTAGGAGTAAAAGTCACTTCTAGTTTGCAGTTCAGTGAACATTGCAAAGAACAAGTTATAAAGACAAACCAGACCTTGAATTGTATATTGAGACACATATCAAGTCGAAAAAAGGAGGTGTTGATGCCACTGCATGGATCCCTGGTCAGACCACACCTGGAGTATGGAGTCCAGGTGTGGGCCCCCCAGAAAAGGGAGTATGTGATTAGAATAGTGGGAGTGCAAAGTAGGGCCGCCAAATCTGTGGCAGAAGTAAAACATAGGGCTTATAACAAAAGATTAGAATCCTTAAATCTTTACTCGCTAAATTATAGAAGATTAAGAGGGAACTTATGTATGATGTATAAAATTATCAATGACACAGCACTAAGGGAAGATCTAGGAATAAACCTTAGATCTGGCTGGACCAGTAATAGAAGACATAAACTCCAACTAGAAGTACCAAAATGTAATTCAAATCTCAGGAAAAATTGGTTCGAAATTAGGGTCATCACTACTTGTATTAGTATGAATACCTTTAAAAGAAATCTTGATGTTGCCCTATCTGATAGAACTACACTATTTTAATTAATTGGCTAGCACTGTGGACGAAAGTCCCACAGCTTGGAATCACCTATGAAACCTATGTAACTTTGATCTCCATATACAACTGACCTGTAAGCTGGTCAACATGAAACTCTGTATTGCCTACCGAACCAGCTATGTGCTCACCCCCTCAGCAAGACTTGCCATAGCACGGGGCTTACTCCTACCAACCCTCAATTATGCTGTTGAAATATATGCCTCGGCGGGTAAATCAATCCTTAGGAAATGGGGTGTTACCTACAACAACATCTGTCGATAAGCATCCTCCTCTCACCAGCTGAAACATCACTGCCTCCTTTACTCTGATCTGGGGTGGCTCCCACCACAAGCATCACGGTACTACGCATATGGCTTGATCATTGACAACATTATTAGATCACAGATACCTAAGCCCCTGGCAACTCTCTTCCAAAACCAGACTTCCTGCTATGGTTTGCGATCGATGGACAATGCCCTTGTCCACATCCCCAGACACAATACCTCCAAAGGTGTGAGTGCATTTGCCTGTCACGCCCCCCCAGTACTGGAACTCCCTCCCACTAAATTTACGCCAAACCTCTTCCCATGTCTTTTTCAAGAAGGCACTACATAATCATCTCACCAATTCCAGCTTATGCTCCTGTTTCAAACCACCTTAGCCTGCTTATCTCTTCCTAACCTTCACTCCCCTGGCCATTTCTGATTGCCCCGCTTAACGCTCTGCACTTGCTTCTTACCAGCTCTTACTACCCCTTCTCGAACTGATTCTTCCCACTTATCTTGTCCCAATCTCTACCCTATACCACTCTCTTCTCTAGCCTCCCTACTCCCCTCCATGCCCTATATTTTCTACTTCACCTATTGACTATTATATAGATTATAGTCATCATTGTATTATCCTCCCCTATTTTCTGCAATATATTCCTAGTTTTGATTTAGTGTATAGCTACTAGTATTTTTGCTGTACTTTCACACTATTATGTATTTTACCTTGTTTTGTTGTTGTTCACCTGCTGACATTGTTCATATGCTCTGCTATTGTCTACTATGTACTATAAATTGTTTCCTGTTGTTGCTCTGTACCCTCCCAGGTTGTGCCTGAAAATAGTCATTGCTATGGCTAGTGCACCTACCCAGTAAACAAAAACAAAAAACTAAATAAATAAATAAATATAATAATAAAACAGAATACTGCTCTGAACCTCTAGCAAAAATCTTACTATATTGCAAAGGGAGATTAAAAAAATATCATCCCATGATTGGAAGTTCAGGGCCTAGTTATCTGTGGGTTACAAAGGGATAGCAAAGACTACTCTGCAGTCATTCTAAATTAGTCTTCACCACTAAGTAATGCTCAGAGGGTTTGCAAACCCTTCCCACATATGCACAAATTCATTTGTGAGCAGCCAGGGAAAGGGAAGGGGGATGTTATTTAACTAGGAAAGGCACACTAAGCTGAAGCTTATTTCCAGGTACGACCTGGGAGCACAAGGAAGTTTAAGTGACTTGCTCAGGGTCACACAGTATGCAAGTGGGTGCTGTCTAATTCAAACCCAGGTCTCCAGGTTTGCAGCTTAGTACCCTAAACCACAGCATTATACTGACTCCTTAAAGAGCTACTGTACTGCCTAAAACTAATATTAGATTTTAAAAGCAGCCAACCATTACCTTTTATATCTGAGGAACTTTTTCTTTTCCCTTTGTTTAATTAGAAGACTGTTCACCTGATGTTTGAAGGTGTGATGTGTGGAGCAGCACTCTGTCTGGCAACTGACATATATAGCTCTACTGCCCCCCAATACATCACCAGCATTGTGACCTCACTGACTGTGACATCACTGCTGCTTAAGAACAGCCATTCAGTGACTGCCAGGTCATTTACTTGTGATGTCACTGTCAGTGAGATCACATAGAAAACTTTCTGATGAGAAAAAGGGAAAAGAAAAATACTTCAGAAATAAAAAGTTACAACTGCCTACTTAAAATTGATATTATTTTTCTATCTGCTTGCTTTGGCTACACTAGCTCTTTAAAGGAACAGGAGATAAAAATGCTACTGGTCTGCAGGACCTTAGCTTGGGGATGGGTAATAAATAAGGTAGTAACCTGGGTAAAAAAATGATTAGCAGGCAGGACACAGAGGATAGTGGTAAATAGAGTTTGCTCCAAGGAAGGGAGGGTGACCAGCTGGGTACCTCGGGGTTCAGTGCTGGGACTGTTCCTCTTCAGTGTCTTCATAAGTGACATAGCAGAGGAACTGGAAAGAAAGGTCTACCTCTTTGCAGATGACACCAAGATCTGCAACAGAATGGACACTCTGGGTGGAAATGGGGGTGGAAAGGATGGATCTACTGTAGGAGTGGTCAAGGGTATGGCAGCTGGGTTTTAATACAAAAAAGTGCAAAATAATGCACTTGGGCCATAGTGACTGGGGAGCGGAGTACAAACTGGTCAGAACGATACTGGCAAAAACAAGGCAGGAAAGAGACCTAGGGATAATCATATCAGATGACCTGAAGGTGGCCAGGTAAGGCAGTGAGTAGGGCAAGTGGGATACTGAGGTGCACAGGAAGAGGTATCGCCAGCAGGAAGAGGGTGGTGGTGGTGTTGCGATATAGATCACTGGAGAAACCATACTTTGAGCATTGTGTCCAGTTCTGGAGACCACATCTCAGGAAGGACATAGAGTGGAGGCGGTCCAGAGGAGGGCCACCAAAATGGTGCTGGGTCAGCATCAGAAGCCCTATGAGGAGACAGCGAGAGGTGATATAATAGACCTTTAAATACCTAGCAGGCATTAATAAAGTACAGGAGGGGAGTATGTTTCAGAGAAAAAGTTGTTCTAGAAAAAGGGGCATGCTATGAACCTGGAGGAGGGTAAATTCAGGAAGGATGTGAGGAAGTACTTCACGGAAAGGGTGGTAGATCCTTGGAACAGCCTCCAGATGGAGGTAGTGGGGACAAAAACAGTGGAGGGGTTCACAAATGCCTGGGACAGACACAAGAGAATTATAAGGGCAAGAAAGGGAGGGGGAATTGTATGGGTGAGGAAGGGAGGGCAAGAGATGATGCTGTAGATCAAGTGAGGTCTGCAGCAAAAAAAAAAATGAAAAGGGCATACTGGGTGGGCCCAGTGGCCCTTAACTGATGTCACAGTCTATGTTTCTATACAATAAGCATAGGAACTTTGCTACCAGTAAAATAAACCTGCAGCTAGATCACTGGCAGGCTGAGTTCCCAAACTTAGGGGATCCCATCAACTGTGACAAGGTCTGGGTCTCATTACACAGATATTTGAAGTTTGATGGCCTAAGGTTAGCACAGTACAAAACTATGAAATAACATGTACTTTACGCCTGTTAAACTTTCTAGAATAATTAAACTAGAAACTGACTTTGCACAAGCTGTAAGACTGAAAAGGGCATGTTAAGACATATTTTCTGGGACTGCCCAAAAACTCATCAGTTATGTGAGGAGATCGAGAATAGGCTCCACTGACTCCTAGGACCTCAGAAGACTTTCATGCCTATATCCTGCCTAACAAAATTAGGCCTAGAAAACCTTGTGGGCAACCACATTACTAAGTGGTCTTAATCTTGGCCACAGCTAACCGGGTAATTGCCAGACACTGGCTAAAATATTCGATGCCAAGTTTCAAAGGAGGGGAAGGGGGAAATTGTTTAACCAGGAAAGGCACACTAAGCCAAAGCTTGTTTCCAGGTGTGACCTGGGAGCACAAGGAAGTTAAGTGACTTGCTCAGGGTCACACAATATGCAAGTGGGGCTGTGGGATGCAAACCCAGGTGTCCAGGTTTGTAGCCCAATGCCATTAACCACTACACTATACTGCCTCAGAGACTGGCATGCACTAACCCTAGAAGTCCTAAGAATGGAAAAAATGCTGGCAAGTATGAAACACAGGCTCAAATCCTTTAGTAATCGATGGGAAAGACTTCAAGTCTTTTTTACAGTTATCAGAATGACTTGTTGTGCATCAGAAATTTCTCCATACCTCAATTTCTATAGGTGTGAGGCAAATTTTGCATTCTGTTGCTTGTTACCTATTTAATCATAGATATTTAAACAGCAAACAGTAAAAAATGGCATTGCAGTCTCCCAAAATGTTGAAGGTAGTTTGATCCTGACTGTACTGTTACGTTACATATGTTAAAAAATATATTAATAATGGTTTCTTTGTATTATTCTGTTATACTAATGCATGTTTGTTGTTTTGTGAACATTTTTAACGAAACATGTGAAGTTAAAAAAAATAAAAAAAATAAATAAATAAAAGAGAGGCATGGTAAAGATATTAAGGATACCAGGGTGTCCGAAAGGGAGAACCCATACTCCAGTGATGGCAAAAATATAAATAAAAGAGCCTTAGAGCAGCTACTGGAACCAGTCCTTGCTGCGAAAAAACAAAAAGGAAAACATATCCCTGCCAATCCTCCAGTAAAGGAATTGGAGCAGGCAGTGGAACAGAGACAAATGCCCTTGACAGAGGATATGTCAAAGATATGGCAGTTTTCCAGGATGTCCAGGCCATGGGAAGTATATTTAAAATACCACCCCCCCCAAGGCTTCAGCTCCAGAACAGCAGCCTTCATTAGAGGGGGAAATTTACTATGAAGAGGAGGAGGAGGAAGGTGAACCTATAGAGACTGAAGGCTCTCCTGAAAAGAAGATGGGTTCCCCTCCTGGAGTTACTGAGAATTGCATCTCTTACTTCTCTTTCATTACACAAATGGTTGATCCCCTCAACATCCCCTCACATGAAACCGAGGAGGATGAGGAAGAAGTGGAATTCATGGACATGATGCGATTAGCCCCCACAAAGAGGCTATTAGTCAGTATCCACAATTCCGTCAAGAAAGTCACTCTGAAAATCATGTCCGCACCAAATTCAACAGCTGCATTGACAAGAAAATTGAGAAAAGTATCAGGTGGGCAGGAAGGGGGTAGAATATCTGTATGCCAACCTTGATCATGAAGGAGTGGTACAGGCAGCTACCTGTGAATGCAAAGGTGTCTCTTTCTGCACAGGCCCTTGAACAGGATTCCAGAAAAATATACCATGGGTAAAAAAAAAGTGTGCACAACAGGTGCCCTGCTTTTAAGACGGGCAGCTTATTTGGCCTACACAGCTTAGTACCAAAAGGCACTGTAGAATGCAGTGCTGACACTGAGTGACCAAATAGATGGTGAGGCGGCACATGATCTGGCAGCAACAGCAAAGTCCACCCTTGATGCCACAGAATGCCAGTGTCACATGACTGTAGATACCAATGACTCTGCATTGAGAGTCTTAGCACATGCAGTGGCACTGAGGAGGTTTGCCTAAGGGCCACAGTCCTTATTTGGGACACCCAGGCCGAAAGCCATTGACTTCACCTTTGAGGAAAACTCTTTATTTGCTGACAAAACAGAGGCACGTTTGGGGAAAAAAGTATGAGTACAGAGACACTTACAAAAACTTTACAGAGAAGGAAAAGGGCTTCATTTCCTACAAGCCTTACGGAAGGAGAGGCGGGGACAAAGGTTTCTACCCCAGACCCTACACTGTCTATCGGCCACAAAGAGGGTACTACTGGGGTTGGGGCAGAAGGGGCTCAAGGCATATTGCAACTCCAGCCCCTAAGTCACAGCCAAAACAAACCCCCTGACAGTTTTACCCAGGATGCCAGTCAGCTGTTACCAGTGGGATTGGGGGCTGATCCACTACTTTAAGAAATGGGGGAAAATCATCACAGGCACGTTAATCCTGACAGTGGGTCAGGGGTTGTCCTTGCAATTTCATAGGTTTCCCAAGCTTCAGAAACCAAAAAACATTACAGCTTACTTAGCAACAGAGAGCATTCTGTTAGAACTGGAAGTAGAGAACTTATTATAAGCAAAGGCAGTAGAAAAGGCCCCTGTGTCACGATAGGGCAATGGCCTCTTTACAGAATACTTCCTAACCCACAAGAAAAATGGGGAATGGTGACCTTTTCTAGATTTAAGGTATCTGAACAGACATCAAGGAAGAAAAATTAAAAATGTTGACACTGGACACAGCATTCCCATCTCTGTAGTTAGACGTTTGGTTGGGATCATTGGATCTGAAGGATGCCTACTTACACATCCCAGTCAGACCCAGTCACAGAAAGTATTTCAGGTTCAGGCTGGGAAAAGATTAGTTACTCACCATAACAGTAGATCTTCATGAGAATCATCTCCATTGTGCCACACTTTTGTAACTGTAAGCCGACGGCATCGGGACCACTCTGAAACTTTTGCTAGGTGGGGCTGCTCATGATGATAAAGATACAGCCCATAAACATATAGGTGGTAGCCCAATTGTCTTTAGTTCCCTACCAGAGAAGAGCTCTGACGGCCTCTTACCATGAGGAACCAGCAGATCAAACCAGTACCAGGCACACAAGGAATGGCATGGGATTGGACATATAGTTATGGACACTTATGGACACTTCCAGACAAGGCAGTGGACAAACCTACCAGCTTATACCTCAGAATGGGAGAAGGAGGGTGGGTGCACTGTGGCCCAATGGAGGGGATTCTCTTGAAGATTGACTGTTACAGTGAGTAACTGTTCTATCTTCATCAAGGATATTGCCTCCATTTGGCCACACTTTTGGAACAATTCCCAAGCAGTACACAAGGTACCCACTCCGTGTGAGACAATGTCTAGACTGTAGTGCTTAGTGAAAGCATGCACAGTGCCTCATGTGGCAGCAGCACATGTCGGCTGCAGAAACATTCTGAAAACAAGCAGCAGAAGCGGCCATACCATGTGTAGAGTGGCCACGCACAGCACAAGAAAGTTCCTTACCTTACTTCCTATAACAAAACTCAATATAGTGAGTCAGCCATTTGGACAGGCACTGTTTAGTAATAGGTGTGCCCACTTTCCCATGGAAAAATGAGACAAAAAGTCGAGTTGACTTTCTGCAGCCCTTAGTGATTGAGACAGAAACATAGTGCTCTGTTTACATCAAGTGTATGGAGCAATGCCTCACCTTTGTTAGCATGCTCAGGATAATACACAGGAAGGTTTATAGTCTGATTCAGTGTGATAAGCAAGGATTCTCTCTCTCTCTCTCTCTCTCTCTCTCGTATGGAGGCTCATGCTTGAAAGTCTGAAACTTGAAAATCTTCCAAGCAGAAGTTATAGCAACCAAAAATAGAATCTTCCATGGTCTAATCTTTGTAAATCTCTTCTGCCACATTTATGAGCGTCCTAATACTCTAAACTTTTGAATTTTTTATTTTTTTAGTTGTCATTTAGCTAGTTTAGTGGTCACTGCTCTCCCTACCTTCAGAAATAAATCTGACGTTAGTGGGCAAAAGGGAACTTGACTCCACAGCAGAGTTTTGAATTTCATTCTAAGATTCCATAATTAGCATGAAATTCTAGGCTCCGGGGCAGGTCATTCCAAGGAAATGATTGCAGTTGTTAAGCATAGTGAGGGATCCCTTGGAACAAACAACATTATTATGGTGAGTAATTCTTCCTTCAGTTCTGGCTAAGGCAGACTGCCATGAGTTGTGTTTGAGGTGCCTCGGTCCAGGTCACAATTTCTTTTCAATTGTGAACTCTGTATTAAAGAGCTGGTGACACATTCAGGAGAACTTTAACAAAACCTATTATTTAGACACAGTCCAGCTTGTATTTCCCATTAGTGCTGTATTCCTTTTCCCCATTATTTATTACTGAGGTCCTTTGCTCCTGAATAGTTTGTCTATTCCTGCTGCTTTCTCCCTACCTGAAGTCACAGAGCACTGTGTGATATCACAGTTACTCCCATAGCAACAGATTGTGATGTCGCAACAGAGGATCATGACTTGAAGTAGGGAGTAAGCTATAGGGGCAGATGGACTCTAAAGAAACTAAGGGATAAAGATAATATATTCATGCAGATTTCTTTAGTAATTGTAACCCTCCTACAAATGGGGGTTCCCGAAAAGTCTTCCTTGAGCTTGCCTAAATGCTCACTGCCAGGCTGGTGTTCTGCATTTTAGCAGTTTAAATGTATTGCCAGAGTGCCTGTATAGCCTCTGTGTACTGTCTCTTTAAGAGCTGCCTGGATTGCAGTCATAATTAATCTGAGAGGGAGCTCTGTTAGAAGCTGTACTTGTTTGCTGATCATTTGTTAGAGTAGTTATAATATTGCAGTTTGTTCTAACCTGCCTTCTTTGCAGCATGGGCAGTTCTGTTTGTTTCCATGATCTTGGTCCTGGACTGCAGAATGTGCCAATCAGTACATTTAGGACTCTAAAATGGAGCCTGCCTACAGGGGCTTGGTGGGGCCAAAACTTGTAGGAATTGTAGTTTTGGGCTTTTGGCGCCTAAAATAACCTGGAGGGGGAGCCCTTGCTGTGACTGACAGACAGATCAGCCAACCAAACCTTTTGGATCTTGGGGAAAGTCCCACACTGCTTGCAGTTTCAGTTAGATCTGAGTTAGGAAGTGAAGAAGTAACAACTAGAGATAGTTTGAGCAGCAATACATAGTGGATTCGCGCAGGAGAACTGTGGAAAGGCCTGAGTTTGGCCTGCGTGACTGCCTGCCTGCTGTTCCTGAGAGGGAACTTGTGCTTTTTTTCGGACTGAATCGGAATTTGGAGAGCGAATTAAGCCACTGAATTGTGACCAGGCTTTAACCTGAAGAAGACTGAAGATTTGCTGAATGCGATCAACCTGTCAGGACTTCCAGCTACCTCTGAACTCCCGGATTATGCAGAGACGCTGTAATTGCGACCGGAGAGCAATTTGCCTGGTACAGTAGAATTTCTTCACATGTGAATGTGCTGTGTGCTTATAGTGGGTCATGATTTGGTTCCCCACTGTGTCTGAACTGTGTTTTGCTTGCTGGAGGCTGTATCCAGCTCCACGGACTGAATCCGTATCCATTTCCGTTTGCCTGGGCCCTGCTACACTGGCCGAGACAGAATACCTTCTATGCAGAGAAAGTCATCGAGAGACCGGCCTGGGGATCAGCCCCCTGCTCAATGCCTTGAACAGGAACAATGCCTTGGTGATTCGTGAGGGCCCTGCTTCAGGCACTCCAGTTCAATAGCCTGCAGTCTAGATTTCGTCCTGCCTGTGTCCAGTATTGGGTATTGTGAGTAAACATCAGGGTAGCTCCCTACAACAACAGCTAAATCTAAAAGTGTTGTCATCTGATTGTTTTGTTGCCTTTTCTTTCACGAACTGAGCCCTCCGGCTCCAGATTACAAACAGTGTGTGTTGTGCATGTTGCTTTCTTCCATCACAGGGCCCCAACCAGCTGCAATGTTCCTGGTTAGCCCACCATTTTCCTACCTGGGTATCCAGAGTGTGTGACTGTGTAGGGACTCTGAACTGCGTGCATTACTGTCTGATTAATATAGCTTTCAAGCAAATCAACCTGATTACGCCTTTCCCTTGTTCAAGTCCCCTGCATAAATCCGATTTAACTTTGTTTGCATTTAACTTGACTGTGGTTCCAGTTTGTGCCAAAAGTATTGTACTGTTGCTGTTTGCTGTGCTTAACCTGATTTTACAGGAGGTCCCCAGGGTCAAGCTAGAGAAACCAGCCCTGGTGGTAAGTGCAATCAGTGTGGGTAATTGCATGGTGAATAAGTGTCATTGTGAAAGTAATTATTGTATATTGTTCAGACCAATAGAAGGGAAAGGGGGGGGTTACAGTGTCCCGGAGGGCTGTGCCTAGGTTAGCTTGACCACTAACAACCCTGACCTCCGGGTGGAGGCACCCGTTTCATTAGCAGGCCCCTTAACCTGCTACTAGTCAAGCAGGCAGGGGTAGTAGCCCTTGGGATAGCGCCACCTAGGGGTTACATAATAAATAATGGGGAGGAGAAACATATAAAATAAATATAAATGGAATGCAGGAAGAATTGTACCCAATTAGTCTTATGTTTTTCAAAGTTTTCTTTGTGGTGTCAGTAGCTTTTTAGATTTTATCCTAAAACATTAACGAAAAGGGCTAAAAAGTGACAGACATTATAGCATCTCAGTCTGCCTTCTTGTCACCTGAAGACTCAGAGGAGGGTCCAGACCTTCAAAGTAAGCAGAAGGATAAAGCTGTTAAGGATGGTTCAGAAGTTGGGGTGTCTGAATGGGGGTTCAGGGAACCCGGAACCAAGTGAAAATGAAACGGCCTCTGAGCAGACACTGGAATCAGTGTCTGGAAAGAAAAAACAAAAAGAAAAACATGTTGCTTGCCTTCCTTCTGAAGAAGGAAAGGAGATGCCAGTGGAGAAAAATAAGATGCCTTCAATAGAGGATATGGCTAAGACATGGCAATATTGCTCCCAGCTGTGGGAAATTTCATGAATATGCCTCCCTTACCCCCGGCTCCAGTACTAACCCCAGTGCCTGTGGAAGAGGAGGCTGAATATTACTATGAGGAAGAGGAGAAAGAAGGACCCATAGAGCCTGGTGGTTCTCCTGAACAAGGGTTTGGTTCACCTCCTTGTCCCTCAGATGACAAGTCCTCACACTACACTTGTGTGGCTAATGGTTAATACCCTCAACTTCTCATTGCAAGAGACTGTAGAAGATGAGGATGAGGTGGAGATTTTGGATATGATGGGCTTAACTCCCACAAAAAGGTTGTTCAAACAACATGAAGTCTTGCTGTATTCTGACTATTGCTGTTAGGTCCTGCCTTTCAACTGCCCCGGAGAACAAAGAGTTAACTTTCCATGGCCAGCATGGAACATTCAGCGCGAGCTCGGTTGAAGCCCCTGTCTGCTGTTGTTTAAACTCCAACCGTCAGATTCTTTACTCCGCCTCACTGAACAGTCGCTCCACAGATTTCTCCTTTGCTCGGTTCAAAAAAAGTCGGTTAAAGTGTCGTTTTTTCACTCGGTTTCTACCGAATTTCTGCTACTGAACCTGTCGGTTTAAGTCTCTGTCTGTGGTACCGTGAGTACTAGATAGGTTTTGCATTTAGTTTCTGTGTGGAACTTGTAAATATTGTATCAGTTCGGTTTGAACCGATCAGATTGGTCTTAAAAAAGTTTTGAATTTATTAGAGTGTGGTAACCGGTCCGTATTGGTTCTAAAAAAAACGGATTTAATTACATTTTTTTCCAAGACCCGTAACACGGTCAGGAACCGATAGGGGTGTCTTGCCTGGCAGATTGCCGAAAAAAGGGTACGTTTTGGATAGGATTGGCCATGTCTGAGGAACCCAAGAAAAAAACCAGGCCCACTGGGTTTCAACACTGTAGTGTGTGTGGGGAAGCCTTTCCTAAGGCTGATCCCCACACCACCTGTGTTTATTGTCTGGGGTTTGACCACCTCAATTCAGACTGCCAAATTTGTAAAAGTTTTCCCAAAGCTACCCTGGATAAGAGAGTAGGTAGACTGAGGGAAAGGGAGGCTGAGAAGTTCACTGACCCGGATGGCCAGCCCAGTTCGGTTCTGACCTAACCAGAAGGAGTGCCCTCTGACCAGGGCGAAACTTCTTCAAGCAAAAGGAGAGCCGATTCTGAGGAATGGGTTCCGGTTAAAAGAAAGAGAAAAGAAAAATCATCCGGTTCGGATCCACAAATTCTTTCTCTGACAGCTGATGAAATAGCCAAAGCGATAAGGATAGTTCAGTCGCTAACTTCGGTTCCGGCTGAACTGGCACCATCTGGCAGGGTCTTGGTTCGGTCAGTTCGGTCGGTTCCCCCGGTTCCAGATTATACTTTAGAAGAATTTTATGAACCGGAGGAGGAGGAGGGAGAGTATGAGGATAATGATGATGATGATGGTGATTATGAAAGTCTGGATGTGCCTATTGACCCGGACATCTCCCCAGACAGACCTTCAGGTGTTTCTCCTCCTAGGCTTTCTGAGTCCCCTTCCCACTTTATGTTTTACAAGAAAGTGGCCGAAACCCTCCAGCTTCCAATGGAAGAAGCAGTAGAGGATCAGGAGGAGCCTGATTTTGTTGAGATAATGGACATCCCAGAGTCCAGGAGATTGTCTATTCCCCTCCATAAATCTTTTGGGAAACAGACATTTAAAATTCTAAAGACTCCTAGTTCCATACTTCCTGTGGACAGATGAATGGACAAGAGGTATACCCTTTCAGGCTCAGACATGGAGTTCCTTTCCCAGCAATGCAGCCATGTTGGGGTAGTGCAGGCTGCTGCCTGTGATAAGGCAAATATTCCCTTGGCATCACACCCCCCAGATAAGGACTCCAGGAGGATTGATGCCATGGCAAAGAAGCAGTACATGGCAGCATCTTTGGGACTCAGGCAGGCTAACTATATGGCCTACACAGCTAGATACCAGAAGTCCAGGTGGAGCACTGTGCTGGCTCTGGCTAAACAGGCCCCTAACCAGCTTGCCAAGGAGCTGGAGCAGATGGCTGCGGATGGGATTGAGGCATCCAAGGTGCAATTTCATGCTGCTGTGGACTCCAATGATGTTTCATCTAGAGTCATGGCTACATCTGTGGCCCTTCGGAGGATGGCTTGGCTCAGATGTACTAGCCTATCACAGGATACCCAGGCTAAGGACATGGATTTCCCTGTCATTGGTAATTCTCTGTTTGGGGAGCAGACAGAGAACTACATGAAAAAGATGGACGAGTACAGGACCACCTACAGGAGTGCTCAGGCCAAAGAAAGGCAAACCACTCCTCAGAGACAGCATTCCAGGGGCAGAGGCAGGCCCTTTTAAAGGCCTTTTTAACAAGCCCAGGCCTCCTCTTCTGCTTATGCTCAGAGGGGGTTCTTCAGAGGGAGAGGCAGATGGGGAATGAGCAGGCCTGCTTCCACCCCTCAGCCTAAAGCCCCTGCCAAGCAGACACCCTGATGAGTCTGCCCGGCCGATTCTCCAATACCTGTAGGGGCAGGCTGGTTTACTTTGTCCAGGACTGGAAGTCTCTGACATCAGACAAGTGGGTCCTGGAAGTAGTAAGCCAGGGACTGGTTCTCAGCTTCAAAAAATTTCCCAAGATGAGAACCAGATCCTTTCCACCTGCAAATCCTTCAGAGACCCTTGCCCTAGAGGCAGAGGTTTCTTTCCTCCTGGCTCTCAGAGCCATAGAAAGGGTTCCTACCCTACACAGGGCAAAGGATTGTACTCCAGGTACTTCCTAACCCCAAAAACAGGAGAATGGCGGCCCATCCTGGATCTAAGATATCTGAACAAGCACCTTTTAAAACCAAAATTCAAAATGGTGACTGGAATAATTCTGCCTCTCTAAGGCCAGGGAACTGGCTAGCCTCCCTGGACCTCAAAGATGCCTATTTTCACATTCCCATCAGGTGCTCCACAGAAGTACCTCAGGTTCAGTTGCCCTCAGGCCACTATCAATTCAGAGCAATGCTCTTTGGCCTAACATCAGCCCCAAGGGTGTTCACAAAGTGCCTGGCAGTAGTGGTTGCTTTCCTAAGGAGAAAAAAGATCTCCATCTTTTCATACTTGGACGACTGGCTCATAGTGGGTCAGTCTCCAGATCAAGTCAAGTTACATCTGCAAATAACTCAGCAAGTGCTCACTTCCTTAGGATTCCTCCTCAACCTTCCAAAGTCAGTTCTCGAGTCAGTACAGCTCCTCACCTTTATAGGGGCAGAGCTGGATACAATAAGGGCAAGAGCCTTCTTCCCCTGGACAGGGCAAGGACCCTTATAGAACTGGCCTCTTCATTCACCCTTCAGGTGTCTTGACCAGCAAGGCATTTCCTGCAGCTCCTGGGCCACATGGCAGCCTCTACAGCAGTGGTTCAGGGGGCAAGATTTCAGATGAGGGACATTCAGTTCCACTTAAGAGCCTTCTGGTCCCAAAGAAAGGATTCCCTTACCAAACTAGTCCCAGTGACTCAAACCCTGATCCAGGCTTTGCAATGGTGGCAGGACCAAGACAATTTGAGACAGGGAGTTCCTTTTGTCACTCAGTCTCATTCAGTGATACTCACCACAGATGCCTCCCTGCTGGGCTGGGGAGCCCACTTGGGGAATCTTACCACCCAAGGGTTGTGGTCACCTCAAGAATCTCTGCTTCACATCAATCTCTTGGAACTCAGAGCAGTGTTTCTGGCACTGCAAGCCTTTTCCAAATCTGTACAGAACAAGGCGGTCCAGATCAGAACAGACAATACCACCACAATGTGGTACATCAACAAGCAAGGAGGCACTCAGTCTACGGCCTTGTGCACAGAAGCAATGAAGTTGTGGTCTCTGGCCTATTCCCTGCAAACCTCTCTGATAGCAGTTCACCTCCCAGGGAAGGACAATGTCCTAGCAGATGCTCTCAGCAGGATATCCCAGGGCCATCATGAATGGACCCTAGATCCCCTAGTTTTGAAAGTGATTTTCTCGAGATGGGGCACTCCACAGATAGATCTTTTTGCAGCCCCAGACAATCACCAACTTCCTCTCTTTTGTTGCAGACCCCCAGTCTTGGGCTCAGTCCCCCTGGATGCTCTGATTCTGAATTGGGAAGGGAAATTCCTGTATGCTCCCCTCCCTCTCCTGTTCAAAGTGTTAATCAAGATCAGGTCTCAACCATGCAAAATGATTCTGATTGCTCCAGACTGGCCAGATGGCTGTGGTACCCACTGTTGCTGTCCTTAGCAGTCCACCTTCCCTGTCTCTTCCCAGGAATTACAACCTGTTGACATCCTCTCAGGGGAGGATTTGGTATCCGAACCTCAAATCTCTCAATCTCAAGGCATGGCTCTTGAAGAGTTAGAGTTTGCTGATCTACACCTTTCTCAAGGGGTTCTGGATATCCTTAAGGCTTCTCAAAAGCCTTCCACCAGGAAGACTTACAACTCCAAATCGAAAAGGTTCACTATTTGATGCTCTAATAAGCATATTTCTCCAGAATCTGCTGGGTTGCCTACAGTCCTGGACTATATGGTTCTTCTTAATGGCTTGGGACTTAGGCTAGCTACACTTAAAGTGCATCTGGCAGCTGTTTCTGCCTTCTTGTCAGTAGGCAAGTCCTCTCCTCTGTCAGCCCATCCTGTGTTTTGTAAGTTCTTCAAGGGATTACTGCACACCAATCCCCCCTTTAGGGACCCTGCTCCTGCTTGGGACCTTAATGTTTGCATTGCTCAGCTTATGCAACCACCCTTTGAGCCTTTGTCCTCAGCACAGCTCAAGTACTTGACTTGGAAAACTGTGTTTTTGGTAGCCATTACCTCTGCCAGGTGTATCAGTGAATTGCAAGCCCTGTCAGTGGAGCGTGATTTCATCTCTTTCCATAGAGATAAAGTGGTCCTAAGAACTAACAGGAAGTTTTGCCTAAGGTGGTTTCAGATTTCCACCTTAATCAGTCTATGTCTCTCCCTGTTTTCTTCACTGACCATTCCTCCTCTGGAGAGAGGAGGCTGCACAGCTTGGATGTTAAAAGGGCCCTCAGCTACTACATAGAGCGCATCAAGGGTCACAGGTTTGAGTCCCTCCAGTTGTTCCTCACATATGGAGTGGTCGGTAAGGGCAAACCTGCCACTAAAAGATCTGTTGCCAGGTGGATTGTCTCTTGTATACAATTCTGCTATGAAAAACTGGGTAGAGCCCCACCCTCAGGCCTGAGGGCTCACTCTACTAGAGGTACAGCTGCTTCCCTAGCTGTTGCCAGGGATATTCCTATCTTAGAAATTTGTCAAGCAGCCACCTAGAAAACAGTCCATACATTCACCAAGCATTACTCTCTGGATATCCAGGCTAGGAGTGATGCTCGGTTTGGCACAGCAGTACTTCAGAGCCTATTCCCAAAGTAGGTTCTGTCCCTCCTCCATGAAGGTACTGCTTGGTAGTCTGCAATAGTCAGAATACAGCAAGACTTCATGTTGTTTGAAGAAAAAAATTACTCACCTTAGTAATGTTGTTTCTTCTAATGGAGTCTTGCTGTATTCTGACCTCCCCCCCGCCTCCCCTCTCAGAACCTGGTCTTTGGGATGTAGGTGGACAGGAGCAGTGTTGGCACCCTAGAGGTGCCCCTTTTTCACCCTCCTTTATTTTGGGTGTGTTGTGTTTTGTTTTTTGGGTTTCCTGACTTGAGTCTTTGCTTTGAAACCAAAAAACCCTTTTTTAATAAATTTAGTTGCCAGTTGGCTAGTGTGAGTTTTACAATTTCCACACAGAACTTCTAGTGAGTATTGCTCGTAAAGATCTGACGGTTGGAGTTTAAACAACAGCAGACAGGGGCTTCAACCGAGCTTGCGCTGAACATTCCATGCTGGCCATGGAAAGTTAACTCTTTGTTCTCCGGGGCAGTTGAAAGGCAGGACCTAACTGCAATAGTCAGAATACAGCAAGACTCCATTAGAAGAAACAACATTACTAAGGTGAGTCATTTTTTCTTATTGGCCATCTACAAATCCCACAAAAAAGGCCATTTACAAAGTGCTGTCAACACCTACTTCCGCTAATGGCAGAGACAAGAAAATGGAGAAAAAGTATCAGGTGGACAAACAGGGTACTGTGTATGTGTATTCCCACCCATATCATGAGGGGGTAGTGCAGACTGTCACCTTTGGTGAGGCCAGAGTGCCCCTTTTCTCTCAACCTCCTGAGAAAGATTGCAGAAAACTGGATAGTATGGGCAAAAAAGTCTATACCTCAGCTTCCCTGCTTTCAAGGCAGGCAGCATACACGGCCTACGCAGCTCAGTGCCAAAAAGCCCTCTGGAGCTCCAGTTTGGCAAAGAGCAAGAAATCTTCTGGTGACTTGCCACAGGATTTGACTGACACAGCAAAGGCTGCCATGGATGCCACCAGGTACCAGTTCCACATGGCAGTGGACACCAATGACACTGCATCTAGGGTCATGGCACATGCAGTTTCCCTCAGAAAGGTTGCTTGGCTTAGAACCACAACTTTCTCAGAACACTCAAACAAAAGCAATGGATTTCCCTTGTGAAAGGAAACTCCTTGCTTGATGACAGAGGCATACATGAAGAAGACAGACAAATATTAGACCACCAACAAGAGAAATACTGAAAAGGAAAAGGCCTTTACTTCAAGCAGGCCTTATGGAAGTGGAGGTAGAGGCAGGGGTTACTACCCCATACCTACATTGCAACTTCGCCCCTCAGAGATGTTTCTTCAGAGACAGGGAAAGAGGGGGTCCCAGGCTTGCAGATGCAATACCTGCCCCCAGGTCCCAGGTGAAGCAAAACTCATGACAAGTCTACACAGGTCACCCAGCCATTGCCAGTTGGGGGAAGGCTAATCCACTATTTCCAAGAATGGGAAAGAACCACAGACGAGTGGATCCTGGAAACAGTGAGTCAGAGTCTATCCCTGTAGTTCAGAAATTCCTGCAACTGCAGGGTCCCAAATCCTTCATAGAATCATAGAAGCTTGATGGCAGAAAAGGACCATACCGGCCCATCTAATCTGCCTTTTTTTTTCTTCCCCTACACCTCCCCCTCCCTCCCCACCGATACTCAGCCCCATATGCTTGTCCTATGTCCTCTTGAATTCTTCCACTGATTTAGCCCCCACCACTCCATCTGGTAGTCTGTTCCAGGGCTCCACCACCCTCTCTGTGAAGAAATGCCCTCTCACATTGCCCCTGTATCTTTTTCCTTGCAGTCTGAGGCTGTACCCTCTAGTTTTGACCCCCTCCTTCCTCTTAAGTAAACACTCTTCTCCCACTTTGAGACCCTTTACATATTTAAAAGTTTCAATCATGTCTTCCCTTTCCCTTCTTGTCTCCAGCGTGTACAGATCCAGCTCCTTACACCTCTGCTTGTATGACTCTCCATGCATACCCTGCACCATCGTGGTTGCCCTTCTCTGAACCCTCTCCAACACATCTATATCCTTGCAGAGATGGGGCCTCCAGAACTGAACCCTATACTCCAGGTGTGGCCTCACCATGGCATTGTAAATGGGCATTATTACCTCCCTCTTTCTGCTAGTAATGCCCCTGCCTGTGCATACCAACATTCCAATGGCCTTTCCCGCCACCTGGCTACACTGGATTCCTACCATAAGATTCGAGGAGACTATGATCCCCAGATCCCACTCCTGTTCTGTTTACTTTAATTTCCTCCCCACCTAGGGTGTACCCTGCTCTTCTGTTCCTACTTTCCAAGTGCACCACATCACACTTCTTGGCATTAAATTTCAGCTGCCACATCCCAGACCATTTTTCAAGCATCTAAGTCCTCCGTCATGTCCTTCACCCCCCGGGATGTCCACTCTATTGCATATTTTCATGTCAACAGCAAATAGGCAAACCTTCCCCCTCAAACCTCAGCAATATCACTGATGTAGATGTTGAAGAGAAGTGGACACAAAGCCGACCCCTGTGGCACTCCACTCTTCACCCTTGCCATCCCGGAGTGCACCCCGTTGAGCACCACTCTGAGTTCTTCCTGACAGCCAGGCCTCCATCCAGCTTGTTATTTTCTCACCCAACCCCAGGCTTTCCATCTTGTTTACCAGCCTTCTATGGGGGACGGGGTCAAAGGCCTTACTGAAGTCCAGATAGGCCATGTCCACCCACCCCGGTCAATCACCTGAGTCACCCAATCAAAGAACTGAATAAGGTTTGTCTGGCAAGACGTCCCCTTTGTGAAGCCATGCTGTCTTCTGTCCTGCAAGCCACTCTGATCCAGATAATCACCACCCTCTCCTTGATTAATGCCTCCATTACCTTCCCCATCACTGACGTGAGGCTGACAGGTTGGTAGCTCTCCTTCACCTCCTTACTTTTCTCCCCTGTGTAAAGGCACTATGTCTGCCCTCTTCCAGTCCTCTGGCACTCTCCCCATATTCAGTGACAAGTTGAAGAGCGGGGTGGGGCCAGTTCCTCCTTCAATTCCCTGGTCACCCTGGGGTGTAACCCATCAGGCCCCATTGCGTTGTTCACCCTCGATCTATCTAGCTCTGGCCTAACCCTATACACAGTGAATGGGCTCAGATCCACCCATTTGCCCTCCTTCCCCTTTGACTTTAGCTCAGGTCCCCTACTGTCTTCCTCCTCTGTGAATACTGAGCTAAAGTACCTATTTAATAACTCTGCTTTTTCATAGTCCCTGTCCAATTTTATTTCTCCCTCCCCCTGAGCCTAATAATCCCCTACCTTACCGTGCTCCTCTCCCTCACATATCTGAAAAAGGTTTTATCCCCCCTTTGGCCATTTTTGCTATTTTCTCCTCAGTATCTGCTTTTGCCCTTCTGATCTTCTTCCCTGCCATACTCCTCTTTTCTCTATACTCTTCCTTATCTTCCTCGCTGAGTGTCCTCTTACATTTTCTGAAAGCTCTTCTCCTTTCCCTGACTGCCCCCGCAACCTCCTTTTGTAAATCAAAGTGGTCTCCTCCCCCTTTTGCTCTTCCTAACCTTTTTTTATGCACATTTCCACAGCTTCCAGTACCCCTCCCTTGATAGCTTGCCATAACTCCTCCACTGTCCCTATATTCTTCATACACTCCATTGTCTCCCTTACTATCCTTCTCTTCTTGTCAAAGTCTGAGCTTCTATAGTCCATGACTGTAGTGCTGGTTTTACTTGTCTCCCTCCCTGCCCTGACCCTGAACATTACCATGCTGTGGTCACTGTTGCCCAAGGCTTCTCCCATCTGCACCTCCTCCACACTCTTCCCCATTTGTCAGGACTACATCCAGTAGGTTGTTGCCCCTTGTCTGCTCCCTGACTAGCTTTTGAAGGAATACCCCCTGAAGCGCAGCTAGTATCTCCCTGCTCTTTGACGATGCTGCATCCAGGATTTCGCAGTCCACATCTGGTAGGTTTAGGTCCCCTACCAGCAGTAGTTCTCCTTTTTAGGGCCAGCCTTGTGACTGCCTGAATTAACTGTTGATCACCCTCCTCCCCTTGCATAGGTGGCCTGTACACCACCCCTTGTTGCAAGGATTCTCCCGTCCTCCTGCCTAGCGTTACCCACAGTAGCTCAGTCTCCCCATCCTCCTCTTGTCCTTCAGTTACACTTATGCCTTCCCTGATGTATAAAGCAACTCCTGCCCCCTTCTTACTCTCCCTATCCCTTCTAAACAGTCTGTAATCTGGGATAGTCATTTCCCAGGTGTGCAGCTCTGTCCACCAGGTCTCGCTTATAGTTACTACATCTAGCCCTTCATCCCCCATGATGGCCTCCAAGTCCACCATCTTATTTGCTAAACTCCAGGTGTTGGCCGCTATTCCCTTTCACCAGATCTCTTCATTCCCCCCCTTCTGTTCTCCATCATGCCCAGTATTTTAGCACTATCCTGGGGGGGCAGGTTGGTAGCCCCCCATTTCTCCTGCCTTGTGGTGCAGATTTTTCACCCCCCCAATCTAGTTTAAATTGTAGGTTTCTTCTATGAACTCTCCTAATTTGTTTTTTTAGCACTGCCGCACCCTTCCTTTTCAGGTGCAGTCTGTCCGGAGCAAAAAGGCTCTCATCCCCCCACATGGATCCCCAGTACCCTACTAACCCATACCCCATTTGCTTGCACCACCACACCAGCCACTCATTGAATTCCTTAATCCTCAGCCTCCTATCAGTACTTGCCTTTGGTACTGGCAACACCTCAGAGAAAGCCACTGATTTGAACCTCAGACTGCTGCAGTATCTAGCAAGTGCTCTAAATCTTGCCTGCTCCTCCAGCAGGCTTTTTCCCACCAGGTCATTTGTTCTCAGGTGGAACATCACGTGTGTTTTCTAATCCTGCTGTTTCCCCCTTGAGGGGATATAGTGAATGACCTCCGCCGTCGTCATTCCTGGCAGACACTTAAACCATACTGCGCTACTCTTCTAACCCCAGTAATCCTCAGTATATTCTTAACTTTATGCAGTGAGCCTGTAGGGTTGGACTGACCGGAGAGATGGAACACATGCAAATGATGGAACATTTTGCACGTGAGCATCTTTCAAACACTGCCTCTACTAACTGCCTGTGTTCTAACCTCTTCAGATTTTTCTCTCCGCCTGAAAAGTCTGGTTGCTCGGAGTCTAATTCATCCACTTTCTCCAGCGTGAAGAAACCATCAGATACTGTATAAGTATACCTTTTCGTTTTCATTTACTGTCTCTACTGTTTGTTTGTCTAGATAATCTTATTTACATTAAAACTGTTTTTCTCGGTTCCTCTCGGTTCGGTATAACCGTGGGGGAACCGGGTTAGTTTTATATTAAAATCGGGGTTCTCTGACTAAAGAACCACCTATATTTCTTATTTTGCTAAAATTGTAAACATTTTAAACCGATAAATCTTGGTTATTGAACCACTATCTCGGTTCCGTTTTAAACAAATGGTCCGGTTTCTTTGGTTCCTGAAACTGATAATAATATTAATAATAATAATAATAATAAAAAATAAAAAAAAAACTTGGGTTTTTCTTAGCGGTTGCTAAATTTTGAATATGTCAGAAAAACCCAAAAAGAAAACCGGTGAGCCCGGTTTCAAAAACTGTACCCAATGTGGAGAGGTCTTTGCAAAGGCAGACAAACACACACTTTGTGTAGTTTGTCTGGGCTTTGACCACTTAGATGAGGAATGTGAAGTTTATAAGACATTCCCTGAGAACTGTTGAGAAACGCCTTGAAAGGCTAAAGAAGAAAATTCCTAGGGGTCCCTCTGGCTTTGACCAGCAGATACCCTAAAACATTGTGGCTGAACCCACACTTTCTACAGTTCCTGCCCCTGAGACGGGCACAAAGGGAACTAAAAGAGCAACTGAACCAGCTGACTCCCCGGTTCCTGCAAAAAAAGGAAAGAAATTAAAACACACAGAACCCTCACCTGTCAAACTTCTGTGACTACATTGCCTGTACCTACAGCCCAAGAGATTGCTCAGGTTTTTAAAATCATTCAATCCTTACAGGCAATAGTCCCTCCTCAGTAGCCTCCTGCCCCCCCCCCCGGGTCCCCAGGTTGGCAGCAATGTGCATCCTCTTCCTCTTCAAAGTGGGGAAATGGAGGAGGGGGAGTGGAAGGGGGAGGATGATTAGGATTCTCCCCCAAGGGTGTCTGAGGATTTGTCATCCCATTTCACCTTTGTAAGAAGGATGGCAGATGTCCTTGATACCTCCACCACTAAGCAAATTGAAGATGAGGAGGAGGTGGAGTACTTAGAAATGATGGGGTTAATACCCACAAAGGCTCTCCTCCTCCCTGTCTATAAATTATTTAAAAAGGATGCTCTAAAGATTTTACAGGCACCAAATTGCACCCCTCCTATAGACAGGAGGATGGATAAGAAGTACCAGTTGGAAAGGGAGGGAGCTGACTTCCTCCTCTCCCACCTGGACCACCAGGGGGTTATACAGCAGGCTGCCTGTGACAAGGCTAGGGTCCCTCTGTCCTCACACCCTCCAGACAAGGACTCTAGGAAAATCGAAAGTATGGCCAAAAAAGGGTACCTGTCAGCCTCTTTGGCTATGCGTCAGGCTACCTTCCAGGCATATGCTGCCCAGTACCAAAAGTCCCTGTGGCAGTCAGTCCTGGCTATGTCCCAGAAAGCTCCTTCACCCTTGTCAGATGACCTTGCTGAAACTGCCAGGTTTGGGTTGGAGGCAGCTAAGTATCAGTTCCAAATGGCTGCTGACACTAATGATACTGCAGCCAGATGGATGGCAAACACAGTGGCACAGAGGAGGTTTGCTTGGCTTAGGGCCATGAACCTTACTCAGGATACACAACTAAAGACCCTGGATTTTGCCCTAGAAGGAAGTTCTCTCTTTGGGGAGTCAACTGTAGCATATATGAAGAAGGTGGATGAGTATAAAGCCACTTACAGAAGCACCTCTGCTAAAGAGAGAGCTTCTACATCCACCAGGCCTTATGGAAGGGGAGGCCGGGGCAGGTCCTTTTACACCAGGCCCTTCTTCCAACCTGTGGCATTACCCCAGTCCCAGCAGTACCCACAGCAGGGTTACTCTAGGGTCAGGGGCAGAAGGGGCTCGAGGCGAGGGTCTCATACTCAGCCTCAGCCTCAAACTAAACAGACCCCCTGAAACACAGGCCGCTGTCTCCCCACCTGTAGGGGGCAGACTCTCCCACTTTCTTCAAACTTGGCTGAAAATCACCACAGACAAGTGGGTGTTGGAGGTGGTGGGACAGGGTCTGTCTCTGGGATTCAAGTCCTTTCCCTTTCAAAAATCCAGAGTGTTCAGCTCTCCCTCCCTAGCAGAAAAAGTGCTCTTGGAGGCAGATGTTTGGAACTTACTGCAGTTAAAAGCAGTGGAACCAGTTCCAAAATCTCAGAGGAAAGGGCTTCTATTCCAGATACTTCCTGACCACAAAGAAAAGTGGGGAGTGGTGGCCTATACTGGATTTAAGAGCTTTAAACAAATTCTTAAGAAAACCAAAGTTCAGGATGGTAACTGTGGCCCTGATCCTGCCAACACTTCAAAAAGCAGACTGGTTGGCATCACTGGACTTGAAAGACACCTATTTTCACATCCCCATAAAGGAGTCTTACAAAAAATACCTCAGTCAGGCTCCCTTCAGGTCACTACCAGTTTTCAACCCTGCCTTTTGGCCTTTCTTCGGCTCCAAGGGTATTCACAAAGTGCCTGGCAACTGTAGTGGCACATCTTCGCAGACAGGGAATAACTGTTTTGCCTTACCTAGACGACTGGTTGGTCATAGGAAAATCTTCCCTGCAGGTGCAGCAACACCTGAAGGTCACTCAGGACCTCCTGGAGTCCCTCAGATTTCTAATCAATCACAAGAAGTCAGTTTTCACTCCTACACAAGTGTTGCAGTTCATAGGAGCAGAAATCAATATCCTACAGGCCAGAGCATATCTGCCCCTGGAAAGGGTAAAAAAACATTCAGATAATAGCAAACTCTTTCATGCTCCACAATTCAAAAACTGCAAGACAGTTTCTTCAGCTATTAGGCTACATGGCTGCAGCCACAGGCACAGTCCTGGGCATAAGATTTCACATGAAGGACTTTCAGTTCCACCTCAGGTCCCACTGGTGCCAAAGAAAAGATTCTTTCTCAAAGTTTATCCCAGTAACAAGGTCACTGCTACAGTCTCTCTTGTGGTGGATGAGGAATCAAACTTAAGGCAGGGAGTTCCCTTTCAAAAAGAGAATCATTCAGTGATCCTCACAAAAGATGCATCCCTCTTGGGCTGGGGTGCCCATATAGGGGATCACACAACTCGGGGCACTTGGTCAGCCTCAGAGTCTCTTCAGCACATAAATCTCTTGGAACTCAGAGCAGTGCTGCTGGCTTTAAAAACCTTTGCCCATCTAGTCAACGGCAAGGTGGTGCAGGTCAGAACAGACAATACCACCACAATGTATTACATAAACAAGCAGGGAGGCACAAGGTCAGGGCCTCTCTGCTTGGAGGCCATAAGGATTTGGACTCTGGCCTATTCATTAGAAGTGTCTCTGCAAGCAATTCACTTGCCAGGGAAGGACAATACCCTGGCAGATGCCTTGAGTCGAATAAACCAGGCCCACCATGAGTGGACCCTAAACAAGCAGGTGGTTCAAGTTATTTTCAGAAGGTGGGGTACTCCAGAGGTGGACTTGTTCGCATCCTACCAGAACCACCACCTGCCACAGTATTGTTGCAGACCTCCAGATCAGAGAACCTTTCCTCTGGATGCCCTCAGTCTGGACTGGTTAGGGAGGTTCCTCTATGCTTTCCCTCTCATTTACAGAGTACTGGTCAAGCTCAGATCCCATGCAGCATCTCTGATCTTGATAGCTCCAGACTGGCTGAGGCAGCCATGGTACTCTCTTTTGCTCTCAATGTCTGTTGCGAATCCTATACATCTAACTCGGAGGCACAACCTATTGACCTCGAATCAGGGAACCTTATTGTACCCAAACCTCAAGTCTCTCAATCTCAAGGCCTGGCTCTTGAAGACTTAGAATATGCTGATTTAAAACTTTCTGAACCTGTCTTAAGTATTCTAAGAGGTTACAGAAAACCCTCAACTACAAAGAATTATTCTTCCAAATGGAAGAGATTTTCTATCTGGTGTTCGGACAAGACTCTGGTTCCAGCCCAAGCTGGCTTATCAGAGGTATTGGAGTATCTCACTCACTTACACTCCCTGGGTCTAAAATCCAGTTCTTTGAGTCCACCTTGCAACAGTGTCTGCTTATGTCTCTGCTGGAAAAAAGGCGACATTGGCTTCTAACATTATTTTCAAAAGGTTCTTTAAGGGCCTGGATCATCTACATCCTCCTCACAGGCCACCAGTCCCAGTTTGGGATCTGAATGTGTGTATAGCTAAGCTGATGGCTGCCCCTTTCAAGCCCATGGCCACAGCTCACCTTAAATATGTCACTTGGAAAACAGTTTTCCTAGTGGCAATGACTTCTGCAAGAAGAATCAGTGAGCTTCAAGCTCTCTGTATTGATCAGGACTATATCTCTTTTCATAGGGATAAAGTAGTCCTCAGAACAAACAGGAAGTTTCTCCCCAAGGTAGTTTCTGATTTTGATTTAAATCAATCTATCACCTTACCTGTCTTTTTCACTGAGCACTCCACTTCTGGTGAAAGGAGACTGCACAGTTTAAATGTGAAGAGGGCCCTTAGTTATTACATGACAGCCACTAAGGACCTTAGACAGGATAGAAAGCAATTGTTTCTGATCTATGGGGATGTGGGAAAAGGCAATCCAGCCTCAAAAAGAACTATTTCTCGTTGGATAGTCCGGTGTATCCAATTCTGTTACACTAGTGCTGGCACAGAGCCCCCATCAGGATTAAGGGCTCATTCTACAAGAGGGACAGCTGCTACTCTAGCAGCAGCCAGGGACGTCCCATTAGCGGATATATGTAAAGCAGCTACCTGGAAAACAGTACACCCCTTTACAAAGCACTACAACCTGGATACTTTATCCAGAAGTGATGCTAAGTTTGGCACAGCAGTCCTGCAAAGTCTGTTTCCAAAATAAAGCTCTGTGCCCACCTCCAATGATACTGCTTGGTAGTCTGCATAAAGTTAAGAATATATTGAGCATTACTGGGGTTAGAAAAAAAAAATTACTTACCATAGTAATTGTTTCTTCCCAGCGATGCTCAGATATTCTTAACTTCTCTCCCTACCTCTCCTTCCAGAACTTCAGCCTCTGCACTTTGCATGCTGGTGCCACTTACACTTTACACCCTTGGGGGAACATTATCCTCTGCACCTGCACAAGTAGGTGAACAGAGCTCATTGTGTTTATTTTTGGAAAAATTTTCTGGCATATTGTTCTAACTTATTTAAACTTTTTTCCTCCAGTTGGAGGACTATTTTTACTAAAATCCAGATTTTGGGTAATCCCAATTTTAATGATAAGAATTTCTTAGTATTATTACATTATCCTGAGCCATCTTTTCAGGTTCCTTTATAAAAGCTGAAGAGGTTAGAACACAGGCAGTTAGTAGAGGCAGTGTTTGAAAGATGCTCACGTGCAAAGTGTTCCATCATTTGCATGTGTTCCATCTCTCCGGGCAGTCCAAACCTACAGGCTCACTGCATAAAGTTAAGAATATCTGAGCATCACTGGGAAGAAACACAATTACTACGGTAAGTAATTTTTTATTACCCGCCCCGCCCCCCATCTAATTTTTTTTATTATAGAGTCCCCAACAAGTACGACCCTGTTTTCCATCACCTTCTGTTTGCATTTCCCTTCTATCCTTCTCCCAACCCCTTCCATTACATTTCCCACCCTATTCTCTTGATCCCCTTTGCCCGTTTCATCACCCAGTGTACTGTCTTCCCCCTGCGTTCCTCTAGCTCCATGCGTCCCGAAGGCGTTTACTGCTAGGCTGCCCGCCTCTGCCCCACCGTCCACAAGCTTTTTCCTTCCTCTTTGATTTCCACCAAGCCCTGCCTTGCCTGAATTCCATGGCAAACTTTCCCCTTTCCTAGCCCCATCTAGCCCTAGCCCTTTTGAACCTGAGCTCCCTGTCGTCCCCCCTCTCCCCTTTTGGGTTTGCCCATTCTGGGGTGTGTTCACCCCGTACCCCAATACCTATGTATACTACCCTCCTTGTTCTTTCCCAAAAGGGCATCCCCCTTTTCCAATTTTCCTTTATTTTCCTTCATGTTTTCTTTTCCTATGTCTCCTGGATACACCTCAACTCCACTTTCCTGATCCCCCCATTTAGTGCCCCTAGTGGAGCATATCTGTTTTTCTGCTCCAAGCCCACTGCCTGTATCCACCTGGCTGGGGCTCCACCCCTTGCTTCCTCTTCCCTTGCCCTCTGTGACGGCTTTGGACCTTTATACTTAACCTCCTGCAATTCCCTTTGGTTCCCTTGCCTCCTCTATCTAGGAATCCTGTAGCCCCAATAGAGCCATCCTCTACCCCTCCTACCCTGCTTCCACACTCCCTTGTTTTCCTCCACTCCCCATGGCATCCTCCCCTGCCTAATTCTGTATTTGTTTCTTGTCCCCTTATAGCTCCCATTTTAACTGTTCCTTGTCCTCCTACCGCTCCCCCTCTAATCTCTATTGCTCTCTCAGTGGAGCCCCTCCTGTCCTCCATTATACTCCTCTCCCTTTCCCAGTTTAGCGTCCATCTCAGCCATCTCACCTCCTCCCTCAGCTGGGAAACAAAAACCCAGGGGAAGAGTACACAATGGGAGGTGAGATACTGACCTCAACAAAAATGGAAAGGGACCTGGGGATAGTTATATCAGATGACCTAAAGGTGGGCAAGCAATGTGAGAAGGCAGTAAGGAAGTTGGGGGGATACTGGGATGCATAGGGAGAGGCATCACCATTAGAAAACAGGAAGTAGTTATCCCTCTGTACAGACAGTTGGTGAGACCCCATCTGGAGTACTGTGTGCAGTTCTGGAGACCTCATCTCCGAAGAGACATAGACAGAATGGAGGCTGTCCAGAAGCGGGCAACCAAAATGGTGCTGGGTCTGCACCAGAAGACATACAAAGAGAGACTAAGGAGCTTAATATGTATACCCTTGAGGAAAGGAGGGAGAGGAGGACATGATAGAAACGTTCAAGTACCTCAAGGAATTAAGAAAGTCCAAGAGGGTAGCATCTTTCAGAAAAAGAGATGTGCAAGAACAAGGGGACACAATCTGAAGATGGGGGGAACGGCTCAGAGGTAATGTGAGGAAGTATTTTTTTAAGGAGAGGGTTGTAGATGCATGGAACAGCCTTCCTGAGGAGGTTGTGGAGTCAAACAGTGGGGGAATTCAAGAATGCATGGGCCAGACATAAAACAATTCTGGTGGGGGGGTAGTTGGAAGTAGGCTGTTGGTTAACTAGGATCTGCAGCTTATCCATTAGGTAGGGAAATGGGCAGACTAGGTGGGCCAAGCGGTCCTTATCTGCCATCAAATTCTATATATGTTTCTGTCTGTGTATTTCTGAGCGCAAGAACTTTATAAACAGCTGCCAGTTACAAATTTTTGTCCGTCTCACCTTTGGAACAGGTAGAGCACAGTATTTACCAGGCTAGAATTTAGGAAAGATGCTAGAATGAAATAATTAGTTTTTGTTAACTGTGTAAGCTATCATAATAGGACTATGATATTATATTTTTATAATAGCAATGTATTGGACCCTTTTGTATGCATCTGTTATGCTGGTTGTGTGATGGCTGGCATGGTTTGTATTGTATTGTCATACTTGATGATTTAATAAAAATATTGTGCAAAAAAAAAAAAGAAATGATTTCCTGTCTTATTGTCCTGTTTGCAATCACTCACACAATAGGACCACCAGACCACAGACTTGTGCCCTCTCGAGTCAGTGGTGGTGCTGGTGGGAGAGCTGGCCACTAGGAAAGATGCATCTGTTGTGCTCACTGCAGTGTGACTATATGTATGTATGTATGTATATATATATATATATATACACACACACACACACCACGCCATCAGTACCCTAACCTTAATGTTAGTCTCAAGGTAGGCAGCAGCAGGTTAGGTTACATTGCTCTTGACTGTCTCTTCTCATTCTTAATGAAAAGTAGAAAGAGACAGAACAGCACGCATCAAGGCATCATACTGATGCATGATGAGTGATATAAAACTACGTGACAACATATTTTTAAGGGGGGAGCTTCTGTGTATTCTTTTGTTTAAACTTTTGAAACCAGGAAGGCAAATAGAGTTAAAAAAAAACAAAAATAAAACACTTGTTTCTAGGTGTGTCCTGTAGGTAAAAACAGGCTAAGATTTGAGGGTGGAGGGGGGGATTCAGTAATAACATGTTACAGAGGCAGAGCAAATTAAGATGCAGATCATAACTGAAAAGAGAAGAAACAAAAAACCAAAAGATGAAAAAAATACAAAGCACATTACCGGAAGGCCTCAGCTGGAGTACTGTGTCCAGTTCTGGAGACCACAGACATCTCTGGAAGGACATTGACAAAATATAGGCAGTCCAGAGAAGAGCAACAAAAATAGTACATGAACTGCACAACACCAGAAGAAGCCCTACAAGGAAAGACTTAAGGACCTTAACATTATTCACTGTGTAGGAAAGAACTTGAGAGGGAAGATATGATGTATAGACTTTCAAGTACCTTAGGGGACTAAATAGGGTACAGGTGGAAAGTACATTTCATCAGAGAAAACAAAAATACTAACATACTGTACTAGATGCCAGCAGAGTAGGCCTATTGATCTGTCAAGTCTGCTCGTGCTTCAGCACCCTGATTGAGTACCGTAGCCCTTTATCTGTCTCCTTCCATTGTTACTCCATCCCTCAGTCCTGCCCCCCTCCTGGGCAAACCAGCCTCTGCTTCACCCCTTGCCTATACCTGTCCCACCCTCTCTTGAATCCCTCCACTGTAGCTACCTGTACCAGCTCCCTGGGCAGTGCATTCCACAGTTCCACCACACTCTCGGTGAAGTACCTCCTCCTTTCCCCCCTAATCCTGCCACCCTCAATCTTCCAACTGTGTCCTCTGGTGATTCCACCCTCCCTCAGTTGAAAGATCCTATCTTGGCTTACCTTATTTACTCCCCTGAGGTACTTCAAGACCTGAATCATGTCCCTCCCCCCCCCGGTCTCTCCTCTATTCCAGCGAGAACAGGTTGAGCTCCGCTTGTCTTTCCTCATATGTCATATCCCCCAGGCCCTGGATCATTCTGGTTGCTCTCTTCTGAACCCTCTCCAGGAGTTGGATGTCCCTCCTTATTTGCGGCCTCCAGAACTGCACACAGTACTCAAGATGTGGTCTAACCAGGCTGTTGTACAGTGGCAAAATCACCTCCCTGTTCCTTGAGGTAATCCTCCTAGCGATACATCCCAGCATCCTATTTGCCCTGACCGCAGCCCTCCTGCACTGCTCTGAATTATTCATGTTAACATCCAACAAGACTCCTAGGTCTCTTTCTCCTGCCGTGGCCTGCAACTCATCCCCCCCCACGGGTGTACACATAGTTGGGGTTTTCCCGGCCTAGGTGTAGCACCTTGCACTTGGAGGAACTCTGCTGGAAGGCTCGGGGGTAATGTTACGAAGTACTTATTTACTGAAAGGGTGGTGGAGCCATGGAACAGCCTTCCACAGAGGTGGTGGGTGTGAAAACATTATATGGGGTTTCAAGAGTGCATGGAATAGACATATGGAGTACCCTGGAGATGTGCAGAGCAGGACAGCCGCAGATCAAATAGGATCTGGACCTGCAACAGTGAGTAGGGAAAAGGACAGACTACTAGGTGGGCCATATATGGTCCTTATCTGCTGACAGATTCTATGTTTCTCTGTTTCACTGTCACTGTGTGCTAGTGCTACTGCCACATGGAAGGTTGCAAGATAAATTATATGGACTGGATGGAACAGAGATTTTAGAACCAGTGGTTCAGAATAACCATCTGAGTACTCTAGCTATAGTAGTTTGCTAAACAAACAAAAAAAAGAGGTAAGGAGAAAACTGTCCTGCAAATATGGATAACAAGTGCAGTTGTGGGTATGCAGAAGATCTGTTTCTAAAAGGTATTATAATTGGCTCTTGGCAGACTACAGCAGCAGCAGTAGCTTGGCAGGATCCCCCCCAAGTGTGTTCTTGATCAAGTCATTAACCAAACCTCCTTATTGCAGTGTGACTTGAAAATATTACATCGTGGGTTCAGCAGCCTACGTACACCCTTGTCTGCAGACAAAAACTGAAATAATCCTAAAAAACGCTGACAAAAAACTTCCTGACAGTGCCAAGCCATGGTACTGGTGGCGTGCAGCAGTCTGCCAAGCAAGCCATAGCCAATTCCCTAAAGAAACAGATCTCTATAACTAGAACCACAACAACTGCACTCAGGCCCCTTGAGAGGAATTCTGGGCCCTGGGAACAGTTCAGACTCTGGGACCCCAGGCCCAGCCCCTGTGTAGCTGCGTACAGTAGCATGCCGGATGGCCTGGGCCCCTTTTTGGTGCTGGACTCTGGGAAGAAAAATTCTCCCAAGCTCTCTGACCCTAGGGGCCTGGACTGCACTTGTTTCATATTTGCAGGGCAGTTTCCTTCATACCTCTTTTTTTTTGGTTTTCAACATGAACCTACTAGCTAGAGTACTCACTCAGATGGTTATTGTGAACCCTACCACATTGGTTCTAGTATAGAATCTCATATCACTGCTCTGTTCCAGTCATCAGACACTCTGTATAATCATTCTTGCAATCTTGACCTTCCATGTGGCACATTACACAATGACCTTAAAGTTCTAATCTTGTTCTGGATAATGCTCTTTCCTCTTTGTATTTTTGTTTGTCTGTTCACTTTTATGTTTGCTTGCACGCATGTGCAAGAAACATAGTGCCACCATACGAGTTTTCGTAGGTGTGCCTCCCCCACTTCCAATGCCCTGCTCCCTTTTGCAGGTACGGCTGTACCACGCCAATGAATGTCCGAGCTGTCTGACAGCCGTTCAGATGCAGTGGTGTACAGTTGAAAGCTAAAAACCGCTGCAATCAGCGGTTGTAACGTGTAGGCAATTTGCATACTGCCATCGGCAGGTAATTTACATACTGCAGTCGGCAGTATGCAAAGTGCCTACACTCAGCACTGCATCCTGAACGCAGCTGTCATAGACAGCTCCCTTCAAGTTCTCCCCTCTCCAAACACTTAAGTGGCATGCTGGGAGCCCACCCCAACGTGCTCATGTGCTCCCCCCCCGCCGCACACAGTATGGCTGACGGGGGTGCCCAATCCCCGTCAGCTCCACGGCCCCCCCAGACTTCTAGATGCCATGCTGGGAGCCCACCCCAGCGTGGCAAAGAATGGCGGCGGGGGGTGCCCAGTCCTCTGCCGGCCCCACCAGCATCCCCACAAAAAAACTTTCAGCTGCCTCGCTGGGAGCCCACCCCAGTGTGGCACAAGTCCCGCATCATCTTCCTAAAAGAAAACCCATCTGAAAACAAAACGGTCCTCGTTGATTGTCTTGCCCTCCCCAACCCACGCCCACCTCTGCGCAACCACCTCCCCACACTCCCCATCCCATACTTGCCTCCAGAGTCTAGCACGATGATCTTCGGTGGACCGGGAACACGTCTGCACTCTTCAAAGCTGACTGCGAACTGAAGAAATGCCGGTAAGCTGTATAATGGCATAAATGTTTTGGGTTTTTTTCAACTTTGGTGCATATCTCAGCCATTTTGGAGAATTTTTTCACCAAATTTTCAACGTGGGGTTTTTGGGGCCCCACCTCATGAACTCAGTCACTGTCATTTTGATATTCAGTCCTGAAAGGTGATTTGGCGGTCACTGCGCGGAACCACCTTTCGGGACCCAGTAACAAAATGACAGTGTCACAGTTCATGAGGTAGTCCCCCCAAAACCCTATGTTGAAAATTTGGTGAAAAAATTCCCCAAAATGACTGTTTTATGAGCATGCATTGCGCAGTTCCTACGCACACTCGTAACTTCGCAAATTATTAATATTTTCACTCCAGATTTTCAACATTGCCATTTTACCACACTTTCTTATGAGCAGTACAGCTGTCATTTTTCATATCTTGCCCAAAATGTATTTTCGCATGTAACGCCCAATGGTGCAGTCGGTATGCGAAATCAATGTTAGGGGCAGATTAAGAAAATCAGTGACATTGTTCATGAGCAGAGGTCTTAAAATGGCTATGTTGAAAATTTGGTGACAGAAGCGCATAAAATGACTGTGTTATGAGCGTGCATTGCACAGTTTCCACACACCCTCGTAAGTTCATGAATTTATACTATTTTCAGTCCAGATTTTCAACACTGGCATTTTTCCACACCTCCTTATGAACAGTACAGCTGTCATTTTTCACACCCTGGCCGAAATGTGTTTTTGCACTTCCGGCGCAGAAATGCATGGTCGCTGTGGGAAATCAGTGTTCGGGACAGAGTAAGAAAATCACAGTGACACTGTTCGTGAGCGGAGGTCACAAAATGCCTACATTGACAATCTGCTGTAAAATATCCCCAAACTAATTACATTATGGGTGTGCATTGCGCAGTTTCTATGCACACTCGTGACTTCACTTGTTTTATATTTTCACTCCAGATTTTCAACATTGCCATTTTTTACACTTCCCCATGAACAGTACAGCTGTCATTTTTCACATCCTGTTCGAAATGTGTTTTTGCACCTGTGGTGCCAAATGGCGTAGTCACTGTGCAAAATCTGCTTTCCGCTAACAAACTGATATTGCCACTGTTCATGAGGTGGGAGTCCCAAAAAACCCATGTTGAAAATTTGTCGTGAAAATACCAACAAACGCCTGGGGCATTAGGGTTTCCGACCATAACACCCCACCCTATAGAGACTGACAGGCATCAAGGGTGTGACTTGGGATTGCCGCCTGTAATGCTCATGCCATTCCACCCACACCCTGCAGCCAGCGACAGGCATCGAGGTGTGCCTTGGACTCTTCGGCCCCAAAGTTCACCCCATGCTCCTATACTGCACCCATCTCACAGTATTTCCTTATGGAATGGGGTGAGCTTAAGGCCCCAAGGCACACCGTGACACTTGTCAGTGTCTGCAGGGTAGGGTGTGGTGAAATGGCGTGGCCGATATGCCTGACGGCCCAAAGGCACACCCCAATGCCTGTCAGTCTCTGCAGGGTGGTGGTGGGGTTGGCTTCAGTTCAATACTTCACTGCCATTCCTATTATGCATCTCTGTAACTCCTACACTACCAATGCCAATGCCAGCAAGCAAACATTCGGCATTGACAAATGCTTGTTTTGTTTCTCTTTTCTCTTTACTCATCATGACTGTTTATCTTTTCCATTGCTGCTTGAAGATACTACAGCTTCTTTGCTCTAGTTCTTTCTGTAACAACAGTCATACAGTGAAGCCCACCAGGATGAAGCGCAGTATAGGTTTACTGCATGACAAAAGGGATTAACTCCCATTGAAATTGCATTGTTTGCTGCAGTAACTCTTACTCTACTGCAGAATTCTGCAGTGCTGCACTTCATCCTGGTGGGCTTCACTATATGTACTGTAACAGCTGAATTCTTCTATCTCCTCCCCCCCCAGGAATTCTTCACCTACTTTTACAGTCAAGCCAGACACATTGGTGGAAACAAAAACGAGTGGTGTTTTGTTTTGTTCTTTTTGCTTTGTTTGTTTTTTTAACTCCTCCAGTCCAGTCTCCAGACTGTGTGTTGTGATTCGGAGACAGTACACACAGAAATTAAAATGGGAGAGGCTCCCCTTCCCCACAAAGATAAAGTATCAGTCAATTAATTAGTAGCTGGCTAGATTTGGAACGAGAGGAGGAGGAGGTCAGGCAAGCAAGAGCAACACACAGGCACTCGTCTCTCTCTCTCGCGTTCACTTTCACTAGTATCAGACACTCTTCTTGACTTTACGGACAAGAAAACTAATGGGTAGGGTAGGTCAGGAGGAGAATCCGTTGGCAGATGTGCCCAGCGCTGCCGTGGCCACCCAGATGATCAATCCCAACTGACAGGCTCAGGCTGCCACATTCAACTCAGAAGATAATCAGACAGTGAGCCATTGGGGTTGACTGCCTGAGGCAGTTTAGTAACTGAGAAAAGGGTGGAGATTTGAGCCCCCCCAGGCTCTATTTAAACCTGTCCCTGTGTTGCTCCTTCTCAAAGTACATGTATATGGTTGGCTGCAGGGATGGAGAGAGCTGTCACAATACCAAGACCCCCACCCCCTTTAGTGAGCCCTCATGCCTTAGAAACCAAAAGAAAAATGAGGCACAGGGTATTATCCACAGAGTTGTGCCCCCCTTTAAACTACCCAGACTGAGGCTGAGGCACGGATTTTAATGGATCGCCAGGGCAAATTAAACTGGCCAACAGTACTGGGGCTTCTCTTCTCAGGACATGATGTGCATGATGGATTTGCTGTCTCACAACATCACTGACTGCTCATCATCAACATCATCATCAAATTCAATCCACAATTAAAAAAAAAAAAACACACACAACACTGTGCCAGCACAAAATACATTTATTTTTTGTTGGATGACGGATGAGATGAGGCACCTCGACGGCGAGAGCCGTCGGTAGGAGGACTGGAGGGATGGGGGGAGACTAGTTAAGGGTTAAACTTAAGTAAAAGTTACAACCTGGCTGGCTGGACCTGGGCTGGCTATCGCATTACTGCAACCGGGTGGGCAGTGGGCGTCCGTGACTGACTGTGAAGGTGGAGACCAGAGAGTGAGTCAAGTGACTTCACTGTGCTGCCCAGCCCCTAAACATCATGATATATCCTCGTTTATTCTAATACATTCTCATTCATATTTATTCTCGACTCGACCGATCATCTGTCCTCCCAGAGTCCCACTCCTGGCCTCGTCCATCGTCCGTGACTCAGACTTGCCCTGCTAGGCTCGGCCAATGGCAGCTTGGTCCTAGTGGTCACCAGACCAGGTAGCTCGTCAGACAGGAGGAGCGGAGGACAGAATTTTTATTTTTTTATTACCCAGTACCCTACTTGGTCACTGCCCTGCTGCGGCCTGCGACCACCTTATCTCTCTACAGGCTGCTACTCTCCTGAGTCTCCTCTAAGCTCCAGGCTCCTCAAGCTCCTAACTACTCCACTCCAGTAGACTCTCCTCCTGGCAACAGTACAGTCAGTACAATTTTTAAACTGTATTTATTTTATTAGTCTTTGACTTCTTGAACTTCTCTCCCGACTCACACCATCTAATCTGCCGCAGCGTTCGCTTACGCTATGCAAACAGTACCACGAGTAACACAAGTGCTGTTGTGTGCAAGATGCATGATTTCTCAAGCATGTGCACTTCCACCTCCTTCTTGTGTACCTGTACGACATTACTGTACTGTCTCTCCATGCTGCAGTCATGTGGTACAGTACCTACTACCTTTGTTTAGTTCAGCCAAGCAACTGCCCCCTCGCTCCTCGCTGAAGGAACCAAGGCTCCTCAAGAGAGAGAAAAAGGCAGGAAAAAAAAAATCCTCCACAGTAGCGCAAGCATATTCTGACCCCACCAGGCCCCCTAAACACTCTGGGCCTGGGTGCAATTGCACCCCCTGCACCATTCTAGCTACACCCCTCTGAGAGGGATTAAGTAGGTGCTAGGAGAGGAGGGGTATTACAGAAAACAAAAGAACAGGGAGGGCAGTTTAGTTAGGGGAGGAGGCCGAAAAAAGGGGGCTGGCTAAGAGAACAGAGGATTAGAGCTAGGTAGAGCAGGTGGGTGCAATAGTAGCAGATAGCAAGTCAAGACAAATTATGGCTTAGCACTTTAAACTATATAAATCTAAAGGGGCTGTAACACACTTCTAGCACTCTACGTTTTATCTAAAGAACACTCTAAATCTGCAGGTGCAGCTATGAAGGGCTGTAATCACTTCAAGATATAATTTTTAGAGCACCGAAATAACACTTTAAGCTACTAGAAATGGCTTTAAATGTGGGACAGAAAAGCAAAGTTTACAAAAGGCACCCATTTCAGATTTAAACAGTCGCTTGGGCTGTGGCGCAGTTCCACCACAAGTACTAAAGATATGCCCAGAGGCTGTAGACCAATCAGAGAGAGGCACTGAAATGGCGTCCACTGAGCCGAATGAAGGCGCTAAGATCTGAGTATTCCCGAAGCGCCAGGCACTCCACGTACCTGTAGGGCAGTTGGCTTTTTAACCCGGCAGCTCCAGATGAGCTACAGGGGCATGGTTTCCTTCTGGCTGGGTCTGTGTCTCTGGATACAGTCGGTTCCTTCCACGAACCAGAGTTTGGAGGAATCCACAGGCGGCTGGGGAAAAGCTGTGCGGTCTGCTGAGAGAAGTCAGGACTGCGTCTCGAATCCATGGGCCGGCTTTTCAGGCTTGTTGTTAGGTGCAGTACGAGGTCCGAGCCCTGGCGGGCAGCAGTAGACCTGTAGGGCAGTCAGCTTTTTCACCTCGCAGCTCCAGATGAGCTGCAGGGGGGTGGCTTCCTTCTGGCTGGGTCTGTGTCTTTGGATACGACCAGTTCCTTCCATGAACTGGAGTTCAGAGGAATCCACAGGCAGCAAAAGTGGCGTGGAAAAGTCACGCGGTCTGCTGAGAGTAGAAGTCAGGACTGCTGCTCGAATCCCTGGGCCAGCTTTTCAGGCTGGTCCTCAGGCGTAGTACGAGGTCTCAGCCCCAGGGGCAGCAGTAGACCTATACACAGTACATTTATACTCCAAAAGAAATGCAAGCTAATAGCAATCCCGGGTATATAAAGGTGATTTTGTCCTAGTGCAATCCTTTGAGCCTAAGGAAATAGTTAAGGAATCTCAGGTGTTGGAAAAGAATTATAAATTAGTGAATCAATAAAGAGTAGATCTTACCCCATTTATTATAAAATTGAATAAGTTTGTTATTAAATGAGTAGATTAATCTGGTAATTTGCAGGTTAAGAAGTAAGTTAGGTATCCATTATCTGATACTTAATACCTGTTTATCTAACCAATGCTTTACAATAAGTTGTTTTGTCGAGATAGCTAACATAGTTATAATTGCTCTATTACTGAAACCTCTGTGGTAAGATTACCTAAGATACAAGATTACCTAAAATACAAGTTTCGAAATTAAATACGTGATACAAGGAGAGTTTCCTGCCATATGTGTTTCTGAGTTCCAAATAAACTGAGATTTCAGGCAATCCCATAACATGTGCTGGATAGTTCCCTCCCCCAGGTTGCATTTAATAAATCTCTGTTTCTAAGAGACCTAATTTTTACATTTTCTGAGGTGTCATATAGGCATTGTGAAGTTTCAATCAATCCATCAACATCTTTATCTAACCAGGTGACCACCATTGAGTATAACTCATTTTCGAAGTGGACCTGGGGTTTTCAGGAGAAACCTATCAGAAAGATACATTGAACAATGTACAAAGCAGGAATATATACAATAAATATATACAATAAATAACAGTAAGAGGCATGGACAGTAATGAGTGACAGTTGGGATATGGGTCAAGGGATATAAATAGTAACAAGTCATAAAAAGTATATACGAGAGTATGCTTGTATAAATATAACAGTCAAATGGGTACAACAGATTAAACAGCACACAATATACAGTATATGTAGAGGTCCTGGATAGGGGTGAAGATTATAAGGCTACTCTAGAAGGTATTTCTAAGGGGGGGATATAGACCAGTTGGGGGTACTGGCAAGATCAGGATCATAGGGGGATTGAACGAGAGAAAAAGCATATGGAGTTTGATGGGTGGGCAGCCACAATAGCAGGGATTCAAGGTTCAGCCAACAAGGGAATTCCAAGAGGAGAAGAGGTATGAGGGGGTTGGAGAATGGTAAGCAGGCTGAGTTCTGGGTTATACGAACTGGAAGCGAGAGATGAGGTGAGAGTGGAGGGTAAGGGGAGGTAAGGGGGGAGCCCCAGATTAGTAATATCAATCACAGTGTATCTGGGGTAGCGAGGACTCATGGACTAGGGTGATAGGAATATCAGGAGTCAGGTGAAACAGGTGCATGGCTCCTTGTTGTGACTTGGGTATAGAGATTTGAAGGGTGATAGGGAGAGTTAATTTCAAGGTCTTTTGCAGCTTGTTCCACATCTGAGGTAAAACATAGCTTATGGCTGCTCTGCCGAAACGTAATTTTGCCTTGTATACATACAGAGAAATGTAGGAAGTGCTTCTCAGTGCATACTTGCCGAGAGTACATATCAGGGGGCAGATGGAGATGTACTGGGGCAGTTTTTCTATACTCACTTTGTAAGTCTAGAACGCAGCATTTCTCTGTCATCTGCAGCTAAGGGATTTCCATCCTACTGCAGTGTACAGGAAACAGTGATGGGTAGAGTACGGTAGACCCGTGAGAAACCTTAAGGCTCAGTGATAGTGTGTCTAGTTTTGCAAGAGCACCTACAGGACCCTGGCTATATAAGAAGTCTACATAATCAAGAAAGGAAAGAAAGGTGGTTTGAACCAACTTCAGCTTGGCGTCTCTAGTGAGTAGGTTGTTGATCCTAAAGAAAAGTCCAAGTCTCTGCCTAAGTTTCTTTAAAAGCTCTTCTATATGATCAGTGAATGAGAGTTTGTTGTCTAACCAGACCCCCAAGTATCTGAATTTTGTTACGTAATCCAACTGCTCCCCAAGGATAGTGGTGATATGTGGAAGTGCTCCATCGGTAGCAGGGTTTGATGCATGAGAAAGTGGTGAGAGGAGCGTTGCTTTGGTTTTTTAAGTGTTTAGAAGTAACTTCTGGGTTAGAAGCTGTAGCTGCAGCAGGTTGAATTCACTTTGAAGGGTTTTCCAGGCAGCGTCAGGGGAAGGGTTGCTGGCGTAAAGCACTGTCATCTGCAAATAGATGTATTTTAGCTTCTTTGATGGTAGCGTTGATGTTGTTGATATTGATAGCGAAAAGCAAGGGTCCCAGAATAGAATCTTGTGGTACGCCCCTCAGCAAGGGTTTTAAAGGAGAGACTTCTCCATCAGCCTTTACTTGCTGAAATCAGCCAGAGAGATAGTTTGTGAACCATCTTAAGGATAGGGCATCTGAGCCAATATTCCGAAGGGATGAAAGAAGCAAGCTGTGGTCCACGGTGTCAAATGCCTTACTTAGGTCCAAAAACACTGCACAGATGACGTTCTTATTATCCAAATCTGTTTGCCAGTCATTGGTCACTTTGGCAAGACCAGATATTGTGCTATGCTGTGCTCTAAAGCCTGGCTGAAGGGGATTGAACAGGTTTTCCAATTCCAGATAGTTCTGTAGTTGAACACTCACTATTTTCTCCAGCAACTTAGAAAGGATTGGAAGTAAGGAGATTGGCCTGTAGTTGAGATCACTGGGATCTCCTGATTTAAACAAATGGACCACAAGAGCAGTCTTCCAAATGAGCGGAAGTTCACCTTGGGACAGGGATAGGTTAAAGTTGTGTAATTGGGACTCTGGAGGACATAACCAACCTTTAAGAAGTAGAGGTCCGTAAGGTTGGCTCCGGCACTTTTTTTTTGAGTCTAACTGAAGGAGGAGGTCTTCAACTTCTTTCAAGGTTGTAGGCTGGAGTGAGAATAATGGGCTGTAGATAGGTTTATCTTGAGTATCCTCTCCAAGTTGTTGATGGAGAGAGCATGCAGGGGAAGAGTCGAAGGCTAGGCCAGCAGTAGCAAAATGATTGTCAAACGAGTCAAGGATAGTTTGTCTATTGGAGATTACAGTATTGCCAACTAATATTTTAGCAGGAAGGTGATTTCCAGAGGAATGGCCTTCAATCACTTTGATTGTATTCCAAAATTTAGAGGAACAACTGGAAGCTAGCTCTAGCTGTGCATGGTAAAAATGTGCTTTTGCTTCTCTGACCAACTTGATACATTAGTTCTTTGCCTTCCTGAATAGATTCCAGTCATTACAGAGACTGGATTTCCTGGCAGTTTTCCAGAACACATCCCTGCTCCGCAGGGCACCCTTCAAGTCCTCCATAAACCATCGGCAGCTTTTTTCCCTGGTATGGACTTTTACCAGAGGAGCATATTTGTTTATAGCCCCTAACACAATTTCAGAGAAAATGTCGTAAGCTGCGGTCAGGGACTTGGCTAAATAAAAGTCCTGCTAGTGCAAGGAGTCTCTTAGCTCTGAGATATACCCACAAGGGTCAAAGTTATGAGTACATCTTTTAATAGTGAACTTGGGAACCTCTGTAATTTTGTGGGTTGACCTTACACATGCGATGAAGCAGTGGTCACTAATGTCGGAGAAGACACCAGCATGAGAAAATAAGTGGGGTTTGCTAACTAGGATAACATCTAGCAGGGTACTTTTAATAAGCTTATTTTTATTAGGACAAGTAGCCCCGTTAATCAGCTGAAACGGTCCGAAGGAGTCACAGAAAGTTTTAAGGGGAGTGGAAGCACTGGTAAGCCAGTCTAAATTGAAATCCCCTAGTGTGATATACTCTGATGCGACTAGACCCATGATGTTCCCAAGGTGTTTCAGCAGCTGCAATCCAGCTGACGGGGGCGGTGGGGGGGTGCCTGTAGCAGCCTGTTACACAAATTGAAGCTCCGTTTGTGATATCAGTTTTTAAGGACAGACTTTCAAATTTGTTTTTGACCGAGGTAGAGTCAACAATGGAGACAGTGAATTTATCCTTGATGTATATGGCTACACCACCACCTCTAGTCTACCTGTCGGCTCTGAATAAAGAGTAGGAGGGAGTGTTTACTTCAGAACTGCTGGTTTCTGGTCTAAGTCAAGATTCTGTGGCTACCAACATGTACCGGGCGGTATGACAAATCCAGGCCTGTACTGATGTTATGTATTTTTTTTTTAATAAGCTGCACACATGGACATGCAGGAAACTTAACCCCTTCAGGCTATGTAGATCAGCTGGAGTTTCTGTGACTGCAGGGGGGGCTGGATTGAGCTCAACATCACCTGAACACAGCAGGAGTAATAGCAGAAGCTTCCTGCATAAATGTGCAAAGAGTTTGGACTGCTGAGCCATTTTACATATGTAAGGTTCATGGAAGTATACTGGTGGAGCCCTAAGGCTAGCTCCTTGCTGACCTAAGGCTGCGTATAATAGTACCTTGGCAGGGAGCAGCCAGGAAGGATGTTGCATGAACGTGGAAAGGGATGTACCCCTTGGGGACAACTCTGTAATAGTTCCTGCATGCCAAGATGGATGATGGACTAGCTGCAAGGAGGGGAATGTTAGGGTACATGCAAGCTGTTCAAGATGGCAGATGTCCAAGCAGGCTGATGTAGTATGAGAACCACAGTCTGTCCTAGAAGACATCTGGCCAAGTGAGTTTAATCCCAGGAAGCATAAGATGAGCAAGGACAGGCAAAAGCGATGATAAAACACCCTCATTATGGGAAGATCACCCAGCATACACTGGTACATTTACAGTAGCACTGTGTGCCTAAATTCAAGTTATAACTTCACAGGCAGAGTGATACAATTATGCAGAAAATCAGTCTGAGCACCTAGAGGCAATAGGAGGAAGAGACTGATATTGACCGTGATTAGCAAATAGTAGAAGTCTAGGAGTAGTAGGCAAAGAGTGAGAGAATTTAAAGGTTGCCCTGTGGGGGGGGGGCAGGAGAAAAAGTGCCTGAGTTTGAAACTCTGTAGCTATACATGTCCGTGTCTGTCTCTGCACGGCCTGGGAAAGCCACGGCTCTGCACCGAGATCCATACCTTAATTTACTGTAATTTGTATTGCATTAGCCTAAGGTTATCTAAAGGGATGAATTAGTATGTATTTTTCCATAAAGTAGACCAGTATTGAGTACAAGCATTAGACTCCTTAAGCCAAAAATGGGGGATGATAGGGTCCGTGCCAAATTTTTGAGTAAGTAAAGATTGGAGATGGGGTGGAATTTTAAACTGTTAGTTTTCATGTCTCTCAATAAGTCCTGAGAAATAGTAGCTGATAGAATATGTCCAAAATAAGTTTTCAAGGGTGTTCTAACTAATATTAACTTAGGAAGGAACTTTTTATGAAGAGACTCGTTTTCCAGTACTTAATGTAAAGGGATGAATGAGCCATTTCTAGTAAAGGAACCAGCAGTAAAGTTGACATTGCTGGGAAACCAGCTATAGACTTCCCATTTATTTTGAAATGTGGGTTGTCAAAGATAGGCTGAGCTAAGCTATTAAAACCTGATAAACCTAAAAAGGACAGGATTTGGTGATGAATTTTCAGAGAGGTTCCAATCGTAGAACACTTCAGTTTCACAAGTAATAATCTAAACTTGGTATATAGTAAAGTGTCGGGATGAATTTTATATTTTTTCATCAAATTCAGTTCTAAGTCAAGCCAAATGGGATGGTAACTTCCAGAAAGATCATGAGGAGATAGCCATTTTATATATTTATTAATATGCGAAGACCTGTAATATAACATACAGTTGGGTAATTTAATTCCACCTTGTTCTTTGAGAAGAATAAGCATCCTCCACACTATTCTTAGAGTTTTGCCACCCCATACGAATTTGATTTCTGAATTTAATGAAACCATTTCAAGGGTATCGAAATATTCAACATATTAAGGGATTAAAAAAGTCTAGGGAAAATATTCATTTTAATAACGTTAAATCTACCCCAAAACAAAAGGGGGAGTCGATGCCATCTTTTAAGGTCCTGTTTAATAGTAGTTCATAAGTCATCTAGATTCAGTTTTAATTAGAATTTGATGGCAGATGAGGACTGCTTGGCCCACCTAGTCTGCCCATTTCCCCTACCTAATGGATAAGCTGTAGATCCTAGTTAACAAACAGCCTATTTCCTTCTATCATTCCACTAGAATTGCCTTATGTCTGTCCCATGCAGTCTTGAATTCCCCCACTGTTTTTGACTCCACTACCTCCTCAGGAAGGCAGTTGCCTGTATCTACAAACCTCTCCATGAAAAAATACTTCCTCACATTACCTCTGAGCCGTCCCCCGTCTATCTTCAAATTGTGCCTCCTTGTTCTTGCACATCTGTTTTTCTGAAAGATGCTATCGTCTTGGACTTTGTTGATTCCCTTGAGGTGCTTGAAAGTTTCTATCATGTCCCCCTTCTCCCTCCTTTCCTCGAGGGTATACATATTAAGCTCTTTTAATCTCTCTTTATATGTCTTGTGCAGACCCTGCACCATTTTTAGTTAACCTCCTCTGGACAGCCTCCATCCTGTCTATGTACTTGCGGAGATGGGGTCTCCAGAACTGCACGTAATACTCCAGATGGGATCTCACCAACTGTCTGTGCAGAGGGATAACAACTTCCTGTTTTCTACTGGTGATGCCTCTCCCGATGCATCCCAGTATCCTGCCAGATCTCCTTATTGCCTTCTCACATTGCTTGCCCATCTTTAGGTCATCTGACTACCCCTAGGTCCCTTTCCATTTTTGTTGTTCTTAGTATCTCACCCCTATTGTGTACTGTTCCCCAGGTTTTTGTTTCCCAGGTGCATTACTTTGCACTTCTTTGCATTGAATCTAAGCTGCCATACATTTGACCATTCCTCCAACCTTGCCAAGTCCCTTCTCATCCTTCCCATCCCACCTTCTGTAGCGACCCTACTTGCAGATCTTTGTGTCATCTGCAAAGAAACCTACTTTTCCTTCCAGTCCCTCTGCAATGTCACTTATAAAGACATTAAAGAGGACTGGTCACAGTACTGAACATTGCTGTACTCTGCTAGTAACCCCCCTTTCTTCAAAGTGGACTCCATTTACTATTACCATCTGTGTCTTGTTGTCCAGCCAATTGTTTACCCAGGCTACCACCTTGGGATCCACTCCAAGACTGGCTAACTTGTTTATTAATCTTATGTATGCGACTGTGTCAAATGCCTTGCTAAAGTCTAGGTAGGCCATGTCTACAGCCCCTCCCTGGTCTACTACTTTGGTCACCCAGTCAAAGAACTCTATTAGATTCGTCTGACACAACCTTCCTGCTGTCAATCCATGCTGCCTTGGGTCCTGTGCCCCGCTGGCTTCTAGGTACTCAACAGTTCTTTCCTTCAGACATGATTCCATTATTTTCCCTACCACTGAGGTCAAACTAACAGGTCTGTAGTTTCCTGCCTCAGCCTTGCTCCCAATTTTGTGAAGTGGAATCACATCTGCCCTCCTCCAGTCCTCTGGTATGACCCCATCCTTTCATGATTTGTTAGAGGGTAGTCAGTGGTGTCACTAGTTCTACCCTTAGTTCTTTTAGAATTCTTGGGTGAATCCTGTCAGGCCCCATTACTTTGTCCACCTTCAGTTTTAAGAGTTCTTTCAGAACACTTTCTTCTGTGAATAGACTGGTATCGACCTCCCTATCCAGAGTTTCTATTGTTTGGTTTAGGTACCTCCCTTCTTCTTCTTTGTGAATACTGAGCAGAAGTATTTGTTCAATATTCTTGCTTTTCACTGTCACCCTCTGCCCCACCATCCCTCCCCTTTATTAAGCCTCAATATCCCTCCCTTGGTCTTTCTTCACTCCCTAATGCACCTATTAAAGGTTTTATCTCCCTTCTTAACAGAGTTGGCTATCTTTTTCTCAGTTTGGGCCTTTGCTATTCTGACTGCCTTCCCTGCCTCCTTCTGCTTTAGCTGATATAGTTCTCTGTTCTGCTTCTTCTGTGTTTCCTTATTTCCTGAATTCTATTCTTTTCTCCTTAACCTTCCCTGCCGCCTCTTTTTGAGAACCACAGTGGCTTTTTCCTTCATTTTTATTTTGTTAATTTGCTTTACACAAAGGCTTGTTGCCTCTGTGATGGCAGTTTTGATTTTTCCCCATTGTTCTTCCACCCCTCTTTCTAGCCTGTTTACTAGTGGTTTTCTCAGGCACTCTCCCATTTTGCCAAAGTCAGCCCTCCTAAAGTCCAACACCCTTGCTTTTGTATGGCTTGACTCTACAGGTGTGTTTATTGTGAACCACACTGTTTGCTGGTCGCTTGTTCCCAGATAGTTACCCAGTTATAAATCTGAGATCCTCTCTCCATCCCCCTTTGAAAGTACCAGGCCTAAGATTTCTCCCTCCCGAGTGGGTTCCAACACTAGCTCTCTGAGGCATGCCACCTGTAGGGCATCGAGAATGACCCTGTTCTTGGTTGTGGCTGTAGTAAAGGTGCTCCAGTTAACATCTGGCATATTCAGGTCCCCCATCAACAATATCTCTCCTTTTTCTGCCATTCTAAGGATTATTTCTATAATTTCTTTGTCCATTGCCTCCCCCTGAGATGGGGGTCTGTAAAGAACCCCTGTGCAGATTGTGGTGCCATTTCCAGTCTCCAGGGTGACCCACAGTGCCTCCTCCTCTCCCTGTTTACCCTTTTGTTCTGTTGCTTTGATTCCTTCCCTTATGCAGAGAGCTACTCTCCTCCTCCTCTTTTACCCTCCTGTAGATTGTGTACCCTGGTATGTTGACATCCCAGTCATGGTTCTCTGTGTACCATGTTTCTGTGACTGCCATGATAGCCAGGTGTCCCTCTTCCATCAAGGCCACTAGTTCAGGGAGCTTGTTGTCCAGACTACTGACATTGGTACTCACCGCCCTCCATTTTTTGATGGCCTTACCACTTTTATGCCCATCCCTGTCCTTACTACCTTTGCCTTTTGTTAGATATATATACCTAAGTATTTTAATTTCTGAGGGAACCAAGTAAAGTCTAAATTTGATATTTCTGTTTTAAATAAAAAGTAGTTAAGGGATAAGACCTCCGTTTTATCAATGTTTAGCTTATAATTGGAAAAAACACTACATTCCTGTATAGTAACTAACGCTACCTTTATGGAGGACACAGATTGGCAATATGAAGTAAAATATCATCTGCAAATGCAGAGATTTTACACCGAAGGTTACCACAGCTAATACCTATAATATGGGGATTTGTATTTAGGAAATAAAGCAGAGGTTCTAAGTATAAATTAAATAAGAGGGGAGATGAGGGGCATCCCTGCCTAGTTCCACATTGTAAAATAACTGTATCTGAAATTAAGCCATTGCAACTTAAGCTAGCTGAGGGAAGAGAGTACAGGATTATTAACCATCATATAAATTTTCCTGGAAATCCAAAACTAGAAAGAGTAAGAAATAAGAATTTGTGATTAACCCTATCAAATACTTTTTCTACGTCTAGGGAGACCAAGGCCATAGGATATTGGAGACACTAGATGCAGAAAAAATATGAGCAATTTTTCTAATATGATCAGAAGCCTGTCTATTAAAAATAAAACCTACGTGTTCTCTAGAGATAAGCAGGTGCCCGATTAATTTAATTCTTTCTGCCAAAATGGAAGCAAGAATTTTTATATCGTAATTAAGTAACAAGATGGGTCTATAACTACCCACCCTGTTATTCGGTTTATTAGTTTTAGGTAATAAGATAATACTTCAAGAAGCGAGCTGTCCTTGGCTCCATTTTCAAGAATAAAATTCTATAAATTTTAGAGTAAAGGAATGTTTTTTTTTATTATTTCTATCTTTCCCCTCCTACTTCCCTCAGAGCCGCATCATCGGGAGATGCCTATTAAGCCTGTCCCTGCCTAGTGCCTTATCTGACAACCCCCAGTCCCTCCATCCTGCCTCGGAAACCCCCCGGGTGGGGTTGGGGTAGGGGCCAACCCCTGAATCTTGTGGTCCTTGTCAGGGTCCGGGACTGCACACAGGCACCAGCACAATGGGACCCGGCTCAGCGCTCAGTCTTCCCCGCTGTAGAGGGTTTTTTTTCCCTTTTCTGTGGGACATTGCATGCCCATACATCAAGGTGCGCACACTGACATCTGCAGCATCCTTCCCCCTCCTTCCACGAAGGAGCTGCCCCTGGAGCTAATAGGTTAGTTTTAACTTTCATTTGCCAATGAGGAACTGTAGCTGGGAGATATTTGCAGGCATTTGTGACTAGACCTGTTACTTAACCTCTGTGAAATAGGTGGCTGAAAGGAAGGAAGGCACTCCCTGGGGTGGTGGGTCAGAGTTGTAGTTGATTGTTTCTGGACAGCATAAGTTTACTCCCTCCCACCTCCCTCACCCCACCTGCCCCAAGTGCATAACTTCCTTTATAGCAGGGGTTCTGACATCACTTCCCCAAAACTGCTAACATACACCTCTTCATATCCTTAAAGGCACAGCACACTGAATGGGGGTAGAGACACTGACAAGCTTACACACACTAAAACAAGAACAAAAAAATAACAAAGGAAAAGCATCTGTAAAAGGAAGGGACACAGACATGTGGGGAGTGGTGCAATGTGCTGGCTGTGGAGCAGCAGTCTTCCGGGAAACATTCTGGAAACTGCGTTGCTGCCCTATTTGCAGGCACCTCTCTGGTCTGAGGGAGGAGGTTGCTCGTCTCCATGCTGACCTGGCAATGATTTGGGGAAACCTGCTCCCCCACCCAGAGACCACCCAGGCCACCGCCACTACCTGAGAGGTTGCCAAGAAAGAGGAGTGATTGGACCACGGTGGGCTCAGGGAGGGTGAGGATGGTGGAACAGAGGCGCGTCCCTCCAGCTGTGCATCTCCACAGTTCATTCGCCAATCTGGCAGAGCATTGTTCTTCTATGGAGGCACCCACAGTGGAGACCAAGAAGGGTGCTGGGAACCTCCACAATGGAGACCCACAGGAGGGTGACATAGGACCCCACAGGGGAAGGAAACAACTCCTGGTGGGGGACTCAATTGTTAGGGAGGTAGAACTGGGGGAGGGAAGGGAAAGGGAGGTAAGGTGCCTGCCCAGTGCCATGGCTTAGAGGGACAGGAAACAAATCCTCAGGATCATGGGAGCAGCTGCAAGGGGGAGTGAGCTGGATGTCGTTATCCACCTAGGGATGAATGACCTGGCTGAGAATGTGATCAGAGCAGTGCAACAGGAGTTTGTGGAGTTGGGGAGGGGCCTTAGACAAGTAGCACACAGGGTAACTTTCTCGGAAGTGCTACCTGTCTATGGCATGGATGTGGCTAGGGTACGCCGCACCATGGGATTCAATGACTGGTTGAAAAACTAGTGCAGAGCTCAGGGATTTGGCTTCATTGGGGACTGGGTCTCCACCTGGAGGGATGCAGGCCTATACAGGTGTGATGGTCTGCATCTATCCTGGAGGGGAATCAGGATCCTAGGTGATAGGTTTAAATGCTTCATTGGCAAGCATTTAAACTATCCAAGGGGAAGGCACTGAAAAGGAGAAGGTAAATCCTAGCCCCCCAAAAAATCAGGGTAGTTAGTGAGGTAAACACCAAGATAGAGCAGTTGATAGGGATAAGGGCAGGGGGAAATGGAGAAAAAGACAAAGGCAGTAAGGACAGGGATGGGGCAAAAAGAAATAAAGCCATAAAAAAATGGAGGGTAATGAGTACCAATGCCTGTAGTCTAGGTAAAAAGCTCCCCAGAAATGGTGGCCCTGATGGAAGAGGGATGCCTGGATATCGTGGCAGTCACAGAAACATGGTACACAGAGAACCATGACTGGGATGTCAACATACCAGGGTACATAATCTACAGGAGGAACAGGGAGGGAAGAGGAGGAGGAGGAGGAGGAGTAGCTCTCTATGTAAGGGAAGGTATCAAAGCAACAGAACTAAAAGGTAAATAGGGAGGAGAGGAGGCACTGTGGGTCACCCTGGAGACTGAAAATGGCTCCACAATCCGCACAGGGGTTGTATACAGACCCCCGTCTCGGGGGGAGGAAATGGACAAGGAAATGATAGAAGGCATCCTTGGTATGGCAATAGAAAGGTGACATATTGCTGATGGGGGGCCTGAATATGCCAGATGTTAACTGGAGCACCTTTGCTGCAGCCACATCCAGGAGCAGGGCCATTCTCGATGCCCTACAAGGGGCATGCCTCAGACAGCTAGTTTTGGAACCCACTCAGGAGGGAGCAATCTTAGACCTGGTACTCTCAAATGGGGACGGAGAGAGGATCTCTGATCTTGAAGTGGGTAGCCATCTGGGAACAAGCGACCACCAAACAGTGTGGTTCACAATAAACTTAGCTGTAGAGTCAAGCCACACAAAAGTGAAGGTACTGGACTTCAGGATGGCTGATTTTTGTCAAAATGGGAGAATGCCTCAGAAAAGCACTAGCAAACAGGCAAGAAGGTGGGTTGGAGCAATGATGGGGAAACATCAGAACTGCCATCACAGAGGCAACAAGCCTTTGTGTGAAGCAAATAAATCAAAATGAAAGAAAAAACTACTATGGTTCTCAAAAGAAGTTGTGGGGAAGGTAAGGGAGAAAAAGATAGCATTCAGGAAGTATAAGGAAACACAGAAGGAGCAGGACAGAGAACTGTACCAGTTAAAGCAGAAGGAAGCGGGGAAGGCAGTCAGAATAGCAAAGGCCCAAACTGAGGGAAAGATGGCCAACTCGGTTAAGAAGGGGGATAAAACCTTTTATAGGTACATTAGGGAGAGAAGAAAGACAAAGGTAGGGATACTGAAGCTGAATAAAGAGGAAGGTGGTTGGGCAGAGAGCGACAGTGAAAAAGCAGGGATACTGAACAAATATTTCTGCTCAGTATTCACAATGGAAAAGCAGGGGGAGAGACCTGATTCAGTCAATAGAAGCACTCTGGATAAGGGGTTGATATTAGTCCTTTCACAGAAGAAAGGGTTCTGAAAGAACTCTTAAAACTGAAGGTGGGTAAAGCAATGGGGCCTGATGGGATTCACCCCAGAATTCTAAAAGAACTAAGGGAAAACCAGTAACACCATGCTGACTACCCTTTTAATAAATCATAGGAGGATGGTGTGGTCCCTGAGGACTGAAGAAGGGCGGATGTGATTCCCTTCACAAAAGTGGGAGCAAGACAGAGGCAGGAAACTACAGACCTGTCAGTTTGACCTCAGTGGTAGGGAAAATGATGGAATCACTTCTGAAGGAAAGAATTGTTGAGTACCTAGAGGCCAGTGGGGCACAGGACCCAAGGCAGCATGGATTCACAGCAGGAAGGTCATGTCAAACAAATCTAATCGATTTCTTTGACTGGGTGACCAAAGTAGTAGACCAGGGAGGGGCTGTGGACATGGCCTACCTAGATTTTAGCAAGGCATTTGACACAGTCCCGCACAAAAGATTAATAAACAAATTAGCCAGCCTGGGAGTGAGTCCCAGGGTGGTAGCCTGGGTAAAACACTGACTGGACAACAGGACACAGCGGGTAATAGTAAATGGAGTCAACAGTGAAGAAAGGAGGGTTACTAGTGGGGTACTGCAGGGTTCAGTACTGGGCTGGTCCTATTTAATGTCTTTTATAATGACAATGCAGAGGGACTGGAGGGGAAGGTATGTCTCTTTGCAGATGACACAAAGATCTGCAACAGGGTTGATATGCAAGGAGGGGTGGAAAGGATGAAAAGGGACTTGGCAAGGTTGAAGGAATGGTCAAATGTATGTCAGCTTAGATTCAACGCAAAGAAGGGCAAAGTAATGCACCTGGGAAACAAAAACCCAGGGCAGGAGTACACAATGTGTGGTGAGATACTGATAACAACAAAAATAGAAAGGGACCTGGGGATAGTCATATTAGATGACCTAAAGGTGGGCCAGCAATGCGAGAAGGCAGTAAGGAGGGCTGGGAGGATACTGGGATGCATAGGGAGAGGCATCATGAGTAGAAAACAGGAAGTTATTGGCCCTCTGTACAGACAGTTGGTAAGACCACACCTGGAGTACTGTGTACAGTTCTGGAGACCCCATCTCCGCAAAGACATAGACAGGGTGGAGGCTGTCAAGAGGAGGGCAACCAAAATGGTGCATGGTCTGCACCAGAAGACATATGAAGAAAGACTCCATTAAAACCTATGCTGAGGGGCGTGCCCCAGGGCTCTATCCTTGGTCCCCTCCTCTTTGCAGTCTACATTAACAACATCAATGACCTCATCAAAAAAGCCAACATCCACTTATTCGCGGATGACACTGTACTGTACTTGAGTCATCCCATGCCGGAGGCAGCCTGTGAAGACCTCCAAGCTGAATTTAACCTTCTACAATACCAGCTCATAAACAAAAAGCTTTTGCTCAATGCGAAAAAGACAAAAGCCATGCTCTTCTCCCCCTCCTTGCATGCGGCAGTTCCTACTGGGGGGGGGAGCTATCCCACAAATTACCACTGTTCTTGGAGAACACTAGAGTATGTAGCTAAATTTAGATATCTAGAGTTTGGCTCGACTATAAACTTTCCTTCACGTAATTCATCTCAAGAACTACAGAAGAAACTAAGGCAAAGATTAGGACTATTCTCAGAATTAACCACCTGCTCGCCAAAGGAGGCCAGATTCAACTGGTTCAAGCTACCTTCCTATCTTTAATAGATTTCGTGGACCTGCGCTACAGCCACTGCACTGCCTCTGCACTGACTAAGTTAGACACCCTGTACCACAGAGCTGTCAGGTTCATTACTGGCCTTCCACTTTCCACACACCACTGCTCCCTGTACTCATCGTTAGGCTGGACTTCCCTTCACTATAGAAGGAATAGAAATGCCGCCCTATGGGCCTTCAGAGCGGTGACCAACAAGCTCCCCTCATATGTCTCAGATTGTATTCCCTGGAGCAGGAAGATGAGGAGGAGTTACCTAAACCAGACAATAGAAGCACTCTGGGTAGGGGGGTTGACACCAGTCCATTTACAGAAGAAAGAGTCCTGAAAGAACTTCTAAAACTCAAGGTGGACAAAGCAATGGGGCCTGATGGGATTCACCCCAGAATCCTAAAAGAACTAAGGGAGGACCTAGTGACTCCACTGACCACTTTTAACAAATCATGGGAGGATGGGTGGTACCTGAGGACTGGAGGAGGGCAGATGTGATTCCTCTTCACAAAAGTGGGAGCAAGGCAGAAGCAGGAAACTACAGACCTGTAAGTTTGACCTCAGTGGAAGGGAAAATGATGGAATCACTTCTGAAAGAAAGAATTGTTAAGTACCTAGAGGCCAGCGGGGCACAGGACCCAAAGTAGCATGGATTTACAGCAGGAAGGTCATGTCAGACGAATCTAATAGATTTCTTTGACTGGGTGACCAAAATAATAGACTAGGGAGGGGCTGTGGATATGGCCTACCTAGACTTTAGGAAGGCATTTAACACAATCCCGCACAAAAGATTAATAATCAAGTTAGCCAGCCTGGGAGTGGGTCCCAGGGTGGTAGCCTGGGTTGCAAACTGGCTGCACAACAGGACACAGAAGGTAATAGTGAGTGGAACACATTCTGAAGAAAGGGGGGTCACTAGTGGAGTACCTCAGGGCTCAGTACTGGGTCCAGTCCTCTTTAACATCTTTATAGGTGACATTGCAGAGTGTCTGGAGGGAAAGGTATGCCTCTTTGCAGATGATACAAAGATCTGTAACAGAGTTGATACACAAGGGGGGGTAGGAAGGATGAGAAGGGACTTGGCAAGGTTGGAGGAATGGTCAGACATATGGCAACTTAGATTCAATGCAAAGAAGTTCAAAGTAATGCACATGGGAAACAAAAACCCAGGAGAAGAGTACACAATAGCAGGGGAGGTACTAATAACAACAAAAATGGAACGGGATTTGGGAGTAGTCATATCAGATGATCTAAAGGTTGGTAAGCAATGTGAGAAGTCAGTAAGGAGAGCCAGGGGGATACTGGGATGCATAGGAAGGGGCATCACAAGTAGAAAAAGGGAAGTGGTTATCCCTCTGTACAGACAGTTGGTGAGACCCCATCTGGAGTACTGTGTGCAGTTTTGGAGACCTCATCTACGCAAGAACATAGACAGGATGGAAGCAGTCCAGAGGAGGGCAACTAAAATTGTGCAGGGTCTGCATCAGAAACCATATGAAGAGAGACTGAGAGAGCTTAATATGTATACCCTTGATGAAATGAGGGACAGGGGGGACATGATAGAAACGTTCAAGTACCTCAAGGGAATCAACAAAGTCCAGGAGGGTAGCATCTTTCAGAAAAAGAGATGTGTAAGAACAAGGGGACACAATTTAAAGATAGAGGGGACGGCCTAGGGTAATGTGGAGAAATTTTTTCACGGAGAGAGTGGTGGATGCGGAACTGCCTTCCTGGGGAGGTTGTTGGGGCTAAAACAGTGGGGAATTCAAACATGCATGGGACAGACACAAGGCAATTGTAGTGGGGGGTGGCAGGAAGTAGGCTGTTGGTTAACTAGAATCTGCAGCTTATCCAGTAGGTAGGAAAATGGGCAGACTGGGTGGGCCAAGTGGTCCTTATCTGCTGTCAAAGTCTATGTTTCTGTGTTTCTATGTGTTAGGCACCTGCGCTCTAAGGAGCTATTCATTAATTGCCCTTCAAGTTCCAAGGGTCAAAACTCGTTTCGGCAAAGCTTCTCTAAGCTTCTCTTTACCCACATTGTGGAACGGTTTACAAAGGAACTTGAAGCTGAGCCGCCCTGTTAGCCTGAATATCTTCAAGGCGCTCTACGATTGCTACATGAAAGCACCTTGCAAATGTTTTCCTCACCGCTAGCTCACTAATTCCGCAACTTCCCCTTTCCATCCTGACGCTCGCCATGTTTCCATCTCTGGCTCTCACTCTTTCCCTATTAACTCTTCCTGCTGCACCCACCCTTCCCTGTCCACTCCAGCCTGGCTAAAGTCCCACCCCATCCATAGCAGTGTCCCAATTATCTACCCCCCCCCGTCATTAACATAATAAACAAGTACACGACAGCCATCGCCACTTTCTGTGGTATTAGCTCAATTTTTCCCCAGTCGTCGGTAATATATCCCTCCTCTTCTTTACCTCTCTAACCTGCCACCCCATACACGGCCTCTTTCCCCTATATGTAGTTGCCGGCTGCCTCACTCAAAAGATCTCTGCTTATAACCCCTGTATGCCTATGGTTGATTGTACATCTGCTGACTTTTTCAATTGTAAAATAATGCTGTTTTTTTTTATTTCAACCTTGTACTGTACTGTATACACTGTATATACTTTTTCTTCCTTATATATTATTGCTTTTTGTATACCTGCTTCTGTACTGTACTTTGATGTATTCATGACCAGGTCCACCTTGCAAATGAGCCTTGCTCAATGGTGCCCACCTGGATAAATAAAGATTTTGATTGATTAAGATGTGTAGCATCGAGGAAAGGTGGGGGGTGGGGGGCATGATAGAAACTTTCAAATACCTCAAGGGAATCAACAAAGTCCAAGATGGTAGCATCTTTCAGAAAAAGAGATGTGCAAGAACAAGGGGGTACAATTTGAAGATAGAGGGGGGACGGCTCAGAGGTAATGTGAGGAAGTATTTCTTCACAGAGAGGGTTGTAGATGCGTGGAACAGACTTCCTAAGGAGGTCATAGAGTCCAAAACAGTGGGGGAATTCAAGAATGCATGGGACAGACATAAGGCAATTCTAGTGGGGGTAGGAGGAAGTAGGCTGTTGGTTAACTAGGATCTGCAGCTTATCCATTAGGTAGGGAAATGGGCAGACTAGGTGGGCCAAGTGGTCCTTATCTGCTGTCAAATTCTATGTTTCTATGTCCCAGACCTATGCCTGTGACCAGTCATGCCCCAGTGGCTCCAGCTTGCTGACGTGCCCCCAGCCTCCGCCAGGGTCATCGCCTGCTGGACTATAGGCCTCCCACCCCACCCCGCCCCGGAGAAAGAGAGCTGTCATTGGACGCTCCAGTCTATCTCCCCCGGCCAACCCCTGGCAACCCGAGCTCATTCCCGAACCCAGGTCGCCGGCGTGGAGTGAGGTGTGGCATCCAGTGCCTCAACCCTCAGTGCCACCGGGCTGTGAATAAGAGATTTTCTTGAAGGTTTTATAAAAGTTTGCTGTAAAGCCATCGGGGCCTGGTGATTTCTTTGGAGCCAACCCATCAATGGCCTCTTTTATATCCTTTCGCTGTATTTGCTTAATGATGTTAATAGCTTGACTTTGAGGTAATTTTTGGACAAGCAAAATTAGATGAATATTTTTCTGTCTCTCTAACTGTAGGAGAATTATTCATCGGGCCATACATTTTTGAGTAGCATTTATGGAACTCTATTAAAATGTTTTTGGGATCTGTTCTGACCTCACCTGAATCCTCAGAGGTTGATTCAATAAACTTAGATTTCTCTTGATGTTTAAGCCTGTTTGCTAAGAGTTTACTGGGGTTTATCCCCTAAGTCAATGTATTTGGCTTTCATTTTTTCATTTTTAAAATAACAAATTCCGCCTTCTCCTTAGTAAGTTAAAAAAAAAAAGTCATTTTTACATTGTTGTAGTTATTTGGCTTCTGATTCAGTTAATAAAGAGTGATAGTACAGTCCTAATGGTGTAACCTTCTGCAAAAGCTGCATCTCAAAGTAAGATAGCACAGTTACGTAAGAACTTACTCTAACAGTAGATCTTCAAAAACAGCTCTTGCAGCAGGTTACACCATTAGGACTGAAGGGGGCAGGACCCCACGGAAAACTTATAGCTAGCTACATACAGCGGGAGACTGCCCCTGACGTTGGCTCCACCCCCAATGTTCCATGCATCATAAAAGGGGCGGTCCCCCAGCATCCCTCCATTCTCCCACCGGAGACTCCAGCATAGAGATATAAATTCTGAAGGGAGACCGAGAATTCGCTTTCAAGGGAAGACTAAAATTCATTGTTGCCATTGCAAATGTAGATGACTTTCTGAGGGGAAGATGAGTGGGAAAGTACCTGCTGCAAGAGCTGTTCTCGAAGATCTACTGTTACGGTAAGTTCTTACATAACTGTACTATCTTACTTTGAGATGCAGCTTTTGCAGAAGGTTACACCATTAGGACTGAGTCCCGAGCAGTATGCGTTAGCCCCTAAAGAAATGGGAGGAGGACTGGAGAAAGGTGAAAGGGAACCCCTCATGAGAGCAGCCCCTGCAGGACTGCAAGGCCAAAGCCAGCTCTGTGCTTGGAGGCAACGTCTAGACTGTAATGTCTGATGAATGTGTGCACCATACTCCCAAGTAGCTGCTGCACAGATGTCTGAAGCTGAAACATTCCTTAGGGAGGCGAATGTGGCTGCTATTCCCCCTGATGAAGCGGCCCTTTACCGGTCCCAGTAAGGGTTTGTTCTCCTTCTGATAACATAAAACAATGCAATACACTAACCATTTTGAAAGTGTCTGTTTGGACACAGGAGCCCCTAACATCCTGGGGGCAAAAGAAAGAAACAAACAACTGATCTGCAGTCCTACTCTGTTTGGTTCTAGTCAGATAGTACCTGAGTATACTGTACACATCCAGGGTGTGCAGGAAAGCCTCTCCTCTATTGGAATACTCTGAGTAATAAACGGGGAGGTTGACCTCTTGGTTAAAAGTAAGCTCTAACACTACCTTAGGTAAAAACCTAGGATTAGTTCTTAAGGACACCCTGTCCTTATGAAAAACCAAATACAGCTCTTTGCACATAAGTGCCTGAAGCTCTGAAATCCTTCTGGGAGACGTAACTGCTACTAAAAATAACTTCTTCCAAGAGAGAAGGCGCAGCTCGCAATCCATGGCTGGTTCAAAAGGGGGTAGCATGAGCTGTTCTAAAATAAAAAGGAGATCCCAAGGGGGGTATCGGGTCCCTAATGGGAGGTTTTAGGTGGAGGATGCCACACAGGAAGGTGTGTGACAAGTCCAATTGGGCCAAAGACTTGTCCCCAAAAGGTGCATGGTATGCAGATAATGCTGAAAGGTGCACCTTTACTGAGGGGTGACTTAGCCCTGCATCTGATAAGTAAAAAAGGTACTCTAGTACCAAGTTCACTGGGCAAGTTAAGGGATCCAGGCTATGGGCCAAGGACCAAATGCAGAAATGGCACCATTTCATGGTGTACGTGGCCCTAATAGAGGGTTTCCTTGAAGTCACAAGGATATCTGCTACCTGAGTTGGGACCCCATGGTGAGAAATCGCTAGGTCTTCAGAAGCCATGCATGCAGGTGTAGGGATTACATGTCCAGATGGACTAGTGACCCGTTGCTCTTGGACAGTAAGTGCGAGCTGAGGGTAGAGGGACCGGAGGTTCACTCGCTAGACGCTGGAGTAAGGGGGACCAAATCTGTCTGGGCCAGAATGGGGCTACCAGAATCATGTCTGCTCCTTCGTCTTGCAGCTTGAGCAGAACTCTCTGAATGAGTGAAGGCATAAAGAAATTTGCCTGTCCAAGAGAGGGATAATGCATCTCACCAGAAAACACCAGGCCCTGGATCTAGCGAGCAAAGATTGGGCAGTTTTGCATTGTATGGGAAGGCGAACAGCTCTAGCTCTGGAGTGCCCCATTTGTTGAACAGCATTTCTGCTACTTGCTGCAGAAGCTCCCACTCATGCACTGGATCTGAACCAGCTTAGCATGTCCGCCATTGTGTTCTGCACTACCGAACATGAACTGCCGACAGGGTAATGTCATGGTCTATGGCCCAATACCATAGCCTCATCGCTTCCCGACAGAGTTGGTATGAATGGGTACCTCCTTATTTGTTGATGTAGAACACTGCTGACACGTTGTCTGTTTGAATCGGTAGATGTCCTGGGCGTAAGTCTATTTGTAAGGCCTGAAGGGTGTGGAGGACTGCTCTCATCTCTAGAATGTTTGTGTAGAGATCCTTCGGAGCTGGACCATAATCCTTGTCTCATTCTGTTGCCTAGATGGGCTCCCCAACCTGATCCTGATGCATCTGTGGTCAGGATTTGTGAGGGCGTGGTTGACAGGAAAGGCACTCCTGCTGCTAGGTGCTCTGAAACTAGCCACCATTGAAGGACTCAGTGTATGGAAACGGGGACTGAGACCATCAGATCAAGGTCATCCAGGCGCTGGTCCCACTGGACCCAAAGGGTCCACTGAACGGTTCTCATATGGAGATGAGAAAGAGATACAGTGGCTATGGCGGCTTCCATATGGCCCAACAGTCTTAACATGGTCTTTGCTGTGACCAGTTCTGTTCCCAGATGTGTCTGATCAAGCCTCTGAGGTGATCTACCCTGTCTTCTGGTAGGAAGGCCTTCCCTCTGGTTGTGTCCAGGACTGCTCCTACAAACTGTAGTCTCTGGCATAGGGTAAGAAACAATTTTTGCAGGTTGATGGTGACACCTAGACCTTTGAAGATGGAAAAGGTGTCTTGTAGTGCCTCCTGGATAGCGCCGTGAGGAGCCAGACGTCCAGGTAGGGGAAGACATAGTGTCCCTTTCTCCTGAGGGCCACGGCTACCACTGCCAGGCATTTGGTAAAGACTCTGGATGCCAATGACCGGCCGAATGGCAGAGCATGGAATTGGTAATGTTGGCCTCTGAATTCGAACCGCAGAAACTTCCTGTGGTGTTGTGCAACTGGAATATGAAGATACGTGTCTTGCATATATAGTGATGCTAGCCAGGCATCTTGGCGCAGCATCGAGATCAACCCCGGCAGTGTGACCATCCTGAAACATTTGTATGCCATGAAGGTGTTGAGATTGCTGAGATCCAGAATGGGGCATAGGTCCCCAGTCTTTTTGGGTACTAGGAAGAAATGGGAGTAGTACGCTCTTCCTCTTTGTACCCATGGGACAGGTTCTGTAGCCTCTTTCTCTAATAGGGCTCAGATTTCCTCCTGAATGAGCTTGGCTTGACGGTGAGAATACTGGGATAGTAGGGGTGGCTTGGACTGCAGCTGCCCGGTGAACTCGATAGAGTGGCCTCGTTGAATCAGCTGAAGAACCCACTGGTCAGAGGTAATTTGCTGCCACCCCTCCAGATGTTTTGAGAAGCAACCCTCAACCACCTCTTCTTCCTGGAAAGGTGGGAGAGGAGGGCTCAACAAGGAGTCAGGCTGTGGAGGGGGAAGGAAGGTTAGTCAGGGGGGACTTTGGTGTTACGTGCGTTTGCGCCACCTGCAGCTTGAGAGGGACCTTTATGGGTGAAGTTACCTCTCTGCTGTTGGCCATATCTGGGTTACTGCCCTTGTTTCCCCCAAAGGCGCTGTTGCTGTCTCTGAAATGTCTTTGGCTTTGGTTTATACATGGCCTGTACTGACCAGGCCGCTTTGGCTGTATCTTGTAGTTGTGTGATGATCTTTTCGGATTTCTCTCCGAAAAGCACTGTCCCTTTGAAGGGGATGTCCAGTATGCCCGTTTGAACATCTGGCGCGAAGCCTGAAACTCTTAGCCAAGAGTGTCTCCGAAGGCACACACCCACTGCTGCCCCTCTGGCGGCTGAATCCGCAGAATCATAAGCCGCTCTCAGTACCTGGGTGCCCATGTCACAGCCTGCTTCCAAAAGCTTGACGAATTCATCTTTTTGTTCCCCTTCTGGCAGGTTCCTGGCCAAATCCAGTCCCTGTTCCCACAGGGTATTTTGAAACTGGACCATGTGGGTTAAGAAATTTAAGGATCGGATGGAGCGTGTAAAGGATGCATACATCTTATGGCCTAAAGAGTCTAGCTGCTTTGACTCCCAGTCCAGGGGCTGAGTGCTTAAGTGTCTCGGCCTCTGGGACCTATCGTGCATGGCAGTGATAACCACAGAATCCACCACCAGTTGCTCTCCCAGGTAAAGGTCTTCCAGCAGTGCCCTATACAGGTGGTCAGCCTTTTTAAGGATGAATGATGTGTAGGCATGCCTCCAGGCAGCCTTGGTCACATCCTGAAAAGTATCCACTAAGGGTGGGACCACTACTGGTTTAGGGTGTTTCTGGTGCAGATATTTTGCCAGATGGCACCGTTCAAGGGTCCAAGTCCTCCATGTCCCATCCCATGTTTTTTTTTGAAATCTCTATTTATTTAACCCTCCTATGTCCTGTGGACCCCTACACTTCGGCAGTGCTGATACCATGTTATCTTGGATATGCCTCATTATATCCATGAAAGTGGGATCATCTGGGGGGGGGGGACCTTGGTAAATCCTTTGGGTCCAGGGAGGGAATATTAATGGAGAGGTGGACCTTGAAGATGAAGCAGAGGATGACTAATCGTCTTCTGAAGAGGAAGAGTCTGACCTCCAGTGATAGGGTGAGTGGGAAGGGGTCCTTGACGGGGACCTCGGACACTTCTTGTCACTAGGACGGACCCTTTTTGGGATGCAGCTTTTCTCCTTGGGAGGAGGGCTTTTCTCGGGAGGAGGGCTAGGAGACCTCAGAGGTGGCTGGTCCTTTGGTGGAGTCTTGGTGGGGACCACATCCTTTCTGACTGTCCCCCACCAAAATGAAAATAAATCCGTGACCTTTGACATCTGGAGGCCTGTGGTCGGGCCCTTCAGTGGCTGCGGTGCCTGGCCATCATCAGTGTCCTTTGGACGGTCACCCGATGTACCTGTCATCAGGCGTCTGTGGCTCCTGGGTGAGGTCTGCCTCCTCGAATCCAGCTGACATTGGGTCATCGCTCAGATGGCCAGTGCCGACGTCGGTCTCCTCGGTAAACATACATCGGGACGTATCTACCTCGGATGAAATCCGACAGGATGTAGCGACCTTGGTAGCCACAGAGGTATCATCATCCTGATGATGGGTCTTATCTGATGTCCTCTTGGCTGTTATCTGGTCGGATGACCATTTTACAGATGTTGCCAGGGACGTAAGGCTTCTGGGGGACTGAGAGGCCAACCTGGCCTGAGCCCTGGTGTTGGTCCAGGGAGTCAGAACCCGCTACTGAGGCCAACTTGGATGGCGCCTTCGCTGGGCGGTCTATGGAGGAAGACCTGAGGAGTGCCCTGGAGGGCAAATCTTCAAAGGCTGGAGGATGGATCCTTGACCAGAACCAACCGATGTCTGGGTCTTTGCTGTAGGTTTTTGGGCCTTCAACTGAGAGCGAGTCGACCGGCTGGCCAAGTTCCAGCTCCCCCTGGAGTCGGACATCTGGGACTTGGATGGGGAGCATTCTTTCTCCCTTTCCCTCCTTTTTTCTTTATGCTTCCCCGACTTGTGAGAGGAGTTTTCCCTAGAGGAGGTGCTTTTCTGCATTGCTGCTAATTTGTGTTCTAATAGGAAAGTCTCAAACATTTTGGCGGTGGATTCTCGTTCTACTATTTAATTTCTGGCAAATGGGACAGGCCTTGGTGTCGTGCTCTGGGCCCAGGCACTGCACACAGGCAGAGTGGCCATCCTTGAATGGAATTTGTTTGCCACAGGCAGACTTGGCAGAGTGCCTTTCTATGGAGGATGTTGGAAGACAAGATACGAAATATAATGCAAGAAAAAACTAACTTTTTGAAGACAATAAGAAATACTTAAGTGTGGCATCAATTGGTGGCTGAAGGCATCCATGGAACCGATGCTTTTGAGTCGACGGTGGGAAACGAACTGAGGGATGTTGGGGGACCCCTTTTATGATGCATGGAATGTCGGGGGCGGTCCCCCACTGTATGTGGCTAGCTAGAAGTTTTTTGTGGGTCCTCCCGCTTGCCGGCTTCAGTCCTAATGGTGTAACCTGCTGCAAGAGCTGTATCTTGAAGTAAGATCTATATTTCCTAGTACATCTGTTCTCTTAGTAAGAGATTCTCTTTTCTAAGTGTTGTTCCTTCTGTTTTGAAACGAATCTATTAAAGTCACCTCTAATATAACTCTTTAAAGCTGCCCAGATTATATCTAGCCTATCTATAGAAGCAGAGTTCTCCTTCCAAAGATTGTTGCTAGAAAGGTAATAGAGTTAATAATGTAATCTTGCCTAAGTAGAGTGTTATTTAACCTCCAAATGAAGTGTAAATCTGAGAGCACGATATGTAGATCAATTAAAGAGTGATCGGAAAGGGATCTGCCCAAGATCTGTGAACTCTGGACGTCTCTCATCAAAGATTTAGTAATTAAAAAGAAATCAATACCTGAATAGGATTTGTGTACTGGTGGAAAAAAGAGACTTTTTATATTCGGATGGAGAGTTCTCCACGGATCTAGTAAATTACAAATGTTTAGAAATTTGTGTAATGCTTGCTTATCAGAATGTAGTGCAGAGTTGGATGGGTTGGATTTGTCTAATAAGGGGTCTAATGGAATATTTCAATCTCCACCAATCAAAATTTTATGTGATAAGAAGGGAGATAAATCAATTAAAAGTTTAGTTAAAATAGATTAGGTATTGGTATTAGGGACGTAAATCGAACCTATAACCAAATCTGAATGGTTACATTTTCCTAACACAGCAGTACATCTACCCTCTGGATTGTGAATGGTTTGTGTAGGGGTAAAGTTTAATGATTTATTCACCAGAATAGCAACTCCACCTTTAGATGAATATATACCTGCTCCAAACACCTGGGTATTTACCAAATTTCTTAAGCAGATCTAATTCAGTAAATAATAAGTGGGTTTCTTGTAAGAATACAAGATTGTATCCAAGTGAGTATAACAAATTGAGAATTTGCATTCTCTTGGCCCTTAGACGTAGGCCTTTAACATTCCAGGAAGTTATCTTAAGAGGCAATGACATAACACAATATTAGAAAATAGTAAGAGGGTAGTAGCAAAAAATGTTATAATATTGCTTAGAGTATTCACATGTCTTACATGTTGTATATAGGAACCCGCCCCCCCCCAACTTTGATCCCCCTTACTTATAAATGGAAAAACCCAAGATCTTTCATGTCAGGAAATTGTCCTACCATGCAGCCACCACCTGCAGAGGCAGACATGACTCAGAACAAAGAGAGGTGTTCTGAGTCCACAGAATCCAAGGTTCCAGTTTAGGCCAGCTTTCCAAAGAGGTGATATCCTCCAGGAGAAAAAAAGTGTCAAATCCATGATGTCAGAGTGACATATTTGATGATGCGGCATTGGAGGCTGGCAGCTGAAGGCTTTTGAGTTCTATGCCAGGCTCTAGTAGTAACCCTGTCATTCCCATAATTTTGTATACGTGTGATATCCTGTAAATATTGTAAAGTAGTAAATATTATTTTTATATATTTCATATCTGTGGCTGAATCTTTAGGGGGAATAGGTAACCATTGATATTGACAAATCCATAATCCATCTCCAAAGCGGGGGAAGATGGCTACAGTTACCATATTCTATAAGTAGTGTTTCTCAAGTGGCATGGGAAGGCCATTTGCCCTTAGCCAAAGGAACATGGTGCTGTATGGGCAGTGGTTCTGGTGAGATTCAGACCAGGTCAGAGAATCACTTCTGAGTGGTAGCAGCAACCGATGTACTCTTACAGGTGTTGGGGGTTGAGAAACTTGGCAACCTGTTGCTGAGTCCCAGGTTGCAGACAGGTTGTGACAAACTGTTGCAAGTAGACATAGTGAGGGGCTCAACACCTTTCTTAGCATATGCCCAAACCGATGTACATGAGACCAGAGAGTACAGATTGCAAGCAGTGGAAACTGTGGATCTTCATCGAGGGTATCTGTTGCATCAGGCCACACCTATAGAGCTACAGCCACCAGGCACTAGGACCACACAGAAACCTTTCTAGCTAGCAGTCTACAAGGGGCCGCCCATGACAACATCAGGCACAGCAACGTCCTTCCTATATAAACGTGGGCGGCCCCGCACCCTCTTCAGTTCTTTCCCCGCCATTGATCTTCGCATGTTGGACTCCATGGGGACACTGCCACTTCAGTCAACCACCATTTTCTACCATTTACCTTCTTTTCTTTTCTCACCCTAGTATTAGTGTTCACTTTATTTTAAAGTGAGATGGGGTTTTTCGTTTATGCCTACCGATCCTGAGAAACTCTTCTGCTACTGCGAGTGTGGAGAGAAGATCTTCAATAAGGACTACCACTATGCCTGCGTCTGCTGCTCAGGCCTGGATGATGATGTTAAGGCTTGAGAAGTCTGCCGCAGATTCAACCAAGCTACCTGGCGGCACTGCCAGAAGGCCCAGGAAAATTTCCTGCTGCAACAGAAGGTTGCCCAAATAGAGAAGGAGCTCCAGGCCAGAAGCTCCTCTACCTCCCCGGCAATGTCCACATGCTCTCACTCATCCAGGGCCCTGCACAAGTCAGCCAGGAAGCACAAACACTGGGATAAGGACCTGGGCAAGGAGCGGTCCTCCCTGGCTCACTTGCGGTCACCGCTTTGGGTGTTGGCCACGGCAGGGGTCATCGTCTCCTTCGGCAGCGGACCCCTTTCCCACCCAACCCCATGTTCCACGAGGTCAGCTTTGGCAGTGCCTCCCACTAGTCTAACTTCGGCTGGCGGTGGGTTCTCAGTATCGGGCCTTTTCTCACCCCCGCTGACCTTTCAGCCTCTGTTGTTCAAACCACAGGAACCACTCAGTATACTTAAACTAATGCAGTCAGCCTTCAGTGTTGAACTGCCACGGAGAGAGTGGAATGTATGTAAATGATGGAACTCTCATTGGCTCATGCCAATTTCAAACTGCTGCCCCCTAGTAACAGCTGCGATCAACGCTTAGATTCATTTCTCCGCCTGCTAGTTTAGATGCCTCGGAGAGCTCTCCTCAACATTCTTGAAAACGTTATTTACGTGAAGTTACATTTTTATATCATTTATTTGTATTTGCTGCCCCTTCATAGGTTAGTTAGTTTAGTTTTAGTGGGTTTTAGTTCTTTTTGCAGTTCTTCAGCAGATTCGAGGAACCGAGGGGAACTGTCCTTTCCAGTGTTTTTTTTTTTCACCACACAAATTGTATTTTACATGTTTTACTGTTCCTGGCTATGTTCCGTAACATTATTATATTTTATATATTTTTGTGACCAACCACAGTTCCTTTTCCTGTCAGGAACCGACCATTTCTCTGGTTCCCTGTGATTTTGTTTATTGTGTGTGTGGGGAACCAACTGTTTTGGGGTATTTTTATCCTGTTTGGTCTTCGGTCAAGGAACCGATAGCTTTTCTTTGGGTTAGTGTTGTTGTGCCCGACATCCATATCAGAAGTACCTAAACAAAAGAAAAAGACAGGACCTGCTGGGTTTAAAAACTGTATTAGCTGTGGGCAAATCGTAGCTAAGGCTGATAGGCACAATTAGTATATTATGTGCTTGGGACCCAGTCATATTTTTGCAAACTGTGATATTTGCAAAACTTTGTGTTCTAAAACTTTAAAAAGGAGAGCTAAAAAGTTGGAGGAAATGGCCACTCCTGCCTCTCCCTCGAAATCTACAGAGGAGGCTTCCTCTTCAAAGAAAGAAAAAACAAATGAGCCAGTGAATCCAAAACTTATGAATAAACCTGACTCGTCTAAGGCTGAGGCCAGTGGAACCTGCTGCTGAACCAGTTCCAGCTAAAAGAAAGCATAAAGAAAAACATGTCACTGCACCTCCTGCTGAAAAAGCAAAGGAGCTCTCAGTGGATATGCCAAGAATGCCCTCAGCTGAGGACACTGCCAAGGCCTTGCAAACTCTGCTGGCCCTCCAGGCTGTGGGCTCATTGGCATCTCCATCGGTTCCACTGGTTCCTGTTTTGGTTCCTTCTATCCAGGAACCAGCATACCTGTATGAGGAACCAGAAAAGGAGGAAGAGGAAGGGGAACCCATTGAGCCTGAGGTCTCCCCTGAACAGGACTTTAGTTCCCCTTCCCGGGACCTGAAGACTACTCATCTCACAATGCCTTTGTGAGACAGATGGTAGATACCCTTAATCTCTCCATCCAAGAGACTGTGGAGGATGAGGAGGAAGCTGATTTTCTGGACATGATGGGTCTTTTGTTACCCTTACACAAGTCTCTTAGAAAGGCTGTACTAAAAATTATGCAAACCCCCACCTCTGCGCCAGAGGCAGACAGAAAAGTGGACAGGTCTAATTCTGATTTCCTCTTTATTCATCCTGACCATGAGGGGGTGGTGCAGGCTGCTGCATGTGACAAAGCCAGTGTTCCATTGGCATCCTACCCTCCTGATAAAGACTCCAGGAAGATTGATGCCATGGGCAAAAAGGGGTACCTGGCAGCCTCCCTCTTGGTGAGACAGGCCAATTATATGGCTTATGTGGCTCAGTACCAGAAAGCCTTGTGGTCCACAGTACTAGCCATGACAGATAAAATGTCAGGGGAAGTGGCAGCGGATTTGGCTGAGACAACCAGAACAGCACTGGATGCCACTAAATACCAGTTTCATATGGCAGTGGATGCCAATAATACTGCAGCCAGGCTTATGGCTCTTACTGTTTCTAAGAGGCAGTTCGCATGGCTCAGGGCCACGAACCTCTCTCAGGACACCCAGACTAAGGCCATGGATTTCCCCTGTGAGAACAACTCACTTTTTGGGGATAAGACAGAGGCTTACATGAAAAATGTGATGGAGTGTAAAACCACTTACAGAAGCAATTCTGCAAGGGATGGACCTTCCACTACCTACAGGTGACAGTACAGGGGAGCCAGGGTTAGGGGATCCTACTCCAGGCCTTTTTTCCAGGCCCAAGCTACATCAGACTACCAGCAGACCAGGGGGTACTTCAGAGGTAGAGGTAGAGGTAGAAGGACCATGAGAAGGTCTGAACCAGCACCTCAGGCAAAGGCTCAGCCCAAACAGAACCCCTGATGCATTTGTATAGTTTGCCTTCCCCTTCCTTCCAGTAGGAGGCAGATTGGCTCACTCCCTCCAAGCATGGCATGCCGTCACCACAGACAAGTGGTTTTTGGAGTTATTGAGCCAAGGCCTGTCTCTAAGTTTCAAATCACTCCCTAAGCTGGGAAGCAGAACCTTTTCTCCTGCAACTGCAGCAGAAAGGACTCTCCTGGAGTCTAAGGTGGCCAACCTTTTGCTCATGAGAGTAGTGGATCCTGTCTCTGTATCTCAGAGGGGCACAGGCTTCCATGCCAGATATTTCCTCACCCAGAAGAAAAATGGGGACTGGCAATCCATCCTGGATCTCAGACTCCTGAACAAGCATTTGTCAAAACCAAAGTTCAGAGTGGTCACTCTGGCCATGATAATCCTGACCTTACAGCAGGGGGACTGGCTGGCATCATTGGATCTCAGAGATGCCTATTTTCACATTCCAATCTGACCCAGCTACAGAATGTACCTGAGATTCACACTACCCTCAGGCCACTATCAGTTCCCAGCCATGCCCTTTGGCCTAACCTCTGCCCCAGAGCATTAACAAAGTGCCTAGCAATGGTGGTTGGTCACTTGAGAAGGCAAGGGGTCACAGTATTCCCTTACCTGGATGACTGGCTAGTCGTAGGGTAGTCCCCACAGCACATCAGAGACTCCCTGTCTCTCGCTCAGAGCACATTGGAATCTTTGGGATTTCTGATAAATGCCCAGAAGTCCCAGGTAGAGCCTATACAGGTGCTGGACTTCATGGGGAATAGCTGGACACCATGCAAGGAAGGGCATTCCTCCCCCAGGACAGGGTAAACAGTATCTTGGAGCTGGCAGGGTCCTTCAAGTTAAACAGACCCAGGCCACCAACTGTAGTTACTGGGTCACATGCCAGCAGCCACGGCTGTGGTCCCAGGTTCAAGGTTCCAAATGAAACATCCAGTTCCACTTAAGGGCTTACTGGTTCCAAAGGAGGGATCCTCTGGCCAAGTTGGCACCTGTCACAAGAACCCTGCTGTAGGCTTTGCAGTGGTGGCTAGACAGAGATAACCTCTGGGAGGGAATCCCCTTTCAAAAGGAAGATCCATCAGTGGTGCTTACCACAGATGCCTCTCTCCTGGGATGGTCAGCACACATACTCGACCTCACAGCCAGCAGTACATGGTCTCCCCCAGGAATCACTCCTGCACATCAACCTGTTAAAGCTCAGGGCGGTTTACCTGGCTCGTCAGCCATTCTCACCTCAGCTCAAGGGCAAAGTAGTGCAAGTCAGAACAGACACTACCACCATATATTACATCAGCAAACAAGGAGGCACCAGATTACCCGTACTGTGCACAGAGGCCATGAAGGGATTGTCACTGTCGGTCATCCACCTACCAGAAAAGGACAGCATCCTGGCAGATTCCCTGAGCAGAATCAGCCAGAATCACCATGAGTGATCCCTGAATAAACAAGTGCTCCAATCAGTATTCAGAAGGTGGGGCACTCCAGAAATGGATCTCTTCACTTCAACAGACAACCACCAGTTACCACACTTCTGTTGCAGGCCTCCAGCCAAGGGAACTGTGCCAGCAGATGCCCTGACACTGGATTGGTCAGGCAGATTCCTTTATGCCTTCCCTTTCATTTTCCCTGTTGCTCAGAACTCTGATAAAACTCTGGTCTCAAGCAGCAACAATGATTCTAGTGGCACCAGATTGGGCAAGGCAGCCCTGGTACTCCCCCTGCTAGCCTTATCCATGTCACAGCCGATTCACCTCCCTTAGAAGCAGTTTCCTGACATCCTATCTGGGCAGGATTCTCTGTCCCAACCTCAGGTCCCTCTGCCTGAAGGTGTGGCTCTCGAAGACTTAGAATTTGCCAGCCTGCACCCTCTCTGAAGAGGTTTAGAGTGTCCTGAGGGGTTCCAGGAAACCCTCAACCAGGAAGACTTTTGCTTCCAAATGGAAGTGGTTTTGCATCTGGTGTGGAAACAGAAGTATCAACACCTCTGGGGCTGGGCTGTCTGTCCTTTTGGACTACCTAACCCACCTACATTCCTGGGACTTAAGCCCTCTATCCTGAAAGTGCACCTGGCTGTAACGTCTGCATACATTTCAGCGGGTAAAGGCAGGTCCATCGCATCTCACTGTCTTCAGAAATTTTTTTAAAGATCTCATCCACCTTCACCCTCCCCTTACGGAACTGGGGCCAGCTTGTGATCTGAATATTTGTATTGCCAGGCTCATGGAGCACTCATTGAACCTATGGCAACTGCAGATTTGAAATATGTCACCTGGAAGGCTGTTTTCCTGGTAGCCATTACTTCAGCTAGGCAAGTAAGTGAACTGCAAGCCTGTGCACAGCTCTGAACTACATTTTCTTCCACAGGGATAAAGTTGTGCTCAGGCAAATATGAAATTCCTTCCTAAAATGGTTTCAGATTTTCATCTCAATCGGTCCATCATATTGCCTGTCTTCTTCACTGCCAGCTCCAGAGCAGGTCAGTGGAAATTGCATAGCTTTGATGTCGAAGGGCACTCATCCACTACCTTGACAGAACCAAGGCCTCTAGGCCGGAGTGGAGTATACCCAGTTGTTCCTCTCTTATGGGGAAGTGGCTAAGGGAAAGAGGGAACCATTGCACGCTGGATTGTAGCCTGTATACGGTTCTGCTACACTAAGCTTGGTAAGCAGCCCCCCCCCCCAAGGCCTCAGGATACATTCTACTAGGGCCACATTTGCATTGGTAGCTGCACCAAGGGATATCCCCTTACTGGAAATTTGCAAAGCAGCTACATGGAAAACTGTACACACTTTCACCAAGCACTACTGCTTGGACATACTGTCCAGAAATGATGCCAGATTTGGCACAACAGTTCTGCAGAAACTTTTTCCAAAATAGGTTCTGTACCCAACCTCCAAAGGTACTGCCTGGTACTCTGCATTAGTTTAAGCAAACTGAGTGATTCCTGGGGTTTGGAAAAAAAATTACTTACCATAGTAATCTTGTTTCTTCCAGGGGGTCACCAGTATGCTTAAATCTCCCACCCTACCACTCCTTCCAGAACCAGGAAAAGGTTCCACGATAATCAGTTTGTATTACTCTGTATTGCTGGAGCATTACTTGTTGTTCATTCACAAATCACAAAAATTAATTGGTCTACTATTTTTGTTAGTCTGTCATCTTTTAATGTTGTTTAGCTTTAGATAGTTTAGTAGACTGGGTGGGGGACTCCTTTGGTTAGGCTTCAAAAGGATCTGACGTTAAACTGCAAAACACAGTGACTCCAGAGGGCAGAGGTTTGAATTACTTTCCAAATTCCATCTACATGCTCCGGGGCAGCTTCACCTGCTGGGCTCAGTGCAGTTAGTTAAGCATAATGAGGGATCCCCTGGAAGAAACAATATTACTATGGAAAGTGTTTTTTTTTTTCTTATCTGCTGTCAAATTCTATGTTTCTATTATGGGGAATCTCTCATACAGGACTATGTATATGAAAGATTGGGAACAGAAATAAATAAAAAGGGTAAAAGATACTGTGACTCAAATTAATTTTATTCATTTTAGAGATGTATCTAAGAAATACAATATTTCAAATATAGATGAAAGTTTTTATTATAATTTAAAGGAAACTGTTTCAGTAACTTGCACGCCAAGGGAGTTGACACATACAGTTAGTGATGCAAGTTTCTTGGATACAGTCTGGTATCGCTTAGTCTCCATCTTTTATAACACACTCCTGGGCAGTGTTAGACAAGGCAAGGCAAATTTATTTATATAGCGCTCAATCCAGCGAGGGCTCTGATTGCTTTATAGAGTTAGATACCAATCACAACACAAATACACTACAGCATTAAGCAATAGTTAAAATATAATCGAATTATGTCATTTTAAAAGCTTGATCACATAAAAAAACTCTTCAATGAGGCTTTAAAGAGCAACTCTTTATTATAATTAAAAGCTTGAAAACACTAGATTTATACCAGCTATGTTTAAAATTTATTTTCTGGTTATTTGTTATTTTCTTTACTTTCACCTGCTGTTGGTCTACTAAATACTGTAGATAATGCAGTAATTATTTCACTGAGTCTTTAAAAAAATGTTTCTGTTTCTCCCCTGCTCACCTCACAATTGCTGTTTGTGGCATCACAGTCTGTTGTCATGGTGAGCACTATGATGTCATAAAACCAAGGCACTGTGAGGTTAACAGGGGAGAGGCAAATGTTTTCAATACAGACATTTTAGCTGAACTACCAGGATGTGCTATAAATCTTAGAGAGGAACATTGAAAATGAAAAAAAAATTATTTTCTAGTAAATTGTAACAGCTGAAACATTCCATTTATGAAAGCACGTGCTGAAGTGCAGAGTTGCTCTTTAAAGGCCTCCACCGTGTTGGCTGAGCAAATGTAGTAAGGTAGAGAATTCCATAAAATAAGGGTTGCTACTCCAAAGGCTCTATCACCTAATGATTTAAGCCCAGCCGGAAGGACAGTCAACAAACCTCATTAAAGGGACAGCAGAAGCAAATGCTAGATGGTGGTCTGATTTATTAGATCTTGCCATGCCTGGAATAATACTTGGTTGTTTTCTTTAAAAGCATTTACTGGAGTAAATCTGAAATGTATGCAATTAAAAACACACATTACACACCTTATCAGATACTCAAAATGGGCCTTAGAGTGATGCTGAACTATTCCAGATGTGACACAGGTCATGGGACCCTGTTTCACATTTTGGGAGTGTCCTTTAATTCAAGACTTGTGGACCAAAAGTAAGGAATTTGTATTAACAACATTCCATATATTTCAAACAATTTAAGGTTAGACAGGTATCATAGGTCAGTTTGACAATGCACTCCATTGGACAACATATCAGAAGTATACAATATTGTTAATCGGGGCATCAGCTAAGAATGTAATTCTCAAATTATGGCTAGAGGTGTAAAAGCACCAGCTATGCAGGAATTGAGACAAGCTCCAATAGATATACTCAGGTTAGAAAAATTAGCTCTCCATACAAGGGAACAGGAGGGTAGATTTTTACAAGCAATGGGGAAACTTATACAACTTCATAGTAAGGCAAAACAAAAGCAACTGTATGGTGTCTATCAGTCATTTCATTACTTGAAATATCACAAAATTGTCACTCAAGCCACTGATATTTTGTTATGTGATCATTGCTGATTCAGTGTCCACTCTTGATGTGATCTTCTATAACTTTCATTAACCTCTATTATACCTTTTTTCTGATGGAATTCTGTCTACTTTTCTTCTTAAATATCTTCTCTCGTCTCTTCCCTCCTGTTTACACTTTTCTCTGTAGAATGAAAATTAAAACAGAAGAACATGAGCACTTCTTATAGAACATACTTATGTTTTCTTGGATTATCATCCATTACTGCTTCATTTTTTTTTCTTAATTTAATATTATTACAATACTCAAAAAAGACAGACACAACAAAACACATCGGCCCAGATATTCAAACTGCGCCATTTTGTGGCGCAAGCCCCTGCACCGCTCAAAATAGTTGCCCTGGGGTGTGGCCAGGGCGATATTCGACGGAGTTGCACTATGGCGCAACTTCTTTGAATATCGCTTCTGGCCACAATTCCATGTGCATGGCGAGTGGAACTCACCAGCGAAGTGGTCAGAGGGAGCATTGAGATGCGGTGGTGCAAGTTCCATTGCGCCATGCACAGCACCTGTGATATTCAAGGGTGACATGCAAATGGGGCCATAATTTATGCAAAGCGCGCGGGGGTCATTTGCATCTGATTATGGCCCAATTTGCATGCCATACATGCTGGTGCGCCGATCCGGTGACTTAGCGCCTGGCACCCTGCCAGGCAGCAGCCGTCGGGACCGGCGTCCCCAGAGCCCGATCACGGGCAGAACAGTATTCTGCCCCCAGCACCGATCGCGGGCAGAACAATATTCCGTCTCCCCAGCAGCCCGATCGCTGGCATAATGTTAATCTTCCCCCACCCGCGGTAGCCGATCGCGGGCATAATCAATAATCTCCCCGGTAGCCCGATCACGGGCATAATGTTAATCTTCCCCCACCGGTAGCGCATCGCGGGCGTCAGTGTTAATCTTCCACCTCGGTAGCCCGATCACGAGCATAATGTTAAGCTTCCCCACCCCTCCGGTAGCCCGATCGCAGGCACAATATTAATCCCCAGTAGCCCGATTATGGCAGCATCCTCATGCCCCACGTCCAGAATCCCTGGTGATCTAGTGGGCCCCCCACCTCCCCGGGCTGAGCTCCCCACCACTTACCTCTGCCAGCCGACGGAGCGGCAGAACCTCACCCGCCTGTCGCTCTGCCACATCGCCTATGATAGTCGGTAGTGAGCATGCCTGTTGGTTCAGAGCAGGAGCCACTGGCGCAGTAGCTCCATACTGTGATGAGTCCAGATATGTGAAATGAATTTTCATTCACATATCTGACTGGATTTGTACGGTAAGGGTTGCACACCCATTGGCTCATGCTCTGAACCAATGGGCGGCAGTCTACCGAGCTGTCAGTCGGCGGGGTGGCAGGTGGGTGGATGCTGCTTCCGCCGCTGACGGGGGGGGGCAGGGGCCCGTGTGGGAGGTGGGGGGGTCACTAGATCACCAGGGATTCTGGATGGGGTGAGGATGCCTCAATGATCGGGCTACTGGGTGGGGAAGATTAACATTATGCCCGCGATCAGGCTACTCAGGGGTGGGGAAGATTAACATTATGCCCGCGATCGGGCTGGGGGAGATTAACATTATGCCCGCGATCGGGCTACTTGGGGGTGGGGAAGATTAACATTATGCCCGCGATCTGGCTGCTGGGGGATTACCATTATGCCCGACCATCGGGCCGCGGGGACGGAATACTGTTCTGCCCGCCACCGGGCTGCAGGGGTGACACTTCAGCCCACGACCGGGCATGGGGCTCCGCCAGGTGGCGGGGAACAAGTCCAGGGCCACCCACAGGTGGCAGCTGCTGTGTTGTGCCCTGCATGCGGCAGCTCACCTGTGGGTGGCCCTCGACTTGTTCCTTTTTTTTCAGCGTAACTTTGTGCAGGCGCAGGTAGAGGTTGCGCCTGCATAACTCTGCATGGCCCGGGCTGAATATCGGGCTGTGCAGTTTATGCATGGGCACACCCCCCCCACCTGTGCCTGCATACATTACTGATGTGCCCGGGCACATCGGGATTTGTGCGGGCGCACTTCTCCCTTTTCAATATCGCACCGGGGCGCATCAGTGGGTTGTGCATGGTGCAACAGTGTTGCGCCATGTGCAACCCTTTTGAATATCTGGGCCATCATGTATAACATGTAAATACAAACATGCCCGCCCACCACCCAACCCATCAGTGGCAAGTACCAATACAAGAAAAACAATATATAGGAAATCTCATATTCAGAAAAGAGGAGATTGACAGTTCAAGCAAAGATATACAGTATATAATAAAAGAGAGAAATTCCAAGCAAAATAAAATATTAAACATGTAAACAGGTGCTGCTGTCTAGCTATACAGTGTGTAACCTAGTCCATCTTTTAGTGTATAACATATGCCTTTTATAGACACTCACTATCATCTTTTCTAAATGAAGGGTAAAAAACAACTCCTACAGCCATTCCTGATAGGAAATGGGTTCCTGGTCCAACCAATACCAAAGAACAACAAGTTTGATGGACCAAGATATCATAGCAATGTGATACTTCCTCTCTTTCAAAGCTACCCCCCTATAATCCCCAACAATACAAATTTCAGGGGTAAAAACATCATCTAACCCTAGAAGGGGGTCCACCCTTGATTTGATCATGTCCCATAGATTTTTAACTGCTGTGCATTCCCCAAAAATATGGAGCAATTTACCTTCCGCTTGGCTGCACCCGTTAACATGTAGACGTGGGTAACTTGCCCATTTTAGCAAATTTTTAGGGTGTAAAATGAAGATTATTCAATATCTGAAACTGCATAAGATGTAACTAACCATAAGAGGCCAACCCTCTGGTTTATTTCTGGGGGGGATCAGATCCTTACCTCTGAATGGGTGCGTAACCTGGGAGTGGTACTTGACGACGGGCTGACCCTTCATCATCAGGTGTCAGCAGTCGTGTTATGTCTGCATTTTACCATCTTAGGAACATTGCCAGGGTGAAGCACCTTGTTCTGTCCAGCGATTTACCTGTGTTGGTACACGCCTTTGTGACCTCACACCTTGACTACTGCAACTCCCTGTACCTGGGGCTTCCTGGGATTTATATCTTCCGCGTGCAGCTAGTGCAGAACGCTGCAGCGAGGTTGTTGACAGGGGTATCTAGAAGGACACACATCACCCCTGTGCTGCGCGATCTGCACTGGCTGCCTATACAGTGGCGGATCACCTTTAAAGTAGGTCTTTTGACCTTCAAAGCCCTGCATGGACTTGGCCCCGACTACTTGAAAGAGCTTCTGATTCCTTACTGCCCTGTACGACAGCTCCGTTCAGCTGATGAGGGGTTGCTGGAGGTTCCGAGGGTTACATTGAAGTCTTCCGGGGCCCGGGCTTTTGTATTTGTGGCCCCAACCCTCTGGAATTCTCTGCCTTGCCAGCTTTGGGAATGCACGACTGTGGAGTCCTTTAAGCAGGACCTCAAGACCCATTTGTGGAGCAAGGCTTTTATGGTTTGAGGTTGTTGAGATTACTGATTTTATATGTGTATTTTCTGATTTTACCATTCATTTGTACAGCGCCTTGGTGCTTGAAAGGCGCTTAATAAATAAAGTTTTATTATTTATTATTATTATTTAACTTATCCTGGCAATATAAGAATATAGGTCACCCCAAACTTTGCGCCAGTTAAAGCTATGATCAGAATAAACCCTATTCCAGTAGGGGCAATCCCCAGTAACATTGGGGTATGCATTAAAAATTAAATTATAGAGCTGTGACACTGTGTGTGCCTGAGAAGCCATTTCCATAGTTGACTGCAGGAATTCATTTTAGTTTACATCTCAAGGCGGGGAACTGAAGTGACCTGAAAGAGCATGTTTAAGTTGGAATATCTTGAAGATGTACTTATTATCTAAACAAAAAATCTTAATGTCCTGATATGATAAAATGGTCCCACCATGAAGTAAGTAGCACACTGCATCAGTTTCAGATTGGGGTACTCATTCACTTGTAAGCACTTTACCCCCTACTTTGATAGTAGGATTACCAAAGAATGGCTGAGAAATATCTCTAGTATATTTATATTTCAATGAATGACCTAATTGTGTATGAACTCAAAGCGAGGTGCCTACTACAGAATCTCACAGGTCCTTAGGCAGTGCTTTAGGTAAAAGAAAGGCAAAGAAGGGGACATGCCACTATTCTGGATTTGTTCTCTTTCAGTTTCAAGCCAGAGAGCGGAGTATTGGGAGTCCTTATCATTTTTCTCTTGAAGCAGCCGCTGAAAATATTTACTAGTGTGACTGGCTAAATAGTAGATAGTAAAATGCGGGAGCCATAAACTTCCAAATACCTTGGGGGCTGCCAACCTATTATAAGCACATCTGGGTGGTTTACCTAACCAAGTAAAATCAGAAACCATCACATGTATTTTCTTAAACCATGATAAGGGAAGGAAAATATTAAGCATATTAAGGGGTAAAACAACCAGGAAAGAACATTTATTTTAAGAATATTTATTCTACCCCTTGGCATCAATGGGAGAGACATCCAGTGAGCTACACCTTGTTTAATAATGGCCACTAAGTCATCGAGATGTTTTTTTTTTGTTTTTTTTTAAGTTGTGCCAAACTTCTCATCAGTACAATACCTAAATATTTAAATTGTGTTGGAGCCCATGTTCACCCCATTGCAAGAATATCTGCTTTAAATACAACCACATTTAAGGGCCAAATGAACGTTTTGTGTACATTAAGCTTGTAGTTAGAAAGGTACCCATATTCCTGAATAGTAGCTAAGGTGGCCATATGGAAACTTTGGGATAAGTGACATGCACATTATGTCATCCACATAGGCGGATAGCCGTAACTGGGGATTTGTTTTCTGCTTGTATAATAAGAGTTTATAATATAAATTATAAGAGGGAAAGAGGGCACCCTTGTATAGTACCTGAATATAAAAGGAATGATGAAGAAAAGACTCCGTTACAATAAATTGTGGCACTAGGGCAGGGATACAAAAGTTGTATCCATTTAATAAATGCTGCAGTAAGGCCAAATTTATCTAACGTGGCAAAAAAAAGGTCAATTTACCATATCAAAAGCTTTCTCCACATCCAGAGAGACCAGTACTGTAGGGACCCCAGAGATCTCTGGATGCGGAGAAAATATGAGCCAAGTTGCACAAATGATCAACCGAGATTCTGGTGGCATAAACCCAACCTGCTACTGACATATTAAATTTGCCCAGACCTTACTGATGCGTGTAGCCAAAATTTTGGCTAATGTCTTGATATCATAGTTCATTAATGAAATGGGACGGTAGTTGGTGACTTTGTCTGGAGGCTTAACAAAAGTACAATCATGGCTTCTAATATGGTGCTATCTGAAAATCCATGATTATAAACATTGACAAAAACAATAATGGGGTCAGTTCACTCAAACATTTTATAAAAATTACCCATGAGCCCAACAGACCCAGGAGCTTTGTCAAGGGCTAATGATTGAATCGCTACCAAAATTTTCTGCTGCATTAAGGGCCACACCAGTTCTGCTTGTTGTGCATCTGTCAGAACAGGAAGAGCCACACCAGTGAGGCAGTCTTGTATCGCACGAAGAGATGGTGAATGGGGGATAGGCACATACAGAGACCATAAAACTTCTCAAATTCCCTCATAATATCCTTAGGAGAAGTTCTAATAGTGGCATCCACCTCTGACCTAATACAGGTGGCCTCCTACTGTTTAAGGTGTAGAACCATAGTGCGTCCAGCCTTCTCACCATGGTCTATGTAGGTGGAATGCGTCTTAAAAATAGAATACTCGGCTTTCAAACAACTTGAAGTCTTGCTGTATTCTGACAAGTGCAGTTAGCCCCAGCCTTTAAACTGCCCCAGAGAACAAAGGGTTAAACTTTGTATGCAGAGCATAGAATGCTAAGCTCGAGCTCGGTTGATGTCTTTGTCTGTTTCCCTTTGAAATCTAACCGTCAGATTCTTTACTCTGCCTCACCGAACAGTTGCTCCGGAGATTTCTCCTGCAGCTCGGTTCGAAAGTCGCTTGAAGTGTCGGTTTTCCGTCGGTTTTTAACCAAAAAATTATTCCACATAGTCGGTTCAGTCTCTGTCTGTGGTACCGTGAGTACTAGATAGGTTTTGTGCTATCTTTCTGTGTGGAACGTGTAAAAGTGTGGATCGGTTCGGCTGAACCGATCATTTGTTAATACTTGTATTTAACTTTAGTGTGTGGTTACCGGTCCTTATCGGTTCTAAAAAAAAAGGTGTTTGGTATGGTTTTTTCCAAGACCCGTGACACGGTTAGGAACCGATAAGGGAGTCTTGCCTGGTGGTTGCCGTAAAAAGGGTAAGTTTGGTTAGGTTGGCCATGTCTGAGAAACCCAAGAAAAGAACCGGGCCCACTGGGTTTCACCACTGCAGTGAGAGTGGGGAGGTATTTGCTAAGGCCAATCCCCACACCACCTGTGTTTATTGTCTGGGGTTTGAACACCTTGATTCAGACTGCCAAATTTGCAAAAATGTTCCCAAATCTACCCTGGAAAAGAGATTAGGTAGACTGAGGGAAAAGGAGGCCAAGAAGTCTGCTGACCCAGATGGCCAGCCCGGTTCGGTTCCGACCGAACCAGAAGGAGTGCCCTCTGACCAGGGTGATACTTCTTCGGGCAAAAGGAGAGACGATCCTGAGGGGTTGGTTCCGACAAAAAGAAAACGCAAAGAAAAATCGTCTAGTTCGGATCCAGAAGTCCACGTTCAAACAAGAAGTCTTGCTGTATTCTGACAATTGCAGTTAGGTCCTGCCTTTCAACTGCCCCGGAGAACATAGGGTTAACTTTTCTATGCATGGCATAGAATGTTCATCTCGAGCTCGGTTGAAGCCTCTGCCTGTTGTTATTCGAACTGCAACCGTCAGATTCTTTACTCCGCCTCAGTGAACAGTCGCTCCGGAGATTTCTCCTGCTGCTCGGTTCAAAGTCGGTTGAAGTGTCGGTTTTTGGTCGGTTTTCTCCCGAATTGTTGTTTCCGCATAGTCGGTTCAAGTCTCTCTCTGTGGCACCGTGAGTACTAGATAGGTTTTTGTTCTGTTTTCTGTGTGGAACTTGTAAACTGTGGATCGGTTCGGCTGAACCGATCATTTTGAGGTCAAATTTGTACTTTACTTTAGTGTGTGGTTACCAGTCCGTATCGGTTCTAAAAAAAACAGGTTTTAGTATGTTTTTTTCCAAGATCAGTGATACCGTCAGGAACCGATAGGGAGTCTTGCCTGGCAGATTGCCACAAAAAGGGTAAGTTTGGTTAGGTTGGCCATGTCTGAGAAACCCAAGAAAAAAACCGGGCCCACTGGGTTTCAACACTGCAGTGTGTGTGGGGAGGTTTTGCTAAGGTTGATCCCCACAACACCTATGCTTATTCTCTGGGGTTTGACATTATACCCTAGAAGAATTTTATGAACCAGAGTTTGAGGAGGAGGGAGAGTAGGAGGATGATTATGGTGATGGTGAAAGTCTGGATGTGCCTGTTGACCCGGATATCTCCCCAGACAGACCTTCAGGTGTTTCTCCTCCTAGGCTTTCTGAGTCCCCTTCACACTACTGTTTTACAGAAAAGTGGCTGATACCCTCCAGCTTCCTGTGGAGGAGGCAGTAGAGGATCAGGAAGAGCCTGACTACGTAGAGATGATGGACATCCCAGAGTCCAGTAGACTGTCTATTCCCCTCCACAAATCTTTTGGGAAACAGACACAAAAAATTCTTAAGTCTCCCAATTCTATACCTCCTGTGGACAGAAGAATGGACACGAGGTATACTCTTTCAGGCTCAGTTACGGAGTTCCTTTTTCAGCAATGCAGCCATGTTGGGGTCGTACAGGCTGCTGCCTGTGATAAGGCAAACATTCCCTTGGCATCACACCCCCCAGACAAGGACTGCAGGAAGATTGATGTCATGGCAAAGAAGCAGTACATGGCAGCATCTTTGGGACTCAGGCAGGCTAATTATATGGCCTATGCAGCCAGGTACCAGAAGTCCAGGTGGGACACTGTACTGGCACTGGCTAAACAGGCCCCTGTCTAGCTTGCCAAGGAGCTGGAGCAGGTGGCTGCAGATGGGATTGAGGCATCGAAAGTTCAGTTTCAGGCTGCTGTAGACTCCAATGATGTACCATCAAGACATCAGGAGTCATGGCTACATCTGTGGCTCTTCAGAGAATGGCTTGGCTCAGATGTACTAGCCTCTCACAGGATACCCAGGCTAAGGCCATGGATTTTCCTGTAGTGGGTAATTCTCTGTTTGGAGAGCAGACAGAGAATTACATGAAGAAAATGGACAAGTACAGGACCACTTACAGGAGTGCTCAGGCCAAAGAAAGGCAAGCAACTCCTCAAAGGCAGCAGTCCAAGGGCCTTTCCAAAGGCCTTTTTACCAAGCACAGGCCTCTTCTTCTTCTTTTTCGCAGAGGGGGTTCTTTATAGGGAGAGGCAGAAGGGGGATGAGCAGGCCTGCATCCACCCCTCAGCCTAAAGCCCCTGCCAAGCAGACACCCTGATGGGTCTGCCTGGGTCGATTCTCCTATACCAGTAGGGGGCAGGCTGGCTTACTTTGTCCAGGACTGGATGTCTCTTACATCAGACAAGTGGGTCCTGGAAGTAGTAAGCCAGGGTCTGGTTCTCAGCTTCAAAAAATTTCCCAAGCTGAGAGCCAGATCTCTTCCAGCTGCAAATCTCTCAGCGACCCTTGCCCTAGAGGCAGAGGTTTCTTCTCTCCTAGCTCTCAGAGCTATAGAGAGAGTTCCTACCCTACACTGGGGCAAATGATTGTACTCCAGGTACTTCCTAACCCCCAAAAAGACAGGAGAGTGGTGACCCATCCTGGACCTAAGATATCTGAACAAACATCTTTTAAAGCCAAAATTCAAAATGGTAACTCTGGGAATTATCCTTCTCTCTAAGGCCAGGGACTGGCTAGCCTCCTGGACCTCAAAGATGCCTACTTCACATTCCCATCAGGTGCTCCCACAGAAGGTACCTCAGGTCTGTTGCCCTCAGGCCACTATCAGTTCAGAGCAATGCCCTTTGGCCTAACATCAGCCCCAAGGGTCTTCACAAAGTGCCTGGCAGTAGTTGTTGCCTTCCTAAGAAGACAAAAGATTTCCATTTTCCCATACTTAGACAACTGGCTCATAGGTCAGTCTCCAGACCAAGTCAAGTCACACCTGCAAGTGACCCAGCAAGTGCTCACTTCTTTAGGATTCCTTCTCAATCTACCAAAGTCAGTTCTCAAGCCAGTGCAGCTTCTCACCTTCATAGGTGCAGAACTAGATACGATGAAAGCAAGAGCCATCCTTCCCCTGGAAATGGCAAGGACCCTCATGGAACTGGCCTCTTCATTCAGCCTTCAGGTGTCTCGACCAGCAAGGCATTTCCTTCAGGTACTGTGCCACATGGCAGCTTCCACAACAGTGGTCCAGGGTGCAAGATTCCAAATGAGGGACATTCAGTTCCACTTAAGAGCTTTTTGGTCCCAAATAAAGGATTCCCTTACCAAACTAATTCCAGTGACTCGAACTCTGATCCAAGCCCTGCAATGGTGGCAGGATCAGGATAATTTGAGGCAAGGGGTTCCATTTGTCACTCAGTCTCATTCAGTGGTCCTCATCACAGATGCTTCCCTGCTGGACTGGGGAGCCCATTTGGGGGAACTTACCACCCAGGGACTGTGGTCGCCTCAGGAATCTCTGCTTCACATCAATCTCTTGGAACTCAGAGCAGTGTTTCTGGCACTGCAAGCTTTTTCCAAATCTGTACAGAACAAGGTGATTCAGGTCAGGACAGACAACACCACCACCATGTGGTACATCAACAAGCAAGGAGGCACTCGGTCTACGACCTTGTGCACAGAAGCAATGAAGTTGTGGTCCCTGGCCTATTCCTTGCAAACCTCTCTGATAGCAGTTCACCTCCCAGGGAAGGACAATGTCCTAGCAGATGCACTGAACAGAATATCCCAGGGCCATCATGAATAGGCCCTAGATCCCCTAGTGTTGAAAGTGATTTTCTCAAGATGGGCCACTCCAGAGATAGATCTTTTTGCAGCCCCAGACAATCACCAACTTCCTCTCTTTTGTTGCAGACCCCCAGTCTTGTGCTCAGTCCCCCTGGATGCTCTGATTCTGAACTGGGAAGGGAAATTTCTGTATGCTTTTCCTCCTTCCCTCTCCTGTTCAGAGTGTTAGTCAAGATAAGGTCACAACCATGCAAAGTGATTCTGATTGCTCCAGACTGGGCCAGGCAGCCATGGTATCCCTTGTTGCTGTCCCTAACAGTCCATCTTCCCCTGTCTCTTCCCAGGAATTACAACCTGTTAACATCCTTCAGGGGAGGATTTGGTACCCAAATCTTCAGTCTCTCAATCTCAAGGCTTGGCTCTTGAAGAGTTAGAGTTTGCAGATCTGCATCTTTCCCAAGGGGTTCTGGATATCCTTAAGGCTTCTCGAAAAGCCTTCCACCAGAAAGACTTACAACTCCAAATGGAAAAGATTCAGCATTTGGTGTTCTAAAAAGAATATTAGTCCAGACTCTGCTGAATTGCCTACGGTTCTGGATTGTATGGTCCATCTTAATGGCCTAGGTCTCAGACCAGCTACTTTCAAGGTACACTTGGCAGCTGTGTCTGCTTTCCTGTCTGTAGGCAAGCCTTCCTCTCTGTCATCCCATCCTGTATTCTGTAAGTTTTTCAAGGGATTGCTTTACATCAATCCCCCCTTTAGGGATCCTGCTCCTGCTTGGGATCTTAATGTTTGCATTGCTCAGCTTATGAAACCCCCTTTTGAGCCTTTGTCCTCAGCAGAGCTTAAGTACTTGACTTGGAAAACTGTGTTTTTTGGTAGTCTTTACTTCTGCCAGACGCATCAGTGAACTGCAAGCCCTGTCAGTAGAATCTGATTTCATCTCTTTTCACAGAGATAAAGTGGTCCTTAGAACTAACAGAAAGTTCTTGCCTAAAGTGGTTTCAGATTTCCACCTCAATCAGTCTATATGTCTCCCTGTTTTCTTCACTGATCATTCTTCCTCGGGAGAGAGGAGATTACACAGTTTGGATGTTAAAAGAGCCCTTAGTTACTACATAGAGCGTACCAAGGGTCACAGGTTTGAATCCCTCCAGTTGTTCCTCACTTATGGAGAAGTTGGGAAGAGCAAACCTGCCACTAAGAGATCTATTGCCAGGTGGATTGTGTCTTGTATTCAATTCTGCTATGAAAAACTAGGTAGAATTCCACCCTCAGGCCTGAGGGCTCATTCCACAAGAGGTACAGCTGCTTCCCTGGCTGCTGCCAGGGATATCCCTCTCTTAGAAATTTGTCAAGCAGCCACCTGGAAAACTGTCCATACTTTCACCAAGCATTACTCTCTGGATATCCAGGCTAGGAGTGATGCTCAGTTTGGCACAGCAGTACTGCAGAGCCTGTTTCCAAAGTAGGTTCTGTCCCTCCTCCATGGAGGTACTGCTTGATAGTCTGCAATTGTCAGAATGCAGCAAGACTTCATGTTGTTTGAAGAAAAAATTACTCACCTTAGTAATTATGTTTCTTCTAGTGGAGTCTTGCTGTATTCTGACCTCCCCTCTCAGAACCTAGTTTTTGGGATGTGGGTGGGCAAGAGCAGTGTTGGCACCCTAGGGGTGCCCCTTTTACACTCTCTTTTTTCTTTGGGTGGAAAGTTGTTTCATTTGATGAGTTTTTGTTTTTGGGTTTCCTGACTTGAGTCTTCCTTTGAGAACCAAAAACATTATAATTTTGCCAGTTGGCTAGTAAAAATGTAAGTTTCCACACAGAACACCTAGTGAGTTTTTGCTCGTAAAGATCTGACAGTTGCAGTTCGAATAACAACACGCAGAGGCTTCAACCGAGCTTGAGATGAACATTCTATGCCATGCATAGAAAAGTTAACCCTATGTTCTCCGGGGCAGTTGAAAGGCAGGACCTAACTACAATTGTCAGAATACAGCAAGACTCCACTAGAAGAAACATAATTACTAAGGTGAGTAATTTTTTCTTCCTACCGCCGAGGAGATAGCCAGAGCGATTCGGATTGTGGAATCACTTTGCCCGGTTCCGACCGATCCGGCACCTTTTGGCAGGGGCTCAGTTCGGTCGGTTTCCCCGGTTCACGATTATACCCCTGAAGAATTTTATGAACCAGAGTTTGAGGAGGAAGGGGAGTTTGAAGATGATGATGGTGAAAGTCTGGATGTGCCTGTGGAACCAGACATCTCCCCAGACAGACCTTCAGGTGTATCCCCTCCTAGGCTTTCTGTGTCCTCTTCCCACTTTATGTTCTACAGAAAGGTGGCTGAGACCCTCCAGCTTCCTATGGAAGAGGCAATGGAGGAGCCGGATTCTGTGGAAATGCTGGACATCCCAGAGTCCAGGAGACTGTCTATTCCCCTTCATAAATCTTTTGGGAAGCAGACACAAAAAATCCTGAAGTCTCCCAATTCTATACTTCCTGTGGATAGAAAAATGGACAAGAGGTATACACTATCGGGCTCAGATACAGAGTTTTTATATCAGCAGTGCAGCCATGTTGGGGTTGTGCAGGCTGCTGCCTGTGATAAGGCAAACATTCCCTTGGCTTCACACCCCCCAGACAAAAACTCCAAGAAGATTGATGCCATGGCAAAAAAGCAGTACATGGCATCTTCCTTGGGACTCAGGCAGGTGAATTATATGGCCTATACAGCTAGGTACCAGAAGTCCAGGTGGGACACTGTACTGGCACTGGCTAAACAGGCCTCCCCCCAGCTAGCCAAGGAGTTGGAGGAGGTGACTGCAGATGGGATTGAGGCATCAAAAGTACAGTTTCATGCTGCTGTGGTCTCCAGTGATGTGTCATCAAGAGTCATGGCTACATCTGTAGCTCTTCGGAGAATGGCTTGGCTCAGATGTACTAGCCTCTCGCAGGATACCCAGGCTAAGGCCATGGATTTTCCTGTAGTGGGTAATTCTCTGTTTGGGGAGCAGACAGAGAATTACGTGAAGAAAGTGGATGAGTGCAGGACCACAGGAGTGCTCAGGCCAAAGAGAGACAGGCAACTCCTCAAAGGCAGCAGTCTAGTGGCAGGGGCAGGCCTTTTCATAGGCCTTTTTACCAAGCACAGGCCTCTTCTCCCTTTTCACAGAGGGAGTTCTTCAGAGGGAGAGGCAGAAGGGGGATGAGCAGGGCTGCATCCACTCCTCAGCCTAAGGCCCCTGCCAAGCAGACACCCTGATGGGCCTGCCCGGGTCGACTCTCCTATTCCAGTAGGGGGGGGGCAGGCTGGCTTACTTCGTCCAGGACCGGATGTCTATTACATCAGACAAGTGGGTCCTGGAAGTAGTAAGCCAGGGACTGGTTCTCAGCTTCAAAAAATTTCCAAAGATAAGAGCCAGATCTTTTCCAGCTGCAGGTCTCTCAGAAACCCTTGCCATACAGGCAGAGGTTTCATCTCTGCTGGCCTTAAAAGCCATAGAGAGAGAGAGTACCTACCCTACACTGGGGCAAAGGTCTGTACTCCAGGTACTTCCTTACCCCAAAAAAGACAGGGGAGTGGCGACCCATCCTAGACCTAAGATACCTAAACAAACATCTTTTAAAACCAAAGTTCAAGATGGTAACTCTGGGAATAATCCTTCCCTCTCTAAGGCCAGGGGACTGGCTAGCCTCCCTGGACCTCAAAGATGCCTACTACTTTCACATTCCCATCAGGTGCTCCCACAGAAAGTACCTCAGGTTCGAGTTGCCCTCAGACCACTATCAGTTCAGAGCAATGCCCTTTGTGAAAACCCTTGGGGCTGAAGTTAGGCCAAAGTGCCTGGCAGTAGTAGTTGCTTTTCTTAGAAGGCAAAATATTTCCATTTTTCCATATCTGGATGATTGGCTAATAGTGGGCCAGTCTTCAGACCAAATCAAGTCACACCTGCAAGTGACCCAGCAAGTGCTCACTTCCCTAGGATTTCTTCTCAACCTTCCCAAGTCAGTTCTCGAACCAGTCCAGCTTCTTACCTTTATAGGGGCAGAACTGGATACGGTCAAAGCAAGAGCCTTTCTTCCCCTGGAAAGGGTAAAGGTTCTTTTAGAACTAGCCTCTTCCTTCAGCCTTCAGGTATCTTGACCAGCAAGGCATTTCCTCCAGCTCTTGGGCCACATGGCAGCTTCAACAGCAGTGGTCCAAGGGGCAAGATTCCAGATGAGGGACATTCAGTTCCATCTGAGGGCTTTTTGGTCTCAGAGGAAGGATTCCCTTACCAAACTGATTTCAGTGACTCTGACCTTGATCAAAGCCCTTCAATGGTGGCAGGATCAGGACAATTTAAGGCAAGGGTCCCATTTGCCACTCGGTCTCATTCAGTGGTCCTTACCACGGATGCTTCCCTTCTGGGCTGGGGAGCCCATCTGGGGGCCCTCACTGCCCAGGGTCTGTGGTCCTCTCAGGAATCCCTTCTCCATATCAATCTCCTAGAACTCAGAGCAGTTTTTCTGGCCCTGCAAGCTTTCTCTCAGTCAGTGCAGAGCAAAGTGGTTCAGGTCAGAACAGACAACACCACCACCATGTGGTATATCAACAAGCAGGGAGGCACTCGGTCTATGGCCTTGTGCACAAAAGCCATGAAGTTGTGGTCCCTGGCTTATTCCCTGCAAATCTCTCTGATAGCATTTCACCTTCCAGGGAAGGACAATGTGCTAGCAGATGCACTGAGCAGGATCTCACAGGGCCATCATGAATGGTCCCTGGACCCTCTGGTATTGAAGGTGATTTTTTCAAGGTGGGGCACTCCAGAGATAGATCTTTCTGCAGCCCCAGACAATCACCAACTTCCTCTCTTTTGTTGCAGACGCCAGTCTTGGGCTCAGTCCCCCTGGATGCTCTGGTTCTGAACTGGGAAGGGACATTTCTGTATGCCTTCCCTCCCTTCCCACTTCTGTTCAAAGTTTTAGTCAAGATAAGGTCACAACCTTGCAAAGTGATTCTGATTGCTCCAGACTGGGCAAGACAGCCTTGGTACCCCCTGTTGTTGTCCCTAGCAGTCCATCTTCCCCTATCTCTTCCCAGGAATTACAACCTGTTAACCTCCTCTCAGGGGAGGATTTGGTACCCAAATCTTCAGTCTCTCAATCTGAAGGCATGGCTCTTGAAGAGTTAGAGTTTGCAGATTTGCATCTTTTTCAGGGGTTCTGGATATTCTCCAAGCTTCTCGAAAGCCCTCCACCAGAAAGACTTATAACTCCAGATGGAAGAGATTCAGCATTTGGTGTTCCAAGAAGCATATTTCTTCAGATTCTGCCGACTTGCCTACGGTTCTGGATTATATGGTCCATTTTAATGGCCTAGGCCTCAGACCAGCTACTGTCAAGGTACACTTGTCAGCTGTTTCTGCTTTTCTGTCAATGGGGAAATCTTCCTCACTATCATCTCATCCTGTGTTCTGTAAATTTTTTAAAGGATTGCTTCATACCAATCCTCCCTTTAGAGACCCTGCCCCTGCCTGGGATTTAAATGTTTGCATTGCGCAACTTATGCAACCTCCTTTTGAGCCTATGTCCTCAGCAGAGCTTAAGTACTTGACTTGGAAAACTGTGTTTTTGGTAGCCATTACCTCTGCCAGACGTATCAGTGAATTGCAAGTCCTGTCAGTGGAGCCTGATTTTATCTAATTACACAGGGATAAAGTGGTCCTTAGAACCAATAGAAGGTTCTTGCCTAAAGTGGTTTCAGACTTCCATTTGAATCAGTCTATGTCTCTCCCCGTTTTCTTCACTGATCGTTCTTCCTCAGGAGAGAGGAGGCTACACAGTTTAGATGTTAAAAGAGTCCTTAGCTACTACATAGAGCATACCGAGGGTCACAGGTTTGATTCCCTCCAGTGGTTCCTCACTTATGGAGAAGTGGGAAAGGGCAAACCTGCCACCAAGAGAACTATTGCCAGGTGGATTGTGTCTTGTATACAATTCTGCTATGAAAAACTGGGAAAGATTCCACCCTCAGGCCTGAGGGCTCACTCTACAAGAGGTACAGTTGCTTCCCTGGCTGCTGCCAGGGATATCCCTCTCTTAGAAATTTGTCAAGCAGCCACCTGGAAAACAGTCCATACCTTTACCAAGCATTACTCTCTGGATATCCAGGCTAGGAGTGATGCTCGGTTTGGCACAGCAGTACTTCAGAGCCTATCCCCAAAGTAGGTTCTGTCCCTCCTCCATGGAGGTACTGCTTGGTAGTCTGTACTTGTCAGAATACAGCAAGTCTTCAAGTTGTTTGAAGGAAAAATTACTCACCTTAGTAATTATGTTTCTTCTATTGGAGTCTTGCTGTATTCTGAACCCCCTTCCTGCCTCTCCTCTCAGAACCTGTTTTTTGGGAAGTGGTGGGCAGGTGCAGTGTTGCACCTCAGGGGTGCTCCTTTGCACCCTCTTCTTTTTGTTTGGGTGTTTGTTTTATTATTATTCTTGTTTGGTTTGGTTTTTGGGTTTGGGGTTTCCTGACTTGAGTCTTCCTTTGGGAATCCAAAACTTTTGGTTGCCAGTTGGCTAGTAAAAATTTTACAATTTCCACATAGAATAGCTAGTGAGTTTTGCTCGTAAGAATCTGACAGTTAGATTTCAAAGGGAAACAGACAGAGACATCAACCGAGCTCAAGCTCAGCATTCTATGCTCTGCATAGAAAGTTTAACCCTTTGTTCTCCGGGGCAGTTTAAAGGCTGGGGCTAATTGCACTTGTCAGAATACAGCAAGACTCCAATAGAAGAAACGTAATTACTAAGGTGAGTAATTTTTTTTCTTCTCCTACAACAAATCAGCATATTTATTCCTAAGAGAAATTAATTTACTGCATAATTGTTTGGAGGTCTGCGAAGTTAACTGATGTTCTATTGCCTGATTCGACTGAAAAAATAAGCAGCCGTCCTCTCCCTTTGCTTTTTCCTTTTGGACGCTAAACAAATAAATTTGCCTCTTATAAAACATTTTAAAAGCAGCCCATTCCATGTCTCCTTTCTCAGTAAAGCCTAATTACTGCTTCATTTTAAAGAAAATGTGATTTACTTATAAATGGAAAGTTATGTTTTGTTAAATTTGTAAAATATTAAAATGCACATTTATTTCAATAAAATTCTGGTGACAAAAAAATTGAAAACGTGGTATTCTAGGTGGAATACCAGTGTGATGAAAATGGTATTCTGTTTTGATAACTGGTATGCAAAATAGGGCAGAATACCATTAATTTCTGGCTCTGCTACAGCAGGGATGGGGTGACGCTGATATCATTGGTGACCATGTGATATTGATCATCCTTCACCAATAGGAATCTGTGGTAGGGTCCTTGACTTTGGCCATATAGTAGTAGTAGTAGGGGGAGGAGGAGGAGGGCCTTTACTAGGTGAAAACTGCCCACCCCTTGTATATAACACCAGCTACCTGCCCTAACAGCTGAAGCCATCAAAAGGACTGGCCCCCTCCTCCCTTCCTTTATGTCTAGATATGTGTGTGTGTGTGTGTGTGTGTGTGTGTGTATGCTCCCCCTGGAAGTCAAGTAATCATTGCTGGGTAGAATGAATGTTCCTGCCACAGAGGAAACCATCCACAAGGAAGGAGTATTTTAGGAGGATCTGGATATTGGCCACAGATACTACTATGTGTGCTAGAAGGGCATCTGGAGCAGTGGACAGCGCAGAAGCATGGAGGCCAGGAGGTGAGATGGCGAGGTGCAGGGGAAAACAGAATGAAGAAATAGATTCTCACATTTTTCGATTGCCTTGGTAAGCTGCATGGCTTCTTTCTACACCACTTGTTATGCTGTCTTCACAGTAGGACCAGGCAGCACTGTCTTTTGCACCCATAAAGCTACACTACACACAATTTTCACATGACCCTAACTTGAATTCATAATGAGTGGTGTGTGCTACTGTCTGTCTTACAGTAAATTTACTCCAGGCTCTCTCTGCCATGCTCACACATTTGTTGTGTACCCTGCTGTTTAACATTGACCCATAAACACAATGGATACTATCACTGGAATGTCAACAGCCGCAAGGATCAATTATCCTCCATCCCCTTGTCCCCATTTACCTTGTGCCTGTCCATTGTCTGCTGGCTCCAGGACTGGATGCAGACAGGCTGCATATAGTAATTCTCCAGGCAGAGGCCTGAGCAGCCAGTTTCTTCCAAGATAGGAGTTTTGATATGGAAGCCAAGAAATCCCATGTCATTCCAGCCATATTCACAGGCTGCACATGATGTGGGGCTGCTGCCACTGCCTGTAGAAAGGTGGAGGAAGTGCACTGCCTGTAGAAAGGTGGAGGAAGTGGACAAGAAGTTCAGTTAGATTCTGAGACCTTGCCAGTTGAAAGGACAGTCTGTGCTTTCCAGCTTCTACTGTATGCTGCAGTGAATGTTGCTGAAGCTGAACTGGATGGTTTTTTTTGTTTGTTTTTTTGTTGGGGGGGGGTTCCCAGTGATCTGCTGTAAATAATGCTGGTGAAGCAAGAGGACTCACAGATGCCCAAACTATTATGCTACCCCAGCTCGTACTCTGATCCCTAGATGCCTTGAATAGCTACACTATGAATCTGTAAAAAATGGTCAAACTGTCATCCATTATGGGAAGGCTATAAGGAAGCATGCTGTATTTGTTTAGGCAACTGTGGCAGTTTATTACACAATAACATAATTATTCAACTGTAAGCCTGGAGTGCCAGCCTTTGTTTATCAGGTAAACAATGTTGTCATTTGTGTATGTCACCATTTCAAAGAGAAATATGACTAAAATTTGAGCAGCATCTAAAGGCACACAATGAATTCTAAACTCTGATGTGTGTACACATTAGGTAAATACATACTTAGGTATTTCATGTGATGGAAGACCAATGGTGAAATCCATTCCTCTGCTGTCCTAGCAACAGGTGTAACCTGTGATGTTGTTCATCTGTAAGAACCCATCCAGTTTACGTTTGAATCAGCCAACATAATTTAATTTGTTTGCCTCGTGGGGCAATCAACCCCACAATCCTACCACCCTCTGAGTGAAGTCATGCTTTCTTTATTCTGTTCTAACCTACTCCCCAAGTTTCACACAGTGTCCCCTTGTTCTGTTTTTCAAACATCTTACTTCTGTCTACCTTCAGTCCCCCTGATTATAGTAAACAGCTAAATCTTATCCCCCTCTTCACTAGAGAACAGAGATCCAGCTATTGTCATCACTCCTCATATCCCAGCCCTGCCATGGCCCAGATCATCCTTGACACTCTCCACTTGGAAACATTTCCAAAATGTTTTCTTCTTGTTCAGCATTTACAGATCAGAATACAATTTGGATTATTGTGAGCTCTGCCCACCTGCCCTCGCACTCTGAATGTATTGTAAAACGTAAGTATTGTACCATAAGTCCCACATTTTGCAGTGAGGCAAAATTTCAGTATAATAAAAAAATAAATAAATAAAAATGTACACACCTAGTGTAACCCCTGGGAGATGCGACTGCTCATCTTTAGTTTTCTACCAAACCAAGGTTGTTTTTTTTTTTTTTACATGGTGGTCTGAAGCACCAAAAAAGGCGAGAGTGGCATTGGTGGGATTAGAACCTGGGTAACAGTGATAATTATGGGTTGTCAAATTTATTTATTTGCACTTCTTGACCAGGAAAGGTACCCTAAGCAATGACTGCTTGCTTCTAGGTGCGTCATGGGGGTGGGTTATATGATTCTGTTTCACTGACGGGAATGTTAGCCATGATATCAAGGAAACTCCGCTGTTCTTTGATAAGTGCCATGGGATCATGTACCTCCACCTGTACAGTGACTAGAGATGGGCAGAAGGGACCTCAATATTGTGCTATATACTGAACAACTGTCATGGATATATAGTTGAACATTATGATGAAAACCTGGGGGGAAACCATATTTAATGGAGCTCTTCTTTAATTATTTCAGATCTAAAACAATGATAAAGCTGACTCAGAAAGGGAGGATCTTACACGACAGGAGAGCATGAGCAATGGGAATGGATTAAAAAGGTATAGGTACTAAACTGGTACAATGACATGAACTGGTGCTATAAGATCACACAACTAGAATGAGAAATGATCCTATTAAAGATGCAGTCCTGTTTAGCTGAGGTAACCAACTAACCAGGGCAATCAGGGGCTCAGTTACAGTAGTCATCATCCCCAGTACTCTGTCTTTGCAAATAGAATCTGACCTGGATTTTGGAGGCAGTGTAATGCAGCCTTGGGAAACGAGATTCCAGGCTCAAATCCCATCACTCACAAGCTCACATTTTGTCCTCAACCAAGTCATGTAGCCTCTCTGTGCTTCAGTCCTCTCAGTTATACAGCTAGGTAAAATCATGACCCCCGAGAGAGAGAGAGACACACACACACACACAGGCACACACACTTATACAGTGCCCTGTGTGTTTTGCCTGGTCCCGCTGATCTAGTGGCGGGACACCGCGACGAAGCGCTGAAGCTTTTCGCGCTCCTCTGAGCCATTCTTCCTGCCAGCGCTTTGTACGGCTCCCCACCTGCCCCCACCTCACCCACCCTAGGTGGACCTGTACCTATATAGGACCTTCTAAGGTCAGATGACCAAGCGCCTCATTTTCCATTGGCTCCTTGTACTGTGTAGCCACTAGGGGTGCGTCTAATCTATACTCACTGTTAGCCTTTGACAGCTCTGTCCTGTACGCTTGCCTGAGCTACATGAGTTTCATATTTTTGGTATCTTTTTTGTAGCGGTGTTCCTTAACTAGCTTTATTTACTCTATTTTGAACCTAAACCTCTTATCTACCCCTACAACTACTCTGCTTCATTTCTCCTATATATAGTTGTACTGTACTAAAATTGGGATAATTGGTTCCTTAGCGTCTATCATAGGTACTCGGCTACATTGCCGGTCAAACAGGGAATTTGTCTAACCGGACTATATCTTGATATTCTTTTGTAATACACAGTGCGGTTTGCTAACTATGCCTCCAGTTAGTGGCCTCACCCAACTCCCCCGGTGACATAATAATGCTCCGCTACCATGTGGTAGGGGTCACCCTCTCTTTTCATTACTCGGCATAAATCAATTATCTTTTTCAAACAACATGAAGTCTTGCTATATTATGACAATTGCAGTATGACCACAGGTTAGAACTGCTCTGGAGGTGAAATAGTTAACTTCCATGCAAGGCATGGAATCTTGAGCATGAGCTCGGTTACGGAAGCTCTGTCTGCTTGCTTTCAAACCGAAACCGTCAGATTCTTTACTCCGCCTCACTGAACAGTCGCTCCGGAGATTTCTCCTTTTGCTCGGTTCATTTTCGCGGTTTAAAACAGTTTAAAATATTAAATTTCGTCTAAATTTAACCGCAACCGTTCGGTTCAAGCTCTGTCTGTGGTAACGTAAGTAATAGATAGTTTTTACATATGAATTCTGTGTGGAACTTGTAAAACATTTATCGGTTCGGTTTGAACCGAATAGGTTGCATTTTCAATTGCTAGTCCTTTTTTAGAGTGCAGTTCCCGGTTCCTATCGGTTCTAAAAAAAACGGATTTCATTATGGTTTTTTCCACGGCCCATGACACGGTTGGGAACCGATAGGAGAGTCTTGCTTGGCGGATTGCCATAAAAGGGCAAGTTTTGGTTAGGCTGGCATAATGTCTGAGAAACCCAAAAGAAAAACCGGGCCTACTGGGTTTCAGCACTGCGATGTCTGTAGGGAAGCCTTTGCCAAGGCTGACCCTCACACCACCTGTGTTTATTGTCTGGGGTTTGACCACTTTGATTCAGACTGCCAGATTTGCAAGAATTTCCCTGCTGCCACTGTTGAAAAGAGAGTTGGTAGGCTCAGGGAAAGAGAGGCCAAAAAGTCCGCTGACCCAGATGGCCGGCCCGGTTCGGTGCCAACCGAACCTGAGGGAGTGCCCTCTGACCAGGCGATACTTCCTCGGGCAAGCGAAGAGCTGGCTCCGAGGAGCCAGTTCCTGCAAAAGGACTAGAAAGTCTGCTGCTGTGGAAAAGTCCTTTCCCCAACAGCTGAAGAGATAGCCAAAGCAATCCAAATTGTCCAGTCTCTTTCCCGGTTCCTGAACCGACTCCATCTGGGAGATGTTTGGTTCACTGGGTCCCACGGTTCAGGATTATGATTTGAGAATTTTATGAACTGTGGGGAAGAGATTATGAAGAGAGTGATTATGGTCTGGAAGATCTGGACGCTCTTATTGAGCCAGATACCCCCAGACAGACCTTTAGGGCCCCCAGGCTTTCTGAGTCCCCTGCTCATTTCATCTTTTACAAGAAGGTTGCTGAAACTCTTCAGCTTCCTGTTGAGGAAGCTGTGGATGATCAGGAAGAGCCTGATTATGTAGAAATGATGGATATTCCAGAATCTAAGAGACTGTCTATTCCCCTTCATAAATCTTTCAGGAAACAGACAGTAAAAGTTTTAAAAACTCCTCATTCTATACCTCCTGTGGATAAAAGGATGGACAGAAAGTATACTTTATCAGATTCTGACATAGAATTTCTCACACAGCAATGCAGCCATGTGGGTGTAGTGCAGGCTGCAGCCTGTGACAAGGCAAATATCCCCCTAGCTTCACATCCTCCTGAAAAGGATTCCAGGAAGATTGATGCTATGGCAAAGAAACAGTACATGGCAGCATCCTTGGGGCTCAGACAAGCAAATTACATGGCTTATGCTGCCAGATACCAGAAATCCAGATGGGATACTGTGCTGGCTCTAGTCAAACAACTCCCTGACAAGTTTGCCAGGGATCTGGAACAGGTGGCTTTAGATGGTATCGAGGCATCAAAAATGCAATTTCATGCTGCGGTGGACTCTAATGATGTATCTTCTAGAGTTATGGCTACTTCTGTGGCACTTCGCAGAATGGCGTGGCTCAGATGCACCACATTGTCACAGGATACCCAGTCAAAAGCCATTGATTTTCCTGTGATTGGCAATTCTTTGTTTGGGGAGCAAACAGAGAATTATATGAAGAAAATGGATGAATACAGGACCACCTATCGGAGTGCACAAGCCAAGGAAAGGCAGGCCACTCCTCAGATGCAGCCTCCCAGAGGCAGAGGCAGGCCTTTTCATAGGTCCTTTTATCAGGCTCAAGCCTCCTCTTCCTCCTATGCCCAGAGGGGATTCTTTAGAGGAAGGGGCAGGAGGGGTTCAAGCAGGCCTGCTTCACTCCTCAGCCCAAAGCCCCTGCCAAGCAGGCACCCTGATGGGGTAGCCAGGGCCTTCCTCCTCTACCGGGGGGCAGGCTGGCTTACTTTGTCCAGGACTGGAAGTCTCACATCAGACAAGTGGGTCCTGGAAGTAGTAAACCAGGGACTGGTCTTCAGCTTCAGAAAATTTCCAAGCTGAGGACCAGATCTTTCCTTCTGCATCTCCATCGGAGGCACTGCCTTAGAGTCAGAGGTCTCCACCCTCCTCGCCTCAGAGCCGTGGAAAGGTTCCACCCCTACACCAGGGCAAAGGGTTGTACTCCAGGTACTTCTCACCCCAAAAGACAGGAGAATGGCGGCCCATCCTGAATCTCAGATACCTAAACAAGCACCTTTTAAAACTAAAGTTCAAAATGGTGACTCTGGGAATAATTTTACCTTCCCTAAGGCCAGGGGACTGGCTAGAATCCCTGGACCTCAAGGATGCCTACTTCCATATTCTCATCAGAAGCTCCCACTGGAAGTACCTCAGGTTCGAGCTGCCCTCAGGCCATTACCAGTTCAGAGCAATGCTCTTTGGACTCACCTCGGCTCCAAGGGTATTTACCAAGTGCCTGGCAGTAGCAGTAGCTTGCCTAAGAAGGCAAAAGATTGCCATCTTTCCTTATTTGGACGATTGGCTCATAGTAGGACAATCCCCAGATCAGGTCAACCTACATCTTCAGATAACCCAGCAACTGCTTACGTCACTAGGTTTCCTTCTGAATCTCTCAAAGTCAGTACTGGAGCCTGTCCAGCTCCTAACCTTCATAGGCGCAGAGCTGAACACCCAGGAAGCCAGGGCCTTCCTCCCTCTAGACAGGGCAAACACCCTAGTCTCCCTGGCCTCTTCATTCACCCTGCAGGTCTCTCGACCAGCAAGGCATTTTCTGCAGCTCCTAGGGCACATGGCTGCTTCCACAGCAGTAGTGCAAGGAGCAAGGTTTCAGATGAGGGACATTCAGTTCCATCTGAGGGCCTTTTGGTCACAAAGAAAGGATCCTCTTACCAAACTGATCCCAGTAACTCGAACTCTGATCCAAGCCCTTCAGTGGTGGCAGGATCAGAGCAACCTGAGACAAGGAGTTCCTTTGTCACTCAGCCTCACTCATTAATCCTTACTACAGATGCATCCCTCTTGGGGTGGGGGCCGACATGGGCGATCTCACTACCCAGGGACTGTGGTCCCCACAGGAATCTCTGCTCCACATCAACTTGTTGGAGCTCAGAGCAGTTTTTCTAGCACTTCAAGCTTTCTCAAAATCTGTTCAGAACAAGACTGTGCAGGTCAGAACAGACAACTCCACTACAATGTGGTAAATCAACAAGCGGGGGGGCACTCGGTCTACGGCCTTGTGCACCGGAGCCATGAAGTTGTGGTCTCTGGTGTACTCCCTGAACACCTCGCTTATGGCAGTTCACCTCCCAGGCAAAGACAATGTCCTGGCAGCTGCTCTCAGCAGGATCTCTCAGGGCCATCACGTGTGGTCCCTGGATCCCCTGGTTCTGTGAGTGGTATTTGCCAAATGAGGCACCCCGCAAATAGATCGCTTTGCAGCTCCAGACAATCATCAACTTCCTCTCTTTTGCTGCAGGCCCCCAGTCTTGGGCTCAGTCCCTCTGGACGCCTTAGCCCTCAGCTGGGAAGGGAAGTTTCTCTATGCCTTCCCTCCTTTCCCTCTCCTGTTCAAAGTGCTAGTCAAAATCAGAGCCCAATCCTGCAGGGTCATTCTGATTGTCCCGGATTGGGCCAGGCAACCCTAGTATCCTCTCCTCCTGTCCTTAGCAGTCCATCCTCCCCTGTGCCTTCCCAAGAATCACAATCTGTTAACCTGTGCCCAGGGAAGAGTTTGGTATCCGAATCTCAAGTCTCTCAATCTCAAGGCCTGGTTCTTGAAGAGCTAGAGTTTGCTGGCCTATACCTCTCTCAAGGTGTAATGGATATACCCAAGGCTTCTAGGAAGCCTTCTACCAGGGCTACTTATAACTCCAAATGGAAAAGATTTTCCATATGGTGCTCGGAAAAGAATATTTCCCCAGACACTGCTGATTTACCCACAGTTCTAGATTATATGGTCCATCTAAACACTTTAGGGCTGAGACCAGCTACCCTGAAGGTACATTTGGCAGCTGTCTCTGCTTTTCTTTCAGCAGGTAAACCCTCTCCTCTTTCATCTCACCCTGTATTTGCCAAGTTTTTTAAGGGTTTGCTTCACACTAACCCTCCATTCAGGGACCCTGCCCTGCCTGGGATCTCAATGTTTGCATTGCTCAGCTCATGCAACCTCCTTTCGAGCCCTTGTCTTCAGCTGAGCTTAAGTTCCTGACTTGGAAAACTGTGTTTTTGGTAGCTATCACCTCTGCCAGAGGCATAAGTGAATTGCAAGCATTGTCAGTGGAGCCAGACTTTATCTCCTTTCATAGAGATAAGATAGTCCTTCGGACTAATAGAAAGTTCCTGCCTAAGGTGGTTTTGGATTTCCACCTTAATCAATCTATTTCTCTCCCTGTTTACTTCACTGACCATTCTCCCTCTGGTGAGAGGAGGCTGCACAGATTAGATGTGAAGAGGGCCCTTAGCTACTACATAGAGTGTACCAAGGGTCACAGGTTTGACTCCCTCCAACTGTTCCTCACTTATGGTGAGGTTGGAAAGGGGAAACCTGCCACTAAAAGATCCATTGCCAGGTGGATTGTCTCTTGTATCCAATTCTGTTATGAAAAGTTGGGTAAGATTCCCCCCTCAGGCCTGAGGGCTCACTCTACCAGAGGTACAGCTGCTTCTCTGGCTGCTGCCAGAGACATCCCCATTCTAGAGATATGTCAAGCAGCTACCTGGAAAACGGTTCACACTTTTACCAAGCATTATTCACTGGACATTCAAGCTAGAAGTGATGCTCGGTTTGGCACAGCTGTCCTTCAGAGCCTATTCCCTAAGTAGGTTCTGTCCCTCCTCCATGGGGGTACTGCTGTGTAGTCTGCAATTGTCATAATATAGCAAGACTTCATGTTGTTTGAAGAAAAAATTACTCACCTTAGTAATGTTGTTTCTTCTAATAGAGTCTTGCTATATTATGACCTCCCTCCCTGCCTGCCCCTCTCAGAACCTCGTTTTTGCGCTGTGGGTGGGCATCACAGTGTTGGCACTCTGTTTTTCTTGCCACTTTGTTATTTTGTTTCACCCTCCCTAGGGTGAGTGTGTTTTTATTTCATTATTGAGTCTCTTGACTTGAGTCTTTTTTCGAGACCAACAAGTGTGTTTGTTAGGGTAGTAGCCAGTTGGCTAGTGTAGGTTTACAGCTTCTACACAGAACATTAGTGAGTTTTAGCTCGTAAAGATCTGACGGTTTCGGTTTGAAAGCAAGCAGACAGAGCTTCCTTAACCGAGCTCGCGATCAAGATTCCATGCCTTGCATGGAAGTTAACTATTTCACCTCCGGAGCAGTTCTAACCTGCGGTCATACTGCAATTGTCATAATATAGCAAGACTCCATTAGAAGAAACAACATTACTAAGGTGAGTAATTTTTTCTTCTTTACCGTGCAACCAGAACAGTAATTCTCTTGGGCTTAGGGACTTTAGGTTCTCTAACCTTTTAATTTTGAAATGCTGGCCTGTATATGCTTGGCAATACTTTTTCTACAGAAGTGGATGTACATACTATGTGCATTTTGCCCTTTGTAAATGGAGGGGGAAGCATTTCTTGCCCTTTGCATACTACTCTGTAAGGCTCTTGTTCCTACCAATCCTAGTGCTTCTTCTATCAGGCGATGTTGAACCTAATCCAAGTCCTCCCTCCCACTTCTCTTCTGCTGATCTATCTGGGATAACTAATAAAGGATTCTTCATTGCACATATTAACATTAGGAGCCCAACGCACAACATGGATGAACTGGAAGCGTGGATCAAAGTCTATAACCCGGACATTCTCTGTCTTACTGAAACATGGCTGAAACCTCAAATCTCTGACTCTCTCTGCTCAATAGCTAATTACTCCTTGATCTGCGGAGACAGACCGGAGACTAAGCATGGCGGGGGTGTGGCTCTCTACCACAAGAACCACCTCAGCATTACAGCTGTCCATATCCAGGCCTCACCAACTTTGTGTGAATCCATTCATGCCATAGTTTCACTTGGTGCAAAGAAATTACATATCTGCGCATATAACCCTCCCTCTGTGGGTTTGGCAGGACTCCAGGACCTCCTTGACCAAGCATCACAGTCTGTCAATCTAAACAAGGCTATAATCCTGGGGGATCTAAACCTAAACTGGTTAGGTCCTACCCAAAGCTCTTTTATGTCACTAGTTTACAGCTATAACCTATACCAGTTGATAACAGAGCATACGAGAACGCCAACTCCACCTAAACCAGGCACCCTTATCGACTGGTTACTTGCCAGTCTCCTGGAGCATGTGATCACGTTGGGTGTCCTTTCTGATGCAATAACTGACCATTCTCCAATTTTATTATTTATTTATTTATTTATTTGTACCTGGGCCTTGGGTGCCCCACTATCTCCTCCACCTCATTTCGTCACCTTCACAAATTGTGTAACCATGGATCAAAATGCTTTCCTTCATGATGTTTCCAACATTGACTGGACTGAGGTCTATCATGCACGTAGAATTGAGGATGCCCTACATATTTTTCTAAATGAATTCAGTGCAGTTTAGATGAAGCATGCCCAGAAAGTTACTAGGAGGGTCAAAGGTAATCAAACTAGGTGGCTCCACAAAGACCTGCTTGCTGAGCTGTGACTCAGGGATAAGCTGTGGAAGCACTATAAACATACTTGGCTTGTTTTCTGATCTCAATACTTGTAGAGCTCACAGAAATTCCTACAAAAAACAAATTAGATGAGCCAAAAGTAAGTACTGCCAGAACCTGTTATCCAGCTCGGCCCATGACCCTCGGAAATTCTGGGCCCATGTAAAGACTTTTCTTGGTGCATCGCAATCTACTACCCCATCAGAAATGATACGCAGTGGTGCTCACTGCAGCAACTCTAATACCATTGCGAATGCTTTCAACAGGATGTTCTCTGATCTCTCATTATACACCTCTTCCTTCCCATCCGTGTTTACATCCTCTCAGACCTCTGACTCTAGCAAACCAGCGGACCCCCCCTTCATCTTCTGAACGGTCTCCTCTGACTCTGCCTTTTTACTTTAAGGCTATAACCAGATCACAGGTCCTCAAACACCCGAAATCAATCTCTGACAACACTAGCCCAGGGTCTGACTCCCTTGAGCCCCGCCTGCTGAAGCTGGCGGCCCCTCTCATTGCCTCTCCACTGGCAAATATTTACAGGTTATCCCTTTCTTGTGGTGGTGTTCCAGACCTTTGGAAAATTGCTAGGATTACTCCAATATTTAAAAAAGGGGATAAGAAGGATATTATAAATTATAGGCAAATAGTGATTCTCTTGGTCCTGAGCAAAATACTGGAGAAGCTTGTCGCCGCCCAAACACTTGACTTCTTGGCAACCTCAAATCTTCTCTCAGACACTCAGCATGGTTTCAGGAAAAATCATAGTATGTCAACTGCTCTGATAAAACTCACTTCGGATATAAACTCTCTAGCATGGACTCTGGACGACTTACAGGGGCTGTCTTCATTGACCTCACCAAGGCCTTTGATCTGGTTGACCACCCCTTGCTCCTGTCTACCCTTCAAAACCTGGGCTTCTCGACTCCTGTTGTGAACTGGTTTAGCAGCTACTTATCTAGCAGGACCCAAACAGTGAAATTAAACTCCGTATTATCTGACAGCACTACATTCAATGTTGGTGTTCCCCAGGGGTCCACTCTGAGGCCACTTCTATTCTCGCTCTTTATCAATAATATTCCAGGTGCTACTACAACCTATTTATCTCTTCGCTATGCTGATAATCTTGTCATCTACACCAGCTCTGTAAATGTTGATTGCCTCAACTTGTCACTTTCCACTGATTTCGGGAACATTTAAAACTGGCTGCGCAACCATAAATTGGTTCTAAATGCCCAAAAAACAAAAACTATGCTCCTAGGCTCTGCCCCTAAGCTTAGGGCTTGTCCATTGCCCCTGATGGTCTATGAGCTTGAGGGGACTAAAGTAGAGTCTGTCACGTCCTTTAATTATCTTGGTGTCATGCTTTACTAATCACTTGATCTCAGTTTCCACATTCAGTCAACTGGGGAAACAATTAATAGTAGGCTGGGTGTTGCCTACAAAACTAGCTACATGTTAACACCATCTGCTAAGCTGGCTATTGCCAGGGGGATCCTGCTCCCCACCCTGACATATTGTGCTCCTGTCCTTGCAGTTGCCCAAAAATCATCACTTCAGAAATGAGACGTCACTTACAACAATGTCTGTTGCTACACATCATCGTCCCCTCGACTTAAGCATTGCTGTCTGCTCTATAGTGATCTTGGCTGGCTCGCTCCCTCTGCATCCAGACAATACTATCTTGGCTCTCTGTCTGACTCCATTATCAGGCTTCAAACCCCTACCTTACTTGCGACGCTGCTAATTCCCCTCACCTACTCCTGTGGACTGCGATCAGCTGACAAATCATTACTAAGGGTACCGAAGTGTCATAACTCTGAAGGCACTGGGGGCCTTTAAATATGCTGCTCCTCTGCTTTGGAATGCTCTTCCCTTAGATCTAAGGCAATTTGCATCCCACTGTCACTTCAAAAGTGAGCTCCAATGATACCTATCTATGTCAGAACCCTGTACTTGCTTTGACCCTACTTGACTTGTCTGGAGGTCCGCTATGACCTTGTCCTAATATCTGTAACTTTCTAAACTCTCCTGTGCCTTATAACTACCCTCTCACACTCCTCTCTTCTACACATCCCTCTTATCTTGCCTTTGTCCTCCTTTCTTGCCTTTGCCTTGGCCTCCTTCCACCCCTCTATCATTTTTCCCTCCCCCTTACTTTACTTTATTTCACGGTTTGCCCTCCTCCTGCTGTTTCCTCTATTTGAAATTCTTAGGTGTTACACTGAGCTAAGTTGTATCCTATGTGTGCTGACACATGCACTTTGATTGCTGGTGCAGTAACCCATTCTAATATTTGTTTATTGACTGCTATCTCCTATACTATGTTGTATATGCTTTTGTTATTGTTTGCATGTACTGCTCGCTGTTGATCTGTTATTGATCTGCTGTTGTATCCTTGTGTAAATGGTTAAAAACTAAGCTGTATGTATTATTGCAATGCACTTCTGAAATGTTTTTGTATGTAATGCCTTGTACTCTCCCAGGTCATGCCTGAAAATAGTCATTTTTTGGCTAGTGCACTTACCCAGTCAACAAAAACTAAATAAATACTCTGTTTCTCTCTCTCATAGAAACATAGAAGTTGACTGCAGATAAGCACCATGTGGCCCACCCCACCTAGTCTGCCCTTTTTACCTGCCTATTTCAAACCATAGATCCTAGTTGATATGCAGCTCATCCTTTTTTTCCTGTCCCTAGGGTACCCTTATGTTTATCGCATGCAGTCTTAAATTCCCTGTTTTTGCCCCTACTACCTCCTTTGGGAGGCCGTTCCAAGCATCCACCACTCTTTCAGTGAAAAAATACTTTCTCGTGTTGCCTCTGAACCCCCAACTTCATTTCGTGACCCCTAGTTCAAACAACATGAAGTCTTGCTGTATTCTGACAAACTGCAGTTAGCTCCAGCCTTTAAACTGCCCGGGAGAACATAGGGTTAAATTTCTATGCAGTGCATAGAACGTTGAGCTCGAGCTCGGTTTAGGTCTCTGTCTGCAGCCCTTTGAAACTCAACCGTCAGATTCTTTACTCCGCCTCCCTGAATAGTCGCAACGGAGATTTCTCCTTCAGCTCGGTCCAAAAGTCAGTTAAAGTGTCGGTTTTAAACCGAAATTATTCCGAATTTATTCCGCATTGTCAGTTCAGGCTCTGTCTGCGGAACTGTGAGTACTAGATAGTTGTTTCTGATTATTGTGTGGAAATTGTAAGTTTGTTCGATCGGTTCGGCTGAACCGATCCTTTATATTGATTTCTTGTACTTTACTTTAGTGTGTGGTTACTGGTCCTTATCGGTTCTATAAAAAAAAAAAAAAAAAAATATAATTTTTTTCCAATACCTGTGACACGTTAGGAACCGATAAGGAGTCTTGTCTAGTGTTGCCGAAAAACAGGGTAAGTTTTGGTAAGTTGGCCATGTTCTGAGAAACCCAAGGAAAAAAATGGGCCCACTGGGTTTCAACACTGCAGTGAATGTGGGGAAGTCTTTGCTAAGGCCGATTCCCCACACCATCTGTGTCTATTGTCTGGGGTTTGAACACCTCGATACAGACTGCCAAATTTGCAAAACTTTTCCTAAGTCTACCCTGGAAAGGAAATTAGGTAGACTTAGGGAAAAGGAGGCTGAGAAGTCCGCTGACCCGGGTGGCCAGCGTGGTTCGGTTCCGACTGAACCAGAAGGAGTGCCCTCTGACCAGGGCAATACTTCTTCGGGCAAGAGGAAAACCGATCCTGAGGGATCGGTTCCTACTAAAAGGAAAAGAAAAGACAAATCAGCCTGTTCGGATCCAGAGGTTCATGTTCCGACCGCTGATGAGATTGCCTGAGCGATTTGGATTGTTGAATTGCTTCGCCTGGTTCTGTCCGATCCGGCTCTGTTGGCTAGGGGCTCGGTTCGGTCAGTTCCACCGGTTCAGGAATATGCCCCTGAAGATTTTTATGAACCGGAATTTGAGGAGGAGGGGAATTTTGAACAGGATGATGACTATGATGGAGCAGAAAGTCTGGAAGTTCCCATTGAACCGGACATCTTCCCAGACGGACCTTCTGGTGTTTCCCCTCCTAGGCTCTCTGAGTCCCCTTCCCACTATTTGTTTTACAGGAAAGTGGCTGAAACTCTTCAGCTTCCTATGGAGGAAGCTATAGAGGATCAAGAGGAGCCTGATTTTGTAGAGATGATGGACATCCCAGAGTCCAGGAGGCTGTCTATTCCCTTGCACAAATCTTTTGGGAAACAGACTCAAAACATTTTAAAATCTCCTAATTCTGTACCTCCTGTTGATAGAAGAATGGATAAGAGGTGCACGTTATCAGGCTCAGACACAGAGTTTTTCTACCAATAATGCAGCCATGTTGGGGTTGTGCAGGCTGCAGCCTGTGACAGGGCTAATGTCCCCTTGGCTTTACACTCCCCAGATAAAGACTCCAGGAGGATGGATGCCTTGGCAAAGAAGCAATACATGGCATCCTCTTTGGGACTCATGCAGGCTAATTATATGGCCTATACAGCCAGGTACCAGAAGTCCAGGTGGGACACTGTACTGGCACTGGCTAAGCAGGCCTCCCCCCAGCTGACCAAGGAGCTGGAGGAGGTGGCTGTGGATGGATTGAGGCATCTAAGGCACAGTTCCATGCTGCTGTGGACTCCAATGATGTGTCATCAAGAGTCATGGCTACATCTGTGGCTCTTCAGAGAATAGCTTGGCTCAGATGTACTAGCCTCTCATAGGACACCCAGGCTAAGGCCATGGATTTCCCTGTGGAAGGTAATTCTCTGTTTGGGAAGCAGACAGAGAATTACATGAAGAAGATGGAGGAGTATAGGACCACTTATAGGAATGCACAGGCCAAGGAGAGGCAGGCAACTCCTCAAAGGCAGCATTCTAGGGGCAGGGGCAGGCCTTTTCATAGGCCTTTCTGCAAAGCACAGGCCTCTTCTCCTTTTTCACAGTGGGTGCTCTTCAGAGGGAGAGGCAGAAGGGGGATGAGCAGGGCTGCATCCACTCCTCAGCCTAAGGCCCCTGCCAAGCAGACACCCTGATGGGTCTGCCCGGGTCGACTCTCCTATCCCTGTAGGGGGCAGGCTGGCTTACTTCGTACAGGACTAGGTGTCTGTTACTTCAGACAAGTGGGTCCTGGAAGTAGTAAGCCAGGAACTGGTTCTCGGCTTCAAAAAATTTCCGAAGTTGAGAGCCAGATCTTTTCCACCCGCAAGTCTCTCCGAAACCCTTGCCCTAGTGGCAGAGGTTTCATCTCTTCTAGCCCTAGGAGCCATAGAGAGAGTTCCTACCCTACACTGGGGCAAAGGCCAGTACTCCAGGTGCTTCCTTACCCCAAAAAAGACAGGGGAGTGGTGACCCATCCTAGATCTAAGATACCTGAACAAACATCTTTTAAAACCAAGGTTCAAGATGGTGACTCTGGGAATAATTCTTCCCTCTCTAAGGCCAGGGGACCGGCTAGCCTTCCTGGACCTCAAAGATGCCTACTTTCACATTCCCATCAGGTGCTCCCACAGAAAGTACCTCAGGTTCAAGTTGCCCTCAGGCCATTATCATTTCAAAGCAATGCCCTTTGGCCTAACATCAGCCCCAAGGGTTTTCACAAAGTGTCTGGCAGTAGTAGTGGCCTTTTTAAGAAGGCAAAAGATTTCCATCTTTCCATATCTGGACGACTGGCTCATAGTGGGTTAGTCTCCAGACCAAGTCAAGTCAGACCTGCAAGGGACCCAGCAAGTGCTGTCTTCCCTGGGGTTCCTTCTCAACCTCCCCAAGTCAATCCTCGAACCAGTGCAGCTTCTTACCTTTATAGGGGCAGAGCTAGATACTGTCAAAGCAAGAGCCTTTCTTCCCCTGGAAAGGGAAAGAGTTCTTGTGGAGCTGGCTTCTTCCTTCAGCCTTCAGGTGTCCCGACCAGCAAGGCACTTCCTTCAGCTCTTGGGCTACATGGCAGCTTCTACAGTAGTGTTCCAAGGGGCAAGATTTCAGATGAGGGACATTCAGTTCCATCTGAGGGCCTTTTGGTCCCAAATGAAGGACCCTCTTACCAAACTGATTCCAGTGACTCGGACACTGATCCAAGCCCTACAATGGTGGCAGGATCAGGACAACTTAAGACAAGGGGTCCCATTTGTCACACGGTCTAATTTGGTGGTCCTTACCACGGATGCTTCCCTTATGGGGTGGGGAGCTCATATAGGAGCTCTCACAGCCCAGGGACTGTGGTCCCCTCAGGAGCCCCTTCTTCATATCAATCTCCTGGAACTCAGAGCAGTTTTTCTGGTTCTGCAAGCTTTCTCAGTCAGTACAGAACAAGGTGGTTCAAGTCAGAACAGACACCACCACCATGTGGTACATCAACAAGCAGGGAGGCACTCGGTCTACGGCCGTGTGCACAGAGGCCATGAAATTGTGGTCCTTAGCTTATTCCCTGCAGACCTCTCTGATAGCAGTTCACCTTCCGGGAAAGGACAATGTGCTAGCAGATGCACTGAGCAGGATCTCCCAGGGCCATCACGAATGGTCCCTGGACCCCTTAGTGTTGAAAGCAATTTTCTCAAGGTGGGGCACTCCAGAGATGGATCTCTTTGCAGCCCCAGATTATCATCAACTTCCTCTGTTTTGTTGCAGACCCCCAGTCTTGGGTTCAGTCCCTTTGGATGCTCTGATTTTGAACTGGGAAAGGACATTTCTGTGTGCCTTCCCTCCCTTTCCTCCACTGTTCAAAGTTCTAGTCAAGATAAGGTCACAACATTGCAAAGTGATTCTGATTGCTCCAGACTGGGCCAGACAGCCTTGGTACCCTCTGCTGCTGTCTCTAGCAGTCCATCTTCCCCTGTCTCTTCCCAGGAATTACAACCTGTTAACCTCCTCTCATGGGAGAATTTGGTACCCAAATCTTCAGTCTCTCAATCTCAAGGCATGGTTCTTGAAGAGTTAGAGTATGCAGATTTGCATCTGTCTCAGGGGGTTCTGGATATTCTCTAAGCTTCTCGAAAGCCCTCCACCAGAAAGACTTATAACTCCAAATGGAAAAGATTCAGCATTTGGTGTTCCAAGAAGCATATTTCTCCAGACACTGCTGAATTGCCTGCAGTTTTGGATTATATGGTCATCTTAATGGCCTAGACCTCAGACCAGCTACTCTTAAGGTACAAGGTACACTTGTCAGCTGTTTCTGCTTTTCTGTCAGTGGGGAAGTCTTCCTCACCATCTTCTCATCCTGTGTTCTGTAAATTTTTCAAGGGATTGCTTCATACCAATCCTCCCTTTAGGGATTCTGCCCCTGCCTGGGACCTGCTTTTGAGCCTATTCTCCTCAGTAGAGCTTAAGTACATGACTTGGAAAACTGTTTTTGGTACCATTACCTCTGCCAGATGTATCGGTGAACTGCAAGCCCTGTCAGTGGAACCTGATTGTATCTCTTTCCATAGGGATAAAGTGGTCCTTAAAACCAATAGGAAGTTCTTGCCCAAAGTGGTCTCGGACTTTCACTTGAATCAGTCTGTCTCTTCCTGTCTTCTTCATTGATCATTCCTCCTCAGGAGAGAGGAGGCTACACAGTTTAGATGTTAAAAGAGCCCTTACCTACTACATAGAATGTACCAAGGGTCACAGGTTTGATTCCCTCCAATTGTTCCTCACTTATGGGGAAGTGGGAAAGGGCAAACCTGCCACCAAGAGAACTGTTGCCAGGTGGATTGTGTCTTGTATACAATTCTGCTATGAGAAACTGGGAAAGATTCCACCCTCAGGCCTGAGGGCTCACTCTACAAGAGGTACAGCTGCTTCCCAGGCTGCAGTTAGGGATATCCCTTTGTTAGAAATTTGTCAAGCAGCCACCTGGAAAACAGTCCATGCCTTTACCAAGCATTACTCTCTGGATATCCAGGCTAGGAGTGATGCTCGGTTTGGCACAGCAGTACTTCAGAGCCTATTCCCAAAGTAGGTTCTCTCCCTCCTCCATGGTGGTACTGCTTAGTAGTCTGCAGTTTTGTTAGAATACAGCAAGACTTCATGTTGTTTGAAGAAAAAATTACTCACCTTAGTAATTGTGTTTCTTCTAATGGAGTCTTGCTGTATTCTGACCTCCCTCCCTGCCTCCCCTCTCAGAACCTGGTTTTTGGGAAGTGGGTGGGCAGGTGCAGTGCTGCACCCCAGAGGTGCTTCATGTACACCCTCCTTTTTGGGGGGGTGTTTTGTTGTATTGTTATCCTTATTTTGGATTGGTTTTTGGTTTTTGGTTTTGGG